>CAUEEP010000939.1:0-1256839 GCA_958450365.1 Mesorhabditis belari
GGCAGAAGTCGTCTATAATAACGGCACCATTTGGAATGAATTGATGGTTTTATGTTGAATAAATTTTTAGTTCAAAGTCCGGCAGATTTCAACTCCTAAACATGCCAAAAGTGTTGTTCGACCGGCCAGATGTTCTTTGTGCAGCCGTGCACAATCGCTAGCGGGCACACCATCCCGATGGATAGCTCGTCCCTTTTAGTGAACAATTATTCCCTTCAAAAGTCGACGGAAACAGTTTTGGCTATATATGTGTTGGATGATTGCTTGTTGTCTTTTGCCCGGAAATCCTGACCATATAGATGTTTTTGAGTCTCACACACAAACCAAAATCCTTACCACGAAAAAGTGCGAATCCAATAAATTGCCTGTGGGGTCGGGCAGAAGTCGTCATCAATAATGAAATTTATTCGGGAGTCTGAATTCATGGTTTGAATAAATTTTAGTTCAAAAGTCCGGCACTTTTTCAATTCACCCCAACCCAAAAGATTTTTCCACCTCAAGCTTCTTTTTTGTTAATGTTGAATTTGAGAGAATTTTATATTTGTACGGTTACTTAAAAATGTGCTCGATTTTTGCGTGTCTCCGTTTACGAATTTGCGCATAAAGTACACCTAAATTTACTACTAAGAATCGATTGAAATTATTTCTACAAAATCTTCCGTGAGTACATAATAAATATCTTTAAAAAACCAAAATATTTTTCAATTTAAAACATTCCCTCAAACTTGAGAAAGCCAAATCCCCCCATTTTAGTGTGGGGTAATGCTTTCTTCTTTTTTCCTTCTTTTCCTTTTCTCCCCCTCTTTCTCCCTTCCTCTTTTCCCCCTCTTTTCCTCCTCCTCCCTCTTTCTCTCCCTCCTCTTTCTCTCCTCCCTTCCTCCTCTTTTCCTCTTTTCCTCTTTTCCCCCTCTTTTCCCCCCCTCTCTTCCCCTCCTTTCCCCTCTCTTTTCCTCCCTCCTCCTTCTCCTCCTTCCCCCTCTCTTCCCCCTCTTTTCCCCCTCCTCTTTTCCCCCTCTCTTTTCCTTCTCTCCCCTCTTTCCCCCTTCTTTTCCCCCTCCCTCCTTCCCCCTTTCCCCCTTCTTCCCCCTTCCCTCCTCCTGCTCCCCCTCCTTCCCCTCCCCCTCTTTTCCCCTCTTTCCCCCTCCTTCCCCTCTTTTCCCCCTCTTATCATTTCCGAATTCAAATATGAAATTCTTCATAATTTCTCCTCCGAATGTTACTTCCATGAACTTTGAATCACACTTTAAGCTCAAAAGCAAAATATTAAAATGGAATCTCAAAAACATTTACAATTGTAAATTACAAGTAATTTCCGGTCAAACATTCGCTATTATCGTTAAAAATGGCTATCTTTTTTTTTGTCTGCAAAACAGGATATGATTTGCGCTTTGAGTCTTCAGTTCTGAAAGTTCCTCAGTTTTGAGTTCCGATTCGATATTTTTGGGGCTGGGTGGGTTGGGTGGGGAATAAAACATTAGCTGGCGTGATTTCTAAAGAACACACTAGGGTGCCGGAGTTTCTCACACCCCTTGCTATTTTTAGAGAGATGTTTCAAGATAAAATGTAAGCCAAAGTGCGTAGATAAACAGACTGATTTTTACTAGCTTTTTTTTTTTTGACGACAATAACAGTTCCTGTTCTTTTCTGTTCTCTCAACCAAAAGCCAGTGTACATGGATTTGAAAAGTTTGAGGCTAAAAAGCTTGAGGCCAAAGTGCCGGAGGGCCAGTTTAATCTCTCTACTTTTGATCTGTTAAACACACACTTTCAAGTGGACTCGTACTCTTCGCTCTGTGACAATGAAAGCTAGAATTATCTAGAATTAGAAAAAAAGCTTTAACAATATCCTCTAACTGGAAAAAGCTAGAATTATCTAGAATTATCTAGAATCAGTGCTCCAGAAAGGTTTCTGTTTTACAGGTTTACAGGTTTACAGGTTTACAGGTTTACAGGTTTACAGGTTTACAGTTTGGACAAAGGTTTACAGTTTACAGGTCAAACACACAGAGTACAATAAATTTTGCTAGTAGCTGAACCAGCACTACATTCTAGTATTAGTTAGGTTGATGAATTGAAATTGAAATCAGGTGAATTGAAAACTGCTAGTAATGTTAAACTATAATTTAATCTTATGATTATGATTGGTATATAACTAAAAACTCAGATTTTATGGTTAAAATAGATTCATTTCAATCGGTTTAATTACCTTCACCTGGTGATCGGTAATGTCAAAACGCCGATTTTTCCTTAAAAGAGCCAAGAAAAACGCGAAACTTTGGGTTTTTCGCATAGCAATTTTGATTTAATAGATTTCTAGTGCAATATTTCATTACAATGTGGTAATACAGTAGGTTTTTTAAAAGCCTTTTTAACATAAAAAAATGTCATTTACTTTTTCATATATTGGGTTGGTGAATTGAAAACTGCGGGCTATTGCCGCAGTATATCAGACAATTTGAAGCACTTTCTTTCAAAGAAACCCATTTTGGTGTCAATGGAAGTTGTAGAGAATCAAAAATGAGGTTTATATCCAAATTTTCAAAACGATTCAAAAACTGGTTTTCAAGAAAATGCCAAGAAATGCAAATTTACATTTACAAATTTATAAATTCCACAAAACTTGCATTTTAAGCGAAACTACTAAGTGTATCTTTTTTGGAAATTTGGCTATAAGTCTAATTATTGGTTCTCTACAACTTTCTTTCCATTGACTCCAAAATGGGTTTCTTTTGAAGAAAGTGCTCAAACTGGGACATTCCTCCATTTTTGAGTCTCAGCACTTGTCTCACACACAAACCAAAATCCTACTACTACAGAGGAATCCGGAAATTGCCCTGTAAAATGGGTGAAGTCGTCAATACTAATGGTGGAAATTATTTGAAATGAATTGGTGGTTTGATTTGGAATGAATTGATGGTTTGAATAAATTTTAGTTCAAAGTCCGCAGTTTTCAATTCGTCAACCCAATAGGTCAATTAAGTAGCTAAAGAATGATGATTATGATTATGATCTATGATTATGATTGGCATATAACTAAAAACTATGGATTTATGGTTAAAATCGATTCATTTCAATCGGTTTAATTACTCAATTCGTGATCGGTAATGTCAAAAACGCCGATTTTCCGATTTTCCTAAAAGAAAAACGCGAAACTTTGGGTTTTTCGCATAACAATTCTTGATTTAATAGATTTCTAGTGCAATATTTCAACTGTAGCTCAATTGCGGTACAGTAGGCTTTTTAAAAGCCTTTTAACATAAAAAAATGTCATTTTACTTTTCATATAATATTAGATCATTTTTCAAAAGATCCCCAAGAAATCTCTCCGGGTTTTTCACAAGAATTCCTCGCCTTTCTGACCTAGAGTTTTCTGACCATTCAAGCAATCTTCAATAAACACTTTTTTTCTCACACAAACAGCATCAGCTCTTTATCGCTTAAAATCCGATGACAAAACGAACGAAAATCTGAAGAATTTCCGAGCAAAGTTCCGAGCAGTTTCGACGCAAAATTAGTGCCTGCGAAAAGTTGTACTCTGAGACTTCAGGACTTCTTTTTACTTTTCCAGCCTTTTATCACCACGTGGGCTAAATTTAAACCCCAAACACTTTTCTTTTTCACAACCCCAAGTTCTATCAAAAGTTTATTATAATCGTAAATTTTTCGGAAAGGAATTTCGGTGGAAAAAAGGAGGAAAAGAAAAGAAAAAGCATTCCTGAGAGGCTTAGAAAGCTTAGAGAAGCTTTGAAATGATAAACTAGAGACGATTTTGTTAGGAAATTTGTCTCCCAGAAATGATGTGTGATTTGGACCTTGAACTGACTATTGAAAGAGGAATTTGAAAATGAAAAAAACTGAATTCAGAGATTGAATTGACTAGATAATACAAGACTAAAGTCGTCTAAATTGCATCATAAAAGCCGCATTTTTGACTCCTCGACTTTAGATTCTCAAAAAAAGGAATTCAGCCATAAGACATTTAGAATCCGTTTTTATGTTATTTTTGCAGGGAAAATAATTCGCCTTTCTAATGAACATAAACTGTAGTTTAATTACGTAAATGTTGATTATAACCTGGCTGATTTTTGAAGTTCTGATCGACCCAGGGCTTTCGCGCAGCTCGAAGCATCTTGTCTTAATGGAAATGAAAATGAAAGTACAAAAAATGAAAGAAAAGACTTTTTCTGGACAGCCTAATAACTATTGAAATAAGGAAAATTGATTTAGAAACTTTTCTAAACTTGAAAGAAACTTCTGGACAGGCAAATAATAGAGTATAACCAGTTAGCCTAGTTTAGCGAAGCTGGATTTCTTCCAGATGCTAGTTTAGGATGCTGAATCTGAATGGGATCGTAACGGATCGTAGTCGAAGCGATCGAGTCAGGCTACAAGCCACTGTAACTTTCTTTAGTATTGATATTTTGGGTGTGCTTTGCTGCATTCGAAAGCTCTTGAGATTCTCTATTTTTTGAGCTATAAATCATATTAATCAGGCGGATTTGAAGAAAGTTAGAAGCTGTATTGTATTTTTCCGTTTGGATTTTCCGTTTATAGTTTGTAGTGTCTATGTCTCTTGAGCCGTCTGCCATCGCTCTTTTGTTTACCTGACTTCATGCTCTCAAAAACATCCAGACATAAGACATTTTAAATCCACTTTAATGTGATTTTACAGCAAAATAATTGGCCTTTCTAATGAAATAAACTGTAGCTCAATTCTAAATGTAGTGCGCCAAGTCTGGCCAGCCTAGGCGATTGTGGAACGTTGTAATACGTGCTCCGCCCTCTTTGCCATTGGCAATCTATCTTGAACTCAAATATCTTGACTTTGGATTGTTCAATTTAAATATTCTGGGTATCATTAGATGCGCCAAGTCTTTCTCTGTCGATTGGTATAAAACTATTTAAATTGAACAATCCAACACCAAGATATTTGAGTCAAAGTTGATTGCCAATGGCAAAGGGGCGGAACTCTATACGCCCCGCCCCTTTGCCATTGGCAATCTAGTTAGATTGCCTAGTTTGATCTAGTTACTTTGATCTGATCTAGTTAGAACAAAGTTGGACTGCCAATGGCAAAGGGGCTGGGCTGGGCGAGCTGGGCGAGGGGCAGGGTGTATAAAAGGCGCTCCGCTCCCTTTGCCATTGGCAATTTAACTTGAGCTCAAATATCTTGGTGTTGGGCTGTTCAATTTAAATTATTTTTGTACCAATCGACAGAGAAAGAATTGGCGCATCTAATGATACAACCAATATTTAAATTGGACAGCTCAACTCCAAGGAATTTGAGTTCAAAGTCAGATTGCCAATGGCATGGCAAAGGGGTGGAACGCGTATCAATGTACCACAATTATAAGAACCCAAACAGCTGCTAAAACCCTCAATCAGTCGAGTTTTTCAATAATACGAGCTCAATTCGTCACCTGTGGCGCTGGATAGATGGCGAACTCCAATTTCGGTTTCTTTCCGTACTCCATCGATAATCTCTCCATTAATAGGGACAAAAATCCAGAGCCAGTGCCTAGGATTTTAAAGAATTAGTTTAAAAATGGATCAATGATCAAATTTCGAGCAATATCCACAAGGGAAGGTCACACAGGGGAGAGCTGAGGTGCCCAAATCGAATGAGCCTTTATAGCTGCCATGTGCCAATCTTTTTGTTATTTTGTTTGTTAAGGAAGGGATCGAAAGGGAAGGGATCGAAAGGAAGGGATCGAACCTGAGCAAAAGTTGATAGCTTGTTTCGGAAACAAAGCTCTTATCCACTACACCGCAAGCTCACCGCGCAAGCTCACCGCAAGCTCTACCAATGAGCTGCACCGGCACATACACCATTGCCGCCAGGCCGCCAGGGCCTTATGCCTTACTAAGGGATTTGACCTGGACTTGGTTATATGCCCTGACTAAACTACGTGGCTAAACTGGACCAGTAATGAACAACCGTACCTCCGCCAAAGCTGTGAAAGACGAGGAAACCTTGAAGACCCGAGCAGTTCTCGGCCAAGCGTTTCAGTCTATCCATCACCACCTAGAGGTGAAATTTATTGAAATTACATTTAATTTCATTACGTCGATCATCTCTCTTCCAATCGTGTACCTTCCGCGCGCATAACAGTTTGCAGCGTCCTCTTTTCCGCTCAACAATTGCTCCGGATGGAACAGGGTACGGTAAGTGCCAGTGCGAACCTCGTCTAGAAGTTTATTGTAGATTTAAAAGCTTAGAGACGGTTTATTAGAATACTTTGTGTTTGTAAATGTGAGGTCAATGCCAAACCAACACATCCTCTCTGGATTCTATCCAGATCCTAAGCCAAGCCAAGCCAAGCCAGGCCAAGCAAGCAAAGCAAAGAAAAGCCAGGCCAAGCTAAGCCAGAGCCAGGCCAGGCCAAGCAAAGCTAAGCCAGGCCAAGCCAGGCAAAGCAAAGCCAAGCCAGACAAAGCAAAGCCAAGCCAAGCCAGGCCAAGCAAAGCCAAGCCAAACAAATCAAAGCAAGAGCTAGGATGCCAAGTCAAGTTCTGGACCTGGGCTGCCTTCTGGACTAGAGAAATTCACTTAGAACAATTCTGCTAGTGCGACCTGTGGGACTAGAAAAGTCATCACAGAAAGGCTGCATTTACAGAGCACAAACTATTATAGTAAAGAACAACCAACCAACTACAGTCGGTTCCAAATCGATGAAGAGTGCCCGGGGCACGTGCTTGCCTCCAGCTAAAAAAGTTTGTGCTTAGATTTCTTAAAGAAATGAAGAAATGACCGGGACCGACCGGTTTCGGCGAAAAAACGTTCCGAATGACTCGACGTCATCACCTCGAGTCCACCTCGTCAACCATTGTTCCGTCTAAAATCAATCCTGTATTCTCCCTTAAGAAAATTGCATCCGGCCAAACCGAGTTTGTGACTATTAGGCCAGCCGATAAGTCTTTAGACATTTTATTTCATAGTCTAACGTGCACACAGTTGCCAAAATCATCGACAACTCCTCAAGAAGGGTCCACAGCATTTGGCTACAGCAAAAATTTTAGCGAGAGTTCATTTTCCGGCTTTTGTGATGGTCTGGAGTGAAGTCTGGCAAAATCTCTTTGATCGCCATCGACAGAAACGTCAAAATCAACGCTCAAACTTATTAAGACAAGATTCTTCGAGCTCTGCGAAAGCCCTGGATCGATCAGAACTTCAAAAATCAGCCATTTTTGCTGCAACAGGACTGAGCGCCAGCACATGGAGCACGAGCAACGAAAAGACTTTCTGGAAAGCTTGAAAGAGTGTCCAAAGAGTGTCCAAAGATTTATCGGTGAATCTAATATTTTACGGTTTCCAAGTTTTACGGTTTCCAGGTTTTTGCAGCAACTCTAATCCCGCACAAGATCTCATTGTCAGCTATATTTTCGATCGGTTCTGCCAAGCGGTTTTCGAGATCTCAAGCAATTTAGGGTGACGCTCCAGGTGCGATACGATTGGGAAGAATACAGACTTGAATTCCTTTTACAACTTGCACAATTATGTGACAATTGTAAGATTTGACATTGCGTTGAGTGTTAAATTTCTATTTTTATTATTTACCCGGTTGAATCCCATGCTCTAGACAATACAACTCCCAACACGCATTCCCGATTTGCACTCCGGCCTGACCGACATGAATCGAAATGACTTCACGCTGAAAGATTTGTAGCTAGAGCTAACTGAAATTTAGACTCTAGTTAGCTAAGTTAGTTAGTTAGTTAACTAGTTAGTTAACTAGTTAGTTAACTAGAGTCCAAATATCTAAATATCTGAATATCTACAGGTGACCAGATACACCGCAAGAACTTTTGAAAAAGTATCTGCAAAATGTCCTAATTTTTTCTCAAAGTGGCAGGTGTTATATAGATTTAGCCTAATTTTCGGCAACATTTATCTCCCAAAAACTTCCCGATTGGACTTATACAACTCATTTAACAAGCGCTTGAATGCGCGCTAGTCGGACATCTCTCCGGCGAATTTGTTTATTTGGCCGCTTTCTCTATTGGTGATTCCAGTTCAGCCAAAATAGTTAAGTGTAATTCTTAATGTTATTAAGTGATGTTAAACGCTATTTTTGCATTGAAGAAATATTGAAAAGCTTTTCTTAACAATTTTCAATAGAGAAAAGCGGCCAAATAACAGATTCGCTGGAGGGAAATCGATTAGCGCGCATTCAAGCGCTTGTTAAATGAGTTGTATAGGTCCAATCGGGGAGTTTTTTGTGAGATAAATGTTTGCCGAAAATTAGCGACTACAATAGTAACACTTGTCACTTTGAGAAAAAAATTTTGACATTTCCTAGATACTTTTTCAAAAGTTCTTGCGGTAATTCTTGGTCACCCTGTAATTCTCTAATTATCTAAATATCTAAATAGCTAATTATCTAATTATCTAATTATCTAATTATCTAATTATCTAATTATCTAATTATCTAATTATCTAAATAACTAAATATCTAAATATCTAAATATTCTAAAAAGCCTACATTTCCCCGATAAGGAGTCGACGCCGATCCGACAGTTGACATTGCTCAAGGAAATTTGTGAAAACTAGAGTACGGCAGATATAATTACTGTAGCTTTAGGTTTCAAATAGTACAATTAGATGGGTCACCTGCTTTTGAATCTCTTAGCTTTGGGTGGATCTTCTCTCTTTTCTTCTCTTTTCTTCTCTTTTCTTTTCTTTTCGATTTCTCTTTCAAATCCGCGTTGCCTAGAAGCCGCAAGCACCACAATGGACACAAAACGGCATTTTAGATGAGTTTTTCTGACTGACTTCACTAATGGATCCTCTTTTTCGATACTAGAAATACTAGGAATAGATTTGGTGAGATTAGGGTTATTGGAATTACGAGTTTTGATGACCGAAAAGAAATGATGACAAGTTACAGTTAATCGTATGCCAGAGATGTTTCTAATGGAAATTTCGATTCGGAGCAGACTCGGTTTGGGCAGATCTAGCTCAAGCGTTATAATGTATGCTAAAGCGTTATAATGTATGCTAAAGCGTTATAATGTACTGCGGAAAAGCGTTAAGTTGCGTAGTTTTTGCCTTTTAGCCCAAATTTGACGTGTCAGCGAGGTCTGATTTGTCGAAATTCGGAATCTACGCATACGATTCCCTTATGGAAATATTTTCGAAGCTCTACGACCTTGCCTAAGGCCTTTTCCAGCAAAAAAAGGTCGCATTTGTCCCACCCCTTAAAGCAATCATTGTGTCCCTTAAAACCGAACAATGGCCACAGTAATCCCAAATAAATAAATTTTCTTAATAATCACAATGTTGCATTGAAATTTGATTTGAAATTTGAATTGAAACTTGAAATTTTTGAAAATTCATAGGCTAATCTTTAGCTCAAAAGTCATGTGCTTTTGAGCTAAAGATTAGCCTATGAATTGGCGCCATCTAAGCATCTTTATTTTCAAAATGATGACAAATAACACTTTATCATATCATATTTTTCGTATTTTATTGCATTTTTCGCTATTTTTCGTATTCTATTGCAAATCCTTGTGTTCTTTTTCAAAAAAAATCATTACAATACTGTAACTAGTTTTTGCAAAAAAAACTGGAAAAGGGAAAAACATTCAGTGGACGGAATACGGCACAAATTTTACTGCCACAACAAGATGCTCGTGCTAAAAGTATGATCACATTCGTTGGTCAGCTCAGAAATTTCTCGAGGGCACTGAGTTGGATTGGATCGTTTCTCGAGGGCACTGCTGGAAAGCTTGGTGTCACGGCAAAAGTTGCCCAAATTGGATATCCAGATCTTGCCTTTTTTTCTCTGCCTATTTTTCTCTGCCATTTCTTTCGAAGTAACATTTCCTGAAACTCTCCAAGTTTTACGTCTGGCCTAGTGTACATTTTTTTACGAATTTTCACAAAACTTGCATTTTAAGCGAGCCCAAAATGGAAATGCAAAAGAACTGGTTTACTGGGCACCATCGGGATTCGAACCAGCGACCCTCCGCTTACCAACCTGGCCCGCTACCACTGAGCCACAGGGACACCTTCGCCGGGCCCACCAAAGTTGACCTTTATCCCTCCCTCATTCTTTTTTCTTCCTTTTTCTTTGTCTTTCCTTTTTCTCCTTTGTGTTTCCTATTTCTTCTTGAGCAAAGAATTCCCCGGTAGCTCAGTGGTAGAGCATTTGGCTGGTAAGCAGAAGGTCGAGGGTTCGATTCTCCTCATTTCCAAATTTTCCAAATTCTTTGCCATTCATTTCTTTACTTTATTACATAACTGAAAATGTGTTTTGTTCATTGTTTCTGTTCAGTTTCTATATGTTCTGGATGATTAAAGACAAAAGAAATCCCATTTTTTCTACTTGGAAAACACAAAAAAATCGATTTTCAAAATCTGTCAAATGGATTTAAAAATTCTTCTAAATTCATTTTCAGCACATTTTTCTGCATCGAATTGATATTCGAACATCAAAATCGAATAGAAAGCGATTTTCTTTGCTTTATTTTACGCGGATGGTGGCCCCTTTTCGCCTTTAAAGTCACCATTGTGTTCCCCTAAAACCCAAGCATGACTACAGTAATCCCAAAAGTCATCATTGTTTCATTTCTTCTAAAGAAAACTCAAAAAATTTGCCCAAGTCAAGCGATTTTAATCCTTTTGTCTCCAGAATGGTGAGAAATATCATTTTTTTGGCGTTTTTTGGCGTTCTATTGCTAATCCTTGTGTTCGTTTTTTGAAAAATGATTACAATACTGTAGCTTTGAGTAAAATGAGCAACTTTAGTATGAGAAAACTTTAAATTTAGGTTTGGATTTAGATTTAGATTTAGATTTAGATTTAGACTAGGCGTGGCTCTTTTATCTTGCATCCCGAATCTGCTTTCTCTAAATCCTCTAGAGCTTTTTTCGTAAATCGTGTGACTAAAGTTTGGAATGCCCTTCCCGACAAGTTGTGTTTGATCTCCACCGTGTCTGATTTTAAAAGGGCTATTTCGTTGCATTTTAAGTGACTTTGTGATCTTTTATCTAGTACATTTTTCATGTCGTTTTCGCACTTTATTTCTTTCTGAATCAAGTATTTATATTATTTAGATTAGATTTAGATTAGATTTAGATTAGATTTAGATTCTAGATTTAGATTTGGATTCAGATTTAGATTAGATTTAGATTTAGATTTAGATTTAAATTTAGATTCAGATGTAGATTTAGATTTAGATTTAGATTAGATTTAGATTTAGATTTAGATTAGATTTAGATTAGATTTAGATTAGATTTAGATTTAAATTTAGATTTAGATTTAGATTAGATTTAGATTTAGATTTAGATTTAGATTAGATTTAGATTTAGATTTGGATTTAGATTTAGATTTAGATTTAGATTTAGATTTAGATTAGATTTAGATTTAGATTTGGATTCAGATTTAGATTAGATTTAGATTTAGATTTAGATTAGATTTAGATTAGATTAGATTTAAATTTAGATTTAGATTTAAATTTAGATTTGGATTCAGATTCAGATTTAAATTTAAATTTAGATTTAGATTTAGATTTAAATTTAAATTTAGATTTAGATTTAGATTCAGATTTAGATTTAGATTCAGATTTAGATTTAGATTTAGATTTGGATTTAGATTTAGACTTAAATTTAGATTCTAGATTTAAATTTAGATTCTAGATTAGATTAGATTTAAATTTAGATTTAGATTCTAGATTTTAAATATCGATTTAAATATATTTAAAGCTCTAAACTCCCTTGAAAAAGTTTCTTTTGAGAAAACTAAAGTTTTTTTTCTGATAAATCAGCACTTAGAGATTTCTTTTCACTAACGATTTCTTTTCACTAACGATTTCTTTATCGATTTACAACCAAATAAAACTACCTAATGATGGGCGGCACCCCATAAATGTTTACCCCAAAATAGATAAATCAAAAAGAAAATCTGAGCGCTACACTACGAATTTGCTTCTAAAAATCAAAAAACGATCACTTTTATGAAGAAAATGATTGAAAGGTGCGATAAATTGGTTGAAAACGTATTTCGAAAAGATTGTTGACGTATTTAGACGTACTTTTTTGTTTAGAAGTGAAGAAAATGATTGAAAGTGATCTTTAGGTGGTAAAAGTGAGAAACGGAGATGACACTAGAGTTTTGAGTGAGTCTTTTTCGTGACAATGGCATAAGAATCCAAATTTCTTTACTTACAGCTATTGCCCGGCTTTTTGGAACAATCATGGCTTCTTGGCAAAAGTCTCGACTCAAATTTACGAGGCGAGGACTCGAACTCGAGCAAAAAATGGAGAGCTCGCTTTGTAAACGTATTTTGAAAAGATTTTGTTGTTTAGAAGTGGATTTTTTGGTGGAAAAAGTAAGAACTTTGATGATACTAGGGCTAGGATCATCCAGAGCCGGTGATCCAGACGCCGGAGCCGGCGATCCGGACTCTGGAGCTGGTGATCCAGATTCCGGAGCTGGTGATCTAGATTCCGGAGCCGGTGATCCGGACTCTGGAGCTGGTGATCCAGATTCCGGAGCTGGTGATCCAGATTCCGGAGCTGGTGATCTAGATTCCGGAGCTGGTGGTCCAGATTCCGGAGCTGGTGATCCAGATTCCGGAGCTGGTGGTCCAGACTCCAGACCGGATTCGGATCAAAATCATATTTCATGCTTTTAATTGTAACTATCTTTTACAAATCTTGTTTTATTTGACAACTATTTATTTGAAAAACAACATTAACAACGAATTTAAAAGTCAAAAACATATAAACAAAGAAAGTCCATCAACAACAACAACAATCAACACCAATTCATAACTAACAATCAAAGTCAACAATAGGAAAATTAGAATGCAAAAAAAAAATTAATCTTTTAGAGTCTCAGGAGTTAATCGTTTAAAAAGAAAACGAACTGAGCTGAAAAGACGTTGTGAAAAGACGTTCGGCTGAAGACGCAAGAATGCATAGCTGTTCCACTTCAAAATTTCTTGTTTTTCAATCTGGAATCCGGAGATTTCCGCTCCGGAATCGGAATAACGTAAAAAAAAAATTCCGGATTGGATTATGGATTGGATCGGTTTATGGATTGGATCGGATTATGGATTGGATCGGATTATGGATCGGATCGGTTTATGGATCGGATCGGATTATGGATTGGATCGGTTTATGGATTGGATCGGTTTATGGATTGGATCGGTTTATGGATTGGATCGGTTTATGGATTGGATCGGTTTATGGATTGGATCGGATTATGGATTGGATCGGTTTATGGATTGGATCGGATTATGGATTGGATCGGTTTATGGATTGGATCGGATTATGGATTGGATCGGTTTATGGATTGGATCGGATTATGGATTGGATCGGTTTATGGATTGGATCGGATTATGGATTGGATCGGTTTATGGATTGGATCGGATTATGGATTGGATCGAATTATGGTTCGGATCGTAATCCGGAAAAATGAACCATCCGATCCGGATTCCGGATTCGGATCTGATGATCCGCGCATCCCTGATTGGAACTATTCATTTTATTGATCCGGAGTTTTTCTGTATTCTCAAATGTATCTCAATTCTCAGAATCTGTATTCCCAAATGTTTCCCCACAAATCCCTAATTCTAAACGGGCAATAGTGTCGTTTTTCTTCGAACTATTTTTGGCCCAAATTGCTCTCAGTTCCAGTGACCTTTCTTGCCAGGTTACACGAAATTTGTCGAGGTGAGAATTTCGTGAAGAGAATATCAAAGGTTTTGGTGAAAAGGAGAATCACTTTTATTCTCCTTTTCTCATTCTAATAACGAATTTCTCGACTTTGATCACACGAAATTTGTCAAAATGAGAATTTTGCGAAGAATTTGATTCTCTTTTTCACTAAATTCCATTCAAATAACGAATTTTTCCGTGATTTTTGACTCGTTCAAATGTGGCTTTTTCTCTCTTTTTTTCCCGCTCTCTTTTCCCGTTGTTTTATCTAACTGATAAAAGGAAATAGCTTAGTTTGAACTAGAAAGGAATTTATTGGTGAAATAAAAACCGTAGAAAGTGTCTAAAAGAAGAAAAAAAACTGGCATACTTTTGAATACACAGCTTAGATTTTGAATGCTAAAATTTATAACTAACTAAGCAAAGCAAAGCCAAAGCAAAACCAAAGCCAAAGCCAAAGCAAAGCCAAAGCAAAGCCAAAGCCAAAGCAAAGCCAAAGCAAAGCAAAGCCAAAGCAAAGCCAAAGCAAAGCCAAAGCAAAGCCAAAGCCAAAGCAAAGCCAAAGCAAAGCAAAGCCAAAGCAAAGCCAAAGCCAAAGCAAAGCAAAGCCAAAGCAAAGCAAAGCCAAAGCAAAGCCAAAGCAAAGCCAAAGCAAAGCCAAAGCCAAAGCAAAGCCAAAGCCAAAGCTAAAGCAAAGCCAAAGCAAAGCCAAAGCTATCTAAAAGAAAGAATAAGATATGTTCTTTTTTGTTAATGAGGTATTTGAGCTACCGTAAATACTGTAATAGTAGCCCCATCCCCATGACGGTGCGGAGTGTTGCATAGTCTAGCTTTGAACGAGTGTTTCTCGACACTGGTTTATGCTCCAATGCGCGCTTAGGTGTCAAAAAATAGCCCTGAATTTCAGCCTTTTTTTTGATATCTTAGCGCGCATTGTAGCTTAAACCAATGTCGAGAAAAACTAGTTCAAAGCTAGACTACGCAACACTCCGCACCGTCATTATGGAGGTGATTACACTATTTATAACTATGTGAGCAAAACAGACAAATTTAAGTTATTTATCATTATTCAAACACTACAAAATAATGATTTTGGAGAGTTTTTTTTTATGAATACAAATTGCTTTTTTTGTCCAATTACAAATAAATATCTCTTTCCTAGTAATATGTTGACTCGTTTTATAGCGCAGAAGTGCCAGATTTCGCTACAATACACGATTTTGAAGTAAAAAATTATGATTAGCTATAGTAGGGATCTTGAAGAGCTCATTTGACAGTACAGTACCTTATTGTAACATAAAAATAATAAGGTAACATTAAAAAAATGTACTTGTTTATAGTACTTGTTTATAGTACTTGTTTACTGGCAGATTTGTTCTGCTTAGTGTATTTTGAGCCTAAAATCGGTAAACGCTTCTTTTGGCGCAATGAGATCTGCATTTTTCCTTTTTTTCCTTTCCTTCCTAGGAAAATTAGAAAATATGTTTCTGCTGGAGACTTTTGGAGACTCCTGGAGACTGCTGGAGACTCCTGGAGACTCCTGGAGACTCCTGGAGACTCCTGGAGACTGCTGGAGACTCCTGGAGACTCCTGGAGACTCCTGGAGACTGCTGGAGACTCCTGGAGACTGCTGGAGACTCCTGGAGACTCCTGGAGACTTTTGGAGGCATTTTCTAGCTCGTTTTGCAGCGTTTTTTTAGCTGTAGCTGTTCGAAAATCGGTGGTAAACAGTTCCCTAGGGAGATTTACTAGAGAGAGGCTGGATCTGAGCGTTTGTCTGAGCACCACTTTATAGAATCGTCTATGAGGAATCTAAATTTGAAATCAAAATCTAACAAATGATTGTTCAGGTGTGTAAAACGTCAATCGAAAATCTGGCCTAGAAAATTCCACGTCAAATGCGAAAATCTGGGGTCAAATGGTTTAAAACGCTTCTTCTAGAGGGGGAGGAGGGAGGCCTGGTGGTCTAGTGGATAAGTAACGGGAAAAATCGAGAATAAAGTGCACCAGAAGATTTGCGTTCACGGACTTAATCGTTTACGGTTTACGGAATTTAAAAATACACTAGATTTGCGCTGGAAATGCAAAAGAACGGTCACCACCGGGATTCGAACCAGCGACCCTCCGCTTATCGACCTAGCCCGCTACCACTGAGCCACAGGGACACCTTCGCTGGTCCCACCAAAGATGACCTTTATCCCTCCCTCATTCTTTTTTCTTCCTTTTTCTTTCTCTTTCCTTTTTCTTCTTTGTCTTTCCTATTTCTTCTTGAGCCAAGAATGCCCCGATAGCTCAGTGGTTAAGCATTTGGCTGGTAAGCAGAAGGTCGAGGGTTCGATTCCTCTCGTTTCCAAATTCTTTGCCATTCATTTCTTTACTTTATTACATAACTGGGAATGTGTTTTGTTCATTGTTTCTGTTGAGTTTCCAACCAAATTCTTCCCTATTCTAATCCTTCTTTTCACTTATCAACCAATTTCATGTGGTTAGGAACAGAAATTTCTGATAAATTTTCGGAGAATCTTCCCAGAATAGCCTAGAATCATTGAATATTTTCTTATTAATCATGAAAATTTTGAATTTTTAAAATTTCAATCTTTAGCTCAGCTTCATAGTTCAATCTTTAGCTTAAAACTCATGTGCTTTTGTTTGCGTCACTTAAGCGCAGTTATTTATCAATTTCCGCAAAAAAACTATCTAAATTTGACCTTTTGAGGGTATTTTGGGGTAGAAAAAGAGAAAACAAAAATAGTGTAAGTAATACTGTATAAAGATCATCGAAATATGCCTATAAAGCTCTACATTCTATTAGATTGGAAATTTTTCGACCAGCTTCAACACCAATATTTTGATTTTGAGATTGACCCAAATGCGATCTGCTTATTGATCTGCTAAATTGAAATCTTTCACTAGCCAACTATCAGGTTCAACCCCTAGTTTCAAATAAAAAGTTTCAAATAAAATAAGTGCCCCAGAAAATGGTGTGTTTTCCTCAGCACAGAGTACATTTCAAAGAGCAATCTCCCTATTACGCTCTAGCACAATCTTGATACTCTCAAGTCTAAGAAAGGTCGGCTACAAAATGAACTGATGACGACAAATTGCTGGCGGAGTTGTGACGAGATTTGAGTGCACAAAATGAACTATTCTGTACTCGAATTTTTGACGTTTTTACGAACATTTCAAAGAGATCAAAAATGGCTGCAGAGAGTACGCGTAAATCTTTACAATCTACGAAATTTTAGAGTACAATGACAGATTTGAAGAGAAAAGTTCACCAAAATGTAGTGTTGGGGCTATTTTTGCGCTATTCTTAATTAGGTTGAGATCTGGTGCGACTCTCAAACAAAATGTTTTCTAAAACATGCTCTTTCTTGATTATAGTAATTTTGCTCAATATTAAGATTAAGACTTAGGGGAAGACTTGGCTTTGTTTCGAACTTTGACGGTTTGGAGACGCTTTGGAGACCACTACGGTAAAAGAAGTTAACCACTACGGTAAAAGGAAATTGATGGTCACCAAGAAGTCGCCTTTTCAAGCCATTTTGAGGAATCGAACCAGGCAGGGTCGCTCGAGGACGCTTTGGACTTAACCACTACGCCATGGGGGCAGGTGTTTAGGAATCGAACCATAGAGAGTTCTCTTCGGAGCCGCTTCGAAAGCGCGAACTCAACCACTGCGCCATGGGGAACTTAACCACCGGGCCATTGAGAAGGACCACTGACAATCACGGTAGCCGCCTCTTCAAGCCATTTTGGCGTTTAGAGGAATCGAACCATAGAGGGTTCTCTTCGGAGCCGCTTCGAAGGCGCGAACTTAACCGGTTAGAGGAATCGAACCTAAACCACCAACTTGCCTCCATGGCGTAGTGGTCCAAAGCGTCCTCGAGCGACCCTCCCTGGTTCGATTCTCGCCGGAGTCGCTTCGAAGACGCGAACTTAACCACTGCGCCATGGGGGGAATTTGGTCGCCATTGAGAAGCCGTCTTTTCAAACCATTTTGACGGGTAGAGGAATCGAACTAGGGAGGGTCCTCTTCGGAGCTGTTCCAGAGACGCGAACCCAGCCACTACCCCACGGAAGCAAGTTGGTAACCACTCCTTCGAAGAAGTCGCCTTTTCAAGCCATTTTGGCGGTTAGAGGAATCGAACCAGGGACGGTTCTCGTCGGAGTCGCTTCGAAGGCGCGAACTTAACCACTGCGCCATGGGGGGGGGGAGTTGGTCACCTTGAGAAGCCGTCTTTTCAAGCCACTCTCTTCAAAAATCACTCCAGCAATCAGCTGTCTCTTTTCTTTGACCGAACAAAAGGGAAAAAAGTACAAAAAAGGTGACAAAGATAAAAAAATTTTGATTTTTTGGGACAAATGAAGCATTTGTCCCAATTTATAAGTCATTTTTGTCAAATTTCCCCTCAAAAATATCAAAATATCATCAAAAACTTTACAAATAAGCTGAATTTGATAGGTGACAAGTTGGATGGATTAGTTTTTGGAAAAAAATGCATTCAATGCATTGAATTGCATTCAATTAGATTCATTGAAGGCAAGTCTGAACCTGATTTCTGACCAGGCTCGGATTTCGCTCACAGACAAAGTAATCCATTTGCAAAAACGTAGCAAATGTTTTCATGGTCTCTAGCTTCTTTTGTACTCTCAACCATCGTTTTATCTAGCTTCTTTTGGGTCTTAAGTTTTGTAGTTTTGTAGTACTGTAGCTTGTAGAGTAAAAGTCGAATGCTAAGTACTGGAGTAGAGAAGTTAAGGCTTGAGCACTGCACTTGAGCATTGACAGCACTAAACAAAACTTGAGTACAAAACATTGGCATTTAAATTTTCCGGATTCTTTTCTGTGCTCTAGCTACAAAATATCTAAGTGTTCAAGTGTCTAGATGAGCTTAAGCTTGAGTGTTTTCTTCTCGAACAATCCGTTTTCTAATATCCCGTAATCTAATATCCCGTAATCTATCTATCCGTATCTACTTTTTATCTAGCTTCGATGAAAATTGGAGAAAAAGTGGATAGATTATTGACATTGATATTGATCTAGATTAGAGCTAGAACTAGATTAGAGCTAGATCTAGATTAGAGCTAGATCTAGATTAGAGCTAGAACTAGATTAGAGCTAGAACTAGATTAGAGCTAGATCTAGATTAGAGCTAGATCTAGATTAGAGCTAGAACTAGATTAGAGCTAGAACTAGATTAGAGCTAGAACTAGATTAGAGCTAGATCTAGATTAGAGCTAGAACTAGATTAGAGCTAGAACTAGATTAGAGCTAGATCTAGATTAGAGCTAGAACTAGATTAGAGCTAGAACTAGATTAGAGCTTGATCTAGATTAGAGCTAGAACTAGATTAGAGCTAGAACTAGATTAGAGCTAGATCTAGATTAGAGCTAGAACTAGATTAGAGCTAGATCTAGATTAGAGCTAGATCTAGATTAGAGCTAGATCTAGATAGATCCACTTTTCTATCTTTTGATATCTTTTTTTGAATAAAAAGTAGACAAAACCAGGCAAAAAGTGGATAGATTCGATAAAAAGTAGAAAGAAGCTTACGGTAGAAAGAGAAAAGGACACATTTTAGAAAGAATCCTAGTAAGTAATTGGTCCCTTTCCCATTTTAAGACCAAAAAAATCTCATTCCTCTTTCTCATCCCACAAAAGTTTCGCTAATTTATGAGCTATTTTTCTCAGGCTCAGCCATTCCCAAAAAATGAGAAGTTCCAAAGAATTTTACAATCAACAAAGGATTTTGTTTGTGCCGCACCGGGAATTTAGTTGAATTTGAGGGATTTTTTTCGAAATTATTTTCTTGTTCGAAATTTTTGAAAAAAAAAACCCATTTATCTGATAAAAAACAAAAAATAAGACACATTTTTGAGGAAACGAAATAACTTAAATTTTAAATTTCTTTCAATCCCCAATGAATTCCGACCTTGATTCAGACCTTCTACTCCATAAATTAATTCAGAAAATTCAAAAACAACTGGTCATTTTCTTATGAAAAAGTTTCTAAAAAGGACTGTAGAAGAAGCTTATGACTATTTGAAATAAAATTTGCAGAGTTTCTTCCGATTTCTTGAGCAACACAAAAGATCAGTCGTTATCGTTTGTCTTTTTCCAAATAACAGCCATTTTTTCATTTTCGCAGGCAGGAAACGTCATTGTCACTCCAGATGAGTTAAAATTTTACGTAAAAGAAACGTATCGAAAAACTTTCGAAAGAAATCCTGGATTTGGGAGTGGCTGAAGGTCAAAAAAAACTATTGATACATTAATAATACTATTGATAATACATTCAGAAAAATTCAAAAACAACTCGCCATTTTTTTATGAAAAAGTTTCTAAAAAGGACTGTAGAAAAAGATATAATATAATAGATATAATAGATATAATAGATATAATAGAAAATACTATTGATAATACTATTGATAATACAAAATACTATAGATTTGGTCAAAATACTATGAACATTTTGATTTTGAGGCTTTAAAGGAATGCTTATAGTTAATTTTGATTTGTTAATTTTGTTTTGTTAATTTTGATTTGTTAATTTTGTTTTGTTAATTTTGCTTTGTTAATTTTGCTTTGTTAATTTTGATTTGTTAATTTTGTTTTGTTAATTTTGATTTGTTAATTTTGATTTGTTAATTTTGATTTGTTAATTTTGTTTTGTTAATTTTGATTTGTTAATTTTGATTTGTTAATTTTGTTACTAGAAATTTCGAATCACGCCAGAAGAACTCGTAGTCACAACTTTCAGATTACCCCCTTTCAAAGCTTTCATAACCGCCAACTGTATCATTCTTTTGCTTGTCGTGTTCCTCGTATTTGGAATAAGTTACCTTGTGATATTTTTTCGTCTCTGAACTATTTTAAATCCTCAATATATAAGCTCGATCTTGTAGCTCTGTCAATTTTAAATTAGTTTTTAATGTCATATATACACGTGTCTAATTGTAGTTGTGTTTGTATATCAATTATCTTTCTTCGTCTACGCTTTTCAATCTGTTTGCATTGTCACTTTTCCTTGTCGGATAAAGTATATATATAAATAAAGTAAGAGGAATCGAACCAGGGAGGTTAGAGGAATCGAACCAGGGAGGGTTCTCCTCGTGTTAACAACTGCGCTCTAGAGGGAAATTGGTGATCACCAAATCATGATCTTTTCAAGCCATTCAAGCCATTCAAGCCATTCAAGCCATTTTGGCGGTTGGAGGACCAGAGAGGGTTCTCTTCGGAGTCGCTTCAGAGGCGCGAACTTAACCACTACGCCATTTTAATAAACTTATTTTTAAAGAAGAAAACTTTCGGAAATTTTGAATCAATCCCTTGATCTCTTTTCAGATGTTCAAAGAAGTGGTCGGGAACGTTCACTTCCGCCATTGTTCGGTTGTCCTATTTATGAACTTAACCACTACGCCATGGCCATGGCGAGTTGGAAACTGCAGTGAAGTCGCCTCTTCAAGCCATTTTGGCGGTTGGATGGCGGTTACTCGTTGCCGAAAAGTCGCCTTTTCAAGCCACTCTCTTCAAGGATGACTTTTGCAATCAAACTTTTCTCTTCCTTCTCTTCCTTGACCGATCAAAAGAAAAAAAAGTGCAAAAAAGGTGACAAAGGTCTAAAATTTGGACTTTGTAATCACATTTTCCAAAAATAGGACTCAATTTTTGTCAAATTTCTCCTCAAAAATACCAAAATATCACCAAAAACTTTACAAAAAAGCGTGTTTTGATAAAAGAAAAGGTAGATGAATTAGTTTTTCAAAAAACTGCATTCAAAAAAACAAAAATGCATTGAAATTTGTATTTGCAAAAATAGAAATTGGAAAAAATACGCTGGAAAATTACTTGAACTATGGAAAATTTTGTGAAGAAAGAAAATGTGTTTTTTGGGTTTTTTTTTAGTTAAAGTAACTGTTTTCATGTTTTCTTTAGCTGAAAGAGTGAAATTTATTCATAAAATCAGTTCTTTAGTCACTAGTTTAGGAAAGGCAAAAACGTTCAATGGCTTTTCGTTCAATAGCTAAAAAAGCATCGAAAAAAAGAGCTGTAGTAGTAGTTAAAGAGCTGTAGTAGTAGTTAAAGAGCTGTAGTAGTAGTTAAAGAGCTGTAGTAGCGAAAAAAAGTAGTTAAAGTGAAAAATAGAGTGAAAAACAAAATATTATTGGTAATTTATCGTCGGAGTTTGACGACTCTTCTCTTCTCCTCCAGATCTCAACTTCCAATTGAGCGATCAGCTTGTGGTTGGTTTTAAAATATTCCTTATGAAATTTCGTTATAGAAAACCACAACTTTCTTAGTATACTTTAATATAAAAACATAGAGAAAATTTTGGTCAAAGTTGGCCTACTTATCCGAAAGAGTAGATTCACTTAAAAGGTCTATAACTTAAAATGCAAAAGCTGAATCGACTTCTGGTCACTTTCATTAGAATCTACGTTAAATTTCATTATAGAAATATATAATTAGAAATGCACAAGTTGTTTAATACTAATAATAATAATGGTAATTTATCGCTTTTTTGCTAAGAAAATGAGGCATTTCTTGCGCTAGAAGCAATGTTTTTACGAATTTGAGCACAAAAAGTACACGAAGTACACACGAATGCGCGGTTTAGCGGAAATCCGACACTTACACAGTTATAATAACTTGCTTATAATAATTTTTCGCCAAATTTCACAAAGGTTGAGTAATCTTAGGCAAAAGAATTCGCCGAAAGCCAAAAAAGTTCGCCGAAATAAGTCTTGTTTCCGGCTCGACACTTGTTTCGACTAATTTTACAATAAATTTGACTCTTTTCTCTGATTAGAGACACAAAGGTCCCTTTTTTGATCAAAATGGAAACAAAGCTGATTCAAAATTGAGCAAAACTGATTCAAAACTGAGCAAAAATGATTCAAAACTGAGCAAAAATGATTCAAATAACCCAGGAGCTAAGCTGATTCATCTCCAGGAGTTAAACGAATCTCTGAAGAGAGAATTTGTTCATGAGAAGTTGACAAAAGTTGAGGAAAACGAAAGCGAGTAGATAAAGGCTTTTTTTGAGACAATTAAAAGCACAAAATTCGAAGAATTGTCTTACTAAACGATTAGATAATTTTTGGGGGATTTAAACGCCAAAAATCAATCCAAAATTCGTCAAAAATCAACCGAATACTCAATAAAATTCAACAATCAACCAGAATTTACCACAAATAAATTCTAAATTATTATTTGACTTCTTTATATAAAATTTTCGAGCTTTCCTTGATTTCCTTTCGTCCATCAGCTTTCATTTTATTCATTTTATGGCTAAAATTAGCCTAAACAAGTTCACTTGCCGAAAATCTTTGCCACATTTTCTTTCAAAAGTGAATAGGGGGAAAACCATGGGGAAATCCCCCTAAAGATACTGAATTCCGTTTTGATTTCAGAAGAAATAGCATTTTTTTTAGGAAAATGCCTCATTTCTTGCTTTTAACTCTAATTTTAACTCTAACTTTAACTCGCAATTAATTTCTAATTAACTCTCCTAACTAACCTTCTAACTAACCTTCTAACTAACCTTCTAACTAACCTCCTAACTAACTAACCTAACTAACTCCTAACTAACTCTCGCCTTTTTTGGTTTTTCTTTTGACTTTTCTTGTTAAAAGCGGGAGTCGTGTTAAAAGCAGCTGTCTTGTTAAAAGCGGCTGTCTTGTTAAAAGCGCAGTCTTGTTAAAAGCGCAGTCTTGTTAAAAGCAGCAGTCTTGTTAAAAGCGCAGTCTTGTTAAAAGCGGCTGTCTTGTTAAAAGCGCAGTCTTGTTAAAAGCGCAGTCTTGTTAAAAGCGGCTGTCTTGTTAAAAGCGGCTGTCTTGTTAAAAGCAGCTGTCTTGTTAAAAGCGCAGTCTTGTTAAAAGCGGCTGTCTTGTTAAAAGCGGCTGTCTTGTTAAAAGCAGCTGTCTTGTTAAAAGCGCAGTCTTGTTAAAAGCGCAGTCTTGTTAAAAACGCAGTCTGGTTAAAAGCGGCAGTCTGGTTAAAAGCAGCAGTCTTGTTAAAAGCGGCTGTCTTGTTAAAAGCGCAGTCTTGTTAAAAGCGCAGTCTGGTTAAAAGCGGCTGTCTTGTTAAAAGCGCAGTCTTGTTAAAAGCGCAGTCTTGTTAAAAGCGCAGTCTTGTTAAAAGCGCAGTCTTGTTAAAAGCGCAGTCTTGTTAAAAGCGCAGTCTTGTTAAAAGCGCAGTCTTGTTAAAAGCGCAGTCTTGTTAAAAGCGCAGTCTTGTTAAAAGCGAAAAGGTATCAAAAATTCGCTTTTGACTTTAGGATAAATTGTGGTGCTCATCTTGTAAATTATTTGCAATATTGCGGCTAAATTATTTGCATTATTCAAAAATTGACGGCTCTTCATTAAATAAATGAGTTGTTGGTGCATGTCAGAGAGTTTTCATGGAAATTTTCACAAAGCGTCTCGATTTTCTCAGGATTCGATCCTGCTTTGATCAAAATCCTTTTCTTTTAATGATGATACAAAAATTTCAATAGCTATAGTATTTTTTAAGACAATTAAGACGACTTAAGCGTATTTTTTGATATCTTTGTCATTTCTCAAATCTCACACTGGTCTATTGAACTCATTTTTCGAAGAAAGCCTTTAAAAATGCCGAAAACTGCCTCAAAATGCCTCAAAAAAGGTTGAACTCCAAATTTCGAAGAACTAAGATCTCATTTTTGTTTTTTTCACTCTTTCATTTTTGTTTTTTTCATGCGTACGTTCCGAACGGTACATCAGAAATCGTTTCTCGAAAATGGGCTCAAAAAAAAAAAAAAGCTTTCTATTCTTTTCTATGTTCTATATCGAGTACAAAAATTTTGAGAAACTTTTGAGAAATTATGCAAGAAAGGGCACGCCATCGTTTTTTTTCGTTTTTCGTTTTTCGTTTTTCGTTTTCAGTGGAAAAATCCAAATGAAAATTCTCTAATTGCAAATTCTCCAATTGCAAATTTACGCGCTTTTGCATGACGCACTGGGGGGATTTTTTTGTAGTTGTACTTCTTTCACAAATGGCATTGCGCTTTTTGGTGCGGGAGCTTTTAACAGGAAATCGGATAATTATATAAGCCTGTGTGATGAACTTTCATTAGCTTTTCAATTAGTTTTTTAAAGCAATCATTGAACGTATTTGCTTCTACAGTAGCCTATTTTTAAGTTAACCTTTTGAGGGGAGATTTTGAGACAAGATTACGGTAACTTTGAGAGTTGACACGTTTTAGGAAATGGATTAGTAGCCTTCTAAAGCTTTTGGCTAAAGCTAAAGCTTCGAGATTCGTTACCTAGTTAGTCTTATAAAGGGTTGAACCTGTTGTAAGCTCTTGTAAGCTCTTGTAAGCTCTTGTAGCCTTTTGTAAGCTCTTGTAAGCTCTTGCAACTCTTGCAACTCTTGTAATCTCTTGTAAGCTCTTGTAAGCTCTTGTAGCCTTTTGTAATCTCTTGTAAGCTCTTGCAAGCTCTTGTAAGCTCTTGTAGCCTTTTGTAAGCTCTTGTAAGCTCTTGCAACTCTTGCAACTCTTGTAATCTCTTGTAAGCTCTTGTAAGCTCTTGTAGCCTTTTGTAATCTCTTGTAAGCTCTTGCAAGCTCTTGTAAGCTCTTGCAACTCTTGCAACTCTTGTAAGCTCTTGTAAGCTCTTGTAAGCTCTTGTAGCCTTTTGTAAGCTCTTGTAAGCTCTTGTAAGCTCTTGTAAGCTCTTGCAACTCTTGCAACTCTTGTAATCTCTTGTAAGCTCTTGTAAGCTCTTGTAGCCTTTTGTAATCTCTTGCAACTCTTGTCTAAGTAACCCTCTTGAACAACGAGCTTTCTAAAACGTGTCCCTTTCTCTTTCTACCGTAATCTTGTCTCAATTTTTGATCTAATCTATCCACTTTTTTTTCATCTTTCAATATTCTTTGTGAACCCATACAGAATCAGGCAAAAAGTGAATAGAATTGGCTAAAAAATTGGAGCCTGTGTAATGCCTGTGTGATGAACTTTCATCTAAGCGATCATAGAACACCTAAGCGATCATTGAACATCTAAGCAATTTCATGCAATCATTGAACTTATTTGGTTCTACTAAAGGCTTCACCTTATTTAGCTAAAACTAAAGCATATTTTATTTGATTGTAAACTAAGCCTTTTCTTTCTCTTTCTCTTTCTCCCTTTCTCTTTCTCTTTCTCCCTTTCTCTTTCTCTTTCTCCCTTTCTCTTTCTTAAATTGCTAATATCTCAGCGCAAAATCAATATATCAAAATCAATATTTAAATAAAATTTTAAACGAATTAACGAATTTTAAATGAATTCTCGAAATCTTACAAACTTAATCCCAAATTTATAAAGTTATTCGACAATTAGGAATCAATTTTTAACAGATTCCACCTTCGTTTTCTTTGCCGATTCCT
This sequence comes from Mesorhabditis belari, assembly GCA_958450365.1. Taxonomy (NCBI): domain Eukaryota; kingdom Metazoa; phylum Nematoda; class Chromadorea; order Rhabditida; family Rhabditidae; genus Mesorhabditis; species Mesorhabditis belari. The sequence continues at coordinate 26,059 of CAUEEP010000939.1, forward strand.
TTGAAATTTTTTCTACAGCTAGAAATCAAAGTTTTCAGCTAGAAATCGAAATTTTCCCATTTTTAGCTTACTCCTACCGTACTTTAAATAAATTGATGCTGTTTTTTAAATTGCGCTTGTAGATCTGAAGGCTATAAGATTGCTGTAAGAAGGCTATAAGATTGCTGTAAGAAGGCTATAAGATTACTGTAAGCAGGCTATAAGACTCCTGTAAAGTTCAGCTTTTTTTCTCTCACTATAGTATCCTATAAGCCAATTCTCTTGCCATTTTCCAAGCCTAAATGTCGCTTTCTTCAATTTTTCAATGAAACAAAAGATTTTCAACCTTTCTAGCTGATTACCTTTTCATATTGTAGTAAGGCAAAAAGCGAGTGGCACTTCTTAGTACCTTTTTGGAAAAGTTTATGCAAAAGTACGGTAAATGCCATTATAAAATGCAAATTTGTAAAGTACTTTTTGTTTTAATGCATCGAAAAAAAATTCAATTAAGCAATTTTATCTATTTAGGTTACTGTAGTGAGACAAGAGAATGGGATTTATAGTATTTAGAGTACGTTACGGTATCTAGAACGTACTACAGTACGTTGCATTGTCTAGAAAGTAATACAGTACCTTACAGGATCTGGAACGTACTGTTACAGGTACTGTAACGGAGTGTCCAAGCCTACAGTAAGCCTTGTAGGCCTACAGTAAGCTTTGTAGGCCTACAGTAAGCTTTGCGAGCCTACGGTAAGCCTTGCAAGCCTACGGTAAGCTTTGCAAGCCTACGGTAAGCTTTGCAAGCCTACGGTAAGCTTTGTAAGCCTACAGTGAGCTTTGTAAGCCTTATAGTAAGCTTTGCAAGCCTACGGTAAGCTTTGTAAGCCTACAGTGAGCTTTGTAAGCCTACAGTAAGCTTTGTAAGTCTACAGTAGCTTTGTAGGCCTACAGTACCCTTACTTAGGCTTAAAAGTTATCCAATTAACAATCCAAAGCAAATTTTATATCTAAATCTTTGAAAAGCTTTTTTTTTTGCATTTCTCATTCAATTTCTAGATTGATTTTCTTTTTGCAAATGCCGTGGGAAAGCTACAAAAAGCTAAACTATAGCCTGGATTACTAGGATTACTGTAGCTGGATTACTGTAGCTGGATTACTGTAGCTGGATTACTGTAGCTGGGTTACCGTACCTTTACGACTATTATCTACAGTAAGCTAAACCTAGATTACTACAGTAATAACTGTAGTTTATTGAAGCCTCACGCAAAGCTGATAACCTTTATGCGATTGTTTTTGGAATTGACTTGGCCTTTTGTAAAACCCATGGAAAAGAAACAGTAAACAGGACTGAACAAGCTATAAAATGGGCTCTTAAAATGCCCAGAAGAAGATGCCCAGAAGAAGATGCCCAGAAGAAGATTGCTTAAAATTCTCATAACCATTTCTTTCACCGCCGGGTCAAAGTTCCCTCACATTTTCACACCGCTTTTTTTGCCCTTAGAATGTGTGAAATTGTTCGGAGAACCTAAATGATTCTCCGAAAAATTTCACAAATTCAAAAGGGGAAAAAGTGATTCAGCGAAATGATTCAACGAAATGATTACAGAGTGCGGCATTTATAGTGTTGTGCTTAATGCCTCTTTTTGGCTTTCTAAGACAATGCCTAAGCTGAAAAACAACAATTAAACATAAAATCTACGCATAAAAGGAGCAAAAAGGGGCGGGGCGTATAAAAGGTGCTTCTCCCCTTTTGCCAATGGCAATCTAACTTTGAACTCAAATATCTCGGCTTGGGATTGTTCAATTGAAATAGTTTTTATACCAATCGACAGAGAAAGTCTTGGCGCATCTAATGATACCAAGAACATTTAAATTGGACAGCGCAACGCCAAGATATTTGAGCTCAAAGTTAGATTGCCAATGGCAAAGGGGACAGGGCGCGTATCAAATGGCCCACAAGCCTAAAAATATCGTCTTTTTCCGCCTTTTTCATCATTAATACGTTTTGAGAGTTGATCATTATAAAAACAAGTGCTTTTTGAGCTCCATTATTCCAAATGCGAGGTTATCTTGGCTAAAAATGGGCACATTTCTGACAAATCTCATTTTTTCGAGCCCTTTCACCTTCGAAAAATTTCACCAATCATTTTTAAAGTCTTATATGAAGCAAATTAAGTTTTAAATTTCTACAAAAACTCATGAATCTAGTGAAAAAATGTCCGTAGTTTTGAAATATTTAAAAGAAAAAACGAGACAACGAAAAGAAAAACGAAAAACGAAAGAACTTTTTTGATTTTTGAGAAAATCAAACTTTTGTAGAGCGTAAGAGGCATAAATACCGCACTCTGTAAGCGAATGATTACAGTAGTTATGGAATAGAATTTGTTTGACATGTATGTTTGACATTTAAAACGTTTAACCCAACTGAGCAGGACTTTAAAGGGCTAAACCAGGCCAACCCAAAACAGGATCAGTTCAACCTTAGCAGTTCGGCTCAGCTTATAATTAGCTCTGGACTCTTAGCTCAGCTCAGATCAGCTCCTGGGCTAGATCAGACAGATCAGCTCCTGGGCTGGATCAGACAGATCATCTCTGGGCTAGATCAGACATACCAGCTCCTACGCTAGATCAGACAGATCAGCTCCTGGGCTAGATCAGACAGATCAGCTCCTGAACTAGATCAGACAGATCAGCTCCTGAACTAGATCAGACAGATCAGCTCCTGGGCTAGATCAGACAGATCAGCTCCTGAACTAGATCAGACAGATCAGCTCCTGGACTAAATCAGACAGATCAGCTCAAGTCGAGCCACAGTGATCAATTTGCTAAACCCTGATCAAGTATAGACGTTCTAAAGCTACAACTTTAGCTTTAGCTTTAGTTAAATCATAGAAATCCAAGAGTACCTGTTTAGGCAGCTCAGATTATGGTAGGGTAGGGTCCAACAGATTATCCAACCTAGATAGGTCCTTGACCAGCCCTTGGCCAGGACCAGGCCAGTCCTTGGCCAGAACTAGGCCAATCCTTGGCCGGGACCAGGCCAGTCCTTGGCCAGAACTAGACCAGTCCTTGGCCGGGACCAGGCCAGTCCTTGGCCAGAAATAGACCAGTCCTTGGCCAGAAGCAGGCCATTCCAAATCTCCGACCTAAGCAACAATTATGTACAGCAACTGTTTTCTGAAGATTTAAATTGTATCCTAGAACCCGTACCGTACACTTTAGGTCTATTTTTACTTAGGTAGTTTAAGTGGAATGCCTTTAGTTTGTTCAAGCCCCGCCTATTGCCTCACAACTTTTATCAGCAAAAGATTAGTCTCTCGACCTTTTTTTCCACAAAAAAGAGACTTTTATTCTGCACCTTTGTGCCATTTTCTTCTTCGGGGCGGAGTCAAAACCGGCATTGTAATATTTTTTTGGACACTCTACTGACTCTTGATGAAAATGCGACTATATAAGACTCCAAATCTCAAAAATCAGTCATTTCAAGCGAGTTTAAAAAACTTTTTGCATCTTTTAACTTCTTTTTCTTTTTTTGATCGAAATTTGATTTCATTTTAGACTTCAACATGCAACTACTCGGCTATTTACTGATGATTTGGCTTATTTTGGTAATAACGATGGGATATCCACATAGAAATCGTCACTCAAGACCATACAAAATCTCCGAGCTAATCGATGAGGAAATTGAGCGATCATTGGAGAGATCACGGGATAGGATCGAGGAAAAACTCCGCCGCGGAAGACGAAGCCATCATTTGCATAGGGGTTAGTTTTAAGCGTTGCCAATCCTTAAAAAAAATTTGTTACACAATCGAAGTTTACTTTATTTGACTTTTACTAAGCAATTAGTTACTAAGCAATTACAGTATCCTAATGGATAACTTTGATGATAGCTTTGACCATAACTTTTCATAGGTTTATAAGGGATGTTCCAGCTGGACTCTAGGATAGCCAAACAGGTCAGGTTTCAGTTGATGTGTAAACAGACCAGTCTTGCTCAGAAACAGACCAGTCTTGCTCAGAAACAGACCAGTCTTGCTCAGAAACAGACCAGTCCTGCCTAAGCAAGCCCAAGACCAGCTCCAAACTACAAACCAGATTTATGGACCAGCTCGTTCAGTCTAGAACCCACTATCAGGTCAGGGATCTGGCTTCCACGGTGTGAACAGGTTAAGTCAAACAAGAAGCCTAGAACCTAACATAGCAAGTGTCTATAGACTTCTGGTCTGGCCTGAACTTGTCCACAAAAAGTGTCCGACCTGCTAGACAGGCTTCTAGCTTTGAACTACCCTGATCTAACTATAATAGTAACCGAAAATACAAAATTGAGAATAAAACCTATAAGAGCTTAGCTTACGAATTACTTTAGATCCGGAATGCAGCAGCAGAGGCCAAAAAGACCCAAGTGTTCCCAAATCTGAAGGTTTCAAATGCAATTGTGAGCCGCATTTTCATGGGCCAACTTGTAAGCACTGTGAGTTTTACACTTGAATCGGCTCTTGTAGCTTAAAAGCGGCTTTGAGGCTTTGAATGACTAGTCAAGTTTTGAGGCTTTGAATGACTAGTCAAGCTTTGAGGGTTTGAGGGTAACTTTGTTTAGAGCTAATATTATTCTTAACTTTTTATTTGTTTTAAAGAGAACACTCCAGACTTGAGAATGGTATAAAATAGAGCTTGAATCAATCAATTCCGAGAAAATCATGAGGCAATAAGGCTCTTTTGGCCAAGTTGGCGTTGATTTTCACAAGAGCCTTGGAATCTTAATTACCTACTTATGCTCATCAAATTTAGTTGAGTCGTGGGAATGCACGACGAAGGGTGAATGCCCCGGATACCCAGAATTCAAGTTCACGTGTGAAGAAGTGAGCAATTTGAATAAAAGATACTGTATTCTCCATTCTCCTTAATGTTTAAATGTTATTTGACTGGATTACGTTATTCAATCAGTTAGACTAGTTTTCTTGGTCTTTTCTTTTTGTTTCTCCTTTTATCCCGCATATCGTCCGGCATTTATGTTTAACTTTCGGGTTTTTCTTTGTTTTGTTGACTATTTTTGTTGTTTCCTACACTTTTGATTCATTTTTTGATATCGATTTTGTTATATTAGTTCCCGAATGTCCATAGGTGTCCAAAGTACTTTTATGCTACGCCAGGGCAGGGCCTGACTAGGCCAGGGCAGGGCCTTGCTGGCCCTAGGCTGGCCCTAGGCTGACCCTAGACCTGGTTGGCCCTAAGCTGACCCTAGGCCTGGTTGGCCTTAGGCTGGGAAAAGTTGACTTTTGCAGATCTGTACTTATCGGATCTGTATGATTCTAGTGTCATTCGATAGGAAATTCTCCACTGCGTCAAATGACATCAAAAAGTTATGGCTAAAAGTACTTTCAACACCTATGAACGTGGACTGTTGGAAGTTGTTTTAAGGACAATTTCTCTGGGCCAGGCCAGGCTAGGATCAACCTAGAAGCCAGGTTCTGCCCTGGACTAGCCTACAAAAGTCACCTAAAACCAAGTCTGGCCAGCCTAGCCGATTTAATACGCGCCCCGTCCCTTTTGCCATTGGCAATCCAACTTTGAACTCAAATATCTTGGTGTTGAGCTGTTCAATTTAAGCATTCTTTGTATCATTAGATACGCCAAGTCTTTCTCTATCGATTGGTATAAAAACCATTTCAATTGAACAGCTAAACGCCAAGATATTTGAGCTCAAAGTTAAATTGCCAATGGCAAAAGGGGTGGGGCTCGTATCAAATGTCCGATAACCAGCCTAGCCTAGAAGATCTCAGATCCCAATCTTAGATATTCTTTCTTTTTTTGTTACCCATTTCACTATCACCTACTTCATTTACTTCATTTACTTCATTCCAAAATAACTAGCACCCATTTCCTAGTACTTAAATAGAGGTTTGTGAATCTCAACGTCGATACTCCAATGAAAACTTTGACAAATCTGTGATATATTTAAATGTTTTGTTAAAAGAAAGCTGTGCCTGTAATAAAATGTTTCATTCAATATAGAAAATCGAAAAAAGAAAGCAAATTTGAAACTTTACAAGGAAAAATCAACAAAATGCAAAAGTTGAAGTGGTAATTCTGAAAAATGTCAATGCACGCCTGCTCTTGAACAACTTGAACAGCATTCCTTAGAGCTTTACAAGAGAGCTAAAGATATTCAGTTAACCAACTGAGTATCACTCGATACACATTTTGCGTGCTCTTTTTATCTATGAAATATTAACTTTTTTAAAAAACTGTTTCACCCATCATGTAGCCAAGAACGCAAGGAATTTTTTGATATAAAACTTGAACCGGCTTGGTTTTTTGGATTTTGAGAAATTTGACGGCGCTGTTTTGAACGTTTTCTATGATGGCGCTGTTTTGACTACCCCCAAAAATATCGCTGAATCTCATCGAGACCTTTGGAAAGTATTTTGGAAGATACTATTTCGGAAAGCCAGTGTCGGCGGTGATGGTTTCAACGATTTCGAGAAGGAAATGAATTTTTGGGTGATGAGCCACCTACGAGCTACCTACGTGCCACCTACGAGCCACCTACGTGCCACCTACGTGCCACCTACGATCGATAATGCAGTACTTAAACAGGCGATCGAAATTGATCCTCGACAAACTACACGTGAACTTGCAGAAATATTTGAAATAAGCCCTCAAACAATTTTCGAGCATTTACTTGCTCTCTTCTTTCCCCAATTGAGATTTGGGAAAGCAAGCTGACAAGGGAAATGGGTACTTCTTCTTCTCAGTGATGCCAATAAAGCTACTCGTGTCACTATGGTATTCTACTTCGTTTGTCAAAAAAATACTGGGTTTTACGAGGAAACCTTTACTTGCGATGAAAAATGGATTCAGATGAGAATTCAATAAGGGATAATGGATTCAATATGATAATTCCAATGGCTAGAACCTGATGAAGAGCCAATAACAACACCAAAGCTCGACTTTCACAGCAAGAAAGTAATGCTTACTGTTTGGTGGACTCTTCAAAACTGGACAACTGGACAATCTAATAGAAAAAGAAAGCAAATTTGAAACTTTACAAGGAAAAATCAACAAAATGCAAAAGTTGAAGTGGTAATTCTGAAAAATGTCATGATTTGTGTACAATTGAAATGGCACAAAAACGGCGATTCCCATTTATTTCCCTTTCTGCAATGATTGTGATACGGACAAAAGCGCTGATAAGAGCGTCTTTGGCCAGACAATCACTTTGCAATTTGCATACGAACCAATTTTCATTTGTCTAGAATTTTATTTGTCTAAAATTTCATTTGTCTAAAAATGAAAATTTTAATATTCTTGTCTTTATTTGTTACGTTTACTTTAGCTGCCTTATATTCAGGTCAGTTTTACATCTAAATTCTTGACCTTTTCTTGCTAAAAGGTTAAGAATCCTCGTTCCTCAACGGATTCCTACGTTCCTACGTGGCTAAATGGCTAAATATCTTTTTCTAAAATAAAGTGCTGAAGGAATTGGCAAGAAAAGGTAGATTTTTGGAGAGGGGATTTACACTTATTTCAAAAAAAACTGCCGTAATCAGCTTTCCCAACTGAATGCTGAAGGAATTAGTAAGAAAAGGTAGATTTTCGGAGAGCAGATCTACACCTATTTCAAAAAAACTGCCGTAATCAGCTTTCCCAGTTTTCAATCAGCCAGTTTTCATCGCCAGTTTTCAATCCGCCAGTTTTCAATCAGCCCAATTTTCAAATTATTGACTGAGCCTTGTGATTCCTCATCGAATGATACCAAAATTGGACTGATCCAATGAAAGCTGGCAGGTTTTAATAAAGATCAAGCAACTTGAAACGCTAAACTAACGTTAATAGACTGAACAAAAAAAACCCAACCTTAACGGTCTCGTAGACATCTTTGAAAAAAGATCAAAGCCGCAGCAGTGAAGATTTGAATGGTGACCATAAACGCCGTAAAAACTAGAGTTCGGCAAACAAAACCAAAACACCAAAACCAAAACCAAAACACCAAAACAAACCAAAACCAAAACCAAAACCAAAACACCAAAACAAACCAAAACCAAAACCAAAACCAAAACACCAAAACCAAAACCAAAACCAAAACTCAATTTGCATATAAATTAACATGTAAATTTAAAATTGTAAAATGCAAATTTGCCTTTCACTTTTTCTCACTCCACAAAATCTCGCGGCCGAAAAAAGGACCAAAACACGATTTTTGGATGCTGATTTCAAATCTGCAAACAGATTTTCGCTAGCTCCTCCCAGTCGCGAGATATTGGCGAGTTTTGGTTTGTTTTGGTTTTGGTTTTGGTTTTAGTTTTGGTTTTTTTTTGGTTTTGTTATGGTTTTGGTTTTGGTTTTGTTATGGTTTTGGTTTTGGTGGTTTTGGTGGTTTTGGTTTTGGTTAAGTTTTGTTTTCCGAAGTCTACTTTCCACTCACCTTGTGTCCGTTAATTTACCATGAAACTTCGGGATTTGGATTCCCACGAACGGTTGTTTCAAAAACGGCTTCTTCTCCGTATTTAACAGTCTGAAAGCAAGTTTAGAGTAGATAAATAATTAATTGAAATAAAAATTCGATTGACATGATTGCTGTGAATCAAATAGCTGAATGTGAAACAAATCAAAGAATCAAAATTGACCATTAATGACAGCAAGCTCCAAATCTAAATTTATATTGTAAATTATATGGATAAAAAACAAACCAATTTTTATTTTCGTTGGTACTAGAATTCGTTTTCGCTGAAGAACTTGAAAGACATCTGTGCCTCTTTACCAGTAAGGAAAGCATATGCGCGGGAAAAAATGGAACGCGGAACAAAATGATGACCAATCTAGATGCAAAATGAGAATGATCTTCTCTTTTTACAGCACCAAATGAGTTCCCCGTTTCAATTTGATGTAGCGGCCATACGTATCGATTTAGAACAACTTTTCCGATGTAGCCGCCCCCAAAATAAGTGTGCAAATCTAAAAATTTGATAATATTATGTATTGATAATATTATAGTTTTTCCCAAGGCCGCCAGTTTTCAATCAGCCCAATTTTCGAATTATTGACTGAGCCTTGTGATTCCTCATCGAATGATACCAAAATTGGACTGATCGAATGGAAGCTGGCGTTTTTTTATGGTTTGAATATGGCAGCTTTTTGAAATACAGTCGAATTTCGATATAACGAATCGTTCGAGACCGGAAACTTCGAACTTCTAACAAACCTAAAATGTGCCTCAAATTCGTAGCTGCCCTGCACGGCCACTGATTGTATTTGGCTGGGGCAGCTACGCAGAAATTTTGAGCACTTTTTAGATCACCAGTCTCTTCATTCATCTTACAATTTCAAAATCGTTGTATCGAAGTTCGTTGTATCGAAGTTCGATAGTAGATGTCTTTTAGAAAACGAAATGCCAGTCAAACACGATAAGAAGCCAAAATTTTGCTTTTGATTGCCTTGGCGACCTTTTAAGAACTTTTCTTTCAGCTTTAAACCCATTTATACCTACCGTAAATACTGTAATAGTATCCCAACCCCTCGTACAGTCGCGTAGTCGCAAAAGTTTTTTAGTATTTCATTTTTTTCAAAGCGCCCGTACTTCCAAAAAGTGCGTCTTTGGTATCAAAAAATAGCTGAAATTCAGGGCTATTTTTTGGTACCTAAGCGCGCATTCTAGCTTAAACCAGTGTCGAGAAAAACTCGTTCAAAGCTAGACGCAAAACTCCGCCCCGTCATTATGGGGGTGGGGTACTATTACAGTATTTACGGTAGGCTGCGGCCAAAAAGAAAATGAACCATAAGGACCATTTGAGGCAGTTTTCAAAATGATTTTATGAAAAATGTTTGAATTTGTCAATTCTGGCCTGTTTTGACTCACAGAATTTAGATTTAATAAAACTCGTACAGACGGACAAACAGACAAACAGACAAACAGACAAGCAGATAAACAGACAAACAGACAAACAGACACTCTTTTGTTTACAGACACTCACCCCACCCGGGTGGGGTACTATTACAGTATTTACCGTAGTTAGAACAGCGCGAACGAATCAGCACCGATAATTTCAGCGCCAACGCAATCCTTTTCTGTATACACGTGGTTTTGGTGGTTTCAGTGGTCTTTTTATGATTTCAGTTTCATATTTATTTGTGTTTCAGCAATAATAACAATAAAAATCAACAAAACAACGACAATTACTTAAAATGAAAAAAAGCAGAAAAGCTTTTAGATGCTCAATGGGTGATTTTACTATTGGGTTGATGCATAATTATCCGGACTTCTTTTTGCGTGCTTGTATCTTTTTTGTTTTGAAAGCTTTTTGTCTATTTCTTTTTTTTAAATATTCGTTATTCTTTAGTGAACAAAATGCGTGTCGACAATCATATCCATCTTCGCCATATCATGCTCTACCACTTCGAAAAGGGATGGTCTGCCGCAGAGTCGTTTCGCGATCTCAAAGAACTTTTTGGTCAAGGAACAATTGGACGTGCAACAGTTTATGAATGGTTCGATCGTTTCAAGTCCGGTAACACAAGTGTTGATGATGAACCAGGAAGAGGACGGCCATCAGAATTCGATGACAAGGCACTTCTGGAAGCCGTTGAAGAAGACGAAAGCCTGACAACCGCTCGTGGAATCGATCGTCTTCCAAGCAAATGGCAATCAGTTATTGATGTAGGCGGTGAATATGCTCCAGAATAATCAATTAAACATATTTTTCTAACTATTTATGTTATTTTTTGTTAAATAAAATCATTTATAAAAGAAGTCCGGATAATTATGCATCAACCCAATAGTATACCATTTTTAAGCGCGAAAAAACAAAGCGAGAATTATGGATACTAAAACCTACGAGCGCTGAAATGAAATGAAATGAAAATCAAGCCTTTTTGCGCGGCGCTGAAATAATCGGCGCTGATTCGTTGGTGTTGAAATGAACGGCGTTGATTCGTTCGCGCTTTTCTAACTAGACCTTACTAACTAGTCCCCTTTAAATTCCTTGGAAACTTTTTTTAAGGCCAATAAATAATTTTGATGACTAAAGTATCACTGAAAAAGTACCAAATTCGGTGTTATAGCATTTGGGTGGGGGGCAGTTTGTTTTTCAGTAAACAGGGCAGTAAACACCAGTTTTTTCGAACTTGCCACTAGTTTTTAAAACTTTTTCTGGTGTAATTAATTGCACTGAATCCATTGAAAGCATTTATAAACCATTCTGAACAACTTGAAAGCATTTATAAACCATTTTATACTAGTTTGAGCAACAATTCTGAGCCTTTAAGAGTGACTCTATTTCCAATGGGTTTAGAGGTGCGCGACCGCCATAAGAGGCCCTCAGTAACTGCTTGAAATAGCTATTGAAATATAAAACAGTCACTAAAGCTTAAATAAGTACCAAATTAAGAATCTACACCATTGAAAACCATAGAAGCGCTTTGGCTCATGAATGTGCACTGCAGTGTACACATGAATGTACACTGCCCCTTCCCAACTACTACACTGCCCCTCCCCAACTACTATAACACCGCAAACTCAACCGTTTGCCGTAAAATTGATCAATTTTAGCAGGACGCGGCTCCGTGATCTACCGGGCTGAGTATGAGCGCGAATACAGCAGACGCAGTTTGTAAGAAAAGAAATTTTGAGACTCAAGCACAGAACTTGAACTTTCTGGCTCAGTGACAGCTTTATAATTTGAGATACAGTTACAGGAATCACTGCTCAAACCATGGGAAATACATTTTTCGAACGAGTGGATGTAAATGTGATGAAGGATGGACTGGGGACATCTGTAGCCTGCAACTTTCCGAAAGTGGGTTCAAGAAGACTGATCCTGTAAATATTGTAAGGGTACTGTAGGGTATCCAAGGTCTATAAAGGTACTGGATTATCGGACTAAAGGTTCTGGACAATACTGGACTATTAACACATTCACGACAACGGCTTTTTAGTCGTACAGTCGCGTAGTCGTTACTGTTTTATTGACAATTCGGTGGATATTCAAAGATGAACTAAACTATTGTATCCATTCGATAGCCCTGAATCTCTTCTTGAAAATTAGTACGAAGTTATCGAGAAGTTTCTTCAAATATAGGGCGGGGAGGGGGGGGGGAAAAAATGGGGGGGGGGGGAAAAGGGGGGGGGGGGGGGGGGGGGGGGGGGGGGGGGGGGGGGGGGGGGGGGGGGGGGGGGGGGGGGGGGGGGGCGTATATAAAGTTTGTAAGAAGTCAGCAATTTATTTAGGCTCGCAAAAAATGTTTGCAAAATTGGCTGATGTAACCTGGTGGCCAAGAGATCAGCAATTGCTAACTTTGAGACGCCGTAGAAAATTCATTAAACAATTTCTAAGCAAACCTATAAAATCTACTGTAGAAATAAGTCCGAATCTTATTTTAAAAAAGAAATAAAGAAATTAGAAGTTCTATTGATGAGTTATGAATGAAATACTGTGTAGCAATAATTATGCCGCACTCTGTATCCAGGAAATGACTAATAAAACCCGAGTTCTGATTGGTAGACGATTCTCTCAATAAAATGAATATCGCCAATCGATTCTCCGACCGCGAAAACCCCCGGGTACAAATTACAGCTGAATATCTTCTTTTTATGTCATAAACAAAGCAAAAGAGAAATTCCAAAATGCCAGGCGAGATGTCCTTTGTCCTGACTAGCGAAGTGTTCTTTGTGCGGCCCGGTAATCCCTCTCCATCTGACAAACCGCTCCAGCATAGAAGGTTTCTCTTTTCCGTAAATGGAAAAGATCGGGTAGCGACTGAGCCAGTTTTCTCCCTTTTTGACCGTCACTATGCCCAAATCCTTGGGATCAATTCTTGCCCTATACTTGACTTTATTTTTGCTACAAAGGATCGTGTCGTGTTCAGCATCCTGTCAAGCCATTGCGTTACTTAAAGCGCAGCATAAAACTGGCATAACAATGCGATCTAACTTAGAGTTTTGCTAGTTTTGCTAGTTTTGCTTTTGTTTTTCGCAGGATTCACTAGACCAATCAACCTCAATCAAAATCAACCTAGACGTATCAGAAAATTATGAAAACTTTCAAAAGACGACACATTTTCGAAAACATTTTCCTTGAGCTCTCTTCAACAATTATATTCCAGTGAAAATCGTCTATTGCCAAGAAGACAGGGATTGCTTTATCAATTATCGATGCAAACGGGTAATAAATCTATATGTAATTCGTAAATCTATATGCAATTTTTCCATTCAGCTCCCGAAAATGCCACTGCATTGTGTGGAGAATACGGATAACTATAAAAGTTGGGAAGTTTGAGTTTGAGTTTGTGTTTGGGTTTGAGTTTGAGTTTGAGTTTGTGTTTCAGTTTCAGTTTCAATTTGAGAGAATATTATTGTTTCAGAGAAAGTTTCAAATAAACCTTTTCATAGAAATTTATTTACAAGACATTTGGAAGACAAATTACAGTGTATTTTCATTTATATTATATTTCAATTTTTTCGAAAACGGCTGAGAAACGATTCGGACGATGACCAACTAAAATGTTAAATTTAGTGACTCCACTAAGACTAGACGCGTGTCCAACAAAGAGTTGGACACGCGAACTTTTTGGGTTGAGAAGACAAAACATGGTCAGCCCCGGGATTCGAACCCGCGACCTTTTCCTTACCCGGCGAACGCTCTACCAATCAGCTGAACCGATAGGTATTTTATGGCCCAAGGCCTTGTACCAGGAGTGGGCCTTGTACCTTACTAAAGCACTGACCTGATAACAAGCTAGCGATTCCTTTTGGTGGATTTGTTTCAGACGGAGTGATGTTATAGCGAGTGAGAATGTTGCCGAGAATCTGAATAGAAAATCAGTCCCTATATAAAGCTACTTCCACCATCTTGAAATGTGAGCTTGTGGTATAATGGATAAGATTCTTGTTTCCGAAACAAGCTATCAACTTTCTGCTCGGGTTTGATTCCTTCCTTTTGTTTTTATCTTATTTTCAGAAAGTCTTTTCGTTTCTTTTCAGACTTTCATTGAAAAATAACAAATTCACCAATTAACCTATGGTTTGCTCTAAGTAAAAAGTGTTCCCGAACAATTTTCCGGACTTCATTTCTTTTTCTGAGTCTCCTAGCTCTCCAGATCTCAGCCCGATGGATTTTTCAGTGTGTTCTAGAAGCCAAAATTTTTTCAAAGTCCCAAAACATCGATCATCGAATTGCACAAGCGAATCTCGGCGCCAGAAATTCATAAGCGTCTTAAAGTCGACAGAAGTGTCATTCTCCACACTATTCAAAGCTACGATGCTACGGGAACAATTGCTGATGCACCAAGAAGTGGTAGATTTGATTAGTTAGTGTTTTAAATAAGAAAAATCTTTTATGATTGAAGTTGAGTATGAAAAACGCAGTTATTTTCCGTAGTACCTAAACCATTTTTCAACTTTTTTCACCAACCAAATAAATCTCAGCCTTTGCGAGACTTTCCCCTGGACAACTTCGTTTCCCGATCCCAAATGGTATTGTTTTCTCGAACAATGATTTTCCATTTTCATTCAGGTAACGTGACGGGTCAAACTGGAAATGTAGGAATGCAAGAAATTTGGGCTCTTGCGTAGTTTCCGGGTATTTTGAAAGAGTTCGAGTATTTTGGAAAAATCTGGATATTTTGAACGGATCGTCGCGCTTTGAAGGCCTATAAATTTGTCCAGAGATAATATTTTTGTTAACTTTTTATATCATTGTATAGAGAAGATTTTGGGCTTTCAAATGATACCAAATAGATCTTAATCGGGTTTTTTCATTCCCATGCAAACAAGGCGACACGACACCCGAGTTGGATAGGCCTCACTTGCTCAGAGTTGGCTCTGATTTTTTGGACTGGATTATTCCAATCAAGCTCTATTTGGTATCATTTGAAAGCCTGAAATGTCCTCTTTACGATGATATAAAAAGCTAACAAAAATATGCTCTCTAGACAAAGTTATATGCCTTCAAAGTTGGCGACCCATTGAAAAGACCCGGATTTTTCAAAAGCCCCAGATTCTTTCAAAATACCCGAAAACTACGGAAGAGTCAAGTTTTGTAGAAGTGTATAAGTTACTACATAGCTTTCGTCTTGGACTTGGAATAAGCTCCCGTCTTGGACTTGGAATAAGCTCCCGTCTTGGACTTGGAATAAGCTCCCGTCTTGGACTTGGAATAAGCTCCCGTCTTGGACTTGGAATAAGCTCCCGAAACACCAACCTCTTGAGTTTGCTTGAAAGTCTCTGGATCACTGAGAATCAGAGAAATTTGAGCTGTAGTCAGTGTTCCTATAGGGAGATCGTAACTGAAAAAGTTTCCATTCTAATAAAGAACGAGTTTTTACCCATCGATCGAACTTGGCCCGTTTGTTGTCCTCCACAAGTTAAAGTTAAGAATTGAGGCATGGCGTTGGACTTCCTGAAACAGTCTTAATCAATTTAAGATATTTAGAAAAGTTTAGGATAAGATTACGTTGATTGATGGTTGATTAACGTACCGTACAAGTTGCTACAAAGTACGGAGTGGTTTGGCGATCGTTTAGGGAAAGATTTCGATTGCCACTAGTTTCTCGGAGGATCTAAAACCGCAATAACTAATCCATTTGTTGTTTATTTATCAAAAATCACCTCTTCTTTACATTTTTTCATTACAGTAGGATGTCGCAAGAGTAAATGTAAAGCCCATTGTAGAGTGACCGATGTTGTTTCTTGACCAGCTAGCCACAGGTCATGGAGATCCACCAAAAGGCCTTGAGCACTAAAGTGAAGTAAAATTGATACTAGTAGACTGAATTTCTTTAAGAAATCATATTTCGCAAAAGCAGTTCAAAGCACAAACGTCATCTCTCCCAAATCCGTTCCTCGTTTCTTCTGCTCAATCAAATAGGCATCAATGAAGTCTTCCGGCTCTTCCCCAAGAACGTATTCTCCTGTTTTGAGTTCTTCTTTCCTGAAAAGTGCACTTGAGTACCTTCAAAAGCCAATACAAAAGAATCGTCATAAATAAGAAAAAGAAAAAGATAAAACAATAAAACTGTCAAAAAAAGAATCCTCAATCCTTTTTTCAAAAAGAATCCTTTTTGGACACCCTGTACTAGGCATTTTTTGGTTAACTTGATCGACACTCACCTTCGTTTAATGTTTTCCCGTACGTATTCAATGATTGGATCAATTGCTTCATGAATCGTATTCAAACGCCTGAAATCAAACATTCTTTTCAAAGCTACAGAACAACCAGCTGAGAAGGGGAACGTATTTCCACCAGTCTCTAATCATGAAATCTAACGGGGTCGTGTTGTTGATCATTCGTTCCATACGGGTTTTGATCTTGAAGAAGTACTCACGACGGGGCTGAAAAGCTTGGGTCTGCTGCTTTGTTTTGGTTTGCTTTTCTTTGGTCTGCTTAGCTGCTTTGGTCTTTTAAAAAACATTGTCAGCCCTGGTTTTCCTAATGACAAACAGGATCAAATCTGTATCCAAAGAGAAGTCGGTTGATCACCGATCCAACGATCAAATCCGTCAACTTTGCCACCAGGATCTCCGCTTTCCCGTCAACCATTCGTTGATCGAGTTCGTTTAGTTGATAATCGAGTTCTAAAATATGATAGCTCAGTGGAAGTGAGCTGGCAGAATCAAAAGCAGATTCAATTTCCCCAATTCCTATTTATTGCTATTCTTGTACTTTTCATAAGCTTATAGTTACAGTAGACAGCGCCATTCCAAACAGCGCCATTCCAAACAGCGCCATTCCAAACAGCGCCATTCCAAACAGCGCTATTCCAGACAGCGCCATTACAGACAGCGCCATTCCAAACAGCGTCATTCCAAACAGCGCCATTCCAAACAGCGCCATTCCAGACAGCGCCATTCCAAACAGCGCTATTCCAAACAGCGCTATTCCAGATGGCCTTAAGTAGGCTTCCAGAAGGCCAAAACCTTAAGTAGGCTAGCTTGGCCAAGCTTTGGCGAAATTAGCCAAAACTTTGAAGGCTTATATCTCAAAAACGGCTTGATAAGTAGGATTTGAAAGCAGTTTTGGGATGCTTAACCAGGCTGCGTTTGCACCTCGGAATCAGCTCACTCCTGAAATGTAACTTCAAGGCGTTCCCTTGTTAGGAAAACCCTCAAAAATTTTGCTAAATTTCGCAGCTTTATGAACCCAGGCCCTAGCCTGGCTCTGCTCTACTCTCGCTGCCTTACAGCATATCTTTTTGAAGCCTAGCAAGTCTCTGTAGACCCATTACCCAAGTAGTCACTATGCTAGATGAAATGTGTTTACAGAATTGCGCTCAAACGCAACAAACCTTCAATAATTCTCCCCTCCATCAAATTTCGTCCCATTCCGAAATTTCGTAACGTATGCAAAGCGAAACGTCTAAAATTATTCGCCTTTACAATATCCTTAAAAAAGAGAAACCTATGCTCGAGCCAAGTCTCATCAGTGCTCGAGATGATTCCCCAGGTTTTGCCGAACTCATCTAAAAGCTTTATTATTGGGTTGGTGAATTGAAAACTGCCGGGCTTTGAACCAAAATTTATCCAACATAAAACCATATATTCATTCCAAATGATTTCCATTATTATTGACGACTTCTGCCCATTTTACAGGCAATTTGCGGATTCCTCTTTCGTAGTAGGATTTTGGTTTGTGTTTGAGACAAGTGTGAGACTCAAAAATGGAGGACTGGAGACTCAAAAATGGAGGAATGTCCCAGTTTGAGCACTTTCTTCAAAAGAAACCCATTTTGGTGTCAATAGAAAAGTTGTAGAGAATCAAAAATTAGACTTATAGCCAAATTTCCAAAAAGATACACTTAGTAGTTTCGCTTAAAATGCAAGTTTTGTGAAATTTGTAAATTTGTAAATGTAAATTTACATTTCTTGGCATTTCTTGAAAACCAGTTTTTGAATCGTTCTGAAGATTTGGATATAAGCTTTATTTTTGATTCTCTACAACTTTTCCATTGACACCAAAATGGGTTTCCTTTGAAGAAAGTGCTCAAACTGTGACATATGACAATAGCCGGCAGTTTTCAATTCACCAACCCAATAGATCAAAATTTAGATAGTTTTTGATGAATTTGTTAGTAATTATTTGTTTGTTAGTAAATTCGTTACTGATTAATATCAAAATCAACTTCTTTTATCATCAAAATTTTACCAGTTTGATTCAATCGAATGAATGGAGCGGTGAAACGACCGAGCTGCGTGTGACCCTGAAAGTTTCTGGAAGTTTCTGTGTGTCCTTTGTGTTCAAATCTTTAAACGCACCCCTTCTGGAGCACTTGATTTCGTATTTTTCTTTTCAGTGCACCAGAAAGAAGGCGTTTATGGGTGGCTACAAAGTACGGCTATGTACCTGATTCACCATGAGCTCTTTAGCCTTTTCGAATGTGCACAAGTTGACGAAAGGCATTGGGCCAAGCCATAGGGTGTGCACCTAAATATCAATAAGCCAATTATAATCACGAAAACAATCATTATCCTCTTGGAAATAGATGCTTTTCACTAAAATCAGTGCATTGATGGATAGAAATAGCTAAATTGGCTTCCGTCCTTTTCTGTGATTATTCTACGCGTTACTTTGGTATTCTAATTGATAGAATCAATAAAATGAATAGCTCCAATCGATTCTCCGACCCCGAAAACCCCCGGGTACAAATCTACAGCTGAATATCTTCTTTTCATGCCACCAACAAAGCCAAAGAGAAATCCCTAGGTATATGATTGGCGAGGTGTTCTTTGTGAGTGCGCACGATCGCTCGCTTTCTGGCAAAACGCTTGAGTATAAGAAGCTTCCCTTTTGAAGGTTCCCTTCCCTTCCCTAAAGGTAAAGGATCGGTGAGCGACTGAGCCAGTTTTCTCGGTTTTCGGCGTCACTATGCTCAAATTCCTGGTATCAATTTTTGCCTCAAATTTGGCTCTAATTTGCTACAACCAAATAGTCTCTAGCCAAATTCATCGAAGAGAAAATAAAATTTTTGACCGGATCCGGCCGGTCAAAAATTTTCTTTTCTCTTCGAACCGCTAGATGAAATCTTCAAAAGATTATCGGCCAACCATTGTTTAGGAAAAACAATGATTTGACGGGATACAGAATTTGTAGCAAAAATAAAGCCAAATTTAGGCAAAATTGATTCGAGACATTTGGGCATAGTGACGCCCAAAGCAGCGAAAATGGCTCCCAAGGGAAGTAGAGGTGGCCGTTTGGGATGATTGAAAGTTTTTTGGTCATCAATATTCATCATTCGATAGATCTCATGATGAATATTGATGATCAAAAAATTAGCTGGCCAAAACAGCTCTACAACGAGAAATGGGGCCGAGAAGGAGCAAAAATGACGTTTTTGACTCTCCTTGACAAGGCTGGAACTTTTTACTGAATTGTAGATGGCACAAAGGGAAGATATAGCTGATTCGCAGTGGAAATGGATGAGTTGCAGTGGAAATGGATGAGTTGCAGTGGAAATGGATGAGTTGCAGTGGAAATGGATGAGTTGCAGGGGAAATGGATGAGTTGCAGTGGAACCACATTTAATCAAAATAGGAACCGTATTGGAACCATATTTAATCGAAATAGCAACCGTTTTGGAACCATTGAGTTGCAGTGGAAATGGCTGAGTTGCAGTGGAAGTGCCTGAAGTGCCGGAAATGGTTGATTCGCAGGGGAAATGGCTGACTGGCAGTGGAAATCGGGAGCTCCTTCTACTTTACGTCCTAAAAGGGAACACCTATCTATCTGGGACCTGTGCCAGATGGAGAGCGATTACGCGGGCACACAAAAAACACTTCGCCAGTCATTTAGGCATTTCTCTTTTACTTTGTTTCTGGCATAAAAAGAAGATATTCAGCTGTAAATTTGTACCCAGGGGTTTTTGGGATCGGGGAATCGATTAGAGTTAGTTGTTCATTTTATTGATGGGGGTTTTTTTTAAATCAGTGAAATCTTTTAAAGCCAACTCACATCTCCATAACTTTTTTGTATCTCACGTAGCGCTTTCGCAAAGCCACCTTTCCGCACACAATAGTAGAAAAGATGCGGAAAATTTCCAAAGAACAAAAATGGAATTGGACCTAAATTTGAATAAATTACAATATTCTGTGAAAAACCAACCTGGCGGTAATTTCCGCATCAACTGATATTGAAATAAGGCATAAGTGGTCAAAATGACCACAATTAGTAGGAAAAACATTGTGAAAAAAGTATTTGTGAAAAAGAAACGGTCAAAGAATGAAAATGAAAACTTTTGGCTTAAAAAAGACCTTGAAATCTCTTCCCATTTTATATCTAGCACTTATCTTTTTTCAAGTATGTTTAGAGAAAAGGGGTAAAGACAAATCAGGCAATCAACAACCCCCTTTTCCTGGGTTTTGCCTCCAAAGAAACACTGGAACTTGTGACTTATGACTAGCACAATTTAGAGTTTAGAAAATAGATCTTGGAAAGATTGGAAAATAGATTTATAAATATTAAAATTTGATAGCTTAATAGCTTTAAGCTTTACAAGTAATAGTAATACTTTCCTTGTAAGCATCGTGTCACTTTCCTTGCCAAAGTAAGCATCGTGTCACTTTCCTTGTCAATGTAAGCATCGTGTCACTTTCCTTTGTCATAGTAAGCATCGTGTCACTTTCCTTTGTCATAGTAAGCATCGTGTCACTTTCCCTGTCATAGTAAGCATCATGTCGAACTCTGACGCATACTTTGTGCTTTCCCGGAAACGCATGATCTCCGACGTCCTCTAACACGCTCTAAACGGTTTAAAGCATGTCTAGTTTATCATAATCGTAGATGGTTTACAATAGACGTTACCGTAACCCATCTACGTAGTCGTCAAGCGTGCATAAATACAATTAAGATAGATAATGAAGTGATGGTAGAGGCTTAGGTTACGGTAGGCTGAGGATTCGATTACGGTAGTCTTTAAGGACGACCCGCCGGCTCATTGTTGTAGAATATGTGGAAAATGTGACGGTTCTTATGGGTTATACACCATAGAATCGAAAAATCAAGCTTCAGAACCTCCCTGACATCATGAATCGTGAATCGTATTGGCGAGAAGTCGAACATCTCGATCGTTCTCGATCGGCTTCTCGTTCAGCTTCTTCTTGTAGTTAGTGCGTTTCTTTGTCCCACGCGAGGACCAAGCTTTCTAACTACGAAAAAGGCTAAAAATCGATACGCTCCATGGTCAAGGAGAGCTCGATCGCCAAGCAAATCAAAAGAACACTTTCTGTCGTGAACAATTATTTGTAGGATCCCGGTCGTTTTTGGTCCTTTATGAGTCTTTTTTTGCCTAAATCTGCAAAAATCTTAAGCAATTTGTTGAATCTAGGGGTTTTTTGATGCGTTCTTTTCAATAAAAAAAAGAATTCAAACAGTACCATGCTGCTAACTTAAGAAATTGCGATTTTCTTGGGTGAACGTATTGATGTGAAACGCACTGTACATCCACAGCGACTCCTTTTTGCCAATGGCAGACGGACAAAAGCACAGACGGACAAACGGACAGACGTCTCGTCTTCTTTATATATAGTAGATAACAAAGTGTGCAAAGTAATAAGAAGCTTTGCTGCGTTTAGTGATTTTAGTGATCTTTCCTTGTTGGTTCAGTGATTTTAGAATATTTATCGACACAGAAATCTTTCCAATATCAAAGTGAAGAGATTTAGAGAAAACATCATGATCAATCGGGTAAAAGACCGCCCATTTAAACAATCTTAAACTACAACAGAACTTTATATAAAAGAGTGTCTGTCCGTTCGTCTGTACGGGCTTTTTCTCATGGTAGTAGATATTTCTGTAGACAAAGTCTGTCCACGTACTTTGCCCAGTAAACAAAAGAGTGTCTGTTTGTCTGTTTGTCTGTTTGTCCGTCTGTACGAGTTTTGCTAAATCTAAATTCTGTGAGTCAAAACAGGCCAGAATTGACAAATTCAAACATTTTTCATAAAATCATTTTGAAAACTGCCTCAAATGATCCTTATGGTTCATTTTCTTTTTGGCCACAGCCTACCGTAAATACTGTAATAGTACGCCACCCCCATAATGACGGTGCGGAGTGTTGCTTAGTCTAGCTTTGAATGAGTGTTTCTCGACACTGGTTTAGGCTACAATGCTCGTTTAGATATCAAAAAATAGCTGAGATTCAGGGCTATTTTTTGACACCAAAGATGCATTTTTTGAAAGTACGGGCGCTTTGGAAAAAATGAAATACTAAAAAACTTTTGCGACTACGCGACTGTACGAGGGGGTGGGGTACTATTACAGTATTTACGATAGGCAAAATCAAACAAAAATGAACGTAAAAGTTTCTATAAAGCTAAGAAGTTTAAATGCTGGATAAGTTCAAAAAATCAAACTGATCAGTGATCTTGTGGAGAAAACGCCATTTTTTTCTGTCTTTGCTCTGACTTGTGACTTCTCTTTTCATTTTTTTTTGATAAGAAATTACGTGGAGAAATTCGGGAAGATTGATCACCCTTTGATTGTTTACTAATATAAAATATTGACTCGAAAAACTATAATATTGTTTATTGGATTTGAAATGAAATAGTTTGTGTGAAGTGTGTGTTCAACCACTTTGCTTGAACCCATCACGAATAAAAAGTCCAAAAAAGAAATGATTCTAATTTTCTGCGAGGGAAGCGGCTTTCCACTTTCTGGTTGACACGTTCAAACCTGTCTGCCGTGACAGGAGATGTTCATCAACAAAAGTTTGCCGAATATGGCAGGAAATCAATCAGACGATTTATTTCTGCCATTTTTGGTTTACAAAGCATCAAATCAACACAAGTTATCGGCGTTATCGGCGAAAAAAAAGTATTTACGGTACCTGCTGGTTTGAGATCGATTAAAGCTGGAAAAAGGTTATCAATTTTAGCAAATTGTCAGTATTTCTCAAAATAAATTCTAAATAGTTTATCGTATTCTTTTCATAGATATTTTGAAGCTTGCTTACACACAGCGGATCGAAGTTTCTCTGAGCACGAGAGATCATTCCAACGGTACACATCCACCCATAGCTGAATTACTTTTGAAGAGTTTTCCTAGCCTTCTTGATAAACAGAGCCCGGGTCAAGGCCAAGGTCAAGGTCAAGGCCAAGGTCAAGGCCAAGGCCAAGATATTGGCTTCTTTCGATCTTCTCTTCGAAGAATCATTGTTGGCGACCATAAATTGAACGCCTACAAGCAGAACAAAGTCAAATTGCTGTCGGTGGCTACACAAGCTCAACGATTAGCATGCTCAAAGGCCCTGCTGAGATGTTTCAGCATCTTCATGTCGATATTCGGCATCTTCATGTCGATTAACAACCGGCAGCCGGCATTTTCAGTGATGAAAAGATATTTACTGTTAAAGCGTATCGTAACAAGCAGAATAATGGCATCTAATCGAAAATTAAGCCGAATTCTCGAATTTAGCGAGCTTCTCATCCACAATCGGTTATGGTTTTTGCAGCTGTGATATCAGATAGAAAAATGCCACTTGTTTTCGTGGAATGCCACTTGTTTCAATCAGGACGTGTATTTGAATATTCTTAAAAGTTTCATCGGCAAATTCTTACTTTGAAGACGCTATTGCCGGTGCTCCCGCGCACAAAGCTCGCAAAGTTCAGGATTCATGTGAGAACAATCTCCCCGAATTTATCATGTTTTCCGAGTGGCCACCAAGCTTTCCTAATTTTAACTCCCTTAATTACTCTTTTTGGAGCGTTTTGGAAGCAAAAGCTTGCTCGAAGCCGAACAAAAACATCAATTTCTAGAAGAAATCGTTGATGAAAGCCTGGGATGAGTTGGATACAGCCTACCTGATCGCCCCGGTCAATACGTTCCAACGACTCAATGCCTACATTAACGTTAAAGGCTCCCACTTTGAGCTTGATTGATTTTTTTGTTGAAAAATGAATAAAAACTATTATTTTATCAATGGTTTAATTATTTTTTTACATTGCAGTTAGCTGATTCCAGCAAATACCGAGTTGCTATGATTTTGGACCACCCTGTAGATTGAATAGGCTTAGCTTTAAGCTTCTAGGTAAACTTAAGAAGTCTAATAGAGAGTCTAACGTCTAATAAAGAGTCTCACTAGAGAGCCTGTTAAGTTGTGTTCAAAGCGTTTTCGTGTTGAAAAGTTAAAAATTTACCTGGCTTTAGAAATACTCACAAAATGGCTTGTTACCTTGTTTTTAACCCGATAAAGCAATCAATATCGTTAATTTTTCTTTTGAGGCTTTGGGTTGGAGTTTCCACTCGTCGTTTAGCACTTGCTTCTGGTGCTATGCCAACAACAACGGCGACGATGCTCGCTCATCTGGCAATTGGTCACCAGAATGTTTAGGGAGATCCAGTGTTATTGTTATTCAGTGTTATCCAGTGTTGTTATCTATTTATAAAAGGTGTTCACTTAAAATCCAATTTCTAGTAGCGGTTGTGGTGGAGCTCCGAACGTGGCCAGTCAGGGCGATAACGATGGGAAAGCGACATGGCAAATCCGCAACGATGGAGCCTATTCGAACGGATGTACTGACTGTGATGGGCTTGATGATGAGCAGCACGGCACTTGGGAACCGTCTCCATAAAAGATTGATTGTTTTGCTGTTTTTCCTGGCATAGAGTTGTTGACAGTAACTGCATTGTACAAAAACAAACTCAGAATCGATCTGTGCGTTGAAAGCTTTTGCCAAAGCAAACAAGCCAAACAAGGCTTTTTCTTAAAGGAGAACGAACAGAAAGCTAAATTCTTAAATTTCAAAGTAAATTATCATAAAACCTGAGAGAGCTGAAAAACCCTTTTATGCTCGATTATGCTTTCCTTCTTCTTAAAAAATCCTTCTCGTATTTCAAAAAAGAATCGCTTTGAGGGGAATTTGAAGTGTTTGCTATCTAGGAACACTAAGTATTCAAGGAAAAACTGAAAGAAAGAAAAATTCCAATAAATTATTCAGAATTCAACTTAATGCAAATAAACTGCCATCTCTCTTTTCAATTAACTCTTGTTTTGACAACAATTTTCGACGTCACAAATCAACAAGACACCACTTTGAACTGGACAGAAATTGTTGGAAACGGTCAGTGAAAAATTAACGCTAACTGAAGCAAGAAACAATAGATTTGGTATTGACCTTCTACGGAGATCACTACAAGACGTTTTTTAGTAAAAGCAAACGTAGTAAAAGCGTTTCTTAGCAAAAAAACAAGAAGCAAATTTGTTAAACGCTACACTACACTTTGTATTACAGCTTTTATGGTAAGTACTTAAAGTTCCTTTTAGAAAAGCTTGGTGTCTTTTATGAGAACACTCAACGATTGTACTTTGAGCTTTTCGAGAGAAGAGCCTATAAACGAGAGCTTTCACCAATCTACTCTCTTCAACCATACAATCTAACAGGTTTGTGTTTAAATTTGAAATATGTGAATTCAAAAATACTAATTTTTAGCTCAAGAGGTTCCACGCTTCAACGTGAACATCACTTTAGCATATGTTAAAGTGATTGAACTGGTGAGCAGAGATTGATGCATAATTTTATCAAGTAGAGAACTTTCAGGCCGCACAGAGCCAAGAAATCGATCAACTTTTCGAGTTTGGCTTTGTGAGTTTAAAAAAAGCGAAAGTTTAAACAATATGACCTCAGATAGACCATTTGTTCTCAAGATTTTAAACCTTTAAATCGTTAACCGATTAACAGACCTCAGATTAACACAAAACTTTAAAATAATCGATTTGTGAGAAAATTCAAGTCTTAGGAATGGACAGATCCACGTCTTCAATGGAATCCCGACGATTTTGGTGGTGTGAGCAAAATTTGGCTTCAAATGGACTCGATTTGGTTGCCCGAGAATAGCATCAGCAATGCGTGAGAGTTGCCTTTTCCATAAAATCATTGAGCTAATCTCGTAGACGTTGTTTCAATAAGCATCTCGTAGACGATGTTTCAATAATTAAAGTAAAGTTTATAGGAAAGCGATCGAAGAAGTGGTACCTATTTACCAAAAGCAGATCGAGTTGGGGTACGATGGAAGTCTTTACATGGATCGGACACTCTATGTTAGCCTTTCCTGTTCAATGAATGTAATGTTTTGATTTTGCATTTATTTGAGCTCAAAGGTCTTTGAGCCATTGAGTCTTTGAGCCTTTGCGTTTTGAGATTAGGTCTTTGCGCTCTTTTATTGGTCATCAAACTAATCTCTGACTTAAACTGAAACTTTCACTTTCAGTTGGGCCATTTCCCTTTTGATACGCAAACATGTCAAGTTGGCTTTGATGTTTACAATTACGACATTTCTCTGGCAACGATAGATGTGGTGATCTACGATGATTTTGATCAAAAGATTTTCAAGGTTTAGAGTAATGTTCAGAGTAATGTTTAGAGTAATATTTAGAGTTAAAAGTTTAGCAGACTTATTCACCGATTCAAATTAGTGCAAAAGGAAAGGCACAAACTCAATTGAATAACTTACAATTCCAATAACTTACAATACATTTAAGTTATTCAGTTCATTTGTTTCTTCTATGCGTTAACTTTGTAATATTTAGGGAAACGGTGAGTGGACGATTCTGAATATCTCTGTTGGGAAGATGATCACCAACTACTCGGATTTCGCTTTTGATTATGTAAAGTCATTTATCTGTCTTTAAAAAAACTCTTTTCAGGCTTTTTACACGTTTGTTTATAAACGAATCCCTAATTTCTACATTTGGGTCATTGCAGTGCCAGCATTTTTACTAACTTTCCTTTCAATTATTGGACTTTTTTGGGTTTCAACGAGTGTCGATGAGAAATTGCTGAAAGTAAGTTAAATGGATACTCTAAATTCGGAAAACTTTGAACAATCGTATTTTCATTTCAGCTTTCTCTCGGTTTAACGACAATGATGTCGATGAGTGTTCTTCTCGAATTAGTCTCCAATCAAATTCCGAAAACGTCCAGCTTTCCAGTGATAGGTAGGAACTAGCTGATCAATATTATCGATACAAAACGCCATGCTCATGTTTGACCGTTCAGGTGTGTGAGATAGCAATGAAAAGCTGACATTCTTGGCTTTCCAATGAAACAATTCGCAGATTGATAGCTGTTCTAGAGACCGAGATCTGAACGGTCAAACATGAGTTTGCCGCTTGTATCGATAATATCGATAAGCAAGTCTAGTAGGAACTAGAATTGGCTGTCGTTTTGAACCAAAGATTTTTTAAATCGATTAGCTAGATTAAAAGTCAGCTGTCAAGAAACTCTACGGTTTTTCACACACCGATTAAAATGAAAGCTGATAAGATATAGACATTAACTCGGTCGTTTCATTCTGTTATTTGGCTGATTTCAAGGGATCTACGTGATAATCGACGTGTTCGTAATCGGCGCGGGCTGTGTGATGGTTGTCATTTTGCCGAGAAGTCGAATGGCCACAAAAGTGAAAGAAAGGTGAAGAAAATTTTGAGTTAAGGTGAATCGCTGTTACTTACTACTAATTACAGAGGTATCCAATCGGAGATGAGACGCCTATTCACCTCAAAGACAATCATACTTCAAATCGTTTTTCAGTTGCTCAATTTGATCAATTTTATTGTACTGTTATCGTTTTGGTAATAGTTACTGTATTCTCACTGATAGTACTCCGGCGTGCTATTAGGTTGGAAAAAAAGAAATAAAAAGCAAGTAAATAAAAAAAACACCCGAACCAAGACCTGAACCATCCGAACTTTAGTATTAGGTTGAAAAGAAAGTTCTCGGAAAGAGTTTGGAATTTCTTAAAAACGAATCCACCAATTAAAGAACATTTTCTTCTATTATTTACAAGTTGACTCCAAGAAATTACTCGTAAAAAATGAGTTCAGCTTTCCCATAAAATTTTAGATATTTTTGAAAAAAGTATTATTTTCCAGCTTTTCAGCTCACTTTCAAACGATTCCTTATGAGGCAAAGCTAGCATAAATGAGCAATACGCTCTATAATCTCTATTTTTGGCTAAAAATTTGTTACAGAGAAGCTGTATTTCCAAAAAATGATTTTTTGGTGTCATCTTCTTGGCACAAAGTGTTTGCTAAAATAGGTGATTCTGAAAAGTTAAAGCATTAGATAAAATTAGCCTTAATCACAAATTTTCCCTATTTTAAGTCCTTTATTTTAGGTTTTGAATGGGATTCATTGCCTATTCATTAACTCATTAAAAAGTCGTCTAAAGCCTGGCCACTCAAAACGTGAGCAAGCTGAAGCTGAAGAAATCTCTTATTGTTTTACGCCCACTCTGATTTGTTGTCAGAAACTTTTTGAAATACAGGGTGCGGCAAAAGTTCGGAGCCGCTTCTTAAGATAGTTAAAGGTTTAAAAACTGGCTTTAAAAAGTTAAAAATTAATAACAAATTCTTTATTCGAATCATAACAACAAATAACTTATAAAAAATGCTCGAAATTTCCACCATCCGATTCGATACACTTCTTTAAACGCTTTGGGAAGTTCCTCACGATGGTGGCACACTCTTGAACAGTTATTTCATCCCAGGCTCGTTTCAGAGCAGCTTTTAAAGCATTCACTGTTTGATACGTCTTCATTGAGATCTTGTCTTCTAAAATAGCCCAAACGGAGTAATCGAGGGGATTAAGATCTGGCGAATTTGAAGGCCAAATGGTCTTATCCCAAAAGCCTGGAAACAACTGATTGCAAGCGTTGAGAGTTGAGTGAGCACCATGCGCCGGAGCCCAGTCCTGTTGAAGGGAAAAACCAGCTTGTCGAAAGTGATTTGTTGCCCAAGGTTTCAAGACATCTTTTAATACCAGTTGTTGGTAGTTTTTAGCGTTTATCTTGACGTTCCTGTCCAAAAAAACAAGAGGTGTCTTGCCTGTAGCACAAATGCCTCCCCACACCATAATCGAAGATGGAAAATGCTTCCTAACCATCAAATTTGCCGCAAATGTGTTCTTCAGACCTCTTTTGAGAAGTTGTCTATGATTTTGGCGGTTGTGCAATGGTTGGATAGAAAAAAACTTTTCATCTGTGAAGAGGATCCTCGCAAGTCGACCATTCGCCACCAAGCGCACCATCTTCTTTGCTAGAAGCTTTCGTTTCTTCTTGGATTTGTCGCTCAAGAAGTGTGCTTTGGCCAATTTGTAGCTACAGAATCCTAGTTTCCCTTTAACGATCCTTCCAACGCTTCGAGGGCTAATTTTCAGCTGTTTGCCCATCTTTCGCATCGACCGCAGCTTGTTTTGGCGAATCCGACAGCGAATTTTGTTGATGTTCGTAGGTGTTACAGCGGTTGGTGTTCGACCACTTCGAGGGCGATCCTTGTTGCTCTTTAACTCCTTATAGCGTTTGATTGCTTTGTTGACGGTGCTTTTTGGATATTTCGTGATTTTTACGATCTCCGGGCCATTTTTTCCGCCTTGGTATAATCCGATAATCACATCGCGTCGTTGTTTGGCGTTCATTCTTTCGAATTGTCTCCTGAAAAGAAAATTTTTTGTAACAAATCACCTATACTCCAAAAAAGGGAAAAAAGTATACGAGACACAAAAAAAAGCGTGAGCTAAATTTTCTGCAATGTTTTCATAGCGGCTCCGAACTTTTGCCGCACCCTGTATAGTCAAATTTATGGATTACTATTAGAATTTCATCAGTTTACTAGAAAAAAAAACATTCTAGAAGAAAAGATGTGCGTTTTTCAGAAAAGAACCCAGAAAACAGTACAGAGTATTCAAAAATTCAGTGATTTGGATGCTACAGCGTGACCCATAATTACCATTGAACATTACCATTGAACATTACCATTGAACATGAGCACCATTGAAGAACATTTACATTTGATTGAAAAGCGAAACAGATGCGGAAAATGGGTCCCACATGAACTGACCCTCAATCACAAAATTGCCCGTATGAACACTTGTTCAAATCAATTGTTACTTCTGATGAAACGTGGATGTTATATGATAACGTTAAGTGCAAACACCAATGGCTATCACCAAAGCAAGCACGTCAAAGCCTGGTCTGCATGGAAAGAAGTTGATGTTGAACTTTTTGACATATTGCTACTACTTCTTTTGGTACTTATGGGTTTACCCACCACACATTTAAGCACATGGTGGAAAAATATGCGGTGGCTATAACCCATTACCCTTCTTTTATTGATTTACAAGCATTTTCTTATTCTTTTCAACGTTTGATTTTTTTAGAAATGGAACTCGACGGCGATTCCGACAAACAATTGCAAAAATTTCGTACAAAGCAAGAACACTATCAATTCGAAAAGGATGCTCGAGATTGGAACACTCAATACAAAGAGGATTTTCTCGTGCCTGAAGATGAAATAAACTTGGATGCAAATGAAACCGACATTGCTGACAACATATCGGCCACTGGCGAAGAGAAGCCTGATGAGGAACCTTCTCGAAGTTATTGAAGATCATAAACACTTCTCGAAAACGCAAAGTGACCCATCCGAGATGGAGTCGAAGAAAAAGCGCTGTTTTGACGTCAAGACCAAGCCTATGGTTGTCGCTTTTGCGGACAAGATGGACAAATCAGCCGCCGCTAGAAGGTCCGGTGTTCATCGCCAAAATGTTCTCCAGTGGTGTAAGCAAAAGGACGATCTTGTGAAACAAAAAGAATAAACGATTGAAGCGCCTTGAAGGTGGTGGTCGGAAATTGAAGGACGGAGCTTCCGAAAACGAGCTTGCCAATTGGATTCGAGAAAAGCGATTAAAGAATTTGCGATTGACTCGCAAAATGATCCAAAGCCAAGCAAAGCAATGATCCCGCAAATATGGCAATGTTGCAGCAAAAAATTCAATTGTGATAACTCAACAATGACGTATGTCGGTTTACCATCTTCAATAACTTTGCTTGAACCCACCTCGAATCAAAAGTCCAAAGAAGAAATGTTTCTAATTTTCTGCGAGGGAAGTGGCTTTCCACTTTTCCGTTGACACGTTCAAAAATCTAAATTCTTAAATTTCAAAGTAAATTATCATAAAACCTGAAAGAGCTGAAAAACCCTTTTATGCTCGATTATGCTTTCCTTCTTCTTAAAAAATCCTTCTCGTATTTTAAAAAGAATCGCTTTGAGGGGAATTTGAAGTGTTTGCTATCTAGGAACACTAAGTATTCAAGGAAAAACTGAAAGAAAGAAAAATTCCAATAAATTATTCAGAATTCCAATAAATTATTCAGAATTCCAATAAATTATTCAGAATTCGATGCAAATAAACTGCCATCTCTCTTTTCAATTAACTCTTGTTTTCACAACAATTTTCGACGTCACAAATCAACAAGACACCACTTTGAACTGGACAGAAATTGTTGGAAACGGTCAGTGAAAAACTAACGCCAACTGAAGCAAGAAACAAGTAAATTTGGTACTGACCTTCTACGGAGATCACTATTAAAGCTACTATTGGATTAATGCACATGCTTTATCCGACGCTTATAAGCGTGCATATCTCAACGGCAAATTTGCGTATCTTGCTGAAACTTTTAGAGATATTAAAACCGCAATCATCTTTTAAATTCAGAAAAATCAGAGAAAAAATATTTTTTTGAGTTCAAATCTTTGTCCTAAATGTTCCAATTGCTTTGAAAATTTGTCATATAATGAGCAAGTAATGACTAAATATTCTCTAAAAATTTGCGCTCAATTGGTAAGATGGCTGATGAGTTACGCCTTATATAGTGAATAAGTCGGTCACTGCATGCGCACTAACCCAATATTAGAGGGGTCATTATTTTTTGATAGTACCTTTTGCCATTTACATGACCAAAACTGGAAAATACAAGGTATTCATTAAAGAAACACTTTTCAATTATTTGCGAAATCAAGTAACGAAAATTCACCCGGTGCAAAACCATACGCCACTCCCCAAATTTTGGTGTCGTTGTTGCTTTTTATTCAATTTTTAACAAGGTTTAATTATAACAATAACAGTTTAATGTTTTGTTGTCTGTCCCTGACGACTGATCACGTCAAATATTTGATTTAACATGCTGGCAACTAGCTTCTTGATGGTGCTTCTTGGTATGGCATTCCACTCGCGGGCCATGGCATCTTTGAGCGCTTGAACATTTGCGTATTGTGTGGAATTGCCATAAACTCGACGAGCAAGCATTCCCCACAGATCCTCAATGGGTTTGAGATCGGGGGAGCACACAGGCCAATCCAGAAAATGCACTTGTTTTGACTGAAGCCATGACTTGGATGCTGGCGTTGTCTTGCTGTAGCGTGAGTTGGTGTTGTGGAAGACTTTGCAGATATGAAAGAAGGTTGGCCTCGAGCACATCGATGTAATCTTGTGAGTTCATCTTGGATATGGCAAAGACGATTTCCAGTTTTACATGAGATGAGAAGGCGCCCCAACACATCACCGAACCTCCGCCGAAGTTTCGCTTTGAGAACAGTAATGGACCCTTGCGCAAGTCACGCCAATAAGAGTGTCCACCATCAGGCCCATCCAGGTTGAACTTTTTCTCGTCTGTGTAGATGATCTGAAACCAATAAAATTTGTTTGCGTGGCGTCTCTTGGGGGGTGGCGTCTCTTGGGGGGTGGCGTCTCTTGGGGGGTGGCGTCTCTTGGGGGGTGGCGTCTCTTGGGGGGTGGCGTCTCTTGGGGGGTGGCGTCTGGGTTTACACCGGGTGAATTTTCGTTCTTTGGCCGTTATATTTTCCCTATTTATGCTATGTTGACGATTTTTGGGGTTTAAGAGTTATTTTTGCTCCTGAATCTAACTACGCTTTGATTTTTTTGTCACTGGCACTGGAGCCGCCGAAAATTTAATTTAGCGGGCGTATAGTTTTGCACCACACTGTATTACATCTTTTATGGTAAGTACTTAAAGTTCCTTTTAGAAAAGCTTGGTGTCTTTTATGGGAACACTCAACGATTGTACTTTGAGCTTTTCGAGAGAAGAGCCTATAAACGAGAGCTTTCACCAATCTACTCTCTTCAACCATACAATCTAACAGGTTTGTGTTTAAATTAGAAATTTGTGTATTCAAAAATACTAATTTTTAGCTCAAGAGGTTCCACGCTTCAACGTGAACATCACTTTAGCATATGTTAAAGTGATTGAACTGGTGAGCAGAGATTGATGCATAATTTTATCAAGTAGAGAACTTTCAGGCCGCACAGAGTCAAGAAATCGATCAACTTTTCGAGTTTGGCTTTGTGAGTTTGAAAAAAGCGAAAGTTTAAACAATATGACCTCAGATCGACCATTTGTTCTCAAGACTTTAAAACTTTGAATCGTTAACCGATTAACAGACCTCAGATTAACACAAAACTTTAAAATAATCGATTTGTGAGAAAATTCAAGTCTTAGGAATGGACAGATCCACGTTTTCAATGGAATCCCGACGATTTTGGTGGTGTGAGCAAAATTTGGCTTCAAATGGACTCGATTTGGTTGCCCGAGAATAGCATCTGCAATGCGTGAGAGTTGTCTTTTCCATAGAATCATTGAGCTAATCTCATAGACGATGTTTTATTCAATAAGCCTCAATTATTCAGAAGTTTATAGGAAATCGATCGAAGAAGTGGTACCTATTTACCAAAAGCAGATCGAGTTGAGGTACGATGGGAGTCTTTACATGGATCGGACACTCTATGTCAGCCTTTCCTGTTCAATGAATGTAATGTTTTGATTTTGCATTTATTTGAGCTCTTTTATTGGTTATCAAACTAATCTCTCACTCAACTTTCATTTTCAGTTGGGCCATTTCCCTTTTGATACTCAAACATGTCAAGTTGGTTTTGTTGTTTACAATTACGACATTTCTCTGGCAACAATGGATGTGATGATCTACAATGATTTCGACTCTCAGGTTTAGAGAGTAATGTTCGGAGTAATGTTTAGATTTAAAAGTTTAGTAGGCTTCTTCACCGATTCGAATTAGTGCAAAAGGAAAGGCACAAATTCAATCGAATAACTTACAATTCCAATAACTTACAATACATTTAAGTTATCCAGTTGATTTGTTTCTTTTATGCGTTGACTTTGTAATATTTAGGGAAACGCTGAGTGGACGATTCTGAATATCTCGGCTGGGAAGAGGATCATCACCTACTCGGATTTCGCTTTTGAATATGTAAAGTCATTTATCTATCTTTAAAAAAAACTCTTTTCAGGCTTTTTACACGTTTGTTTATAAACGAATCCCTAATTTCTACATTTGGGTGATCGCAGTGCCAGCATTTTTACTAACTTTCCTTTCAATTATTGGACTTTTTTGGGTTTCAACGAGTGTCGATGAGAAATTGCTGAAAGTAAGCGAACTGGATACTCTAGATTCGGAAAACTTTAGAATAATCGTATTTTCATTTCAGCTTTCTCTCGGTTTAACGACAATGATGTCGATGAGTGTTCTTCTCGAATTAGTCTCCAATCAAATTCCGAAAACGTCCAGCTTTCCAGTGATAGGTAGGAACCAGCTTATCGATATTATTGATACAAAACGTCATGCCCATGTCTGACCGTTCAGATGTGTGAGATAGCAATCAAAACCTGACACTCTTCAAAAAATGAAAAATGAGTAAAATGAAAGCTGATAAGATATAGACATTAACTCGGTCGTTTCATTCTGTTATTTGGCTGATTTCAAGGGATCTACGTGATAACCGACGTGTTCGTAATCGGCGCTGGCTGTGTGATGGTTGTCATTTTGCCGAGAAGTCGAATGGCCACAAAAGCCAAAGAAAGGTGAAGAAAATTTTGAGTTAAGGTGAATCGCTGTTACTTACTACTAATTACAGAGGTATCCAATCGGAGATGAGACGCCTATTCACCTCAAAGACAATCATACTTCAAATCGTTTTTCAGTTGCTCAATTTGATCAATTTTATTGTACTGTTATCGTTTTGGTAATAGTTACTGTATTCTCACTGATAGTACTCTGGGTTGTTATCAACTTTGTTAACAACTTTGTTATCAACTAACCAATAAACATCACTTTTTCATGCGACAACCATTTGCATGTAAACTTTTCGACATTTCTTGAATCACTACCTTTTTTCAATTTCAATGAAAATTTTTGATTCAAAACAAAAATTGAAAAGGTTGTCAAAGTTTTACAAAAAGAACTGGCTCATATGATTTTTCAATAAGTTTAAAATAAGTTTCATTTTAAAAGAAAGATCATCAACAGAAACTTTCAATTCCTTTCAATTCTTTTCAATTCCTTTCAATTCATTCAACTGATGACATCAACTTTCATTGAGATACTGAAAACGATTCAAATGGAGTCGATTTCAAATGAAAATTTCAAAAAGAATTGTTGCCAATTGTTAATCTGCTCTTATAAATACTGTGAAAGTTGCATGAAGAAAATCAAGTTTTTTTAATTGCTTATCTTTTGAGTTAGAAAATTTTTCAGAATGAAAACTTTGCTTCTACTGACCACTGTGGCCACACTTGGCCTCTCGGAAGTATTCGTTCAGGAATTAACATGGCACGAGAGCCCGAAGATCAAAATGATGAAAGCTAGAACTTATCAAAAGTACAGGTATTATACTAGTTTTATTGTTTTTCTTTTGATCATAGTTTAGCCAGAAAAAACAACAGATACGTGCTCAGTACTTTTCTATGAAAAGTGACAATCGAATTGTCGACAGAGTAAGTTCAAGAATTTGAATATGATATGTGGGCAAGGAAAAGAAATCGTTTGTTTAAAAGTTGCTGATTGTTGAACTCAAATCACAGCTGAGGCTGATTCCAAGTGAAAAATTTTGTTTTCGCCAATAACTATCATTTTGTTTTTATGTATTTGATGCTTTTTATATCAAAAATGGCAGAAACAAATCGGTTGATTTCCACATTTAAAAAATTATTCGCTGATTTTCATAGATGTCCGATCCGCGATCTTGCCGCTGACTTGCGATCACCAATTACATGTGGTGGAATCGCTAAAATCAAACTATTAGGTACATGCATAAGAAATGCGAATTTCAACATTTTCATAAATTTCCAACGATAAGAACCTGATATCGATGAATGTTCTAAACTATTTGAAAGTTGTAAATTCCGTAAATTCTGTAAATCTCCTCTACAAAATAGGCTAAAACGTGTTTCAATTGATCGAACCATTTGAAGAAATTTCGAGGGCGAAATACGAGTGACCAAAAAAAAGGGCACTCTTTGAAAACCCCACTTTCACTAGAGTTCGGTTTTGACTATATAGTGGAAAATGACCTACCAAATCTGAACCAAATCTGAGCCGCATGCGAACCTACTCTTTATAATATATGAACCAAATCTGAAAATGAGCGCCCCAAAAATATCATTTAAAATAATTAAGAGTTGGGATCATTTCATGGGAAAACTTTGTTTTTACAATAATTTTTCTTTTTTGTGAAAAAGCCGGTTTTTTGACAATTTTGAGGGTTTTGAACTTACGCTCTAAATAAATTTCTGTAAATACATTTCCGTTAGACTTTTCTTATGAATTCATATATATTGGGTTTGGGAGAATGAGTCGGCGCCGAAATTTAAAGAAACTTTTTGCACCCATAAAACCTTCTTTAAATACACGTTTTGTTTCATCAAAATGGTCCACTATTTCTTTACAAAATGGCTTTTGAGAGATTCCACAAAGCTTTTCTTTTTTGGGATTTTATGGATTCCCAAACACAGCTAATCAAAATGACAAAAAGTCCGGCTCATTGCTTGAACAGTTTCTTCCACATAAACCTCCTTTGGTGTTTATATAAAAAGATAGAGCACACTCAATTACATAAGTTACCAAATTTTCAGGAAGATCCCTCCAACCGTTTACTCTAGATGAC
Source organism: Mesorhabditis belari (assembly GCA_958450365.1). Lineage (NCBI taxonomy): Eukaryota > Metazoa > Nematoda > Chromadorea > Rhabditida > Rhabditidae > Mesorhabditis > Mesorhabditis belari. Next base: position 62,774 of record CAUEEP010000939.1, read on the forward strand.
AGTTTATCGATTTTGTGAAAAAATGATCCTTTGTTGAGTTGAGGCGCTGTTTGAGTTCTCTTTTAAATATTATTTTGTAGAGAATTAGTTACCCTTCTACGGATATCAAACGCATATCATTTGACAAAGTCTGCTATAAGTTTTAGAAATTTCTTTGATTTTCGGCGCCGACTCATTCTCCCCAACCCAATAGTTATCCTTTTTTTTTAAATCTTCAATTTTGGGAAGCTAACCCTATTTTGACCATACTAAACTTGTCCCTAAAGTGACTCGATTCCTTTTTTGGTCACTCGCATTTCGCCCTCGAAATTTCTTCAATGGTTCGAACAATTGAAACACGTTTTAGCCTATCTTGTAGAGGATATTTACAACTTTCAAATAGTATATAACGATATCAGGTTATATTCATCAATATCAGGTTTCTATCGTTGGAAATTTATGAAAATGTTGAAATCCGCATTTCTTATGCGTGTACCTAATAGATAAAACAATAACCAAAAAAATTAAGCTATAAACAAATACAGTCAAACCTTTATAACAATACCCAACAGAATTACTGTTTTGAGAATTAATTTTGAGTTTTGTGAAGCCTTTTTGTGCTCTAAATCTAAAGGCTAATGTGTCGTTTCCATTTTTCACTGATTGGTCCCATTTTTATGGGAACTTTTTATGAAATGAACATCGAATTACAGCTGTGAGGCAAGTTCAATTTCCTGCTCAATTGATTGTTCTCGACTTTCCTTTACTTTGGCCTCTCGCAAATATGGCCATGTGCTCCCGAATTCTCTCGCAAATATGGCCATGTTGAAGCAAAAATTTCTAATTGTAATAACTCAACAATGACGTACAACGTACAACGTCTCAACAATGTACGTCGATTTATCCTCTTCAACAACTTCGCTTGAACCCATCTCGAATTAAAAGTCCAAAAAAGAAATGATTCTAATTTTCTGCGAGGGAAGTGGCTTGCCACTTTTACGTTGACAGGTTCAAACCTTTTGTTGATGAAGATCTGCCACGGAAGGAGATGTTCATCAACAAAAGTTTGCTGAATATGGCAAGAAATCAATCAGACGATTTGTTTCTGTCATTTTTGGTATACAAAGCATCAAATCAAAACCAAAATGATAGTTATCGGCCAAAAAAAATTTCGGCCTCGATTCTCACCCCACCTTTAAATAATTATTACATGATTATCTACTGTCTCGTTGTCTTTTACTTTACTCACTAGTCAGCACACAATTTTAGCTCCTCGATTTCGATGACTATGAGTATTTGGGCAGAATCACTGTTGGTACCCCTCCACAAGAGTTCAATATGTTGTTCGACACCGGCTCTGGATGGTTCTGGGTTCCGTCAACAAATTGCACCAAGTGAGTGCCATCAGTTCCACAAATCCTTACGCATATGAACTTTGAAATAGGCTACGAGTTCGGCTTAAAAGTCTAAGAAGTTGTTCGGGTTCATTTTTGTGTTTTTATGGCTCAAAATAGACTTTATTTTGGTCCCAATGAGATCCATCGAGAAATAGTTAATTCATTCTGTAAAAATTATTCTTTAACAGTTTTAAAATTAGCTTCTTTAAAAACATTTACTCATTTGAGACTCGCTTGTGCCCGTACTCATCATTTCGATCCAACAAAGTCGACCACTTTCAAGGAACAGGGCGATGACCTGATAACAGGGTATGGTGCTGGATCTGCGTCTGGGGTTTATGGAAATGACACAATCACGGTAAGCAATTTACGTAGATAATCAATTTTTTTGTTGTTTTTAGATGACTATCGGACATTTTATACCCACCTCGCCTCTTTTGCCATTGGCAATCCAACTTTGAACTCAAATATCTTGGTGTTGGGCTGTCCAATTTAGTTATTCTTAATATCATTGGATGCGCCTAGTCTTTCTCTGTCGATTGGTACAAAAACTATTTAAATGGGACAGCCCAACGCCAAGATCTTTGAGCTCAAAGTTGGCTCAATGGCAAAGGGGGCGGGGCGCGCATAAAAGGTTGAACATAACGCGCGCCGCCCCTTTTGCCATTGGCAATCTAACTTTGAGCTCAAATATCTTGGCGTTGGGCTGTCCAATTTCAATAGTTTTTGTACCAATCGATAGAGAAAGCCTTGGCGCGTCCAATGATATTAAGAACATTTAAATTGCACAGCCAAAGACTATGAAATTTGAGATCAAAGTTGGTTCAATGGCAAAAGAGGCGGGGCGCGTATCAAATGTCCCATATTCTTTTCAGATTGGTGCTTTGAGCAACAACCCTCTAGCACTACCGTACACTCAAATAGGTCTCGCTAACCATTTTGAAGTGGGTATTCCATATTTGCCAATCCGTTTTGATGGAATCCTTGGCCTTTCGCCGTATTACTCGTTTATGGGCAACACTAAACCAGTTTTGTATGAAACTCACGGTCAGTACTTCATTGGTATTTGCAAGCGTTCACTGAAAAAGTTCTGACAAGTTTTTGAAAGCAAACTTTATAAAGTTGAATAATTTTATACTATAATATTTCCATTTCACCTCTCTTTAGGGTACCTGAAGAAGATTTTTACGATTTTCTTGGAGCATCGTGGTCACAAAGATGGAGTCAAAGGTGGTCAGATCACTTGGGGTGGCGTTGACACAAAAAATTGCGAAAAGGAAATTCATTGGGTGCCAATGGCTGCAAAAGATCGATATAACATTAAGGTATCTTGAGTGTTTTATAGAAATTGATGTTCGGTTTCGTAAGTCAACAAAAAGTTCAACAAAAAGTTCAAAAAAAGCTCAACAAAGTTCAACAAAGTTCAACAATAATATTCAAATAACAGATGTTCTGAAGTAGATTTATTTTCTCTAGAGAACATAGCGTAAATACTGCAATAGTACCCCACCCCCATAATGACGGTGCGGAGTATTGCGTAGTCTAGCTTTAAACGAGTTTTTCTAGACACTGGTTTATGCTACAATGCGCGCTTAGGTATCAAAAAATAGCCCTGAATTTCAGCTATTTTTTGATACCAAAGACACATTTTTTGAAAGTACGGGCGCTTTGAAAAAAATGAAATGCTAAAAAACTTTTGCGACTACGCGACTGTACGAGGGAGGTGAGGTACTATTACAGTATTTACGGTAACTGACGACTAGATTACTCTAATAAACTTTCAAAGAGAATTGCTCTATTAAACTTTTAAGGTGGACGGCTGGAAAATGAACGACATTTCCGTGAATGAGGCGGGAATTGTTCTGGCTGACACTGGAGCTCCGGTTTTGGCCGTCCCACAAGAGATCTTCGATGAATGGGTCAAAAAGGCTAATGCAAAAACGGTGAGTGTCGTTTATTTTCATGAATCAAATGCTTTTAGTTTGACAAATTCCAATATTATGCAGATTGCTCAACAAATATTCCCATTGAAGTGAAAATCGCTGGGAAAGTTTACACCATTAAAGCCAAGAACTATCTTCGGGAAACTGGAGGAGAAATGTGAGCTTTTAGCTTGAATGCCGGGTCAACAATTGTTACAGATGTGCCGCAGATGTGATAGTCGGTGGAGTTCTGGGAGTTCCCTTCTTTAGGGAGTACTGTATTGTGCATGACCTCGAGAAGTTGAGACTTGGATTCGCGAAAGCCATTCACAAGAATTGGTGACAATAAATTGAAAAGCGGTTGTTTTTTGCCAGACATTTGCCAACACGATGATTGAAACTTCAAAGCTTATGATAGGTACACTACTGGACAATGAAATATCATATTTGAAAAACGATCGTCACTTTCGCGCGTCTGTAACTCCCTTGTCTTTACCGTATTTCTAAATATTAATATTACCATTGTGTAGCCCTTGAAAAGAGCTTTCAGAAAATGCATAACACTAATAGTTTAGACTCAAAGACAAGGGAGTTACAGACGCGGGAAATTGACGATCGTTTTTCAAATATGATATTTCATTGTCCAGTACTGTATCTGGGTGTGAAAGAGTCTTACAATAGAATTTTGTTATAACGATCCAGCAGTCATCTTGCTTTTTTATTAAAAAACACTACAAATCTTAAGGGTGCGTGGAAATTATTGACCGCTTTTATAAGCTTTGTAATTTTCTTGAAAACTTGTCGACGAAGATAAATTCGATTGTAAAACAATGGAAATATTGGGTTGGTGAATTGAAAACTGCCGGCTATTGTCATATGTCCCAGTTTGAGCACTTTCTTCAAAAGAAACCCATTTTGGTGTCAATGGAAAAGAAATGGAAAAGAAAGAAGAAGAATCAAAAATTAAGCTTATATCCAAATTTTCAGAACGATTCAAAAACTGGTTCGCAAGAAATGCCAAATTTACATTTACAAATTTACGAATTTCCACAAAACTTGCATTTTAAGCGAAACTACTAAGTGTATCTTTTTGGAAATTTGGCTATAAGTCTAATTTTTGATTCTCTACAACTCTTCTGTTGACACCAAAATGGGTATCTTTTGAAATGCTCAAACTGGGAAATTCCTCCATTTTTGAGTCTCCAGTCCTCCATTTTCGAATCTCACACTTGTCTCACACACAAACCAAAATCCTACCACGAAAGAGGAATCCGCAAATTGCCTGTAAAATGGGCAGAAGTCGTCAATAATAATGGAAATTATTTGGAATGAATTGATGGTTTTATGTTGAATAAATTTTAGTTCAAAGTCTCGCAGTTTTCAATTCGCCAACCCAAGATTTCGACGAAATAAATATTTTTCTTGTTTTTTTACTTCATTTCTTTTTTCGTTGTTTTTCTTTAATTTACTAATTTTTTGATTTTCCAGATAGCAAAATGACGAGGCCTAAGAATGTTGCAAAGCAAAGACTCTAAAACTCGGAGACTCAGGGCATAGGCTCCCTGAGACGGTGGCGTGTCTTCGTCAGAGCTTGAGATCAGGGTGATCTCAAGATAGCTCAGGGGTGACCCCTCACTCATCGGGGAGTGCAAAAGAGAAATCGTATTGCAAAAGAGAGAATCTTTGACTCGGAAGAAGCACTTTGCTTTGCAACAGAGGTTAAATCAACCTCTGTTGCAAAGTTTTTTTCTGATTTGTGGGTTTTTGGTCGTTTTCTTCCGCAATCAAACTAACAGTTTTATTAAGAAAAGTTGCTTTTTAATCAAAGAAAGAGTTTCCTTTTACAAGTAATTGAAAGGAGAAGCTTAAAAAGGGTCAAGCCCAGTCATTTACAAAGTTTCATTGACATGAAACTTTTATTCATGATGCTTTCGGTGTCAATTATGTTGCTCATTTGTGGAACAGCAGCTTCAATTTTCAGCTCAACTGAACAGTAAGTTCCTCGTCACGAAACCATTTTCTGTGTCAGCTAAAAAGATTTGGCTTTAAATGCAAAAATAACTATTAAATACAGTGGTGGAAAAAAATTGCACCCTGTGCAACCAGGCCAATCGTAAATACCTAATATTTTTAGAAAACCTTTTCAACGAAATGACTTAAATGCAATAGACAACTAGGTGCAGCTAGCCTGATATAATTTACTTGAGTTTTGAAACATTTTTATGTACATTAACTATCAATAACAAAAAAACACCCAGAAAAGGCGGGGAAAAATTGCAGCGCGGACAAAAAGCTTAACTTCAGTATCTAGTCGGTCCTCCTTGAGCTTTAATGATCTCTTTCATTCGATTTTGCATACTTGCAACCTGCAACTTGCATTTCTCGAGTCTTCGTGGCGAAGTCGACTTTCAAATCTCTCGCACCTTGTCCCAAACCACATCCTTCGAAGAAAACTCGTAGCCACGCAATTCTCGTTTAACATTTGCCCACAAATGTTCAATCGGGTTGCAATAGAGATAGGGTTGCATATGGCAAGAGAGTAAGGCGGTTTTAGTAAAAGAAAAACCTCATTGATTCGAAACCAGCCCGGAAAATGAACAAAACGATGATTCGAAATCTTAACTTTTCGGCCCATCATCAGTTCTCTTGTATGTTTTGGTTCGTTATCTTGTTGAAATAACCAGGGAGAGTCCCATATTTGCACGAGCATACGAAAGCATCAAGTCCTTTAATATTTAACTATATTTTGGTCCATCCATGATTCCATCAATTCGAACGCGAGGAATGAATGAGTGGCAAAGCTTCCCCAGCACATTACATTAAAGTTGACTGTTGGCCTGGTGAATTTGAGTCGATATCGAGCTCCAAACGATCTTTTGATCATATGATAGCCATTCGTATTGGAAAATATAGAATTTGCACTCGTCACTAAAGAGTAATGCTTCCAGCTCTCAATTGACCAGTGTTGATGTTTTAACTCAAACTGTAATCGGTGCTGCCTGTGTCGTAGATTCATCAATGGTTTGAGCGCCTTCGCATTTGAGCATCAACGGTTTGAGCGCATTTGCGCTTGCGCATCAACGGTTCGGTACACTCCAAATGTTTTGAGTTGATTTTGCACAGTGCTTGTGGTTACATTGATTCCAAATCTCCGTTTGAAGAACAATTTCCCATCGGTAGCCGTGCGAGTGGGAGATAGAAAATGGTATTTGTGCAGGGCTCTTGATCCTTCGTTATTTTGCGTGGGCGATCACTGCCTGTCTTTCTCTTCACGTTGCCAGTTTAAAAATATCGTTTGCAAATCCTATTCACAGTGAAATTCGATACGCCAAACAATCGTTTGATGTCATGGTTGAGTCCTGGTTGAGTCCTGGTTGAGTCATGGTTGAGTCATGGTTGAGTCATGGTTGAGTCCAATCCTTCAAGCTTTGGGGATTCTCTTCTTCGTTCGCGTGCAACTGTTTCCTTCTCGGCATCTAAATTAAGAACATTATAAAATGTAAAGAAAGAGGCAAGAAAAAAAGGGTTAAAGATTCAAAACGGTTCAATTCTTTTTCCACTCCTTTTTTTAGCAAACTCCCATCTAAAAAAAACAAGACACCATTGAATACACTTTTCTTTTTATTTTTAAGAACACTAGTCTGCAAGAAAACTTAAACAACTAAAATCACGAACAACAACAAATGACGACGCTGTTAAATGTGTCGACTTTTTTTTTGCCAAAAACCAGGATTTTTTCGAGAGTGCAATTTTTTTCCACCATTGTATAAGCTTTTTGGGGTAGGCTAATTTCCGCCATTTTATTTGCGTAACAGGGTCATTTGCGCAACAGGGTCATTTGCGCAACTGGATCATTTGCGCAACAGGGTCATTTGCGCAACTCGCCATAACTTTCTTCTAAGTAAGCCAATCTTTATGATTTTGGTTTCATTTTGTATATCTCAATAAGTGTAGCAAAATGACACCAAAACCATAAAGATTGGCCGACTTAGAAGAAATTTATGGCGAGTTGCGCAAAAGACCTAGTTGCGCAAATGGCCCAGTTGCGCAAAAAATTTGGCGCAAAGTAGCCTATCCCAACTTTTTGTCAAAGTTAGCAAGTAAATGAATAAATTCAAAGTTTTTTTAGAGATCCTCATCTATCAAATAGCACTACCGACTTGTTAACAATTTGTCGACTGGAGAAGTTAGTTTATTAGTTTAGTTGCTTTAACAACAATAATTTTAGTGATCGACTTCAGGAGAAACTTCAGAAAATGAAACATGAAAGCCATGTCTACCAGGAGTTGAAGTGAAATTTAATTTAATGCACTTTAGGACCGGTTCTCGATGAAAATTGCTACAATACATATAGGTTAAAGTTTTAGTTTTGTGGAAAGTGGACAATTCCGTATATCTAATTGGAGCGAGTTAAGCCGCCGCAGACACGACCATTTTTCCACATCTTGTTTTGGTTCCAGGAATGTACTCTTGAGTAGACCGGCGGTTCCGTGGATGGATCATTTGTGCGTTGCGCATCGTATGGCTTCTCGTTTTATTCACACAATCGATTTTGCGTTTCCCGTACATTTTCTCCTCCTAGTAACTTTTCACAGTTTTGACATCTTTGTAATGATTTTTCCGGTTCCGTGAACTCGACTAGAACAAGTTTCGGCAATTCGGCAATTGTCTCCTCTTCATCTCGACATCTTCGCCACTAAATAAAGATTTTTAGACATAAAGACAAAATAGTGCACCGAAAAAAAATAAGATACGGGATATTACAACAAAAAACAGCTTGATAAATCAAAGGTTTTATTCTTCTATTTCGTCGTCATTATCGCTGAGATTTAGAAGATTGTCAAAACTTTGACTCGTTGATCATCAATGCGGCAGATGGGTTTACTGGTTGATCATCAATGCCGCTGAAGCGTTTACTGGTTGATCATCAATGCCGCTGATGCGTTTACTGGTTGATCATCAATGTCCGCAGATGAAATAGAGGAAAGCCTGGGACCATAGTTTTCCTTCGTAATTAGAGATTTTTCAACTAGATTTCTTTTCCAGTTTTCATCAAGTGCCCTTTCCTTTTAACTGTTTTAACTGAACTCGACTAGAAGAAATTTCGGCAATTCGTCAATTCGTTGATTGCCTCAGGCACGCAGACACGACCATGTTTCAACACGTTATTTTTGTTTCTTGAGGAATTCTTGAGGAGGAATGTACTCTTGAGTAGACCGGCGGTTCCGTGGATCATTTGTGAGTACGCATCGTATGATTGCCGTCAAATGGTTTCTCGTTTTGTTCACACAATCGATCTTGCGTTTCCCGTACGTTGCCCGTTTTCTCCTCCTAGTAACTTTTCACAGTTTTGACATCTTTGTAATGATTTTTCCGGTTCTGTGAACTCGACTAGAACAAATTTCGGCACTTCATCTTCGTCAATTGTCTCCTCTTCATCTCGACATCTTCATCACTAAATAAAGAGTTTTATTTTGCAAGTTAAAATTCGAAGAATAAAAAATAGCACGCAAATCAAAAAAAATAGTTCAAAACTAAAAATGCAATAGAAAATTTTGTTGCTTTGCTGGCGACACTTTTTTTTCTTTTTCCAAAAAAATAACTAAGTCAAAACGGTTGGATAAAGTAGATTTCAAGCTATTTTAACTATTCCAAACTTAGGTAGATCCCAAATGACTCCAGCCAGATAATTTTTATTGTTTCTAGGCATATTTTAATCATTTTAACCTATATTATAGCAATTTTGATCGGAAAGCTACCTAAAAGTGCCACTCCCTTTTAAAATTTAAATATCAAGCAGCAATTTTTAGTACCAAACTCCAATCAAAAGTTGATGTTGATGAGGAAAAAATTGAATCAATGAATGGAAAGCTGTAAGTTAGCAATGAAAGTTTCAAAAAAATTAGACATTTTCAAATTTTAGCAAAAATCTCCAGGCAGAGATCGACGAGTTGAAAAGAGAAGATCTGTGGGTTGTTAGCATCGATATTACTATAAAATTTTAGCAAGAAACTGCATTCTCGAATCGAAAATTTGGAGTCAACGAAGGAATTGCATTCAAAACCAACAACAAGGTATTCAACTACCGTATTCTCTCTAATAGTAGTGCACCGTGAGCGTCGCCTAAATTGCTCGAAATCTCGAGAACCGCTTATCAGAACCTATCGAAGTGGGGTCAGAAAATGTAGCTGACGATGAGATCTAGTGGGGGATTAGAGTGTTGAGCTTCTGCAAAAGCTTGGAAACCAGTCACCAACTAAAATAGTCGCCAACTCGGCTCGCCGGGGTGCACTACTATTAGAGAAAATACTATTAGGGTGGTGCAAAAGAAACTGCCGATTTGATGGTAAATTCAAAAAAAGATGACGTTCGATGGTGACATGATCACAATGGAATGTTTTCGCAAGATCCCGAGCAGATTGGCATGGATCGGCCTGAATAACGTCCCTCAGCTTGGCTTCGTTCACGACTTCTGGCCTCGAACCGTGCTCGTAATCTTCCAAAGTCTCGTTTCCCTCTCTGAATCGTTGAAACCAAGCCTGACACTGCCTAAGAGACAAACTGCCATCTCCGAAAGCAGCACAGAGAGAACGATGCGATTCGGCAGCAGACTTTCCAATTTTGAAGTTAAACAGTAATCCTGCTCGTAGCACAAACTTTTGCTCGACCATGATCTAAATAAAAATATAAGCATTTTTAAATAAAATAAACAACAACCAAAAAATTCAAATGTCGAAATAAATAGCAAACAAATATGCGAACAAAACATAAAAAAAATAATGCCGTTAGCATCGCTCGTTTCTGAGAGCTGAATGAGAGCTGATACCCATCGGCAGTTTCTTTTGCACCAACCTAATATATAGGCTTTTTGTACAATCCGAGAGTTTTAGTTTACCTGAAAGCGACGAAGATGATGAAGTTGACACTACGTAAGTTAGTTTAGTTAAATTGTCATTTATTAGAAAAAAGCAGCTATAAATAAGCATAATAAGCAGCCATAAAAGCAGAAAAAGAAAATAGCAAAAGTTTTTTAGCGGAATTTCTCTGTTGAGCGTCTTCAAGTGTGGACTTGGATGGAGACACTATAACAATTTCTGCTATCGAGCATCGCTTGTTGGGGTAAATTGGAGACACTATAAATTACTAGCTGACTTTCTAGAAGTTCCTCCAAATAAGTTCCATACAAGCGGAAAATTTCTATTAGGTTTTAAACGAACAAGGGAAGGTCAACTGGCTGAGCCGGGCAAATGCTATGCTACCCATACCATTCAAGGCAGAATTTTATACTGATGCCGAATCTATATCCCATTTTTGCTAAATGACAATCTGCCAGGAGTTATAAGCGTCTAAAGTTTTGTTAGGACTTTGAAAATGTGGTAATTTGTGTCTTAGCGGCCTCCTTGCGGACCTGTGCAGCCGTGGCCGAGTGGTACAGCGTTCGTTTCCAGAGCGAGATCTTACAAATTCGATCCCTACTTTCGGTTTTTCTTTTGCTTTTTTCAAGAAGTGCTTTCAAGAAGAAGTGCTAGTGTTCTTTGTGCATATTTCTTGTGGTCACACCTTTATAAAATGGAAAAAGAGGCTTCACAAAACTTTAGACGCTTATAACTCCTGGTAGATTGTCATTTAGGAAAAACGGAATATAGATTCGGAATCAGCATAAAATTCTGCGTTGAATGGTATGGGTAGCATAGCATTTGCCCGGCTCAGCCAGTTGACTTCCCCTTGTAAGTCTTGACCGCAACCTCAAAACATTGTCAACCAAAAGAGTGTTATTGTCAACCAAAAGAGCAGTTTAATATCGAAATAGTCTCCATTATTTGCGATGGCTTTTGCCCATTTTACTAGCGAATTCCCCTCTCATAGGATGTCGTTTAGGCCGATTTTCGGAGTTTTTATAAGCTTTCGGAGGTCACATACGAAACAGCTGAACGTGTTTGCAGAAATTTGGCTGAAGAGGCTGATCTCGTCTCGATACACAGCAAAGAAGAGCAACGCTTTTTCCAAGGTTCAAAAGTTTCTTTTCAAGATAATAAAAGAGTTTTTAAGGATTGGTTCGTGAAATGGATCGTGACTGCTGGATTGGATTGAAGGTTTGCTAGAAGGTTTTAACAAAGCACTCAAAAATTTGTTATAACAATGATAAAATTGTGATTTTATCATTAAGCTCGTGGCTCATAGATGGGTTTGGAGTGATGGAAGTGCTTTGGATTACCAGAATTGGGATGCGGGAGAACCATTGAACTGGAGCACCGAGAAATGGGTTCATGTGGGTGTTGCTAATAAGAAAACGTCATTTAAAGCAAATTTCTGTTTAAAACTTCTTTCAGATGAGACCAGGGAACGGAAAGTGGAACAATGTGGAAAGTGATTACAAAGCACTCGTTGGATGCAAGAAACCGGCCGAGTAAAGGGACCAAGGATTGATTGTTCGATGCTAAAGATGGCTTAAACTTATCAAAATTTGTCAGCATTGTTAAAACTTGTCAGCATTGTCAAAACAATGAATAAATCTTATGTATAGAAAAGTTGTTTCTATTTAATTTCTTGTGCTCTTCTCTAAAGGATTATTCAAACAATATACCGCCGGGTCCGGTCCGGGTCCAGGTCCAGGTCCGGTCCGAGTCCAGGTCCGGTCCGGGTCCAGGTCCGGTCCGGGTCCAGGTCCGGTCCGGGTCCAGGTCCGGTCCGGGTCCAGGTCCGGTCCGGGTCCAGGTCCGGTCCGGGTCCAGGTCCGGTCCGGGTCCAGGTCCGGTCCGGGTCCAGGTCCAGGTCAGGTCATCATGGTCCGGGCTATCCATATTTTGATACAAATATCGACAAAGAAGAGTTCGAGCTCTCCTAGCAGAACAATTGGCTGACGTTCTTTTGTTTCAAGCATTTCATAACTAAAGTTAAAGTTGGGAAACTATACTTTTCTGCATACTGCTTTGTAAATCTTAAAAAAACTTTCTTTTAGAGAAGAGCACAAGAAATTAAATTTTTTTTTTGATCCGTCTTCGCACTTTGGTGTTCCTATTTTGCGCAAATCACAACCTGCTTCCACATCTCTCTATCCCTTGCTATCGTCGTCCAGTGTTTCCTATCTTGGTTGTTCCTGGTTCGAAGTCCTCGACTTGCTTGTGCTGGTGGTGGTTGCATTCTAGCCATCCTTTCTCTGACCGTCTCTGCCACTCTTGTGCTCCACCTCGTTGCTGGTCTTCCGATGGGCCTCTTCTGGTCTCGTGGTAGCCACTCTGTGATCCGTATCGATCTGTATCGTCCATCTGTCGTCTTTTCTTCTGGCTACGTGGCCGGCTGAGTCTTCTTCTCTCGATCACTTCCACTGGGTCTCTGAGTCCCGAGAGCTGGCGCATATCCGTACTTCTTCAACAACAAAAAACTGCCACTTTTGAAATAAATAAGACATTTCCCAGATACTTGTCCAAAAAGTTGTTGCGGTAATTCTTGGTCGCCCTGTATAATAGATTAGATATTGAGTAAATTGCTAAAATTAACCAGTATTTTAAATATAGCAATATTTTCTTTAATTCAATAAGAAATCCAAAACTGATAGACGTACTAAATTCAGTTCATGAAAATTCGCTAAATATTAATAAAGACTATGGTTAAGATGATCAATGGTTTCGAACGTTTCGCTAAATAAAGACGTATCGAATAAATAAACCTAATATAATTGTAGGGCTTAAAAAATTATGAATAACAAATACAACCTGATTGTTTGCAGTATAACTATAGTCTTTATTAATATTGTGCAGTATAACCATGAGCTCGCAACATCTGAATGAAGTTAGCTTTTTCATCAGATTTTAACACTGTGGATACTATTACCACCGCAATCTCTTCTGTTTTAAAGATATAATTATTGTGTTTTTCTTTCTTTTCTTTATGATTGTGCTTTTCTTTCTTTTCTTTATTTCCAGTTGAAGAATTTTAATTAAAAAAATCTTATAGATGCTAGACGACCTCAAATATCGACTTCGCATTTATTGCTGTACAATTTCAAACATGAAAAAACCGCAACTGTATCGCATGAATCACTTTGTAACGCATTTGAGAAAGATGTTATCACTGTTCATCAATGTCAAAACTGGTTCAAAAGATTTCGAAAGGGTGACGAAAGTCTGGAAGATCTGGAACGAGGACACCGCTCACAGGCTGTGGCAAGCAACGATTTGAAGCAGATAATCGAAAGTGATCCGACAAAGGCTACATTTGAACTTGCGAAATATTTTAATTGTGATCATAAAACAATCGAAAACCACTTGCATGAATTGGGTAAGATCAATAAAGCTGGAAAATGGATTCTACAATCACTAAACGATGCAAGCAAAGCCATCAGAGTTCTTTGTTCAGGAAATTTGCTTAGAATTTCCAAGAATAGTGAATTTTGGGATGCAATTTTAACTGCTAAGAAACTTCTGCTAAGAAATGGATTCATTATGACAATATTACAAGGATAAGACAATGCCCGGGTGAAATCGACCCGGATGAAATTTCAAAGCCAATACCTAAACCTGATTTTCACGGAAAAAAAGTTATGCTGTCGGTTTGGTGGAATACCCGAGGCCTGCTTCATTTCGAAGTGTTAATTTTGAAGTGATTGTTGATGCAAATCTTTACGTTCAACAACTAGATCGCGTGGACGCGGTTCTTCGCTCAAAAGGAATTGATCCGACAACGGTGCGATTGTTACAAGACAATGCCCGTCCTCACGTTGCTAAAATTACGCAAGAGAAGATTGAGCCATTGGGCTGGGTCTCAGCAATTGAGCAAAACTTCTAGTTCATCCGCCTTATAGTCCAGATATTGTCCCGTCTGAATACCATTTTTTTCGAAGTATGCGGCATTCACTCGAAAGTCACAAGTTCCAGAACATCGACGACATCAAAATCGATCAAAAATGGGTCTCTGCTTTCTTTCAATCAAAACCAGCACAATTCTTTCAAGAGAGTATCCATAATTTGCGTCAAAGATAGAAAAATATTATTGATAGCTGTGGCGAATATATTGTTGATTAACTGTTTCTAGTTTATTTTTACGAATAAATTTTGTTGTTGCTCAAAAACGAAATTTCAATGTCGCCAACCTAATATAAACTAAAGAAGCAAGAAGTAAATGAGTAGAAAAGTATTAGCCTGTTGTTGGCTCGTTTAAAAGTAGTCAAGTTGTTTTGTGTTATTTCTACAAGCTTCTTGAGTCGAAAATGAAACTCTTGTTGTTAACATTAGCACAATTAGCAAAAATTAGCAAAATTAGCAAAAACAACTAGCAAAAAAGTGGGCTGCTAAATACCGACAAATGGAAAATAACTTTGAATAAAGCCCAATTTGCGTGCAGTACTATCAAAGGCGCAGTACTATCAAAGGCGCAGTACTATCAAAGGCGCAGTACTATCAAAGGCGCAGTACTATCAAAGGCGCAGTACTATCAAAGGCGCAGTACTATCAAAGGCGCAGTACTATCAAAGGCGCAGTACTATCAAAGGCGCAGTACTATCAAAGGCGCAGTACTATCAAAGGCGCAGTACTATCAAAGGCGCAGTACTATCAAAGGCGCAGTACTATCAAAGGCGCAGTACTATCAAAGGCGCAGTACTATCAAAGGCGCAGTACTATCAAAGGCGCAGTACTATCAAAGGCGCAGTACTATCAAAGGCGCAGTACTATCAAAGGCGCAGTACTATCAAAGGCGCAGTACTATCAAAGGCGCAGTACTATCAAAGGCGCAGTACTATCAAAGGCGCAGTACTATCAAAGGCGCAGTACTATCAAAGGCGCAGTACTATCAAAGGCGCAGTACTATCAAAGGCGCAGTACTATCAAAGGCGCAGTACTATCAAAGGCGCAGTACTATCAAAGGCGCAGTACTATCAAAGGCGCAGTACTATCAAAGGCGCAGTACTATCAAAGGCGTAGTACTATCAAAGGCGTAGTACTATCAAAGGCGTAGTACTATCAAAGGCGCAGTACTATCAAAGGCGTAATACTATCAAAGGCGTAGTACTATCAAAGGCGTAGTACTATCAAAGGCGTAGTACCATTAGAGGCGTAGTACCATTAGAGGCGTAGTACCATTAGAGGCGTAGTACCATTAGAGGCGCAATACTATTAGAGGCGTAGTACCATTAGAGGCGCAATACTATTAGAGGCGCAGTACAATTAGAGGCGCAGTACAATTAGAGGCGCAGTACAATTAGAGGCGCAGTACAATTAGAGGCGCAGTACAATTAGAGGCGCAGTACCATTACAGTAAATACGGCATTCAGAGAATCGTTTCGTTTAGGTTTACTTTCGCTGGAGCAGCTCTTCAAGCCTGCACTCAACTCTGCCCATCTAAAACTCAACTTTACGCATCTAGCCGGTCGATTTTGTTGTTTCTGGATCAAAACCAGTATTTTTACACATTTGAATTTTCTTGAATGAAAATATTTATAGAGCAAAGGAAAATTCGGGTTTTGACTATTTGAAAATTTGAAAAAAAAGTTCTATATTAGCTAAAAATTAAACAATCGAGTCAAAATCAATCTATTCAAAATAAAGTTCAAAACAGAAACTGAAAAACGAAATTTGTTATTTATTGTGGCTGTCAAGCATTTTATTTTGACTGTCGAAAAATAGATTTGTTATCGTTGATTTGATCTTAAAAATTTCCCCCTCCACTTTTCATCGGATCTAAACAATTGTGGTGAAAGGAAATGACAAAAATCTCCTCAAAAACAGGATTTTTCTTGCAGGATTTTGTTGATATTTTCTGGAAATTTGGTAACACTTGCAGATATTGTTATTGTTATTTTTAACAGAGAAACAATCCAGAAAATGAATCTTAATGTTAATAAAGTAAACTTTTGCTTGACTAGGGCACGTTTGGACTTATAGAACTTATGCCAGATATCTATGCCATAACTTTTTTTTCATAATTCATCTTTCTACTCATTTTTGATTGTTGTTAAGACGTAAACTTACCAAGCAATAGACAGACCAGAAGAAAACAAAAAAAAGAAATCTTATTAAGAAAACTAGTTAGGTTCAGTGCCAAATCAATCTTTTTTATCTTTTTTGAGCCCACGGATCACCCAATTTGATTGGAATTTTGTAGCAAATTAGCTGTTTATAAGTTATAAACCAAAAATTAGAAATAAAATCCCGTTTGTGAAGTGATTTTTTTCATTTCCTTTCACCACAATCGTTTAGATTCGATGAAAAGTGGAGGGAAAATTTTTACGATCAAATCAACGATAACAAATCTATTTTTGGACAGCTATTATCATAATAAACAATAAAATGTTTAAAAAGAAAGTGGAATGATTTTTGTTTTGAACTTTATTTTAACTACCGTAAATACTGTAATAGTACCGCATCCCCAGAATGACGGTGCGGAGTGTTATTATTATTTTTAATTTATTGGGTTGGTGAATTGAAAACTGCGGGCTATTTTCATATGTGACAGTTTGAGCACTTTCTTCAAAAGAAACCCATTTTGGTGCCAATGGAAAAGTTGTAGAGAATCAAAAATTAAGCTTATATCCAAATTTTCAGAACGATTCAAAAACTGGTTTTCAAGAAACGCCAAAAAAGAAATGCCAAATTTACGAATTTTCACAAAACTTGCATTTTAAGCGAAACTACTAAGTGTATCTTTTTGGAAATTCGGCTATAAGTCTAATTTTTGATTCTCTACAACTTTTCTATTGACGCCAAAATGGGTTTCTTTTGAAGAAAGTGCTCAAACTGGGACATTCCTCCATTTTTGACTCTCACACTTGTCTCACACACAAACCAAAATCCTACTACGAAAGAGGAACCGCAAATTGCCTGTAAAATGGGCAGAAGTCATCAATAATAATGGCAATTATTTGGAATGGATTTATGGTTTTATATTGAATAAATTTTAGTTCAAAGTCCGGCAGTTTTCAATTCACCAACCTAAAAATAACAAAACGTCATTTAAAGCAAATTTCTGTTTAAAACTTCCTTCAGATGAGACCAGGGAACGGAAAGTGGAACAATGTGGAAAGTGATTACAAAGCACTCGTTGGATGCAAGAAACCGGCCGAGTAAACGGACCAAGGATTGATTGTACGATGCTAAAGATGGCTTGAACTTGTCAAAACTTGATGAAAAAATATGAAGCGGACTGTAGAGCTTTCCGCTATATAGAGTTTCATTATAGAGAGAGTTGACTGTACTTTCAATCAAGAGTTCTTCAATAAGGGAATTCGCAATCTGAAGCAACATGACGAATATGGCCCGGTGGCCCGGAGATTGTCGAGTACAATAGAAGAAGTGAAGAAAAATACCAAAAAATAAAAAGCTGGAAGCATAATTTTTTCGCAATAATTCGAGGAAATGTTGAAGTAACCAAACCCCCTTTCGACTCGTTCAATGCTGCTGTTTTTTTTTATCTGCCAGTCCCGCGAAATAGCCGGCAGTTTTCAATTCACCAATCCAATAACTCGATTGGAGGTTAATTTTATGGAGATCTTGTTTTGAAAAAGAAATCTAAACCCAAAACTTTGTCTGGGTCCAAAAGTAGAGTCTCTCAAGCTTTCCTTTTCTAACAGGTGACATCTTTGGTGAACACCTGAGAACTCAATAAACATAAAAAGAGGGGTGGCTGATTGATTGAGTAAGCGGACTGACCTTTTCTTCAAAAGTTCTTTTCTTATTTGTGAAGGTTTCAGTTTAAAATGTCTTAAGGAAATCTGAAAAGGTTGAAAAAAAGATTACTTTCCTTCAAATTCGGCAATCAAACGCTTCGCTCTAGATTTGCTTCGCTCGAGATTTGCTTCGCTCGAGATTTGCTTCGCTCGAGATTTGCTTCGCTCGAGATTTGCTTCGCTCGAGATTTGCTTCGCTCTAGATTTGCTTCGCTCTAGATTTGCTTCGCTCTAGATCTAGATCTTCGCTCAATCTCAATTTCCACCATCTTATTCCACCAGCTTTTCAATCTTACAAAAGAGATTAAGAAACTATTCAAAGTATTCAAACTTTTGTTCAAACTGTTGCAGTATTCAAACTTTTCAGATTTTTTACTTAATGTATTATATGTGATGAATGTCCGGATATCCAGAGGAATCGATTGGCAATGGAACCTATGGACAAGTCTTTCAACTCGTTGGACACGACCCGTTGGTTTTCAGCCTAAATTTGGATACTCATAGAGACTTTAGATGAATTGATGATGATAACGATTAATTAACAAAATTTTGCTCAACTCAATGCTTTTTTTGAACTAACAAGGAAAGGTCAATAGGGTGTGGTGGCCAAATGACACGAGCCATATACGATTCGAGGCAGAATTTTGCGCTGTTTTCAAATCTGCTTTCCTTTTTTGTAACGCAGAAGTTGTCTGTCAGTCTGTCAGAACTCTGTCAAAAGTTATAAACGTGCAAAGTTTTGTATGGAATTGCAGAAAACAGGTCATCGAAAAACATCCCTCGAATTTACAAACCGATTTCCCTGAGGCTTTGGGCTTTGGTAAGCGGTGGTGGCCGAGTGGTAGTCGGCTAGAATACAAGGCATACCCTCTCAGTATAATTTTCTTTTGCTTTTTTAGAGATAATTGATCTCCATTTCAAATACATTTCCATTTTCCATTTCCATTTTTTCAAACTACTTCTCATAAAAATGTTTACTTTTAACTAGAGTTCGGCAAACAAAACCAAAACCAAAACCAAAACAGACCAAAACCAAAACCAAAACAGACCAAAACCAAAACCAAAACCAAAACCAAAACCAAAACAGACCAAAACCAAAACCAAAACCAAAACAGACCAAAACCAAAACCAAAACAGACCAAAACCAAAACCAAAACCAAAACAAAACCAAAACAAAACCAAAACCAAAACCAAAACTCAATTTGCATATAAATTAACATGTAAATTTTAAATTTGAAAATGCAAATTTTAATGTTTTAATTTAATGTTTTAATTTTAAATTGTAAAATGCAAATTTGGCTTTCACTTTTTCTCCCTTCCCAAAATCTCGCGGCCGAAAAAAGGACCAAAACACGACCTCGAAATTTCGAAACAACAAATAGCCTATGGGATAGATTTTTGGACGCTGATTTCAAATCTGCAAACAGATTTTCGCTAGCTCCTCCCAATCGCGAGATATTGGCGAGTTTTGGTTCGTTTTGGTTTTGGTTTTGGTCTGTTTTGGTTTTGGTGGTTTTGGTTTTGGTTAAGTTTTGTTTTCTGAAGTCTACTTTTAACTATTAACATTAACATTAACATTTAAATTAATGGATTAAATTTTAAAATATCAAGTCTTCGCGATATTGACCACACCTGGTTGACCTTTCCTTGTAAGATAAAACTTTAATGTTATCAGATGCTTATGGCTAGTTGGTAGTAGGATTTAATTAGCTTCTATCTAGGCCAGCGGTGATCAAATATGTCATATGTTCTAATGGTAAGTCTCGACGGCACTACGAAACAGAATGCGATGCGTTGCAAAAATGTGACCATCCAAATATCGTTCATTTGATTCGAATTCACGAGGTCGAAAACTCGACTAGACTCGGCCTCGTAATGGAGTATTGTGATCGAGGATCGCTAAAAACAAGTTTATTCTTTCAGATTTCAAGGACCAATCCGATTCTTTAGTGATCTTTAATTCGACAATCATTTACACCATTCGCTCAGTCATCTCGTGGAGCCAACAACTCTTTGGAGCACTCGATTACATGTACCAAACTTTCAATATCATCCATCGTGATATCAAACCTGCCAAGTTGGTCTATAGGTTGAGAAGAATTATTTAAGAAGACAATTCTGATTTTCTGATTTTCTGATTTTCCGAAATTTTCTGATTTTCTGAAACTTTCTGATCAGTTTAACAACCATTAGTCGAATTCTTAACTTCAGTCATTCATTGAGGAATCATGTGTTGTGGCGTGCTAAGCTTTTGCGTTTAAGATAGCACGTTTGGCGAACATTCATCTTCAAATGGAAATTCATAGTTTATGCATATTTAGTATCTTTGTCACAAATGATTTCACTTTGAAAGTCGGCGATTTCGGATTGGCAAAGATGGCGGCTGAGACGACGAGCGGGACTTTTATAGGAACTTATCGATATATGAGTCCGACAAGACCTGACTACGATGCTCGGGTTTGTTAGACTAACTTTGGTCCCTAGCACCAGTAGATCTACATTTGTCTAAACTGTCTAAACCCAAATTTGTCGGAGCTAGTGAATTTAGGCATCTCATCTTCATGATATTTATGCTATGGGCCTTGTCGTTTGGGAGCTGATAGAAAGAAGGTTTGTTCATCTCTACAATTTTGGTTCCTTATCTCTCTAAATTTGGTTCCTTATCTCTCTAAATTTGATTTCTCATCTCTCTGAGTTTGGTTCCTTATCTCTCTAAATTTGGTTCCTTATCTTCCTTATGATAGAGAGAAGGTTTGTTTCGAGTTTTTGACCTTTACTCGGAAGAAAGACTAAATGCATGAAAGTGGGTCACTGAGTTAACTAAGTTAAAACTTTCTGAAGCATAAAAAATCCCATTTGCAGGTATGTATGGTCAGAGTACGAAGCTGATGGCGAATTTCGTTATCATTTCTTTCTCTACAGCTTTTTCGAAGGTCATGTCACGGAATTGGCGGCACCAAACTGCCAACCGAATCTACAGCAAATAATCAAAAGGTAATAAGTTAATGCAATGAGGGATCAATCTTTTTAGGTGCACGAATTTTGACCGACGTTCGAGACCCAAAGCCGACGAAGTCTGTCAACAATTAGCAGCTCTGCCCCGGGTTAGTTACTCATAAAGTCGCGTTCATCGAACTTTCTAGCTTGAACATCAGGATATCCAGCCAACAATCGTCGAGTCGAGTCAAGTCTTGATTCGACCAGTTGGTTTTGATGATACCGATGAGCGACAACCAATTAGCAGGACACCTTCTCTTGACCTCTCACTTCCAAATGTGACGATCATCAGCAATTCTTCGGAAGTCAACGCAATATCAATAAAAGAAAGCAAAATAGCAACGATGGAACACAAAGCCGAAGAAGAACAAATGGAAGAAAATGTCGCTGGGGCTCAATTTGAAATAGCAGAAGCTCGAACAAATCGCAGCACAAATCATTCTGAACTTTCGCCACCACCGATCACATCATCTATGGGGCCGTTAGAAGCAGTACTGCTAAGAAATGCTGGCACAAAAGCACAAAGCACAGAAGCAGAACAAAAGCCAAAAAATTTCAAGATGATTCACCTTGAAGAAAACCCCGTTTTGGCGGATCATACACTCAAACGAGTCCAAAACCTCTGCCGCTTTTCAATTTCGATTCCAATTGTGCTGCTCATCGTGCTGGCGACATTTGGAGGTGCATATTATGCTTTCGCGGCCTCAACACCAGTCACAATTATTGTCGGACCCAATGGAACACTACTGCCTACTGATGCAAGCGGAAGACACGTTCGACCAGAAGATGAACCGGTGCCAACCAACGCCAATGGATTGCCCGTTGATTCCCGTGGTGAATTTTTGCCGACTGACAGCAAGGGACGTCATGTCTTCATTGGAACTGCCGAACCGAAAGTAACAAGCAAGGTGTTGAACCCGAATGAGATGAGACAGGTAGAAACTATCGATGAGACCGGTAGAACCCGAATCCCAGTTGTTTAGCCTGATGGAACGCCACTCGCTACGGATATCACTGGCGAATACATACTTGACGACGGCACTCCAATTGCACGTGACGATGAGGGCAAGCCTATTGGATTTACGTCGGTTTTGAACAAACATAAAAATGAAGATCAGCAGAATAAGACGTAAAAATTTGACAAAAAAAATTAGACCTTCATCTGCGTTCATCTTGCCCTCATCGTCAAATTTCGTTTCTAGTGACGATCATCAAGAGAAACTTCAGAAAATGAAACATGAAAGCCATGTCTACCAGCAGTTGAAGTGAAATTTAATGGGGATGGCACTTTAGGACCGGTTCTCGATGAAAATTGCTATAATACATATAGGTTAAAGTTTTAGTTTTGTGGAAAGTGGACAATTCCGTATATCTAATTGGAGCGAGTATCTAATGGAGCCGCCGCAGACACGACCATGTTTCCACATCTTGTTTTTGTTCCAGGAATGTACTCTAGGGTAGACCGGCGGTTCCGTGGATCATTTGTGCGTTGCGCATCGTATGGTTGCTGTCAAATTGGTTGCTCGTTTTGTTCACACAATCGATCTTGCGTTTCCCGTACATTTCTTCCTCCTAGTAACTTTCCACAGTTTTGAAATCTTTGTAATGATTTTTCCGCTTCCGTGAACTGGACTAAAACAAGTTTCAGCAATTCGGCAATTCGTCGACTGTCTCAGACACGCAGACACGACCATGTTTCAACATGTTATTTTTGTTTCTTGAGGAATTCTTGAGGAGGAATGTACTCTTGAGTAGACCGGCGGTTCCGTGGATGGATCATTTGTGCGTTGCGCATCGTTTGATTGCTGTCAAATTGGTTTCTTTTTTTGTTCACACAATCGATCTTGCCGTAGATTTTCTCCTCCTAGTAACTTTCCACAGTTTCGAAATCTTTGTAATAATTTTTCCGGTTCCGTGAACTCGACTAGAACAAATTTCGGCACTTCATCTTCGTCAATTGTCTCCTCTTCATCTCGACATCTTCATCACTAAATAAAGAGTTTTATTTTGCAAATTAAAATTCGAAGAATAAAAAATAGCACGCAAATCAAAAAAAATAGTTCAAAACTAAAAATGCAATAGAAAATTTTGTTGCTTTGCTGGCGACAGAATGAGAATTTTTCGAAAAAAAAAAAAATAACTACCGTAAATACTGTAATTGGACCCCACCCCCCTCGTACAGTCGCGTAGTCGCAAAAGTTTATTAGTATTTCATTTTTTCAAAGCGCCCGTACTTTCAAAAAATGCGTCTTTAGTATCAAAAAATAGCTGAAATTCAGGGCTATTTTTTGGTACCTAAGCACGCATTGTAGCATAAACCAGTGTCGAGAAAAACGCGTTCAAAGCTAGACTACGCAACACTCCGCACCGTCATTATGGTGGTGGGGGACTATTACAGTATTTACGGTAGTTAAAATAAAGTTCAAAACAAAACAAAAATGATCTCACTTTCTTTTTAAACATTTTATCCACTCCCTTTTAAAATTTAAATATCAAGAAGCAATTTTTAGTTACAAACTCCAATCAAAAGTTGATGATGATGAGGAAAAAATTGAATCAATGAATGGAAAGCCGTAAGTTGGCAATGAAAGTTTCAAAAAAAGTAGACATTCTCAAATTTTAGCAACAATCTCCAGGCAGAGATCGACGCGTTGAAAGGAGAAGATCTGTAGGTTGTTAGCATCAATATTACTATAAAATTTTAGCAAGAAACTGCATTCTCGAATCGAAAATTTGGAGTCAACGAAGGAATTGCATTCAAAACCAACAACAAGGTATTCAATTACCCTATTTTCTCTAATAGTAGTGCACCGTGAGCGTCGCCTAAATTGCTCGAAATCTCGAGAACCGCTTATCAGAACCTATCGATGTGGGATCGGAAAATGTAGCTGACGATGAGATCTAGTGGAGGATTAGAGTGTTGAGCTTCTGCAAAAGCTTGGAAACCGTAAAATAGTCATCAACTCGGCTCGCCAGGGTGCACTACTATTAGAGAAAATATGGTATGGGCTTTTTGTACAATCCGAGAGTTTTAGTTTACCTGAAAGCGACGAAGACGATCAAGTTGACACTAAGTAAGTTAGTTTAGTTAAATTGTCATTCATTAGAAAAAAAAGCAGCCATAAATAGGCCAAAAAAGCAGCCATAAGAGCAGAAAAAGAAAATAGCAAAAGTTTTTTAGCGGAATTTCTCCGTTGAGCCTCTTCAAGTGTGGACTTGGATGGAGACACTTTAAAAATTTCTGCTATCGAGCATCGTTTGTTTGGAATGTAAATTGGAGACACTATAAATTACTAGCTGAATTTCTAGAAGTTCCTCCGAATAAGTTCCATAGAAGCGGAAAATTTTCAAGAAGTGCTTTCAAGAAGTGCTTTCAAGAAGAAGTGCTAGTGTTCTGTGTGCATATTTCTTGTGGCCAGACCTTTATAAAATGGAAAAAGAGGTCTAACAAAACTTTAGACGCTTATAACTCCTGGTAGATTGTCATTTAGCAAAAACGGAATATACACTACCGAGCAAAAGTCTTGCAATATTATACAGAAACATCAAAAATTAATATTCAATCGGTCGACCTTTTGCCAAAGTCACTTCATTAAGTCGTTTAGGCATTGAGTCGACTAATTCGTGAAGAATTGCTGGGCGAATTGAGCTCCAAACTTTTCGTATGTAGAACCATAATTCAACTTTTGTGTGAAAGTCTTTTCCTCGTAACTTTGCCTTCACGTAAGCCCATAAATTCTCAATAACGTTTAAATCAGGCGACATAGGGGGCACCTTGACCAACAAAACATTATTAAGGGCAAACCATCCAGGGAATTTCCTCCATTTGAGAGATTCACCGTGCGACCCATCATGAGCTTGCTTTTGTGGACCGGCGAATTGTCCTGGTAGAGAATCCAGGAGCCATGTGATCCTGAGCAAATGGAAGTAGACATCCTTCTAGTATTTCCATATACTGGCGAGCATTCATGGTTGACTGGACGAGGACGAGCGGACCTGCCACATTTTTGTCATCGCCCCTAGAAAAAGACAAATTAATGCATGTATTAGAAATAAGGCTTACCAAAACACATTATTGATCTTCCACCAGCTCACTTTGTAGGTCGCACATATTTAGGGAGTATTCGCTTTCCAATGGGTCGTCTGATCAAGTGGTTGCCTTTTGGAGAAAAGATATCCACTTTTGTTTCATCGACAAAAATCACATTGGCCCAATCCTGCTTTGTCCAACTTTGGTACGTCCTGGCGAATAGAAGCCGTTGTTTGCTGTGGCCAGCGGTCATCAAAGGCTTTCGTACAGCCCTCCAGCTATACAGTCCTGCTTGAGTCAATCATCGAGAAACGGTCCATCGAGAGATATCCTTGTTTTCAACATCCTTGATCAGCCGAGCTCCCTCACTTGATCTCATGTTCGGATCCTTCCTGGAAGGCCTCATGAGTATTCGATCTTCTTTTGCTGTTGTTCTTCTTGGCCGTCCTTTCTTCTCTCTTCGGTGCATAAGTTCAGTTGTTTTTGCTTTTGAAACAATGCGAGAAACGGTCGAAGGATCGGAGACAACGGCTCGAGAAATTTCACTTCTATTCCGCGTATTGAATTTCACTATTTCTGCATAAGCAGTCCGCAAAATTGTGAGCGAATGTTCTAGCAACAACAAAAAACATTTATGAACAAAGCGTTTATGTTCCTGAATCATTTCTAAACCTTCTTCCGTTAATCAAGGTCGAAATAAATCAATCCTAACTTAGAACCTAATAATTAAACTTTCAGATAACCAACAGTCAGGTCACATACGAAACAGCTGAAAATGTTTGCAGAGATTTGGCTGAAGAGGCTGATCTCGTCTCAATACACAGCGAAGAAGAGCAGCGCTTTTTCCAAGGTTGAAAAGTTTCTCTGCAAGAGAATAAAAGAGTTTTTAAGGATTGGTTCGTGAAATGAATCGTGACTGCTGGATTGGATTGAAGGTTTGCTAGAAGGTTTTAACAAAGCATTCAAAAATTTGTTATAACAAAAGTGAAATTTTGATTTTATGATTAAGCTCGAGGCTCATGGATGGGTTTGGAGTGATGGAAGTGCTTTGGATTACGTGAATTGGGATGAGGGAGAACCATCGAGCGGGAGCACCGAGAAATGGGTTCATGTGGGTGTTTCTAATTATAAAACGTCATTTAAAGCAAATTTCTGTTTAAAATTTCCTTCATATGAGACCATGGAACGGAAAGTGGAACAATGTGGAAAGTGATTACCAAGCACTCGTTGGATGCAAGAAACCGGCCGGTAAAGGGACCAAGGATTGATTGCTCGATGCTAAAGATGGCTTGAACTCGTCAAAAACTTGTCAGGATTGTTAAAACAATGAATAAATCTTATGATTAGAAAAGTTGTAGTTGATCGAAAAAACTGAAATTTCTTTTGCATCAACTTAGTACATCTAGTTTCTAGAATATGCTTTCTCCACAAAAACGACAAAACGCTAAAAATGAAACAACCTACCGTAAATACTGTAATAGTACCCCACCCCCCTCGTACAGTCGCGTGGTCGCAAAAGTTTTTTTTTTCAAAGCGCCCGTACTTTCAAAAAATGCGTCTTTGGTATCAAAGAATAGCTAAAATTCAGAGCCATTTTTTGATACCAAAGCGCACATTGTAGCATAAACCAGTGTCGAGAAAAACTCGTTCAACGCTAGACTACGCAACACTCCACACCGTCATTATGGTGGTGGGGGACTATTGCAGTATTTAAGGTAGTTAAAATAAAGTTCAAAACAAAACAAAAATGAGTTCACTATCTTTTTAAACATTTTATTGTTTATTAGGATAATAGCTGTCAAAAAAATAGATTTGGTATCGTTGATTTGATCGTAAAAATTTCCCCCTCCACTTTTCATCGAATCTAGACGATTGTGGTGAAAGGAAATGACAAAAATCACCACACAAACGGGATTTTATTTCTAATTTTTGGTTTATAACTTATAAACAGCTAATTTGCTACAAAATTCCAATCAAATTGAATGACCGTGGGCTCAAAAAGATCCAACAAGATTGATCTGGAACTGAACCTAACTAGTTTTCTTAATAAGGTTTCTTTTTTTGTTCTCTTCTGGCCTGTCTATTGCTTGGTAAATTTACGTCTTAACAACAATCAAAAATGAGTAGAAAGATGAATTATGAAAAAAGTTATCGCATAGATACAGTGGTCCACAAAAGTAATGCCCCATTGCCGTCCAACAGTATGCTTTGTAAGGAAATCTTTCAAAATTGACATTTCAGAAAAAGAGTAGGGTATGTCAAAATGTGCTTAATGTGTAAATAAGAGCAGCTTCTCCAAAAACAGTACAAATGTTCTGATGGCATTCCGTAGCTTTCTTGATTAACTTGAATTCAAAGAATATGGCAGCCCTGGTTTTAAATTTTTGGTCATCCATCTTTGTCGAGCTGAAACAATACAAATATTATTCAAAACAAAAAAGTTTTTGCAAAAACTAAAAAAAAAACATAAGCACATTTTGACATATAGTGGTCCACAAAAGTATTGTCCCATTGCCATCCAAAAGTTTCTTTCGTACGAAAATCTTGCAAAATAACGATATTCCGAAAAAGTGTAGGGTATTTTGCTTACCCATAAGACTCTACTTTTCAAGAATATAAGATTTATTTGTATACATTACATACAAATTAAAGTATAAAATAAAACCAATATGTTACTTAAAAATTAGCTCCACAAAAGTAATGCCCCATTTGCAAAGAATTAACACCATTTTTTAAAAGCAATACTTGGTTGGTCCTCCTTTTGCTTTTATTACTTCATTGAGTCGATCCGGCATGGAATCCACGAGATTCTCCAAAAGACTTTGGGGGATGGTGGCCCAGAGAAGTTGAATGTGAACCCATAAGGCAGCCTTCGAATCGAATTTCTTTCCCTTGAGTCGCGACTCCACAAATGACCAGAGATGCTCGATAACATTGATATCCGGTGAGTAGAGAGGCGAATTCATCAATTTGACTCGATTTTCCGGCAAATCAGCCCGGAAGTCGTGCTCGTGTACCATTTTGAAGAGTCACCACCGTTCCCATCATGAGCCTTGACTTGTGTTTCGGGTCGTTGTCCTGGTAGAGCATCCATCCAGGAGGCATCGTCTGTGTGGCAAAAGGCAGCATTTGGGTCTCCATAATGTTCTTGTAAGCCACAGCATTCATCGTTGAGTTGGCGTGAACTAATGGACCTACTAAAGTTCGTGACATCGCTTCTAAAGAAAAACAGTCAGGTGACAAAATACTAAAAGGGGATGCTCGATAACATTAATATCCGGTGAGTAGAGAGGCGAATTGATCAATTTGACTCGATTTTCCGGCAAACCAGCCCGGAAGTCGTGCTCGTATTTTAAAAGAAAAATATAGACTTTAAACATACACCCATGCACAAAAAAAATGTCACATCGTTTTTACAAAACTTTACGCCTAAATTTGACCTACTAAACGTGTTCCAAATTCTATGCTGTCAAAAGGTTTTAGATAGCAAAAAGCTTCTACTTTCTTGTGAAAAAGTGTTAAAGTTCCAGCAATTTGTTTAAATTTTTATTTTTCAATAAATACCGGAAGAACACCAAAAACGGGTGCACAAAAAAAATGTCACATTTAACTTGAACCTGCTTTTTTTCCGTTTTACTTTTTTTTGATTGCATTCTTTTATGCTAATTTTTTTAATCTTAGAATGGTAAAATCACAGCTCTCAACGCCAGACAAAGAAAAGATTGTTGAAGCAAGGAAACAAGGAATCCCGCGGAAATAGGTGGCCGAGCTGTTCAAATGTGATGTAAGAACCGTTTCTCGCATTGCTGCGAAGGCGAGAACGACTGGAAATTTGCACAGGACACCAGGAAGTGGACGGCCACCAGCCACTACACCACGCGAAGACAAGGCTTTGATTTTGGCGCACAATAAGGACCCGAATCTTAACGCGTCGGATGGTGTTTGCCTCATCAAGCAACAATTCGGCAAGGATATCAATCGAATGACAGTGAGCCGACGCTTGAATCGAGCAGGATTGATAACTAGAAGGGCCGCCAAGAAGCCTCTGATGGTTGCCAAGCACAGGAAGATCCGACTCGAGTTCGCAAAAAAGTACCAAAGTTGGACGCCGAATGACTGGACCAATGTCATTTTCACCGATGAGTCGAAGATCAATCTCTTCAACCCTAATGGCAATCACTTGATCCGGAGACCAGTTGGACAACGCCATAACATCAAATACTTGCGGCCGACAGTCAAATTTGGTGGCGGATCGATTATGCTATGGGGTAAAAGACTTGTTCCCTTATGTCAACTAATCTTGCTTTTTTTCAGGAGCGATGACTAGAAGTTCACCAGGTCCGCTCGTCTTTCTCAACTCAACCTTGAAGGCCCAGCGGTACAAGACGATCCTGGAGAATGATCTTCTTCCATTTGCGACCACGAATATGGGACAAGGATGGTTGTTGTACCAGGATAACGCTCCGTGTCACAAGCACCAGATGTTGATAGGAAGGGTCGGCCGACTTTCAAACGGTGGAAGAGCTCGTTTACCGGGATGGTTCGCTGACAATCGTGTCAAGCTCGTCGCTGCTCCACCTTACAGCCCGGATCTCAACGTAATCGAGCATTTGTGGTCGCACATCAAGGGTAAACTGAAGGGCAAACGATTTGCGACCAAGGTTGAGCTTTGGTACTTCATTCGAAGCGGAAGATTTGAGGATCCTCTTGGAGGATTTGACTGATTCGATGCCACGGAGGATTCAGGCAGTTATTCAAGCTAAGGGAGGCCCGACAAAATATTAGATTTTTGTTTTTATCAATTTTTATTTTATGTGTGACATTTTTTTGTGCACCCGTTTTTGGTGTTCTTCCGGTATTTATTGAAAAATAAAAATTTAAACAAATTGCTGGAACTTTAACACTTTTTCACAAGAAAGTAGAAGCTTTTTGCTATCTAAAACCTTTTGACAGCATAGAATTTGGAACACGTTTAGTAGGTCAAATTTAGGCGTAAAGTTTTGTAAAAACGATGTGACATTTTTTTTGTGCATGGGTGTATGTTTTCAGAAGGAATTTCGCAAAAAATACTTTTGAATGGCAATGGGGCATTACTTTTGTGGACCACTGTATCTGGCATAAGTTCTATAAGTTCAAAAGTGCCCTAGTCAAGCAAAAGTTTACTTCATTAACATTAAGATTCATTTTCTGGATTGTTTCTCTGTTAAAAATAACAATCACAATATCTGCAAGTGCTACCAAATTTCCAGAAAATATCAACAAAGTCGTGCAAGAAAAATCCTGTTTTTGAGGAGATTTTTGTCATTTCCTTTCACCACAATTGTTTAGATCCGATGAAAAGTGGAGGGGGAAATTTTTAGGATCAAATCAACGATAACAAATCTATTTTTTTTCGACAGTCAAAATAAAATGCTTGACAGCCACAATAAATAACAAATTTCGTTTTTCAGTTTCTGTTTTGAACTTTATTTTGACTAGATTCATTTTGACTCGATTGTTTAATTTTTTGCTAACGTAGAACTTTCTTTCAAATTTTCCAATAGTCAAAACCCGAATTTTCCTTTGCCGTATAAATATTTTCATTCAAGAGAATTCAAATGTGTAAAAATACTGGTTTTGATCCAGAAACAACAAAATCGACCGGCTAGATGCGTAAAGTTGAGTTTTAGATGGGTACTGAGTTGAGTGCAGGCTTGAAGAGCTGCTCCAGCGAAAGTAAACCTAAACGAAACGATTCTCTGAATGCCGTATTTACTCTAATATGTGCCTAAGAAGCAGGAGCTTTTTTGCTGAATTAAAATCTCTACTAAATGTTCCAGCATTAGAGAGCTTAGAGGCGCTCTCTAATGGTACTACGCCTCTAATGGCACTGCATGCAAATCGCTTTATCCAAAGTTATTTTCCTTTTGTCGGTATTTAGCAGCCCACTTTTTGCTAATTAAGTAAATCTGTTCCAGCTTGTTGCCTGTTTGTTTGTGCGTTTGCTTTGTAACATTTGGTCCACACTGAGCGCCGGTGTCAAAAACTGGTGAAGCTTCTGAAGCTGCTGAAGCTGCTATTCAAGCTGGAACATTTAGTAGAGATTTTAATTCAGCAAAAAAGCTCCTGCTTCTTAGGCACATATTCGAGTTTTGACCGCGAATCGGCCACAAAAGAAACACGTCTTTTAAGACTAATTTTTGATCTTTAGGTTAACAACAAGAGTTTCATTTTCGACTCTTGTAGCTTGTAGAAATAACACAACACAACTTGATTACTTTTAAGGAGTTTGCTGATGATTTTCTACTCATTTACAACAGGCAAATGATTTTCTACTCATTGACTTTTTACTTCTTAATTTGTATTAGGTTGGCGACATTGAAATTTCGTTTTTGAGCAACAACAAAATTTATTCGTAAAAATAAACTAGAAACAAACAACATTAATCAACAATATATTCGCCACAGCTATCAATAACATTTTTCTATCTTTGACGCAAATTATGGATACTCTCTTGAAAGAATTGTACTGGTTTTGATTGAAAGAAAGCAGAGACCCATTTTTGATGTCGTCAATGTTCTGGAACTTGTGGCTTTCGAGTGAATGCCGAATAAAGAAATGGTAGTCAGAATGACATATCTGGCAATATCTGGACTATAAGGCGAATGAACTAGAAGTTCCCAGCCCAATTGCTCAATCTTCTCTTGCGTAATTTTGGCAATGTGAGGACGGGCATTGTCTTGTAACAATCGCACCGTTGTCGGATCAATTCCTTTTGAGCGAAGAACCGCGTCCACGCGATCTAGTTGTTGAACGTAAAGATTTGCATCAACAATCACTTCAAAATTAACACTTCGAAATGAACCAAGCCTCGGGTATTCCACCAAACCGACAGCATAACTTTTTTCCGTGAAAATCTGGTCTAGGTATTGGCTTTGAAATTTCATCCGGGTCGAGCCATTGTCTTATTCTTGTAATATTGTCATAATGAATCCATTTCTTAGAAGAAGTTAAAATTGCATCCCAAAATTCACTATCCTTGGAAACTCGAAGCAAATTTCCTGAACAAAGAACTCTGATGGCTTTGCTTGCATCGCTTAGTGAATGTGGAATTCATTTTCCAGCTTTATTGATCTTGCTCAATTCATGTAAATGGTTTTCGATTGTTTTATGATCACGATTAAAATATTCCGCAAGTTCACGTGTAGCCTTTATCGGATCACTTTCGATTATCTGCTTCAAATCATTGTTTGTCCTCGTCCCAGATCTTCCAGACTTCCGTCACCCTTTCGAAATCTTTTGAACCAGTTTTGACATTGATGAACAGTGATAAAATCTTTCTCAAATACTTTACAAAGTGATTCATGCGATACAGTTGCTGTTTTTTCCTGTTGAAAATCCTACAGCAACAAATGCGAAGTCGATATTTGAGGTCGTCTAGCATCTATAAGATTTTTTTATTAAAATTCTTCAACTGGAAATAAAGAAAAGACGCGTAATAGAGCACAATAATTATATCTTTAAAACAGAAGAGATTGCGGTGGTAATAGTATCCACAGTGTTAAAATCCATAAAGAGAAACGCAAACGAAATTTCAATGTCGCCAACCTAATATTAGGTTGGCAACTTAATAATGACGCGCTTATGTAACAAATGATTTATTTCAAAAAAACACAAAAGAAGAGCTTTCAATTCGAAAGGTATTCTCCATTAGCAATATTATACAGAAACATCAAAAATTAATATTCAATCGGTCGACCTTTTGCCAAAGTCACTTCATTAAGTCGTTTAGGCATTGAGTCGACTAATTCGTGAAGAATTGCTGGGCGAATTGAGCTCCAAACTTTTCGTATGTAGAACCATAATTCAACTTTTGTGTGAAAGTCTTTTCCTCGTAACTTTGCCTTCACGTAAGCCCATAAATTCTCAACAACGTTTAAATCAGGCGACATAGGGGGCACCTTGACCAACAAAACATTATTAAGGGCAAACCATCCAGGGAATTTCCTCCATTTGAGAGATTCACCGTGCGACCCATCATGAGCTTGCTTTTGTGGACCGGCGAATTGTCCTGGTAGAGAATCCAGGAGCCATGTGATCCTGAGCAAATGGAAGTAGACATCCTTCTAGTATTTCCATATACTGGCGAGCATTCATGGTTGACTGGACGAGGACGAGCGGACCTGCCACATTTTTTGTCATCGCCCCTAGAAAAAGACAAATTAATGCATGTATTAGAAATAAGGCTTACCAAAACACATTATTGATCTTCCACCAGCTCGCTTTGTAGGTCGCACATATTTAGGGAGTATTCGCTTTCCAATGGGTCGTCTGATCAAGTGGTTGCCTTTTGGAGAAAAGATATCCACTTTTGTTTCATCGACAAAAATCACATTGGCCCAATCCTGCTTTGTCCAACTTTGGTACGTCCTGGCGAATAGAAGCCGTTGTTTGCTGTGGCCAGCGGTCATCAAAGGCTTTCGTACAGCCCTCCAGCTATACAGTCCTGCTTGAGTCAATCATCGAGAAACGGTCCATCGAGAGATATCCTTGTTTTCAACATCCTTGATCAGCCGAGCTCCCTCACTTGATCTCATGTTCGGATCCTTCCTGGAAGGCCTCATGAGTATTCGATCTTCTTTTGCTGTTGTTCTTCTTGGCCGTCCTTTCTTCTCTCTTCGGTGCATAAGTTCAGTTGTTTTTGCTTTTGAAACAATGCGAGAAACGGTCGAAGGATCGAAGACAACGGCTCGAGAAATTTCACTTCTATTCCGCGTATTGAATTTCACTATTTCTGCATAAGCAGTCCGCAAAATTGTGAGCGAATGTTCTAGCAACAACAAAAAACATTTATGAACAAAGCGTTTATGTTCCTGAATCATTTCTAAACCTTCTTCCGTTAATCAAGGTCGAAATAAATCAATCCTAACTTAGAACCTAATAATTAAACTTTCAGATAACCAACAGTCAGGTCACATACGAAACAGCTGAAAATGTTTGCAGAGATTTGGCTGAAGAGGCTGATCTCGTCTCAATACACAGCGAAGAAGAGCAGCGCTTTTTCCAAGGTTGAAAAGTTTCTCTGCAAGAGAATAAAAGAGTTTTTAAGGATTGGTTCGTGAAATGAATCGTGACTGCTGGATTGGATTGAAGGTTTGCTAGAAGGTTTTAACAAAGCATTCAAAAATTTGTTATAACAAAAGTGAAATTTTGATTTTATGATTAAGCTCGAGGCTCATGGATGGGTTTGGAGTGATGGAAGTGCTTTGGATTACGTGAATTGGGATGAGGGAGAACCATCGAGCGGGAGCACCGAGAAATGGGTTCATGTGGGTGTTTCGAATTATAAAACGTCATTTAAAGCAAATTTCTGTTTAAAATTTCCTTCAGATGAGACCATGGAACGGAAAGTGGAACAATGTGGAAAGTGATTACCAAGCACTCGTTGGATGCAAGAAACCGGCCGGTAAAGGGACCAAGGATTGATTGCTCGATGCTAAAGATGGCTTGAACTCGTCAAAAACTTGTCAGGATTGTTAAAACAATGAATAAATCTTATGATTAGAAAAGTTGTAGTTGATCGAAAAAACTGAAATTTCTTTTGCATCAACTTAGTACATCTAGTTTCTAGAATATGCTTTCTCCACAAAAACGACAAAACGCTAAAAATGAAACAACCTACCGTAAATACTGTAATAGTACCCCACCCCCCTCGTACAGTCGCGTAGTCGCAAAAGTTTTTTTTTTTCAAAGCGCCCGTACTTTCAAAAAATGCGTCTTTGGTATCAAAGAATAGCTAAAATTCAGAGCCATTTTTTGATACCAAAGCGCACATTGTAGCATAAACCAGTGTCGAGAAAAACTCGTTCAAAGCTAGACTACGCAACACTCCACACCGTCATTATGGTGGTGGGGGACTATTGCAGTATTTAAGGTAGTTAAAATAAAGTTCAAAACAAAACAAAAATGAGTTCACTATCTTTTTAAACATTTTATTGTTTATTAGGATAATAGCTGTCAAAAAATAGATTTGGTATCGTTGATTTGATCGTAAAAATTTCCCCCTCCACTTTTCATCGAATCTAGACGATTGTGGTGAAAGGAAATGACAAAAATCACCACACAAACGGGATTTTATTTCTAATTTTTGGTTTATAACTTATAAACAGCTAATTTGCTACAAAATTCCAATCAAATTGAATGACCGTGGGCTCAAAAAAGATCCAACAAGATTGATCTGGCACTGAACCTAACTAGTTTTCTTAATAAGGTTTCTTTTTTTGTTCTCTTCTGGCCTGTCTATTGCTTGGTAAATTTACGTCTTAACAACAATCAAAAATGAGTAGAAAGATGAATTATGAAAAAAGTTATCGCATAGATACAGTGGTCCACAAAAGTAATGCCCCATTGCCGTCCAACAGTATGCTTTGTAAGGAAATCTTTCAAAATTGACATTTCAGAAAAAGAGTAGGGTATGTCAAAATGTGCTTAATGTGTAAATAAGAGCAGCTTCTCCAAAAACAGTACAAATGTTCTGATGGCATTCCGTAGCTTTCTTGATTAACTTGAATTCAAAGAATATGGCAGCCCTGATTTTAAATTTTTGGTCATCCATCTTTGTCGAGCTGAAACAATACAAATATTATTCAAAACAAAAAAGTTTTTGCAAAAACTAAAAAAAAAAACATAAGCACATTTTGACATATAGTGGTCCACAAAAGTATTGTCCCATTGCCATCCAAAAGTTTCTTTCGTACGAAAATCTTGCAAAATAACGATATTCCGAAAAAGTGTAGGGTATTTTGCTTACCCATAAGACTCTACTTTTCAAGAATATAAGATTTATTTGTATACATTACATACAAATTAAAGTATAAAATAAAACCAATAAGTTACTTAAAAATTAGCTCCACAAAAGTAATGCCCCATTTGCAAAGAATTAACACCATTTTTTAAAATCAATACTTGGTTGGTCCTCCTTTTGCTTTTATTACTTCATTGAGTCGATCCGGCATGGAATCCACGAGATTCTCCAAAAGACTTTGGGGGATGGTGGCCCAGAGAAGTTGAATGTGAACCCATAAGGCAGCCTTCGAATCGAATTTCTTTCCCTTGAGTCGCGACTCCACAAATGACCAGAGATGCTCGATAACATTGATATCCGGTGAGTAGAGAGGCGAATTCATCAATTTGACTCGATTTTCCGGCAAATCAGCCCGGAAGTCGTGCTCGTGTACCATTTTGAAGAGTCACCACCGTTCCCATCATGAGCCTTGACTTGTGTTTCGGGTCGTTGTCCTGGTAGAGCATCCATCCAGGAGGCATCGTCTGTGTGGCAAAAGGCAGCATTTGGGTCTCCATAATGTTCTTGTAAGCCACAGCATTCATCGTTGAGTTGGCGTGAACTAATGGACCTACTAAAGTTCGTGACATCGCTTCTAAAGAAAAACAGTCAGGTGACAAAATACTAAAAAGGGGATGCTCGATAACATTAATATCCGGTGAGTAGAGAGGCGAATTGATCAATTTGACTCGATTTTCCGGCAAACCAGCCCGGAAGTCGTGCTCGTATTTTAAAAGAAAAATATAGACTTTAAACATACACCCATGCACAAAAAAATGTCACATCGTTTTTACAAAACTTTACGCCTAAATTTGACCTACTAAACGTGTTCCAAATTTATGCTGTCAAAAGGTTTTAGATAGCAAAAGCTTCTACTTTCTTGTGAAAAAGTGTTAAAGTTCCAGCAATTTGTTTAAATTTTTATTTTTCAATAAATACCGGAAGAACACCAAAAACGGGTGCACAAAAAAAATGTCACATTAACTTGAACCTGCTTTTTTCCGTTTTACTTTTTTTGATTGCATTCTTTTATGCTAATTTTTTTAATCTTAGAATGGTAAAATCACAGCTCTCAACGCCAGACAAAGAAAAGATTGTTGAAGCAAGGAAACAAGGAATCCCGCGGAAATAGGTGGCCGAGCTGTTCAAATGTGAGTAAGAACCGTTTCTCGCATTGCTGCGAAGGCAGAACGACTGGAAATTTGCACAGGACACCAGGAAGTGGACGGCCACCAGCCACTACACCACGCGAAGACAAGGCTTTGATTTTGGCGCACAATAAGGACCCGAATCTTAACGCGTCGGATGGTGTTTGCCTCATCAAGCAACAATTCGGCAAGGATATCAATCGAATGACAGTGAGCCGACGCTTGAATCGAGCAGGATTGATAACTAGAAGGGCCGCCAAGAAGCCTCTGATGGTTGCCAAGCACAGGAAGATCCGACTCGAGTTCGCAAAAAAGTACCAAAGTTGACGCCGAATGACTGGACCAATGTCATTTCACCGATGAGTCGAAGATCAATCTCTTCAACCCTAATGGCAATCACTTGATCCGGAGACCAGTTGGACAACGCCATAACATCAAATACTTGCGGCCGACAGTCAAATTTGGTGGCGGATCGATTATGCTATGGGGTAAAAGACTTGTTCCCTTATGTCAACTAATCTTGCTTTTTTCAGGAGCGATGACTAGAAGTTCACCAGGTCCGCTCGTCTTTCTCAACTCAACCTTGAAGGCCCAGCGGTACAAGACGATCCTGGAGAATGATCTTCTTCCATTTGCGACCACGAATATGGGACAAGGATGGTTGTTGTACCAGGATAACGCTCCGTGTCACAAGCACCAGATGTTGATAGGAAGGGTCGGCCGACTTTCAAACGGTGGAAGAGCTCGTTTACCGGGATGGTTCGCTGACAACGTGTCAAGCTCGTCGCTGCTCCACCTTACAGCCCGGATCTCAACGTAATCGAGCATTTGTGGTCGCACATCAAGGGTAAACTGAAGGGCAAAACGATTTGCGACCAAGGTTGAGCTTTGGTACTTCATTCGAAGCGGAAGATTTGAGGATCCTCTTGGAGGATTTGACTGATTCGATGCCACGGAGGATTCAGGCAGTTATTCAAGCTAAGGGAGGCCCGACAAAATATTAGATTTTTGTTTTTATCAATTTTTATTTTATGTGTGACATTTTTTTGTGCACCCGTTTTTGGTGTTCTTCCGGTATTTATTGAAAAATAAAAATTTAAACAAATTGCTGGAACTTTAACACTTTTTCACAAGAAAGTAGAAGCTTTTGCTATCTAAAACCTTTTGACAGCAAGAATTTGGAACACGTTTAGTAGGTCAAATTTAGGCGTAAAGTTTTGTAAAAACGAGTGACATTTTTTTGTGCATGGGTGTATGTTTTCAGAAGGAATTTTGCAAAAAATACTTTTGAATGGCAATGGGGCTTTACTTTTGTGGACCACTGTATCTGGCATAAGTTCTATAAGTTCAAAAGTGCCCTAGTCAAGCAAAAGTTTACTTCATTAACATTAAGATTCATTTTCTGGATTGTTTCTCTGTTAAAAATAACAATCACAATATCTGCAAGTGCTACCAAATTTCCAGAAAATATCAACAAAGTCGTGCAAGAAAAATCCTGTTTTTGAGGAGATTTTTGTCATTTCCTTTCACCACAATTGTTTAGATCCGATGAAAAGTGGAGGGGGAAATTTTTAGGATCAAATCAACGATAACAAATCTATTTTTTTCGACAGTCAAAATAAAATGCTTGACAGCCACAATAAATAACAAATTTCGTTTTTCAGTTTCTGTTTTGAACTTTATTTTGACTAGATTCATTTTGACTCGATTGTTTAATTTTTTGCTAACGTAGAACTTTCTTTCAAATTTTCCAATAGTCAAAACCCGAATTTTCCTTTGCCGTATAAATATTTTCATTCAAGAGAATTCAAATGTGTAAAAATACTGGTTTTGATCCAGAAACAACAAAATCGACCGGCTAGATGCGTAAAGTTGAGTTTTAGATGGGTACTGAGTTGAGTGCAGGCTTGAAGAGCTGCTCCAGCGAAAGTAAACCTAAACGAAACGATTCTCTGAATGCCGTATTTACTCTAATATGTGCCTAAGAAGCAGGAGCTTTTTTGCTGAATTAAAATCTCTACTAAATGTTCCAGCATTAGAGAGCTTAGAGGCGCTCTCTAATGGTACTACGCCTCTAATGGCACTGCATGCAAATCGCTTTATCCAAAGTTATTTTCCTTTTGTCGGTATTTAGCAGCCCACTTTTTGCTAATTAAGTAAATCTGTTCCAGCTTGTTGCCTGTTTGTTTGTGCGTTTGCTTTGTAACATTTGGTCCACACTGAGCGCCGGTGTCAAAAACTGGTGAAGCTTCTGAAGCTGCTGAAGCTGCTATTCAAGCTGGAACATTTAGTAGAGATTTTAATTCAGCAAAAAAAGCTCCTGCTTCTTAGGCACATATTCGAGTTTTGACCGCGAATCGGCCACAAAAGAAACACGTCTTTTAAGACTAATTTTTGATCTTTAGGTTAACAACAAGAGTTTCATTTTCGACTCTTGTAGCTTGTAGAAATAACACAACACAACTTGATTACTTTTAAGGAGTTTGCTGATGATTTTCTACTCATTTACAACAGGCAAATGATTTTCTACTCATTGACTTTTTACTTCTTAATTTGTATTAGGTTGGCGACATTGAAATTTCGTTTTTGAGCAACAACAAAATTTATTCGTAAAAATAAACTAGAAACAAACAACATTAATCAACAATATATTCGCCACAGCTATCAATAACATTTTTCTATCTTTGACGCAAATTATGGATACTCTCTTGAAAGAATTGTACTGGTTTTGATTGAAAGAAAGCAGAGACCCATTTTTGATGTCGTCAATGTTCTGGAACTTGTGGCTTTCGAGTGAATGCCGAATAAAGAAATGGTAGTCAGAATGATATATCTGGCAATATCTAGACTATAAGGCGAATGAACTAGAAGTTCCCAGCCCAATTGCTCAATCTTCTCTTGCGTAATTTGGGCAATGTGAGGACGGGCATTGTCTTGTAACAATCGCACCGTTGCCGGATCAATTCCTTTTGAGCGAAGAACCGCGTCCACGCGATCTAGTTGTTGAACGTAAAAATTTGCATCAACAATCACTTCAAAATTAACACTTCGAAATGAACCAAGCCTCGGGTATTCCACCAAACCGACAGCATAACTTTTTTTCCGTGAAAATCTGGTCTAGGTATTGGCTTTGAAATTTCATCCGGGTCGAGCCATTGTCTTATTCTTGTAATATTGTCATAATGAATCCATTTCTTAGAAGTTAAAATTGCATCCCAAAATTCACTATCCTTGGAAACTCGAAGCAAATTTCCTGAACAAAGAACTCTGATGGCTTTGCTTGCATCGCTTAGTGAATGTGGAATTCATTTTCCAGCTTTATTGATCTTGCTCAATTCATGTAAATGGTTTTCGATTGTTTTATGATCACGATTAAAATATTCCGCAAGTTCACGTGTAGCCTTTATCGGATCACTTTCGATTATCTGCTTCAAATCATTGTTTGTCCTCGTCCCAGATCTTCCAGACTTCCGTCACCCTTTCGAAATCTTTTGAACCAGTTTTGACATTGATGAACAGTGATAAAATCTTTCTCAAATACTTTACAAAGTGATTCATGCGATACAGTTGCTGTTTTTTCCTGTTGAAAATCCTACAGCAACAAATGCGAAGTCGATATTTGAGGTCGTCTAGCATCTATAAGATTTTTTTATTAAAATTCTTCAACTGGAAATAAAGAAAAGACGCGTAATAGAGCACAATAATTATATCTTTAAAACAGAAGAGATTGCGGTGGTAATAGTATCCACAGTGTTAAAATCCATAAAGAGAAACGCAAACGAAATTTCAATGTCGCCAACCCAATATTAGGTTGGCAACTTAATAATGACGCGCTTATGTAACAAATGATTTATTTCAAAAAAACACAAAAGAAGAGCTTTCAATTCGAAAGGTATTCTCCATTAGTATCTATGACTTCTTCCCATCTTCTGCCCAAACCCCGGATCCCATCCTCGAAGAACTTGGGAGTTTTTGAGGCGAAGTAGTCATTCACTGCTTTTATGACCTGAGCATGATCATCGAACTTTTCTCCCTCCAAAAAGTGCTTCAGCGACCAAAACAAAAAGTAATCTGAAGGAGCCAGATCAGGTGAATAAGGCGCGTGGGGCATTTTTTGGAAATCCAGGGCTGATTTCATGCATTTCCCCCAGATCACATCATTGACTCGTGCATTTTCAGAAATTTTTTTGAAAAACTTCAAAATTCGAACAAAAACGTAATCGAATTTGCATTCTAAATGCTATTTTCATTCAGTTTTTCCTTTTTTTTTTCGAATTTCTCGGATTTTCCTTGTGACATTTTGCTCTTTCTCCTCAAAATTCCCCGCATAATCCATCAGAAATCCGATCAAGTGAAGAAATTTTAGATTCTTTTACAAGTTTTGCCACTTTTTCGTCATTTCTTGATGAAATTCTAGGTAAAGGGGGATTTTTTGATCTGAGAATCGTGGAAATGACGTTGGAAGAGATTGATTTAACGAAAAGAATACGGTAAATTTGGTTTAACATTAGAATGAGACTTGAAAAGGCACTTGGATAAGGGAAAGCTGCTATAGGGAAAGCTGTTATAAGGAAAGCTGTTATAGGGAAAGCTGTTATAGGGAAAGCTGCTATAGGGAAAGCTGTTATAGAGAAAGCTGTTATAGGGAAAGCTGTTATAGGGAAAGCTGTTATGGGGAAAGCTGCTATAGGGAAAGCTGCATACCTTGTAAACAAGTGAGTTGCTAATCTTTCATTGAAATCTGACAATTTTATGTTTTTCTTTCCCTTAGCCAACAATTTTTCAAGCTTTCTTTGGGTAAATTTCAAATTTTCAAACATTTGTTGATATTTTGAAACAATTTTGAATAAAAATAGACACAGTTCCCTTGATTTTTGACCAGAAATCGACTCTATAAATGTTTCCATAAATTTCTCTGCTTTCTCTGCAAAATACTGACATCATTTATATTTTCAACGCCTTTTTTTCTGCTTTTTTCTGCCTTTCGAACTTTGAAAGACTTGAGCTTAGAAAAAAAGGAAAAAAAGCGAAATTTCGCGATTCACTGAAAATTTCTTCAATCAAGAAGAAAAATTTGCTTTTTGCAAAAAAGCCAAAATCCAGAAGAAATCCTTTTTGTTGTTTGTTCGCTGAGAAATTCAAAACAAAATTTTGCCATTTCTTTGGAGAATATTGACATTCTTGTGGTGAAAAAGAGAATTTTTTTGAAATGAAAGCGAAGAATAAAGAGGTTGAGCCTAGGAATACCCAAACAATTAGCTTCCAATAGTCACTCTATTTTCAAT
Source organism: Mesorhabditis belari (assembly GCA_958450365.1). Classification (NCBI taxonomy): domain Eukaryota; kingdom Metazoa; phylum Nematoda; class Chromadorea; order Rhabditida; family Rhabditidae; genus Mesorhabditis; species Mesorhabditis belari. The sequence continues at coordinate 105,013 of CAUEEP010000939.1, forward strand.
TTAGATTCCAAAATTTCAAAAGACCGGCCTTGCTACTATCCTCTAATTCCTTGGCTTTTATCTTTACCCCAAATTTTCTTTTACTTTTGCTACAAGACTTATCGGCAAACGTAAAAGATTTAACTGATTTTTTGCTAGTCTTTTTTGTTTTGTTTTTGTCAAATCAAACTGACTAGCATGGCGCCTGGCAGAGAGCGCCCGACAGACGGCAAACGGCGCCCGGCAAACGGCGCTTGGCAAACGGCGTCCGGCAAACGGCGCCTGGCAGACGGCGCCTGGCAGAGATCGCCCGACAGACGGCAAACGGCGCCCGGCAAACGGCGCTTGGCAAACGGCGTCCGGCAAACGGCGCCTGGCAGACGGCGCCTGGCAGAGAGCGCCCGACAGACGGCAAACGGCGCCCGGCAAACGGCGCTTGGCAAACGGCGTCCGGCAAACGGCGCCTGGCAGACGGCAGAGAGCGCCCGACAGACGGTAAACGGCGCCCGGTAGACGGCGCCCGGTAGATCATAGAATACCCAAACAATTAGCTTCCAATAGTCACTCTATATAGCCCGGTAGACGCCTGGCAGACGCCCGGTAGGCGTCCGGTAGACGCCCGGTAGACGCCCGGTAGACGGCGCCTGGAAGACACCTAAGCCACCCCAGCTAAGCCGTTGACTGAAGACAGTGCACCGCCCTCATAAAGAGACCCCAAAAACTTGTATGCAAAATATCTCTCGATAGAGAAGCATTAGCAAAAACTGATTGCAGATTTGGAAACAGCGTGAAAAACTGCATCAGATAGACTATTTCCCGAATCAAAAGCCATGATAAATTAACAACATTCCCTAGTCAGAGAATAATGCGATCTATTTTGTTTTGTCTCTCGATTTTCTCAGAATTCGTTATATCAATCTCCCTTTAGTTGGTATGATTTGAAAGCCGGAAATGTCTTCAATAAAACTAGATCAATTGTTTACAATATTATTATCTCTCGACAAAGTTATAGACCTTCAAAGTGTTATACTTATTCAAAAACTCAAGGTAAACCAAAGCAACAACTTTGCGTAACTTTTTTATTGTTTCTTTTTGAGTCAAAAGTTCCGAAATTCCTCCCTAATCTTTTGCCATTTAGCTAAAAAATTTCCGTACAAATTTCGGTGAATTCTTGGCAACAATGTTCATTTATCTATTCGATCTACTATTTGTTCATCTATTCCAAATTGAGATTTTCCATTTCAAATCGAAAAAACGAAATTTTTGATGCTTTAACAGCTGGAATTCGAGGATTTTATCTCATCCTTGAGCTCAAAAAGTTGATTTGAAAGTAAATAAACAAGGATAAGTCCGGGATTGACAATGGGCTTAAAAATGGGTGAAAAGGAATTCAAAGATCCCCCAAAAAGTTGACACTTTGATCTCTTTGATATCACTTTATTGTAAAGATTTTAAATCAAATCCAAAATTTAAATAGATCTCAAAGATCTTTTGTGAAACAAACATGCTTCAATGAGCCTTTTCAATGAGCCTTCAATGTGCCTTCAATGAGCTTGAATTCTTGAATAAAGCTTCAAGAAACCGATTGAATATGTTTACCGTCTTTTCTCTAATAGTAGTGCACCCCGGCGAGCCGAGTTGATGACTATTTTACGGTTTACAAGGATAAGTCCGTTTGGTTTATCTAGATTTGGTTCCTTATCTCTACAATTTTGGTTCCTTATCTCTCCAGATTTGGTTCCTTGTCTATCTAAATTTGGTTCCTTATCTCTCTAAATTTGGTTCCTTATCTCTACAACACTCAAATCCCCACAAGATCTCATCGTGAGCTACATTTTCCGACCCCACATCGATAGGTTCTGACAAGCGGTTCTCGGGATTTCAACCAATTTAGGCGACGCTCAGGGTGCACTACTATTAGAGAAAATACGGTATTTGGCTAGATTGGGCCATAACTACCGCAATACAGTGATAGAAAGTCACCAATTGGCTTTAAATCTTTTTAGATTCTTTGTTTAACAACGGACGCCTTTGGTCTCACCCTTAAGGAGAATAAAGGCAACGAAAAGAATCCCCATTTCCTCGTGCATTACCAGTTTCGTAGCAGTAGATCTTTTTCATGAAATTCATTACTTTATTTCATTAAATTTGGATTCTTTTCGTTGCCTTTATACCTATAAGGGTGAGACCAAAGGCACTTTTGATTCACCATACATAAAAATTGTCCCAGTAAAGCTAGCGATCTAAAAGTTTGAATCTTGATGTGAAAATGTACGAAGAATCTGAAAATCAACAGCTTTTGGATGGATTTTCAAAAGTTTCTCTTAAAATTACCTATTTTAAAAGGAGAGAACACTTTTCCGCCACCCAATATTCAATCGGTTTATTATCTGTTTATTTCTCAAAAGATCTTTGAGATCTATTCAATTTCTGGATTTGATTTAAATCTTTACAATAAAGTGATCTCAAAGAGATCAAAGTGTCAACTTTTTGGGGGATCTTTGAATCCCTTTTCACCCATTCTTAAGCCCATTGTCAATCCCGAACTTATCCTTGTTTATTTACTTTCAAATCAACTTTTTGAGCTCAAGGATGAGATAAAATCCTCGAATTCCAACTGTTAAAACATCAAAAATTTCGTTTTTTCGATTTGAAATGGAAAATCTCAATTTGGAATAGATGAACAAATAGTAGATCGAATAGATAAATGAACATTGTTGCCAAGAATTCACCGAAATTTGTACGGAAATTTTTTCGCTAAATGGTAAAAGATTAGGGAGGAATTTCGGAACTTTTGACTCAAAAAGAAACAATGAAAAAATTGCGCAAAAATTGTTGCTTTGGTTTACCTTGAGTTTTTGAATAAGTATAACACTTTGAGGGTCTATAACTTTGTCGAGAGATAATAATATTGTAAACAATTGATCTAGTTTTATAGAAGACATTTCCGGCTTTCAAATCATACCAACTAAAGGGAGATTGATATAACGAATTCTGAGAAAATCGAGAGACAAAACAAAATAGATCGCATTATTCTCTGACTAGGGAATGTTGCTAATTTATCATGGCTTTTGATTCGGGAAATAGTCTATCTGATGCAGTTTTTCACGCTGTTTCCAAATCCGCAATCAGTTTTTGCTAATGCTTCTCTATCGCGAGATTTTTTGCATACAAGTTTTTGGGGTCTCTTTATGAGGGCGGTGCACTGTCTTCAGTCAACGGCTTAGGTGGTGTGGCTTAGGTGTCTACCGAGCGCCATCTACCGAGCGCCATCTACCGAGCGCCATCTACCGAGCGCCATCTACCGAGCGCCATCTACCGAGCGCCATCTACCGAGCGCCATCTACCGAGCGCCATCTACCGAGCGCCGTCTACCGGGCGCCGTCTACCGGGCGCCGTCTACCGGGCGCCGTCTACCGTACCGGGCGCCGTCTACCGGGCGCCGTCTACCGTACCGGGCGCCGTCTACCGGGCGCCGTCTACCGTACCGGGCGCCGTCTACCGGGCGCCGTCTACCGTACCGGGCGCCGTCTACCGTACCGGGCGCCGTCTACCGTACCGGGCGCCGTCTACCGTACCGGGCGCCGTCTACCGTACCGGGCGCCGTCTACCGTACCGGGCGCCGTCTACCGTACCGGGCGCCGTCTACCGTACCGGGCGCCGTCTACCGTACCGGGCGCCGTCTACCGTACCGAGCGCCGTCTACCGTACCGAGCGCCGTCTACCGAGCGCCATGCTTGTCAGTTTTGCTAATGTTTTTAAAAGTTTCTCTTAAAATTACCCATTTTATAAGGAGACAAGACTCTTCGGTCACCCTTTATTCAATCGGTTTATGGAAGCTTTCTTATTTGTTTATTTCCCAAAAGATCTTTGAGAGTTGTTCAAATTTTGGATTTGATTTAAAATCTTTACAATAATATCTCAAAGATATTAAAGTTCCAACTTTTCGAAGGATCATTGAAATCCTTTTCATTCATTTTTAAGCCCATTGTCAATCCCGGACTTATCTTTGTTTATTGCCTTTGAAATCAGTTTTTTGAGCTCAAGGATGAGATAAAATCCTTTAATTCCGAATCAACAAAAAGATTTTGTTTTTCGTATTTGAAAATGGAAAATCTCAATTTATTTTGTAGAGGAGATTTACAACTTTCAAATAATAACATTTAAATAGTTTATAACATTTAAATAGGTTACAACATTCATCGATATCAGGTTTCTATCGTTGGGAATTTATGAAAATGTTGAAATCGGCATTTCTTATGAATGTACCTAATAAATTGCTAAAATTGCTAAGATTGCTATCAGGTTAAAGATGGAAAAATGCAAAAAATTGTACACAGAGCTTATCAGAACGAAAAGTACCTTGTCATTTCTTAAAAAGCTCAATTTTGATATTTTTCTTTTAAAAAACTTTCAATCATCATTTTCAAGATTAAATTTTAATTTTAGCCATGTATTTTCGCGATCAAAACAGGCTTAAAAAATGAAAAATGAAAAAAATAAGCAAAATCCGATGATTGCGTAGATTTCCCTTTACTTCCAGATAAAAATGTTCCAATTTTTTTCTTTTTTCATTCATTTTTACATCCGATCAACAAGGAGCTGGGAAATAGCTTCAGAAATGGCTTCAGAAAACCCAATAAAATGACATGTTTGTAGATATTTTTAGAAAGCCTAGAATAGAATTTACTAGGGAAAGGCACGAAGATCAAGGTGAGCTTTTAATACGATTTACGGAAGGCTTTTAATACGATTTACGAAAGCCACGATTTACGAAAGCCACGGTTTTGCTGATATGCTGATTCTATGCTTTTACTTTTTTCAAATGAGCTCTTTATGGAGCCGTATGAAGCGTTGTTCTGTTGGAGAATGGTCTTTTTTGAAATTAGGGCGCTTTTCCTTCATTTTCTCATCGAGTTTTTTGAGCTGGTCGCTGCATAATAGAGCATTGTCTGCTTATTATCGAGAAGCCCAATAAATGACCTGGGAAGGCACCAGTTCACTTGGGAAGGCACCAGGTCACCTAGGAAGGCACCAGTTCACCTGGGAAGGCACCAGTTCAGCTGGGAAGGCACCAGTTCACCTTGGAAGGCACCAGGTTACCTAGGAAGGCACCAGTTCACCTGGGAAGGCACCAGTTCAGCTGGGAAGGCACCAGTTCACCTTGGAAGGCACCAGGTCACCTAGGAAGGCACCAGTTCACCTGGGAAGGCACCAGTTCACCTAGGGAAGGCACCAGTTCACCTAGGAAGGCACCAGTTCACCTGGAAAGGCGCCAGTTCAGCTGGGAAGGCACCAGTTCACCTTGGAAGGCACCAGGTCACCTAGGAAGGCACCAGTTCAGCTGGGAAGGCACCAGTTCACCTAGGAAGGCACCAGTTCACCTAGGAAGGCACCAGGTCAAGGTGACTTTTTAATACGAGAGCCACGGGGCTTTATAGAATCGGATATGCTGATTCTCGATAATCGGATATGTAAACGGAGATTGATTCGGGTGATTTTGGGGCACGGTGGATTTGGTTTTATTTTACACAAAGTACACATACTAGGCAATCTAACTAGCAACCTAACGAGTCTAACTAGGCACCAGATCAAGGTGACCTTTTAATACGAGAGCCACGGGGTTTTATAGAATCGGATATGCTGATTTTGAATATGGTTTACTTCTTTCAAAGGAGCTCTGTAACGCGAGATATCTAGCATCAAAGTTTAGGCCGATTTTTGGAGTTTTTATAAGCTTTTTCTCTCTTCCTTGAGAGGAGGTGGCGCAGTGGATAGTGTGCTCGCCTGGACAGTGTGCTCGTCTCCGGAACGGTTCGAGGTTTCTTTCGCCCGGGTTCGAGTTCGCTCCCGGTATATTGCTTCCGCTTTTTTTGAGAAAATGATTAGAAAATTTGAATTGAAATCCACTATTTTGTGGAATTGAATTCATTTCCATTGCGCTTATTAATTTCCACTATTTTTGCGTAAAGCAGTCCGTGAAATCGTGACCAATGCTCACATTTATGTTCCTAAATCATTTCTGAAAATTCTTCCATTAATCAAAGTCAAAATAAAGGCATCCTGATGCTATAAACATTCTTTTTACTAATCATAGGATTGTGTTCTGTGTTTTGGTACAAAAATTTCATTAAAAACTTGTTTTCTTTCGAATTTATCAGCCAATTCAAAAACTTCCCGGTTTTAAGCTGAGACTTCCGCTTTACCGGATCAAAAAGTCAAGCAAAAAACAAACAAACAAACAGATAACCGTTTCATTGCAAAAAAAAAAAACAATTAATGAGCTAATCTTTTTAAATCTTTTTAAAGAAAAGAAAGAGAAATTGAAAGTTTTTTTGAAAGAAAGCTGCAAAATTCAATCTTTTTCTCGCATTCAACTTTCGTTTGAAGTGTTGTTGTTGACAGTGTTGTTGACAAGAAAAGTGTTATTAAGACAAGAACTTTTTGATACAAACTTCTAACATTTGAAAATCAATTACTTGGTCACTAAGGACCACGGTGTTTGCTAAAAACAATAGCTCCAGGCGGGATCGAACCCGCCTGCAGTTAGCTCAGTCATTCTTTTCGGATTAAGAGACGGACGCTTTGGCAATGAACCACGAGAACACATTGAACTGCTTTTCCGCTCCCTTTTCTCTGTTTTTTGTGAGGTTTTCTGTGAAGTTTCCTGTGAGGATCTTAGAAGATCTTTTAGGAAGAAGATCTTATTGAGGATCATAGAAAGTTTATTGCCCGACTAATTGTTTATTAGATTTTTTGTCGGAAAAGAGTCACAAGAAGATTCCAATCCTATAGTAAGGTTTATAAGTCAGACAAAAACCAATCCAATTACAGTAAACGGCTAGGGGTTTATTTCTAGGATTTGTACCAATCCACAAGTACCAAAATCCATTGTTAATCGTCATAATGATAATGATTTGATCTGTCTTCGCACTTAGCGCAGATCACAACCCGCTTCCACATTTACTGAGGCAGAAGTGTAGTTGTCGTAGCCGATGATACTCCGATGGCCGGGCTGGGGCGCTCGGAGGGGAGCCCATGGGAGTCGAACCCACGACTAACCCGCGCCGACGTTGCTCAACTTGGCAGATCGGACGGGGTCGACCACAGACCCTTCCCTTTCTGGGCCCCGTTAATCGTCATTCTCGTTCGAATTAGGCTTTTTCTTGATCCCTCTTGTGAGTGCCTCTTACTTTTAACTTTTTTGTTATATTTAAGTCACTAAAGCTTTAGAAATGGTATTTTACGGTTATCAATGTTTTACTTTTAATCTTTTTGTTACTTTTAAGCCACTAAAAGCTTTAGAAATGGTATTTTACGGTTATCAATGTATTACTTTTAATTTTTCTGTTACTTTAAGCCACTAAAAGCTTTCGAAATAGTATTTTACGGTTATCAATGTATTACTTTTAATCTTTTTGTCACTTCCCTCCTAAGTTTGAAGGTGTTTTTTTTTTTTTTCTGTTTTTTAAGCCACTAAAAGCTTTCGAAATAGTATTTCACGGTTATCAATGTATTACTTTTAATCTTTTTGTCACTTTTAAGCCACTAAAAGCTTTAGAAATAGTATTTTACGGTTATCAGTGTATTACTTTTAATCTTTTTGTCACTTTTTTGTCCCTTTTTTGTCACTTTTAAGCCACTAAAAGCTTTAGAAATAGTATTTCACGGTTATCAATGTATTGGGTTGGGGAGAATGAGTCGGCGCCGAAAATGAAAAAAATGTCTAAAACTTCTATTCGACTTTGTCAAATAATATGCGTTTGATATGAGTAGAATGGTTAACTAATTCTCTACAAAATGACATTTAAAAGAAAATTCAAACAGCGCCTCCGCTCAAGAAAAAGCCATTTTTTCACAAAAACTACAAACTGTGATCTAGAAAAAACCATTGGTGGGATCTTCCTGCAAATTTGGCAACTTAAGTAATTAAATGTGCTCTATCTTTTTTATATAAACACCAGAGAAGGTTTATGTTAAAGAAACTGTTCAAACGATGAGTCGGACTCTTTGCCATTTTGACCGGCTGCATTTGGAAGCTCATAAACTCCACGAAAGAAAAGCTTTGTGGAATCTCTCAAAAGTCATTTTGTAGAGAAATAGTGGATCCTTTTGATGAAACCAAACGTATGTTTAAAGAAGGCTTTATGTGTGCAAAAAGTCCCTTTAAAGTTGGGCGCCGACTCATTCTCCCCAACCCAATATAAAGTCTTCAGCTAATAGCTCTACCTAAATTCTAGAATCTAAAATATCAGATCTTCGATTTAAAATTTGAATTTAGATTGTAAATCGAAGAATTTAGGCTTTAAGACTTTGAATCTTATAGGATTTTGATTTAGGATTTTGAATCTTCAATTAAAAATCAAAAACCCATCTTGTAAACAATGTGTTTATGCCGATTTTTCCTCTTTTCCACCCCCATCCACCCTCAAGGATGAAAATTTTTGAAAAAACAATTTAAAACAATTCAAAACGCTTCAAAACAATCCAGAACAAAGGATTTTCCAAAAAATTCTCTATTTTTTTAACATTATCCCCATTTTTCTGGAACATTTTCAAGTCAAAAATCCTCTTTTTTTCTTGAAATTTTGAACCTCATTAATCTTTCTTTCAAAGAATCCATTTCAGAAAAATACATCATTTCGGGAAATCATCTTTCGAATTTCAGCTAATTTCAGCTGATCTTTGTGAAAATATTTTTCGGTTGAAGATCGAAAATTGCTAGATTGCTAGATTTTAAAATCTAATATTCAAACGTTAAAATGAACGTTAAAATGATTTGAGCAAGAACACGTGAGCTATTGGGTTGGTGAATTGAAAGCTGCCGGACTTTGAACTAAAATTTATCCAACATAAAGCCATCAATTCATTCGAAATAATTTCCATTATTATTGACGACTTCTGCCCATTTTACAGGCAATTTGCGGATTCCTCTTTCGTGGTAGGATTTTGATTAGATCAAAATAGGAACCGTATTGGAAGCATATTGGAACCGTATTGGAAGCGTATTGGAAGCGTATTGGAAGCATATTGGAAGCGTATTAGATCAAAATAGGAGGCGTATTGGAACCATTTTGGAACCATATTAGATCAAAATTGGAACCATATTGGAACCGTATTGGAACCGTATTGTATTGCGTGTGAGACTCAAAAACATCTATATAGTTGGATTTCGGAGCAAAAACGGCAACAAGCAATCGTCCAACACATCTAAATAGTCAAAAACGTTTCCGTTGACTTTTGAAGGGAATCATTGTTCACTAAAAGGGACGAGCTATCTATCGGGACGGTGTGCCTGAAAGCTAGCGATTGTGCGGCTGCACAGAGAACATCTGGCCAGTCATTTCTTTTGCTTTGTATTGGGTTAGTGAATTGAAAACTGCGGGACTTTGAACTAAAATTTATCCAACATAAAGCCATCAATTCATTCGAAATAATTTCCATTATTATTGACGACTTCTGCCCATTTTACAGGCAATTTGCGGATTCCTCTTTCGTGGTAGGATTTTGGTTTTGAATCGAAAAACTTTCAAAGCCAATTTTTGACTTCTTCTTCCGAATCGCGACGTCGCACTCCAATTGACGTCGCCGCTATTTGGAGGTAGTCGATGGGAGCGCCGCGTCGTCGTTTCTTTTTCGTTTTCAAATCATTTGTTTTTGTCTGATTATTTGAAAGTATTGTTTTACTGGATAAATTTTGTGTTTCTCTTTGAAATGGGGCGCGCGTTGTCGTGGAGGAGCTGTACTTACTGCCAAAATGTAAATTTTCCAATTTCTTAATCATTTTCTTTCTCTGAGCAACTTTTTTAATCCCCAAATTTTCGTCAAAAAATTTCTCTCCAATTTGTCAGCTGATTCAAAAGAAAAATTCGAAGAAATTCGAAGAAAATTCGAGATTCTCTCATTAAAATCAACTCTAAAATGCTCAAAGCACAAAAGTTTTATTTGAATTTTAATGATTTTTTTGTTTTTCCAAAAATTCCATAGACCTTATGACATTGAAACCTTGAAAAATCTTGTTTATTTCGAAAAATGTTCTTTATTTTGATCTTGTTTATTCAAGAAAATTTGACTAGAAAAGTCTACTAACCTTTCAAAGAATTTGAATTTTTTAAGAAAAATTTGTTTTTTTGAGTTAATTTGACATTTTTATTAGGTTGTCCGGAAATAAATGAGCGTTTTCAACTTGAATATTTAAAATACCATAACTTGATCCAAACAAAACTTTATTAATCGAAATAAGAACCATTACAATTAACACATTCTTGCCAACGAGAAACAAGTTTATTTATGCCGGTAGCATAGAAGTCCGGGCTTCTGGAGGCGATAAAGTCGGCGAAGGCGTTTTTGGCATCGTCTTGAGTTTTGAAGCATTTCTCCCGGAGAAAGTTGTCGAGGTGCTTGAAAAAGTGGTAGTCGGTAGGTCCGGCGAATATGGAGGGTGAGGCAAAGTTTCGTAGCTCGGTTCGTTCAGCTTTTGCAGGGTCGGTTGTGCGACGTGCGGACGAGCGTTGTCGTGGAGAAGAATTGGACCTTTTCTGTTGACCAATGCCGGGTACATTCGCCGCAATTTCTGGTGCATTTCGTCGATTTGTTGGCAGCACTTCTTTGCCGTAATCGTTTCGCCCGGATTCAGAAAGCTGTGATGGATGAGACCAGCTGCGGACCACCAAACAGTCACCCATAACCTTCTTTTGGTGCAAATTTGGCTTTGGAAAGTGTTGTGGAGCCTCTCCGGCGTCCAACCACTGAGCGGAACGTCGCCGATTGTCGTAGAGGATCCACTTTTCATCACACGTTACGATCCGGTCGAGAAATGGGTCGTTTTTGTTGCGCTGAAGAAGAGCAGACGACACCTCAAAACGACGATTTTTTTTGATTTTCGTTTAATTCGTGCGGCACCCATTTATCGAGCTTTTTTGACTTTCCAATCCGTTTCAAGTGGTCAGAAATGGTCGTCTTGTCCACGCCAAGCTCCTCCGCAAGCTCTCGAATAGTGGTACGTGGATTTGCTTCCACCAGGGTCTGCAGTTCGTCGTCATCGAGTTCAACGGGACGGCCACGGCCTTCTTGATCTTCGAGATCAAAATCACCACCTCGGAATTTTCGAAACCAAGTTCGCACTGTTGACTCGCCGACACTGCCTTGGCCCCAAACTTCGTTAACACGTTGACGACATTGTCACCTGATGCTGTCTGACACATATTCGTTCGCCTGGGACATTGTCACCTGATGTCAGGTGACAGTACCAAAATTGATTTTTTTGTGCACATTTGCTGATGATGGATATTAAATAAGCAAGCAGGGTAGTATCTATATTCGACTTGGTCCCGGAAAATGTCGATTTAACCGTTGATTATTAAAATTTTAACTTTTTAGGTGACAATTTCAGGTGACATTTTTTGTCGAAAAAAAAACAACTTTGTCCCATGCGATTGTTTGTGCAAAAACGTCATTGTCGTCAACGTGTTAATATTACGAGCCGTTTCAGCTGCATTGCGACCGAGTTTGAACTCATAAAAGAAAATCTGGCGAAAGTTGGTTTCGGACATCTAAAACGGCGAAGCTTAAAATTCGCAAAAAATTTTATATTCAACAAAATTTAAAAGCATGGTTAAAGAGAGCGCGAACTCAGCTTTCTAATGGTATATAACATTACAAGGTACAGAGCATACTTTATTGAGAAAAATGTACTCAAATAATCAACAATAGAAAACGCTCATTTATTTCCGGACAACCTAATACATTAAAGATCTTAAATTTTAACTATTTTTTTGGTCTCTTGAGAGCTTTTTAATGAGAATTTTGCGGGAAAGTTGTGAAAATTTAGAAAATTTTGGAAATTGAGGCAATTTTTAATCAAATTTTGAAATTTTGAAATTTTCAATGAAAACCATTAGTCAATTTGTAAATTTTCGCAAGTTTATATAATTTTTGATATTTTTATCGTTTGTACTCGGCTAATTAGTTGTGTACTTTGAATGTTGTTAGACTAATTTTGTATTTTGGGGAAAAATGGCTTTGATTTGGCTACGATTGGTGGCCCCGTGGGAACGGGAAAATGCAAAAACTCTCAATTTTCTGTGCTTTTCAATGAAAATCGGCCAAAAAGTCGGGAAAAAGCCAAAATTTATCATTAGGGATTCCGAAATCCCTAGTGTGAGTGCCAAATTGATAAATGCAAATCGTTTACAGTGATTGGAGCTCGACGAAAATGGGGGATCGGCTTGTCAGCAATCTAATCGGTTGCTTTTGTATGAATCTTTGCCGTTCTTTTCGTATTTCCTTTCAAAAATCATAAATTCACTAATTAACCTACCGTAAATATTGGAATAGTACCCCGCCTCCATAATGACGGTGCGGACTGTTTCGTAGCCTAGCTTTGAACGAGTTTTTCTCGACGCTGGTTTATGCTACAATGCGCGCTTAGGTATCAAAAAATAGCTGAAATTCAGGGCTATTTTTTGATACCTAAGCGCGCATTGTAGCATAAACCAGTGTCGAGAAAGACTCGTTCAAAGCTAGACTACGAAACAGTCCGCACCGTCATTATGGAGGTGGGGTACTATTACAATATTTACGGTAGGTTAATGTTTAATGTCTAAATTCGACCTCAAAACAGACTTTTGACTCTATTATAGAGTGAAATTATAGTAGAATTTCTAGAATTGAATTGTAGGTACTGTACTTGAACCCATTCGCGACGATACGGTGGGCTTTAGATTCAGATCTAAATCTATTGCCTGTTTTCTACAAATGTTTCTAATATTTCTCTAATAATGAGAAAAGTCGGGGGATCAAAACGGGTACTTTCGGGGATACACCTATCGAACGAACAATGAAACGCTGTACACTCGAATCGAATGTACGCTGTAGACTCGAATCACATGTACGTTGTACACTTGAATCCAATATACGCTGTACACTCGAATCCAATATACGCTGTACACCTGAATCGAATGTACGCTGTACACTCGAATCCAATATACGCTGTACACTCAAGTCAAATGTACGCTGTACACTCAAGTCAAATGTACGCTGTACACTTGAATCCAATATACGCTGTACGCTCAAACCCAATATACGCTGTACACTCGAATCCAATATACCCTGTACACTTGAATCGAATGTACGCTGTACAATAAAAATGTACATATCTAGTAGAGAGTACTGTAGCCAAAAAGTTATTCTTTTTTAGAAAGAAAAAACACTTTTCACCGGTAAGTCTACCGGATTTTTTCGATTTTTTCGATTTTTCCGATTTTCCCTCATCTTTTGACATTTCTAACCGATAAACAATGATTCAGAAATGATGATTTTCAATTTTTTCTTTAAAAATCTCCAAACTCTACTCGAAAATCGCTTGCTTGACCTTAAAAAATCGAAAATTCCCTCACAAAGTCATCATTTCAAATTTTTTTGCAAAAAAAGACTTTTGTCAAGACTAAACACCAAATAAACCTAAAAATTCGTTTTTTTGGACATTTTTTGTGTGCAAATATATTGGAAAATGGTTTAATTCAGAATTCAGAGAATGTTCACAAAAATCGCTTTATCGAAAATCGCTTCGAAAATCGCTTTATCGAAAATTGACGATTTCTAAATATTCTTATCTCTAGAAGGCGTGTCAGAAGCCGCGCGTTTGCATGAAAATGAATATTTTCACGTTTTTTGTAAGCGAGCTTTCACTTGGGTAATTAAACCGAATGAAATATCCAAAAATAGAGCAGCTTTCTTTCAAAAACCAATTACGGATTCGAATTCATTGACCCCGAAAACCCACTGGTGCAAATTTTCATCCCAATTCACCTCAAAAAAGTGCTAAATCTACGTACGATTGTATCGTCGCTAATGTGTTAAATTTAAAGATTTAAATTTTCAAAAAATCGTTTGCCAGCTTGAATTCTAGAATTAGACTAAGGGTCTTGGGTTTTGACGGACTTGATCTGGACTTAGGGCTGGATCTGGGCCTGTACCTGGACCTGGATCTGGATTTGAACCTGGACCTGGACCCGGGCCTGGACCTTGGCCTGGACCTGAACCTGAACCTTGATCTGGGCCTGGATCTGGGTCTGGAACTGAGCCTGGGCCTGGGTCAAAATCTGGACCTGAGCCTGGGCCTGGATCTGGATCTGGACCTGGACCCTGACCTAGACTTGGACCTGGACCTGGACCCTGGCCTGGACTTGGACCTGGACCTGGACCTGGACCTTGATCTAGGCCTGGATCTGGGACTGGAACTGAGCCTGGACCTGGATCTAAATCTGGACCTGAGCCTGAGCCTGAACCTGAACCTGGGCTTGGACCCTGGCCTGGAATTGGACCTGGACCTGGACCTTGATCTGGGCCTGGATCTGGATCTGGAACTGAGTCTAGGCTTAGACCTGGGTCTGGAACTTGGTTCCTGAACTAGATCTGGACCTGGACCTAGCCCCTGCACTGAATTAGATCCGGTCATTGACTTGTACTTTGATTCCTGGCGTGGACCTGGCTCTAGACATCAGTGATTTTTCGCAAAAACCCTGAACTGTTTGGCGTATCAGGCATTAACCGAGCCAGGTCAGAGATTTTAACCCGGTTCCTTTACTGAAAAAGGTTTTGGATCCGGGCCTGAGCTTGGATTTGAATCATTTATGTATTTAGGGTTTAAGCTGAACCTGGTCATGACTTTTTTACTGAAACCCGGATCTGGATTTGAACCATTTATCTCGGTTTTCCTTCTTTCTTCTCCCTCCTTGTTTTTCCCATTTTCTCTTGGCAATTTAAGGTGTTTAGAGTGGTTAGAGCAGTTGCCTGGAAAATAAAAGATCGATAAAAGATCAATGTCTCTCCAGAAATCTACTTTCTCTTGCCAATTTATATTTATTTTAATCCAAGCATGGATCCTGACACTTAAAGCTGAACTGGTTTGAATCAGACCAGCTAAAAATCAGCTCTCAGATCAGCTAAAAGTCTTCATCGGACCCAGCCTATTTTCTCAAGTCTTAAAACGATAAGCCACTAAATTTCGCAAAAAATTTGTCCACATCTTGTTTCGCCGGTTGCTAAGAATCACAAATTCCACTCTATTTTTGTGGACTTGGAATTGAAGATTCTCTTCGAATTCAAAACATTTCAAATCCCAGATTCTTTTTCAAAAAAATTCTAAACAAAATTAAATTCCAAACATTTTATTTCTTTCAAATGTCTTTTCTTTTTTTTTCTTTTTCTTTTTCTTTTTTTTCTTTCTCTAATCTCTCAAAAAAAAATACCAAATGCAAATGGTGGGCGGGGCCAAAAAAAGAAGAGACAGGACTATAAAAGATCGAAAATTCCTTACCGTATCTCTTTTCTTCTAGTTTCTGAGATATTCATTTAATTCTTTAAATTCAAATTCTTTAAATGTTAAACCATTTATTTAATAGTTTATTTGTTAAGCTAGTCAGTAAGGGAGCTAGTCAGTAGCTGAGCTAGTCAGTAACGAAGCTAATTAGTAACGGAACTACTCAGTAACGGAGCTAACCAGTAACGGAGCTAGTCAGTAGCTGAGCTAATTAGTAACGAAGCTAATCAATAACGAAGCTAGTCAGTAGCTGAGCTAGTCAGTAAGAGAGCTAGTCAGTAACGGAGCTAGTCAGTAGCTGAGCTAGTCAGTAAGAGAGCTAGTCAGTAACGAAGCTAGTCAGTAGCTGAGCTAGTTAGTAACTGAGCTAATTAGTAACTGAGCTAATTAGTAACTGAGCTAATTAACGGATTTAAACTAACTTCTTTTAAACTTTAGCTTTATTCAGTCCGTTCAAGCTCAAACTTTTACAGAAAACAAAGATTATTCTAAATAGATTCTAATTCTAAATAGATTCTAATTCTAAATAGATTCTAGCTCTAAATATAAATAGCATTCTAAAAAAGTACCGTAAGACTAAAATCTGTATTACAATATTCCAATTATAATCGTTTTTTATAGCTCTTATCTATGAAAAAACTCGCGTACTTTGCGCTCGAATAAACCCACATTTCTGGCGCTTGAATTCTACTTTTTTAGAAGAAAATAGGGAATCAAGTACACCAGAAAGAATGCGTTTACAAATTTGAGCACAAAGTAAACGCCAAAAAGCAAATTTACTGGATTTTAAGCGCAATTTACTGGATTTAACAGATAAAGCTTTAGCTAATACCTTCTTTTTTGCCTTTTTTGCTTTACCTTTTTCACCTAATATGAATATTTATTCAGTTATTCGAATCATTCCATAAAATTCAGGCATTTTTGAATCTCATTATCTTTTTTTTCCCATCACGTTTACCCAAAATTCCAATGAAGAGAAATTTCCGCCGGAAATTGAACGTTCTCTCTTCTTTCTCTTCATTTAAGCAGATTAAAGATCCTCGTGGGCAGATTAATTTTGAAATTTGAGGAGAGAAAAGTTGTCGCCGTGGCTGATTGGTTGAGCTCTCTGGACTAGCACGAGGTTGATCGAGGGTTCGATTCCTCTTGACGACTTTCACCTTTGTTTTTCTGTCTGGCTCTTTTTCCATCGATAAGTCCATACTTTTGCTTGAGTACAACCGACGTTTGTAGTCCAGTGGTTAAGCTCTAGCCTAGCACAAGATTGATCGAGGGTTCGATTCCTCTTCGCGACTTTCACCTTTGTTTTTCAGTCTTTTTCTTTTTCCATCGATAAGTCCATTCTTTAGCCTTATCAAAAATGGCCTACATAGTGAAGTGGTTAAGCTCTAGCCTATCGAAAGATTGATCACAAGTTCGATTCCTCTTCGTGACTTTCCTTTTAGCTTTCCAATCTTTTTCTTTTTCCATCGATAAGTCCATCATTTGGTCTTATCAAAACTAGCCCACATAGTCAAGTGGTTAAGCTCTAGCCTATCACGGGATTGATCACAAGTTCGATTCCTCGTCGTGACTTTCCTTTTAGCTTTCCAATCTTTTTCTTTTTCCATCGATAAGTCCATCATTTGGTCTTATCAAAACTAGCCCACATAGTCACGTGGTTAAGCTCTAGCCTATCACGGGATTGATCATAAGTTCGATGCCTCTTTCCGGCTTTCATGGTTCCTTACAGATTTGCTCTGTTCGCACAATAAGTCCATCATTTAGCCTTATCAAAACCGATCTACATAGTCAAGTGATTAAGCTCTAGCCGATCAAATGATTGATCACAAGTTCGACTCCTTTTCCCAAACTTTTCCTTTCACTTTCTCAGTCTCCTTTGTGCCAAAGTGTAGACTCATTTTTGGGTGTTATGCCATCAAAAATCTTTTCTCACCTTTTCTCATTTTTCTCCTTTCCTATCATTTGTTTCTGTCTTTGTTTATCAAAAAAAGCAATCATACGTGAGCTTTTTCTTTAATGACGTCTCAGCTTTTCGTTTCCCAAAAAGCGATCTGTCTTCCTTTCGTTTCAATTAAAATTTTGTCATCGATATCCTTTTTTTTTTTTTTAATTTTCATTTCTTTTCTGTAATTTTACAATTTCTGTAGTTTCTAATGCATTAGATATCAAATTTTAACTTAAAACGATTCAAATTTCTCTCAAAAAGCTTCAATTTAGCTCAATTTAGCTCAATTTCGCTCAATTTCGCTTAATCTCGCTTAATTTCGCTTCGAATCAGCGTACTTTAAGCTCTCTTAAACGCACCTTTTCTAGTGTACTTATCTCTTTTTTTTCAGTGAAATAACGCTTGAGATTACTGTAAAAACAGTGTGCTAGAAAGGAGGCGTTTGTGAGGACACAGAGGACGCTGTGCTCCGATAAACGCATCTTTTGTGGAGCGCTCGTTTTTAGGAGATTTTCAGTGCTACAAACAGCAACAGATTTCTCTATTTTTGCCACTTTTCAATCAATCTCTATTAGAGTTCTCAGTTTTGGAGAAAGTGGTATTTTTCTTATAAGCTGTTTACCGTAACCCGTCAAGGGCTAGTTCGTGGTTAATCGTGTTTAAAAGGAAAATTTTTCACAAAAATTTTCATTCTGGACAATTTTCAGTAGCGTAATCTAGTTTATAGCCTGGTTTTTTGAATAAATTGTCCAACCTCAAAATTAGTTACATTATATCGGAAAAGCTTATGAGAAAAATGATATTATGTTTATAGCGAGTAAAAACTCGCAGAGTTTGGCGAGCAAACATAATTGACAAATTTCCTCTTTCAAATCTCACTATTTCTCCAATTTCCCTTCACTTTTTGTCAATTTGTCGCTGATCAATTTGAGACTTTGCTTTTGCTTTTTGCTTGGCTAAAGAGAACTCATTTTCTTTCGCTTTTTTTGATTTCTTTTGATTTCTTTTGGTTCTTTTGGTTCTTTTGCTTCTTTTACTTCTTTTGCTTCTTTGCTTCATTTGCTTCTTTTGCTTCTTTTTTGCTTCTTTTACTTCATTTGCTTCTTTTGCTTCTTTTGCTTCGTTTGCTTCTTTTACTTCTTTTGCTTCATTTACTTCGTTTACTTCTTTTGCTTCTTTTGCTTCGTTTGCTTCTTTTGCTTCTTTTCCTTCGTTTTTTGCCTCGCTTTCGTTTTTTTTGTCATTGTATGTGTAAATGGAATGGCTTTTGCTCAAGTCTAATTGATCAATATCTCTAAAACTTTCGAGTTTCCATATCGATAATCAATATTGATTCACTTCTTCTATTTTTCCTTTAAATCTCATGTTTGAATAGACTTAGAGCATAATTTTTCATCATTTTAATCATTTTTAATCATTTTTAAAAGCTAGAGCTATCATTTTTGAAAAAAATGAAAACTTTTGCCTGTCAATCTTCTTGATTTTCTCCCTCAATTTCTCCACTTTCCCGATCAGTTCGTCTCCCCGGCGATTTACTCATTTTTCTGCTGAGCTTGGTTTATGTTATCGGGGAAAAATAACGATTTTCACCTTTGCCCTACATGAAACTACAATTTCCGGGTTGTTTAATGAATGAAAATCGAAAGTTATCGCAATTGAGCAATTGCAATTAAGTTGTAATCTTTAAAGTGAATCGTTTTCGTTAAGCTTTCAACTTGAGAAAGTTTTACTCTTAAAGTTTCCTTATAAGTGTTCCCATTTCCAGGTGGCTCAGCCAGTACCACTGTGGCTCAGCCATCTCCACTGCGGCTCAGCCATATCCACTGCGGCTCAGCCATATCCACTGCGATTCAGCCAGCTCCACTGTGGCTCAGCCAGCTCCACTGTGGCTCAGCCAGCTCCACTGTGGCTCAGCCAGCTCCACTGTGGCTCAGCCAGCTCCACTGTGGCTCAGCCAGCTCCACTGTGGCTCAGCCATCTCCACTGCGGCTGAGCCATCTCCACTGCGGCTGAGCCATCTCCACTGCGGCTGAGCCATCTCCACTGCGGCTGAGCCATCTCCACTGCGGCTGAGCCATCTCCACTGCGGCTGAGCCATCTCCACTGCGGCTGAGCCATCTCCACTGCGGCTGAGCCATCTCCACTGCGGCTGAGCCATCTCCACTGCGGCTGAGCCATCTCCACTGCGGCTGAGCCATCTCCACTGCGGCTGAGCCATCTCCACTGCGGCTGAGCCATCTCCACTGCGGCTGAGCCATCTCCACTGCGGCTCAGTCAGATCTTCCCCTGATGCTATTCACAAAGCATGAGAGGAAACCCCCGTTATAAATGACTGCTGAGGTGTTCTTTGTGCGGCCGCGTTATCGCTGTCCGTCCGGCAAACCGCTCTGCTATAGAAGGTTTCCCCTAGATCTCAATAAGTGCAACAAAATGACACCAAAATCATAAAGATTGGCGAACTTAGGAGAAAGTTATGGCGAGTTGCGCAAATGACCCTGTTGCGCAAAAAAAAATTGTGGAAATTAGCCTGGCCCTAGATTTAAATTTTCCTAAACTTACTTCTTAACCAAAAAAGAAAAAGATATTCAGTCTTTTCCCTGAAAAGCTTTCATTTCGATTTTCATTTTCATTTAATTACAATTTTTACACTGCGATTCAGCCATTTTGATTCAGATTCTTACATTTTGACCCCTATCTGCTGTATTTTCGTCTCAAAAACCCTCCAAAAAGGTCCCACGCAAAAAATTTTGCTTTTTCCAACAAAAGCAAGAAATTTTATCTTTCTCTGAAAAGCGGCTTTCTCGGAAAAAATTCATCTCAGCAAAAAAATTCACCCCCAATTTTTCACACTCGCTTTTTTTTGCTTTCAAGTGCCCTCGATTTTTGCAAAAATCGTGCCAATCTCTGGAAAACAATCATTTTTTATTTCTGATTTTTCTAGTGATTGGAATCTTTCTGAGAAATCGCTGACCTTCGATTTTTTAATGTTTTGTTTTCGGCGATAGCTGTTGATTTCTCTTGGTTGATTTCTCTTGGTTCAAGGAATTTGATTCATTTTTTGACCAGGGTTCCTATTGCTTCAATGGCTCAGTGCCAAGTGTCGCCGTTCCTTGATCTAAAGGTTCCTGGTTCGACTCCGCCAAGTCACTTTTACATTTTTCTTTTAGCTTTTTGACTTAAAATGAATATAAAAGTCAATTTTCAGCTTAAAATGAATCAAATTCATTCAATCAAAATCAAATTCATGTTATTTCATAGTCAGATATGTCAGTAATATCCAAAATATTAATGATCTTTAGTTCTAATAGTTTTCTAGAGATTTTTTGTGACTTTATGACAAATTTGTCACTTTATATGCGAGTTTCAAACAAAAAACAAGGATGATTCTTGTTTCTTGTGTTCAATTCTTGTTTCTTGTGTTCAATTCTTGTTTCTTGTGTTCACTTTGTTCATTTCGAAAGCATTTTTCTATCTTTTTTCATTATCTGAAAGATTTGACGTGAGTTTTTTGATCGATACACTCATTTTCAACGATTTTCAACAATTTTCAACAATTCTCAACCATTTTCAACGATTTTCAACGATTTTTAACCATTTTTAACTGGTTTCAATCATTTTCAACTATTTTCAACCATTTTCAATCATTTTCAACCATTTCCAACTGTTTTCAATCATTTTCAACCATTTTCAACTATTTACACCTATTTTCAACTATTTTCAACTATTTTCAACCATTTTCATACATTTTCAACTGTTTTCAACCATTTTCAACCACTTTCAATCATTTTCAACCATTTTCAATCAATTCTTTGCGTTTTTCGATGAGTTTTTCCTCTTTCATTCTATCAAAAAGTCCTTTTAGCAATCCGGAGATTCAATCGTTAATCTAGAAAAAGTTTTACTCTTAAAGTTTCCTTGCTCTTCAGTAAAAACTGAGTTTTACTGAAAACTCAGTAAAAACTGAGTTTTCTGGTTGTGATTGTGCGGTTTGAGTGCACCAGAAAGGGTGCGTTTAGAGATTTGAGCACAAAGTAAATGCCAAAAGAGCTTGCTGTTAAGTGAAAAGTTACTTTAGGGCTAACGATTTAGTGAAATGGCTGTTGATTCAAAGCTGATTACTGCTTTGAATGGTATTATTCAAAGCAGTAATGCAGTAATATTATTCAAAGCAGTAATCCGAAAGCTTAAACAATTTGTAGCTTTCTTTGAACTTTCTACCTTTCTTTGAACTTTCTAACTTTCTTTGAGCTTTCTAACTTTCTTTGAGCTTTCTAACTTTCTTTAAAAGCCTTCTTTAAAAGCACTTCTTTAAAAGCCTAAAAGCCTTATCGCTGATTTTTGGGTCAAAAATCGTTACCCTTTTATCGCTATGAATTCGAATTTTTGACCCTATCAAGCTACAATAAAAGCAAAAGAAAATAGACTAGATTCTGGATTGTTTTTCCGTACTTTGTACTCGAAAACGAACCCTTGGTTTTCTGTACTTTGTACTCGAAAACGAACCCTTTCTGGTTTACTAAAAAGTTGAATGAAAGCTTGAATGAAAGCTGAATGAAAACTTGAATAATCTCTTGAAACCATATCAAGAATAAACAACGATTTTGTAGCTACAGTATGCCGGAATGAAAAGTAATCAACTTAACTGAATATCTTTCGTTCTTTAGGATTCAAGAGATTCAGTTTAGTTGATTGAACATTTTCCTAATGTAACCGGGCAAAAAACTAGCCTATTTATAGGGCCCCCCTAAAGGGGGGTCGTCTGGAGGGGTTGAAAAAAAGGGGGGCCCCCCCAGGGAGGAGGATATTGGTAACGAAGGGGCCAAATGTTGCCCTTGGATTAGTTCTTTTACGGTTTGTTAATGTTTGTTGCGGTTAAAGCTAAAAAAAGAGGCCAACTTTTTAATGGGGGAAAAGCTTTTCAATTTAAAACTTTGGGGTTTGTCTTTTTTTTTCTCTAATAGTGGGGTCCTCTCTAATAGGTGGGGTCGTCGGAGGGGGGGAGAAAAGGGGGGGGACTAAATAGTATAATAGTACCTCAGTTTCGTCGCACAGTCACGTAGTCGCAAAAGTCGCAAAAGTTTTTTCGTATTTCATCTTTTTCAAAGCGCTCGTACTTTCAAAAAATGCGGCTTTGGTATCAAAAAATAGCGCTGAATCTCAGCTATTTTTGACACCTAAGCACGCATTGTAGCCTTAAACAGTGTCGAGAAAAACGAGTTCAAAGCTAGACTACGCAACGCTGCGCATCGTCATTATAGGGATGCTGTACTTTCACAGGATTTAAGCTTTTTCCGTGTTTACAAAGTATTAGACTTGCTCTTAGATAGTCAAAATACAATAAAAACCACAAAATACAATGAAACATAAGAAAATTAAGTTCTAAAAGATTAAGACTTGCTCATCTCTCATAAACCACATGTAGTTACCGTTTGACAAATCAAGAAAAGGAAAAGAAACGGGAAAATCAACCAAATCAACAAAATCAACAAAATGGGTGTGTCTCTGATTTGTTCTATTCTTTTTTCTTTGATTTCAGTATTGAAATTCTTGTAGCTTGTAGTATTGTTTGTAGCTTTCTGTAGAATTTCTGTAACTATTTGTCGATGTTCGATGTTGACTATTGTTCGATGACTTTTTTTATTACTTGTTTTGCGTCTCATCAAAGCGAATCAAAGCGAATCGACAAAGGAAAAGCTCAATCAGCCTTTATTGGTTTGTTTCTTTGTTCCTGGAGGCACTATGAAGTTTTCTTTTATTGTGAGGTTGGAACTAGGGCAGATCAAAGACTCGTGCGCCGCCAGGACTCAAACCCGCGACCTAAATTGCTCGAAATCTCGACAATCGCTTATCAGAACCTATCGATGTGGGGTCGGAACCAAATTTAGAGAGATAAGGAACCAAAATGCAGAGAGATAAGGAACCAAATTCAGAGATAAGGAGATAGAGAACCAAATTTAGAGATAGAGAACCACCGCTGAGTTGAAATGTAGCTGATGATGAGATCTAGTGAGGGATTTGAGTGTTGAGCTTCTGTGAAAACTTAGAAACCGTAAAATAGTCACTAACTCGGCTCGGCGGGGTGCACTACTATTAGAGAAAAAACGGTATAGGCTTTTTGTACAATCCGAGAGTTTTAGCTTACCTGAAAGCGTTGCGTTACTATTAGAGAGAATACGGTAAACAGGTTTCCCCAAAACGTTCCCCAAAACGCTCACAACATAACAAGAACACGCAACATCCGGCATAAGGTTAACGCTCGTGATACGAGTACATGATACGAGTACACAGCGGATTGACTCTTCGTCGTTGACACCACAAAGTAGCTATAGTAGAATTTCTAAAGGATTTCAAAAAGATCTCCAGTCTCTTCCTGGAAGATCAGTCTCTTCCTGGAAGATCAGTCTCTTCCTGGAAGATCAGTCTCTTCCTGGAAGATCAGTCTCTTCCTGGAAGATCAGTCTCTTCCTGGAAGATCAGTCTCTTCCTGGAAGATCAGTCTCTTCCTGGAAGATCAGTCTCTTTCTGGAAGATCAGTCTCTTCCTGGAAGATCAGTCTCTTCCTGGAAGATCAGTCTCTTCCTGGAAGATCAGTCTCTTCCTGGAAGATCAGTCTCTTCCTGGAAGATCAGTCTCTTCATTGAATATCTTTTTACTGAATATCTTTTAATATCTAGCGTTTTAATTTTTTGATTCCTTTGAACTTTCCCAAAAATAAACCAAAATGATTTTATTTTCAAAAAAGTTTTCTTTGTCTTTTTTTACGCAATCTTCTGTGTTTTAGTGCTTTAAAAGAATTGAATCAAAATCTTTTCATCCCAATCATAATCTTGTAAAGATTATGTTTAATTTCTTACAAATTTCTTTTACTTTTTTCTTTTTTCTTTTACTTTTTTAATTTCTTTTACAAAACCAATGAATTTTCGTGTAGTTTTGATGAAGATTAGCGAAAATTTTCGTCTTTTTCATCTTTTTTCGTCTTTTTTCGCCTTTTTACGCCTTTTTCATCCCTATTCATCCCTTTTCATTTCCTTTTAGCTCTTTCTTTAAGTAATTTCACGTATCTACTGATCGAAGTGAGTCATTTTAAACTTTTTCTCATTAGATTTCACTTAAAATTGAAAATAATAATGTAATTTTTGCTAAGGTTGCTGAATTTGGTAAAATTTGGCAAATTTTGGCTTTTTGAAGTTGAAAAGGGTTTGGAGTTTAAGGCAGAAAAGGGCTTTTTCGTGGGACGCCAGGTTGACCTCTTGGCCGAGTGGTAAAGCTGTCGCTTCCGGAGGAGGACGGCTTGATGAGGAGCTCGAGTTCGATCCCGGTCCTTGCTTTGGGTTTTTTAATCCCTGTAATCTCTCACCTTTGGTACAATTGACTTTTTGAAGTTGAAAAGAGTTTGGATTTTGAGGCAGAAAAGGGCTTTTTCGGGGGGACACCAGGCCGCCACTCTTGGCCGAGCGGTAAAGCTGTCGCTTCCGGGGAGGAGGGCTCGATGAGAAGATGGAGTTCGATCCCGGTCCGTTTTTACAGTTTGAGGCAGAAAAGGGCTTTTTCGGGGGAAGACCAGGTTGCCCTCTTGGCCGATTGGTAAAGCTGCCTCTTTCGGGGATTGGGAGTGGATGAGGATCCTCGGGTTCGATCCCGGTCCGCGCTTTGGCTTTTTTTTGATTTCTCTGATCGCTCACCTTTTTTCTCCAACAAATTTTTTCTCTATTTCTAGCGAATTCTAATTTAAAATCTTCCATTTCCGGTCATTTCTCTTCCCAATTTTCCGCATTTTCCCCTTTTCCCCTTTTTTTCTCTATTTTAGGGTGAAATGTTCAAATACCGTAGTCGTTTAGGGCAAAAGAATCAAAAGAATCATTTTCTTTCAACAATTCTTTCACATTTCTTTTTCTGATTGATAACATTGTGTATTTAGAAGTATTTAGAAGAATCCTGCTTCAGGACGAAAAATTACTCACTTTTTTTTTGAAAACTGAAAATTTACTGCTTCTTGATGAAAAATCGACGCTTTTACAGCAATTATTTGAAGAAAATATTGCCAAAAATCTTTTTTTATAACTTTTAAACCCTTATTTTATCTATTTATCTATTTATCTATTTATCTATCTATTTATCTATCTATTCAAGTCTTTAGATCATTCTAAAACCTTTTAAAAACTAGCTAAAAACAAGAAACTAGCTCTAAAAGCTAAAAGATTAGCTAAAAGACTCGAGGACATTGAGTTCTTGCTTTTTAACTGAGCAACCGATGAATTAACCAAGTGAGCAAGCGATTGATCAATCGAATTTGTGATTTAACTAGTGAATAAACAAAATTTCGATTTGTTTTCTGATTTTGGAGAACTTTTTGTGCCTTTTTTTGTTACTTTTGTAATTTTTAATATCGCAAACAAAAAGGGCAAAAAAAAGTCGCAATTTGACTAAAATCTACCGTTCTTTCACTGTAGCTTCTCGATTTTACAATAAATTCCAATAAAACTTTATTCTAAACTCATTCACTCGCATAAAATCAAATCAAAATCAAATAATAATGAGCAAAATTGGCTGAATTTTGGCTGAATCTGAAAATCGGCTCAAACTCGAGCTCTTCACCTCCTTTTTGATCTTTCCTTTTTTTGATCGCCAAACACTTTACCATTTGACAAAGAGGACGATAGCTTTTCGATTTTACAATAAATTCCAGTAAATACTCCATAAAATCCCTCCACAAATAGCTCACAAAGAAATTTCACCGTATCTTTTCAATGAAACAAAATTTGTGCTCATTTTCCCGTCCACCGAATGCATGCCGTCATTTTGTGCCTCTCTTTCCCCTCAAAAACAGCGCAAGTTCTTCTCAAGAGGACAATGTTTGCCTGAAAATCGAAAACTTTGAAATTTACCGTACTGATCGATCAATTTTCTCTCCACAAATCACCTCGATTGATCAGTCACCAAAAATCAAACCTTTTTGAGTTCGGGAAATCGGGCAGCTGAATCACACGCCTTTTTCATCACCTGGGTACGGTATTTCCCCATTTGTCTGATCAATATCATTCATTTTTATTTGGATGCCAAGGATTCAGAGATTAATATAGTATTTGATCGAAAAAAAGCCAAAACTGGGAAAAATGGCAAAGCTTTTGACGAGGGACGGGGTCGAACCCGAGAGGCCTTGCTCGGGAGGCTAGCGACTTATCCACTCGGCCACAGATCGAGGTCGGCGGGGGAAAGAATTTCGCTTTAAAACTGCGTCGGGAGTCAAACCGAGCCCGGGAGCCGGGAGCTCGCGGGATCGAACCCGGGAGGTCTTGCTCGGGAGCCTAGCGACTTATCCACTCGGCCACAGGCCGAGGTCGGCAGGCGGGAGAATTTCCCTTTAAAACTGTAATCGATCGATTTTCTGTGGTTCTTTTTGCTTCTTTTTGTAAGCATTTTGTAGCAATAACCATTTTTTTTTGCTCTCATAGCCTTTTATTACCGGTTTATTATTGTCAAAAGTTAGTATTAGAGAAGAATTTCTTGATTTCTGTCTTAATTTCTGTCTTAATCTCTTAATTTCGGTCTTAATTTCTTAATTTCTATCCTATTTTGCATCTTTTCAATCCTACAGTAACCTGCAGCCACTACGAGAAAAGATATGAAACTTTTTAGCCTATTTTGACTAAAGCTATGAATTTTTATCCTTTCTAGAAACTTTTTAGGGCAGACTACAGTCTCCTGCAGTATAAAAAGCTTTCAGAAAACCCAAATTAAAGTTCTAAAGAATGATTGTTCTGTTTTAAAAGAGCTTTTTCAAGCCGATTACGACATTCTTTAGACTAAATAGCTCTTGAAAAGCTTTAGCTGAATAAGCTGAATAAGCTGAATAAAAGCTGAATAAGCTGAATAAGCTGAATAAGCTGAATAACTTTAAATTAAAAGAAAAAAACCTGTCAGCGCTCGTTACAGTACCGTTTTTTGATTATTGTGCTCTTGTTTTGTCGCTATTCAACTGAATAAAGCCTATATATAGTCCCTTCTTTTAAGAGAAATTCTAAAATTCGATTTCATTGGTGTTTCGTTGAGAGTCTTTTCACCCTCTTTCCAGTGCTTTTTCTGATTGTTTAGCCATATGTATACCTCGATTTTTTGCTTTTATTTTTTCGCTAAACAGGAAATGATCCGCGAAATGGATGAACTTCACGAAAAGTAACGCAAAAAAAGCCAAAAAAAATCAAAAAACGTAGGCGGAAGCAAACCTTTTTTTGCTCCTTTCTAGGATTTCAGCTCCAATTGCCGCCAAAAATATGATGTTTTCTGGGGCTTTTTTCGGGAAATTGTTCTTTTCGAAGCGTTTTTCTTCAGTTTTTGAACCTTTTAAAAGATTTTCATTAAGTTTTTCGCTTTTTCGTTTTTAAGTCAAAAATTAGATGATTCTTGATTTTGAATGAGTCATTTATGGGCTTTGATTGAATGCCGGGAGAGTTTTAAAGCGAAATTCTCCCTCTGAACAAGCTCGACCCGTGGCCGAGTGGATAAGCCGCTCGTTTCTCGAGCGAGAAGTTCCCGGGTTCGATCCCGGGTTCAATCCGGCGCAGTTTTAAAGCGAAATTTTTCCTCTGACCAATCCCGATCCGTGGCCGAGTGGATAAGCCTCTAGAGCGAGAAGCGGGCGATTCCGGATTCTCCCGACGCAGTTTGAAAGTGAAATTCTTCCTCTGACCAACCCCGACCCGTGGCCGAGTGGATAAGCCACTCGCCTCTAGAGCGAGAAGCAAGTGAGCGCTCCCGGGTTCGATCCCGGGTTCGAACCCGATTTCGATTCCGGATTCTCTCTCCTTCTCCCTATTTAGAGCGAAATTCTCCCTCCCGCCGACCCTGACCCGTAGCCGAGTGGCTAAGTCGCCAGCCTCTCGAGCGAGACCTCTCAAGTTCAACCCCGTCCCTAGCCAAAAATAGCCAAAAATTCTGCCATTTCTCCCAGATTTCTCTTTTTTCCGATCAAACACTATTTAGATCTCTGAATTTCACTATGTTGATCTCTAAATCCTTAGCAATTCTATTTTTAGCCACAACTTTTCCCAAAAGATCATGTATCTTTCCGAAAAATTGATCATACTAGAAAATCTCTCTATTTACTGAATGATTTCAAAAATAGAACAACAAACAAAACAGTTTTTTTTCTTTATGAGTTCGAAAAGTTCCCCTTTGACAGAAAACTTTCAAAAATTGAATCATTCTTGGGAGTTTTCTCAATCCTTTTCCCTAATTTTAGAGTACTTCGTTTGTCTCTTTGTTCACTTTTTCAATTTTCAGCTTTTCTTTTCCTTTTTCTCCTTTTCCGAATCATGATTTGTTTAAAAATTCTGACTCAGCGGCGCCCAAATGAAAAATTTTTCTTTCCGCCTTTTCCTGAAGAAAACTGTCTGAAAACTGCCGGTTTTTCCTGTTTAAACTACCGTAATCTTCCAAAGAATCGGAATTTAAGCCTGGTTTTATTGAATTTTTAAAAATTGTTAACAATAATCGTTGAATTTACTAGTCTTGGGCAGCGCTAGATATATCTCTAGACGCAGTTTTAAAGCTAAATTCTCCCCCCCGCCTACCTCTACCTGTGGCCGAGTGGCTAAGCTGCTCGCCTCTTGAGCGAAACCTCCCGGGTTCGACCCCGTCCCTGGCCGAAAGTTTTGCCATTTCTCCCAGATTTGGCTTTTTTCCGATTAAACCCTATATTGGCCTCTTCTGGCTCACTGAATTCTTCAATTTTCTCACAGCAACGGCTTGTTGTCGCAAGGAAAGCGAGAAATTCGATGGGGATGGCGAAAGATGGCAAAAGTTTACGCAAATGAACAAAGTACACAGGGTTAGCTACCGTAATCTTCGTCAAGTTTCTCAAATAAAACAATTCTAAGTGAATTTCATCGAATTTTTATGTTTATTTACATCCTTTTATCCTTTTTTTCATTGTTTCCTTTGATTTTCTTTGATTTTCTTTGATTTTCTTTGATTTTCTTTGATTTCCTTTGATTTTCTTTGATTTTCTTTGATTTTATTCGATTTTATTCGATTTTCTTTGATTAGCTTTGATTTTCTTTGATTTGCTTTGATTTTCTTTGATTTTCTTTGATTTTCTTTGATTTTCTTTGATTTTCTTTGATTTTCTTTGATTTGCTTTGATTTTCTTTGATTTTCTTTGATTTTCTTTGATTTTATTCGATTTCCTTTGATTTTCTTTGATTACTCAATTTTTGCGTTTATTTCATTGAATTTTTAATGTTTATTTACATCTTATTTTGTTCTTTCTTTGTTTTTTTTGTTCTTTTTCCTTTTGTTTACCTTTCACCATTCAATTTTTGCGTTTAGTCATCGAAAAATGGATGAGAATTTGTTCGTTTTCGTAGTCTTGTTCTCTAGTTTCGTCAAAGTGAACGAAAAAAAAACCCAAAAAGACCAAAACATGACGAAAATTTGACGAATTTCATTGGATTTCTCATTTTTCAACAATTTAGAATAGAATCTAATGGAAATGTTGGAAAAAATGCGATAAATTTCGATCCCTTCCCTCACTAAAGTACTTTAAAATAGAAATTACCTTTAAAATAGAATGATTATTCAAATTTTTGTACTTCTATTGTAAAGATATTCAATTCTAAAGTCTCAATCTTCTTATGCATTCGATTTTAGCAAAGTTTTTATTTATTTTAATATAGTTTGGGTAAGATTAAAGCTTTTTAGGGGTAGGCTAATTTTCGCAATTTTTTTTACGCAACTGGATCGTTTGCGCAACTCGCCATAACTTCCTTCTAAGAGCAATGAGCTTACAGTAATCCTAGTACTTAAAATAAGTACTAGGGTTACTGTGAGCTTCAATATTTGTCTTTTTACAGTTCAGTTGATGTAGATTTCTTGGGGTAAGCTAATTTTCGCAACTTTTTTTGCGCAACTCGTCACAACTTCCTTCTAAGTCGGCCAATCTTTATGATTTTGGTGTCATTTTGTTGCGCTTATTGAGATCTACAAAATGACACCAAACTCATAAAGATTGACCGACTTAAAAGAAAGAAACGGTACTAGATTCGGGGGAGGCTACTTTGCGCCTAATTTTTTTGCGCAACTCGCCCTAACTTTCTTCTAAGTCGGCCAATCTTTATCGTTTTGGTGTCATTTTGTTACACTTATTGAGATCTACAAAGTTAAGCCCAAAATCATAAAGATTGGTACACTTAGAAGAAAGTTATGGTGAATTGCGCAAAAAAAATGGCGCCAAGTAGCCTCCCCCGAATCTAGTACCGTTTCTTTCTTCTAAGTCGGCCAATCTTTATGAGTTTGGTTTCATTTTGTAGATCTCAACAAGTGTAACAAAATGACACCAAAATCATAAAGATTGGCCGACTTAGAAGGAAGTTGTGACGAGTTGCGCAAATGGCCCTGTTGCGCAAGTGGCCCTGTTGGGCAAATGGCCCTGTTGCGCAAGTGGCCCTGTTGCGCAAATGGCCCTGTTGCGCAAATGGCCCAGTTGCGCAAAAACAAACAAAATAGCATTGCGCAAATTAGCCTACGCCTTTTTTAAGCTCAAAGTTCGATTCAAAATTTCAATTTCAATTCAATTTCAATTTCAATTTCAAACTTTGATCCCATTTTTGATTTTTTTGATTTTTTTGATCCCATTTTTATCGAAATCGCTTTTCTTTTTCCAAAAAATGACGTCATATATCTTTTTTTTGACACAAAAATCTCTCAATTTTATGTCTCTTTTCTTTTTTTTACTTTAAAAAGACAAAAAAATATTGTAAAGTGATGTAAAAAAGAATGAAAAGCGCCCACGTGAGAGGAACAAAAAAAAAGACGAAATTTTCGTCATCACTTTTGAGAAAATCCCTCATTTATAAAAGTTTTTCAGTTTTTTTTCGTTTTTTTTTGAAAATTTATACAATTTGAAATTCGATCAGTTTTTTGAATTGATGGGAAACATTTTCCATTAATTTGCTAAGCTAAAGCAGCCTCATTTCCATTTATTATTCCATCTTATTTCTCATCGTTTTTGGTAGATCAAAGAAAACAAAAATCTGTAATTCAATTCCTCCTTTTTTTTCTTCGCTTTTCTCGGGTCTGATTCGTTGAATTAATTCCCCCAATTGATTCCCCTTTCCATTCATTCATTCTTTTTGATTTGATTTCCCTTTCACACACAGCACAACATCGACCCACTCATTTGTAATCCACCCCCACTTTTTCATTTCCTTTGATTTTTAGTTGCTCATTGAAAAACTACAATGATTTTCTTTTCTTTGTCTTTCGGGCCTTCTTTCTTTGTCTTTCCTTCCTTCTTTCTTTTTCTTTCCTACTCTTTCCTTGAATTGAATCTCTCTAGTAGGTTTTGAAATCTTTCATTTGAGAGGATTAGTAATCTCAACTATTGTACATTTTCTGAGAGATTCTGAGAGGAGTTCTGAGAGATCTAGGTATTACACTAAATCCTAGTTATTACACTAAATCCTAGCTATTACACTAAATTGAAGTTTCGACTCTTTTTTGAACATCTGATAAGCCCCGCCCCTTTGCCATTGGCAATCTAACTTTGAACTCGAATATCTTGGTGTTGAGCTGTTCGATTGAAATATTTTTGGCATCATTAGATGCGTCAAGTCTTTCTCTATCGATTGGTATAAAAACTATTTAAATTGGACAATCCAATGCAAAGATATTTGAGCTCAAAGTTAGATTGGCAAAAGGGGCGGAGCCAGAAAGACCTTTTATACGCGCCCCGCCCCCTTTTCCCCGCGCCGCCCCGGTTCAAAAACCGCTTTTCACCAATGGTCCCTGCTGTCCAAATGGCCTAGTGGCTTACAGGTTTGTTTACGAATCTACAGCTCGTCACAAGCTCGAGGGTTCGATTCCTGTTCCCTCTAAAATCTGCCGGAAGGCTCAAAAAGCATTTTTAAGAGCCTGTCGCTGCTGTCCAAGTGGCCTAGTGGCTAGCGCGTTGGTTTACAAAGATTACCCTCAAGGGTTTGATTCTTGCCCAATCCAGACGAGTTTTCCTTCGAAAAAAATCAGAAATTCAGAAATTTCAGAAAAATTTCACAAATTCGCTCTGATCTTTTCGGAAACTCAAAAATTTGCATTTCCACTTTTAGAACAGAACTTTTCAAGGCCACCACCCGAAATTCGTCACTCTTTTTAAGCCGATTTCCAGAAATTTTATAAAGTTGATCTTCATGGTGATTCAGAGTAAAAATTCGAGTGATTTGATGATTTCTGAAAGGAAATTTGATTTGTTTTCCCATATTTTGATCAATTTTTCTTTTCCATGGCAAAGCACAGCGATTCAGAGCACAGAGATCGAGTCATTTTGCATAAATCAACTCATAAATCAGCTAGAAATTACGAAAATCTTTGATAACATAAAGAAATTTCGCTTTTCTTGACTTTCTTTTCGTCAAAATTGGTCAAAATTGGTTAAAATTTGCGAAAATTCATCAAAATTCGTCAAAATTCGTTAAAAATCCATCAAAATCCATCAAAACTCCATCAAAATCCATCAAAAGTCCATCAAAATTCATCAAAAATCCATCAAAAATCCATTAAAATCCATCAAACTCCATCAAAAATCCATCAAAATTCGCTCTTTTTGTCGGATTTCGTCTTTTTTTAAGCCCATAAAGCTAATTGGATTTGATGGTTTTGCATTTTTTTGTTGGGTGTGTTCGTTTTCGTTTTGTTTGGCTGTTTTGTTTGGCCGTTTTGTTTGGCCGTTTTTGGCTAACCTTTCATCACCATTCTCATCATCTTGTGCTTTGGATAATGGAAAATTTAAGCCTTTACCGAATCGAGTGACACAAATAGCTCGATTCTTTACTTGAATAGCTCGATTCTAAAAAAAAAAAAAAAAAATTATAAAAAAAAAAAAAAAAAAAAAAAAAAAAAAAAAAAAAAAAAAAAAAAAAAAAAAAAAAAAAAAAATTTTTTTTTTTTTTTTTTTTTTTTTTTTTTTTTTTTTTTTTTTTTAAAAAAAAAAAAAAAAAAAAAAAAAAAAAAAAAAAAAAAAAATTTATTTTTTTAAATTTTTTTAAAAAATATTTTTAAAAAATTTTAAAATGAATCTTAAAATTTTTGAAAATAAAAACAAAAAATTTTTTATTTTTTTTTTTTTTTTTTTTTTTTTTTTTTTTTTTTTTTTTTTTTTTTTTTTTAATTTTAAAAAAAAAAAAAAAAAAAAAAAAAAAAAAATTCTTTCGAAAGAAACAACAAAAATACAGCAAAAAAAAAAGCGTTTCACAATGGTTTTCCAGGCTTTTCAATGCTTTTTCTCTATTTTAAACTCATAAACTTTCATTTAGCTGATCGAATTACGCAAATCTATAGAATTAGTCAAGTATTTCAAGGATTTTCAATGATTTTCAAGTATTTTCAATGATTTTCAATGATTTTCAAGTCTTTTCATTGATTTTAATGAATTTTGTAAAAATATGAGAGAAATTTGATAAAAACTATCTATTTTTGGGTTGTTTATGAGCTCGTTTTTAGCTCAGCGACAGCTCATGATGACTTTCCTTTTTTAAATAACAAAAAATACCCTCCGCCTATTACAAAAAATAGTGAAAATCCTTATTTACGGATTTCCTTTTACGTGCGAGTGCTTTTTTTTTTCAAAGATTTTTATGAGATCATTGAATTCAATTATGAGATAACTCCATAGACATGAAGAATGCTTTTTCAGAAAATCAGAAAATCAGATTTCATTTCATTTAAAGCCAGCAATGCCAGCGTGATGTCATTATTTAAATGCTCAGAATGCTCTTTGCTTTCTTTATTTTCTTTGTTTATTGAAGAGGAAATGAAAAGAAGGAAAAGCTATTCAAATTAGTTTCATTAAAATCAAAATAGGAAAAATAATTACCAGGCAGGGACTCGAACCCGAGCCATATCTGCCTAGCTCGCTTTGTAAACGAGCAACTTATCCATTAGACCACCGGTTCACATTGCCGAGCCCCCTGAGAAAAGCCTTTTAAGCAAGATGCTGAACTTCTCCTTGGCTTGTTGACTTGTTGAACCGTTAATAATCGGCAGTGATGGGTACTTCCCTTCGATCAGCTCGTGCTTTGTAATCACCGCTAAACGCACACCTTCTAGCGCACTAGATCTCTTTTTAAAACCAGCATCTCTTCGTTGTCTTAAGCATAGAATTATTGATTTCTAACTTGAAATATTTACCAGACAGGGACTCGGACCCGAGCCATATCTGCCTAGCTGCTTTGTAAACGAGCACCTTATCCATTAGACCACCGGGTCACATTGAGGAGCCCCTGAGAAAAGCCTTTTAAACAGCTGAACTTCTCCTTGGCTTGTTGACCTGTTGAACTGTTGAACTGTTAATAATCGGCAGTGATGGGTACTTCCCTTCGATCAGCTTTGTAATCACCGCTAAACGCACGCCTCCTAGCGCACTAGATCTCTTTCTAAAACCAGCATCTCTTCGTTGTCTGCTATTACTGCTTTCTAAATTGAATCCCGGCTACCGTATACCCGTCTAAATAGTGGCTTGGTACCGTAGCCCAAAAGGTACTACGATAATAACTTCTACTATGGTAATAACTTCTTTTCTAGGACTTTCTAAACGACGCTCTGCTACTGTACTCTTTGGTTAGTAGTACTGATATACTACAAACAAAATGACTTAAGTTAAAAGCTAAAAACTTTCCCTTAGCCTGGGCTGGGTTTGAATTTTTGATTCTAGAAACAATCCTGATCTTTAGCTTCGTCTAAAATCTCAAAAACTAATCTGTGACCAAAGAAAACCCTTGAAAAAACTTAAAAAACTGGAGTTTATCAAAAAAAACGATCAAAAATGAAGTTTTCTCTGCAAAAACGCACGGATTCACCAATTCAACTCAAACAAAATTTCAGAAAAAACTCTTCACGATTGTCTTCTTTAAAAAATCACTCTTTCTTTCCCGTAAATCCGATTGTTATTTGCCGGATTTTGTGTCATTTTGCTTCTTTTCTTTTTTCTTTCATTTTTTCAATTTCCTGGGGGCGTGGCCTAGCGGAGGCTTTAATTATTCGACTCTTTCAGTTAATCTGAATTCTTTCGATCCGCCATTTTAGTTACAGTAATCCTTCATTCAGTCAGCTTCTATTCCCTAGAGCTTTTCGTTAATTACCCTTCAATTCTCTATAAAAGCTTTTTGCTTATCAGTTTTGAGTTCATTTTCTTGAAGTTCTTTTCTGAATTCTGATTTCTGAAATGAATTTCGAACTTTCCTTGAGATTTTGCCTTATTTTGATGACCAGCATTGATCCGGTGCTCTTTAGATAACTGGCTTTTAAGTCAGCTGACCAAGAGTCTACGTGGTGTATTGGTTGTGATCCGGGTTCCTAGCCAGCACCCTACCGCGAGAGACCCGGGTTCGAACCCCGTAAGCTCCTTTGGCACTTCAGATAAGTGGCTTTTAAGGCTCTTCAGATAAGTGGCCGATCAAGCGTCTCCATGGTGTATTGGTATTGGCCCGGTTTCTTAGCCTACACCCCACCAGGAGGGACCCGGGTTCGAGCCCCGTTAGCTCCTTTGCTCTTCAGATAAATGGATTTTAAGCCTAGCGACCAGCTGCCTCCGTGGTGTATTGGTTGTGGTCCGGATTCTTAGCCTGCTCCCCACCACGAGGGACCCGGGTTCGAACCCGGTCAGCTCCTTTTTCTTTCCTTTTCAGATTTTTTCCTTTGCTCTTCAGATAACTGGCTTTTAAGCTTAGCGACCAGCTGCCTCCGTGGTGTATTGGTTGTGGTCCGGGTTCATAGCCAGCACCCTACCGCAAGAGATCCGGGTTCGAATCCTCTGAGCTCCTTTTCCTTTTCCTTTTCAAAAACAAAAAGTAAAGTTTCTTTTCCTTTACTTCATTTTTCTTTCATTCTAAACTTTCTAAAAACACTTTCAACTCGATGTTTTTGAACTCTCGATTCATATTTCTTTTAAAAGACTTTCTATTACCTTTTCACTTCAGTTCTACCAACAAAATGAGCTCAAAATGTGCGCGAGGCCCGATGACGGTGAATTCGTTGGACTATTACATGCAACACTACGTATTCCCCGTGCAAATCATCGGCTTCTTTGTTCTGGCATTCATGGTTCTCTACAATGTTTTCCAGGGTCGCACCAAGCATGTGGTTGGTTTGAATTGTAACTTTGAGATGGGCAAACTCGAGTTCCATTTGGTAGACTCGATAAAATGAATAGTTCCAATCGATTCCTTGACCCCGAAAACCCCCGGGTACAAATTTACAGCTGAATATCTTCTTTTTTTGATATTTTTGACGCTTTCATAAATATTTATTGCGAAAATTCAAAGTTTTAACTTTGTAGGAGGTTCAAAAACCGTTTTTAACAAACCGCCCGTGCTGTCCAAGTGGCCTAGTGACTTACGCGCTTGTTTACGAGTCTACAGGCCGTCACAGGCTCAAGGGTTCGATTCCTGTCCCCTATAAAATCTTCTTTTTTTTCGAAAAAGGTGGGAGGGTTCAAAAACCGTTTTTAACAAACCGTTCACGCTGTCCAAGTGGCCTAGTGGCTTACGCGCTTGTTTACGAGTCTACAGGTCGTCACAAGCTCGAGGGTTCGAGTCCTGTCCCGTCCAAAATGTTTGGGCTTTTCCCTAGATCATTTCCCCCGTAAAATTTGCTGTTTTCCACAAACCGAAGTAAAAAAACCCTGGAAAAGGCAAACCCGCGTAATTAGCTAAACCTATTAGCTCAAAACTCTTCTTCTTTCCAGGCACAAGTCTCGCTTTGCGTCCTGGCCGTGGTCGACATTTTGATATTCGGTTGCTTGATGCCACAAAGCATGGGCAGCTTCAAGTTTCTCTACGAGAACGAGGACTTCCGGTAATCCACCTAAAATCTAAAATCTTCCATTCTCAAATCTCAAATCTCAAATGAAATCCTTTTTTCAGACGTTTCAACCAAATGTCGAAAATCCGATTTTACGCTTTCTCAAATCAACTCTCAGCTGTTGACACGTCGATCTTCATGCTGATCATCATCGAGATCTACTTGAGAGCCAAGAACTCCTCGCTCACCAAGGTTTAACAAGTTCGACAAACGACAAAGCGATTATTTCATTGTAAAATGAATGACAGTCCAGATTTGCAAGATTTACAATTCAATTTCAGTCATAAGAATTCACGCGCTTTCCGCATAATCATTTTACACCCACTCAATAGAAGTTGTAGTTATTATTTTCCGTCAACAATTGAGTTAAAAATGTCTACTGTGGCTGAAGAACTTGATAATTGTCAAAACGAAACGAAAGCAATGAAAAAGCTAAGAAATCAATTGCAATTTGGAACCAAGGGGAATTGAACCCTCGACCTTCTGCTTACCAATCGAATGCTCTACCACTGAGCTATCTGCATCTTGTTTGATCAAGAAGAAATAGGAGATAAGAAAGAAGAAAGAAAAAAGACAAGCAAGATGAAAAACAAGAAGAAAAAAGAAAGGAGCCCTTAAAGCCCAAATCTTGGTGGGACCGTTCAAGTGTCTCTATGGCTCAGTGGTAACGCGCTAGGCTAGGAAGCAGGAGGTCGCTGGTTCGAGTCCAACTAGTGACTTTCAAACCATTCTTTTGCATTTTCTTTTGCATTTAACCAATATAAAGAGCTTTCCTCTTTATATTGGCCTTGTGACCAAACTTGTATAAAGTTAAACTTTGTAGAAACTGTAGGCAACTTTTGAGCTTCTCTTCTGTAGAAACTGTAAGCAACAAGCTTCTTCTCCTGTAGAAACTGTAGGCAACAAGCTTCTCTTCTGTAGAAATTCTAGGCAACAAGCTTCTCTTATAAAATCAAATCTTTAGGTGCTTTTTGGTGGGAAATCGGTTTGGTTATGCCTTGGAGTGGGTATTCTCGGCGCTCTCCTTTGCTCGTCTTTCCACCACTTCTCCTACTCAACGAAAATCTGGTTCAATTGCTCGGATGAAAACGGAGAGAATAGCAAGATGTTCTCAAAGTTGATGGTATAGATTTTGCCTTTCAGCAATGCAAATTCATCGTTTAGATGAACCCAGAGTACATGACGCGTGAGCTGTTCATCTGGTTGCATATGGGCTCCGCGCTTTTCCTTATCTTCATCCCAACCATCATCATCTACTATTTAACGAGAAAAGTGATCGTCATGCTGAAAGAGGGAAAGGGCGGAGATCCGACAAATGAAGCTATGGAGCTCTTCAGGTGAGCAAGAAGGATTAGGGTACTGTAGAAAGGATTAGGGTACTGTAGAAAGGATTAGGGTACTGTAGAAAGGATTAGGTTACTGTAGAAAGGATTAGGTTACTGTAGAAAGGATTAGGGTTACTGTAGAAAGGATTAGGTTACTGTATACAGTCTTAGGTTACTGTCACAGTCTTAGGTTACTGTCACAGTCTTAGGTTACTGTCACAGTCTTAGGTTACTGTCACAGTCTTAGGTTACTGTCACAGTCTTAGGTTACTGTACACAGTCTTAGGTTACTGTATACAGTCTTAGGTTACTATATACAGTCTTAGGGTACTGTCATAGTCTTAGGGTACTGTAGAAAGGATTACGGTAGTTCTCTAAAGTGGACAAGTTTGAGGACTTTCTTTTCCCCCAATTTCTCCTTTTTCAATCGAGTCTAGTAACGATTGGAACAAATTTCCCAAAAATAAAACCCGTCTTTCCCGTTCTCCGTGACATTTCTCGTCAAATGAACTTTGAAATCTGATTGTCTTTTCCCCTCGAAATTCTCCTTTTTTCAGCAGCTCTGAAGGATTATCTCAACAACGTCGCAAAATCACCATCTATCTCCCGGCTGTCGCCCATTGTTTCGCACTCACACATGTCAGTTTTAAAAGAAAAAAAAAACATAAAAGAATTTCTAAACATCTTTTAAACAAGATAAAATAAAATAAAAACATAAAAGAATTTCTAAAAATCGCCAGAAACATTTCTAATCCGCTTTTGTTTCGAAATTTGAACTTTGCAAGAGTTTATTTCGATTTCGAATCACTCTTTTCATTGAACTTTTGGCTAATGAATAGCCATTGTTCATTGAATTCATTGTTCTGAAACGATCGGACAAAGAGAATCGTGAGAATCGAGTTTCGCAACTTTTTGAGTTAATAAGACCCTATTTTCGCAACCCAGCACTTGTCAGGATAGCTCATTGGTAACGTGCCAGCTTAGCAAGCGAATTGATGGCCGATGTCGATGATCGATGTTTCGAATCCCATGCTAATCCCCATTCCCGTATTTCTAGTTAAACAAAATTGTTAAATAATGCTTTTAAAAGTAAAACAATTCATCTAAGCCTCTAAGCTCTAAGCTCTCAGCATCTGACTCTAAGCTCTAAGCCTCTAAGCCTCTAAGCTCTAAGCATCTAAGCTCTAAGCATCTAAGCTCTAAGCATCTAAACTCTATGCCTCTAAACCCTAAGCCTCTAAGCTTCTAAGCCTCTAAACCCTAAGCCTCTAAACTCTAAACCTCTAAGCTCTAAGCCTCTAAACTCTAAGCCTCTAAACTTTAAACATCTAAGCTCCAAACCTCTAAACTCTAAGCCTCTAAACTCTAAGCTCCAAGCATCTAAACCCTAAGCCTCTAAACTCTAAGCTCTAAGCCTCTAAACCCCAAGCCTCTAAACTCTAAGCCTCTAAACCCTAAGCATCTAAACTCCAAACCTCTAAGCTCTAAACCTCTAAACCCTAAGCCTCTAAACTCCAAACCTCTAAACTCCAAACCTCTAAGCCTCTAAACCCTAAGCCTCTAAACTCCAAACCTCTAAGCATCTAAACTCTAAACCTCTAAGCTCAACATCTAACCCAATCCTTCATTTTCTAAAAGTCTAATCAAATCTAATCAATTTCATAGTTTCAAAATTTTTAATTTCGGTTAAATAAGCTGTTCTTTGATTTCCCAGCGTCATCTCGTCATCAAAAATTTCATCAAAATATTGCTTTAAAATTGCTTTTTGGTTCCCGAAGTTAGTCTTCATTTAAAATTGAAATTTGATTAAGTAGGATAAACGTAGCTTGTCATCAAATTCCGGAAAATTAACGTAAATTCGGAGGACTTAGTCATGTCAGCAAATCCGAAATTCAAAATGGCAATTGAGCTGATTAATGCGAAATTTCCATATGAACTCATCAAATAATTCGTTCTGATTAAATTCCGAATTTCCAAAACACGTGTCCCCTTTTCGGAGACCAAAATGTAGATAGATTAGCTTAAAATAGAGGGAAGATTATGGTGGGTTGCTGGAAATTGACGAGTTTTAGGCTCAATCTTGAGCTATGGTGTCGCTGTTGATCATTGGTAGAGCGCTAGGCTGGGGTGCTAGATGTTTGCGGGTTCGAAACTCCGGTATCAGCTTTTTGTCAGCTCTATTTCAGCTCTATTTCAGCTCCATTTCAGCTCTATTTTTTTTCTATTTTCAGGCTATGAAAGAATTTGGCATTTTCAGCGTTAGTACTCAGTAGATTAAACTGGTTTTTGGAGATCTGATAAGCCCCGCCCCTTTTGCCATTGGCTATCTAACTTTGAGCTAAAATATCTTGGTGTTGAGCTGTTCAATTTGAATATTCCTGGTATCATTAGATGCGTCAAGTCTTTCTCTATCGATTGGTACAAAAACTATTTAAATTGGACAAGCCGACACCAAGATATTTGAGCTCAAAGTTGGATTGGCAAAAGGGGCGGGACCAGAAAGACCTTTTATACGCGCCCCGCCCTCTTGGCAATCGAACTTTAAGCTTAAAGTTCTTGGTGTTAGGGTGATCAATTTAAATATTCTGGTATTGCCGATGGCAAAGAGGGCGGGGCGTATAAAAAGGGGCGGCGCGCGTATAAAAGGCGCCCCGGCAATCTGACTTTGAGCTCGAATGTCTTGGTGTCGGCTTGTCCAATTTAAATAGTTTTTGTACCAATCGATAGAGAAAGACTTGGCGCATCGAATGAGACCAAAAACATTTCAATTGGACAGCTTAACACTAAGATATTCGAGTTCAAAGTTTCAAAGCCAATGGCAAAGGGGCAGGGCTTATCAGGAGCCGGATAACCTTTTATACGCACGCCCTTTTCCATTGGCACTCAAATTGGCAATCATTAGCAATCTTTCTTTCTCAATTCTCATTTTTTTCGTAATCTCTGATTTTCAAAGCCCCCAATTAACCTCCTTTTTCTCCCCGACCTTTACCCCAAATAGCTTAATCGTTCACTTTTTTTTCTGCTCACCAAAATCACGGAAGAAATTTGCCGTTTCACATGGCAAAATATAGTAAATCCCTGAAATATATAATCCCTGAAACTTTTTCATTTCTTTTTCGCTGAAAGGGCACAGGGATTAGACTAATTTGTTAAAAGGAAAAAAAAAAAAGGAAAAATTCTTTCCATTTTTGGACTTTCTCTTTCTCGGATGAGCCAAATTAGCCAAAATTTAATTTCGAATTAAAAAGAATCAAACAGCAAACGCGAAAAAGAAACAAATAGTAAACCAGGAGCGAACGAAGATCGTTTTCAGCCTAACTATTAGATGATCCGGCTGTCAGTTGAACGTTGAACCAGCTGACATGCCAAAGGTCGCCGGTGAGCAGTCCAGATCCAGTTAAAGATAACAACACTCAGCTAACACCAGAACAACAATTACCGTAATAGGTATTACGGCAATTGTTGCATAAGCGAAAAACGGAAGTGGAAAAACAACTCCAACTTTTCCCTTATTGGATACAATTTTCTCAACAGCTGGTTATCCGGCAGCGGGTTATCCGGCAGCTGGTTATCCTGGAGCTGGTTATCCGGAAGCTGGTTATCCGGAAGCTGGTTATCCTGGAGCTGGTTATCCGGCAGCTGGTTATCCGGCAGCTGGTTATCCGGCAGCTGGTTATCCTGGAGCTGGTTATCCGGGAGCTGGTTATCCGGGAGCTGGTTATCCGGGAGCTGGTTATCCTGGAGCTGGTTATCCGGAAGCTGGTTATCCTGGAGCTGGTTATCCGGAAGCTGGTTATCCTGGAGCTGGTTATCCGGCAGCTGGTTATCCTGGAGCTGGTTATCCTGGAGCTGGTTATCCGGCAGCTGGTTATCCTGGAGCTGGTTATCCGGCAGCAGGTTATCCGGCAGCCAACTATCCGGCAGCTGGTTATCCGGCAGCTAACTATCCGGCAGCTAATTATCCGGCAGCCAACTATCCGGCAGCTGGTTATCCGGCAGCTAACTATCCGGCAGCTAATTATCCGGCAGCCAACTATCCGGCAGCCAACTATCCGGCTGTCAGTGGAAGCGAAAAAATTGATCCTTAAAAACAACTCCAACTTTTCCCTTATTGGATACAATTTTTTCAACAATTTTTCCCCACAAAATGATTCTATTTCTCATCTCATTCTACTTTACAGTAGAAATTTTCACGCGAAAATTTGTCATTTTCTCTAGACTTTTGAAAGAAAAAAACGCGTTAGAAAATAATTTTTTTTAAGAATTTTTGGGGAGAAACAATCACAAGAAAATAATTGAAAAAAAACCAGGAACTAAGACTATATGATCTGGCTTTTGATCGGAATAATTGCTAGTTTTAGCTACAAAATTTTAGAGCTGAGAATAGGGATAAGTTTGGTAATGAAAGGGTTCAAAAACTTGCGCATTTTGAGCTCCAATCAAATCATGAAAGCACAATGTTTAAGTGAAAATAGATTCAACTTATCGTAATGCATTTGCTACTCTGACTGATTGGCTGATAAGTTAGTTTACTGTAGTTTACTCTCGTTTATTCTAGTTTACTCTAGTTTACTCCAGTTTACTCTAGTTTACTCTAGTTTACTCTAATTGACTGTAACTGGCTTACTATAAGAAGACTCTTGTAACGAGTTTATAAAGCTTGGCTACTGTAGCAAGTCTACTGTAGCAAAGTCTACTGTTGCCGGACAACTGGAGCTGGACTACTGTAGCTGGGCTACTGTAGTCGCACTCCTGTAGCAAGTCTACTGTGACCGGACCATTGTAGCCAGTCTAAGATAGCTGGACTACTGTAGCTCATCTAATGTAGACGGACTCCTGTAGCAAACCTACTGTAGCAAG
Source organism: Mesorhabditis belari (assembly GCA_958450365.1). Lineage (NCBI taxonomy): Eukaryota > Metazoa > Nematoda > Chromadorea > Rhabditida > Rhabditidae > Mesorhabditis > Mesorhabditis belari. The sequence goes on from CAUEEP010000939.1 coordinate 148,295, forward strand.
TCTACTGTAGCCGGATTACTCTAGCAAAACGACTATAATAGTAAGCCTACTATAGCCAGACTCCTGTAGCTAAAGTACTGTTGTACAAAGTACTGTAGCTTTACAAAGTACTGTAGCTGTGAAAAATGGTATAAAAGTTGCGAAACTTGGTTCTCAAAACAGGCTGAGGTTAAGCAATTGCTTAGATTTACATGAAATGAAAAAGGGAATGAAAATTCAACTCGAATTAGTTTATTATTCAATTTCAGATCCTCTCGATCGTCCCATTCGCTTGGGATATCTTTCTCTTCAAAATCATCGGCTTCACCGGCTATTCAGTGACGATTTCGATCATGAACTCTCTTCTAATCGCTGGGAAAATCGCAAATTTTGGTTTACTCTACTTGAGCTGTGTGGAAATGGGAAGAAATGGACTCTTGACAAGTTTTTAAGCAGCTATAGCAGTTTAAGCAGCTTCAGCAGCTTCAGCAGCTTCAGCAGCTTCAGCAGCTTCAGCAGTTACAGCAGCTACAGCAGCTAAGGCAGCTACAGCAGCCTAAGCAGCTTAAGCAGCTTCAGCAGCTTAAGCAGCTTAAGCAGCTTCAGCAGCTTAAGCAGCTTCAGCAGCTTCAGCAGCTTCAGCAGCTTCAGCAGCTTCAGCAGCTTCAGCAGCTTCAGCAGCTTCAGCAGCTTCAGCAGCTTAAGCAGCTTCAGCAGCTTCAGCAGCTATTACCAGTTAAAGAAGTCAATAGTTCAACTTTTGAGTTCATTGAATTGTCCGGAAATTCGTTCAGCTTTCATTCATTCAGTTTTCATTCATTCAGCTTCCATTCATTCAGCTTTTATTAGCTTTTTTTTCTAAAATCTCCCTAAAAATCGTATTTCTATCATAAAGAGCTTTTTTGTCTGGATCTCATTGAAGTTTGTATCGTTTTGTAAACGAAAATTCGTTGATTTCTTTATTTCTCTGCTTTTTCTGCTTTTTCTCAATTTTTCTCTTCTTTCTAGTCGTTTTATGGAGTGAAATTTCCCCCCAAACTACAGTAATCTAACTGTATTTTTTTGGGAAATTTCCATTTAAGCTTTTCGGGTTTCTTTCCCAAACCATTTGTCGATAGTTTATGGAAGAGTTGTAGGCTTAAGCTGGTTTTCAACCGGGCGAGGAGATTGCTTCCATGGCCGAGTGGTTAACGCCCTCGACCCCCAGTCTGACGGGTCGAGGGTTCGATCCCAGCCAAAGCCTACAACTTTTCCATTTTCTTTGATTTTTCGATAGTTTATGAAAGAGTTGTAGGCTTAAACCGGTTTTCAACCGGCCGATCGAGTTGCTTCCATGGCCGAGTGGTTAACGCCGCCCGGCCGTCGTCCCAACGGTCGAGGGTTCGATCCCAGCCAAAGCCTACAACTCTTCCATTTTCTTTCATTTTCGATAGTTTATAGAAGAGTTGTAGGTTTAAACCGGTTTTCAAGCGGACGATCAAGTTGCTTCCATGGTCGAGTGGTTAACGCCCTCGACCCCCAATCTGACGGGTCGAGGGTTCGATCCCAGCCAAAGCCTACAACTTTTCCATTTTCTTTCATTTTTCGATAGTTTATGAAAGAATTGTAAAGGTAAACCGGTTTTCAACCGGGCGATCAAATTGCTTCCATGGCCGAGTGGTTAACGCCCTTGACCCCCAGTCTGACGGCGTGCTAGGTCGAGGGTTCGATCCCGGTCACACCCCATCAAATTTTGCATTCCTTTTTCTTTTGCATTCTTTTTTCCATTTTCTTTTTTCTTTCTTCTCTTTCTTTTCTTTCTTTTCATTTTCTTTTTTTCGTTTTCCTTGATCTCCCCAACAATCGGCTCTTTCAATATGGATGAATTGAGTTCTTTTTCGTCTTTTTCGTCTGTTTCGTGTTTTTCGTCTTTTTTGAAAGTAATTTCTTTTGAAATGATTATAGAATAATTCCCTTCTTTCATATCTGTATGTTTGGCATTTTATTTTTCAATAATTTCCTTTCCATTTCTTTCCATTTCTTTCTATTTTAAATATGTTATCTCTTGAACAAAAAAAAACGACGTTTAAAAAAATAGAAATTTGCCTAAAAATAAATATTCGCCTTATGTGTGTTTTCGGGGGGAAATCACATCAAATTATCGGGTTTATTTTGAGAGATTGGTAATTACATTTGGTAAATGCATTTGGTAATTACAAGCATGAAATTTTGGAATACATAGTGATGACATTGTTTTTTTTTTAGGGAATCGATGAAAAAGAACTCGAAAGGTATGGGGTATGGGGTAAATTTACATTTACGCATGAATAGAAACATCTAGTGAATAGAAACATCAAAGTTCCCGAAGAACGAAGGTAAAAACCCCAACCCAAAAAAGGGCCAGAAGCTCTGCCAAAAAAACCCCCTCCTCCAATCAAAAATATTGGATTGGTGAATTGAAAACTGCCGGCTATTGTCAGTTGTGACAGTTTGCACTAGGAATATATATGCACTAGGAATGTTCTAGTTGGATTGGATCGTTGGATTGGATCGTTGGAAAGTTGGATTGGATCGTTGGAAAGTTGGATTGGATCGTTGGAAAGTTGGATTGGATCGTTGGAAAGTTGGATTGGATCGTTGGAAAGTTGGATTGGATCGTTGGAAAGTTGGATTGGATCGTTGGAAAGTTGGATTGGATCGTTGGAAAGTTGAATCAAACTAGGCAAAGCCAGAGCTTGGTTCAGGCAGAGGAGCTGGCTTCAGTCTTTGGCCTGACTCGGAAATGTATTTAGTAAAACCCATTACAATCCATTTAGTGGAATCATTTCATTGGTCAAATGGGAGATGAGTTGGAAAGTTGGCTCATTTTTGATGACCTGAATCGTCATCAGGTATCAGGTGTACAATGCAACAGTCAACTATTGGGTTGGTGAAATGAAAACTGCTGGCTATTGTCATATGTGACACTTTCTTCAAAAAAACCCATTTTGGTGTCAATGAAAAAAAGACTGAAAAAATAAACGACGAAAAACACGACGAAAGACTGAACATTTTTTTCTTGGCGGGGTCCTTTTATTGCGTCGGGTTACGGTAGTTTCCGACGTTTGGCGCGGAAACGTCTGAAAGGCAAAGTGTACGGTGGACGGTCCGAAAGGCATCTGTCGTCAGAATTTTATTATTTCAAGAGAGAATTCTTTTAAATTGATTTAAAGTAAAATGAAATTAAACCCAATTTGTTTAATTACTTTTTTGATTATTTTAATTATTATTTTTAATTTATTGGGTTGGTGAATTGAAAACTGCCGGCTATTGTCATCTGTGACAGTTTGAGCACTTTCTTCAAAAGAAACCCATTTTGGTGTCAATGGAAAAGTTGTAGAGAATCAAAAATCAAGCTTATATCCAAATTTTCAGAACGATTCAAAAACTGGTTTTCAAGAAATGCCAAATTTACGAATTTTCACAAAACTTGCATTTTAAGCGAAACTACTAAGTGTATCTTTTTGGAAATTTGGCTATAAGCCTAATTTTTGATTCTCTACAACTTTTCCATTGACACCAAAATGGTTTTCTTTAGAAGAAAGTGCTCAAACTGGGGCATTCCTCCATTTTTGAGTCTCACACTTGTCTCAAACACAAACCAAAATCCTACCACGAAAGAGGAATCCGCAAATTGCCTGTAAAATGGGCAGAACTCGTCAATAATAATGGAAATTATTTGGAATGCATTGATGCTTTTATGTTGAATAAATTTTAGTTCAAAGTCCGGCAGTTTTCAATTCACCAACCCAATAACAAATTTGAAATGTTGATCGGTCGAATACAGAGTTCCTATAAGGGTAAAATTGCTTGTTTTCTAAAAACTAGATCCAATTCTGCGTTTGCACCGATATAAATCGTTGGATCTTGCGTTTTTTCCGGGTTTTTTGAAAGAATGCGGGTTTTTTTGGAAAAAATCCGGGTTTTTCAACGGCTCCTCACACTTTGAAGGCTTATAACTTTGTCTAGGGAGCATATTTTTGTTAGCTTTTTATATCATTGTAAAGAGGATATTTCAGGCTTGCAAATAGGCAAATGCAAAGATACCAAATAGAGCTTAATCGGTTTTTTCATTCCCATGCAAAGAAGGCAAGAAGTCACTCGAGTTGGATAGGCCATTGGCTCTGATTTTCTTGGACTGGATTATCCAATCAAACTCTATTTGGTATCATTTGAAAGCCTGAAATCTCCTCTTTACAATGATATAAAAAGTTAGTAAAAATATTAGCTCTAGGCAGAGTTATAGGCCTTCAAAGTTCAAAGTACTAAACCTAATAAACCCAGGCAAACATTGTTGCAAAGTGCACACGAGAAATCCCCCAGTACACTTGGTACATTTGCGACGAAATTTTGTGATCTCTTCCGCGCATAGTTATAATTCGCCTAATTTCTCCCCTTTTTGGTTTCTTTTGCCCCAATTTGCGGCTTCTAATTCAGATTCGCCGAAAATGTCAAGCAAAAATGCGAAATGCGAAAAAGGAATGAGAAAAAAAAGGGAAAATTGCTTGATAAGGAAATAACGCGTAAAATTTTTTTGGGGATTTCGTTAATTCAAGAGATTTTTCAAGAGATTTAAGAGATTTGAGAGATTCAAGGAATTGAAGGAATTCAAGAGATTCAAAAGATTCAAGAGATTCAAGGAGTCCAAGAGATTCATGAGATTCAAGAGAATCAAAAGATTCAAGAGATTCAAGAGATTCAAGGAGTCCAAGAGATTCAAGAGATTCAAGGAATCCAAGACATTCAAGGTTAATTTCCCGGACACAGCATCGACAAATTATCGAATTTCCGCCGATAATTCGCTTTTCTTTCATATTTTTGTCTTGAGCTTTCTGGGAAAATTTTTTTCGCACAAACAGGGTACGGTAGTTGATGAATGCAAATTCGGGGATGTGACGTCGCAATTGACGCTCCAGGATCAGTAGCTAGATGTAGACTTCGGAAAACAAAACTTAACCAAAACCAAAACCACCAAAACCAAAACCAAGACCAAAACAGACCAAAACCAAAACCAAAACGAACCAAAACTCGCCAATATCTCGCGACTGGGAGGAGCTAGCGAAAATCTGTTTGCAGATTTGAAATCAGCGTCCAAAAATCTATCCCATAGGCTATTTTTTGTTTCGAAATTTCGAGGTCGTGATTTGGTCCTTTTTTCGGCCGCGAGATTTTGTGGAGTGAGAAAAAGTGAAAGGCAAATTTGCATTTCACATTAAAATTTGCATTTTACAATTTTAAATTTACATGTTAATTTATATGCAAATTGAGTTTTGGTTTGTTTTGGTTTTGGTTTTGGTTTGGTTTTGGTTTTGGTCTGTTTTGGTTTTGGTTTTGTTTGCCGAACTCTAGCTAGATGTTAGAGATACTGTATATGCAAATTTTCCGTACAACTTTGTATCTCGATTTCAAGGCTTACAAGCGAATGTGACAGTGAGGTTTTGGCACCAAAATCAGATGCAAACGCCTATCGAATACGGCGAGTACGATGGTGCTTTCGGATTTTGCCATGGATTTGCCATGGATAGCTAGTTTTCCAGAAAAACGACTTTGAAATTTCGGCGACTACTCGAAAACGAGGCACAGTTACTAGACAGGGGCAATCGGTTCGTTTTGACTGGACCCGAAAAGAGAAAAATTTGGTTCGGATTCGATTCCTATTTGGTTCCTATTTGGTTCCTATTTGTTTCTTTATAGTGCCTATTTGGTTCCCATTTGGTTCCCATTCAGTTCCGATTCCATTCCTGTTCGGTTCCCATTCGATTCCTATTCGGTTCCATTCGATTCCTCGAGTTCCCACTCTGTTCCCATTAGGTTCCTGGTCGGTTCGCGTGCTGTTCCTATTCGGTTTCGTCGAGTCGACCCAACCCGAAAAATTTGAGCTTCGGGTTGACCCCACCGGGCCTGCTCCGAGCCGGAATGGAGTTGAACGCATAGTAAGGCATAGCGACGCATATTAAACCTCGCACAATAGGCGTTCGCCCACAAAGGTGTCTGGCTGGCCATTTCCATCCGTGGTGATCTCGATCACGAGATTGTCACGACAGCCGGTATCTTCTTGCCAGAGAAGAAAGAGAGAATACAAAAGGGAAGAGAAAGGAAGAAGGTAAGGCAAGACAAGACATATAAGAGTCTGTAATCTTACCGTACTTTGCAGTGTAAAGCCTCTGTAAAGAACGGTAAGATATAGATTATTCGTAGCTAAGGGCATAAATAGACTAGCCAATAAGAATAAGGGTACCGTAAAGCGCTGTAAGGGTGCTGTAAGCTAACGAAAGCTTAGGAAATAAGGGTACGATCCGGTAAAGAACGGTAAGTTTACTGTAGGCATATGCGAGAGAAGCAAAAGGGAATACAAGAGTGAAGAAAGAGAAAGAATTGAAATTTTGCTATTTTAAATTTGAGTCAATTTCGCGTTTCGCGTTTCGTTCCAGTTTCGCGATCACATTTTCTATGTAATTAAGCTTTGCCATGGATACTGTAGGCTCTATGCAAGGCTCTATGCAAGGCTCTATGCAAGGCTCTATGCAAGGCTCTATGCAAGGCTCTATGCAAGGCTCTATGCAAGGCTCTATGCAAGGCAAGGCTCTATGCAAGGCTCTATGCAAGGCTCTATGCAAGGCTCTATGCAAGGCTCTATGCAAGGCTCTATGCAAGGCTCTATGCAAGGCTCTATGCAAGGCTCTATGCAAGGCAAGGCTCTATGCAAGGCTCTATGCAAGGCTCTATGCAAGGCTCTATGCAAGGCTCTATGCAAGGCTCTATGCAAGGCTCTATGCAAGGCTCTATGCAAGGCTCTATGCAAGGCAAGGCTCTATGCAAGGCTCTATGCAAGGCGAGGCTCTATGCAAGGCTCTATGCAAGGCTCTATGCAAGGCTCTATGCAAGGCTCTATGCAAGGCTCTATGCAAGGCTCTATGCAAGGCAAGGCTCTATGCAAGGCTCTATGCAAATCTGCTCTTTCTATGCAAATCTCGAGTTTTTTTGCCTTTAAATTCCTAAAAGTCTTACAATTGACTCAAATTCGAACACTTTTTAGCTGAAAAGCAGCTTTGTTTTCAGTATTTTTCAGATTTTCTTTGCAAAGCATGAAATAAAAGATATTCGGCCGAAAAATCTGGAAAACCATCGGTCTTTTTAATGCAAATTTTTCCGGAATCAAATTTTTTACGGTTTTTTCAACGAAATTCCCACAATTCCCACAATTCCCACCAAAAATTCTCAAGTTTTCTATTAAATTTCTTTTGTTTTTTTTGCAAAGTACAGGAAAAATGCTGAAATTTCTCGAAATTTTCGAAATTTTCGAAATTGTACCTGTTTCACATCTTTTTTGTGTGCATCAATTGCATGAGAATACTGTGTTTATTTTCGTGAGAGAATTCGTGAAGGTGGAGACAAAAAATGGTGAGAAATAATTACTCTTTTTTTTGTTTTGGGGGTTTAGGTTTTCACATTTGAAAGCTATTAGGTTGATGCATAAGTCTTTTTGTTCATTTTCGTCTGCCGTTTCAAGCCAACAAATGCACCAATTAAACTACGGTTGATTTCATTAGAAAAAGCAATTATTTTTCTGCAAAATAACATTAAAACGGGCTTAAAAAAATTTAATGCCTGGATTTTCTTGAGAGTATGAAGTCGGGTAGTCAAAAAGGGCTAACTCGATGATGCGGTTTAGACACCTTAGCTAAAGAAAACCTATCTTCGTGTCAATAGATAAAAGATAGAGAAAAAAAACGTTTGATATTTCGCCAAAATTTCAGAGAAATTCATTCAGCCAATTTTTCCGTAGAGTTTTTTATAGATTTTTACGAAAAAGGCGTTTTTCACTCTCGAATTTGCTTGAAAGTGAACCGAAATTCATTTAAAAAGATGCAAATTGAACAAAAAAACACTTTTTTTATAGAGCAAACTATAGATTAATTGGTGAATTTGTTACTTTTTAACAGAAGTACGAAAAAAACGAAAAGACTTATGCATCAACCTAATATCTAGCAGACTATTGTAGTTATTGTAACGATCTAGCAGACTATTGTAGCTATTGTAGCTACCTAGCAGACTATTGTAGCTATTGTAGCTATTTAGTCATACTGACTAGTCGGTGTAGTCAAATATTTCTCCCCAAAAAAGTCTCACTTGTCAACCATCGACATAATTGACTCTGGGAAGGATTTGGTGATTTGAAGTCAGCTCATCCGCTTTTTAATACTACAAGATTTATTAAAAAAAAACAAGAAAAAAAGTAATCAAAGTAGATTTGGTAGGAAAACATTTCCTGGATGAAATCCTGAATGATTTTTCTTGGAAAATGTCACATCTCGTTCATAAAAAGAACCAAAACAAGGAAACAAATTTAGCCAGACTATTGTTGATTCTGGATTGATATAGGAAAAAGGCGTTTTTCACTCTCGAATTTGCTTGAAAGTGAACCGAAATTCATTTAAAAAGATGCAAATTGAACCAAAAAAACACTTTTTTTATAGAGCAAACTATAGATTAATTCGTGAATTTGTTACTTTTTAACAGAAGTACGAAAAAAACGAAAAGACTTATGCATCAACCTATTAAAATAAACGTGGCAAATAGTACACTTTTTGGAAAAGTCGCTGAGAAGTTTGAACGTTTCTGGGGAAAATTTTGGGGGAAAGTTTCGAAGAAATGAACAAATTTGATGAGGAATTGGAAAAATTTGACGTCGAATCTTTAAAATAAACAAGTGAATTGAAAGGAATTGAAGGGAAAAATTTGTCACAAAGATTTGCATAAATACTAGGGCTTAAAGCTCTTCAAGAGCTATTTGCCTTCTAGTGTTTGTAAATCCATAAACACATCACTTCTGGGTGCACTAAATTCTTCATTTTCTCTCAGCAAATGCTTCGCGAATCGATTTCAGATCGACTTCCCGTCTAAAAAGGAGTTTTCACATTTGAAAGCTAAAATAAACGTGGCAAATAGTACACTTTTTGGAAGAGTCGCTGGGAAATGTCTAACTTATTTTAGAAGTGTCAAGTGTTATATAGAGGATTGTAGGCCTGAATCTTGGCTACATTTTTCTACCAAAAACTTCCCGATTCGACTTCTACAACTCATTTAACAAGCGCTTGAATGAGCGCTAGTCGGCAAGTCTGTTATTTGGCCGCTTTTCTCTATTAATCTCTGTCTTTTCTCTATTTCTCTTGATGCTATTTGTGAGAAAAAGTGGTGAATTAAGTGCGCCAGAAAGTTTGCGTTTCTGCGAGCACAATGGACACTTTTAGAACAGTATACCGTACCTAAAAGGACTACAGTACAAAGTGACAGCGAAAACTTTTTGGAAAAGTCTCTGGGAAATGCCTAACTTATTTTAGAAGTGTCAAGTGTTATATAGAGGATTGTAGGCCTGAATCTTGGCTACATTTTTCTACCAAAAACTTCCCGATTCGACTTCTACAACTCATTTAACAAGCGCTTGAATGAGCGCTAGTCGACGTCTCTCCGGCAAATCTGTTATCCAAGTGTACTTTGCGGCCAAATCTGCAAACACACTCTTCCTGGTTTCTTCAAGTTTCTTCATTTTGGCTAGAAATTGACTTAAAAACAACAGATAAACACTTTCTGTTTTGAAAAGTCCCCAACAAGTTCGTATGAAAGTTGTTGTCACTTCATTTTTATAGAAAAGGTCAATGACATAGAAATTCCCGGCGGTGAAGGTCAATCACAGAGAAATTCGAAGGAAGAAGATCGAAATCGTTGATTAGATGAAAAAGGCACGATTTGAGACCACAAAATCCCAAACCTTGACATCAAAAGAAAAGGAAACTGGCAAAAACTTGCCGGTAAAAAATTGGCTTTCATTTTTTTTTTTTTGAGGGAAGTGAAAAGGAAAATTCTCGGCGATTCGTTTTTCTTGCGATTTTGGACTTTGATTAGTGAAAAGTTTGAGGAAATTTGCATGGTTAATGATTGGAAAACGTAGAAAAGAACTTGGGAACTTAGAAAAGACAAAAGATACTGTAATAAAGACTTTATTACAGTAAGATACTGTAATAAAGTCTCATTAAAGCATACCAGAAGAAACAGATTCAGCTGATAAGTTGAATATCTTTAGGTTCAAGTTTGGCTCAGGGATTTGGCTCAGGCTTAGGCTCAGGCTTAGGCTTAGGATTAGGCTTAGGCTTAGGCTTAGGCTTGGACTTAGGCTTAAGCTCAGGCTTAGGCTCAGGCTCAGGCTTAGGCTTAGGCATTTGGCTAAGGCATTGGGATCAGGCATTTGGCTCAGGCGTTTGGCTCAGGCATTTGGCTAAGGCATTGAGATCAGGCATTTGGCTCCGGGATTTGGCTCCGGGATTTGGCTCAGGGATTTGGCTCAAAGATTTGGCTCAGGCATTTGACTCAGGCATTTGGCTCAGGCATTTGGCTCAGGCATTTGGCTCAGGCATTTGGCTCAGGCATTTGGCTCAGGCATTTGGCTCAGGCATTTGGCTCAGGCATTTGGCTCAGGCATTTGGCTCAGGCACTGTAGCTGTAGTGCTGTAGCTATAGTGCTGTAGCTGTAGTCCTGTAGACAGGATTGAACATACTATGGTACTGTAGCTTGTTATATCCCTTAGCACTATAGTCTCCAAGTTTGCCAACAAGTTAATCTTGGGGTATACAGGGAGACCGCGAATTTCAAGGTGTTCAAGAATTACGAGCACTCTTCTCTAGTGCCTAGCTCTGCCTAGAGTTAACCATTTACCATAAAACTTTTTAGTAGAATTTCTTGGTTATTAAATGTTATTAAGTAATGCTAAACGCTTATTTTGCATTGATGAAAGCTTTTCTGAACAAGAGAAATAGAGAAAAGATAGAGATTAATAGAGGAAAGCGGCCAAATAACAGATCTGTCGACTAGCGCTCATTCAAGCGCTTTTTAAATGAGTTGTAGAAGTCGAATCGGGAAGTTTTTGGTAGAAAAATGTAGCCAAGATTCAAGGCTACAATCCTCTATATAACACTTGACACTTCTAAAATAAGTTAGACATTTCCCAGAGACTTTTCCAAAAAGTTATCACTATATGGGATGTTCAAGCACTCTTTTCTAGTGCCTAGAGCTGCCTAGAGTTAACCATTTCCCAAACCAAAAATAGCGTTTAACATCAGCTAGTAACAATAAGAATTACACTTAAATGTTTTAGCTGAACTGGCATAAGAAAAATTGAAGTTGATGATGCCAAATTGATGCCAAAAGACAGATTCGCCGAAGTGATCTCATTCAAGCGCTTTTTAAATGAGTTGTAGAAGTCGAATCGGGAAGTTTTTGGTAGAAAAATGTAGCCAAGATTCAGGGCTACAATCCTTTATATAACACTTGATACTTCTAAAATAAGTTAGACATTTCCCGGCGACTTTTCCAAAAAGTTTTCGCTGTCACTTTGTACCGTACTTCTAAGAGCGTACTTTGTACTTCTAAAAGTGTACTATGTACTTCTAAAAGTGCCCATTGTGCTCGCAGAAACGCAAACTTTCTGGCGCACTTAATTCACCACTTTTTCTCACAAATAGCATCATTTTGCAGGTGAAAATGAGGATCGAGTACACCAGAAAAGACTTTACAGATTTGAACACTTTACTGAAGTCTTCGATGGAGCCTTTGATGCTAAAATTGTTCTTTAAAGCGTACTTTGTGCTCTACTCTGTAAACGCAATCTTTCTACTGTACTCAGTTCTCAAATTTAAACACAAAGTACACAAAGAAAAGAAAAGAAAATCGGCTTAAGGTGTGTATTTCTTGAACGATGACATTTTATTTTTGTTCAAAAGCCTCTCAATTCTTAACAACGATCAAAAGTTACAAATTATTATAATATTCGAGTTTTTATGCATCAAATGAAACCCTTTCTCTCTTCAAAAACCCTTCCTTTCTTTGATCCAAATTACGGCTTCTGTTCAGCAATTACAAATGAAAATCGGTAAATGAGAAATTTTCAGCATTCAGAATAGCATAGCCATCATAGCTCGACCGGTTAGACGTTTAGGCAGCATTAGTACCAGCTTGGCAGCTTGGTACAAGAGTAACAAGCCTACCAAGAGAACAAAATTCAATTTCTGCAAAAGAATTTGAGTTTTTTTTTTCCTTTTTGAAATCAATTTTAAAACAAAACACTACCCGAAACAGCTGACTTTTTCCGAGGATGAGAATGACGAAAAAAGAATTGTATTTTGTAGCAAAATCCCATTTGTTTAAGTCATTTCTTTTGCGAAATTATATTAGATCGGCGATGCGTAAAAGATTTGTATGTATTCTTTTTTTTGCAAAAGAAGATCTTTGAGGGGAATTCTTTGAATGGTAAATGTTTTGGATTATTAGACAATCACGTGCTTTTGAAAAGAGTTTGCTAGACAGCTACAGTACTACAGAAAGACGAATAGTAATAAATTTTAATATATGAATGGCTCTAATTGATTGCCCGATCATGAAAACCCCAAATTTGCGGCTGAATATCTTTTTTTGTCATCTACAAAAAAAGAGAAATCTCTTCGGAAAAGACTAGCGAGGTGTTCTTTGAGCGCGCGCACAATCGCTCGCTTTCTGGCACACGTCGCGGATAGATAGGGGCCTCCTTTTGGAATTCCTAAAGAAATGGGAGCTCCCCATTTCCACTGCGATTCAGCCATTTCAACTCCGATTCAGCCATTTCAACTCCGATTCAGCCATTTCAACTCCAATTCAGCCATTTCCACTCCGATTCAGCCATTTCAACTCCAATTCAGTCATTTCAACTCCGATTCAGCCATTCCAACTCCAATTCAGCCATTTCCACTCCGATTCAGCCATTTCCACTCCGATTCAGCCATTTCCACTCCAATTCAGCCATTTCAACTCCGATTCAGCCATTTCAACTCCGATTCAGCCATTTCAACTCCGATTCAGCCATTTCAACTCCAATTCAGCCATTTCCACTCCGATTCAGCCATTTCAACTCCAATTCAGTCATTTCAACTCCGATTCAGCCATTCCAACTCCAATTCAGCCATTTCCACTCCGATTCAGCCATTTCCACTCCGATTCAGCCATTTCCACTCCAATTCAGCCATTTCAACTCCGATTCAGCCATTTCAACTCCAATTCAGCCATTTCCACTCCGATTCAGCCATTTCAACTCCAATTCAGTCATTTCAACTCCGATTCAGCCATTCCAACTCCAATTCAGCCATTTCCACTCCGATTCAGCCATTTCCACTCCGATTCAGCCATTTCCACTCCAATTCAGCCATTTCAACTCCGATTCAGCCATTTCAACTCCGATTCAGCCATTTCAACTCCGATTCAGCCATTCCAACTCCAATTCAGCCATTTCCACTCCGATTCAGCCATTTCCACTCCGATTCAGCCATTTCAACTCCAATTCAGCCATTTCAACTCCGATTCAGCCATTTCCACACTCACTGGATTTATAATCATTTCCCTTTTCACTTTCCTAGTGGTTTTTACTGCAAAAAAAAAGTGGGCAAGCTCGTGATTCGAGCTGCCATGCTCTACGATTTCAAACAAGGAAAAACCCCTGCTGAATCTCACCGTTCATTTATCAAAGCTTTTGGTGATGATTGTATCAGGGAAAGTCAGTGTCGTCGATGGTTTCAGCGCATGCCAAATGCGCATGTCAAGAAGTTTATACTCTCGGTGCTCTGGGATTTGGAAGACCCTATTAACCTACTAAGAACTTTTGGATAGCAAGGCAACACTTAAAATACTCGGAGCAACTTGACAAATCAGCCAAATCTTTCCAGAAAAATCATTCTTCAACATGACCATGCTAGACCACAAGTTTCGAAGATGACTCGTTCTATACTAAACTCACTTGGATGGGAGGTGATGGCCCATTCGGCAAACAGCCCTGCTCTTCAAACGGCAAACAACCTTCAGTTAAATCTGGACTGTTATTAGGCCTGATTTTGAGCGTGCTCTGAAGGCTAGGCGTTACTTATCCTCGTTCAAAGACGTTTCCAAATATTAGACCATTGTAGTAGACTATTAGACTAAATTGCTGTAGTTATACTGTAGCTATCTAGTCTTACTGTAATTGTCTAGCCATAGTCATTGTTTCATTCCAGAAATTGCGCCAGCGATTCGCCAGAAATTACGGTAGCTTTGTGGCACGTTTTAAAAAACCTTCATGAGTGATAAACAATTCTATAGTTACTCTATGATTCAACTAATGAGTTATATTGTTCCAGGAATCAGTCTATGATCCTATATCAATCCAGAATCAACAATAGTCTGGCTAAATTTGTTTCCTTGTTTTGGTTCTTTTTATGAACGAGATGTGACATTTTCCAAGAAAAATCATTCAGGATTTCATCCAGGAAATGTTTTCCTACCAAATCTACTTTGATTACTTTTTTTCTTGTTTTTTTTTAATAAATCTTGTAGTATTAAAAAGCGGATGAGCTGACTTCAAATCACCAAATCTTTCCCAGAGTCAATTATGTCGATGGTTGACAAGTGAGACTTTTTTGGGGAGAAATATTTGACTACACCGACTAGACAGTATGACTAGAAAACCACAGTATGACTAAATAGCTACAATAGCTACAATAGTCTGCTAGGTAGCTACAATAGTCTGCTAGGTAGCTACAATAGCTACAATAGTCTGCTAGATCGTTACAATAACTACAATAGTCTGCTAGATATTAGGTTGATGCATAAGTCTTTTCGTTTTTTTCGTACTTCTGTTAAAAAGTAACAAATTCACGAATTAATCTATAGTTTGCTCTATAAAAAAAGTGTTTTTTTGTTCAATTTGCATCTTTTTAAATGAATTTCGGTTCACTTTCAAGCAAATTCGAGAGTGAAAAACGCCTTTTTCGTAAAAATCTATAAAAAACTCTACGGAAAAATTGGCTGAATGAATTTCTCTGAAATTTTGGCGAAATATCAAACGTTTTTTTTCTCTATCTTTTATCTATTGACACGAAGATAGGTTTTCTTTAGCTAAGGTGTCTAAACCGCATCATCGAGTTAGCCCTTTTTGACTACCCGACTTCATACTCTCAAGAAAATCCAGGCATTAAATTTTTTTAAGCCCGTTTTAATGTTATTTTGCAGAAAAATAATTGCTTTTTCTAATGAAATCAACCGTAGTTTAATTGGTGCATTTGTTGGCTTGAAACGGCAGACGAAAAGGAACAAAAAGACTTATGCATCAACCTAATAGCTACAATAGCTACAATAGTCTGCTAGATCGCTTGAATAACTACAATAGCATTCTAGATCGCTACAATAACTACAATAGTCTGCTAGATAGCTATAATAGCTACAATAGCATTCTAGATAGCTACAATAGCATTCTAGATAGCTAAAATAGCATGCTAGATAGCTATAATAGCTACAATAGCATTCTAGATCGCTACAATAACTACAATAGTCTGCTAGATAGCTACAATAGCTACAATAGCATGCTAGATAGCTACAATAGCTACAATAGCTACAATAGCTACAATAGTCTGCAGTAGCTACAATGGAAAGGTTTGAAAAGGTTTTTGGGCTAAAGTGGAGTGTCCGGGAATATTCCCAAAAATGCATTTTTTCGGCTAAAATGGTTAAAATATGGTATTAGATGTGTAAAAAACATTTAATCTAGACGTTTAATTTAATCTAAAAGAAATTTTGTTCCAAAATTTTGCTTTTTTGCTTGGATTGAGGCAAATTTGGCTGTTTTCTATGCAAATTTTGAGCATAAATGCTAATTTGTTTCCCTTTAATTTGTTCAGTCTTTTAAAAATCAACCATAACCAGTTAATTATTAAAAGGTAACCAGTTTGCGTCTCTCTAAACAATTTTAGGTAGCTGTCGGTTTTACATCCACACAGACTCCACACAGACTCCACACAGACTCATCTCGGCTAAGCAAGGAGCTGACAACTTGTGAGCGAAGTGGATCAGTGGATCATGACCGGGAATCGATGACCGGGAATCGATGACCGGGAATCGATGACCGGGAATCGATGACCGGGAATCGATGACCGGGAATCGATGACCGGGAATCGATGACCGGGAATCGATGACCGGGAATCGATGAACCGGGAATCGATGAACCGGGAACGATGAACCGGAACGAGAACGGAACGAGAACGGAACGATGAACCGGGAATCGATGAACCGGGAATCGATGAACCGGGAATCGATGAACCGGGAATCGATGAACCGGGAATCGATGAACCGGGAATCGATGAACCGGGAATCGATGAACCGGGAATCGATGAACCGGGAATCGATGAACCGGGAATCGATGAACCGGGAATCGATGACCGGGCGATGAACCGGGATCGTGAACCGGGATCGATGAACCGGGAATCGATGAACCGGGAATCGATGAACCGGGAATCGATGAACCGGGAAGACTAGCATGGAGATGCTTAACCGGGACGAGCCTTTGTGAATGTATAACCGACAAGTACCAAATTTATTGTTTATCCAGTCATGGACAAAAGTCTTTTAACGTTGGTTTTTAGAAGTTTCTGCAGCTATTTTTAATGGCTCTGGCCCTGGGTCCGGCTCTGGCTCTGGCTCTGGCTCTGACTATGGCTCTGGGTCCGGCTCTGGCTCTGGCTCTGGCTCTGGCTCTGGCTCTGACTATGGCTCTGGGTCGGCTCTGGCTCTGGCTCTGGCTCTGGCTCTGGCTCTGGCTCTGACTATGGCTCTGGGTCCGGCTCTGGCTCTGGCTCTGGCTCTGGCTCTGGCTCCGGCTCTGGCTCTGACTATGGCTCTGGGTCTGGCTCTGGCTCTGGCTCTGGGTCCGGCTCTGGCTCTGGCTCTGGCTCTGGCTCTGACTATGGCTCTGGGTCTGGCTCTGGCTCTGGCTCTGGGTCTGGCTCTGGCTCTGGCTCTGGGTCCGGCTCTGGCTCTGGCTCGGCTTTTAATAACTAGATCTTTGACTTAAAGGGAATCTTGGTTTACCAATTTTAGACAAAGCCGAGACAAAGTCGACTAGTCAAGTAGTGGCTTTTAGTTCTTAACAAAATTTTGTCCTTCAAAAGGTTTTCAGTTAAAAGCTAGTTTTCTACTATTAGAGAGAATACGGTATGTGCTTTTTTTCTATCAAAAAACAGATTACTCAAGCTTTTCACAGCACTTTTTACAAAACTGGCTTTCTTTTTGAAAGAGTTTTGAGGAAAATGAGGAAAATTCCCTGAAAACAGCTCATTTTTTGGCCAATTGTTGAATGAATCGTTTCATCAAAAACTCTAAAAGAGAATGCGTCATGAAACTGAAAAAAAAACAAAACAAAGTACTAAGCCTAAACTAAAAACAAAAGCACTCTTGGTACCGGAAAAAAACTTTATAAAACTCATGTTTGAACTTCGAAAGGCTCCATTTTTATAGCTCCATTTGTTTTTGCAAAAAAAAAGCTGATTGTTGCTCACTTTTTTTTCCGATTTCCGATTTCCGACTCATCGACGAGGCAAATAAAATTTATCATTCTTTAATTTTTCCATTATCTTTTTTCAATTCTCACAAATCCGAAATGAAATTTGTGCAAAAAAAATGAGAATAATATCAAATATCTAATCCGTATATTAATCCGCTTACACGTTTCGTTTTCAATAAGTTTTTTGTCTTGTTTAAAACCGAGGTCAGGTCACGGCCACCTCATCAAATAAACGAGAAATTCTTTGAGAAATCGAATAAACAACCAAAAATTGAAATTGGAATGAGGGAAAATGATTTGAGGGGGACCAAGTGGACAGCTATTTAATAGCTAATCAACAGGTGGACAAAGTGGACAGCTATTCAACAGCTATTCAACAGGTGGACAAAGTGGACAGGTATTCAACTGGTGGACAAAGTAGACAGCTATTCAACTGATGGACAATGTAGACAGCTATTCAACTGGTGGACAAAGTAGAGAGCTATTCAACAGGTGGACAAAGTGACAGCTATTCAACAGGTGGACAGCTATTCAATAGGTGGACAAAGAGCTATTCAAGATGGACAGACAGCTATTCACTCTGGTAGACAGCTATTCAACAGGTGTGACAGCTATTCAACAGCTATTCAGAGCTATTCCAACAGGGAATCATTTTGTTATAGTAGCTATTCAATAGGTGGACAACTATTCAACAGCTATTCACAGCTATTCTACAGGTGGACAGCTATTCAACAGCTATTCACAGCTATTCCAACAGGGAATCGTTTTTTTATAGTAAATGAGAAGTTTAATTGATTAAACCCGAGTTCCTATTGGTAGACTGAAGTAAGCGAATAGCTTCAAATGATTCCCTGACCCTGAAAACCGCCGAGTACAAATTTACGGCTAAATATCTTTCTTTTAAGCCATCGACAAAGCAAAAGAGATATGGAAATGATTGGTGAGGTGTTCTTTGTGCGGTCGCGTAATCGCCCCGGATCTGGCACACGTCCCCGATAAATAGGTATTCTCTTTTGCAATTCGAGGAAGGAGAATTAAAGAGGAAGGAGCTCCCCATTTTTCACTGCGACTCACAAGGCAACATCACGAGATCGAAATGGTCAATCGAAAAGAGATTCGATCATTCGACTTAGACCATTCGATGCAGAATTTTACGCTGATTCTGAATCTGCTGTCCGTTTTTGCTAAATAGGTGGAAATCGCAGGAAATTTGGCAAACAGTTTTTTTGGCCTCGAGAGAAACCCCGTTATCGCCTAAATCTTACCAAATATTAAAACACTATAACTACTGTAATCTTGAAGCTTTGGAGCTGAGTTTTTAATATGTTGTTCCCCAGAGTCGATTTCTATCTAGCCACCAATTTTGGGGCCAATCGGCCTCCGTAAGCATCTGTAGTTTCCTTGTCAGATTCGGATGGTGAGCGCCATAGCTCTCTCATGAGCTTCGCTCTTTTAAGCGCCACTATGCCCAAGCTTTTGGCATCAATTTTTGCCACAAATTTGGCTTTATTGCTTGCTTCGTTTGCTTCAAATTCTGCCACCTATCAAACCATTGTTTTACTTAAACAGCAGCTCGATTGAGAGAAAAATATTCGGTTGGTGAATTGAAAACTGCGGGACTTTGAACTAAAATTTATTCAACATAAAACCATAAATTCATTCGAAATAATTTCCATTATTATTGACGACTTCTGCCCATTTTACAGGCAATTTGCGGAACCCTCTTTCGTGGTAGGATTTTGGTTTGTGTCTGAGACAAGTGTGAGACTCAAAAACGGAGGACTGAAGACTCAAAAATGGAGGAATGTCCCAGTTTGAGCACTTTCTTCAAAAGAAACCCATTTTGGTGTCAATGGAAAAGTTGTAGAGAATCAAAAATTAGGCTTATAGCCAAATTTCCAAAAAGATACACTTAGTAGTTTCGCTTAAAATGTAAGTTTTGTGAAAATTCGTAAATTTG
This sequence comes from Mesorhabditis belari, assembly GCA_958450365.1. Classification (NCBI taxonomy): domain Eukaryota; kingdom Metazoa; phylum Nematoda; class Chromadorea; order Rhabditida; family Rhabditidae; genus Mesorhabditis; species Mesorhabditis belari. The sequence goes on from CAUEEP010000939.1 coordinate 167,636, forward strand.
TAAATGTAAATTTGGCATTTCTTGAAAACCAGTTTTTGAATCGTTCTGAAGATTTGGATATAAGCTTGATTTTTGATTCTCTACAACTTTTCCATTGACACCAAAATGGGTTTCTTTTGAAGAAAGTGCTCAAACTGGGACATATGACAATAGCCGGCAGTTTTCAATTCACCAACCCAATAGTTGAGTTGAGTTGTTGAGCGTTTTTTCGTGATTAAAAGCGTTGATTAAAGGTTTTCACTTATTCATATAAATCCCATTGTTTTAATGCTCAAAAAACATTTCACAAATGATTCATTGGCAAATGGAACACGTTGTAAAAAGAATCCCAATCTTGAAACAAATTCCAATTTTCCCGTTTTTCCCAAATAGGATTCTCTCGATTGTTCACCCGGTTTTTAAGAATCATTTAAAAAGAAAAGATTCGGGACTGTTTTAGGGAGAGAATTGGAAAGAATTGGAAAGAATTGGAGAGAGTTGGAAAGAATTGGAGAGAATTTAAGAAAATTTGAGAGAATTGGAAAGAATTGGAGAGAATTTGAAAGAATTTGAGAGAATTGGAAAGAATTTGAGAGAATTTGAGAGAATTTGGGAAAATTTGAGAATTAGAGACTCAAGAAAAGATTTTCCGGAGAAATCGGATCGGGAAATGGAGGTGAAACGGGCGAATGGGGCTGGCAAATGCCTTGAGGGAGGGTGAAGGGAAAGAGAAAGATCGGGATTTGTGAAGATGATTGGCTTAATTGCATTAAATGCAAAAAAAACTAGGTTATGTTAGCTACAGCGTATTCAAGACTCTAAAATGAATTTTTGACTGGAGCCTGGGCTTTTCAACTAATTAAAACATCCTTGAGACGTTCTTAAGACGTTCTAAACCCACGGAATTGAACCCACGACCATAGGTTTCAAAGTCAAGCACACTATCCCCTAGACCATCGCTGCTTTGATTACCTTTCCTCGTGGCGACCTCTTTGATCAGCCTCTAATTTCCTCACCCAAACCCCTTCCTCAGCTATAAATTGCCTTTTGAGCGGCCAGAGACCGTCGCCTCATTGGCTCAGTGGCAGAGCGTCTGTCTAGTAAACAGAAGGTCGCTGGTTCGATTCCAGCATGAGGCACCAAAATTTTTCTTTTTTAAAAACTTATTGCAATTTGCATCAGACAATCAGACGATGGCTTTCAATCTTTTCGGAGCCAAAAAGCTCAAATCTCATTTCCTTTTCATGAAAATCTCCTTATTGAGGGGAAATTTTGAGAAGAGTTACAAAAAAACGCAAGAAAAAAAGCGCAATACCTGCACAAGGCCATCTCTTCAATCAATCATCGCCCGATTCAGAAGCAATTCAATTTTAGGTTCGTTTTTTTGGAGTTTTCAAGGTCTTTACCCGATCTCGGGGTATTCAGAGCCAAAAAAAGCGCTCAAATCTCATTTCGTTTCCATTAAAATCTCCTTATGGGCAAAAAAAAGACGATTTCGCGCAGAAGAAACGTCTTTCACTCAAATCTCAAAAGTCTTCTTTGATTCATCTCTTAATGACCAATAGAGCACTCGATCTTGATAATTTACTTGATAAACTGGTAAATAGTTTCCTTGAGTTCCTGAATTGGTCGATTAGGCATCCGATTACTGGCTTTGGGCACCCGATTACTGGCTTCGGTTACTGTACGAATATATTTGACTATTTGACTATTTAACTCAGCTTGTTAGCTTGTTAAGTACCGCTAAAGCATCTTAAATTGAAAAATGAAACCAATCTAGACTTTAAAAAATAAAAGAATAAAAGCTAGCCCTTTCCTGGCTGATTTAGATTTAGATTTGCCCTGCAATGCCTTGATTTTAAAGGCTTTTAAGGCTTTAAAGGCGCCTTAAACGTTTTTTAACAAACTCTAGGCTTACTAGTGAACCATTTCTACCGTTTTCCACCGTTTTCCGAAACCGGACCTAGCTACAAAACCACCCCCTAGAATTCTAAGAAACACGTATTTTTTACTTTTTTCCCCATAGACTCTGGTTTTTGAGAAAAACATCGCCAAAGTTTCGACAAAACACACCTATAACAGCTGTGGTATCTAGGCTGGCCATGTCATGCCCAAATTTGGCTTTAGATTATAATTAGAACGGGCCCACCAATTTTAAATTAGAAAAGTGGATAGAAAAGTGGATAAAAAGATAGGATTAGAGACGAGATTACTGAAGACAGAGTTCGTAGGTTTGGCCAGCCAAAACCATGTCTAAATTTGACTAGACAGACGCTCTGCTATTGAGGTTTGCCGTGTCATGCCTAAATTTGGCTTTGGATCAGAATTAGAACCAGGTCCGGGTTCATCAATTTTATATTTTGAAAATTGCAATAAGTTTTTAAAAAACAAAAATTTTGGTGCCTCATGCTGGAATCGAACCAGCGACCTTCTGTTTACTAGACAGACGCTCTGCCACTGAGCCAATGAGGCGACGGTCTCTGGCCACTCAAAAGGCAATTTATAGCTGAGGAAGGGGTTTGGTTGGGGAAATTAGAGGCTGATCAAAGAGGTCGCCTATAAGAGGGCGCTACGAGGAAAGGCAACCAGAGCAGCGATGGTCTAGAGGATAGTGTGCTAGACTCTAAACGAATGCCGTCCTTTTTCCCGGGTTCAATTCCGCTTGCTGCCGAATTCTGCGCTTTTTTCGAAAAACACTTCTTTATTGTAGTCATTGTAGCATAAACCAGTGTCGAGAAAAACGCGTTCAAAGCTAGACTACGCAACACTCCGCACCGTTATTATAGGGGTGGGTTACTGACAGTATTTACGATAGGTACCCTTTAGAAAACACATTCTATGACACATTCTAATTAAAAGCTCTTTATATACAATAGTCTTTCAACTTTGCATTAGATTTTAACATTTCAGGTGGATCTCCAAGCCTACTCGAATCTCGATTTCATCATGGCCGTTCATCGACGTCGTTTCGCATTGTTGACAAAGAGTGCAACGACATATCTCTATGAAATTGCGCTTCTTTGCGCGCCGAGCTTTTTGTATCTTTTTTTCAAAGCACCCGTACTTTCGAAAGGTGTGTCTTTAGTACCAAAAAATAGCTGAAATTCAGGGCTATTTTTTGAAACCAAAACGAACCTTGTAGCATAAACCAGTGTCGAGAAAAAAGCGTTCAAAGCTAGACTACGCAACACTCCACGCCGTCATTATGGTGGTGGGGTACTATTTTACTGTATTTACGGTAGACTATGGCCAAAAAGAAAATGAACCATAAGGACCATTTGAGGCAGTTTTCAAAATGATTTTATGAAAAATGTTTGAATTTGTCAATTCTGGCCTGTTTTGACTCACAGAATTTAGATTTAGCAAAACTCGTACAGACGGACAAACAGACAAACAGACAAACAGACAAACAGACAAACAGACACTCTTTTGTTTACTGGGCAAAGTACGTGGACCCACTTTGTCGACAGTACTTACGGTAGTTAGTTCGGAAAGACAAATAGCTAGACACTAGTTAGACTGTTTGATTAATATTTTTGACTACGGTATTCAAATTTCTTCTTGTCTTTACCTACAGGTAAAACAAGATTGACAAAGAGCGATAAATTGCAGTGTTGAAACTTTCCCCTTTTCTCAAAATGATTAAATCTTAAAGAGCGGAACACTTTTCGACAAGGTCAACCAAATTTTTTTTTATTGGACACTCGATGGGAATTTGAATTTTCCCACTTTCACCCTCAAAATGAGACACTCTCCTTTCTCGGTTTCTTTTCTTTTCTTTTAAAACGATAAAGATCTTTTCTCTTGAGTCTAACTTGATTTTGAATCTTTGCTTTATGGGGAAAATTTAAAGGGGAAGACCAATTTGAAAACGGGATCCTACTGTGCTCCTATCGATCCTATCGTTTTCTAAAAAGTGTCCTCTTTCTACCGTAAACTTGTCTTTACTTTTTATCCAATTTATCCACTTTTTGTCTGATTCTGTGGTTCACAAAGGATATCGAAAGATAGAAAAGTGGATAAAAAGATAGGATTAGAGACGAGGTTACTGTAGACAGAGTTCGTAGGTTTGGCCAGCCAAAACTATGTCTAAATTTGACTTCCGATCATGATTAAGACCAGAACCAACAAAAATAAAAGCTAGCCCTTTCCTGGCTTCTGATTTGGATTTTCCCTGCTACGCCTTGATTTTAAAGGCTTTTAAAGGCGCCTTAAACGTTTTTTTACAAGCTCTAGGCTTACTAGTGAACCATTTCTACTTATCACCGTTTTCCGAAACCGGACCTAGCTACAAAAGGGTCCCCTAGAATTCCAAGAAACACGTATTTTTTACTTTTTCCCCATAGACTCTGGTTTTTGAGAAAAACGTCGCCAAAGTTTCGACAAAACACACCTATAACAGCTGTGGTATCTAGGCTGGCCATGTCATGCCCAAATTTGGCTTTAGATTATAATTAGAACGGGTCCACCAATTTTAAATTAGAAAAGTGGATAGAAAAGTGGATAAAAAGATAGGATTAGAGACGAGATTACTGAAGACAGAGTTCGTAGGTTTGGCCAGCCAAAACCATGTCTAAATTTGACTAGACAGACGCTCTACCACTGAGGTTTGCTATGTCATGCCCAAATTTGACTTCGGATCATGATTAAAAACCAGGCCCGAGTCCACCACTTCTATATTTTGCAAATCGCAATAAGTTTTTAAAAAAGAAAAATTTTGGTGCCCCATGCTGGAATCGAACCAGCGACCTTCTGTTTACTAGACAGACGCTCTGCCACTGAGCCAATGAGGCGACGGTCTCTGGCCACTCAAGGGACGATTTATAGCTGAGGAAGGGGTTTGGGTGAGGAAATTAGAGGCTGATCAAAGAGGTTGCCTATAAGAGGGCGCTACGAGGAAAGGCTATCAGAGGAGCGATGGTCTAGAGGATAGTGTGCTAGACTCTAAAACGATTGCCGTCCTTTCTCGCGGGATCAATTCCTCTTGGTGCCGAATTCTGCGCTTTTTTTGAAAAACTTTCGAAAAACACTTCTTTATTATTATTATAGTGTTTTTAAAGCAGTAATTAACTGCTATTTAACTATTTATTAAATTTTTTTTCCATAGCTTTCAAAGGCATAGTCGAATCTCCATTGATTTCACTTATAGACAAGATTACCGTAGAGAGAGGACACGTTTTAGGAAACTGATTAGTTGAGAAGACTCTAGTTTCAGTATGTTTCAGTATGCCAAAGTCTTACTGTAGCTGTATACCATAATTGGCTTTTTTCGTTATCGGCGGAGAAAATAGAGAGCTTTCTCTTTCTTGAGCTATAGAGAGGACAAGAGCTCTCTTGAGCTATAGAGAGCACAAGAGCTTTCTTGAGCTATGGAGAGCACAAGAGCTTTCCTGAGCTATAGAGAGCGCAAGAGCTTTCTTGAGCTATAGAGAGGACAAGAGCTTTCATGAGCTATAGAGAGCACAAGAGCTTTCCTGAGCTATAGAGAGCACAAGAGCTTTCCTGAGCTATGGAGAGCACAAGAGCTTTCCTGAGCTATGGAGAGCTGAATAGATTGGATAAAAATTGGGATCACAGTAGCCAGGATTGTTACACCAGATTTGCAAAGATTGCAAGAATTTCCCTCAAATTCATGTGTCGTAATTTACTCGTGCATTCGTGGATTCGTGCAAAGATTGAGTACCATAGTTCATTTTTAATGTTTTTTTTTTCGGCTTAATCCCTGAGGTCAATAATTGAAAATTATTTACCCGAAAAGTTTTTACTTCCAAAGAACAAATAGAAAGTGACTAAAAGGATTCTTTTTCCAAAGTTCAAAGTTATTTTTAAAAATTGAAAAACATCTATTAGATTGTTCGGATATAAACAAGCGTTGCTAAACGTTGTGAGAGAAGCTTATTGTTGTGAGAGAAGCTTTTAAAACATGTCTTTCTGTATTTAAAAGTATTGGGTTGATGGAAAAGTCCTTTTTTTCAATTTAAGATACTTTAGCGGTACTTAACAAGCTAACAAGTCAAATAGTAATCTTTAAAAGCCTTTAAAATCAAGGGTATAGCAGGGCAAATGCTCATCTGAATCAAATAGTCAAATATTGGGTTGATCCTTCACTTCACAGGAAACCAATCCTTCACGAAATCGTTGAAACCAATTCCGGATAGTTCGTTCGGTCACGAAATCGAGTCCATAAACGTCAGTAATCTCTCGATGAGCCTGTGCGGCATTGAGTTTTCGGTTGAATGCATACAAAAACAGGTGTCGCTGGTGCTCCTCCGATTCAACTTGACACGACATTCCTGAAAAAAGCCTTCTAACAACATCAAAAAAAATGATAAAACAAAAAAAACCGAGAAAAACGAAGGAAAATCGCGAAAAGCGGCGGAAAGGCTATTGATCTGAGGGTCGCTGGTTCGACTTCCACCGGTAACAATATTTTTCAAAAATTTTTTGCTAAGATTCTGCAAATGCGTGTCTAGGGGCTATTTTTGACGCTGATCACGAAACACATGTTTTTAGCCTAGGTTTCTGCACGGAAAACTAACGAAACGTGAAAACAGCCATTTTTTGGCTCTGCCGCCCTTTATTAAAATAGCTGTAAAAACATTCAGAAAAGAGATATCTCAAAACGGTTTTTACCAATCGATCCGTCTTGAATTCAGCTTTAGGATGAGCTATAAAACGTCAAAATTCGACAAATTTAAGGTACTCTCCCAAAAAATCGGAAAGAACTTTTCCATCAACCCCAGATGGGATTTTTAGTTGATTTCTGAGGTGAGTAGGGTGGATTTGAAAGAAAATTGCAATGGTTTGCAATGGCGAAAACATTGCTAGGTTTTGGGTGTACATTGTGCTTTGGCTGGCAGCGTAAACGCACATCCTCTGATAGACTCTTTTTGATTTTAAAGAGTTTTTGGTTTTAAAGAGGCTCTCTTCCTGTCAGCTGGTTTTAGAGAGGTTCTCTTCCTGTCAGCTAGTTTTAAAGAGGTTCTCTTTCTGTCAGCGGCCGTTTTGGCTATAATTTGCTTGGTGCTGGGCCAAGTTAGTCAGCCAAATTCCAGTCAAATCTAAGGCAGGAGGCAATGAAGCTGATTTGTCTCTTGAAAAGATCTCTTAAAAAGATCTCTTGAAAAGATCTCTTGAAATCCCTATCCAGAAACTTTATGATATCAGATATCAGATTCCAAAAGAGATTCTCCAAGTCTTTATCTTTTTTCCAGTTTTTAAGCAATTTCAATAGCCAAACAAGGTCTTTATTTCAGGCTTTTTTTTCTTTTCCGGATCGAAATCCCCAAAAAAAAAAGTTTCCTTTCATCAAAATGGCATTTATATCTCGAAATTTGATTTGATTTTATCCAAATAAATCTTTCAATTCAAGCTTTCAGTTCAATCTTTCAATTCAATCTCTTTTTTTCCATGTGATCACTTCGAGATGGACTGAAATTCAGCCATTCTCTTTCACAAAATCTCAGTTCTTGTTCCAAATATCGCAAAAGAGATATCGCAAAGATCGCACCAAATATCGCAAAGAAAACACATGACGATGAAGTGTTTCGAAATTGATTTATTGAATGATTGAAGATTTGGGATTAATAGGATTAAGTTTAGAATTAAAAGTGATATCTACGATGATCTGTGGATCGAATACGGTCTACGTTGTGTGCCTCTGTAAATGCATCCTTTCTGGCCCACTTTCTGGCCACGATTCTTAAAATAACTTAAGAAAAGACCAAGAAAAGACCAAGAAAAGACCAAGGAAAGACCAAGAAAAGATGGTTTAACAAAACTCATTTAAAAGCTGCGATCTCTTCTCCAAGATAGGCTAATAAGTTTCTGAATTTATCTAATTTAGACCAATTTAGACCAATTTAGACCAATTTAGACCAATTTGAACCAATAGTTTAGATCGATAGTTTAAACCAATAGTTCCAGTGATAGACTGAATAAAATGAATATCTCTAATCGATTCACCGACCCTGAAAACCCCTTAGTACAAATTTACAGCTGAATATCTTCTTTTTATGCTAAGAACAAAGTAAAAGATTATGACTGGCGAAGTGTTCTTTGAGCGATCGGGTAATCGCTCGCGATCTGGCAAACGCTCTCACTAGATAGGTGCTCTCTTTTGGCATTCGTAAAGTGGAGGCAGCTCCCCAGTTTCACTGCAACTCAGCCGTTTCCACTGCAACCCAGCCATTTCCACTGCAACTCAGCCATTTCCACTGCAACTCAGCCATTTCCATTGCGACTCAGCCATTTCCATTGCGACTCAGCCATTTCCATTGCGACTCAGCCATTTCCATTGCGACTCAGCCATTTCCATTGCGACTCAGCCATTTCCACACTCACTAGATTTATGACAACAGCTACCAGCCACCATGCTACCATTTGAAACGAGCAAAAACTCCCGCTGAATCTCACCGTTCACTTGTCAAAGCTTTTGGAGATGATTGTATCGGTGAAAGTCAGTGTCGTCGATGGTTTCAGCGTTTTCGAGACGGCAATGAAAGCCTCCACGATGAGCCACATACTGGACGCTCTCTAGAAATCTCAAATCACGATTTGCTCAATGCTATTGGAATTGTGCCCAAATTCCGGGAATTAGTAGAATTTTTCGACGCTAGCCATGTAACAATTGAAAACCAGAACTCAGCCATTTCCACTGCGACTCAGCCATTCCCGCCTTTCACTATGCCCAAATTCATCAATCCGGCCCAAATTTGACTTTATTTTTGCCACAAATTCTGCATCTTGGTAAATCATTGGTTTAATTAAACATCGCTGAATCACCTTTTTCCCAATTTCCCCGTCTGACCGACATTCGTTCGTTGTGTTGTCATTATGTTTTTCTTGGAGAATTCCGCTAAATCTTTTTTTTTTGAACGATGACGAGATCTCAGAAAAGATCTTCTCCTTTTTGTTCGCAAAATTTTAGTCTTTTTTTCTCTTTTTGTCGTTTCACGTGAACTAATTTGCCCTAGAATTTGCCCTGTGTTTTTCAGTTTTTTTTTATTCACGGTTGAATCATGAAATCATGAAATATGTTGGGAAATTTTGTGAAATTTGATTTTTTTGGTTTTGATTTGATAAATAGATTGATTTGATTGGAGAGATTTTTGAATGCAAAATATTTTCAGGTTAAGTTTTACTGGTTCTAATGTACAAGTAATGATTCTATTGGGTTGGTGAATTGAAAGCTGCCGGACTTTGAACTAAAATTTATTCAACATAAAACCATCAATTCATTCCAAATAATTTCCATTATTATTGACGACTTCTGCCCATTTTACAGGCAATTTGCGGATTCCTCTTTCGTGGTAGGATTTTGGTTTGTGTGTGAGACAAGTGTGAGACTCAAAAATCGAGGACTGGAGACTCAAAAATGGAGGAATGTCCCAGTTTGAGCGCTTTCTTCAAAAGAAACCCATTTTGGTGTCAATAGAAAAGTTGTAGAGAAGCAAAAACTAGGCTTATAGCCAAATTTCCAAAAAGATACACTTAGTAGTTTCGCTTAAAATGCAAGTTTTGTGAAATTTGTAAAGTTGTAAATGTAAATTTACATTTCTTGGCATTTCTTGAAAACCAGTTTTTGAATCGTTCTGAAAATTTGGATATAAGCTTGATTTTTGATTCTCTACAACTTTTCCATTGACACCAAAATGGGTTTCTTTTGAAGAAAGTGCTCAAACTGTCATATATGACAATAGCCCGCAGTTTTCAATTCACCAACCCAATAAATTAAAAATAATAATTAAAAAAGTAATTAAACAAATTGGGTTTAATTTCATTTTACTTTAAATCAATTTAAAGGAATTCTCTCTTGAAATAATAAAATTCTGACGACAGATGCCTTTCGGACCGTCCACCGTACACTTTGCCTTTCAGACGTTTCCGCGTCAAACGTCGGGAACTACCGTAACCCGACGCAATAAAAGGACCCCGCCACAAAGAATTTTTCAGTCTTTCGTCGTGTTTTATTTTTTCACTCTTTTTTTTCCATTGACACCAAAATGGGTTTCTTTTGAAGAAAGTGCTCAAACTGTCACATCTGACAATCGCCGGCAGTTTTCAATTCACCAACGCAATAGATTTGATAAATAGATTGATTTGTTTGGAGAGATTTTTGAATGCAAAATATTTTCAGGTTAAGCTTTGCTGGTTTTAATGTACAAGTAATGATTCTAGTTTGTCAACTTTACTCTTCCGTTGTTGGTTTTCCTAAAACACACCTAGCTAAGGTCCAGTTACTTTACTCAGTTTGGCTGATGACAATTAGATTAATGACCAGTATTTGACAATCAGACCCTGGCCAGTATTTGCTCTAAGCTGAGATGTTCCTAGACTTGGCCAGGGTTATGGCTAGTCATGATGTCATAGTCATGATGCCATAGTCATGTTCAGCTTTGTTAGACCCTACCTGGTCCGGCTCTAGCTTGATAATGTTGGTTCTAGTGGTTCGATCTGGTCTAGCCCCGATCCTAGTCAAGTTCCGATCCCAGTCAACTTCCGGATCAGGCCTGATCTGTCCTAGACTTGATCTACCTTTATTGCTCCGGTTCAGACTATTGATCAAAGCTTGGTTTAGCCTGGTCTGACAAGACAAGGCCAAGCCCTAGTCAAGGCTTAGCCTTGTCTTGACCAATTCTTGGCTAGCCAACCTGTCCTAGCTTGATTTGGTCCAAATCAAAGATTATTTAGGTTTAGCTGGGACTTACAAGGAAATGGTCAAAAATGATCGTGAGATTTCAGCACGAAAATGAAATCCAAAAGCCAACACAACAAACCAACCACAAATATCAATCAACAAACATGAAATTCCTTCAAAAAATGATCAAAGCATAGTTTTTCGTTAGTTTTTTCGCCATTGTTAGGTCTAGTCTTGAGTTAATTAAAATATTTGATCCCCCAGCCAAAACTTCTCTTTCTCACCATTCATTTGCAGCTGATTTTCAGGCTTGCACAATTTTTCCAATTGCTGATTCTTTCATTTCCAATTGCTGATTGGAGAATGATTCAATTGGAAGTGAAACAAAGGAGAGAAATGATGAAAAGATTTGGGAGAAAGTCTCGGTATCGGGGTACCATCAATTCCCGACATGAAATGAAGATTCACTGAAAAAGGGGAGGTGATCGGTGCCTGCCTGGCTCCAAGGACACCTCGGGGAGAAACCCTTCAAGTAGATCTACTCATTAATATGTCTGACAAATTGTTGGAACAGCTGAGAAATGAGACGACTCAGTACAGGCTTTATAATATAATAGATGGGACTAACTCTGTACTTTATAATACTGCTAGGTAGGGTTTGTACTTACAGTACTATCTGGGGGGTCTGTACTTACAATGCTAGCTGTCAGGCTTGTACTTACAATGCTACCTGCCAGGTCTGTACTTACAGTACTACCTGCCAGGCTTGTACTTACAGTACTACCTGCTAGGCTGTACTTACAATGCTACCTGCCAGGCCTGTACTTACAGTACTACCTGCCGGCCTTGTACTTACAGTACTACCTTCCAGGCCTGTACTTACAGTACTATCTGGCTGTACTTACAACGTACACCTCAAAACAAAGGCTTTCTCAAATGTCCATTCGATACAGTTATTAATACCGATTCCGAAGTGATATGCAAATTTTGAAAACAGATTCAGAATCAGTATAAAAAACTGTATTTACTGAACTAGGTTTCATTTGAAAACCCCATTTCTCGTAGTTCTCTTATAGAATGTCGTAGCACAAGTCAAGCCAAGCCAGTTTAGATGAGCTGAGTTTGAAAAATATATAGATAAGCTTATTTGGATCCGGATAATACTATTGACCAACCTGCTTTCAAGCTTGTTCATTTCAATTAACATACCGTAAATACTGTAATGGTAGCCCACCCCCATAATGACGGTGCGAAGTGTTGCGTAGTCAAGAAATGAGAAAGGTGCTCAAGAGAAAGGAATGAGAAGAATGAACGGCATTGTGCAGGGATATCTCAAGAATGAGTGCTATTCGAGGTCATTCAGGGTTCTTTTCGAGAAGAAAATGGTATTCTCGATAAACAAACAACAATGGTATTCAGTTTTTCCTTTTTTAGAACATCTTGTGAAATGACAATCCCAGAAGATGACAAAACCAAAACCAGAAGAGATGTGTTCTCTTCTAGCACACAGTTAGATTGTGTCCAGGTATACTTTGTGCTCAAAACACACCCTTTCTGGTGCACTTAACGAAACCTTTCTGGTTCGTCAGCAGTCCTTTCTGGTTTTCTAGCAGCAATTACAACTATTACAGCAACTATTAGTGGATTTACGATAGGTATTTCGAGAAAAGGAATTCCACAAATGCCAAGAATCTTCTGATTTCAAGCTGATTTCAATGAAATGATGCTCACAAAGCGAAAATCTTCGAAACATATTCAAATTTTGATTGATTGCACATAAATAATAAGTGAAATTGCGGGAAATGGAAAAACCTTGGCCCAAATTCCCCCCCCCTCACTTTTCTCTATCAAAACTTTCACCTTTTCGATCAACAGCTTTCAATTTCCACGAATTTCTTCCCGATTTCCCTTTTTCGTGATATCATCTGCGATTTCGTAAACAAAAATCGAGAATGGGGTCAAAAAAAATTGAAACATTGACGAGAAAACTTCAACTTTGAACTCATCAACAATAACAGAGTCTAGACATTCGATTCTTGACTCTGTTTGAATACTTTCTTTGCTTTGGGTACAAAATTTTTGATGAAGTTGGTTAGATTTGATGAAATAACCGTATTTCTTCGAAGAGACGAGTCGACGTCGTTCCCCTCCCCCATTTGAGGTTATCGAAAAATAAACCCCCACTTCGAATAGACGCCCACCTCGAGTCGACGCCTTACCTCGAGTCGACGTCCCCCCATTTGAAGTTATCGAAAAATAAACCCCACCTCGAATAAACGCCCACCCTACGCTGTTTTATTATTAACGTTTTCCACTGGTTTTTTCCTTATAACCATTTTAGCGTTCTCCTTGCTTAATTTGTTAATTCCTTAATTTGTTAATTTGTCGTTTCTTTTTATGAATAATTTCGTTTTTTAGGTATTATATCGCCTGAAGGTGAATCTTCTGATGATGAAATTTCAATCAAGAAGACAAGAATTCAATTCAATTCAATTCAATTTTTCAATCAAGAAGACAAAGCTACGATATAGAAAAACGATAATTTGATGCGAATGCGTGCAAAGGAGGAAGATAAAAATTTCTGCAGCTGCCCGGAAGTTTGGAGTCGTGCCAAAATGAGTCCGGGAATGGATCAAGAAAAAGGGCAACTTGATGGCTGAAAGGGGAAGATGTTGGTGGATCTGACGTCTTTTGGGTGGTGGCCGACGAGCAATTGTGAAGGTATGGGACGAATTGCCGAAACAAACAATCAGCGATTCATTTTTCACTTGTGGAGTCACTTCAAGCGTTGACGGATCCATTGCTTCAAAAAAGAGCGCAATCATTTGATCGGGAATCGGCTCTTCCTTTTTGAAGCAATGGATCTCATCGTCTGATCCGTCAATGCTTGAAGTGATTCTATAATTGAAGGAAGAGCCGATTCCCGATCGAATGATTGAGCTCCTTTTTGAAGCAATGGATCTCATCGTCTGATCCGTCAATGCTTGAAGTGATTCTATAATTGAAGGAAGAGCCGATTCCCGATCGAATGATTCAGCTCATCAATGCTCGTATCGAACAAGGAAATAAGGATTTCGATGCTCGCTGCTCGCTAATTTGGATATCGCTAATGAAGAAGACCATGATAGTGATATTACTATTGATGTGGTTGCTGAATAGTGTTGTTACCATTTTTTTGTTTACTTTATCCTTTGTTTTCAGTTCTTCCCTTCTTCTTCAGTTCCCCGAGTCAAACTGTCCGTTTACAAAAAGTATAAGAACTTTTGGGACACCCTATATCTGCTGCACCTTGTACTTAAAATTTTTCACCCCCAAAATCCCCCCGACTCCTCAATTCCCAATCCGAGACTGCAATATTGCTTCATCTCTCAAATCGGCAATCTTGGCAAACCGGTCACTCCAAATTTCAGTCCGAATTCCGGTCTTTTCCCTTTTTCTCCTCCAAACCTTTCCCTTCCTCTAAATCCAATGTTGTATGCGGATTCTTTCTGAACTTTTTTCCACCTTTTTCCCATTTTTCTTGAACATCTCATGCCGATCCGAGTTTTTCATGAAGAACTCGGAAAATTGTTCGCCATGTTGTTTGGGGAGGAATGGGCGGAGCCTTGAATTTCGGCAATCTCCGCCCATTCTTTCCTTTTTCTTTCTTTAATCCGAGAGAGATCTATCGGCATTTTCATTCACTTTTCTTCGTTGTCTTGAACTTGAACTCCAAGAATTTATTCTCCAAGATTTAGCAGGATTATTCGTACTCTAATATCTTTACACTAAGATATCTACTCTCCAATATGTTTTTTCTAAAGTAATTTAAACATTTTCTTGATTCTTAAACTCGAATTACGACAATTTGCTGTTTTTATCTTATTTTGTTTTTTTATTCTCATTGATAATTTGCTTTCTCAACATCGTGCAACATCTTTATAATATTTAAGTACTATTTACTGCCTTAGAGTACCCTTCACTATCAAATACTACTTTGTTTGTTTGTTTGTTTGTTTTAAACTACTCCTTGCCGACAAGCCAGTACAATTTGATAAGTAGTTCTACTAGTAGAACTACTTTATAAAGTTTGTACTATTTTCTAGCTTTCCTTTCTATTTCTTAATTGTCCCGAACTTGAATTTGAATGCTATTTCTAAGTGTTCCATCTGGCTTTATCATTTTTCAATCGTTTCTTTCAATATTCTTTCAGTTCGCCATTCAAGTATTGAAATATTCCCTTTCACACGCAAATTCTACCATTTTTACCCATAACTTTTGTGATTACCTTGAATATTCTAATAAAAGAGCCCCCTATAGAAGCGTCGCATAGTCAAAGTTTAACTCTCAAACAAACGCTCATATTTCGACACTAGTATGTTTGTTTCTGCGCGCTTTAGTATCAAATTAAAGTAGAGCGAATGAGCAATTTTTTGAGATATAACACATATTTTTAGCATTAACAAGCGCTTAGAAAAAATGATTGAAAAATGATGAAAAATCGGCAAAAGCCGGCTTTTTTTGCCACTCTTCAATTGTTTTTTTCTAAGCGCTGCTTGATGCTAAAAATATGTATTATAGCTCAAAAAATCACCCATTCTCTCGACTTTAATTTGATACTAAAGCGCGCAGAAACAAACGTACTGGTGTCGAGATACGAGCGTTTGTTTGAGCGTTAAACTTTGACTACGCGACGCTCTTATAGGGGGCCATTCTATTAGAGTTTTCACGGTTTAATTCTTTCTTTTTCTTTTATTGTCCTCTCTATTTCTTTTTCTATTAATTATTTTAATTTACAGAACCAGCACGCAAAAATGTTGCCTGATAGCCCGTGTCCCCGTGCCGCTTTGGCCTTATCCGATCTTCAGCCACAAACCGGCGCCTCAACGTTTGCTGTTGGAACTGGATCCGGGAATTGGTGAGTTTTTTTGATGTTTTAGTACTTAATATCTTTATTTTTGTTATCTTCTTGGAACTTTCTTTAACTATTAGGTTGTCCATAAGTCCTTGCCATTCTTAAATTTGTGATTTCTTAAAAACCAGTCAACAGCTTCATCTGAAACTTCTACTGAATAATCGCTAAGTATATGCTAACTAGTAGCTGAAATTTGATGACGATTGCTTGGTTCAATCGAGAGAATGAGATATGACTGTTCAACCAAGCATGTATTTAGCTATTTTGAGGGCTAATGTGCGAGAAAATTTCCGTACTTCTACTAAAAAAGAGAAATTAAAAGAGCTAATTTAAGTTCAACTGTTCTATTTGGATGTTAGGTTGACCAATCCTTCTTAAAATATTCTGAATCCTGTTTTTCATTAGTGTTTCTAGAAAGCTAAGCGAGTCCACAAAGAGTGAAACACACATCATCAACGTTAGAGGCTCATTGAATCAAGCGATCGTTATTAAATCCTGGCTTCTAGTTAGCTTATACTTATAGATTATTCAGTAGAAATTTCAGATGAAACTGTTCGCTGGTTTTTAAGAAATCACAAATTTAAGAACCGCAAGAACTTATGAACAACTTATGAACAAACTTATGTATAAAGATAATCTTTTATTTTCTTAACTATGATCCATAACATCAAATTCAATCCATAACAAAGCCGTTTACTCGGTGCTTTCAGAAACGCTCGCTTTCTGGCACGCAGAATCCTTGTTTTAAAATTATCTGTTTATAAAATTATTAAAACGAGCGTTTACTTAATGCAAATTGGGTACTGTTCCGGTGATATTAGCTGTAAAAGGCTCGTATTTTGTGCTATAACCGCTCGCTTTCTAGCGCACTCAATTGCTCAATTTATGTTCACATTTTTCACCACTTTTCACTAGCAAATCTCACTAAAGAATCAAAATTAGTGCGCCAGAAAGCGTGCATTTATGGGAGCAAAAAATACAAATCGTGGAAAGCTCTGCCAATCAAAAGCTGGCCTAATCCAATGTTTCATTCAAAGGTTTCCAATTTCTAGATTTTTTCCAATTTCCCAATTTCTGTACTTCAAATGCAATACTTTAGTCTACTATACTTTAGTCTGCAATGCTTTAAACTACTATACTTTAGTCTGCAATACTTTAAACTACTATACTTTAGTCTGCAATACTTTAGTCTACTATACTTTAGTCTGCAATGCTTTAAACTACTATACTTTAGACTTAAATACTGTAAGTGAACCCAAATTTTTCCATTTCAGACAAAAATTCCCCAATGATTGCGTGATTTTCATTTTTGCATTTAGAAACTTGAGAGAAACTTTTCCTGGATATTTTCCACCCTTTTGGCATTGTTTTTGTTTTATTTTTGTCTTTTTCTTTTCTCTCTTTTTTCGCTTTTGGGTTAAAATTTTAGGAAAACAAATCTTTTGCCCTTTCCTCAACCCCAAATCTGCCAAACTTTGACGCATTTTTCATCTTTTTCTCTTTTTTTGGAGAACTTTCAATTTCCTCTTGTTTTGCAAACACATTACGTAGAAATCTCTGATTGATAGAATGAAAAAGTAAACAAAATACGGTAATTGAAGGCCTAAATTCTGCCACAAGTTCCACTTATGCTCAATCTTGTAAACGCACCTTTCTGGTGCACTGATTTCTTCGTTTTTCTCGCGCCACCGAAGCATTGCTGTTAGAAAATGACTTCAGTGCGCCAGAAAGGATTTACTTACAAAACTGTGCTCAAAGTATACAGTATAAAGTACATAGTACAAGTGCAAAGTACAAAAATCTCTGCTTTGTACAGCCAATACAAAAATTCGTTGAAGGATTCGTTTTGCTAACATTGGCTCAAGTATTAGACTATAGATAGAATTTTGTTCAGCCTAAATCCAGGATTCTTTACAAAACCTTTACGTTACGCCACTATTAACAAAAAAAAGGATTCTAGATTCAAAAAGTGTCAATCTTTTCCCCTTTTCCATCATGTTCTTAAATTTCTTATAGACCTAAAATGTCGGGATTTCTTGTTTGCTTGATTCTTTCTATCATTAAAACAATCATTTAACGGGACAGATTTTCCACCTTGACATTGTCTTCAAAGAAAAAGCAACTTTAAAAGAAAACTGGAAAAACTGATAGTATACAAGATAGTTTAAATAGATTAGTTTAGATTAGAGAGCTTGAAAAGTGCTAGACATGCATGTACTTTGTGCTCAAATCTGTAAACGCATTCTTTCTAGTGCACTGAAGTCTCCATTCTTCTCGTGAGAAAGAAAATGAGTGAGTGCACCAGAAAAAGTGCGTTTACAGACTTAAGCACAAGAGAATGTGGGCTTATGAGACTTGAGAACAAGTTCAAAGAAGTTTACCAAAAAAGACAAACAATTCGGCAGCAAGCGGAATTAAACCCACGAGCAAAATAGGCATAGATTTCAAAGTCAAGCACACTATCCCCTAGACCGCCGGGGCCTCTGGAGCCCATCAGCGTGGTGCCCTCTTATCGGCGTCCTCTTTAGTTAGCCTTTAATTTCTTGACCCAAACCGCTTCCTCAGCTATAAATCGCCTTTTGAGCGGCCGGAGACCGTCGCCTCATTGGCTCAGTGGCAGAGCGTCTGTCTAGTAAACAGAAGGTCGCTGGTTCGATTCCAGCATGAGGCACCAAGATTTTTGTTTTTTAAAAACTCATTTCTTCAGTCAATTTTCAACAATCTTCAAGAATACGCGTTCTTCCATACAAAAATTCTTCAAGAATAGCTTCAAGAGTAGGATAATTCTCATTCATAGCTCAAATCCATCCATCCATGATTCTCGATGTTCTCATTCTCAAATTCGCATTGCGTAACCCGATTTCCCTAAAACTTGTCTATCTTTTCGGGATTCAAAGTGGATCTCGATCTTTCTGTGTGATTGTCTCATTTCTCGTCTAAGTCTAGTCTCATTTCTTCCCCATTTTCTTTATTTTTGCCGACTCTTAGACTAGCCTTTTCCCCTTCTTTTCCCCAAAAAGCCATTCTGATGAATAATTGGACGGGTTTCCCCGCCCGTCCTTTTTGGACAAATTCTCGCTTTTTCGAATTCGAATCGTTTTGCCGGATTTGCGTCGAGAAATAACCGGGCACAGGCCTTCAAGAAAGGCACCGGTTCGTCACAAATCATCATTCTTTTCGTGAGAAAATTTTTGCTTTCCGAGCTAGATCCTACAAATTTTTGGAGAATCTCGAAAGATTGAGGGACAAAAAGCACTTCTTTTATGGTGTTCTTTATGCTCAATTCTTCATTTTTCTTGCGAAGACGTTGTTGCAAGAAGATTTGAGGATTTGATTGCACTAAAAACTTTGTGTTTAAAGATTTAAGCAAACAAAGTACACGCCAAAGAGCTCGCCGTTAAGTTAAAGGTTACTGTAAGCACTATAAGCTTACTGTAAGCACTGTAAGCTTACTGTAAGCCTACTGTAAGCCTACTGTAAGCCTATCTATTTAGCAAAACGGCAAAACGGTTATTCAGAATGAAAAAAAACACCAAATTCAGGTCAACGCATGGAGTCGGCGGAATCGGCGGTGATGCCTATTTGGACAAATCCCAGAACAACAATGGAGGAGGGTTATTTGGTGGAATGAGAAATCAAGTGGGTTGATCTTTTTGATGGCTACGGTAGGTCTTTTGAGCTACGGTAGGTTTAGATACAGTAGTGCACAAATGATTTGCATTTTCCTGTAAAATAGAGACGTCCCTAGCGTCAAAGATGCATAAAATTCCCCTGGCATACCCTGTAGGGGTACTGTTATAGGCCCTAAAAGGTTCTCTAGGCCTTAAAAGGTTCTCTAGGCCCTAAAAGGTTCTCTAGGTCCCAAAAGGTTACTGTAGGTACTGTAGTCCAGGGCATTCAGATCTGGCAAACCCTGTAGGGGTACTATATATGCACCCAGGCCCTAAAAAGCTATGCTAGTTACTGTATTCTAAAGCATCCAGGCCTGGCATACCCTTTAAGGATACTGTATGTGTATCTAGGTCCTAAAAGGCTACGGTAGGTACAAAAGGTTATGGTCGGTACTGTAATCCAAGGAATCCAGGTCTAGAATACCCCGTAGAGGTACTGTATATGCATCCAGGCCCTAAATGGTACAGTAGATACTGTAGTTTAAGGCAAAGTGGTACTGTAAAGCACTGTAAGGATAGGGGAAGCCAAGGCTGGCATTGCGCTACTGTAGAGATCATGTAAAGTATGGTAAGGTTACTGTAGGTTTACCAGCCCAAAGAACATAACCCAAAGGGTACTGTAATGCTTTCTAAAGCACTATAAGTGGCTGGAGGTTGTCAAAGGCTTAAGGTTTGGGTACTGTAACGGTCCTGTAAAGCACTGTAAGGGTAGGGAAACTTTTGCAAAGTTAGAAGCAAGAGCTTTCTGGCTTACGGTAGCTTTCTGGGTTAAGGTAGCTTTCTGGGTTACGGTAGCTTTCTGTATTACAGTAGCTTTCTGGCTTACGGTAGCTTTCTGGGTTACGGTAGCTTTCTGGCTTACAGTAGCTTTCTGATCATCCTTAGGTCTTAGGGTCAAGGGTTGCTGTAACGATAGGGCTTAGGGTATAGAGGTACTGTAACGGTCTTGTGAAGGGCCATTACAGTACGTCTTGACACGTTTTAACGGCTTGATCTTTCCTTGTAAAAAATAAATCCTTAAAGAGATTCGGTGTTATTTTTGAGACAATCAATTCAACGGGTTCCTCGAGAAATCTCAGATTTGAGCGAAAAAAAAACTCTTGACACTTTCACAAAGCGAAATTTTGTTCGCTCGAGAAACTGGATTCGGGGTGGATATGAATTCACTGATTTTCACTGATTTCTCCCCTGGAAATCAAGATTTTCTCTCAAACTTTCCCCCCCATTCATTTTCATTCATTTCCATTCATTTTCATTCATTTTCCAGGATCGCTCCCTCGAAAACCCATTGCAACCCCACAATTTTGGCCCCTCATCGCATCAAGGAGGACTCTTCGGAAGTAAATAACCAAGAGAACAACGAAATACAAGCTACAGGTTGGTCACTGTAACTTTTAATGGCTTCTAATAGTTCTAATAGTTCTAATAACTCTAATAGTTTCTAATAGCTCTAATAGCTCTAATAGCTCTAATAGCTCTAATAGTCCAAGTAGTAACTTCTAATAGCTTCCTAAAAAGTACCCCTTTTGAAAACTACCGTAATCTGAAATGAAATCAATGCAAATTCGACTATTCATTTTTGCTCAACCTCTAATTTCCTTAACGAAACCGCTTTCTCAGCTATGTGAAAAGATAAAGGAAATCAATGCAAATTCGACTTTGAAAGCTATGGAAATAGCTAATTATTGCCTTAAAAACACTAGCATAATCATAAAGAAGTGTTTTTCGGAAGTCTTCCAAAAAAAAGCAAACGATTTGGCAGCAAGCGGAATTGAACCCGCGAGAAAGCACGGCATTCGTTTTAGAGCCTAGCACACTATCCCCTAGACCATCGCTGCTTTGAATGCCCTTCCTCGTGGCGCCCTGTTATAGGCGACCCTCTTTGATCAGCCTCTAATTTCCCCAACCAAACCCCATTCCTCAGCTATAAATCGCCCTTTGAGAGGCCAGAGACCGTCGCCTCATTGGCTCAGTGGCAGAGCGTCTGTCTAGTAAACAGAAGGTCGCTGGTTCGATTCCAGCATGAGGCACCAAGATTTTTGTTTTTTAAAAACTTATTGCAATTTTCAAAATATAGAATTGGTGGACTCGGGCCTGGTTCTAATCATGATCCGAAGTCAAATTTGGGCATGACATGGCAAACCTCAGTGGCAGAGCGTCTGTCTAGTAAACAGGGCGCCTGTCTAGCAGGGCGTCTGTCTAGGTGGTACCACTGGTCGCTGGTTCGATTCCAGCATGGGGCATCAGGGTTTTTCTTTTTCAAAAACGAATTTTTTCTGGTTGACTGTAGGGCGCCTATGTTGTAGAATATTAGAACTAAAAATCTAAGAAGCTTATCAATAATTTCTACGCTCGTAAAGCCATTTCTGTGATCCATTTCACTTTCTGGTGCATTTGTTTCACATTTTCATACCCAACGAAGCGTTTTGTTGTAAAAAATAAATACCTGCGTGCGCTAGAGAGTGTGCGTTTGAGCACAAGAGCACGAGAGCACAAAGTACACATATGTTTTTTGTTTTCTTTCTCAATCTGTCGAGAAATCTAAAACGGATGATCCTTCAAATATTTCCGCCGTCTTTTTGTGCGTAAGGCAAAAATTTGGGTCACGGTCGAGAGCTCTCGATATAGAAAAGATGAGAAAAGAAAGGGTATTCAATGAACAGGCAAAGATATCTCTTTCTCAATATTTGTCTTTTTGAAAAGAGAATACAAATGAGTGAAAATAGGTCAAACAACAGATCAGCCTTTGCCCGATTAGCCCGGCTAATATTGCATTTAAAGGTCCCAGGGGTTGCGCAATTTTAAGTAGAATTGGAAATGTCAATTAGGAGTACAATCTGTGAAAGAATCTGGAAAAGATCTGGAAAAGATCTCGATTAAACAGCCAGCCTTTCAGTGTACTTTGAGCTCAAATCAGTAAACGGCACTTATGGCGCCTTTTCCTGGTGCACTTATGGCGTCTTTTCCTGGCGCACTTATGGCGCCTCTTCCTGGTGCACTTATGGCGCCTTTTCCTAGCGCACTTTCGGCGTCTTTTCCTAGCGCACTTACGGCGCCTTTTCCTGGCGCACTTATGCCGCCTTTTCCTGGCGCACTTATGCCGCCTTTTCCTGGCGCACTTATGGCGCCTTTTCCTGGTGCACTTACGGCGCCTTTTCCTGGCGCACTTATGCCGCCTTTTCCTGGCGCACTTATGGCGCCTTTTCCTAGCGCACTTTCGGCGTCTTTTCCTAGCGCACTTACGGCGCCTTTTCCTGTCGCACTTACGGCGCCTTTTCCTCGCGCACTCAACTACTCGTTTTTCTTCCGTCACTAAATCGTTTCTGCAAGAAAATGAAGAATTCAGTGCACGAGAAAGAGTGTGTTTATAATCAGAGCACAAGTCATTAGAGATTTGGCTTATATTAGGTACTTGCAAAAGAAAAACATCAAAAAACAAATTTACAAATTTCACAAAACTTGCATTTTAAGCGAAACTACTAAGTGTATCTTTTTGGAAATTTGGCTATAAGCCTAATTTTTGATTCTCTACAACTTTTCTATTGACACCAAAATGGGTTTCTTTTGAAGAAAGTGCTCAAACTGGGACATTCCTCCATTTTTGAGTCTCACACTTGTCTCACACACAAACCAAAATCCTACTACGAAAGAGGGTTCCGCAAATTGCCTGTAAAATGGGCAGAAGTCGTCAATAATAATGGAAATTATTTGGAATGAATTCATGGTTTTATGTTGAATAGATTTTAGTTCCGTTCGGCAGTTCAAAGTCCCGCAGCTTTCAATTCACCAACCCCATAGTTTATCAAATTTGTTTTAGCTTCTTTAAATACCTTTGATTATGTTTGGGCTTTTGATTTGTCAATAATTTAGACTAGAATTTTGTCATTTGCCAGGCCATTTTGTCAGTTGTCATTTGCCAGGCCGCTGCCAGTTTAACTTGGTTTTTTGGTACTTTTTTGAAACATCTAGATTCCGCTAGAAACGATCACTACAGAATTCTTTTTATATCGTTAAAAAGAGAAGATATTGAGGTTTCTAAAAAATACTAAACAATCCGAATCATCTTTACATACAGTCGCTTTATGGTGGCTTTATTCTCAATCTCAGTTTTGTTTTTCAGCTCGCGTGAGATGGGTCTCCCTAAATTTTGCCCCAAATCTTTCTTCACCATTTCTACCGTAATCTTCCTACAACTTCACTTCATTTTTTCGTCCGCTTCGTCTTCAGAGCTGCCCGAGTGCAATGAAATTCCGAAAGTCCTCTGCTGCTCCGAACGTGTTATTGGTGGGTCTTTTTTGAAAACCACAATACTATTAACACATTGGCTCAGGCTCAGTACTATGTAGTACTAGCTATAGTACTATTTAGTACTAGCTATAGTACGTATTACTGTAGCTAGAACTACGATGATAGCCAATGTACGCAGAGAAGACAATAATATGTATTGTGTCACGGGTGAATTTAGCCTATTGAAACCGCTGAAACCGCTTCCTCAGCTATAAACCACTTTGAGCGGCCAGAGACCATCGCCTCATTGGCTCAGTGGCAGAGCGTCTGTCTAGTAAACAGAAGGTCGCTGGTTCGATTCCAGCATGAGGCACCGAAGTTTTTGTTTTCGAGAATTTAGCTCCGATTTTGATTTAGCTTCGATTTAGCTTCGATCCTTGTGCCATGGGTGTACTGTATTTAGGCTATTCAATTAGAAAGTACTGTAGAGAAAGCAAAGTACAGTAATTTGAGTGACATTTTTCAGATAAATGCCTCTCTGGTTGTCTAGACCATGTGACTGAAAATTGCCCCGAGAAATTGGAAAAATTCGAAACGATTGGAAACGAGTTACCCAAATATGAAAAGGTTTGTGAGAGTTTGGTGTACTCAAATCTCTAAACAAATCCTTTCTGGTGCACTTAAGTCCTCATTTTCTTGTTTGTTATCACGAAAATAGACATGAGCACTAAAAACTACAAACGTAAACTTCAAACGCTTCTAACTTGCTTCAAATTTGCCGGATTGAGATGATCTATAGCTCAAAAGATAGAGAATCTCAAGAGCTTTCGAATGAAATAAAGCACACCAAAAAATATTGATTCTATAGAAAGTTACAGTTGTTTGACTCGAAACGGACCGTACTCACGCGTAGTTGGCTACAAGCCACTGTAACTTTCTATAGAATCAATATTTTTGGTGTTCTTTAGCTCGTTCGAAAGCTCTTGAGATTCTCTATCTTTTGAGCTATAGATCATGTCAATCCAGCAAATTTGAAGCAAGTTACAAGCGTTTGTAGTGTGACAGTTCGTCATCTTTGTAGTTTGTAGTGTCAATGTCTACACGAGAACATGAAGAATTCAGTGCGCAAGAAAGGAAGCGTTTACAGAGTTGAGCACAAAGTACGCAACAATAGATAAAGTTTGTTCAAATTAACTTTCAGACTCCTCAACGTTCTCACTCGAAATCCTCCTCTTCAATGAAACAATCAACTTCGTTTGGCACTTCTTCTCGTCGACGTACCCAACAATGTAAGAAAACTTTGGTGTTACTTTAATAATAAAGTAAGGAATGACAATAAAGGCTTCCGGAGACGGGATTGAACCCTCGGCATTTTTCTTTTACTTTCTACTTTCGGGTAATTACTCTAACCCTGAGCACTGAGCTATGGCGCCTTAAATTGCAAAGAGAAAGAGGGAAAGACAAGGGGGAAGAGAAAGGAAGAAAGCTAGAAGGAAAGGAAGAAGGGAAGCAGACAAGGGGAAAGAAGGGAAGAAGACAAGGGGAAAGAAGGAAGAAAGAAGGGAAGATGACAAGGGGAAAGAAGGAAGAAATAAGGAAAGTGGCAGGGGAAGAAGGAAGGGAGAGAAGGAAGAAGAAGGGAAGAAGACAAGGGGAAAGAAGGGAAGAAGACAAGGGGAAAGAAGGAAGAAAGAAGGAAAGATGACAAGGGGAAAGAAGGAAGAAAGAAGGGAAGATGACAAGGGGAAAGAAGGAAGAAATAAGGAAAGATGGCAAGGGGAAAGAAGGAAGAAAGAAGGGAAGAAGACAAGGGGAAAGAAGGGGAAGAAAAAAGGAAAGATGGCAAGGGGAAAGAAGGAAGAAAGAAGGGAAGAAGACAAGGAGAAAGAAGAGAAAGAAGAAATGATGGAAAACTTTGTTGTTAAGGCAAAGTTTGTTGTTGATAAGGCAAATAAAGTAATCATTCAGAAAGCTAGCTTCTTTTCTTCAGATTTAGTCCATTCTACTTGACTTTGATCTCATTCGATCACAACTGGGCTCGGGCTAGGCTAGAGCTGAAAAAGACTACCGTATTTTCAGTACACTATTAAATTTAAGTCAGTGCAAGCCCTAGCATACCTCTAGAAGCATATCTAGCTATCGTAATCTCTGGTAATGAATATGTGACTTAATTTACATATTATCAATAAAACAAAGATTACGATAGCTTTTCTATAGCTTTTCTAGCTTCTAGCTTCTAGTTCTGACTTAGAAAATGATCTGTTTACTATCCCTTTTCAGCCGGTGACTACAAATTGTTGAACAACGAATACCCGCTCACTGAGGTCTCCGATAAAGATTTGACATCTGATTGTGGCACAAAGAGGTTTGGAATAAATTGATTTGATTTCTTTCTGGTTTAATCTGGTCGCTGGTTTTGATTCCAGCAGGTTTTTGTGATTTTTTGAACCAGTGACTGTCAGATTAGAATTCTGTAGCTTAATGGAATTGCTAAAACGTGTTTTCGTTTTCGAAAGGTGACAAGTTCTAGGAAATATTGCTCATTACTCAAGCTCATTAGCTTAGGCTTAGGCTTAGGCTCAAGCTCATTGCTCAAGCTCATTCCTCAAGCTCATTCCTCAAGCTCATTGCTCAAGCTCATTGCTCAAGCTCATTCCTCAAGCTCATTGCTCAAGCTCAAGCTTCCTTTTGTAATCATTGTAATACTTGTACAGTCAAGCAAAGTAAATCAAAATTCAATTCAGATCTCTTCCCCCATTCTCTCCGTGTCTTTCTCGAAAAACGGTCGACGATCTCTTCCTTTCATGCTGTCAACAACATGTAGGGAAATATAAAGAAATTATTTGACACTAGTAATAGATTCAGTTTTTAAAGGCAAATGTTTAGGTGCCTGCGAATTGTCACTCTTTATGCACCTATGAACATCGGGAGCACGTGGCTGCTGAGAATCTGATACAGGTAGGGCTGGCTCGTGTACTTTGTGCTCGAATTGTGCTGGATTCGATACTGGACTTGAAATCCTAGGATTTCAAGAAGTTTGCAAAAAAAAGCGATTGTTTATTAGAGCACAGAGTAGAGGATTTTGATCTTTTGATGATCTCTATATAATCTTTTGTTTAGGCTGTTCAACAAGATGGTTGTGATCTGAAATTTCTATCGAATATCCTCTACTGTGCCAATCAGAATCGCGACAATCGGGAGTGTTGCACCCATTTGGGGATGAGCAACGAAGAGCTGGGAGTTGGGGATCGGTGAGTGTTGATAGATTGATGGTTTTGATGGATTTGAGATCGATAGATTTGAGATTGATGGATTTGATAGATAAAACAAACAAAAGCTTCTTTAAGAACAGAAAATTGAGCTTCTTTTGATTAGATTGCTGTGCCGAAAATGATTCCAACAACTACAGAGTTCGGCAGAATTATGGAAACTCAAGTTATTGAGTATGAACCGGGCATTTGGTGGACGCCCGCACTATCCACTAGACCACTAGACCAATGAGGAAAGCTAGTTAAGCTCGCGCACCTGTTTCCCGGCTAGTTAACGTCGCGCGCCTCTTTCCCGGCTTTCCCAAAACTAACTCAGTGCTCGATTTCTCAAATCAAATAATTCTTTTTTACTAGTACATTCTGCGTTACTTGCTCTAGGAAAAATATTATTGGACAAAGGTAAATGTTTCCTAAAAGTTCTGATAATTATTCAAAGTGCGCGCGTCGGGAATGCCCGGCTAAAACACTATGAATCGTTCAAAAGAAATGATGAGAAGTGGCCGTGACATTTCGGCACCAACTCGGGAAACAGGCGCGCGAGGTTAACTAGCCGAGAAAAAGGCGCGCGAGGTTAACTAGCCGAGAAACAGGCGCGAGGTTAACTAGCCGGGAAAAAGGTGCGCGAGGTTAACTAGCCGAGAAAAAGGCGCGCGAGGTTAACTAGCCGAGAAACAGGCGCCCGAGGTTAGCTAGCGGGGTAACAGGCGCGCGAGGTTAACTAGCCGAGAAAAAGGCGCGCGAGGTTAACTAGCCGGGAAAAAGGCGCGCGAGGTTAACTAGCCGAGAAACAGGCGCGCGAGCTTAACCAGCCTTCCCCATTGGCCTAGTGGATAGTGCGGGCGTCCACCAAACCTATGCCAGTTTTTGCCTGGTTCGAAATCCCTCCGTGGCAAACATTTTTGCGTTCTCAGCACACGCTAAAACATCACAAACCGAAATGCTTAAAAAAACGAACAGCAAGAGGAGTATCAAATTTTTGAGATCAAATTTGAGATCTTTTTGTTGCAAGTTTATTTTGAGCTATCTTTTAAAATAGTTTTTAAATTTGTATTTTAAATTTGTAAATTTTTGATTCATATAACCGTGAAGTACAGTAGAATATTGTACCTAAAGATTACTGTAGTTGAGAGCACGGTATCATACGGTAACTAAGGATTACTGTAGCTGAGTACTGAGTACTGTAAGTGGTACTGTAATTGGAGATTACGTAGCATAAAGTACCGACAATGAGTACTGTAAGATAGGAACCGTATTGGAGCCGTATTGGAGCCGTATTGGAGCCGTATTGGAGCCGTATTGGAGCCGTATTGGAACCGTATTGGAACCGTATTGGAACCGTATTGGAACCGTATTAGAAGACCATTGTGCAGTGCGCGAGAGGGTACCGATGGGGCAATGAATATTAGATATTTATTAGATATTTATTAGATATTTATTAGATATTCGGAATATAGCACAATCGCTAATCTAGCGAGAAAATACAATAAAATATGATCAATCATTGCCCCATTGGTTTAGTGTTTCATAGCCAAAGCAAAAGCAATACAAGGGCGTGCTCCGTCCCTTTTTATCACACAAACGATCTTTAGAAAATAAGAGATATTCAAAATCAAAACATCAAATAAGATTTGACAGAAAAGAGCTACTTTTCTGCACAACCACAGTCTTTTATCAGGATAAATACGGTATATTGGGGGTTTTTTTCTTCCTAAAGCTTAGGACTTAATAATACAAAAGCTTTTGCTTGTGTATTCCTTGTATAAAATGCGATACATATTCGAATTTTCAATATTTTAGCTGCCTCCGCATGTGCAATATCGCTCAATCGGGTGACCGTCTTCGAGCAGTCGAAAAAGACGATTTGGTGTGTCTCTCGAATTGGAATGTCATCATGTATTGTGCACGAGGAGGATTGCGAACAATCAATTAGACTAAATTCATGTTTGGTTAAAGTTTGGTGTAGTAGAAGGCTACTGTAGCTAAAGCTAAGAGATCACTGTGTCACAGAGCACAGAGTTGGCACAGAGTACGGATTGCGAACAATCAATTAGACTATATTCAAATTTGGCTAAAGATTACCGTCGCGAAAAGTACGGTAGATGACTGTAGCTCAGGCTTAGGCTTAGGCTTAGGCTCAGGCTTAGGCTTAGGCTTAGGCTTAGGCTTAGGCTCAGGCTCTTTAGATGTTCTACAGTAACATCTAAAGTAACATCATGACAAAGTCTTCTATACCGTTAGGTACAGTAGAATATTGTACGTAAAGATTACTGTAGTTGAGAGCACGGTATCATACGGTAACTAAGGATTACTGTAGCTGAGTACTGAGTACTGTAAGTGTTACTGTAATTGCAGATTATGTAACATAAAGTACTGACAATGAGTACTGTAAGATAGGAGCCGTATTGGAACCGTATTGGAACCGTATTGGAACCGTATTATATTGGAACCGTATTAGATCAAAATAGGAGCCGTATTGGAACCGTATTGGAACCGTATTAGATCAAAATAGGAACCGTATTGGAACCGTATTGGAACTGTAATTACTGTAATTACTGTAATTGCAGACTACTGCGTAAAGTAGAGTAGGATTACTGTAACGCAAGATCACTGTATCACATACGGTACCATAAATACTAAGGATTACTGTAGATTACTGTACTTCTCCAAGTATTTCTGTATTCTACTACACCAGCTCCAATTCAACAAACGATTTTCATATTTTTCCCAAAAATATCATCTTTTTTCAGTCCCATTTTCTAGATCGACCATCTACTTCTTTTTTTTATGTATGTACTTTTTCCTATTTTCATCAATTGTACATGTAGTTTTGTGTATCCAGATTACTGTAGATTGCTCTATACTTTCCGAGTACCGCCCCCCAAGTGTCCCCATTGAGTGTCCCCATTGCCAATGGCAATCGCGCCTTTGAACGCGTGTTTCTTGTGATCGGCTTACCTGATTTTTCTAGTTTTAGTTTCATTTGATAGAGAAACTCATTACGAGTCGAATGGTACCAAGAATGTGGAAATTGGATAAACCGGTAAAGGGAAAACCCCAAAATACAAATGGAGGCACTTTTTGTGACTTTTTCTTTTTGCGACTGTGAAAAAGTGTTCCCATCTGTATTCAGTGTCCACATTCTTGGTACCATTAGATTCGTAATGAGTTTCTCTATCAAATGAAACTAAAACTAGAAAAATCGGGTAAGCCGATCACAAGAAACACGCGTTCAAAGTCGCGATTGCCATTGGCAATGAGCAATGGCAATGGCCAAGGCAATGACACTCAATGAGGACACTTGGGAGCGGTACTCAAAAAGTATAAACTGCTCATCAAGACTTAGTGCAAAATAGAATGACTACGGTATTACAATTTGACGAATAGATGGCTAGGGTTTTCTAAAAAACACCTAGACATTTTAGGAAACTACTTTATCCGCCAATTTTCATCCGATTAGCTCAATTTTGATAGCATTTCATGAGGAAATCATTATTATAAGGAAATTATAAGGAAATCGATCAATGATACAAAAATTGAGCTGACTAGATGAAAACTGGTCGATTACGGTGGTTTAAATAGCTTTTTAGCTGCTTTTTAAGCTGCTTTTTAGCTGCTTAAATAGCTTAAATAGCTGCTTTTCAAGAAAACGAGAGAAACCGTTTGTTTCTATTTTGCACTAATTTCGATAAGCACCTATCCCATTTTCCTTGACAATTCATAGCTGCCATTTCATTTACGTTAGACGTTCAAAATTCACTTGCGACCTTTTACCGAGAAAATCCTGGTTTGGCGCTTTAAAACGTGGTAAAACTACTGTACCCCTCACAATTTGAGGAAAATTTCATTTTTTTTTCATTTTTGTTCATTTCATTTTATTCTTTTTGCGTTTTTCTGATGTGGTCGCGTTTCTTTTTGCGGAAAAAAGAGAATAAAGCTAAGTTACGTTTTTAACAGCATTTCCTTTGGCGGATGCTTTGTTTGTAGAGTTTTATTAGACCCACTTGCTTCCTGACACTCTACTCCACGAATTTGATGCCAACTAATGTTAAGTTAAGTGGTTTTTATCATTTTCTATAGCGGAAGCGTTGTTGGTAGTTTGCTTAGGCCCACTTGCTTCTTGACGCTCTGGCCTACAAATTTGATGCCAACTAATGTTAAGTTAAGTGGTTTTTATCATTTTCTATGCCGGAGGCTTTGTTTGTAGAGTTTTGTTAGACTCACTTGCTTCCTGACACTCTACTCCACGAATTTGAAGCCAACTAATGTTAAGTTAAGTGGTTTTTATCATTTTCTATGCCGGAGGCTTTGTTTTTGTGACTTTTTAGTTGAAGAAACGTTGAAACGTTAAAAAAAACGCAAAAAGAATAAAATCAAATGAACAAGAATGAAAAAAATAAATTTTCCGTAAATTGGAGGGGTACGGTAGTTTTACCACGCTTTAAAGCGCCAATCCAGGATTCTCTCGGAAAAAGATCGCAAGTGAAAATTCTTAAAAAAGCCCCTATTTGGTCACCTTTTTGGTCACAAAAATGTTTTGGAATGCTGAGAATGACTAATTGTTGTTAAGATTTCAAAAAAACATTCTCAGTTTTCTGATTTTTTCTGATTTGTTTTGATTTGTTTTCTGATTTTTTCTGATTTCGAAAAACTAACACTGAACTATTGTCAGTTTTCTAATTTTTAGTGAACTTGACTTATTTGATTTGATTGAATGTTTGATTGAACTTGACTTATTGAACTTGTTGATTGAATATCTTGAAATTTAATCGACAAAACAATTGTCAAGATATTCAATGAACAAGTAATGAATTCAAAAATACTGAAACTTTTCAGTGTCTTGTCAATTTTATTTTATTTCATGGGGGTGGGACAAATGCGACTTTTTTTTGCGCACCTGGACATTTGCGCACCTTTTTTTTGCTGGAAAAGGCCTTAGGAAAGGTCGTAGAGCTTCAAAAATGTTTCCATAGAAGGGTATCGTATGCGTAGATTCCGAATTTCGACAAATCACACCTCACTGACACGTCAAATTTGGGCTAAAAGGCAAAAACTGCGGAAAAGCGTAAAGTTGCGTAGTTTTTGCCTTTTAGCTCAAATTTGACGTGTCAGCGAGGTCTGATTTGCTTTGATTTGTCGAAATTCGGAATCTACGCATACGATTCCCTTATATGGAAACATTTTCGAGGCTCTACGACCTTTCCTAAGGCCTTTTCCAGCTAAAAAAAGGTCGCATTTGTCCCACCCTCTATTTCATTCATTAGACACCGTTAGTTTCCACAGACATCTTTTTCAGGGTTTTTATATGAAAAGTAGAAAGAATGTTGTGTAATTTTGATAATTTTGTGCAATTTTCGCCAATTTTTACGAAATCCATTATGCCACAATGTACCTGTGATGAAATTTGTGCTTTTTTTTTCAAATTTGTGCTTTTTGTTCACTTTTTAATTTTCAAATTGCCAAAATTCTTGTCGACATTACAATAAAATATCTCGGGTGACCCGTCTCTATCTGAAAAATTTATTTTCGAAAATTTCCCCCAATATGCAAATTTTGATGTCCTTTAGTTGAGAAAAATGAAAATTTACATCAAAATTTGACCTTTTGAATCGTTTTTCTATGAATTTCTCTTGTAACTTTTGAATCCAAACAATTCAATAAACCATTTTTGCAAAGAAATTCGCATAAAGACGAAGAAAACCACAAAAACGGGAGTGGGACCTTTTTTTGCGCACCCGGACATTTGCGCACCTTTTTTTCCGCACCTTGCCCATTAGCGCACCTTTTTTCGCGTTTTAAAAAAGCTCTAAAAAGCTAATATTAACCAATTTCTATTCCAAATGTTGTTTTTCTAGGTAATTTTAGGGCGTAGAATCGAAATTTTGACATAACAGAGCGTGTGGAACCAATTTGAAAGACAAATGAAAGGCTAGATCAAATTACAGAAAATTGTCGATTTTTCTCTTTGTATAACTCCGTCCGTTCGCTTCCACAAGCTCTGATATGTCAAAATTTCGATTCTACGCCCTAAAATTACCTAGAAAAACAACTTTTGGAATAGAAATTGGTTAATATTAGCTTTTTAGAGCTCTTTTTAAAACGCGAAAAAAGGTGCGCTAATGGACAAGGTGCGCAAAAAAAGGTGCGCAAAAAAAAAATCGCATTTGTCCCACTCCCACAAAAACAGAAAAAAAAAACATTTTATAAAATGTGCCCGCAGCAAAAACTAGCGCACACTGATTGAAAGTTCTTTGAAATTGATAAATTTGTATGATTGTCTTTGAATCGAAATTTGTGTTCAAATTAATATCGACTTAAGGAAACGAGCCTTTGATTTCGTCATTCTTTCATCGAGCCTCTTCGACGATGAACGAAAACCCGAAGTCGCCACC
Source organism: Mesorhabditis belari (assembly GCA_958450365.1). NCBI lineage: Eukaryota > Metazoa > Nematoda > Chromadorea > Rhabditida > Rhabditidae > Mesorhabditis > Mesorhabditis belari. Next base: position 200,704 of record CAUEEP010000939.1, read on the forward strand.
GAACAAGTTCGTTTTATTAGGTTCGCCGGAAAGTTCTTTCCGGTGTAGCCGTAGTTTTTCAGCGTTATTGTTTTTCTGGAAGATTTTTATGTGGTTAGAAAGCGCGTTTCCGTGCGGTCATTTTGGTATATAACTTCCCTATACTTGTTTCAGGCAATGAGTCTCTCCAAGGAGGAAATTCGTTTGTTGCTCTTGTTTCAACGGAAATTGAATTTGAATGCTTCGGAGGCCGCAGAAAAGTTTGTGAGGCGTTTGGCGAAGGCATTGTTACGGATCGTACGGCCCGAAATCGGTTCGCAAAGTTTCGTGAAGGAGAGGAAAGTTTGGCCGATGTTCCGAGGTCAGGACGCCCACGAATCTCTCCAAACGATCAGGACGCCCACTCCAAAACTGCGTGACGATCAACTTCTCGTGAGCGTCCTGACCTCTGAACATTTTTATGCGTAGATTTCGAAAAACACAACGAGAACTTGGGAAAAGGCGTTTTAAGCCGAGTTTCGGGGCTCCAAAGTGTTCGTGGAGTAGACTTAACATTAGTTGGCATTAAATTCGACTCCAAAGTTCGCGCTTCTATAGTGTACTTCACTATATGGAGCCGAAGCTATCGAAGCACTTTTCAAAGGTAAAAGCAAGGTCAAAACTAGAACCAAATGCTCCATTTGATCAATAATGTAATCAGTAGGCTAAATTATGTCAGAAGAAGTGTTGATACTATCCTATGTGACTGCATTTAAATTTGTTGACTTTGCATTTAAATTTGCAAATGTGCACTTAAAACGGTGGAAAATCCTTAGAATTGCATAATTTTAAAGAATTAATTTGAGGGGTTAAAACTCAAAACCCAGAGCTGAGATGTAGTTTTTCGGAATCTACGCATAAAACTACCCCAGAAAAGTGGTTTTGAAGAAAAAAATCCCCAACTAGGCTAGTATCAAATCCCCCAACTAGGCTAGTATCAAAATCTTTTAGAACTGAAAAGAATCCGGTATTAAGCCGGCTGCTAGTCTTTTACAAAGTTCTATTCTGTTTTCTGGGTCACTTAACAATGATAAACTTTAGTTTTTACAATGATAAACTTCTCCGAAACGCTTAGAAAGTCTTTGATTAGCGGCACAAACAGCACAAGGATAAAATTTGCATAAATCTCTAAGTTGAGCTAAATTTGCGTCCAATTTTAGCTAATTACCATTTACTGGTGATTCTTAAGGAGATGAACCCTCGATTTCGTCATTCTTTCATCGATCGTCTTCAACAATGGTCGCCGACGACAAGAACTCGAAGCCGCCTCCGAACAAGTTCGTTTTTATGCAATTTTTTGAGATTTTTATCTTTTTGGTCAACTTTTACAGTCATGCACAAAAGTCTTGTAACATCCAGTTTAGCAAATTTCAAAGTGTAATAACTTTTTTGCAAAGAGGCGAATTCCCAAACAGTTTTTGGTTTTCAGTTGTCAAAAATTTCTATTTTTATATGCAAGAAAAACTTTATTGAAACGATTAACCAAAAATTAAGAAAAACAAATAAGAACAAAAAACGGGCGTATTTTTGATGCTCAAAAGTCTTGTAACATTTGAAAACAACCATCGAAATTATCAAATTTTTAATACTTCGTTGGTCCACCTTTAGCTTTGTTGACTTCCTGGATCCGCTTTGGCATTGAATAAACTAAATCGCGTAGAATTTGGGCTCCCAGGGATGACCCGGTACGGCGAATGAAGAACCAAATCTCTATCTTCGAGTTGAGTCGCTTTCCCTCCAACTTTGGCTTCAAAAAAGTTCAAAGATGCTCAAATCTGGGCTGTATGGAGGAGCTGAGATAAGTTGAACACGATAAGTTGAACACATCCTGGAAGACGAGCTTTTCCACCATTTGCGAGAGTGACGACCCGGCCCATTAGCAATTGACTCTTGATTCGCCAACAATTGATTCGCCTCTTTGCAAAAAAGTTATTACACTTTGAAATTTGCTAAACTGGATGTTACAAGACTTTTGTGCATGACTGTAATAACCTGCTAAATGCAGAGGTTTTAATGTAGTCTTTTAAAGCACTAACATCTGTTTTTTTGTTGACTCACGATGTCTTTTTGGTTAATCTAAATTGTAGAGCTTAATAGTTAAGCAATGCTTAGAGGGTGTTGTAGAGAAAATTCAATTTTTATTAACATCCAATGTCAAATTGTTTTAGAGATGCACACTCGCGCAAGGAAATCAGCTCAAAATATGTTGTGCGATTTGATGTTGGAAATTGCTCTATGTGAATTTTGATAAATTTTACTTTAGGAAGTGGCCAATGCGGAGAAGAAAGTGAATGCAGGGAACGAGTTAGAGAAATCGCGCAAGGGAGCTCAATTGGTCATTCCGGAGATGGCTGACAAGAAGGTACGTAACTTTGTTAATTCTATCACTTTTTTATGGTTTGTACTAACGAAAAAGATAATATTTAAATTTAGCCAACGAAATCTTCAAGCAAGGCGCGAAAGTTGTCAAATGTCAAGTCAAAAGTGACCTCATCGACTGACTCGACGAGGACGAAAGATCTTGAGAAAGGTGCTCTGGCTGGAGGAAACGGAATTTTCGACACGGTGATTAATGATACATTTCTTAATCTAATCTTACTTAGTGATAGTGATAGTTTGGTGAAAAATGTACAGAGGTACAATGTAAAAGTACAATGCTTTAAGCGAGTGTACATTTTGCTGCTTGCCAATAGCTCTTTATTTTATTTGTTTTAGGTGAAGAGGATGTGCACAAAGAAAATCCTCATTGCTGCGATAGTGCTTCTGTTTGTTGGTGAGTTAAAGTTGGACTTTATTTGAATAACTTTTACCTTTAGTGGGCTTCATCGTCGGAATCGTCTTGATTGCGAAACTTACGTGCACAGCAGATACCGTCTGGGCGAGCGAGCACCCAACGACACCGAATTACACCAATGAGACCGAGAAACCCGATTCTCCTTCGGCACACGGCGTGAACAATGGGTACATCGTTCTAACCATTGGAATGTTAAAGCGTTTTATTTCCTACATTGTTGATTGATAAGCTTAGGTCATTATGCTGTCATTGTTAAATATTTTGATTGAATTCTTGTTTAGATTGGGCTATCGTCTACCGAAGAATGTGCTGCCGCAGTACTACGACTTGCAACTGAAGGTTGATCCCGTTTTCACACATCAATTTAACCTTTCTTTTAGGTCTACGTTCCTGGCTTTGGAAGCAATTTCCCGGCAGCCTGGAATTGGTTGGTGAAAGGCAATGTGAGAATAAATGTTTGTTTTTGTTACGATTTCTTTGTTATCCTAATTTTTAGATAAATGTCAAAGAGAAGGTCGACTTCATTCAACTGAACTACATCTACCAGGATATTGCGATCAAAGAAGCCTACTTGTATCTTGTATTAACAGGATTGAACCCTCGGCAATCCCAGGAAGTTGGTTTTTAAGTTCAATCAAGCCAATGTTTGTTTTTAGGATAATTCGTGGATGTGGGGGCGTATGCACGTCAGCTACAATAAAACACTCGAAAGGGGCATCTTCAGGCTTCTCGATCGCGCGATTCCCCCGGGCAAGTATGCAATGCTGGTAATTGTTTGTTGTCCTATCATTTACTTTGGTTGTTTTCAGATTCGCTACCTATTAATCGTGCCCGAGTCTCTGTCTGGCCTTTACCAATCTACCTATTTGACGGATGATGGAGAGAAACGGTACTAGATTCGGCGGTGGCTACTTTGCGCCAAATTTTTTGTGCACATTGTCACAACTTTCGAAGTGGGCCAATCTTTGGGGTCATTTTGTAGATCTCAACAAGTGCAACAAAATGACACCAAAATCATGAAGATTGGCCCATTTAGAAGAGAGTTATGACGAGTTGCGCAAAAAATTTGGCGTAAAGTAGCCATCCCCACAAAATTCCTAAAACCTTATGAATTCTTGCTTTAGTTCGATTGCCACCACTCATATGGAGCCAACTGACGCTCGTCGCATGGTGCCCTGTTTTGATGAACCCGAATTTAAGGTAGAATTATTTGATGATACACTAATATGATTTTCATTTTAGGCTCCATGGTTGCTTACTGTCCACCATCCAGTAGGGACGATTGCTACGAGTAATGGCGCACTTGTTCAGTAATTTTTAAGCGTATGCAGCCAATTTACAAGTGTTCAGGAAACCCATTGAAGAAATGGATGAATATAAAACCCCGTGGTTGCTCTCCAAATTCAAGGAAACCCCGAAAATGTCCTCATATCTGCTCGCTTTAGTCATTCACGATTTTGATCAAGTTAATGCCACCACGAAGAATGGCGTCCAAGTAAGTATAAATTGCGCACATACAACCAATTTTGTCTTTTTAGTTCACTATTTGGGCTCGTAAAGACAAGAAAGCTCTATTGAGTTATGCTCTTAAATTTGGCATCAAGTGCATCGAATACTACGAAGACTTGTTTGGTATTCCTTTCCCGTTGAAAAAGGTAGGCTTTGGAAGCTATTAAAACTAGCACGTAGTATTTCTTTTGTAGATTGACATGATGGCCATTCCTGATTTTTCTGCCGGTGCAATGGAGAACTGGGGTCTGATCACTTATCGAGAAAGGGTTCGTTTGATCTAATACTACTCGACCTCGTTTCAATAGTGGAAGGGCTTATTCTACTAGGATCTTTCAATTTATTGTTTCATCTCTAGGTTCTGCTACTCGACGAAGAAAACGGCTCCTATGATTTGCGACGACGAGTTTCTGAGGTGATAGCTCATGAGTTGGCACATCAGGTTTGCAATTTCTTGGTAATTTATCAATTATTTTTTATTATTTAGTGGTTTGGCAATTTGGTGACGATGTCGTGGTGGGATGATTTGTGGCTCAATGAGGGCTTTGCCGATTACATTGCGTTTGTTGCCGTTGAAGCGCTTGAGTCAAATCTTCACGCGGTTAGTATGGATTTTTGTAACTCTAATTCTTCCGTTTAGATTGAGTACTTTGTTCGAGATGAACAAGGCGAAGCTCTAAATTTGGATGTGATGGCTTCCGTTGAGCCGATTCATTTCAAGGTAAGGTTGATTGTGCTTGATTGGCGGTTGATTGGCGAGTGCTAACGTGAAAGTATGTTGTTTAGGCAGAAACCTCCGAGGATGCACGAGACGGCTTCAGTTCAATCACTTACAGCAAGGGTGGCTCGATTCTTCATATGTTGCGGAATATGATCGGACACGATAATTTCATCCAAGGACTCAGGGTAGGAATTTGAGCTTTGAATAAGCTATGATCTTGTCTAGAATTACCTCAAGGATTATGCCTACAAAAATGCGGAGACGAAGAATTTGTGGGAATATTTGGAGGTTTGCTTTTTTTGTCATATATTTGACAAATTCTTGATGTTTAGAAAGCGTCAAAAAAGAATGCCGACCTTCAAAAAGCATTGGCTGGACGCTCGTTGGTTGAAGTGGCTGACGGATGGACTGACAAGGTAATTTGTGTTTACTAGAAAGTGCAAATTTAAATATGCTCTAGATGGGCTACCCGATGATTGATGTGAAACAGGGAAAGAACCCCAATGAGTATGTGTTGACGCAACAACGTTATTATCTCGGAAACCCGGCAAAAATGAACAAGAAGTATGAGGACTCGCTTGATTTGTGAGTGTTTTTAATACAAACTTTTTTTATTTTACTTTTAGCCAATGGACTGTTCCGCTTTTCATCAAGACAAAGAATGGAAGTGAATTGCAACAAAAACTGTACATACTTCATGCAGGCAGTCCTTGTGAGTTAAACTATTCATACTTTTTACAATACGATCAATTTAGCGTCACCCAAACCCCTCACGATTTACTCGGAATCGCTGCCAATCGTCAACCACGGAGCTCAATCGTTTGTGCGCGTCAACTACAGAGAAAATTGGAAAGACATCCGAAATCATTTCTCGATCACGGTGGTTAGTATTGCAATTTTCAAACTTGTTCAATTCTTCTTTTACAGGACGAGCCGAGTGGCCAGATTCGACACTATGATGACGTGTTTTATGCAGCAAAAGCCGGTCTCGTACACTACAGCGAAGCTTTGAGCTTTGTGAAAAACTTTCGGGTAGAGTCTTTTAATCAGCCTTTTTACTTTGTAAACTTCAGGATTATTCTTCACCGATTGCCAAGACAGTACTTATCGACAATTTGTTCGATGTATGGGCAAGAGTCAACAAGACGAAGAGAGCGTCAGCGACGGTAGGGTTTATGATTTCAATTTGAGAATCACAAAAGTTGACGCTGGTAAAACTTGTCCTTTAGAAAGTGCTTCGACACCACCTGGGACAGAAATACTTGAACAAACTCAATTTCCAAAAAGTGCTCATGAAACTTGCGGACGAAGATAAAACTTTGGACCAGCAAACAGTAAATTCGTAAGTACTTGACTTTGAATTATCGATGCTTTTTGGTAGCTGATAGATCTTTTTAGACAAACTGAAATCAAATTCCTACGAGCCGAATGTCGCCTTTGGCCAGAAAAATGTCAACCTAAACTCCAGTAAGTTTTACTGATTGTTAGATTGGGCTATTAGATATTGTTGCTTGTACCCGAATTTTAATTAATTATTCATTTTTAGGGATGCTTTCAATGTGATGACCTTGAACGAATGCCAAATGAAAAACTCAACGGAAAAACCAAAAACCAGTAAATGCTCAAAGTAAATCGTTGATACATTTCGATTTACCTAATTTTATTTAGAATACCACAAGTTTTTCGTAAATGGATTTACTGTGAAGCGGTTCGCAGCGAGGGAAATAACAGAACCATTTTCGATACTGTGAAGAAGTTCTATAAAAACGAGAGTAGGTTTTATAGACTTTTTTGTTTATTTGTTGGCATAAACTTAATTTATTTTATAATACATTAAAACACAAGTATTGTCTTTTAGACGATCAAATCGAAAGCAACGATCTTCTCATGGCGCTCACTTGCACGAAGAACTGGGATCTCATCGAAGAGTTGGTTTTGTTAATTTTATAAATTATTGTGCTTTTAGACTTTTGATCGATATCATCAAGAAAGTGAAAGACGTTAAGCAACAGGTTTACGCGATCCCTCGCAAGTATTACTCTAATGTCTTAAGGATGTCACCTTCATTACACGTCCCTTGTCTGGTAGTGATGATCACGCGGAAAAGTTGCTTGACTTTTTGGAGAAACACTACAAAGACGCGGAGAAAAAGTGGGTTTTTTTCAGAATAAATCCTTCTATGCTCAGTTTGTGAAGACTTCTTTTACCTATTTTAGTTTGGAAAACAAGGAGCTTGGCGAGTTGATCAAAGCCGGCATCTCACAAATCTCCACAGAGAAAGATTACGCAAGGGTAGGTTTCGGTTTATCGATTAATCAGTAAATATTTGACTACGTTTTAGGCTCAAGCGATTCGCGAGTCGGCCACAAGGTTGCAAAAGAGTGCCATTTGGGATAAAGCCTTTGAGAGTTACGAGATTCGCGAGAAGTGGACCAAAGAGCACGAGGTAAAAATTTGTTCTCATTCATAGCAACTTTAATTTGATTCAGAAAGAAGTGGTTTTATGGTTCGATCGCCACGCCAAGCAACTCGATAATCTGATGCCCAAATGGACAACGACGACGAGCCGATCAGACTGGGTATTCTAGCTACATTCTACGATCAGACTGGGTATTCTAGCTACGTTCTACGATCAGACTGGGTATTCTATATTGAACACATAAAATGATAGTAGAGTTATTTGTATGATGCAATGTTAAACCCTCACAAATAGAGATGCTTAACGGTAAAATTAACGGTAACGCGCGTGATAGCTAGATTCCTGACATCATAAGCCGTTTAAAAAAGTTAACTACATTCTACGTTTATTAGAAGACATAGATATTGAGGAGAAAAAGAAGGCAGAAAGTGGTCATTAAAAATCTATTACCGTTAATCACAAGTTAAGCATTTCTACTCACAAACCAAACAAATGCTTAACATCACAGTTTCTAATTTTTTTGCTTTTCAGACCTTTCCATGAATCCAGTGGCACTTCCCATTCGCAACTCTAGCAATCTCATCAACTCTCAAATGAACGCCTATCCACGAGCCCTATTCAACCATCGTTGATTGATATTCAATTGTTTGTGATAAACTTTCGATTTCGGCGTTTCGATCTCGTGGCATTTCTGATACATGAAATAAAAATTCCCGCAAAGTAACTTTGGAAAACACAACTGTTTGTTTTATTTTCTGCGATCAAAAGATTGATGTGGTCAGGAAAGGTCAGTTTGTTCTTGAAAATCTCGTTAAAATTCATTCGATTACCATGCCTTGTCAAAACGTCACCAGGAGGGAAATTGAATACACATGTCACATTCTCGCGTCCAGAACTCCTTTAACGACCTTAATCGTGCTGCGGGAGATCGATTTCAATAGTACCATCGTCAAAACATCAAATTATAATTTCAAAGTCGTTAGACAACTACAAGTCGACTTTTTCTTTGTCTTTGTCTTTGTTTTCCGAAGTGTGCTTTTATTCGTTCGTACATACAAAACTTTATTTACTTACAAACAAAAGAGCGATTCAACAAAATGAATTACTAGACTATTGAGCTTACAAAAGACCTAGAGCTGTCCACAGTCCGCAATGGTCACCACCGTCGAAGTCTTTCCACTTTGCGAGCCATACGATTCGACAGTCTGCATAACATCAAGCCCTTGAACGACGCGTCCAAAAACGACGTGCTTTCCGTTGAGCCATTCTGTTTTCACTGTGCAGATGAAGAATTGAGAGCCGTTGGTGTTGGGGCCAGCATTAGCCTAAATAAAAACCAATTTAACCTGTAGAGAAATCTGGTGCTTTCTTATAGTTGCTTAGCTCGGTAGCATTATTATACTTTTGAAGTACCGCCCCAAGTCCCCATATAGGGACACTTTTTGATACTGAAATGCTTCGTTTTCTTTTTTTCTCGAGCTTTCTTAAAATTCTGTGACGGAGAAAACTTAATATGAAGAATTTAGAAAGTTTCGTCTGCCACAGAATCTTAAAAAAGCTCGAGAGAAAAGAAAACTAAGCATTTCTGTATCAGAAATTGTCCCTATATTTGGGGCGGTACGGTTTTGACGCCGAGATTACCTTAAAAACCATTCAAACTGGAGAAATTTGGTGCTTTCTTCTAGTTGCTTAGCTCGGTAACATTATTATCGCAAAATTGATTGAACAAAGTGATTTTAATCCTTACCATTGAAAGAACACCAGGCCCAGTGTGAAGCTCCTTGAAGTTCTCGTCAGCGAATTTCTCTCCGTAGATCGACTCGCCTCCAGTGCCATTTCCACGAGTGAAATCTCCGCCCTAAACCAAAAAAATCAATGAAAGTAAAGATATAGAAGCTCTACCTGAAGCATGAATTGTGGGATGACCCGATGGAAATTGGATCCTTTGTAGTGAAGCGGCTTTCCGGACTTGCCCACTCCTTTCTCGCCGGTGCAGAGAGCACGGAAGTTCTCAGCGGTCTTCGGCACGATGTCATTGAAGAGCTCCATGGTGATGCGACCCAGGGGCTTTCCACCAGCAGTGATGTCGAAGAACACTTGAGGACGACCCATGATGATTTGCTATCTGAAAATTAAAAATTAGTTTTGATGAAATCAAGTAAATGAAATAGGTTAGTATGTTCAAAATCTAGGATAGCTTATCGTTGCGCGTCTTTCGAGTAATTTTCGGGTTGAAAGAAAAGTAATAAAAGTTCAAAGTTTAAAGTTAAGCAAAAACTGCGGGCGGAAACCAAACTGAAGAAGAAAAAAGACGAGAAAATGACAATCAGACTGGCTTGTCGATAGGTTTCCGGACAAAAAGCCCCCGAGCTAAATTTTGTACATTTTTTTGCTAGTTTGCCAAAATTTTGTGCTTTCTAGCGATTTTTATTTATTTCCATTATCTTCTTCTATTCGCCATGGCAGTCGTTTACATGCCTACAATCATGGCAAACTAGCAAAAAGTATACAAAACTTAGCTCGGGGGCTTTTTGTCCGGGAATCTTATCGATATTCTCGATAAAAACGGCATGCTCATGTTTGACCGTTCAGATCTCAGTTTCTAGGACAGCATCAATCTGCAAATTGTTTCATTGGAAAGCCAAGAATGTCAGCTTTTGATTGCTATTTTATACATAACGACTTTTAATGAGTAAACACCTCATAAACGTTATCAATACGTATCGATTATCGATATTTGAGTATCGATAAGTATTGATAAGCTTTTTAAGGCACCTATTAGAATTTGCGATGTGTGAGATAGCAATCAAAAACTGAAATTCTTGGCTTTCCGATGAGACAATTTGCAGATTGATACTGTTCTAGAAGCCGAGAGCTAAACGTTCAAACATGTGCTTGCCGTTTGTATCGATAAGCAAGTCCAATGACGGGGTAGGCTAATTTCCACCATTTTATTTTTTGCGCAACAGGGTCATTTGCGCAAATTTTTTGACGTTTTTAAGGGACTAGCGCGAAAGAAGAGCGGTGCGCTTTCTAAAGCGTTGAAGGTTTGCTAGAAAGCTTTCTAATCTTTTGATTCAGACTTTTTTAGAAGGGACCCAAGAATCCGCATCCATCGCATACTGCGGTCAGACTTTACGAAGAAATGATGCAAATAATCAACCGTTTCAAGCTTTCATCGGCTATCAATCTCACTGTTGGACAAAACTACGCACGGAAGAAAACTGTATTGGCTCGACAAAAGCAACGTTTTACTGCTATTTCTAATGGTCGCTTGCCCGGTTGCGATTTTGTGCAACATCTTTCTCAGCTTTTGGCTTATATTTAAAAAATTTGATTTTCATTGTTGCCCTAACTTTCATTGTTATCGGGTGCACTTTTTTGTTAAAGCAATAAAATATTTTACTAATGGCTATTAGCTCCTAGGAAGGACTAACTTAGACAAATATTGGAAGATTGCGCAAAAACTTAAAAGATTTCACAAAGCTTAATACAGTGTTAAAGTTGCGCAAATGACCCTTTTTGTGCAAAAAAACGTACTTGCGCAAATGAAATGGCGGAAATCAGTCTACCCCCCAACGACAATAAAAAATTCTTTGTTTTCTGCACGCTTCCCAAAAGTTACAGTAAGCCAAAAGATATTAAGTCGTGCAATATTTTATAGCATTTTGTTTTGCTATTTAATAACACTTGTTGCAAAGAATTTTTCCTCTCTTTAAGGAGCAAAGAAGCACTTTAAAACTTGCATCCAATTTCTTCCGATTAACATTTACTGGTGATTCTTAAGGAAGATGAGCTCTCGCACCCATCATTCTTTCATTGATCGTCTTCAACAATGGCTGACAACAAGGACTCGAAACCACCACCATCACCGCCGAGCAAGTTCGTTTTTATGCTGTTGTTTTTAACTTTTTAACTTGTTTGTTCAACTTTTTGCCGGTAAAAGGTCGGTGCTATCGAGGGAGACAAATTCTTTTCGCGAAATGAGCTGATTTTTTTGCACCTAGGGGTTTTTGATTATGCTGAATCGATTGGTGATGGTTTCACACAATATTTCACAACTTTTAGCAACGTTTATAACAATAGCAACAAAAATAACAACAAAGAAATGTCAACAAGTTAGCAACGAGGACATGACTCAAGACAACGGGTACTTTTTGGCCCCTTCATCCCAGAATAAGTACATTAGGTTTTCAGTACATTTGTTATAAACGTTGTTAAAAGTTGTGAAATGTTGTGTGAAACCATCACTAATCGATTCAGCATAATCAAAAGCTCCTGGGTGCAAAAAAATCAGGTCATTTGGCGAAAAAAATTCCCTCCGCCGGTACTTGTGGAGTATCCGGGGGCTTTCAATATCCGGGGGGTAAAATTTAAGACCGGGGGTAAAATTTTATATACGTTATACACGACCCCTTTTAAAGATATTCAGCCGCTTAAGTGATTTGGTGGCAAATTCCCTTCAAATGTAAAGATATTCAATTTATTGAGGTGATTACTTGATTACGTGATTCGAGGTGATACTCGATCAAAACGTAACTCTACAAAAATTTATGTCATTATTAGAAATGTTGATAATATCCTATTGGCGGGTCATTTTTTCTTCAAAACCATTTTGAGGTAGTTTATGTGTTGATGTGGGTCCGGCAGATGCCCAACCCACACGTGGTTTTGAAGAAAAGTGGTCCCCCAACTAGGATACTATCAAAGTTTTTTCAGAATGCGATATTCTGAGGTGAGCGCGCTTTCCGAGCGTGATGCGATTAAAATTTTATCCCCCGGATCTTATTTACCCCCCGGATCTTAAAATTTTCCCCCGGATCTTAAAATTTACCCCCGGATATTGAAAGACCCCCGGATACTCCACAAGTACCCCTCCGCCCACTACAATAGCCCCAAAATGGCTTGCGTTTGCTTAGCTGCTAGTTTATGTAGTGTAAAAACTTAGCACGCTTAGTAGTTCGTTAGACATACCTTTAAACACAGTTAGAGAGCTTTCTAGCTTTGGCTTACCCCAAAATAATTTTGTAAAAATGGTGTAAATACTTTTCTCTACGATAGCTTGTTATTTTAGAGATCTGCCTTCTGACAACGATGCCAAAGCGAAAGTGGATATCGTGTTCGAGGTTTGTACTTGATCATTCAATACGGTAATGTATTTTTCTTTTAGAAAGTGACCTCCTCGGAAAAGCAAAGCAAAGACGTGAATGTTGGTGACTCGGAAAAAGCGAACAAAGAGGTAAAACGTCCTGCTAAAATACGATATAACCATTGTTTTTTAGAAGCCTGATCAATTGGAGAAGTCGACCAAGGAGGCCGACTCGGAGAAAGCTGACGAAAAGGTACGACTCTTCATTTTTTTTTTGCTAACTATTCTTTTAGAAGCCTGATCAATTCGTCGAAAAGTCGACCAAGGAAAGTAGTTCGACCGACTCGGAAAACCCTAACAAAAAAGTACAGTTTTTAAAATGGCATTTTTAACAATAAAACTAATGTTTAGTCATCAAAATCACGTGGTGATTCGAAACTAGCATATCAAGATCGTGTGTTGAAGGTTTCACCCGAAAGTGATCGAATGACAAAAGATGATGACTATGAGATGGGCCCACCAACTGGTGCAGAGAAAAAGGGAATTATGGGCAGGGTAGATAGAAGATTAGTTTGCTTACTAATTTTCTTATTCAGAGCAAGAAAATTGGTGCAAAGAAGCTTCTCTGTTACTTGGCCGTGTGTGTTATCCTTTTCCTCCTGATTGGTGTGTTGAATCTTGCTTTTCTATTGTAATTTTTAAACTTTTAGTTGGCTTCATCACGGGGATCATGCTTTTGATGAGGAAAACGGATAGTGGAACGGTCACAACGGAAGCTTTCATTGGAACTGACGGCATTGAATCGACGGCTACCACGTTGCCGATACGACTACCCCACGACGCGACAACGAGCACTGGTGTAATGCCAACGACGCAAACGCTGCCTAACTCGACTGCAACTAGTAAAGCTTTGGCCTTACCGTTTTACCTAATTGAAACATTTCGGTTTAAAATGTATTAGAAAGTATTAGATTGGCAACTTGAAAGTTGGTACACTTATTCATTGCACTTTTTAGAAATAACTATTGCGCCAATTAATTTACAGTTTTTACCGAAAAAAAACGCCCATTTATTCTCTAAAAAAGACTTTTGTCAGATTTAGAAAAGCTTTGGTTTTGTAGGTTTCTAGGGGGCAAGAAGTTGAGGAGCCAAAATGATGAACACTCGATGAAGCGATTTGAGCACTTTCTTCCACATAAACCTATTTTGATCCCAATAGGAAAAAGATAGATCATGAAAAGTTTGGCATATAGTCGAATTCTCAGCGCGATTTGTCTAATTGCTTTAATTATATGTCTGTTTGAAGAATTTTCAGGAAAACTTGAATTTCTGCTCAAATTGGTTTCAAAAGTTACCCAAATTTGCTGAAGCATATCTTAAATTAGATAATGTATTACTTTTATTTAGAGAAGTCTAATTCAATTGATGTATTAAATATGTTGTCTGGGAAATACAAAAAGTGTACCAACTTTCAAGTTGCCAATATAATAGCAAGTAGCATTTGCTATGATGATTGTTTTTAGCTCATTCTCCTCCAACTTCAGCTCCACCTGACATTCTGTCAATTAGGTTCGATTTTGAATCAAATATTTAATGAATTTTCTTTAGGCACATGAGATACCGCTTACCGAAAAGCGTTGTGCCGGAACTTTGGAGATGAAGGTGCTATTTTCTTTTGGAGCTATCAACTTTTTAATCACTTTTTCCAGGTCTACCTTCCCGGCTTTGGCAGTCAATTTCGTGAAGAAAACGCATTTCAAGCATAAAACATTTGTGCTTTTGATTGTGATATTGTAGTTTTGATGGTAAATTTTCGAAAAGAAAGCGCGTTAAATCGAATTTTTACAAGTTTTTGCGTTATGAAAAAGAATTTATTAAAAAGTTAAGAACGTGGAAAAGTTAAGATAATAACAAAGTTAATTGGACCGAATCCCAAACTTTTTACCAGCCAGCAGCATCTTGATCCCATTCGCCACCATCTTCTTGTTGAGTCTAAAGAGGGCCGTTGGGTTGAGGGTTTGTTGAGAAGAGACTTATTGCTCGCAGGGATACATCCACAAAGATCATCTCGGTTAAGCATCCCAATGCGAGCCTTCTCGTTTATCGATTCTCGTTCGACTGATCACTTTAGACGAGCACTCTACTTCACTGAACATAATCATCCCTCACAAGTTGTCACCTTTTTGCTTAACCGAGTTGACTCTCTGTAGATGTATAATCGACAAGTACCCTAAATTTTATGTAGTTTCCAAAAATCTAATTAGTTTTGTGGGTTAGAGGGGCGATTTTTTTGTAAAAACGCGCTTTCTCGATTTCTCCCTTATGAGCGTTGACCGAGTGGTCTAAGGCGCTGTGTGTCAGTTTGGCGCCAAAGAGGGGCTTCGTGGTTCGACCCCTCTGCAATGTTGGAGTCTTTTTGAACGCTTTAAGCAACAGAAATTCTAATTAATGCCTCAACCTAACATTTCGATTGTAAAAAAATAGACTAAGACTAGTCTTCGTTAAGCAAAAAGTCGTTTGTCATTTTTAAAAGAGTTTTTGTTTTATCTATAAAAATTCCTACGAAGAAATTGGCTGAATGAATTACTCTGAAAATTTGGCTATATACCAGACTTTTTGTGCTCTATCTTTTAACTTTTGACACGAAAATAGGTTTCCTTGGCTAAAATGCCTAAATCGCATCATCCAGCCGTCGCCGTCGCTCTTTTTGACTACCCGACTTCAGGCTCCCAAAAAAACCAAGACATAAGACATTTAAAATCCGTTTTAATGTTATTTTGTGGAAAAACAATTAGTCTTTCTAATGAAATAAACCGTAGTTCAATTGGTGCATTTGTTGGTTGTAAGCGGAAAGGCGAAAAGGAATGAAAAGACTTTCTGGATAGCCTGGACAGCCTAATAGATCCGAAAGAGCAATTCTTCAGACCACGCTACTTGTAAGCAAAAGCTAAAGCCAAGACAATTGTTGGCTCAGGTCACGGTTGTTGATTTTGAAACAGCTTTGCAATGAGCTCTAAAATGACACTCAGCAGTCCACGTGCGAACAAACAACCGTTTATCGTTGATTTCGGAATTTGGGTAAATTTTTGTCTGTCTTTCAAGTGATCCAATGATGTATTCAATATTTCAGTACTTTAGATAGTATCTTTCTATGTAAATGCAGATTAAGGTAACCCTAGCGCAAAATTCTTGTTATCTGGTGCGCTGAATCGGCTGTGTTCGTTTAAAAGCGTTTTCTAAAAGGTACGCAAAAGCTACCGTACTCCGTTTGCTCTTTACCGGGGTACGGTAGTTTTGGCTAGGCTCAGCTGAAGTGTTTGAAGAGTTACAGTAATCCAAAAGCATTCTACGATTAGATTCTACGATTCAATCTAAATTTTTAATACTTTAGATCAATGCCCATAGGAAAAGGAACATAGTTCAATTGTTTTTTAGACAAAATTACGGTAAGTCACTTTTTACGGTAGTTACGGTAATACTTCTCGTAGTTAGCCTTCTCGTAGTGAGCTCTGGAGTACGGTAGCTTTATCCTAACAATAAATACGCAAAATTCACGCAACTAAGCTCTCAATTAAATTTAAACATAAAACAATCGAACATAATTCCTTTTCTGTTTTTTTAAGAAGATTTCTGTAACAAAAACTGTATAGATTACTGTTTTAGGAATGATCGACTGTTGATTTTAAGAAGATTACTGCCTTTTGGTTACAGTAATCTTAAAAGTACCCAAAATACCCACCGTTTTGCGACATCCTTACCCCACACAACATCCAAACACTGTCACTACGATGAGAAAGCGATTTATAAAGCAATAAATATCAATCCAGACATTTTTGAACAAAAAAAAACAGCAGAGGATCATCAAATACCCGTATTTGTGAGAGAAATTTAAGAAGAAAAGAACGGTGTAACTCTCTTGGTGTCATTTTATGCCGGTGCCTCGCAAATTCTTGCCAATCACCGTATCGATTACCGAGTCGATCACGAATTGCACCTGGAAACGGATCAGATTTAAAAGAAGCCGAGTTCTGATTAGTGGCTTAATAATATCTCCAAACAATTCCCCAACCCCGAAAACCCTCGGGTACAAATTTTCAGCTGACAAGGGAAGGCCAACTGGATAGGCTGGTCAAATGACATGAGCCATAGACGATTCGACGCAGAATTTCACGCCGATACCGAATCTGCTTTCCGTTTTTGCTAAATAATACTCTATCAAAAGCT
Source organism: Mesorhabditis belari (assembly GCA_958450365.1). Taxonomy (NCBI): domain Eukaryota; kingdom Metazoa; phylum Nematoda; class Chromadorea; order Rhabditida; family Rhabditidae; genus Mesorhabditis; species Mesorhabditis belari. Next base: position 217,478 of record CAUEEP010000939.1, read on the forward strand.
ATACGCCCTCAAAGTTTTGTAAGGAGCTTCAAAAATCGGATCTTCACGGCTATCGGGGGTCGAGCGATTATCAGAGGCGATCGAGTTTTTTTGGCCAACTTGCAGCTCGATTTTAGATGGGTTTTTGTTAATAACTTTGGATGAAACAAATAGCTTCTGGAAGTTGACGTTCTAAGCTATCTAAATCTTATTAACACTTCCTGATCTGACAAGGTTAAGGTGCTTAAAAATGAGCTGCAAGTTGGCCAAAAACTCGGCCACTCCGATAATCGCTCGACCCTCCCAATAACCGTAAAGATCCCAAAAATCAAACATAAACCTTAAAGCCTGACTTCTGTTGCTGAAGAAGTGCAGGGGTGGCCAAGTGGTAATAGGTTAGAATACAAGGAAAGACCTGCCGGGTTCGAATCCGTCAGCTGGCTTTTTAGGTTTAAATGGCTTTAAATGGCCCCCGCGACGACTGATGAACAGTCATAGGCAATTTGATGTGAACGGTCTGGGCTCCTTATCTGTATTTGTGGGGCGCCCAAATTCGGTTGGGGGGGTAAGGAAAAAAACAAAAGCCAGCTGGTGGGTTCGAACCCGGCATGTTTTGCCTTGTAGAATACAAGGCACTCTGCCACCCCTGCACTTCTTCCACATCGGTAGAAGTCCGATTTTAAGGTCTATTTTTGATTTTTGAAACTCCTTACACGTATAACTCCTAAATGCGTATAACTTTTGATAGAGTGCTATTTAGCAAAAACGGAAAGCAGATTCGGTATCAGCGTTCAAATTCTGCTTCATAGACGTATGGTTCATGGCTATTTGGCCAGCCTATCCAGTCGACCTTCCCAGGTGAATACCTTCTTTTTGTGTCATCTATAAACAAGAGAAATCCCCAATATAAATGATTGGCGAGGTGTTCTTTTTGCGCCCGCGTAATCGCTCTCCATCTGGCAAACGCCCAGGATAGATAAATGTTCCTTTTTCGCATGATCGAGAAAAAAAGCTCATCAAAAGTCAAGATCTCGAAGTTGGGCTTAGAAAATCCGTTGTGCAGCTGGGCTAACTTCAAGAAGAATCACAATATTTGTTACCAAGGCGTCTTCTAAAAATCAAGCCTTAAAGAAGGAGACGATTTCATTGATCGATTCAAAGATTTCGTTGTAAAGAAAAGGATACAAACTTTCGGAGATTGTTAATTGTGACCAGTTTGGATTTGTGAAAAAAAGAAAGGACGACTCGTCGAACTTTAGCCTGGAGACGTGCAGATAAAGTGGAAATTTTTATCTTATCTTCTTATTCAAAACAAAGACATTTTGACACATTCGTACACAGTGATGCCCATGTTGATGGCTGATGAAACTCTCCAGGGACCTTTGTGCGTCAATATGCCCAAATTTTTGGCTGTACTTTTGCCATAACTTCTGCATCCTGTAATTCTAGCACTGATCCATTTCAGCCAGCCAGTTCTATGTTTTTGCAGCCGGATTGTTCCAGAATCACCCCCAACATCACCGATCAACACAATCACCGAACCAGATCAGAGCTGGGTCCGATTCTGGCCCCCACTGCGGCTCCAACTCCAGCCCGCCTAGCCTACAGCGTCCTTATGATTAAAACCATGGACTGGATACCATATTTTCCCTAGTGCACCTCGTCGAGTCGAGCCGAGCCGAGCCGATGTCTATTTTACGGTTTCCAAGCTTTTCCAAGAAGCTTACCACTCCCCCACAAGATCTCATCGTCAGCTACATTTTTCGACCCCACATCGATAGGTTCTGATAAGCGGTTCTCGAGATTTCGAGCAATTTAGGCGACGCTCAGATTGCACTACTTTTAGAGAAAATACGGTAGATTTGATAAAGAATAGAGACAAGATTACGGTACTTTGTTGAAAGTTTACAGTTTGAAAGCTCTATGTTACGTCCGAATCCGAACTGTGCACCCCGCCGAGCCGAGTTGATGCCTATTTTATGGTTTTCGAGTTTTTCCAGAAGCACAACACTCTAATCCCCTACAAGATCTCATCGTCAGCTACATTTTTCGACCCCACATCGATAGGTTCTGATACGCGGTTCTCGAGATTTCAAGGAATTTAGGCAAAGCTTAGGGGAAATACGGTAAGCCACCCACTTCCTGATGCGCTCAACACTTTTAAAAACGACTCTGTTAGAAATATTACGATGATCGATGAAATATTACGATGATGAAAAGAAACCTGTGTCGTGTCGGTTGCACAAGTCTCGTGCACATACAACTTTCGATGCCTCCGATACTCGTTCATCGCTTTGAAAGTCTCAGCGAGAAATGACATCGCATCTTCATACGTATTTGCACCTAGATTTCATAGTTACAGTCATAGTAGTAATCCATTTCTTAAAAAATGTCCTTATTCTCTTGTCCTTCCCTCTCTGCCGTAGCCTTGTCTAATTTTTTTTTCACTTTTTGCTTGATTCTAGCTTCATAAAGGTAAAGCTTCATAAAGGATATCAAAAAATAGAAAAAGTGGATAGATTGGATAAAGAAAAAGACAAGATTACGGTAGAAAGAGAAAGAGGACATGGTTTAGAAAAAGTCAAATCTTTTGCTTACCTCGATACTCACGAAAATATTGTCCCAATGGCACAAGGTGAATTTTCTCTCGAAATAGATCCTTTTTATTCAAAAACAAGATCATTGATGACTAAAATTGAATTTCTATTACTTAAGAACTCATCAAATAACCTGCTTAAACCATCGACTATTGCAAATCGTTTCGAAGAGATCCATCGACTCTTGCATACGATTCTGAAACGAAAATACAATCGTTGAGGTGTTCTTTGTGCTCAAATCTGTAAACACATCGCTTCTAGCGCACTGGATCCCCGCTGGGCCCCATTTTTCGCGCTAATCCACTGTTTATTATGAGAAAATTGGAATCTCAATGCACTAGTGATGTTTTTACACGAGAGCACAAAGTACACTAGTTGGCCTAGTTGGCCAAACCAAACCAAACTAGTTGGCCTCATAGTTGGCCTCATAGTTGGCCTCATAGTTGGCCTTTCCTTGAGCTTCTCAAATCACCTTAAAGTCGAGAAATTCCTCACATTTGTTTCTATTTGTCAAGAGGAATTTGATCAGCTCAATTTTGGTATCATTAGATGAGCAATCAGAAGTCTCATAGCTAGTAAATGATAGCAAAATTGGGCCGGTTGAATGAAAATTGGTTGATTACGATATTTTCGAAAATAGGTGCCTTTTAGAATTTTTAGAATAGAATTTTCTATTTCCCACAAACCGTTCGATTATCCTCCATCAACATTTGATCGTACTCATTGACCGCACAAATATAGATCACCGCGTTGACATCATCGAAATGGTGAATCCATTTTCGTCGCTCCGATCGTTGCCCGCCCACGTCGAATACTCTGTAAATAATCATAATCGTAAGCATAATATCATAATAATTATAGTATTCCCGCGTACCCCTGAAAAGCTATAGTACGTCAAGTACTCTACAGTAGACCTGGTTTTCGGTCTGACTTTTTATCGAATCGATTCGGTCCGAAATTTCGAATCGAATGAATCGTAAGGCCGAGGGTTCAATCCCTCTAGTGTTTTTCTTCTTTTATCATTTTTAAATTTTCGATGGGAAAGACAGGGATAGGAAAGAGATATAGTGATCCCGATATTTGGTCGATTCAATAAAATGAATATCTCCCTCCAATCGATTCGCCGACCCCGAAAGCTCTCGGGTACAAATTTACAGCGCAATATCGCCTTTCTGTACCATCTACAATGCAAAATAAAATCCCTATCTAAAAGGCCTTGAATAGCTCAATGTTTAGAGCACCGGATAGCTCAGTGGTTAGAGCATCTGTCAGGAAAGCAGAAGGCTTAAACAAGGTTGAAGGTTCAATTCCCTCTCCGGAAATGTTTCTTTGCCATTCCTCACTTTACTTTATTAAATTTAGCTGCATTTTTGCTACAAATTCTGCATTTTGTGAAACCATTTGCCCTACTTAAACAGTGGCTAAATCGGGAGAAAAAATTCAAGTTGAACAGAGACTCAACAGAGAAGTTGAGTGTCCTCGATTCTCTCAGGATTTCTGTTTTGTCTCCCGATCACAAATCCAGAACCGGTTTGATTTGATTCGAACCAAAATTGAACCAAAACCAAAACCAGATTCCCTCTACAGTACCCCGGAATGTCAGGGATACTGTATAAAAAACGCCTAGCTAGATTTTACAGTATCTACATGGGTCTAGCATTAGTCTACTGTCACATTTGCAATGTGGCATAGCACTGTCACAGTACTCCAGATTCAGTGCACCAGAAGGAGTGATTTTTTTACAGATTTAAACTCAAAGTATAAGTTTTTTTGATACTCACCGAAAAATGCACTGTTTGATGGGGAAATTCACTTGAACGACCCCCGTTGTCGGCACTCGAATATGCAAATAGTCCTCTTTCGTGGGCCGATACGATGGAGAAGCTATTCGCTCCAAATCGTCCATAAAACTAAAATAAAAATTACCTAGGCATTAAAATATATCAAATAAAACTTATCTATAGATAAAAATCTCAATTTTTTTTTTCCTAAAATCCATAAAAATCCTTCAACTCACTATTTCAACGAGTCGCCCACTTGAAATTCGGAGCGGCGAGCGAAAGCCCTTTGAATAGCTTGATCGGCCCAGAGGTTCTAAATTTACACAATTTTATTCGATAAATTTCTGATACTACGGATTTCTGATACTACTATTGTACTTTTCAGAATACGGTACTTTTAATGTGTCCATCATATCGGGTGTCAAATCGAGCAGAAGTTTCTCCGATTCGGCCAGCGAGAGCACACGACGAGCGTCCATCTGAAACCGAAAAACTAAAAACTACAAAGTCAGACTAAAAAAACCTGGTAGAAAACACATCAAAAAGGCAGACAAGTAAAAAACCAAAAAGCTTTCAAATGTTTCCGGCCAAATCAATACATTTTTGAACCAGTTTAGGCCATAAGTCAGATTTGGAAGCTTTTTGGTTTTTTACCGAATAATTAGTTTTCAGAAAAATTTTGATTATCAAGATTTTTGTTTCTTTAATATTTTTCTATAGATCACCTCTCGATCCTGATCGCTCAACTGGTAGATGAATTTGTCGAGCGCGCGAATGATCGTCGCCATTCCTAAAAGCACTATCAATTTTTAGAGATTAGATTTCGGTTTAGGCAAAAAAAACTTTTGCTTTTGAAAGCGAAAGTTTGAGATTTACTTTACGCTTAAATCTATAAATGCACCCTTTTTCGTGCACTGAATTCTTCGTTTTTCTCGAGCCACAAAGCCATTTTTCGAAGGCACGAAGCCAAAAATGAAGATTTCAGTGCACCAGAAAGTGTGCGTTTACAGATTTAAGCCTAAAGTACAACAAACGCCAACGAAAGTTACGAAATTTGCATACCGGTGACGAGATTACTATAGACGAGCGGCCGTTTATCCATCAATTCCTTCTCGGTGGCGCCATTACTGTGCAAAATTCTGAATTAGCTTTAAATTGAACTTTTCTTTTATCTAAACTCACTGCATTTGTTTCAGAATCGTGCTCTTCCCGCATTCGCCAGTGCCTAAATAATTTGTTTTAAAAAAAAAAAACAATATTGCCCACCTAAAAGCAGCAATTTCTGATTTCCCAACTCGTCCTCCTGCTGTTTCCGCATCATTTTCTCGATTTTGCGATTCATTGAGATTTGTTCCTGAAAGTTTTCTACGATTAAGATATTTTTGATTCTTTAGACTGTATACTAGGCATTAGACCTAGGAATTTCGTCAATAGGAGAACGTCAATAGAAGTGCAACGGAAAAATGGCATTCCTCCGTCAATTTCACTCCGATCTTTTTCGATTTTGATATAAATTGACGCCGAATTTCGTTTTATAACGATTAAAATCAAAGACAAAAAATTGTAGTGAAATTGTCCAAGAGTGAAGATAAGGCATTTTTCCGTTGGATACTTATTAATACTCACACCCAAAAATCCCCAGGCATAGATCACACCCAAAATAGGCATAGAATTGGTCTGTTGGATAGGTCAGGGCCCGGGTCTATCAACTGCTAAATTTAGCAAACTTTCGTTTTGCAAAATTCAACGGGCCCACCAACGCATTTAGCAAAATTTTGCTAAATTTAGCGCCAAACGATGTTTGCTTAAGTGCTATAGTAGTGCTGGTGCTATAGTAGTGGGCGGAGGGAATTTTTTTCGTCAAATGACCTGATTTTTTTGCACCCAGGGGTTTTTGACTATGCCGAATCGTTTGGCAATGGTTTTACACAACGTTTCGCAACTTTTAACAACGTTTATAACAAATAGCAACAAAAATAACAACCAGTTACCAACGAGGACATGAGACAACGAGCGTTTTCCCAATAACGCTAGTTTCATCTGCAATTAGTCTTGAATGTTATTAAAAGTTGCGAAATGTTGTGCAAGACCATCACCAATCGATTCAGCATAGTCAAAAACCCCTGGGTGCAAAAAATCAGCACATTTCGGGGGGTGGCTACTTTCCGCCAAATTTTTGCGCAACTCGCCATAACTTTCTTCTAAGTCGGCTAATCTTTATGATTTTGGTGTCATTTTGTTACACTTGTTAAGATCTACAAAATGACATCAAAGATTAGCCCACTTAGAAGAAAGTTATGGTGGTTACGCTACAAATTGGCGTAAAGTAGCCACCTCCTAATTTCGCAAAAATTTTTTTTGAAAAAAACTAGTCAAGTCCCGCTTTTTTTTTGCTGACTGAATATGTTAGCTTTATGTGGTGGCATCAGAATATTGAGTCTACAAGAAACAAAACTCAATTTGGCTAAATTTAGCACTTAGCCAAGTTGCTAAATGCTAAATCGATTTTGCAAGATTGGCAAATGCTAAACCGCTAAATCCGTTCAGCTAGATGGCATTGCTAGATTGTAAATAGTTTGGTGGACCCGGGTCCAGGACAGGCCAAGAGAAAGAGAAGACAAGAAAGATGAAGCCGCTAGAAAACGAAGAATTTAGTGCGCTTACATGTGAGCACAAACCTGTAAAACACACCCTTTCTGGCGCTCTAATCCTGTTTTCCTCACTGGATTGCGCACAAATATCCCCCTGGGAACAAGACAACCATTAAACAATAATACTGTACTATTAACAAGTATACTTTGTGCTCTAATGGAAATGCAAGGTCACTAGTGATGCGAGACCTTGATCAAAAAATGCTCAATCATTTTCTTGCAAAAACCGCCTTGTTATAGAGAAAACTGAAGAATCCAGTGCTCCAGAAAGAATGCATTTACAGCATTGAACACAAAGTACAGGGTGTTCAATATTTATGGGGACACTTTTGAGTTCACAGGTCGCTTAGCACTCTCAAAAAGCAACAGCGCAAAATGCAATAATTTTGAGAAAAAGTAACTTAAATTTGCGAACGTTGAGCGTATTGATAAGTGTGTTTCCTTTATTAGCATTAAACATGTACAAAATGAGCTCTAAACCTAGCAATCTACTGGTCCCTCATAAATAATGAACACAAAGTACACAAATCTTCCTCCACTTTACCCACCTTAACCTCAGGAGCGGCACAAACGGCGCCCATTGGTTCATCGCCCTTCCAGTTTGGCTGATCTTGTCGAAATGTTTTTGAATCTAAAAAAAACAATTTAGATATTGATATCAAAAACACCAGGAATATAAAAAACATCAAAAATATCAAAAACACAATATTGATTCGAGAACAGGCAAATGAGTGTCGAATTTTCGCAAAAAAACTGGACCAAAAAGCAGCTGTTTCGGGGTGGAAATTCTCGAGCAGATGGGGTTTTCAAAAAAAATTTGGCTATTAAAAATTTCTAACTTCAAAATGCTCAATGGCCGCGATGGGATTGGAATTAGACGGGGTAGGGTAATTTCCGCAATTTTTTTTGCGCAACAGGGTCATTTGCGCAACTCGCCATAACTTTTTTTTCTAAGTGGGTCAATCTTTATGATTTTGGTTTCATTTTGTTGTACTTATTGAGATCTAGATTGCGCAAATGACCCTGTTGCGCAAAAAAAAAAATTTCGGAAATTAGCCTACCCCAATTAGACAGCTTAAAAGAAAGTTTAAAAGACGCTTTTGTTTTTAAATCAATCCGACAATCTTGCGAGTGAGTTGAATTACTCGAATAAAATTTAAATGAATGATTTTTTTCCTCGATTAATCGATTAATCGATCGTCCAACCTTTTATACGCGCCCAGCCCCCTTTGTCATTGGCAATCCAACTTTGAGCTCAAATATCTTGGTGTTGGGCTGTCCAATTTAAATAGTTTTTGTACCAATCGACAGAGAAAGACTTGGCGCATCTAATGATATCAAGAATATCTAAATTCGTCAGCCATATACCAAATATTTGAGCTCAAAGTTAGATTGCCAATGGCAAAGGGGCGGGCGCGCGTATCAAATGTCCCAGAATCTGGCCTGAAAGCTTTCCTCTTGAAGCAGCAGTTCTGGCTGATAAAAACAAACATCTTACTTGCACAGAAAAAAAGGTTTTTCAGCTTTATTCTAAAGATTTCTTTCTAAAAATCAATTTCCCAAAAGAGACGCACTCTAAACGCTAATTATCCACGGCGAGAATTTCGTAAAATTGGAAAGGTCCAATTTAAATAGTTTTTGTCTCAACTGACAGAGAAAGACTTGGCGCATCCAATGATGCCAAGAATATCCAAAGTGGCCAGACCAACACCAAGATATTTGAGCTCAAAGTTAAATTGCCAATGGCAAAGGGGGCGGGACGCGTATAAAAGGTCTTCCTGGCCCCGCCCCTTTTGCCAACCCAACTTTGAGCTTAACTATCTAGCTGTTGGGCTGTTTAACTGAAATATTTTTAGTATCATTCGATGCGCCAAGTCTTTCTCTGTCGATTGATACAAAAACTATTTCAATTGGACAGCCCAACACCAAGAAATTTGAGCTCAAAGCTGGATTGCCAATGGCAAAGGGGCGGGCGCGCGTATCAAATGTCCCAAAATCTGGCCTGAAAGCTTTCCTCTTGAAACAGCAGTCCTAGCCGATAAAAACAAGCATCTTACTTGCACAGAAAAAAAGGTTTTTCAACTTTATTCTAAAGATTTCTTTCTAAAAATCAATTTCCCGAAAAAGACGCACTCTAAACGCTAATTATCCACGGAGAAAATTTCGTAAAATTGGAAAGGTCGCCGTTGAGAAAAGAAAATGAAGACACGATTTGAGATTTGCAAAATTTGAGTTCTAAAAACGATAATTAAGTCTAGGCAATCGTCACATTGGAAAAGGAAAAAAAATGAGGAAAAAGTCCCACCTGGGACACCTGGGAATCGAATCAAAAAGAAATTGATTGGCTGAGTGACACTAGAGATCTTTCATGAAATGTACTTTGTGCTCAAAAAGTTTGTAAAAGCACCCTTTCCAGTGCACTCAAGTTTTTATTGCACAAGCAATGTATAAGCAATGCTTTAAGCAATTGCTATAAGCAATTTCTTTAAGAAAGTGCAGCTTTCAATGCACCAGAAGATTTGCGTTTACAGATGAACAAAAAAATACACGAAAGATGCACGAAAGATACACGAAAAAATAGAAGGAAAGTCGACTTAAGCATCCCTTTTCTTCTCCAAACGGATTGCCCCAATAGCCGAGTGGTTAGCAGTGTTGCCAATCTGCCTGACTGTCTACCAATCTGCCAATCTGTCAGACTGTCTGCCAATCTACCTGACTGTCTGCCAATCTGCCTGACTGTCTGCCAATCTGCCTGACTGTCTGCCAATCTGCCTGACTGTCTGCCAATCTACCTGACTGTCTGCCAATCTACCTGACTGTCTGCCAATCTGCCTGACTGTCTGCCAATCTACCTGACTGCCTGCCAATCTGCCAATCTGCCAATCTGTCAGACTGTCAATCGAAAGTTTGACATATCGATCGAAAATTCGATCCCGATCTCGGCCTCTGCCAGATTTTTCAATCTCTGCCAATCTCTTCCAATCTCTGCAAATCCCTTCCAATCTCTTCCAATCTCTGCCCAATTTTCCTCACCAGAAAGCCTGCGTTTACAAGATTTAACCTCAAAGTACCCAAAAAGAAAGTATAAAATAAGAATTTACAATAAAAAAATCAATTTTTCACCTTTTTTACCTTTTTTACCTTTTCTTACCTACATTTCTAGTTTTCAGGGAAATTTTTCTATGAAAAAGAGTCGGCTACAAATCTTTCTCAACTATGAGAAAAGCCATGATTTGTTGCGAAAAGTAGTTAGATAGTGGTAAAAGTTAAAAAGTAAAAATTATCAAGAAATATTAGTATATTAGTACTTTTTTTGCAAATAAAAACTCCGAAAAGCAGAGATTTTACAGGAAAATACAATTTTACGCTTAAAATAAACGTATAAAAAATGTTCGGAGAAAATGAAAATGAAAATGAAAAGTGATTCGATCGCCGGCATCCAATTGAATATTTTTATGCGATTCAGACATTTTGTGGTTTTTTAATGGGTAAATAAGAAATTTGCGCGTATTTTGAGCTCAATTTTTGGAAACGCACGCTTTCTGGTGCACTGAATTCCTACTGTGAGACGTGAGACGAGCGTGAGACGAGACGACGTCTACTGTGAGACAAGCGCCCTCGCACTGCGCCCTCTACTGTGAGACAAGCGCCCTCGCACTGCGCCCTCTACTGTGAGACAAGCGCCCTCGCACTGCGCCCTCTACTGTGAGACAAGCGCCCTCGCACTGCGCCCTCTATTGTGAGACAAGCGCCCTCTATTGTGAGACAAGCGCCCTCTATTGTGAGACAAGCGCCCTCACACTGCGCCCTCTATTGTGAGACAAGCGCCCTCTATTGTGAGACAAGCGCCCTCGCACTGCGCCCTCTATTGTGAGACAAGCGCCCTCTATTGTGAGACAAGCGCCCTCGCACTGCGCCCTCTATTGTGAGACAAGCGCCCTCGCACTGCGCCCTCTATTGTGAGACAAGCGCCCTCGCACTGCGCCCTCTATTGTGAGACAAGCGCCCTCGCACTGCGCCCTCTACTGTGAGACAAGCGCCCTCGCACTGCGCCCTCTATTGTGAGACAAGCGCCCTCGCACTGCGCCCTCTATTGTGAGACAAGCGCCCTCGCACTGCGCCCTCTACTGTGAGACAAGCGCCCTCGCACTATTTTGGGTTTACTTTAGTCTTTTAACTTACTTGTTAACTTTTAACTTCTGCGCTGTCCTACTTGATTCTAGTGCACTCAAAGCATTAAAGAAGCAGAATTGCATCAAATTGCATCAAATTGCATCAAATTCTGCTTCTTTAATGCTTTGAGTGCACTAGAATCAAGTAGGACAGCGCAGAAGTTAAAAGTTAACACAGTTAACACAATTAAAAGTTAACAAGTAAGTTAAAAGCTAACAAATAAGTTAAAAGACTAAAGTAAACCCAAAAAAAGGCGAATCAATTGCATCAAAAGTTTATAGTACAAAATCTAATCTATATAATCTAATCTAAACATAAAGTAAACTTAAAAAGAACAAATCAAGGAAACAAATGAAGAAATTTGAGAAAGAAAATCGATGAAAGCACAGATTCCTAAGTGATAAAGTGATCGAAAAGGAAGATGGCTCATTAGTTGATGATTGCGGGTGCCCATTTGGCTCTGTACCCCAAAATACAGTCTTCCCCCCTTTCCTCCTCCTTCAAAATCTCTCTCTTCTCCAATCCAATTTCCCCTTCCACTTTTTAGCCACTTTCCTATTACCATTGTTGCCCAAGTAACCAACAACAGCGAAAATCTGATTTTCTTTCTTTCCCTTTTCACTCAATTACCCACTTTTTCGTGTATTTTCATCAGAAAATCGACTAATCGAATCAATTAGTCACAATTTTGTGGAACTCAATCGATTCAAGACCAAAGTTTTGACTAAATGGAAATTGTTGAATTTAGAAAGAAATTTCAATTGAGTTTTGGCAAGACGGCAAGACGATTCGACGCAGAATTTCACGCTGAATCCGAATCTGCTTTCCGTTTTGGCTATGGAGCACTCTGTCAAAAGTTATAAGCCTTCAAAGTTATAAGCCTTCAAAGTTATAAGCCCTTAAAGTTATAATCCCTCAAAACTATAAGCCCTCAAAGTTATAAGCCCTCAAAGTTATAAGCCCTTAAAGTTATAAGCCCTCAAAACTATAATCCCTCAAAGTAAGGAGTTTCGGATCTTTACGGCTATCGGGGGTCCAGCGATTATCGGAGGCGATCGAGTTTTTTTGCCCGACTTGCATCTCGATTTTAGATAGCTTTTTGTTAATAACTTTGGATGAAACAAATAGTCTCTGAAAGTTGACGTTCTAAGCTATCTAAATCTTATTAATACTTCCTGATCTGACAAGTTTAAGGTGCTTAAAAATGAGCTGCAAGTTGGCCAAAAACTCGGCCACTCCGATAATCGCTCGACCCTCCCAATAACCGTAAAGATCCCAAAAATCAAACATAAACCTTAAAACCTGACTTCTGTTGCTGAAGAAGTGCAGGGTGGCCAAGTGGTAATAGGTTAGAATACAAGGAAAGGCCTGCCGGGTTCGAATCCGTCAGCTGGCTTTTTGTTGCTTTTTAGGTTTAAATGGCTTTAAATGGATAGCTGGCCTACGCGGGACTGATGAACAGTCATAGGCCCGATCCGAATCTGCTGATTAGTCACAATTTTGTGGAACTCAATCGATTCAAGACCAAAGTTTTGACTAAATGGAAATTGTTGAATTTAGAAAGGAATTTCAATTGGGTTTTGGCGAGAAAATGAAATGAGCAAAAGACGATTCGACGCAGAATTTCACGCTCAATCCGAATCTGCTTTCCGTTTTTGCTAAATAACACTCTATCAAAAGCTATACGCCCTCAAAGTTTTGTATCGGATTCAAAATCACCAAGTTTATAACCAGTTTTCGCAGAGGGCTCACAAGGCAGTGGTGGCCGAGTGGCAGTGGGTTAGGATTGAAGGCGAGTGGCAGTTCGAGTCCGCTGAGTCTCTGGTTCGAGTCGGTTCGAGGTTCGAGTTCGAGGGGGACTGATTTTGAAACATTTTAAGGTCTATTTTTGATTTTTGAAACTCCTCACAAAACTTTAAACGCGTATAACTTTTGACAGAGTGCTCCATAGCGAAAACGGAAAGCAGATTCGGATTCAGCGTGAAATTCGGCGTCGAATCGTCTTTGGCTCATGTCATTTTCTCGCCACAATCAGTTGGATTGTTGTTAAAATCGTTATTTTTAGAATTCTTGATCAAAAAACGTTTCTTTTGTTTGAAAAACATAAAACTGTTTGCTTTTTTTGTTTGTTTAACTCTGGAAATGAATTTTAAAAGCGATTCAAGTGGTTCAGAAGATCCAAAAATCGATTTAAAAGCGATTCAAGTGATTCAGAAGATCCAAAAATCGATTTACAAGCGATTCAAGTGGTTCAGAAGATCCAAAAATCGAAATTAAACTTGAGAATTGCACTAGAAGGGGTATGTTTACGGCTTTAAGCTCAAAGCACTACCTGGAAAACTAGCTAGTCCTAGCCTGGGTCTAGCTCAGTCACTGGTCTTTAAACATGGGCCTGATTTCGAACCTAATTCTAGCCTGAACTTCCCTTATTACAAACTGAAGCTAGGGCCTGGCCTGGTCCAGGCCTAAACTGGACCTGGCCTGGACCAGGCCTGGACCAGGCGAGAACTCGTTTGCTTGTCTACTTTGCGTGTCAAAAAGCTAAACATTTCCCTTCTGGCACACTGATTTGGTATACATTTTGCTGCTTTTTTTGATTTGCTGCTTTTTTTTGATTTTAAACAACTGTGAACAACTGTAAACAACTGTAAACAACTGTAAACAACAAATTTTACAACCAGTTTACTGTATACTGTAAAAAAAACAAACAAAACATTTTTTACACATAAAGTTAATCTTTATTCCATTCAAATACACAAATTTTAAAGGGGCACAATGTTTTTTTCAAAGCAAATACCAGTAGAAATTTGTTTAGAGATTAAAATTAGAACAAAGATTTCGAGAAGAAAATGAAGAGAAAGAGAAAATCATCAAAATCATCAAAATCATCAAAATCATCAAGAGAAAATCATCAAAAGCGAAAGATTTTCTCAAAAGAACTACAAGAAAAGGATTTTCAATGGGGAAAGTGAACTTTAAATCGTTCTCAGTAGTGAAAAGTACTGAATTTTCGTCCGAAATTTGAAAAGTTTATGCAAAGATTTGATGTATTTTGTGCTTTAATTGTAAACGCAAAGACTCTGGTGCACTGAATTCTTCATTTTTGAATAATTCTCGTGATAACAAGTCGTTTCGGGCAAAGAAAAATCGAGAAAAATGCAGAACTCACTGTGGCGCCTCCCTAGAATGACGGTGCGGAGCGTCGCGTAGTCTAACTTTAAACGCATTTTTCTCACCACCCGTTTATGCTACAGTGTGCGCTTATGTATCAAATGAAAGCTGAGATTCAGGGCTATTTTTTGATACCAAACATTTTTAGAAATTATGAGCGCTTAGAAAAAAATGATTTAGTCAAAAAATTTTTTGCGACTACGCGACTGTACCCCCGTACAGTCGCGGAGGGCGCTACTATTAGAGGTATTACGGTAGGGAACTCTTTCAACTTATCACCGATTTTTGAAACCGCATCTAGCTACAAAGAAGAACTCCAAGAATCCTTCATGCCTTCAGAATTCAGTTCAGACGTTTTTTTAAAAAGTATTATAGGTGAAATTCATCTTTTAAGACACTTTTTGAACCTCAAAAATGGCTTCGCAAAAAAGCAAAGAAAATTTGGATGGAAACGGAATCGAACCACTTGCAACGAAACCGGAATAGCTTTGTAGGCCAGCTCACTATCCCCTAGGCTACCGTCGCTTTGTTTCCCTCGCCTCTTGGCGCCCTCTTAAAGGTCGCGGTTCGCCCAAAAATTTGCCGAAATTTTGCCATTTTTCTCAAAATTGTATATACAAAATTCTAAAATTCTAAAATTCTTAGATTTCTTAGATTCTTGGAGTTCTTCTTTGTAGCTAGATGCGGTTTCAAAAATCGGTGATAAGTTGAAAGAGTTTCCTACCGTAATACCTCTAATAGTAGCGCCCTCCGCGACTGTACGGGGGTACAGTCGCGTAGTCGCAAAAAATTTTTGACTAAATCATTTTTTTCTAAGCGCTCATAATTTCTAAAAATGCATGTTTGGTATCAAAAAATAGCCCTGAATCTCAGCTTTCATTTGATACATAAGCGCACACTGTAGCATAAATGGGTGGTGAGAAAAATGCGTTTAAAGTTAGACTACGCGACGCTCCGCACCGTCATTCTAGGCGCTAGTCAGTCAAAAGTACAATCAAATACAAAGCACATCAAAAAGCCAAAAAGCTCATTTCGAAAGGCTTGAAAAGCCAGCAAGAAAAGTGTAAATTAATCTAAAACACAGTTTTCTATCAAAAATCAATCAAACTATCTTGATTTTTCATTTTGCGCGTAAAAAGCGGTAATATTTAATGGGACAACATCATGATTTTTCTGCCCTAAACCGAAAAAGTGACCATCGAAGTTGATGGAGCGAGACATGACGAGGAAAAACGCTGTCAAAAGAACGATTGCACAGAAAAGCTGAAAATTTAAGACTTTGTGGAAATCGTTTTAAAGAATTTAAAGAATTTAAAGGATTTAAAGGATTTAAAGGATTTAAAGAATCCGTGTCCTAAAAACGTCTCTCTTTTCTCTTTCTACCGTAATCCTATGTCTTTTTTTAAACTAATCTCTTTTCACTTTCTATTTCTTTTTATATCTTTCAATATCCCGCAAAGAATCCAACAAAAAAGTGAATAGATTTGATAGAAATTCGAGACAATTACGATAGATTACGGTTGATTACGATAGATTACAATAGATTACGGTTGATTACGGTAGTTTTGACAGAAAAAATTAACTAAAACCCCAACCTTACTCAAATTCGTCAATGTCGTATTTTTGTAGAAATCCAATTGCTTTTTCAGACGATCGTCACTGTCCGTTTCCGCGCCGCCAAATGCCAATCTGGAAACAGTTTAGTTAGAAACCAAACCGTTCAATTGCAACGAACACCTGGTCGGACTAGGGCCTGATCTGAGTTGACTTCAAGGGCCTGGGGAGACTAGGGCCTGATCTGACCTGACTTCAAGGGCCTGGGGAGACTAGGGCCTGATCTGAGTTGACTTCAAGGGCCTGGGGAGACTAGGGCCTGATCTGACCTGACTTCAAGGGCCTGGGGAGACTAGGGCCTGATCTGAGTTGACTTCAAGGGCCTGGGGAGACTAGGGCCTGATCTGACCTGACTTCAAGGGCCTGGGGAGACTAGGGCCTGATCTGAGTTGACTTCAAGGGCCTGGGGAGACTAGGGCCTGATCTGAGTTGACTTCAATGGCCTGGGCAGACAGGCCTGATAGGATCTCTGCTCACCTAGAAACCCTAGGGTTTAATTGAAACATCCTTAGACAAGAATTGCATTAAACATATTCTACTGCGATCTTTCTACGAGTAGAAAAGAAAGGAAAAGAAAGAAAGGAACAAACCGTCTCGTGGAGGATTGCTGATATTGCGATACACTGGGCATGGCTATCGACACCTGGAAAGAGATCGATGTAGAGATTGATGGATTGAACCAACAATGGACCGATAGACCGTTCAATTTGCGAAGAACTTTTGAGACAAAATCATAAATACTGATCATAAATAAATATTTGTTTTGACGTTTGTTTGTACTTGTTTGTTTATCTCCTGATGTACTTTTGAGTTCAAATCTGTGAACGTTTCTTTTGTTCTTCGTTTCTTTTGTGTTTCTTTTGTTTCTACTTCCATTTATAATCAAAAAATGCATCAATTCAACTATTTTTTTCATTAAAAAAGCCGATCGAAGGCAAAAATCAAGGAAAATAAAGTTTTATGTAGATTTTCATATGTTAACTTTCAAGATTAATGCAAATTGGCAAAGCAATTTGGTAAAGCAACCGGTAAAATGTTTAAATGATTAAACGAAACTTTTTTTTTACCTGTAGATTGTGTGGATGGTTGCTGTTGTCGTTGTGTCGACTCTCGTGGTCCTCTAGGGACTCCTCGCTTGACGAGCTCTGTGGGCGCGTTTCCCATTTGTGTGACACCAACGAAAACACCTGAAAAGATAAAAAACTTGATAAAGAATTCAACTTAATCGAGTATTTTGGCATATTTTTGGCTTTTTTCGGCTTTTTTCGGCTTTTTTCGGCATTTTCGGCATTTTTCGGCAATCAATTTCATAAAATAGAAGCTACTCTTGTCAACCGATGTATTCAAACATTTTTAATCGTTCCCGATTTTTCTCTAGACTCTAAAGATTCGCTAGGCAGTTTTTCTAAAGATATTCAGCTATTCAATAGTCATTCTCAAGTTATTCATTCTAAAGATATTCAGCTATTCAATAATGAATCATTCTAAAGATATTCAGCTATTCAATAAGCATACATTCTCAAGAGATTCAGCATCTAAAGATGAAAGAAAGGTACATAAATTCCCTTAAATTTAGCAAGAACTAGTACTATAAACATTGCTCAACCTCATTGCCGGATTTAGCAATCATTCTAAGCAATCATTCTAAAGATAATCAGCTATTCAATCATTCTGAAGATATTCAGCTATTCAATACTGAATCATTCTAAAGATAATCAGCTATTCAGAATGAATGGTTCTAAAGATATTCAGCTATTCAAGGATGAACCATTCCAAAGTTATTTAGCTATTCAATCATTCTAAATATATTCAGCTATTCAAGAATGAATCATTCTAAAGATCTTCAGCTATTCAAGAATGAATCATTCTAGAGATATTCAGCTATTCAAAAGCGAACCATTCTAAAGATATTCAGCTATTCAATAACCAATCATTCTAAAGATATTCAGCTATTCAATCATTCTCAAGTTATTCAGCTATTCAATAGCGAACCATTCTAAAGATATTCAGCTATCCAAGAATGAATCATTCTAAAGCTATTCAGCTATTCACTTGATCACTGAATATCGTTGTTTATCATTTTCTTTAGCACGCAATATCGTTATTTAACATTTTCTTTTGCAAAAATGATCGTTCAACTTTTTCTAAATCAACAACGTTTACTTATCTCAAGAATTTCCGAGAAAATTTTGCACTTTGCAAATTTACATTTTTCAAAACCCACTTTTTTCACTGAGCTAATAAAATAGCGCAAACGGCGCTCGCGGATTTCCTTCGAGAAATCCATTTTTGAGATATCTATCTATAGAAAAATGTTATAATAAAGAAAAATCGAAAAAGAAATGATTTTTTTTAAAGCAAATTATCGCAAAAATAGATGAAAAGTTTCGGCTTTAAGCTTTTCAAACCAAAGCCAAGTGATCTCAGGTTCAAAATACAATAGATAGCTCAAAAAGTATCAAGTGCTCAAGTCAAAAAGTATCAAGTGCTGGAGAATTGAAGCCCTTAATCTTGGCTTCATTTTTCTATTAAAAACTTTACAATTGGAGTTATGCAACTCATTTTACAAGCTTTTGAATAAACTCTAGTCGACTTTTCTTTAGCAAAATGCTCTTTTTAATGAGCAAGTTTTGCTTATGAAATTTTATCAAAAGAGCTGAAGTTATTATTGTTATTAATCCGTTATTATTGTTTTTATTAACTACGGCCTTGCCACGAACTACGACCTTGCCAGGAGCTCCGGCCTTGCCACGATCTACGGCCTTGCCACGAACTACGGCCTTGCCACGAACTACGACCTTACCAGGAGCTCCGGCCTTGCCAAGATCTACGGCCTTGCCACGAACTACGGCCTTGCCACGTTGAAACACGGTATCCCGTCAAATCTACCAAGTTAAGCAACGTTGGGCTCGGTTAGTCTCTGGTTCGAATCCAGCAGATGAGTCAGGGATATCTTCCCTAAGCCGAGTGCTGTAGGCGAGTTGTAGATGTAGGACACCCATATGGTGAACTGGTTGTCAAGATCGGTCCCCCTAGACCCCTTCCCCTCGGGATTGGGATAACCAGGGATGGGTAGACTTGTCTAAGGCTCAAGTTCATATAAAGCCGGTAGTTTTCTCCTCCTAAATCGTCTCTTCTACATCGTCCCATCCACAAAAACGATAGAATATTCCCTAGGTCTTAAGGTGTAACTTGTGCTTATGTGTGTGCAAAATCAATCACCGATAACCCCGATATACATTATTATTATTATTATTATTATTTAATAGCATTAAATAGTATTTTTATATTAAATAAATAGTTGAAAATGGTCTCCTGACATTTTTTTATAATGAAAACCATTAAAAAGAGCATTTTGCTAAAGAAAAGTCGACTAGAGTTGATTCAAAAGCTTGTAAAATGAGCTGTATAACTCCAATTGTAAAGTTTTTAGTAGAAAAATGAAGCGAAGATTAACGGCTTCAATTCTCTATATAAAATTGAGTAAACTAGAAAGCTTGCGTTTATAGATTCAAGCACAAAGTACACGAGAAGAAAGAACTAAATCGGAAGCTGAGTTCTTTGTGCTAAAAACGCACTCTGTCTGTAAACGCACTCTGTCTAGTGCAAGCAATTTGTGCTTTTATTGCAGTATTGCAAGAAAAATGAAGAATTCAGTGCACTAGAAAGCTTGCGTTTAAGCACAAAGTAAACAAAATAACAAAGCTACAGGATTTTAGCTAATAAAATCTACTAAATAAAAAGTAGAAGAGATTTTTGTCCGTCTGTGCCGCAAACTTTGGTCCGCTTGTCAGCGTCTATTGACAAAAAGGGGCGGGGCTTAGATTGCGTGGAAAACAATCTCTCCAGGACCTCTTCAGTAAAAAACAAGAGCCTTACTAAGCGTTGGTAATCAAATAATTTGTAAATAACTGACGCAAAAAGCTTCATTTCTTAACTAATACGAAAATTTGAGAGCAATGACGACTTTTCTCTTAAAGAAATAAGATTTAAAGGGAAAAAAGAGGCATATCGCGTGACTCTTTTCTTCAGAGATGAAATATAAAGTACGGAGAGAAATTTGCATATTTAATTGAATAAGAGAAAGATCAACCGACGAGTTTTAAGAAAAATTAAGAGATGAAAGGCGATTTGGATGGGAATTTGATGAATTTCCGGGTGAGTCACGAAAAATGGAAAGGAGAAGCTTGATACTTTGAATCACCATCAGATCCACAAATTCAAAATTGTCCGTTTAGCTTAGCCGCGATGTTCAGAGGTGTCAAAGAATGCATACGAAGCTAAAGATACTCAAAGTTTACTCAAAATATAACTTTACTTTGCGCAAAACACTAGAATAAAGATGTAAAAAGGGGATTGAACTGAGATGCAAAAGATGGGAGACACTACCACTGTAGACACTACCACTACCAATGCACCATCTAGTTATTTCTTTGATGCGAAGGTAGCCCTTAGACCTTAAAAAGTCTGACAGATCTGGTTGAAAGCTCTTGGAGTATCTCTGCTTACAAGGGAACCCCACCCAAGCCTAAGCCTAAGCCAAAGCCTAAGCCTAAGCCTAAGCCTGAGCTTAAGCCTAAGTCCAAGCCTAAGCCTAAGCCTAAACTGGCTGAGATCCAGAAAATCAGGGTTCAGCCCAAACCCAAATAGACTTAGTGCTAGGCGCTAGCCGCTAGCCTACGCACTAAGTCCAAGCCTAAGCCTGAGCTTAAGCCTGAGCCTAAGCCTAAGCCCCGATCAATTGAAACACGTTTTAGCCTATTTTGTAGAAGAGATTTACGACTTTCAAATAGTATATCAGGTTATATTCATCGATATCAGGTTTCTATCGTTGGAAATTTATGAAAATGTTGAAATCCGCATTTCTTATGCATGTATCTAATATCTAGAGTACTGGACAATGAAATATCATATTTGAAAAACGATCGTCACTTTCGCGCGTCTGTAACTCCCTTGTTTTTACCGTATTTTTAAACTATTAATATTATACATTTTGTGAAAGCCCTTGAAAAGAGCTTTCACAAAATGTGCAACATTAATAGTTTAGAAATACGTAAAGAAAACGGAGTTACAGACGCGCGAAAGTGACGATCTTTTTTCAAATATGATATTTCGTTGTCCAGTAGTGTATCTATTCTATTTGAGTGTAGTAGAAAGGTAAAGTATACCTTTCTATAAGAATTAAGTAATTGATAATAGCTAGGAAAGCTTTTACTTTCAGCTAAATATCAATAATAAATACAATAATATCAATAATATCAATAATAATATCAATAATAATATCAATAATATCAATAATAATATCAATAATATCAATTGGAGTATCTCTGCTTACAAGGGAACCCCACCCAAGCCTAAGCCTTGATAATACAATAATATCAATAATTTTACCTTGCATGCGATCATGACCACCTTTCCGACCCTCCATCGCCCTCGCGGTGTGATAAGTGTACGACCACGAACTAAAAATTGAAAAAATTGAAAAAATTGAAAAAATTAAAAAACTTTCCAAAAACTCTTAAAAGATCTATGGAATTTTAAGCAAATCAATAGAATTTTAAAGCTTTTAAGGCTTTCGCTTTCGAAAAAAAAGCTCTAAGAATCCCGGAAAGGCACATTGCATGACATGGAAAAAGAAAGAAATAGGAAAATTTTCTTAGGGGAAAAGTTGAGTCAAATTGAAATTGGCTCAATTTTAAGCGAAATCTTCAGCTTTTTAAGCCAAAATGCAGTATTTTGTATGCATTTTTGAGCACAGAATTCAATTTGACAATTTGCTAAAATAATAAAATAATAGCTGAGCGGAAATGTGGAGTGAAATGGAAATTGATAGGAAATTGAAGAAAGAAATTGAAGAAAGAAATTGATAATAGCTAGAAAGCTCTTACTTTAGCATAGCGTACTTCTATGTAGTGCGCGCTTTTTTTACTGTTAAAGTAAGCATTTTTACTATTTAAAACCTAGAGAAGATTGGTTTTTTTTCTAAAACGTGTCCCCTTTCTCTTTCTACCGTAATTCTGTACCTTTTTTATTCAATCTATCCATTTCTTGGTCTGATTCTGTAAAAATTCAAAAAGAATATCAAAAAATCGAAAAAGTGAACGTAAAAAAGCTAAAAATTAAGTAAAAACCCTAATAAAACGGCCCCTTATAAGAGCGTCGCATAGTCAAAGTTTAACTCTCAAACAAACGCTTATAACTTGGCACTGGTACGTTTGTTTCTACGCGCTTAGATATCAAATTAAAGTAGAGAAAATGGGTAATTTTTTGAGATATAACACATATTTTTAGCATTAACCAGCGCTTAGAACAAAATGATTAAAAAATGATGAAAAATTCGCGCTTTTTTGTCACTTTTTCCTTTTCCAGACGTTTCCGCGCCAAACGTCGGAAACTACCGTAACCCGACGCCATAAAAGGACCCCGCCACAAGAATTTTTCATTTTTTTTGCTTCAGGCTCTTTTTTGCCGATTTTCAATAATTTTTTTCTAAGCGCTGGTTAATGCTGAAAATATGTGTTATATCTCAAAAAATTACCCATTTTCTCTACTTTAATTTGATACTAAAGGGTGTAGAAACAAACGTAAGACTGTCGAGTTATGAGTGTTTGTTTGAGAGTTAAACTTAGACTACGCGACTCTCTTATAAGCGGCCGTTCTATTAGAGTTTTCACGGTTTAAATCTTTGGGTAATTTTTTGAGATATAACACATATTTTTAGCATTAACTAGCGCTTAGAAAAAATGATTGAAAATTGGCAAAAAGGAGCCTGAAGCAAAAAAAAATGAAAAATTCTTGTGGCGGAGTCCTTTTATGGCGTCGGGTTACGGTAGTTTCCGACGTTTGGCGCGGAAACGTCTGGAAAAGAAAAAGTGACAAAAAAGCGCGAATTTTTCATCATTTTTCAATCATTTTTTCTAAGCGCTGGTTAATGCTAAAAATATGTGTTATATCTCAAAAAATTACCGATTTTCTCTACTTTAATTTGATACTAAATCACGCAGAAACAAACGTACTAGTGCCGAGATATGAGCGTTTGTTTGAAAGTAAACAGAACGTGCCATTTTGAAATGATTTTGAAAGTACACGACACTCCTATAGGAGGCCGTTCTATTAGAGTTTTTATGGTAGATTGGATAAAAATAAAGACAAGATTACGGTAACCAAGAAAGAAGACAAGAAAGAAAACAGAAAACTTTTGAGTCTAGCGAGCTTGGGTAATCAAAAATCAGAAAAATCTTCAAAAATCATTAGTGATTCCTCAATTCTCTCAAAAGCTCACATCATTTCCAAATTGAGAACTTATTTTGGAAAAAAACTTCCGCAAAGCGGTGATGAATTCTGAGATGGAAGTGAAAAAGGGAAAATTCAGAGAGTTTGAAAAATCAAATTGGGATTTTTTGAGTAGAGATTTTGCTTTTTTAGTCTACTATCCGGGTTTTTTGCAATCTTTTATAGAAAGCTACCATTAAAAAAAGTCAATCCCTCTCACTATTTGCTAAAATGCAGTGGTTAGGAAATTCGATTTTTAAGTGAACGATTGTAGGATTGCTTAAAAATTTCGTATTAAAATTTTTAAAATAAGGAAAATTTAAGGAAAAATGTGACAAAAACTCTGTTCAAAATCAAAATTTGTTTTTAAAAATTAAAAGTAAAAAGTTTGTCAGCTAAAGGATTCGAATTCATGCCAAAAGACTTTTTCGGACAGTAATCCACTAGACATGGTTCAGATCGGGTTTTATCGGATCCGATCCGCCCGACCGATTGGGGTAGCCCGATCCGATCCGTCCAACCGATCTGGCTAGCCCGATCCGATCCGTCCAACCGATCTGGCTAGCTCGATCCAATCCGTCCGACCGATCGGGCTAGCCCGATCCGATCCAATCCGTCCGACCGACCAGGCTAGCACGATCCGCTCCATCCGACCTAGACTCTAGACATCTCTAGACATCTCTAGACATCTCTAGACATCTCTAGACTAGAGAAATGATCTTTAGACAAAGTTATGTCCGCTTAAAGCCTGATTACCTCATTTATCAACCTCAGTAAAGCTAAAATTTCTAAAACTAAGACTTTACTTTACTGAAACAGTGCTTTTAGAAGTGATTTTTTCAAATTTTTGGTTAAATCCTTAAATTTTCCAAACAAATAAAGGCAATGAATTGTGTTTTTTCAAAAAAAAAATCGAGATAAAAGGCGAGATGTGCGTGGAAATGGCAAATTGGTGTGACAAATTACGAGAATCGGATGGGAAAAGGGAAAAAGAATGAAAGAATTGAAAGAAAAGGATGAAAAAAGGAATTCTAAAGTGAAAAAAACCTTTCCCAAGTCTTTTTTTTCTTTTTACTCACTTGAAATTCTGTGTGAACATTGGAAAACATTGGAAAACATTGGAAAAATTGCCTTTTTTCTTTTTTTAAACACAATTAGTCAAATTGGAGAAGATGTGGGAGAGAATTTTAAAGAAATGAAATAAGAAATGAAATAAGAAATGACATTATTTTGTTAGAATTTAAGGTATATATGTCGTAGCCGTTTACGAAATTCAGCCGCTAACGAATGAGGGTATTTCCGGGCACCCAATCAAAAAGTCACCCACATAAAAAATGTTCATAATGCATATATTTTATAATAAATTTTTGAAATTAACTCATTTGGTTCAGTAGAAAATTTTTTTTGAGCCCCCAAAGTTTAGGTTCAAAAATGCCCTAAAATGGCTATAAAAAATTTTCTACTCAGCCAAAAAACTTGCCTAATAGCTCATTTTGTAGCCAATTTGATGTAATTTCTTAAAGTAAAGCCATCTAAAACAATTTTTCATTGAAAGTAGGAGAAAGAGGGCGAGGAACAAATTCAGGGCAATTCTCAAATGTGAAAACAGCGACCGAGTTCAACTGTAGTCGTTCCTCGCCCTCTTTCTCCTAGCTTTGAAAAACAAATGTTCAATGTAGCTTTACTTTAAGAATCTACATCAAATTGGCTACAAAATGAGCTATTAGGCAAGTTTTTTGGCTGAGTAGAAAAATTTTTATAGCCATTTTTGAACCTAAACTTTGGGGGCTCAAAAAAAATTTTCTACTGAACCAAATGAGCTAATTTCAAAAATTTATTATAAAATATATGTATTATGAACATTTTTTATGTGGGTGACTTTTTGATTGGATGCCCGGAAATACCCTCATTCGTTAGCGGCTGAATTTCGTAAACGGCTACGACATATATGTATATGCTTTATTCAGTTGAATAGCGACAAAACAAAATCACAATAATTACCCGGGACACCACCCAAAACCCACCCAAAAGATAAATAGATACCTCAAGAAAGAATCACAGAGCAGTCAAATCAATTGCCGAAATTGCGGCTTTAAATCTAGCCAAGGTGGAAATATCACGAACATGAGGGGGTAAAATGCTCCAGAATTTAATAACTCGATTAAAAAAGAAACTGTGGAGGCTTTTAGAGGAAACGGAAGGTTGGCGTATGAGAAAAGGCCTCTTTCTGGCCTCCTTCTGGCCTCCAGAAGCCCCGTAGAGAGCCGAATTCAAAGAGACCAGAAAAAAGGGGGTCGGGATGAATGCCTTTAACAATTTTAAAGCATTCCACTACGGTTTCAATTCGGTTCTTTTTTGTGATCCAATACGGTTCCAATACGGTTCCAATACGGTTTCAATACGGTTCCAATACGGTTCCAATACGGTCCCTTTTTAGTTCCAATACGGTTCCAATACGGTTTCAATACGGTTCCAATACCGTCCCTTTTTAGTTCCAATACGGTTCCAATACGGCTCTTTTTTTGATCCAATCGATGATAAGGCGGCGTTGGTGTAACATTTCAAGACCAAAGAGTTGCAATCTATCAGAATAAGTAAAGGAGGAGAATTTGTCAAAATTAATTTTATAAAGAGCAATTCTGGTGAAGTGCCTTTGAACACGTTCTATTTTTTGAATAAGATTTAATAGGGAAGGAGACCAAACCAAAGAATTGGTAACCAAAGAAGCGTATTCAAGAATTGGGCGGACATTAGCACTTATGGAGGCCTTATTACACATGGATTCAATGTGAAAACGGAAACGAAGAGGAGGACTAATAAGGAAGGTAGGTGAACTTTTTGAGTCAAAAATATTCTAAAGAAGAATAAATTCAAAGAATTGAATTGAAAAGAAGAAGAAAAAAGAGAAAAAGAAGAAGAAAAAGAGAAAAAAGAAAAGGAAATTAGCCATTTTTTAACTGAATGAAAGAAATTTTGCAAAATTTTGTCAATTTTCAAATTACTTAAATAGTAATCTTCCTAATGCAATTTTTCTAATGCAATTTTTTCTCGAAAAAAAATCAGAGCTGAATCCATCGAGAATTGAAAGTAATTAGTGAACCATTGTGCTTTTTGAGATTTTTAGAAAAGAATTTCGAAGAGTCAAAGAAAGGTAAAGAAATGAACAAAGCCTTTTCTGTCAGATGCAGGTTTTTTTCGAGTTTAGGCCTACGTAATTTCGAGTTTAGGCCTACGCTTCGAATTTCCTCGTGAAAGCTTTCTCTGACTCAAATTTCATTGATGAGTCGAGTATTTTTAAGTTTAACAAAAATTACCGTAAAAACTCTAATAGCACGGCCGTTTCTGATAGAACAACCCTCTGGATTGGGTTGAAAAATAGAACGCTAGCTAGAATGGCCATCTCTATTAGAATGGCCATCATTAGAATGGTCATCATTAGAATGGCTATCTCTATTGGAATGGCTATCTCTACTAGAACAGCCATCTCTATTAGAATGGCCATCTCTATTAGAATGGCCATCTCTATTAGAATGACCATCTCTATTAGGACAGCCATCTCTACTAGAACAGCCATCTCTATTAGAATGGCCATCATTAGAACAGCCATCTCTATTAGAAAAGCCCTCTCCAATTTCTTTTACGCAAAATATCTACTTAGCTACTTAGCTACGTCTTCTCGTTTGGGACTCATTTCGCTGCCACATCAGCAAGAAGAAGAAGCTCAAGTCACTCAAGTTGGATACGGCTGTGGTACCCCGAGGAACGACAAAGTTCATTCAACTGGTTGACGTCTCCTGGAATCATCCATTCAAGGCTATTCCGTTACAAGAAATCCGTTACAAGAAATGGATGATAGACGGAGATCATGAGAAGACAAAAGCAGGAAATTTTGATAATGTTTTGATGAACCTTCGATTGATGTTTACCTACAATTGATGTTTACCAACAATAAGTCGTGGATGCCTGGAAAAGTCTTCCCGAAGAAACTCATCGAAACGTCGTTTAAAACGTGCGTAAATGACGAATAATTTGGATGGGTCTGAGGACGATCAGATTTTTTTAACAAGGAAGGCTTCAACAATCTAGGCCAACAACCTAGTTGGCCTAATTCCAACTAGGTTGTTGAAGCTATCAAGCGCACGAACTGGTCAAATGTGCATTGAATTGCTCAAACAAATTCCCTATTCGGCTCGAAATTTTCGAATTTTCACCGAAAAACTTGAAACACGTATAACTTTTTATAAAAAGCGATTTTGCAAAAACGAAAAGCAGATTCGGAATCAGCGTGAAATTCTGCGTCGAATGGTAAGCAAATTGGCTATATAGCAGCTATCCATCAGCTATCTATCAGCTATTTATCAGCTATCTATCAGCTATCTATCTGCTTATCTCATTTGGCCTCCTATTGCCTTTCCCTTGTGAGATATTCACGGTAATCCCAATGAGAATCGATCCCAATTCAGACCTTTCCTTTAAGTCAATGCCACGCACAAGTGTGGAAGCTCCGACTGTAAACCTAGCATATACAAGTCTACCGAAAATCCTGTACAAGCCACAGCTTCTAGAATTCGACAAAGACTTCGAATTTTAAAGCTAAACAAAAACAAGAATCTCAATCAGAATTTATAAGTATTTTCTTAAAATTCGAAAAAAATCAAAGCCAAGGAAATGATTACAAATTCCGGCGTGGCTTTGTTTTTTTGAAGTTGAGAAATTTCCACGAAAAAAGCCGGAATTCGAAATTTTCTCTTTTTTCTCCTTTTCGTGGGGGTGGAAATGTTTCAAAAATCGAAAAATCCTGGAAAATTTCGGGAAAAATTCATTTTAATTTGGAAATTCTGGGAGAAAATTTTAAATCAAAATTAAAATTTGATATTGAGAGTGAAACTAGAGAAATTTTTGTGGCTAGCGAGAGCCGATTGAAAATTTTATTCAAGCGTACTGTCGTGAAACTGATTCGAGTATACTATTGACATTTTTCGAGCTTAAAGCAGAACTCACCGTGGTCGAAGCCCGAGGGCAATTGGAGTTGCAGCTGAGTACTGCTGAGAGGGGAAAGAGGAGTAGACATTGGCTTGGAGACCGGGGGCGAGCCCTGAGGGACCTGGAAATCAACAATTTCGCTTTGTGCTTTAGAATTTTGCGATATAAAATGGCACTTCTGTCTGTAGATACGGTATAGTGACAAGTAAGGTTATCGGTAATTTGATACGCGCCGTCTCTTTTGCCATTGGCAATCTAAATTTAAGCTCAAATATCTTGGTGTTGGGCTGTTCAATTGAAATATCTTTAGTATCATTCGATGCGCCAAATCTTTCTCTGTCGATTGATACAAAAACTATTTCAATTGGACAGCCCAAAACCAAGAAATTTGAGCTCAAAGTTGGATTGCCAATGGCGAAGGGGGCGGGGTGCGTATAAAAGGACATCTGATAAGCCCCGCCCCTTTGCCTTGTCAACAAGCTACAGAATTTTAGTGACTTTTAGAATACTCTAAAGTTCTCAAATCGATTCTGGGACATTTAATACGCGCTCCGCCTCTTTGCCATTGACAATCTAACTTTGAACTCAAATATCTTGGTGTTAGGCTGTTCAATTTCAATAGTTTTTGGTATCATTCGATGCGCCAAATCTTTCTCTGTCGATTGATCCAAAAACTATTTCAATTGGACAGCCCAAAACCAAGAAATTTGAGCTCAAAGTTGGATTGCCAATGGCAAAGGGGCGGGGCGTGTATCAAATGCACCAGAATCTGGCCTGAAAGCTTTCCTCTTAAAACAGCAGTTCTGGCTGATAAAAACAAACATCTTAATTGCACAGCAAAAAGGATTTTCAGCTTTATTCTAAAGATTTCTTTCTAAAAATCAATTTCCCGAAAAAGACGCACTCTAAACGCTAATTATCCACGGTTCACCACCAAATGGATATTTTCACAGGTATTCCTAGCTAGGTTGACTCCGGGAGCTTGCCACTAAACTGTAATGAAAATATCTGTCGCTCCTTTTTTTGCCGTTGGCAGTTTAAGTTTTTTCGTGTTTTTCTGAGCACCAACCCATCGATTTTAACTATTTTGACTATCATTTGATGCGGAATAAAACTACGCGTCGAATAATACCAAAATGAACTCAAAATTTTATAACCATGCAAAGTTGTTGGCTAAAAACCTCGCCCATTATGGGCGGGACTTAACCTTTTGCCTCATAACTTTGCATGGTTATCACATTTTGAGTTAGTTTTGGTATCATTCGACGCGCAATTCAATTCAGCATCGAGTGATAGTCAAAATAGTCAAAATAGATGGGCTGGTGCTAAAAAAACGCGAAAAACCTTAAATTGCTAGCGGCAAAAAAGAACCGACAGATGTTTTCATTAAGTTTAGTAACAAGCTCGCGGAGACAACCTAGCTAGGAATACCTGTGAAAATATCCATTTGGTGGTGAACACTCGACAACACCGTGGTCGACAAAAAAGTTATTCAGTCAAAACACACCTGTTCCTTGTTGATTTTGGGAGAACCGGGAGCCACCCGATGCGCTGACGCTCCCCACATAACGCATTGACAATTAGATGGAATGCGTGATGTTGTAGAGAATTCTGGTGTCTAGAAAGTAAAGAAGATATCGCATATAATATAAAGATATCGAATATAACATAAAGACAAAAAAAAGTCTATAATACAACGCAATACAGTGCGTCTCATATTTCGAGACACCCCCCCCCCAAATTTTCTCTGTTTGAAGAGTTTTCATAGTTCTTTGGCAAACGAAATGTGGTTTTTCGTGATCAGCGTATTCGAAAAGCTAAATTGATATTGTTTATTCCAAAAAAATAACAGAAATAGCTTTGAAAATAAAGAATTAAGAAATTTAGATGTCCCAGATTTCGAGAAACCTTAACAATAAATGATCATTAACATAGCAGATGCAATATCAAAAATTTTCGAATTCACGACTTGACTCAAAGAAAAGGACAACAAGCGGTAGGCTAATTTCCGCCATTTTATTGGCGCAACAGGGTCATTTGCGAAACTCGCCATAACTTTTTTCTAAGTGACATAATGACCCAATCTTTATGATCTTGGTTTCATTTTGTAGATCTCAATAAGTGCAACAAAATGAAACCAAAATTATAAAGATTGTGTCACTTAGAAAAAAGTTATGGCGAGTTGCGCAAACGACTCAGTTGCGCAAATGATCCTGTTGCGCCAATAAAATGGCGGAAATTAGCCTACCCCGACAACAAATTGATTATTAGATGAAATTAAAACGCTTACTCAACTTTTTGATATTGCATTTGCTATGCTAATGATCATTTATTGTTAAGGTTTCTCGAAATTTGGGACACCTAAATTTCTTAATTCTTTATTTTCAAAGCTATTTCTGTTATTTTTTGGAATAAACAATATCAATTTAGATTTTCGAATACGCTGATCTCGAAAAACAACATTTGTTTGCGAAAAAACTGTGAAAACTCTTCAAACAGAGAAAATTTGGGCGTTTTCTCGAAATATAAGACGCACTTTATTAGTCGAAAAAGTCTTTTCTCTTTACAAAGATTCTTTATAGCTTAATTTTTTATTCAAAAAAATCTTGTGTAGGCTCATTATTTCCCAATCTCCCTTTTCTGCGGCTTAGGTCATAAAACTTCTCCCCTTCTGCGTTTTCTAGAAAATGAGCCGTCTAGTTGATGGATTTGAAATGGGCCAATTCATGAGAAATAAAGGAAAAACACACTAGAAGATTTATTGTGCGCTAAAACTACCGAACACTAGCTAACTTGAAATTATTCTGAAACTCATTGGTCAAAGTCATTGGTTTTTTTTTTATTCCTCGTGAATTCGCCCATTTCAAAAACCCATTAGCTGAACAGCTCGTTCTTTAATTTTTACGTTCTTTTTATTACTTTATTCGTTTTCATTGGATAATTTTTGATTTTTAGGTAGATGTCGCCAGCTCAACAACGTTCAAGCTTTGACGACCTCGAGGAATTTCGCTTGCGCCGGAAAACGAACTCGATGGATGGTATAAAGAAGGACGCGAAGTTGTGTGAGAAGTCTATCGGTTGCAAAAGGATGATGCCCCAGTGATGCAGATTTGGTAGACAAAGCTGGGAGCCAAGATCGACGTGATGCCGCAGTGATGCAGATTTGGTAGACAGAGCTGGGAGCCAAGATCGACGTGATGCTCATGGTGATGCCGTTTCGAGTGAAAACGAAGATGAGTCACTCGGAGCTGCACTAAAACCAAAGGCTTATACGCATTTGAAAGAAGCCGGAAGGCATTTGACATCAGTTGAATTAGAAGACAAATTACTCAAATTATATGAATGATTCAAACAAGCTGAGAAGTTTGGCGTCAATCGAGCTATGATTGTGCGATGGATTCAGCAAAAGGATCAAATTAAGCAGCAACAATCTAGTGAATTCAAGGGAGCCGGAAGGCATTTGACATCAGTTGAATTAGGAGACGGATCATTCAAATGGTATCTACATTTGCAATCTCGGAGCTTCACGAAAACAAAAGGCTTATACAAGAAGTGTAAAATTAGAAGCTGTGGAAGACGCTAAGAAAATTTCGAAGAAGGCTGTCAGCGAAAAGTTTGGTGTCAATCGAACTGTTGAGTCAATCAAATATGTTGTCTTTTTAAATTTGCAGTCGCTGTTTGCATCATTCTTTCCAATTATTATTAATTACTTTTTGTTGCGATGTTTGTTACTTGTTATTACGTTATTTGTTACTTTTCACTAATTTTTTTCTTTCAGGGTCGAAAGAATGTCGAATGCCACAGCACGACCATTCATG
The DNA here is from genome assembly GCA_958450365.1 of Mesorhabditis belari. NCBI lineage: Eukaryota > Metazoa > Nematoda > Chromadorea > Rhabditida > Rhabditidae > Mesorhabditis > Mesorhabditis belari. Next base: position 249,517 of record CAUEEP010000939.1, read on the forward strand.
AAATGCTGCCTAATTTTTTTGTGTAAGTTTGTTTGTTTGTTGTTTTCTTGGATATTGTTCTTTTAAAATGATTAATCTGATAAATTTAGGTTCACACGTCGGCAAGGATGCCAAAGAAGCAACGATGAGCAAACAACAAGAGGTATTTTGCCAGTGTTTAGATAATAATGTTTAGATTGTCACCCCAGCGATAATGCAATTACCCCAGCGATACTCCATAAAAACCAAGAAATCAGATGTTCAAGAATGTTTAAGAACGTTTAAGAATGTTCAAGAACGTTTAAGAACGTTCAAGAACGTTTAAGAACGTTCAAGAACGTTTAAGAACGTTCAAGAACGCTTAAGAACGTTCAAGAACGTTTAAGAACGTTTAAGAATGTTCAAGAATGTTCAAGAACGTTTAAGAGTGTTCAAGAACGTTTAAGAACGTTTAAGAATGTTTAAGAACGTTTAAGAATCCAAATTGATAAATATTTGTAGAAGTTTTATTTTTAGTTTTTAGAAATCTAGAAATCTCTCATGTTTTCGATAGACTGACTCAAATAAAATCAAATTTTTGAAGCAGTGGAGAAGTAATGAAGAAAAACAAAGCCTTTAAGCACATGTTCCAAGAAAAAGAAAAAACGATTGAGTCAGTAAAAAAAAAAATGCAAATTGAGTGACCCTTTTTCACTCGAGAATCACGTTTTCTTTCTCTTGTGAGAAATTTTTGAGAATTGTGTCTGGAAATCATTTTTTCAAATCCTTTACTTCTTTACGACGAAAAAGCATAGAAAGAGCTGATTCGAAACTCGATTTAACTTTTGTTCTATGATAGAAAACAGGCTTGTAAGCGGAAAATAGAATATCTTTTGATTTCCAAAGCAAAACCCAACAAATGGGACAGCTACGCACTGCGACCGAAAATGCGGAAAAAAAATTGCGGAAAAACGTAGGTGCCCCATTTGTTCGTTGATGATTGGGTAAATGAACTAAAATTCTAGTGCCAAAGAATTTCAAATGCTCTAGATTTCTTCAGAATTTGAAATTGATCCAAACCTTTGCAATTCTCATAGGTCACGAACATTTTCTTTTTTCTTTTGAATTTTTGAGATATTTGGCCGATGAACCTTTTTTTGAGTGTTTTGATCGGTTTTTAAAAATAAAAATAAAACTTTTGAAATAAGAATTATTTCTTTGAAAAAACATGTGATTCATAGAGTTTTTGGATAACAATTTTCGTTGGGTGAAGGATTTTTCTGAAATCTAAACCCTTTTCCTCTAACGGGTACCGGAAATTTGAATCACTTTGTGTTCACGTGGTGATTTGACTCAAAAAATTAGGCTTATAGAATTTGAGAAATGGTACTTTTTGCTCAAATGTGATGTTAGATTAGATTGCCAATAGCTAATGGCAAAGAGAGCGGGTATAAAAAGGTTATCGCACATCTAATAAGCTCCGCCCCTTTGCCATTGGCAATCTAACTTTGAGCTCAAATATCTTGGTGCTAGGTTGTCCAATTTATACATTCTTGGTATCATTCGATGCGCCAAGTCTTTCTCTGTCGATTGGGACAAAAACTATTGAAATTCGACAGCTCAACACCAAGAAATTTGAGCTTAAAATTGGATTGGCAAAAGGCGCGGAGCTGGAAAGACCTTTTATACGCATCCCGCTCCATTTGCCATTGACAATCTGACTTTGCGCTCAAATATCTTGGCGCTAGGTTGTCCAATTTCAATAGTTTTTTTACCAATCGACAGGGAAATGCTTGGCGCATCCAATGATACCAAAAGTATTTAAATTGGACAGCCCAACACCAAGATATGCGCTAGATTCCCAATGGCAAAAGAGGCGGAGCGCGTATTAAATGTCCGATAACCGGCACAGTTGCTGACCTCTCGTTCCCCTTTAAGGATTTCAAAAGGGAAGCCTTCTAGACCAGAGCTCTTTGCTAGATGGAGAGCGATTACGCGGCCGCACAAAGAACACCTCGCGAGTGATTTCCATATGGATTTCTCTTTTGCTTTGTTGATGGCACAAAAAGAAGATATTTAGCTGTAAATTTGTACTCGGGGGTTTTCGGGATCGGGCAATCGATTGAATGAGCTCGTTTTTCTGTAACCTTCAATATAAGCCGTCATTTAAAGCAGCATTACTGTGATTGTTCTAAAGATTTTCCGGATCAAGCCAAGTCAGATAAGGTCAAAGCTTGGTACATTCACATCTAGGCTATTTATTTATGATTAACTTAAGGATTAAGCATAAGATATCTTTAGATTTATGTAGTTTCAGAGCAAAAGTACATTAGGTAAGCGTAAGGATAAAAATTGGGGTAAAAAATGCGTTTTTTTGCATGAGAAATGATTCAATCGTACCAAAAAGCGACGTTAAGTTGGGTAAATAAACGAAGTTGAACGCAAAAAAATGATTCCACGTGAGTTCTCCAGTTTGCGTGCAATTCACAAACCGGAAATTCGAATCAAAATTTTGGCTTAATAAATTTTGGCTTAATTCTTCGTCAATAAATCGAATTCTTTAAAAACTACATGTGATTTGGGAAAATTTCAGAAATGAGAATCGGATCTTCAGTCTAGAATGGCTAGATTACGGTATTGAGTCTAGATCAGGGTATTCAGTTTGAATCTCTATCCAGACAGTCTAGATAGAGTATTCAGTCTAGGCTGTCTGGATTACGGTATTCAATCTAGAATAGGATCTTCAGTCTAGAATAGCTAGATTACGGTATTTAGTTTAGATTAGAGTTTTCAGTCTAGATTAGAGTATTCAGTCTAGATTAGAGTATTCAGTCTAGATAGAGTATTCAGTCCGGATTAGAGTATTCAGTCTAGAAAGTCTGGATTACGGTATTCAATCTGGACTAGGATCTTCAGTCTAGAATAGCTAGATTACGGTACTTAGTTTAGATTAAAGTATTCAGTTTCAATTTCAGAACGATCAAAAATGAGTCTTTTCAAAAAGATATTCAGTTTTACAGATTAAATATCTTTGAAAGCTTGAAATCTTGAAATCAAGGTGTTTTTCGAATCTCAGAACTCAGTCTGTCAGTGAGTTCTTCTTCATTTCCCTTTTCTTTGCTTTATTTTGAAACTTCTCCGATTTCCCTGGGGACTAATTGGGATTGAGGGAAAAGCTCATCTTTCTAAGACGAAAGAAAAAGCTTTTCTAAAACCTCTGAATCTTTCAAAGTTCAGTTTTTAATCGAAAGCTTTTTGGTGAAAACAAAAACGATGCGTTAGCCGCAAAACATTGGCTGATAATAGTATTTCTTAAGTCGCCCTCTAACAAAAAGCCGTGGCTTCTATCAGAAAACTAGTGCTTTTTTATTTTACGCCTTCTATTTGGCTCCTATTTGATTCCTATACCAAATACCGTACGCGCTAAGCGAAATTTGATCATTTAGAGCGCTTTTTGCTTTGGGTATTAGGTTTTTAATTTGAAATTTTGCGGTATTACTAATGCGATTGATGGATCGAAAGACAATTCGATTCATTCGATTCATGATGTTGGCAAAATTTCTACAGGCACGGCTAAACTCTCGCAAGCAAGAGCTGACAAGCAACTTGCGGTGTTAATGGAAGAGATTGACCTAAACGAGGACGTCGACAACGTCTCTGCGACTCTGATGGAAGTATTTTGTCGTACGGGACGCGTGGCAACGGGACGCGTGTTGGTGTTGATTTGATGCTTATTTGGTTCCTACTCGATTCCAATCTGTTTCCTTGTAGTTCCTATTTGTTTCCTATTTGGTTCCTATTTGATTCCTATTTGGTTCCTATTTGTTTCCTATTTGGTTCCTATTTGGTTCCTATTTGTTTCCCATTTGGTTCCTATTTGTTTACTATTTGTTTACTATTTGTTTCCTATTTGTTTCCTATTTGGTTCCTATTTGGTTCCTATTTGTTTCCTATTTGGTTCCTATTTGTTTCCCATTTGGTTCCTATTTGTTTCCTATTTGGTTCCTATTTGTTTCCTATTTGTTTCCTATTTGGTTCCTATTTGTTTCCCATTTGGTTCCTATTTGTTTCCCATTTGGTTCCTATTTGTTTCCTATTTGGTTCCTATTTGATTCCTATTTGGTTCCTATTTGTTTACTATTTGTTTACTATTTGTTTCCTATTTGTTTCCTATTTGGTTCCTATTTGGTTCCTATTTGTTTCCCATTTGGTTCCTATTTGTTTCCCATTTGGTTCCTATTTGTTTCCCATTTGGTTCCTATTTGTTTCCCATTTGGTTCCTATTTGTTTCCCATTTGGTTCCTATTTGTTTCCCATTTGGTTCCTATTTGTTTCCTATTTGTTTCCCATTTGGTTCCTATTTGGTTCCTATTTGTTTCCCATTTGGTTCCTATTTGATTCCTATTTGGTTCCTATTGGTTTTCTTGTAGTTCCGATTTGTTATAAACACGGTACAGTAAGAAACAGTCATCTTACAGTACACTAAGAAAAGCAGAAATAGTTATAAACAGCTTGAACAAGCCTTAAGCAAGGCTTGCTTGCTCAGGCTTAGGCTTAGTGCGAAGGCTAGCGGCTAGCGCCTCGCACTAAGTCTATGTGGGTTTGGGCTAAACCCCCATTTTCTGAATCTCAGCCAGTTCTCGGAGCTAAGGTTAGGCTTAGGCTTGCTTGCTTAAGGCTTGCTTAAGGCTTGCTTAAGGCTTGCTTAAGGCTTAGGCTTAGGCTGGCTTGTTTAAGGCTTGTTCAAGCTGTTTATAACTGTTTCTGCTTTTGTAGAAACACTGTACATTCTTTTGTAGAAACAAAAACCAGTGTACTGTAAAATGACTCTTTCTTACTGTACTGTACTGTACTGTACTGTACTGTACTGTACTGTTTCGGATTGAAAAACTGCGTAAATTTAGAACTTTCTTATAAACTTTATTCACGAAACAACTGCCAAAGTCGGTGATCGAAAATAAAACAAAAAAAACGAAAACAACAACGGTTTTTTAGAAGAAAATTCACCAAAAAATAGTTCGTTTCGCTTAAAAATACATTGTAAAAGAAAAAATAGATTGTAAAATTGTAAAACAAGAAAAAAAATGAGCCACAAGAGACCAATGTTGAGAGGAACCGTAGTGACGCTTGTATTCACCCAAAAAAAGAGAAAATCTACATTAAATCGGGTCATAGAGGAAGTAGTTTCGTGAAACAGATCGCCAATTTATGCTTTTACCCATTTGGCAGAAGAAAATTTCGAGGAAAGGACTCGAACCAGGGCCGGAGTGTCGCGAGAAGAGTGCGAGAACCGAGCGTGCTAACCACTCGGCCACGGCCACCCAGCATGGCCGAGTGGTTGGCCGCGTTGACTCAAGCGAGATCGATCCCTGGTTCGACTCCGGTAGCTGCTTTTTTGTTGATTTTTTTTGCTAAAAATCATTTCGGTGATATGCCAACATAGCGAGGACACTTTAAATGAAAGAAACGAGCATTTAAACATAAAAAGTTATCGAGAAATTCCTGAGAAATCTAGAAAACATTTGCTCTTGGGTGATTTCGTTAAAAATTTCTAGGAAAACGTAAAAATTTCTAGGAAAACATCAAAATTTGCACTAGAAATTCGTTAAATTGAATTAAAATTCGAAAATTTCACAAAAAAGAGGTATATTATTTTCAGGAAAATGAGGAAAATGAGGGAAATTTCGAAAATTTTATGTTTTCGAAAAATTTCGAAAATTTCGAAAAAACCGGTATGGGAAAACGGAGAAAGGATTTAAATTGTTGAAATTTTAGGCTTTTTCGTAAACGCACACCTTCTGGTGCAGTGAAAAGAGTGAAAAATTTGATATAAAAACGAAAAGAGAGCAATTGACATTGAGAAAAGATTGGGGAAATTGGACAAATGAGATTGTAGAGCTTTGAATGCCTTGAACTACCTTTAAAGAGGATTTTAAGTACTACAGTACTACCTGTACATAGTACTGTACAGTACTAAAAGAGCATTTGAAAGAATTTTAAAAGAATTCGGATCTTTTGGGAAAATTTGGATCTTTTGAAAAAATCCGGGTTTATCAACGGGTCATCTCGCTTTGAAGGCCTATAATTTTGTCTAGAGCTAATATTTTTACTAACTTTTTATATCATTGTAAAGAGGACATTTTAGGCTTTCAAATGATACCAAATAAAGCTTGATTGGATAAACGACTCCAAAAAAATTAGGTGGCACAACACTCAGCAAATGAGGTCCATCCAACTCGGGTGTTGTGCCACCCAATTTTTTTGGACTCGATTATCCAATCAAGCTCTATTTGTTATCATTTAAAAGCCTAAAATGTCCTCTTTACAATGATATAAAAAGTTAGCAAAAATATTGGCTCTAGACAAAGTTATAGGCCTTCAAAGTGTGACGCGCCGGTGACCCGGATTTTTTCAAAGACCCGAATTCTTTCAAAATACTACACCAATTACTCTTTTTCTTTTGGAATACTGTAGCTAAACATAATATAATTATTTTACAATATTCTTAGCGTTACAGTGCCCTTCTATGTCTTACGGGATCCTTATGATGCCTTATCGTCCCTTAAAACCTCTAGATTCTAGATTCTTCAGCTAATTTAGAAATTTCTAAAGAATTTCGAAAGAATTTCGAAAGAAATTTACCTTATCTAGATCAAATTTTACAGGTTTTACCTTATCCAAATCAAATTTTACGGGTTTTACCTTCTCCAGATCAAATTTTACGGGTTTTACCTTCTCTAGATCAAATTTTACAGCTTTTACCTTATCCAGATCACTTTATTATAGTAATTATCAATCTATTATCAATCTATTATCAATCTATTATCAATCAATTCCCAATCAACTATCAATTCCCAATCAAAAATCAAATAGCCGACGGTCAAAATGGTCAAAAAAAACGGTCAAAATTTATACCCAAACACTCCCAGTTATACAATCTCGAATAAAAAACAAAAATTGAGCATTTTTTTAAAGGTTTAAGCAACAGAAAGCTCTTCACCTTTGACTTCATTTTTGATTTGCGGCGAGTCAGCGATTTGGAGTGGAGCCGATCCATGACCGTCGATTGAGTGTGGAGCTGAGTCAGCGGATTGAGGGGAAACCACTGGAGAGCCGGTGGCTCCCTCTTGTGGAATTGGGACAGCACTGCCGATTAGAGACGAGGAGACGACAGCGGTTGGGGTTGGCTTCTGAAATTTGATGATTTGATGATTTAAGGAATGGGTGGACAAGCGCCGTATGCTTTGAGAACTTTATCGACCTACTACCGCACTCCGTACACCGAAATTGCTAGTGTACTAGTGCTGTACTAGTGCTGTGCTAGTGCTGTACTAGTGCTGTGCTAGTGCTGTGCTAGTATTGCTAAAATTGCTAGTGCTAGACGTAGTCAACTTTATTTCTAAATCATGTTAAAACTGTTAAAACATGTTCTGTTAAATGGCGGCGGTACGAATCGAGGCCAAATTTCAAAAAAAACCTTTTTTCTCTTACTGATTATGTTCTTATTTAGTGTATTGGTTTCCAGAAAGCATAAAAATCATTTGGCAAAAAGGATTTGGCGAGATTTACGCAATTTTACGCTTAATTAACTTCTTGTCTGTTCTATTGGATTCGGGAGAAAGTTGTCGCCGATTTTTTGGAAGAGGATCTTAAACTTATCCGATTTGATCGTGTAATAGCTCTTTCAAAGCTCTCAAAGCTAGCTCCTGAGCTCTTTCAAAAGCTCCTGAGCTCTTTCAAAAGCTCCTGCGCTCTTTCAAAAGCTCCTGAGCTCTTTCAAAAGCTAATTATCTAGCGGATTGAATGGAAAAAAAACCGTTTATCGATTCAGCAACTTTCAAAGTTTTTGCAGCCATTTTACTGAGGTGCCTTTGACTCAAAATTTCAAAAGAATGGACTTTACTTAGTTTTTTGTATGGAAACCTGTGCTGAAACCATGTTTTTCGGAATCAAGGCCAAACCAGGTCCAGGACAGGCCAAACCAGGTCCAGGACAGGCCAAACCAGGTCCAGGACAGGCCAAACCAGGTCCAGGACAGGCCAAACCAGGTCCAGGACAGGCCAAACCAGGTCCAGGACAGGCCAAACCAGGTCCAGGACAGGCCAAACCAGGCCAGACCAGGCCAAACCAGGCCAGGCCAGGCCAAACCAGGCCAGCCCAGGCCAAACCAGGCCAGACCAGGCCAAACCAGGTCCAGGACAGGCCAAACCAGGTCCAGGACAGGCCAAACCAGGCCAGGCCAGGCCAAACCAGGCCTGGCTTATATAGTAATCTAGATAGTAGGTCCAGATTTTGACCTGATCCTGACCTTTACACTCCTTTTACTCCTTTTAACGGCTAGGCCAGACAAAAGTGTCTGTTTGGATTACGAGAGCTTTGACCAAGTCTGGACCTAGTTCAGTTCATCCTTGCTAACAATGAGGGAAATTTAGGCTACTTAGCTTTCAGTTTACATGCAAAAATCGATTGTTTTACTGTATAAATAGTAAATTTTAAGAATCAAGATTTACCTCTCTGGGCGAGGGTTGAGCCTGCATAGACAATGGTGTTCTCGAGCCGCTTGAGTGAGTCCTCGATGGGGTAGAGACTTGAACATTCAATGTGGGTGGAGGGGCTGAAGTTATAGTTCTAGATTACTTACTGTAATAGTCTTACTGTAGATGTAAGACTGTAGATACAGTAAGACTGTGATCGTAGCCTAGTTTAGATTTAGTCTAGAGATTCGCCTAGATATTTCTATTCACCTAATTGTCCCATTTGCATTCCGGGGATCGGCATAACGGGATGGGCGAATTGTGGCATTGAGGGCAAGCCGAATTGGGACATCATCGCCAATGGGAAACCTGAGAATTTGAGTTTTGTTTTGATTGTTTTGTTTTGATTTTTGAATACTATAGATTGGCCTGTGACTCTTGGCTTGTGTTTAAGGTTATTTTAAAGCTTGGAGACTTTAAAGCTTGAAGACTTTAAAGCTTGAAGACTTGAAGCTTGAAGACTTGAAGCTTGGAGACTTTAAAGCTTTAAAGCTTGGAGAATCCCAGCAATTGCTTGGAGACTTTAAAGCTTTAAAGCTCAATCACCTGGAGACATTGAAACTTGTGGCATCCCAGGCTGCACTCCGTTTGGTTTCCCTCCGCGTGGACTCGCTCCCGGTGCTCCACCCGACATCATACCTCTTCTAAAATCAAAACAAGTATAAGTTCAAGTCTCATTTCTACACAGGAAACTTCAGGCTTAATAGTAAAAAAAGCCGAAAAACCACTTCCAATTCTTCCAACTCTTGCAGCACAACTTCCAACTCTTCCAGCACAACTTCCAACTCTTCCAGCACAACTTCCAACTCTTCCAACTCTTCCAACTCACCCCAATCCCAGCAATTGAGCCGCGTGTACTTGTTGTGCTTGTGCTGCTTGCGCTTGTTGCATGAACATTTGCGCCAACATCGCTTGCTGTTGTTCCATCGCGGAAATCGGCGTCATGCGCATTTTTTCCAATTGCATCACTTCGGTCATCTGAAAGTGAGGCTTTAATTGGTAAAAATTGAATTTTATTTTGTTTTCTGGATATTTTTTTTATTTATTCTATTAGAGGCCCGCCTTCTCGCGTCAAGAGAAAAAATTGGACCATAAAATTGAATTTTTAACTTAATTCCATGAGTAAGACGCTGAGAACATTTTATTATTTCACCAAATTTATGGCCATAGACTAATTTTTGGCCATAGACTGTAGTGCAACTTTTTCTCCTGACGTGTGTGAGCGGGGCTTATTCTAATAGAAGCACACAGCACATCTATTAGAATAAATACGGTATCCCAGTTGCCAGGTGCTATTGCTTACTTTATTTTACTTTACTTTACTTTACTTTACTTTACTTTACTTTACTTCAGCACGCCAAATATTGCGCGCAAAAGCTGAATACTTTGCCTTTTAACCATAGGGCAAAGGTAATTACGGAGCGTCGCGTTTGCTCAAACAGACAGACAGACGCGAAGGATTACTGTAGAGAGACAGACAGACAGACGCGAAGGATTACTGTAGACAGACAGACAGACAGACGAAAAGGATTACTGTAGAAAGACAGACGCGAAGGATTACTCTAGAAAGACAGACAGACAGACGCGAAGGATTACTGTAGAAAGACAGACAGACAGACAGACGCGAAGGATTACTGTAGAAAGACAGACAGACAGACAGACGCGAAGGATTACTGTAGAAAGACAGACAGACAGACAGACGCGAAGGATTACTGTAGAAAGACAGACAGACAGACAGACGCGAAGGATTACTGTAGAAAGACAGACAGACAGACGAGAAGGATTACTGTAGAAAGGCAGACAGACAGACGAGAAGGATTACTGTAGAAAGACAGACAGACGAGAAGGACTACTGTAGAAAGACAGACAGACGAGAAGGACTACTGTAGAAAGACAGACAGACAGACGAGAAGGACTACTGTAGAAAGACAGACGAGAAGGATTACTGTAGACAGACAGACCGAGCGATATTATTATTATTATTATTGTTGTTATTATTATTATTGTTATTATTATTATTATTATTATTATTATTATTCACGCCAAATCCATTTTTGTCTTGGCTGCCGTTTCGGACGTCAGCTTTAGCTCTAGACCTGAAAATTTGTAACCAGAAGCATTCTAGGATGGAGAATTTGAATCAGTTATTAGTTTTTAAGCAACTTTGACTTCCGAGCCATCAAACATTAGAAATCACAAAACTCTAGAACTTGGTCAAAACAAAACTCTCTAAAACTTGAATAATTAAATCAAATTGAAGAGAAAAAGGCGAAATCGAGCTCAGATTTTGTCCTTTATCTCTAGAAGCTGTGTCAGAAGCCGCGCGTTTGCATAAACATGAAAATTTACGTTTAAAATCACGATTTTTGTAAGCGCGGTTGCACTTGGGTAATTAAACCCGATGAAATATCCAAAAATAGAGCAGTTTTGTTTAGAAACGAATAACGCATTCGAATTCCCCGTCCTCGAAAACCCCTGATTGCAAATTTTGAGCCCAATCGGTTGAAAAAAAGTGCGAATTTCGAAAAAAAGTGCGAAAAAGTGCGAAGAAGCCCACACGTACGAAGCAGCCCACACGTACGAAGCAGCCCACACGTACGAAGCAGCCCACACGTACGAAGCAGCCCACACGTACGAAGAAGCCCACACGTACGAAGAAGCCCACACGTACGAAGCAGCCCACACGTACGAAGCAGCCCACACGTACGAAGCAGCCCACACGTACGAAGAAGCCCACACGTACGAAGCAGCCCACACGTACGAAGAAGCCCACACGTACGAAGCTAATTTCACGTACGAAGCCCACCGGTGGGCCGTATCCTCGTGAATGTGTTAATACCAAAAAAACCCTTTAAAACTAACCACAGCGACTTGTTGCTGTTGAGGTAAATGCGGCATGTAGTCGCTGATGAGCCGTGTTAATCGATTGGCTGAAAGAATTCAATGAATCTCTTTAGGCAATGAATCTACTGAATCTACTGAGCTATGAATCTACTACTGAGCATCTGATCTAAAGAGATCAGATGCTCAAAAACCTTCCTTTAAAACTCACCGATTTCTTGCTGTTTTGCCAACTCTATCGACAACTCTTGCATTTGTTGCATTTGCAATTGTTTCGAATGGTTCAATTCCTGGAAAAATGGTCGTTTTTAGTTTTTGCTAAAATATCTAACTAGCTATCTAACTAACTATCTAACTTCAGTGTGCCAGAAAGCTGATGTTTACGAGAGCATTAGCCTTGTCAACAAGCTACAGTAAGAACAAGCAGCAGTAAAAACAAGCTACAGGAATTTAGTGACTTTTAGAATACTGTAAAGTTCTCAAATCGATTCTGGGACATCTGACAAGCCACGCCCCTTTCCCTTTGGCAATCTAACTTTGAGCTCAAATATCTTGGTGTTAAGCTGTCCAATTGAAGTACTTTTGGTATCATTCGATGCGCCTAGTCTTTCTCTGTTGATTGGGACAAAAACTATTGAAATTGGACAACCTAGCACCAAGATATTTGAGTTCAAAGTTGGATTGTCAATGGCGATGGGGCGGGGTGCGTATAAAAGGTCTTTCTGGCCCCGCCCCTTTTGCCAATCCAATTTTAAGCTCAAATTTCTTGGTATTGGGCTGTCCAATTGTCCAATTCGAGCTCAAAGTTGGATTAGCAAAAGGGGCGGGGTCAGAAAGACCTTCCCGTCCCCCTTTCCCATTGACAATCCAACTTTGAGCTCAAATATCTTCGCATTGGGTTGTCCAATTTCAATAGTTTTTGTACCAATCGACAGAGAAAGACTTGGCGCATCGAATGATACCAAAAGTATTTCAATTGGACAGCCCAACACCAAGATATTTGAGCTCAAAGCTAGATTGCCAATAGCGAAAGGAGCCGGACGTGTATCAAATGTCCGATTAGCCCCAAATCTACAGTAAGCACTAAAAAGTTTACTGAATATCTGAAGAGCTTGAAAAAGAAGCAGCTTGAAAAGGTAATACATTCCACACACCAGCTGCAGTGCGTTTACCACCCCACCTCTCTAGCCGTTGCCAACTCTCTCGACTGTTGCTGAAGTTGGTTTACCGATTGCATGTAGTCTTTTCGGATAGCCTGAAAAAGCAGAAATCTTAAATCTTAAAGTCTTTGTCTTTGTCTTTGTCTTTGTCTTTGTCTTGTCTTTGTCTTTGTCTTTGTCTTTGTCTTTTTCTTTGTCTTTGTCTTGTCTTTGGTTTGTCTTTGTCTTTGTCTTTGTCAACAATCTTTGTCAAAAAAACAAATCGGTCAGCTCTTATCGGACAAGAGTAATCATTTAGTTGAGATTTTGATAGGTGTAGTTTAGCCTATCTTCATAGAAAATCTCTCGATCATTCCGATTTGATGAAATTTTGACAGAGACGGGGATCGACAGTCGACAGAGCTTTCGATTGACAGTCGATCTTTCGATTAACAATCAACGCAGCTAACCACTTGACCATTAGGGGAATTGGTTTTTGAAAGAAAAAGGGAGACTTAAGTGGGCCTTTGATGTCTTTTGAGCTCATTTTGCGCTGATCTTGCGCTGATCTTGCGCTCATTTTGCGCTGATCTTGCACTCATCTGTAAACGCAAATCTTCTAGTGCACGGAAATCTTTACTTTCTTGAAGGAATGGCTTGCTTGCTTGGCTTGCTTGCCTGCTTGCTTGCTTGCCTGCTTGCTTGCTTGCTTGCCTGCTTGCTTGCTTGCTTGCTTGCTTGGCTTGCTTGCTTGCTTGCCTGCTTGCTTGCTTGCTTGCTTGCCTGCTTGCTTGCTTGCTTGCTTGCTTGCTTGCTTGCTTGCTTGCTTGCTTGCTTGCTTGGCTTGCTTGCTTGGTTTGCTTGCTTGCTTGGCTTGCTATTTAGTGCACTAGAAAGTTGCGTTTACAAACTTTAAGCACAAAGTTCACCTGGAATGGAACAAAGTGCAAAAAGTACACAAACCTCTATGTGTTCATTCAATAGCGCTTGAGACATCTTTCTGGAGTTTTTGTGAGTACAATTGAATGTCTGAAAGTGATATTGATTAAAGAAATATTCAGAAATATTCAGAAATTGATCAAGAATTGAAAAAATTGAAAGAAAAATTGAGAATTTGATCAAAACACGATAAAGAACAGAGAAAAAGAAGAAAAAGAAGAAAAAGAAGAAAAAGAAGAAAAAAGAGTTGTAAAAAAGGCGCTTTTTGGGTGAAAGAAGAGTAAATAAAGAAAAGATAAGATAAAGAAGATTATAGACAAAAGGAATTGAGCAAAGAAAAAGATTTGGGCAAAAGAAAAATAGGAGATTGATTGGATGAAGGGAAAAAAAAAGGGAAAAAAAAGAAATCTAGTGATTTAGTGAAACAGAAAAGCTGCTTTTACAAATTTACAAATTACAAAGTACAAATTTCTACACAATGTACATTTCAAAGAACAAAGTTGAGTGGTTTTGAGCTTTTAAGCGCTTTTTGAGCTTTTAAGCGCTTTTTAGCTTTCTATTTGTCTTTAACTTGTTAGAAAATAAGCTTAATACTATTTAATAGCCGATTTAGTAGCCAATTTAGTTTTTAAACATTGTCTAAAGCAATTTGGAAAGATTTAGCAGCTTTTTGAGCTTTTGAGCGCTTTTTTAGCTTTCTATTTGCCTTTAAGTTGTTAGAAAATAAGCTTAGTATTATTTAATAAGCTTAATAAGCTTAATACTATTTAATAGCCAATTTAGTAACCAATTTAGTAACCAATTTAGTTTTAAAACATCGTCTAAAGCAATTTGGAAAGATTTGTACCTTTCTAGCGTACTTAAATCTTCCTTTTTCATGCTTGGAATGTGAGAAATAGAGAATTCAGCTTCAGAAAGTGCTGTTTACAGCAGTTTTTGAGCTTTTAAGCGCTTTTTAGCTGTCTATTTGCCTTTAACTTGTTAGAAAATAAGCTTAATACTATTTAATAGCCGATTTAAGTATGCTAGAAAGGTACAAATCTTTCCAAATTGTTTTGTACGATGTTTTAAAACTAAATTGGTTACTAAATCTTCCTTTCTCTTGCTTAGAATGTGAAAATAGAGAATTCGGCTTTAGAAAGTGCCATTTACAACAAAAAGTTTCATCTTAAGTATAAAATACAAAAGATTTTTGCTGTTTAAGCAATGAATCCATAGGCTTAATACTATTTAATAGCCAATTTAGTAACCTAGAATCAATAAAAAGTCAAAAGTCAAATCTAATCTAATAAAAAAGGGTCAAACCCAATAAAAAAAGGGTCAAATCTATAAAACTCTACAAAAATCTCTTGAAATATCGTGAAAACTTTCGAAAAATCCATTAAAAACCATAATTTTTAGTCTTTTCTTTATGCAAAGTGTCAATTTGCTGAAAGAAAAGGGTTCAATTTGACGAAATAAAAGAAATAAAAGAAATGAAAGAGGTGAAAATTTCCCTAGAGGTAAATTCGATCGGAAATTACATAGATATTCATAATTGTAGACTCGCCGAAAGCCAAGAACCTATAATATTCGAGTTGGGCTTAATTTGAGCCCTCATAATTCGAACTTTCATATAGGTAATCGAAAATTTGAGAAAATTAATTCAAAAAAATGGATTTCATTTAGTGAAAGTGGTAAAAATCAGGGTTTTTAGCTGGAAATTTGCCTTGATCGATAAATAGGAGCTGATAGATAAATAACTCTGATAGATAAGCACTTCAAATTAGATAATTTATCGATATCTATATAGATTTAAAGTTTAAAACAAAAAAAGAAGAGAAATTTGGGATCAAAAAGCACCGAGCGGACCCGAACCCGCACCCAATGACCGGCCGCTCGCCTTGAAGGCGACCCTTCTAGCCACTTGACTAACTCGACCCGATGGTCGCCTGCTAAAAAGCGACCTTAAGTAACTCGACCCACTGAAATTGAAACATCCACCCGTTTTGAGATCCGTAAAAAATAAAACAAAAAAGATATTCAGCTAATTGACTAAATAATTTAATAAATTAGCCTATTTCTCTCTAAAACACTCAAAAATGAATCAATTTTGGCTAAAATGAATCAATTTTGGCTAAAATGAATCAATTTTCGCTAAATTGAATCAATTTTCGCTAAAATGAATCAATTTTGGCTAAAATGAATCAAATTTTGGCTAAAATGAATCAATTTTCACTAAAATGAATTAATTTTCACTAAAATAAATTAATTTTCACTAAATTGAATCAATTTTCACTAAAATGAATCAAATTTTGGCTAAAATGAATCAATTTTGACTAAAATGAATCAATTTTGACTAAAATGAATCAATTTTGGCTAAAATGAATCAATTTTCACTAAAATGAATCAAATTTTGGCTAAAATAAATCAATTTTAGCTAAAATAAATCAATTTTCACTAAAATGAATCAATTTTCGCTAAACGGAAACGAGAAAATTTCCTCAGTCACTCCAAATTCTCTCTTTCGTCATTGAAGGTCACGGAAATTTTCACCTGTGCAAAAGTTGGGGAAACAGTTATTAGTTGAAAGAAAATGTCGAGAATTACCCAAAAATAGAAAAGAATACGATTGCGAAGATGATTGCCGGTTTTGTGGAAAAGTTAGAAACAAAAACTGGATGAAATTTGAATCAGTCAGCGAATTTTCGTGTCTAGACTTTGAGAAAAGAGAGAAAAATGTGTGATAGCTGTAGTCAAGTGGTTAGCGTCCTTGTTTTCAGCCTGTTTTCAGCCTGTTTTCAGTCTGTTTTTAAAGCTAGTGACTTGGGTTCGATTCCGGGCACTGTTTTTGATTTGGATTTTGATTTGGGGATGTTTTCGGGATTTGATTTTGATTAGAGTAGCCAAATTTGAAGAAAGCACAAGCCAGAAAAAGCAAAAATCATTTCACTACAGCTTAACGATGAATTTAATGCTCATTTTGAAAAGAAATTGCAAAAGTTAAGTTAATTTTTTGACAGAATTTAGCAAGCCTTTAGTCTTCTAAACTAGCAAAATCCCTAAATCCATTTTTTTTTTGAATAAAAGATCTTGATCGATCGAATCGGCGAGGAGAAACGATGTCAAAGGGTTGCAAAAAAAAACGAGCAAAAACGCCCGGGGTGTCATTTTCGAAAGAAACGAATGAGGGGAAAGATGGGGAGAAAAGATCGCACAAGAAAGGTCAACAAAAAGTGACAACAGATTGCAGAAAAAAGTGAGAAGATGAAGGGGGAAAGGGACAGAGGGGAAGGGACAGAGGGAAAGAGGGTGATCGATCCGCGTGTACCCTAGGGTTCTATTTAGAGTCAATTTCTGAGCTAAGGCAAGTTAGATCAGGCAAGGCAAGGCAAGTTAGATCAGCTAAGGACAGGCAAGACTAGGCCAGGAAGGCAAGACTAGGCCAGGAAGGCAAGACTGGACCTTCTTAAAACAACTTTGGTAGGGAGTGATCGATCTATTCACTAAGATTTCCAACCAACCCTAATTCCCCCTTTTTCTCGGTTGTCTTTTGGCTGATTTCTCTGAAATTTCGTTTACAAGCAATGTCAATTTCTACTTTTCAGAACAATAGACCAAGAGACAGCTGAGAAAAAGGGGGAATTAGGTTCGGCTTGGTTTCCCATTAGGTTCGGCTTGGTTTTCCATTAGGTTTGGCTTGGTTTCCCATTAGGTTCGGCTTGGTTTCCCATGTCTATCCATGTTTTTCTAGACTCAAGCCAAGCCAACTAACCTAAACAAAACCAAACAAGTAGGCTTTAGCTATAGCTAAAGCCATAGCCATAGCTAGAGCCATAGCTAAAGCCATAGCTAAAGCTTTTAAGCTTAGCTTAAACAATTTAGGCTTTGGTTTTTGAGACATTATGAATATAGAGATAAAAAGAAAGAACACAAAAATGGCCAATCCATCACTCTTCAAAAATCTCTTGGGATTGGTTCTTTAGGAAGTTCTAAAAAGGGACTTGGGATCAAACTTCAAGCTACAATATTTAGGTAAATGATAGTACTTACAATTAACATTTTTTTTAATGATAATACTTGCAATTAACTCTATTTTTTATAACAAATACGGAGAAAAACAGTTTTACAAAAAAGGCAAAAAAGTTTGACGACGAGTGGGACTCGAACTTGAGGGCAAAAAGCCTAAATTTGTTCAGTTTGGCAGTCTAACAGACTATCCACTAGACTACCGAAGCAGTTGTTTAAAGGCGTGTAACGGCTTGGTAAAGAGATGATTTTCAAGGTAATTTCTATGCCAAAGATCTCGCGAAGCGTTCTGCATTCTGCAAAAACTAAAAACAGATTCGAGATCATGGGGATCATGGGGATGAGGCCGATGGACTTGGTTCTTGTTCTTTGAGTGAAAAAGTCAACTTGACTCAGTGCTTTTCTAAGATTTTGTGGAATTATCCTTAGTGGAATTGTGCTAGAGTACTGTAGTAGTAAAATAGTAATCGTAAAATATTAGAGTCAATCAAAAACCCCGGGCTAAGTACAGCTAACTTTATCACCACGAACGTCTTTAGCAGGGTTGGGCACCGGGCTTAGATCCACGTTTTATATTGTGCTAGAGTACTGTAGTCATAAAATATTAGGGTCAATCAAAAACTCTTTCTTGTGGCTGACCCCGGGCTCTACCCTGAGGCTGTGCACTCAACACAAAGCAATTTCTATCATTTCTCAAGATTTCTCCAATTACACCCCAGGCGATTTGTTTTTTTTTGTCACCTAGATTATTTGAGGGTTTAAGAATGAGAAATGGGATGTAAAAGGGGCTATTAGAAGTATAAGTACAGCTAACTTTATCACCAGGAACGTCTTTAGCAAGCTTCTTTAGCTGGGCTGGGCTCCGGGCTTAAATCCAGCTTAGAAAAGGGCTTAGAAAACGAATTTTGTTTGTTAAATTACAAAAAAACCGTGCAGTCAATAAAGGAAGAAAGAAAGAAAGAAAGAAAGAAAGAAAGAAAGAAAGAAAAAAAAGAAAGAAAGAAAGAAAGAAAGAAAGAAAGAAAGAAAGAAAGGAAATAAAATAAGAAAGCATACTGCACGTCTAAAATTAAAAGTTATCAACAAAAAAAATAGATATTGCCAATGAAAAGTACTATAAGACAAAAAATTATAAACCACATTGCCCATTTCTTTTGCAAAAAATCCAATTTATAGAAAAAAAAACACCAAAATACATCTGCCTCTTTCTCAAAAATAGCAAGCCCAAAAGCCACATAAACTACAGAATTGAAATGATTTTGGGAAAGGATTAGAGCCCAGAATCAAGGGAATTATCGTTAATAATTAATTGAATGAAAGTAATTGACTTATTTTTAAAAAAAAAAAATAATAGCTGTTTAAAAATTGACAAAGTTGAGCTGTTGGTTTTGATTGGAGAAGGATTTCATGGGTTTCTGATGCCCGCACCAGGGTCTCATTTTGGTCGACTGGCTAGCGCGCTTGGCTGCTGGTCGGTGGGCTCGGGTTCAGTCCGGGTTCGACCCCGGTCACGGCTCTAATTCAATCAACAAAAGTTGACCTTGCTGGTTTCAAGTGGATTAGGATTTCATGGGTTTCCGATGGCCCCACCATGGTCTCACTTTGGTCGACTGGTTAGCGCGCTTGGCTGCTGGTCGCCCGACCGGACCCGGCTCGGGTTCGATCCCGGTCACGGTTCTAATTTCTGTTTTAATCGACAAAAGTTGAGCTTGGTTTTGATTGTATTTGGATTTGGTGGGTTTCCGATGCCCCCACCGGGGTCCCACTTTGGCCGACTGGTTAGTGCGCTTGGCTGCTGGTCGCCGACCGCCCCCGGCCCGGGTTCAATCCCGGCCATGGTTCCAATCTTGGCAAACCATCAACTAAAACTTTAGCAAACTATCAACTTTCCGACGCCCCCACGGTCCCATTCGGTCCCACTTTGGCCGACTCGGGTTAGTGCGCTTGGTTGCCAGCCGCCCGGCTCGGGTTCCAGTTCAATCCCGACCATGACTCAAATTTCGACAAACTATCAACTAAAATTCATAGCAAACTATCAACTTTTCTATTGAATCTATTGAACTATTGAACTAATCTATTGAAATCAAATCATAGAAAAGCTGAGTACAAAAAAAAAGGCAAAGTTTTGTCTTCGAGAAACTCGATTCTCCTCGCGAAACTCGATTTTTCTCGTGAAAATTCGATTTTTCGTCGTTTCGTGAAAATTCGATTTTCTTTTTGGCTTTCTTTCGGGCTGAAAATCTAACCCAAAACAAAAGCCAATAATGAAAAGAAAAAAAAGGGAGAAATTTATTTAAAATACGATTTTCGAGAGTTAGAAATTATTGGAAAAGCGGAACGAAAAAAATTGTTCAAATTTTGGAAGCAATTAATTGGAAGCAATTAATTAGAAACAATTTTAGGACAGCCAAAATTGCGATAATTGACTGAATATCTTGAATTTTGATTTAAAATTTGATCTTTAAATCGTAATTTTACGGATTTTACGGATTTTTTCTTTAAAATCGTCTTGAAATGGGTTTTTTTGAAGAAAATTTAAAATTTTAGGTGTTTTATTTGTTTAAAGGAAAATCGTTTTCCCATTTTTTATTTATTTTCCCTTTTTTTGTTTGACAAACAGTTCATTTCTGAAAAGTAAATAAAGAATTTTTAAAAAAATTTATGGAAAATGAATGAACGAAGTTTTCCATTGTACTTTGTGCTTAAATCTGTAAACGCATGGCTTTTGGCGTGTTGAGTTCTTCATTTTCTGCAAGAGAATGAAGATTTCAAGTGCACTAGAAGCTGTGCGTTGAGAAAATTAAGCACAAAGTACAACGGAAAGCCTCGTTCATTCATTTTCCATAAATTTTTTTTCTCTTGCAGAAAATGAAGAACTCAACACGCCAAAAGCTCTGCGTTTACAGATTTAAGCACAAAATACATAAGGAAAGCTTATTACAGAGAAAAAGTCGATGAAATCGATCAAATAGAGAAAAAAATCGATGAAAATCGATCAAAATCAATCAAATCGATGAAAAACAAGCAAAAAGAGATCCCTCAATCGATCGATTCAGCTCCGATAAAGCAAAAAATCTCTCCATGTGCAAGAAAAGTTCACTTTTCTTGAGTAAATTTGTCGATTTTCCACTTCTAGTCCAAAGAAAAAAAGCCAAAAAGCAAATATTCGATGGGGGGAAACGTAAAATTCCGTTTTTTTGACGAAAAAACATGCATTTTCGACAAGGTTTGTGGTGGATTTTGGTCGGAAATACGGAAAAATAGAAATAGAATTGGATTGGTTATTAGAAAATAAAATAAAATTGTAATTTTCTTTAAAAAAAACTGTAAAAATTAGCAAAACTAGCAAAATTAGGGAAAGTGACGGTTTTTGGGAAGCCGGGTATAGAAGGGATTTTTCTCGGGTGGCCAGGTTGGGCATGGTGGCCGAGTGGCTAGTGTGTTTGGCTACTAGTCTGAGATGTGACTACTGACCGGGGTTCGAGTCCCCCTACCGTCAAAAGCGAGCTTTTTGGTTTTTGTGAAGCCGGGTATTAGAAGGGATTTTTCTCGGGGGGTAGGTTGGGCATGGTGGCCGAGTGGCTAGCGCGCTTGGCCTCGAGTCGATGGCTGGAGTCGAGGTCCATGGTTCGAGTCCCCCTACCGTCGAAAGTGAGCTTTTTGGTTTTTGGGAAGTTGGGTATTAGAAGGGATTTTTCTCGGGGGGCTCTGTTGTCGCAATGGCCGAGTGGCTAGCGCGCTTGACTACGAGTCGATGGCTCGAGTACTTGCCGGGGTTCGAGTCCCCGTAGCGTCAAAGCTGGACCTTCCTTTTTGAGAGACCGACTCTAAAAGGGATTTTTCTTGAGGAGACGGTTGTTCGTAAGGCTTAGGCTTAGGCCGACTGGCTAACGCGCTTGACTACTAGTCGAATGCTCGAGTCGAAGTCCATGATTCGAGTCCCCCTAGCGTCAAAAACATTGTTGCTTTTTCGTTTCGAATAAATCACGCGAAATAAAACTTTTACAACACCCAGATAATCAAATAGCCGTCAATCATCTAAATTAAAGCCGAAAATAGGGCAACAGATACACAAAAAAGCAAAAACAAGCGGTAATTTCTGTCATTTGATTAATCTCGCAAAAATGGGGGTTGTATAAAAATTTACAACTCGTTTTCCCTCTTCAGTACTCTTTTTCTTGGCTCTGAAATAACCATAAACGCGATTTTGATGTGGCCGTTAGGAAAAAGGAAAGATTGAGGCAGTTTATGGCTAAAAGAAGGGGTTTTTTTATGGGCTAAATGTGCATCAACGGGGAAATGTTTTCACCCTTTGAACTGGTTGGGAAAATGAGAATGGAAAGAGAGATTTGAATGCGAGATTATACTGCGTTTATTTGCTAAAAGTATATTTATTCATAGCTAGATTGATGCTGAATATCTAAAAGCTGACATATTTGAGTTTGTTGGTTTTGATTGGATTTGGATTTGAGGGGTTTCCGACGCGCCTACCGCGGTCACACTTTGGTTGACTGGTTAGCGCGTTTGGCTGCCGGTCGGTCGGCTCGGGTTCAGTCCGGGTTCGATCCCGGTCACGGTTCTAATTTCTGTTTTAATCGACAAAAGATGAGCTTGTTGGTTTTGATGGGTTTCCGACGCCCCCACCAGTCTCCCACTTTGGCCGACTGGTTAGCGTGCTTGGTTGCCAGCCGCCCGGCTCGGGTTCACTCCGGGTTCGATCCCGGTCACGCTTCTAATTTCTG
This sequence comes from Mesorhabditis belari, assembly GCA_958450365.1. Taxonomy (NCBI): domain Eukaryota; kingdom Metazoa; phylum Nematoda; class Chromadorea; order Rhabditida; family Rhabditidae; genus Mesorhabditis; species Mesorhabditis belari. The sequence continues at coordinate 271,678 of CAUEEP010000939.1, forward strand.
TTTTAATTGACAAAAGATGAGCTTGCTTTAAGCTTTAAGTGGATTTGGATTTGATGGGTTTCCGACGCCCCCACCACTCTCCCACTTTGGCCGACTGGTTAGCGTGCTTGGCTGCCGGCCGCTCGACCGGACCCGGCTCGGGTTCGGATCTTTCCCAGGTGTAACACCGAAGACGGCTTGAAATGCATAAATTGAACAAACTATGAGTACCAGTACTTATCCGTACTAAATCCATACTTGTACAGTACCCAGTACCCAGTAGATCAAGAAGATCGAGACAGATAACCATTTCTTTGAAAAGTGTTTGTCTGCTTAGCTGAATATCTTTTCCTTTAGCTGAATATATCGATTCCGTATCGTATAGCAAATGATTCATAAGTCACAGCTCAAAGTGCCTTTTTCTCAGAAAAATCTCAACAAATTGAGAAATTCAGCTACAAAAATTTTCGAAATACCCAAATTTTCCCCCCCAAAATGAGACCCATGGGAATTATTGTGGTAAATATTCTGCAAAAATTCGATTGTAACGTTGAGAATCGGGAATCGGTAAAGAAAATGAAATGGGGTTCTTCGATCTGTTTATCAAAAGAGCAGAACTGCAAAAGAACTACAAAAAAACTGATGCTTTGCTTTATTGATGCGATAAACATAGCTAAATCAATTGAATTTCATAACAAATTGTTTCACCGATTCCCTGGTAACTAAATGTAACCAGTAAATGTTTCAGTAGTTTGTTGAGGCGAGTTTTAGCTTGGCCAGGCAAAAACTGGAGCCATGGCCGGGATTGAACTCGAACCTGAGCCGGGTCGGGTCGGGCAGCCGGCAGCCAAGCGCGCTAACCAGTCGGCCAAAATGGGACCGCGGTAGGGGCGTCGGAAACCCCTCAAATCCAAATTCGATCAAAACCAACAGCGCAAATTTGTCAATCTTTAAACAGCTACCCAGACCGGATTCGAACCTGGGCTCTGGATCGAACCTGGGCTCTGGATCGAACCTGGGCTCTGGATCGAACCTGGGCTCTGGATCGAAACTGGGCTCTGGATCGAACCTGGGCTCTGGATCGAACCTGGGCTCTGGATCGAACCTGGGCTCTGGATCGAACCTGGGCTCTGGATCGAACCTGGGCTCTGGATCGAACCTGGGCTCTGGATCGAACCTGGGCTCTGGATCGAACTTGGGCTCTGGATCGAACCTGGGCTCTGGATCCACCTGGATTGGAGGCTTGGTGCAGTGGTTAAAGCTTTGAGTCACCAAGAATCCAGACCAGATCCAGAGCCCAGGCTCGACCCAGAGCCCAGTCCGGATCCAAAGCCCAGTCCGGATCCAAAGCCCAGTCCGGATCTAGAGCCCAGACCTGATCCAGAGCTCAAGCCGGATCCAGAGCCTAGGCCAGATCCAGAGCCCAGGCCAGATCCAGAGCCCAGGCCAGATCCAGAGCCCAGTCCGGATCCAGAGCCCAGGCCAGATCCAGAGCCCAAGCCGGATCCAGAGCCCAAACCTGATCCAGAGCCTAGGCTCGACCCAGTTTAGAGTTGAAATCACTAAAACGCAAAATGATCCCAAGGATTATCGGAACATAAAATCGACGGCAAAAATACATTTATAGCTTATGATAATAACGTTTTTGAATTGGGAAAAGATTATGAAAATTTGGGAGCAGAATTAAACTTTTTCTCGGTGAAAAGCTGGGGATTTAATCGTAAAATCGGCTTTAGAAAAGGAAAAGCTTTGGTGGAGGGAAAAGAGAGAGAAAAAGAGAGAAGAAAAAGGGGGGAAATGAGAAAATCGATATCAATCGGAGCACCTGACCTCTTGGGAAAAAAGGGGAAAAAAACGGAAAAGAACACGGTTTTTTTTCGTACAATCGAGCCGTCTTTTGGTTTTTTTAGCTTTTAGAGAAGCTTTTAGAGACTTTTTTGGAGATTTTTACGAAATTTCGAGGCTTTAGTAGACCAGTTTCCGAGACTAAACATGAGAAAAATTTGTTTTCTTGATTTTTTGCTTTCTTGATTATTTGACTTCAATTTTTGATGTTTATTTTAAGAATTCCAGTGCTCGAAACTTTATGCAGAGCAAGAAAGTGGCACATTTAGTGGGATAAAGTAAGAAAAATGAAGAATCGAGTGCAAAAAGTGCTTCAGATAGACATGGACACTACAAACTACAAACGTAAACTACAAACGCTTGTAACTTGCTTCAAATTTGCCGGATTGAGATGAACTATAGCTCAAAAGATAGAGAATTTCAAGAGGTTTCAAATGAACTAAAGCACACCGAAAAATATTGATTCTATAGAAAGTTACAGTGTTTTGTAGCCTGACTACGCGCCAGTACGGTCGAGTACGGCCAGTACGGTCGAGTACGGCCGTCCAGCAGATTTGAAGCAAGCTAGAACCGTTTTTTGTATGACAGTTTGTCATTTTTGTAGTTTATAGTACTGACTTTAAGGTTCAACTACTAGTTTAAGGACTACTTTAAGGTTCAATTACTAGTTTAAGGACTAGTTTAAGGACTAGTTTAAGGTTCAATTACTAGTTTAAGGGCTACTTTAAGGTTCAACTACTAGTTTAAGGACTACTTTAAGGTTCAACTACTACTTTAAGGACTAGTTTAAGGTTCAACTACTAGTTTCAGGACTAGATTAAGCTTCAATTACTAGTTTCAGGACTAGATTAAGGTTCAATTACTAGTTTAAGGTTCAACTACTAGTTTAAGGTTCAACTACTAGTTTAAGGTTCAACTACTAGTTTAAGGACTCGTTTAAGGTTCAACTACTAGTTTAAGGACTAGTTTAAGGTTCAACTACTACTTTAAGCTTCAAAAAGTTGTTGCTAAGTCAATCAAATTTGAGAAAAATCTGGAAAAAGTCTGGAAAAGTCTGGAAAAAATTCAAGAATGAGTAAAAGTTTCATTAAAAAGACAGAAAAAAGAAGAAGAAGAATATCCTTCAAAAGAAAATGGATTGCAGCGAATGGGGGGAGTACTCGAAACGATGAGAGGGTGAAAAAAAAAAAGAAAGAAAGGAAAGAAGGCAAAAGAGGGGAGTGTCCTGTCAAATAGCTCTCATGTTGTTGAGAGGGGCCAAAGCACTGCAAATTTCGAGGGTAGGGGATCCGGGGAGGGGATCCGCGGAGAGAAGATCCTACACAAACCCCTTCAAAGGTCATCTTACAGGTTTGGGTGTACGTTTTGGAATTTTAAAGGCTAGACTTTTGTTTATGGTTTATATTTTAGAGCTTATAGTTTATAGTTTAGAGCTTGGAGATTATAGTTTAGAGCTTGTAGTTTATAGTTGATAGTTTAGAGCTTCTAGTTTATAGTTTAGAGCTTGTAGATTATAGTTTAGAGCTTGTAGTTTATAGTTTATAGTTTAGAGCTTCTAGTTTATAGTTTAGAGCTTGTAGATTATAGTTTAGAGCTTGTAGTTTATAGTTGATAGTTTAGAGCTTCTAGTTTATAGTTTAGAGCTTGTAGATTATAGTTTAGAGCTTGTAGTTTATAGTTTATAGCTTATAGTTTAGAGCTTATATTTTAGAGCTTATAGTTTATAATTTATAGTTTATAGTTTATATTTTATATTTTATATACGTTTTTATACAAAGTCATGTGTTTTTTTTAAAGTAAAATCCAATAAAAAGAACAAAAAGAGGACTTTTTTGAGTTCTTTGCTCTAAACTTGGCTTCTGATCTGGCTCTAGATTCAGTTGAAACACATGAAACATAGCAATAGACTTCCGATTCAGTTGAAACTGAATCTAGAGCCAGATCAGAAGTCTATTGCTGACCAGAACGTTGAATTTGTGCTATTGAAAAGAAAGTCTATTACTAAGAAGGTCTTTCGCTAAGAAAGTCTATTGCTAAGAAAGTCTTAATCAGTTAGCCATTAAGCTGATAGCTAATTTTGTGATACAGCATATGTATTTTCGGGTATTTTGCAGAATTTTAAAAGAAACCGGGTCTTTTGAAAAAATCCGGGTTTTCAACGGCTCGTCACACTTTGAAGGCCTATAACTTTGTCTAGAGCTAATATTTTTACTAACTTTTTATATCATTGTAAAGAGGACATTTTAGGCTTTCAAATAATACCAAATAGAACTTGATTGGATAAGCGAGTTCAAAATAATCAGACCCAACACTCAGCAAATGAGGTCCATCCAACTCAGGTGTTGTGCCACCTAATTTTATTGAATATTGGATTGAATATTGGATTGAATTATCCAATCAAGCTTTATTTGGTATCATTTAAAAGCCTAAAATGTCCTCTGTACAATGCTATAAAAAGTTAGTAAAAATATTAGCTCTAGACAAAGTTATAGACCTTCAAAGTGTGACGCGCCGTTGAAAAACCCGGATTCTTTCAAAAGACCCGGATTTTTTCAAAATACCCGAAAACTACGCAAGAGCCAAGTTTTGTAAAAGTGTATAAGCTACTAAATATCAAAATTGTAAAGTCAATGGGTTACGGTATTTCGGGGTTTTGTATATTTACATGTCAATAAACAAATGATACAAGATCGATGTCGTCCGAAATGGCAGCCAAAAATATTAATAATAGTAATAATAATAACTCAAATGCAGTTTAAAGTGAACCATGAAATCAATTAGAATTTAAATTTAAGTAAATTAGTTAAAGAAGTTACAAAGTTTTTGGAAAATCAACTTCTAAAATCACTAAAAATAGTCAAATCACCAAAATACCTCAAACAAATTGCTCCCTTCAAGAGTTGACCAAATAATATTTGAAAAAAAAAGAAGAACTAAAAATATTTACTCATCAGCTTAGTGTCCTTAACTTTTTTGGTTGATTTGTTTATTTTTGGATGGTGACTGAGACGGGGAAAAGCCGATTACGCAAGACAAATATCACAAATCATTTGGGGATGGTTTTTGTTGAAAAAAAAAAAGTCTTTACGTATATATTAATATATGAATTTTAAGCAATAGCTTTGTTTTAAGCAATCTAAATCTTATATATGTCGTAGCCGCTTACGAAATTCAGCCGCTAACGAATGAGGGCATTTCCGGGCATCCAATCAAAAAGTCACCCACATAAAAAATGTTCATAATACATATATTTTATAATAAATTTTTGAAATTAGCTCATTTGGTTCAGTAGAAAATTTTTTTTGAGCCCCCAAAGCTTAGGTTCAAAAATGGCTATAAAAAATTTTCTACTCAGCCAAAAAACTTGCCTAATAGCTCATTTTGTAGCCAATTTGATGTAGTTTCTTAAAGTAAAGCCATCTAAAACAATTTTTCGTTGAAAGTAGGAGAAAGAGGGCAAGGAACAAATTCAGGGCAATTCTCAAATGTGAAAACAGCGACCGAGTTCAACTGTAGTCGTTCCTCGCCCTCTTTCTCCTAGCTTTGAAAAACAAATGTTCAATGTAGCTTTACTTTAAGAAATTACATCAAATTGGCTACAAAATGAGCTATTAGGCAAGTTTTTTGGTTCAGTAGAAAATTTTTTTTGAGCCCCCAAAGTTTAGGTTCAAAAAAAAAAAGAAGGAAATGCATTTTTCTTATAAGCGTGTCCCGATTACCGTAATCCAAAAGTTGTCTATTTTATTTGGTGGATATTTTGAGTAGAAAAGAAAAGTTTTTCGAGAAAAATATCATTCTGAACGATTTGTCAATTAAATTGTTTCAAGTTTTTGTGCTATTTTGCTTGTTTTGTTTTGTTTATTGTTTTATTATTTTATTATTTTATTATTATTATCTTTTTTTTACTCTGGCGACATTTTAAATTTAGGGATAGCAAGCAATGTGGACGAAATTGACCAAAGTCTGACGAAACTGGAACAACGTTTGTTCAAATCGCCCCACCATTTGCTAGACTGGTTAAATGAATTGTCCAAAACTTCTGAAGGTGTAAGTTATTAACATTGGTATGTTCGCATAAGGGTAGCTGGGGCCATACGGGTTGAGGGGCGGGGCAGTGGGACCTCAAAAATGCCTTTAGCAAGTGCCAAAACAGTTTTTCTAGGGTTTTCGGCCACGCTAAATCGATTGGTAATATTTTCAGAGCTTGTCCTTGCTCTGAAAATATACTAGGCTATGGTGCAAAGTGCTGGCTGTGCATAGGCTTCATGCTGCCTCGTGTATTGTTGACGGTCTAGACGTGTTACGTACCTTCCTTTTTGCCGCTCACGCGTGGTTTGCGTGTTATTTACCTAGGCTTTGGCTCCGCAGCTTAGAGGCACGTGGCTCCTAGGCTATCGCCTGATTCTTCTACGGCTGAGGTGAGTTTCGTTCCAGGTAAAAGCTACGTACTTCCGGTGCGAAACTCACCGTAGGAGAATCAGGCGATAGCCTAGGAGCCACGTGTCGCTAAGGTGCGGAGCCAAAGTCTAATAAATATAGGAGCCTTGGGTGTTGTTAAAAGTTGCAAAACCCCTCTAACTACTATAGCCCCACTGACTGTCTGTTACCGACCATAAGCTAGATGCCTCTACCAAGAAGAAATAAGTCACACATTCTAAAAATATTACCAATCGATTTAGCGTGGCCGAAAACCCTAGAAAAGGCACTTGCCAGAGGCATTTTGAAGGCTCCACCCACTGGCTCCTCCAACGGGTATAGCCCCGTCAGAAAAGTCTTGGCCGACCAATGTTTTCTCATTTTTCCCGTTAGATCGTATTTCCAATAAATCGATCCCAATTAGTTTTTTTTGTGGTATTTTGTGAGAACTTTAAGATGATATTCTTAGATTTTTGATGTCGCTCTAAATAGAATTTTACAACCTACTTTTGCATAAGAGGTCCTTTTTCTCTAATTTTGTTCAAGGCTTTAAAACCGGCAGTAGTCTTTCATTTTCACCAGAACAAAATAATAAATAAGTAACAGACGATCTAATGCCATTATAATTGGAACAGTTTTCATCGAATGGATCGAATGGATCCCATTGAAAACAAATGGATTCTTGAAATACAAATTTTTAAAAATGATGCTCAAATAAGGTTTTTTGATTATAAAACTCTTAGTTCAAAGGATATCGAAAAGCTAAATGGTTCATTTTAGAAAATTTTGAAAATACTACATAAAACTATTTGTGGTCAATATATTTGAATGTGATCTGTGGACCAAGTGAACACTGACCGACCAAGACTCTTTTTGACGACTCTAAGATCTTTTTAAGTGTTCTTTTGCTTTTCGCAGGAGTCATGGATTTGAGTTGAATGCAAAATTTCTCCTGTACTTTGTGCTCCAAGCCGTTGCCGCTAGGAAATGAAGAATTAAGTCCACCAGAAGGAGTGAGTGTAATGTAGTGTAGTGTTTACAAGTGTTTAGGAAAAGTGCAACAAAATGACACCAAAATCATAAAGATTAGCCCACTTAGAAGAAAGTTATGGCGAGTTGCGCAAAGTAGCCACCCCCGCTTTCCCCATCGATTTCCCATTCAAATTCCCATCGATTCCTTTTTCTCCATATGTTCTTTATGAGATATTCAGTGAGTCTTAATTTTAGGGTCCATCTCGTTTTTGCAAAAAAAAAAAAACACTAAAAAAGGCCGCCCGCATCCCATTGCTTTTTGCGAGGCCTTGTGTTTTTTTATAGCACACTTCTTTTTATGCCCACTTTTTTCATGAATTGAAAAGAAATCCTGGGAAAATTTGTGGGTGTGAATGGAAAAAAATTGGGGGAAAAACCCGTTCAGGGCCATGAAGATGATTGATTAAAATGAGAAAAGGAAGGGTTTTAGATTTGAAAACTTTGAACTTGTTGAAAATTTAGTTTTAGCTAAGCAGCAAGATATTCAGCTTCAAAGAATAGATTTTAGATTAGAATGATAGATTTTAGATTAGAATGATAGATTTTAGAAAACGCTTTGATGAGAGCACAAGAATGGCAAATCAAATCTATGTTATTGAAGAGAAAACTAAAAAAAACTGAAAACAATCCAAAAATATCCGGATCTCACGTCTCAAACATGTGCATTTGTGGATATTTTTGGCGCATCGGTATAAATCCGATAGGCCACCCACTGAAGATTATCGGTAAAAATGAGAAAATTCAAGGTAAATCCCTTGAAAGCGGCAACAAGTGAGACGTCAAAAGTGAGATGATTCTTTTTTCACTGTTTCCCATCAATTGCAAAATTAAAGGATTGAGGGGATTTTCCTGTAAAATCCCTGACAAAAATAGAGCAAATCCGAAAGGGAAAAGTAATTTTGGAGAAATAAAAATGAATCAGATGAGTCTATATACTATATAGGGGGATTGATGGTGGATTTGATCGGATTTTGAGAAATTTTCACGTTTTAGGAAAGAGATTTGAAGTAATATGAAAATTTTTGCGCGTTTTCCATATCAAAATTTCAATGAGCCGTCTCTATCTGCTTCCGACAAAAATCAAAAAGTAACAATATTTAGAATGTTTGTAAAAACTCGTAATTGAAACAAACTAATGGTAGAATCCACAAGAATTTTACTGGGAAAAAGAAAAGCTCAAGAAAAAGGAAGCTCAAGAAAAGGAAGCTCAAGAAAAGGCAGCTCAAGAAAAAGCAGCTCAAGAAAAGGCAGCTCAAGAAAAGGAAGCTCAAGAAAAGGCAGCTCAGGAAAAACTTTTAAACTTAAAATGAATTACTAGTCAAGCTAGGAATACAAAAACTTATTTATTCAAAAAAATCAAAAAAGTCGTTCATTGAAAAAAATTCAAAAAAGCCGTATCGAAAACGCGTCACTCCAATGGACATCAAGGCTAAAAAGAGCCTAAAAAGGGGAAAAGGAATTTATTTCGGTTCATTTGCCCCAAAAAAAGAACTCTCTCTCTTTCTCTCTTTTCTTTTGCGTGTTTAAGCAGATGGGGGTACTGAAAAGGGGGAATTGAAGGATTTGAAGAGATTGGAGGGATTAGTTCGGGTATTATCCACCCCGCTTAAGCCCCCTTCCCTTCACTGATCGGATCAACCGGAGAGAGACGATTTACCGCCAAAACCCCCCTTTTTTTCCCCCTTATATGGATTATTCCCCTCTAAAACTCTCCTTTTTGAGATTATTTCTTTCTCTGCTTTTCAGGGGGAAAAAATCCCACAAAAAGTGATCACATCAAGGTGAATCAGTGTTTTTTAATTGGGTTTTAAACTAAGCAAAGTTTTAAGCAAAGTTTTAAAGTGTTTGGAGATGAGTATTCTTCCGAAAGTACAATAAAACGATGGTTTCAGAGATGAGGAAATGAGGAATGAGAATGAAGGATGAGAATGAAGGATGAGAATGAAGGATGAGAATGAAGGATGAGAATGAAGAATGAGAATTCTCTCTCGAGAATGATGACCAATCGGTTAGACCAATCGGTTAAACCAATCGGTTATACCAATCGGTTAGACCAATCTATTAGACCAATCGGTTAGACCAATCGGCTAGACCAATCGGACCAATCGGTTAGACCAATCGGCTAGACCAATCGGTTAAACCAATCGGTTATACCAATCGGTTAGACCAATCTATTAGACCAATCGGTTAGACCAATCGGCTAGACCAATCGGACCAATCGGTTAGACCAATCGGTTAGACCAATCGGCTAGACCAAAAGAGCTTGAAAATGCAGATATTCTTCAAAAAATTCACGAAAATCCCCCAGATTTCTGTGAAATTGTGGCTCAGACTCTTATGTAACAGTTGAAAAGCAACTCCTTACTAAAACCAATTTATGGTTTTAAACCAATTTACGGTTTAAACCAATATACGGTTTAAACCGATTTACGGTCAATCGATGCCCCACAACCTCACCGATCCCATGAAGGGCAGAGGTAATCAGTTGCCGCTGCCCGTCTTTCCAAATACGAGAGGAAATCTTTCTTGCCGGAATGAGAAACGGGGAATGAGAAGTGGATTATGACTGCAAACTTTCAGAGGAAACGATAATGAGTGGAGTTACAGGAGCAAAGGAACATCCTTTGCTGGTGCTTCCAGACCCCCAGACTGCCGAATTTGCAAAAGACGACTGCAAGCGGGATTGAACCCCACGGAAAGCCGAAAAAGACGCTCTGACACTCTACCAGATCTAGAACTAGCTTTTGAACTAGCTCTGACAGACCTAGCTTTTGACCTAGCTCTGACACTCTACCAGATCCAGACCTAGCTTTTGACCTAGCTCTGACAGGTCTAGCTTTTGACCTAGCTCTGGTAGACCAGAGCTCTCCAGACCTAGCTTTTGATCTAGCTTTTGACCTAGCTCTGGCAGACCAGAGCTCTCCAGACCTAGCTTTTGATCTAGCTTTTGACCTAGCTCTGACACTCTACCAGATCCAGACCTAGACTCTGACTTGATCCTACCGAAATTGACCTGGCTTTTGACCGGATTCAAGACTGGCTTCCGACCCTTGCCTGGAGCTAGAGCTCTGGAGCTCTGGGAGCTACATTATACGCTATGCAGCAGCTAACCAGCAGCTATGCAGCTATTATCGATATTCAAAAAGTCTTTTAAATCAAACAATCACCAAAATAAGAATTGAACAAGGGCCAAGAGAACCAAAAAAAAATGAGAATGGGCGATGAATGGAATCGTAAAAATGGCGCCAACGTCTTCGAGAGAGGAAAGAGAAAAGAATGGAAATGGGAAAGGAAATCGGGGATCCATTTATCCCCTTTCGTTTTCTGTTTTCAGCTCTCTTTTCAATTTCCTCGAAGTGATGGTCGAATTCTTTATGTTCTTTATGTTCAGCTCTTTCGAATTACCCCTTTATAAAGCACAGAACTGTTTCTTGACCAAGACCAAGAATGACCAAGAATTCCAGGCTAGATCTAGTCAAAGCAAATTGAATTGGCTTTTCTGCTTTCAAATTGAATTGGCCTTTAATAGTCGGTTCTTCTTGTAACTCTGGATCTTTTCATTGTAAAAGCTTCTCAAAGCAAAAACTATACAAAACCCAAAGCCAATTCGATTCTCTTGAGACTTTTCGTGAGAGAAATGATTGAAATAAACCCTGCCAATCGATTCTATGGCTTTGAAAACTCTCGGATACAAATTTACAGCTGAATATCTTCTTTTTATGCCATCTACAAAGCAAAAGATTGTTTACAGATTAGCACAAAGTACAGGGGGAAGTTAAGGGGGAAGTTAAGGGGGAAGTTAAGGAGAAAGTTACAGGGGAAAGTTAAGGGGAATTTAAGGAGAAAGTTATGGGGAAAGTTAAGGGGAAAGTACAGGGGAAAGTTAAGGGGAAAGTTAAGGGGGAAGTTAAGGGGAAGTTAAGGGGAAAGTACAGGGGAAAGTTAAGGGCCAAGTTATGGGGAAGTTAAGGGGAAAGTTAAGGAGAAAGTTAAGGAGAAAGTTAAGGGGAAAGTACAGGGGAAAGTTAAGGGAAAAGTTATTGGGAAAGTTATGGGGAAAGTACAGGGGAAAGTTAAGGGGAAGTTAAGGGGGAAGTTAAGGGGGAAGTTAAGGGGAAAGTACAGGGGAAAGTTAAGGGCCAAGTTATGGGGAAGTTAAGGGGGAAAGTTAAGGGGAAGTTAAGGAGAAAGTTAAGGGGAAAGTACAGGGGAAAGTTAAGGGCCAAGTTAGGGGAAGTTATGGGGAAAGTTAAGGGGAAGTTAAGGAGAAAGTTAAGGGGAAAGTACAGGGGAAAGTTATTGGAAAAGTTATGGGGAAAGTTAAGGGGAAGTTAAGGGGAAAGTTATGGGGAAAGTTAAGGGGAAAGCTATGGAGAAAGATTCACAATGCCAATCTTGAAAACTTCCTAGCAATCGATGCGAAGATCTTCTCGATGTGGTCGATGTGATCGAAAGGAGAGATTAGGGCCAAACGTACCTCTCTCTAAAAAAGATTCGAAGACTTTAATCTCTAATTTGATCTTTATCGACTTTATCTAGATCCTCGATCAAGATCTCTCAAAAAGATTTCCAATATTAATGGCAGTATGGCGTTTTTTTTGAAATCAAAATATTCCATATAGAGAACAAAATTGATATAAAACCTTAAAAATGAATAAAATGAATAAAATGAATAAAATGAAATGAAATGAATAAAATGAAATGAATAAGTAAAGCTAGAGTAAGGAATTGAGTGTAGCTAGAGTAAGGAATTTGTATCGAGTACCTAAAACTGCTCCGATGCTGAAACTGAAGCATTGGAGCCGATGTTGACGTGGAAATTTGAACACTTTCTACTTTCTACAATACAGATCTATTTTGGTATCAAAGTAAAAAAGATAGAGCTCATTTGGATTACAAAAGTCTGTAAAATTTAAAAACTATCCGTTCAGCGATTTTCTTTAAAACAAAAATTGAAAAGAACAGTAGAAGAAAAGAAGCAGGATTGAAAGAAAGATTACTACTAAGATTACTTAAGATTACTTTCAAGCTTGGCTTGTAGCTCTGGCTTGCAGCTCTGACTTGCAGCTGTTGCTTGCAGCTCTGGCTTGGAGCTCTGGTTTGCAGCTCTGGCTTGCAGCTCTGGCTTGCAGCTGTGGCTTGTCTTAAGCCTGTAAGCCAGGGCAGTGGACTTTTTGGTAGGCTAGGCCTGGACCTATCTTTTAACTCTAGGACTCTAGCTTCACCTTACCTTACCTAACCTAGCTTCCCGCTCTAGAGCCTGGCTTGCAGCTCTGGCTTCCAGCTTTGGCTCTTTCCAGCTCTGGCTTAGGCTCAGGCTTCCAGCTCTGGCTTCCAGCTCCGGCTTCCAGCTCCGGCTTCCAGCTCTGGCTTCCAGCTCTGGCTTCCAGGCTCTGGCTTCCAGCTCTGGCTCTTTCCAGCTCAGGGTCAGGCTCAGGCTTAGGCTCAGGCTCAGGCTTTGGCTCAGGCTCTGGCTTAGGCTTTGTCTTCCAACATTCCTTTTCCATGCATAAGAAAGATGGAAATCACAGATCAGTAATCTATCCAATCTATCCAATCAATCCAATCTATCCAGTCTATCCAGATCAGTAATCTATCTTAATCTTGTCTATTCAATATCTAATCTATTTTATTCCATATCTAATCGATATCTAATCGATTCAATCGATCGAATCTATCTAATATCCATCTAATCTATCCAATTTATCCACTTTCTATAAAGCTTCAGTTAACAAAAGATAGAAAAAGTAGGATTTAATAAAAAGAGACAAGATAGATAGAAAGAGAAAGAGGAAATGCTTTGCAATAGCTATTAAAGCACAAATTTTTGTATATCAAATACGATATGTTTGCCAGATGTTTCTAGAGAAAAAAGTGCATCTTTTAGTCTTATTGAATAGGCCATTGATGGGTGAAAAAAAAGGGAAAGCGATTGTGAAATTTTGAATGCATAAATTCTCGCCTTTGTTTTTTTTTGTGGTCAAAAAGGGAAAACCCCCCTTTTTGCTCGAGACAAAAGCAGTTTCCCTTTTTTTTTTTTTTTTTTTTGAATCCTTTCCCAGTAACATGGATGAGTGATTTTTGAGAAAAATGGCTATAAATAGAAAAATGAATATATCAAAAAATGATTATAAATAGAAAAGTGATTATGCGACAAATGCGACTTTTTTTTGCGCACCTGGACATTTGCGCACCTTTTTTTTTGCTGGAAAAGGCCTTAGGCAGGGCCGTAGAGCTTCGAAAATATTTCCACATAAGGGAATCGTATGCGTAGATTCCGAATTTCGACAAATCAGACCTCGCTGACACGTTAAATTTGGTGAAAACGGCGAAATAAAAGGCAAAAACTACGCAACTTAACGCTTTTCCGCAGTTTTTGCCTTTTAGCCCAAATTTAACGTGTCAGCGAGGTCTGATTTGTCGAAATTCGGAATTTACGCATACGATTCCCTTATATGGAAATATTTTTGAAGCTCTACGACCTTTCCTAAGGCCTTTTCCAGCAAAAAAAAAGGTGCGCAAATGTCCAGGTGCGCAAAAAAAGGTCGCATTTGTCCCACCCCCCATTAAACAGCATTAAACAACATTAAACTCCATTAAACAGAATAAATGCCAGCAAATATTCAGCAAAATCTGTTCAGCCGTTTTTTTTCTGTATTTTTGTTTGAAGATTAAAGAAAATATGGTATTCGACGGGGTGAGAGAATTACCGCAACAACTTTTTGGAAGAGTATCTGGGAAATGTCTAATTTATTTCAAAAGTGGCAAGTGTTATACAGAGAATTGTAGGCCTAATTCTCGGCAACATTTATCTACCAAAAGCATCCCGATTCGACTTCTACAACTCATTTAACAAGCGCTTGAATGAGACCACTTCGGCGAATCTGTCTTTTGGCATCAATTTGGCATCATCAACTTCAATTTTTCTTATGCCAGTTCAGCTAAAACATTTAAGTGTAATTCTTAATGTTATTAGCTGATGCTAAACGCTATTTTTGGTTTGGGAAATGGTTAACTCTAGGCAGCTCTAGGCACTAGAAACGAGTGCTTGAACACCCCGTATAGTGATAACTTTTCGGAAAAGTCGCTGGGAAATGCCTAACTTATTTTAGAAGTATCAAGTGTTATAAAGAGAATTGTCGCCCTAAATCTTGGCTACATTTTTCTACCAAAAACTTCCCGATTCCACTTATACAACTCATTTAACAAGCGCTTGAATGAGCGCTAGTCGACATCTCTCCGGCGAATCTGTCATTTGGCCACTTTTCTCTATTAAAAATTGTTAAGAAAAGTGTGATTTCTAACGTTATTAAGTGATATTAAACGCTATTTTTGCCTTGATGGAAGCTTTTCTTAACAAGAGAAATAGAGAAAAGATAGAGATTAATAGAGAAAAGTGGCCAAATGACAGATTCGCCGGAGAGATGTCGACTAGCGCTCATTCAAGCGCTTGTTAAATGAGTTGTAGAAGTCGAATCGAGAAGTTTTTGGTAGAAAAATGTAGCCAAGCTTCAGGGCTACAATCCTCTATATAACACTTGATACTTCTAAAATAAATTAGACATTTCCCAGATACTCTCCGAAAAAGTTGTTGCGGTAATTCTTGGTCTCCCTGTAATATTTACATTACAGCTTATATATTCATTTACAAGTATTACGGTAAATAACTAGATATAATATAGTTGCAATATAGACATAATATCGAAAGTAAACCCCAAAACGAAAAGAAAAAGGACGCTCATCGGGAGTGCACACAAAAAAAGGCGGGAGTCTGCCACCTCCCTACGATCAATCGATTAGCCCAGAAAAAGGAAATGGTGACTAGAGTTTTCCCCCTCTCAAATACCGTATTCTCTCTAATAGTATTGTGTTATACTATTTTTTTCAATCCCTCTACCGAGCCCGCAATACTATTAGAGTTTTAGCAGCAGAGCAGCTTACCAAAATAAATTTCAAATAAAAAAAGATAGCATTCTCTAAGAAGATCAAATAGCATTTTCTCCAATAGCGACAAAATAAAGAACATAATAATCACCCAGGACACCGTGTGGTGATAAAAAGGACCCAAAAGATCAAAAGATACACTACTGGACAATGAAATATCATATTTGAAAAACGATCGTCACTTTCGCGCGTCTGTAACTCCCTTGTCTTTATCGCATTTCTAAATATTAATATTACCATTGTGTAGCCCTTGAAAAGAGCTTTCAGAAAATGTATAACACTAATAGTTTAAACTCAAAGATAAGTGAGTTACAGACGCGCGAAAGTGACGATCGTTTTTCAAATATGATATTTCATTGTCCAGTGCTGTACCTCAAGAAAGAATCACAGAGCAGTCAAATCAATTGCCGAAATTGTGGCTTTAAATCTAGGCAAGGTAGGAACATCACCAACAAGAACGAACACAAACGAACACAAACGAACACGAACGAACACGACCACGAAAAGGTTCCACAATTTATTGGGTTGATGCATAATTATCCGGACTTCTTTTATAAATGATTTTATTTAACAAAAAATAACATAAATAGTTAGAAAAACATGTTTAATTGATTATTCTGGAGCATATTCACCGCCTACATCAATAACTGATTGCCATTTGCTTGGAAGACGATCGATTCCACGAGCGAAGAATAAACGATCTTTGGAGGCAATCCACGCTTTAACATCGTCTATCAAGTCATCCAAATCGTTGTAGATCTTATTTGTTTGCCAATTTTTGAGCGATCGATTGACGTGGTAGTCCGTTGGGGCTTCTCCAGTTCTTTGAGATCGCGAAACGACTCTGCGGCAGACCATCCCTTTTCGAAGTGGTAGAGCATGATATGGCGAAGATGGATATGATTGTCGACACGCATTTTGTTCACTAAAGAATAACGAATATTTAAAAAAAAGAAATAGACAAAAAGCTTTCAAAACAAAAAAGATACAAGCACGCAAAAAGAAGTCCGGATAATTATGCATCAACCCAATAATAACTGGATTAAAAAAAGAAACTGGGAGCTTTTAGAGGAAACGGAAGGTTGGCGGATGATCATGTTCATATGATCATATGAACATGATCATAATCAAAACAGGATCAGAAATTAACTAGTCAAGAAATCAAGAACAGAATCGTTATCCGAATCATCTCCATCCAATTCAGTATTTCCAAATTGATCATTTACTCCATTGATGGATCGTTCAAGTCGAGCATTGGCTGGAAGTCTTGCGTCTCGTCTTGGAATAGGTAGGGAATAAGAATAAAGAATGTACTTGATCAATGGCTGGACGTATTCCTGCGACTCCTTCTTTTTAAAGCAATGAATAAGACCATCTTCCGAGCACATCTTCCATCTTCCGTGATTACCATCTTCCGATGGTAATCACACAATTCTTGAACGAGAGCATGATGAAGTTCTTCGGGAGTTCGTTCCACGCTTCCACGCTTCGGGAGTTCGTTCCAAATCCATTCAAGATTTTCATTAGTGGAATTTCAATTTCCATTCAATCCAAATCCATTCAATTTTCATTGCAAATCAATGCTCTCCGCCCATTCAGCATCCAATCTTCATATTGGGCTCGAATCCTCGTTTGAAAAGGAGCATTCCAGATTATATCCGGTTTTGGACTTACTTAGTGTCTCCAGGTATCGAATCAATTTGCAAATCCTTTAGAATTCTCCTTGTAGCTTCGCTTTTGTGCTGATTCAACTCGAAACGAATCGCTTAACGCCGGTCGAGTCGAGTCACGAGCCGAGTCACGAGCCGAGTCACGAGCCGAGTCACGAGCCAAGTCACGAGCCGAGTCACGAGTTACGAGTTCTAATCTCAAACATATCTCATATCCCTGAGAAGATATCTCAAACAATCAATCGTTTCCCGAATTGAGGATCTTTCGAAGGTAGATCTCAATCGAAGTATCATTCATCCATGTAGATCCACCGCAGTCCAGCTCGAGTTTGTTCTGAAATTTGGCGATGATCTTCGGATCACGGTAAAGTCGGTTCAACAAAACGAATGGCTTCATTTGAAGCCGTCTTCTCGTGCTGTCAACATGACAATGATTCGCATTCGCATGTCCATTTGAAAGTACTGCCATCTCCCGGGATCCTTTGTAGGCGATTGTCAAACTGTTCAACTGGCCAAGAAAAATGCTGTTCTTCACATGGGTAGATAAAACAGTCCGTATTCTTCTTTCGCAAACTCTCCGAGTGAAGAATGTACTCGATCAATGCCTGGACGTATTCCTGGGGCTCCTTCTGGCATACAGTTGTGAATCAACGAGTCGAAAATCCGTGTCTTGCCATGAATCGATTCAACCATTCCTCTGATGCCGCAAACTCCTGCCACATTAACTTCTGTCTCATTCTGCCACATAAACTTCGCTTGCTTTTAGAGGATCTTTCGAGTCAAGCGCTCCTCCGAGTCAAGCGCTCCTCCGAGTCAAGCGCTCCTCCGAGTCAAGCGCTCCTCCGAGTCAAGCGCTCCTCCGAGTCAAGCGCTCCTCCGAGTCAAGCGCTCCTCCGAGTCAAGCGCTCCTCCGAGTCAAGCGCTCCTCCGAGTCAAGCGCTCCTCCGAGTCAAGCGCTCGTTTCTTCGTTCGTGTTTCTCGAATCCAATCGGCTAACGCATGTCGAGTCGAATCACGTTGTCAAGTGTCAAGATGAGTTGTCAAGGATCTCTGGGAGAATACGGTAATCGGTTTTCGAAAACTTTTCTCCTTCCTCTTTCTATTGTAATCTTTTCTCTTTTTTATTCAATATATCTAGTCTTTTGTTCTGTGTGGATTCACAAAGGATATCAAAAGATACAGCAAGCTTAGAAAACTTGCTTTCTTTTATCGAATATGTGTTCCTCGTGATTAATTCGCTTTTTAAAGCTTGCGCTTCAAAGCGCGCTCTTCAAAGCGTGCAAAAAGGCTACTGTAGTTATGGAGATTTGTTTATCTGCAAATTTAAACCTTTCATTCATCATTTCCAAGTGTTTTTTTCTCAATAAAATCATTTAATTGATCTTTAATTGTTAAATTTGTTAAATTTCTTTATAAAAATTTATTCAATTAATTATTTAATCACGAGGACTCTAATCAGATGATATTCTCTGATATCCAGCTACCGATAGCTACTGATAGCTAGCTTTTGCTTTTGCTAGGCTTATGGTCTCTGATATCCAGCTACCGTAGCTCAAACAAGAATCGACAAGAAGTCGTAAATGAATCCAACTATTACCGTAGTGCTACCCGGTTTCTAACTGCTGTGAATCTAACTGCTGTGTCGAGAAAATGACAAGAACATGATAACATGAAAAGTTTTATTTCTAAAACAAAAGAATCGGTATAACGATTAGATGAAGAGCGGCGATGATGAGTTGAATGTAGAAAATTTGGGGAGGGAAGAGACGCATTCGGAGGGGATCTGGAAAAAAAATGCTAACTAAAATCAGGGCTAACTTCTTTACTTAACAAACTTAACAACTAACAAACTTAACAACTAACCAACTTAACAACTAACAAACTTAACAACTAACAAACTTAACAACTAACTAACTCTGTGAAACTCAAAAATGGAGGACTGGAGACTCAAAAATGGAGGAATGTCCCAGTTTGAGCACTTTCTTCAAAAGAAACCCATTTTGGTGTCAATAGAAAAGTTGTAGAGAATCAAAAGTTAGGCTTATAGCCAAATTTCCAAAAAGATACACTTAGTAGTTTCGCTTAAAATGTTTTGTGAAATGCAAGTTTTGTGACAAATTCGTAAATTTGGCATTTCTTGAAAACCAGTTTTTGAATCGTTCTGAAAATTTGGATATAAGCTTCATTTTTGATTCTCTACAACTTTTCCATTGACACCAAAATGGGTTTCTTTTGAAGAAAGTGCTCAAACTGTCACATTTGACAATAGCCGGCAGTTTTCAATTCACCAACCCAATAAATTCAAAATAATAATCAAAAAAGTAATTACAAAAGTAATTAAACAAATTGGGTTTAATTTCTTTTTACTTTAAATCAATTTAAAGGAATTCTCTCTTGAAATAATAAAATTCTGATGACAGATGCCTTTCGGACCGTCCACCGTATACTTTGCCTTTCAGACGTTTCCGCGTCAAACGTCGGAAACTACCGTAACCCGACACAATAAAAGGACCCCGCCACAAAGAATTTTTCAGTCTTTCGTCGTGTTTTATTTTTTCAGTCTTTTTTTCCATTGACACCAAAATGGGTTTCTTTTGAAGAAAGTGCTCAAACTGTCACATATGACAATAGCACGCAGTTTTCAATTCACCAACCCAATTCACCAACCCAATTCACCAACCCAATTCACCAACCCAATAGTTACCTAATTCAGTTTTACTCAACTCACCCAGTGTCTCAGTCTTCAGAATGAACTGCTCTAGACGCGAGAAAAGTGGCATTTTCTCGAGTAACGGGATCAAGCGCACCGATTCTCGTTGTACAAGTGAAAGACTGAATATTTGATGGATGACGAGGGAAAATGGGGTTGAAATCCATAGCAAGATCACAACGATGGCTGAAAATATTCGTTTTTGTTTGCTTGTTCTGATTCCTTTGGAAATTGAACTGATGGGATGTACTTTGTGCTCAAAATTGTAAACGACGAATGCAAACACACCCTTCTGGTGCACTCAAGCTTCGTTTTTCTTGCGTCGAAGGCTTGGTATTGCAAGAGAATGAAGAATTGAAGAAGAAGAAGAATTGAAGAAGAAAGAAAGCACCAGAAGGGATTCGTTTACAGGTTTAAGCGCAAAGTACACAAAAATCTTTTGCTCTTGCAAAAAAACCGATCTTTTGCTACAGGGAAACTCACAAAAACCGGTGATTTGATTATCATAACGGGGTACTGTATTTGAGACATCGCGAACAACGGTTGAGAGAAAAATGAGCGTGGAAATGGCCATCCAAGAAGAGACTGGAGACGGAGCAATCCAACTGACGAGCAACTGAAGAGTGAATTTTTTGCTTAAAATCGTTTACCGAAGATGATTATTGAAGATGATTACCGAAGATGGATTACTGTAAATTTATCCAAGTTTTCTGCATTACTGCCATCCCCTCAAACGATTTAATCACCCAATTTCATGTGTTTGAGATTTCGAAACGTTGATTCTTTTGAAGTAACGCAAAATTGACGTATAAAACTTAGTACAGGGTGGGCCAAAATTACCGTTAAACGTAAAAAAGTCTCTGTATAAAAAGCAACTCAAAAGGTCAAAGATTTTTCCTAAAAAATATATTTTATTGTCTCATAACAATTCATAAAAACTTTTCTAGCAGATCTCCAATAGCTTTTACACAGGCGTCCAACGTCGAAAAGCGTCGATCGTGGCGAGAAGGTATAGGAGATCCAGCTCCCAAGCCCAGCACCCAAGCCCAGCACCCAAGCAAGCTCCCAGCTCCCAAGCTCCCAGCTCCCAAGCTCCCAGCTCCCAAGCTCCCAGCTCCCAAGCTCCCAGCTCCCAAGCTCCCAGCTCCCAAGCTCCCAGCTCCCAAGCTCCCAGCTCCCAAGCTCCCAGCTCCCAAGCTCCCAAGCTCCCAAGCTCCCAAGCTCCCAAGCTCCGAGCTTTTGATGATTCTTCTAAGGGATGTTCCCCATTTTTTTGTGTGACATTTTCCTCATCGATTAGTTTGACGTTTTCAACAGGCGATTCCTCACTTTTTTTTGACATTTGCTGAAGTTTTTACCGTTCGCTTTCCTCCATTTCGCTTTTGCATTTGCGCGTGAGTGAGCATTGTAACGGTAATTTTGGCTCACCCTGTACTATGAAGTATCCAGATACCCAATACTTCATAATACTATGAACTACTGAAATTACAGTTTCGTTGGGTGGTAGTCACATGAGTGCCAAAAATTTAGCGCCGTTCATTTGAGCGCCAACAATTCGGCGCGTGCTCATTTGAGCGCCGCATCAAAAATGACTGGGAAACGTTCATTTCAGCGCGATTAGATTTTAACATTTTTGCTTTCTACGCTGCTTTTGCATTTTTTTGGGTCTTTGCTTTTGTTTTTACACTTTTTTTCACTCATTTAACTAAGGGCACGGCAGTAGGCACCAAATGCGCGGAAAAAAATTGTTAGTTTACCGTAAAAACTCTAATAGAACCCCTATAGGAGTGTCGCGTAGTCTAGCTTTACTCTCAA
Organism: Mesorhabditis belari; assembly: GCA_958450365.1. Classification (NCBI taxonomy): domain Eukaryota; kingdom Metazoa; phylum Nematoda; class Chromadorea; order Rhabditida; family Rhabditidae; genus Mesorhabditis; species Mesorhabditis belari. Next base: position 293,089 of record CAUEEP010000939.1, read on the forward strand.
ATAAACGCTCATATCTAATTGCGGTAAAGAGGTTAGTTATGCTCATTTGGCGCTTTTATAAGCGATGAACAAATTGGAACAAATTGGATCGCTAGAAGGTTAAAACGCCAATTTGAAGGTTTTCTCTTCTAAAAAATCTTTTTACATCTTGTTTATTAGGAAATCACATCGAAATGTTCGGCACAATTTGTGGCAATGAAGCAACTATTATTGCGAATAAAAAAGTGCAGTAAAAATCTTGAAATCATGCAAAAAATGCAAAAAACACACACACAGAAAGGGCTGATTCGGCGCTGAAATGAACGTTTTTGGCGCGGCCCGCAAATGGACGGCGCTCAAAAGAACGGCGCTCAAATGGACGGCGCTCAAATGGACGGCGCTCAAATGGACGGCGCTCAAATGGACGGCGCTCAAATGGACGGCGCTCAAATGGACGGCGCTCAAATGGACGGCGCTCAAATGGACGGCGCTCAATTTTTGGCGCTCATTTGACTACCTCCCGTACTTACCAGAAGAGTTGCGATCAGAATCGGCAAAAAGGCAAGTAAAGCCCGAGCGGTGGCATAGCGTTTAATGGTGATGCTCAATGAGAGAGCGCTGCTGAAATGGATTGGTCAAATTTTAAGTCAAAAAAAAGACTCCACATCAAGATACTTTGAGCTTAAATGCGTAAACACACTCTCCCTGGCGCACTCAATTCTTTATTTTTCTCACAAAAACGCTTGGTGTCCCGAGAGCTGAATGCACCAGAAGGAGTGTTTACAAATTTGAACACAACGTCAGCTCACAGCTCTGAATAATCGAGATTCGTTGTCAACGTCAACTCGCGTGTCTTTGGATCGTAAGCAGCCATCTTTTGTGAAGAATCGATCACTCTCCAGCCACCGAAAATTGGTGGATCCCAGTCAGTCAATCCCTCTGAATACCAATTCTATTAGAAATTAAATTAAATTCTATTCTATTCTATTTCTAAGCCGTTTCCCCTACCGTAATCTTGTCTCTATTTCTTATCTAATCTATCCACTTTTTGTCTATCTAGGTCTATCTATTTCTATCTATTCTATCAGAATTCACAAAGGATTTTGAAAGATACAAAAAGTGAATAGATTGGATAAAGAGAAAGACAATTGGTCCGAGCGCCCTAGCCCGGCCATCGGAGTATCATCGGCTACGACAACTACACTTCTGCCTCAGTCCCCCGCACGGCCTCCCTGCTCTCCTCCGGCATCGAGGAATCAAGCAAAGGCTGAGAGATCTAATCACGGGACATAAGGATGCCATATGATGACAATAGCAAGGGATAGAGGAATGTGGAAGCAGGTTGTGATCTGCGCAAATAGGAACACCTGAGTGCAAAAAACAGATCAAAAAAAAAAAAGAAAGACAATTGGATAAAGAAAAAGAGAATTGGATAAAGAAAAAGAGAATTGGATAAAGAGAAAGACAAGATTACGGTAGAAAGAGAAAGGGAAAAAGTTTTTAGAGAAACAATGTTGTTTTTCTAAAACGACTGACGACTTTAAAAACTGACGGGTGTATTTTGAGAAGAGAATCGTTCCCTCTTGTGATTCGATTCGAAGATATCGAGCTGGGAGAAGGGACATCAGCACGAAATTGCACCGAAAATTTTGGCTACTATATTTTGCGAGTTTTCAAAAGCTACCCTAACCCAAAGTATAGTAAGTTTTGGTAAAACAGCTGCTGTAATCTTCTATAAATGGCTTCTATGAATAGCTGGTAGCTTCTATGAATAGCTGGTAGCTTCTATGAATAGCTGGTAGCTTCTGTAAATAGCTGGTAGCTTCTATGAATAGCTGGTAGCTTCTATGAATAGCTGGTAGCTTCTATGAATAGCTGGTAGCTTCTATGAATAGCTGGTAGCTTCTATGAATAGCTGGTAGCTTCTATGAATAGCTGGTAGCTTCTATGAATAGCTGGTAGCTTTTAATGAAAAACTCCCAGCTTTTAATGAAAAACTATCAGCTTTTAATGAAAAGCTACCAGCTTTTAAAGCTACCGTAACCCAGAAACTGGTAACGTTTTGCAAAAGACTACAATAATCCGGAATGCGGTAGCTTTAGTCAAAAGATTCTACAGGGTGACCAAGAATTACCGCAATTAACCGTAATTACCGAATTACAAAAGGCCTGGCTTTTAACCAAATATGCAACCCATCTCGAAAAGTACATTGTAGTATAGTAACGTTAAGCCAGCTACAGCTACAGTAACCCAAGATACGGTAATTCTTGGTACGATAGCTACGGTACCAGGTACGGTAGCTTTTGGTGAAGCTTATGGTAACTCAAAATACGGCAATTTTTGTGAGAAACTATCGTAACCTTCTTACATTAAAGCACTGTAACTTTTGACAATAAAGAGGTGAAGGAATTGGCAAGAAAAAGTAGATTTCTGGAGCCGGGATTGAACCCTCGACCTTGCTTTTGCTTTTGCTTTTGCTTTTTCTTTTGCTCTAATCACTGAGCTATTCGGTACCATGCCAAGAGAATGAAAGAAAGACAAGGGACTAAGACAGCTACCGTAACCCGGAATACGGTAACTTTAGGTGCTTTATGTGACCGTTAACGTTTTGGTGCTTTAGGTGTCCGTACTTTAGGTACTTTAGGTGTGAATGGTAAAAACTCTAGTGACTTACTCGAGTGTCTCTTTCGGGTATTTCCCGCTCACTTTGCAAGGAATCTGTAGCTCGACCTCGTGATAAAAATGGACTTTGGCTTTCTGGAAATGATCTCAAATTCAATGATTACTACAGGGGTGATCGCAAGCTATAGCCACTGACTTCTGAGGGTCTAGCTCAGCGAGAACTCAATGAATCCGTATGAAATTTTTGGAGGTGATTTCTGAGTATGCCTCCTGTCTCCAAGTCCATTTTCTAACTGATTAATGCTTCTGGAATCTTTCTATGACCTTACAAAGTTGAGAGTCGCGGTACACCACGAGAAAACCCCAATTTAAGGTTTTTGAGAGCCGTTTTTTAAGGCCGTTTTTTCCTAAAATCTTACAGATTCCTTCTGTTTTTTCGATAAATAATATTAAATCATAAATCAAGAAGAAAAATCGACAATGTCTTTTCAAAAAAAAGATGTCAAAAAAGATTTTTTTCTCTAATTTTTGAGTTGACTCCTTAATCACATTTTGTTAGGAAACCGCATTTTAATCAAATTCGATGACAGAAAATTGAATTTCTATGAGGTGATCTTCTGTTTGATCTCTTTTTGTTCTTTTTTTGTCTTAGAAATCATATTCATTAAATAACTAGTAACAAAAAAACGGCTCTCAAAAGCCTTAAATTGGGTTTTTCTCGTGGTGTACCGCGACTCTCAACTTTGTAAGGTCATAGAAAGATTCTAGAAGCATCAATCAGTTAGAAAATGGGCTTGGAGACAGGAGACATACTCAGAAATCATCTCCAAAAATTTCATACGGATTCATTGAGTTCTCGCTGAGCTAGACCCTCAGAAGTTAGTTGCTATAATTTGCCCTGTACCTGTAGACTATTGGGTTGGTGAATTGAAAACTGCCGGACTTTGAACTAAAATTTATTCAACATAAAACCAATCAATTCATTCGAAATAATTTCCATTATTATTGACGACTTCTGCCAATTTTACAGGCAATTTGCGGTTTCCTCTTTCGTGGTAGGATTTTGGTTTTGAAACGAAAAACTTTGAAAGCCAATTTTTGACTGCTTCTTCCGAATCGACGTGTTCTCCCGCAAGCTCATTACTCATGTTCCGGAATAAATAGTAATCAAAAGGGGCGAGGTCCGGACTGTATGGAGAATGCGCCAAAAGTTCCCAAAAAAGGCTATTTATTTTAGAGCTAGTCAGTTTTGCAACATGAGGGCGCACGTTGTCGTGGAACGATCTTTGACTTGGAGGGCCAATTTTTCTTCAGGGATTCATTCACCTTTCCCGACTGTTCACTGTATTTGATTGCATTAACGGTCGTCTTGCTATCCAGCAACCGCCAGTACACCACTCCCTCCATATCCCAGAAAACGCAGAGCATAAACTTCTTCTGGTGCAAATCGGGCTTGGGGTCACTTTCGGGTTTCTCACCTGGCCCCACCCATTGTCATTTCCGGACTGTATGGGGAATACGCCAAAAGTTCCCAAACAAGGCTATTTATTTTAGAGCGAGTCAGTTTTGCAACATGAGGGCGCGCGTTGTCGTGGAGGAGAACGATCTTTGACTTGGAAGGCCAATCCTTCTTCAGGCATTCGTGAGACTCAAAAATGGAGGACCGGAGACTCAAAAATGGAGGAATGTCCCAGTTTGAGCACTTTCTTCAAAAGAAACCCATTTTGGTGTCAATAGAAAAGTTGTAGAGAATCAAAAGTTAGGCTTATAGCCAAATTTCCAAAAAGATACACTTAGTAGTTTCGCTTAAAATGTTTTGTGAAATGCAAGTTTTGTGACAAATTCGTAAATTTGGCATTTCTTGAAAACCAGTTTTTGAATCGTTCTGAAAATTTGGATATAAGCTTCATTTTTGATTCTCTACAACTTTTCCATTGACACCAAAATGGGTTTCTTTTGAAGAAAGTGCTCAAACTGTCACATTTGACAATAGCCGGCAGTTTTCAATTCACCAACCCAATAAATTCAAAATAATAATTAAAAAAGTAATTAAACAAATTGGGTTTAATTTCATTTTAGTTTAAATCAATTTAAAGGAATTCTCTCTTGAAATAATAAAATTCTGATGACAGATGCCTTTCGGACCGTCCACCGTATACTTTGCCTTTCAGACGTTTCCGCGTCAAACGTCGGAAACTACCGTAACCCGACACAATAAAAGGACCCCGCCACAAAGAATTTTTCAGTCTTTCGTCGTGTTTTATTTTTTCAGTCTTTTTTCCATTGACACCAAAATGGGTTTCTTTTGAAGAAAGTGCTCAAACTGGAACATATGACAATAGCCCGCAGTTTTCAATTCACCAACCCAATAGTTGACTGTTTCATTGTACACCTGATACCTGATAACGATTCGGGTCATCCACCGTCAAAAATGAGCCAATTTTCCAAGTCATCTCCCAGTTCACCATTGAAATGATTCCACTAAATGGATTTTACTAAATGCATTTCCGAGTCAGGCCAAAGACTGAAGCCAGCTCCTCTGCCTGAACCAAGCTCTGGCTTTGCCTAGTTTGATCCAACTTTCCAACGCCCCCATAATGACGGTGTGGAGTTTTGCGTAGTCTAGCTTTGAACGCGTTTTTCTCGACACTGGTTTATATTACAATGTGCGTTTAGGTATCAAAAAATAGCTGAAATTCAGGGCTATTTTTTGACACCAAAGATGCATTTTTTGAAAGTACGGGTGCTTTGAAAAAAATGAAATACTAAAAAACTTTTGCGACTACGCGACTGTACGAACTGTACGACTACGCGACTGTACAGACTGTACGACTACGCGACTGTACTGTGCGACTGTACGGGGTGCGGTACTATTACAGTATTTACGGTAATATATCTTTCGATATCCTTTGTGAATTCACACAGAATCAATAGATATTGGAGATATTGGATTGGAGAAAAAGTAGAGATACGTTTTAGATAAAGTGTAACTTTTTTATCAAATGATATCAAGATTCAGTATCAAGTGTAGCTTTTTTTTTAAACCCACCCCACAACTTTCATCATTTTAGGTAACCAGAGCTTTTGTTGATCGTGAACGACAACTTTCATCTTTTTTTTGGAATCGGCCGGATTCCAACCGAGTTTTTGCTCTTGCCAAGTCTGAATTTGAAGCTGTAAACTGTAATTTGGAAATTAAAGTAACCAAATTTCAAGCCAGAACTAAAAGAGTACCCTGCTACTGTTTTTAATAAACCTGGGGAATTTTCAGTGTGAACGTCAATAGGTATCGAAAAAATGCCATATCTTTCTTTCACTCACTTTTTCCTTTAGCAACGATAGAAAATGAAATTCTGCGTCAAATGATATTAAAAACAAAAAGATCGGAGTGAAATCGGCTGAGATATCCCACTTTCTCCGTTGCACACCTATTGGCGTCCACACCGAAAATTCCCAGGTCTAGTGGCTAAATCTGGTATGAAATTTACAATACTATTGTACTATTGTACTCGGCGGTATAAAAAAGAGAGGGAAGAACGGGATTTTAGAGTACCGCGGGTCAATACCCTTACAGTAATCTAGTAACTGGTAGAAGGCTTTACAGTACCCCCATGTCATTCATTAACTTAGACGAACCCTAATAGAATTCTACAGTACCCTAGTGGAACCCTAAAGTACCCTTACAGTACTCTGGTAACTGGTAGAAAGTCTTTAAGTCATTAGTACTGACGTACTGACGTACTGATAGAGTACTGACTAGAGTACTGACTAGAGTACTGACTCTAGCACCCTAAAGTAACCCGATAGAGGCCTTACATAAAAGAAAGCTCCATAGAAATGAAGAGTCGCCTGATCACCGGGTGGGACAGCGAGATGTGAGCTGTGAACTTGGAGAGTCATCTAAAAGGCTTCTAATCTGAAAAATTCTATTGATCACAAGATTTCCTACTTTAATCGCTTTATCACCATCGTATGGAGGTAGCTAAAATTTGCATATGACTTTTGAAAAAAAAGACAGAAAACCTGGGGATCGTAGTTCGTAAAAACGCGCTTTTCAAGGTCCTCCAACTCGATTTGATAATTGGAAATGTTCAGCGTTTCTGTAAACAAATCTGTAAACGCATCCTTTCTAGTGCACTGAATTCTTCATCTTTCTCGCCAAGCATTAATGTGAGAAAAATAGAGATTAAAATAGAGATTTGCGCCAGAAGGTATGCGCTTACAGGTACAAAGTAGTTGATTACTGTATTCCTTTCAGCCAACCTTGTGCTACAATGCATCCGATTTGAATTAAGAGGATAAACAGTTGAAAATTTCGAATCATCATCAGAAAATAAGCGTTCCTAAATCGATCAAAGCTGTGTGTGAATGCGATTGATCAACTAGGAGAGGGAAGAGAGGCATCAATATAAACACACACTGTCCATCATCCTACACCGTTCTAGGCTAGTCAAATTGCAAAAAGTCCTCAATCGATCAATGAAGAGCCCTAGTTTATACAGAAAAATCATCACAAAATTCCATTCAGTTCCCCGCCGATGATCTGAGGGACGAAGAGAAAAGGATTAAGGAAAAGGATTAAGGAAAAGGATTAAGGAAAAGGAAAAGGTACGAAAATTGAGATTTAAGTTTAAAGCTTAGATAATTCTATTAGCCCTTTTAGATAGATGTAGATAAACTTATTTGATATCTAACTGAGCTAGATAGTTCGGCGCGCTTCGGAGTTAATGTAATGGGGCAAACGAATCGGAATCGAATCAAAGGTGCTAGCAAAAGCGCCAAATTATTTGCGCCACGTGTCATTTGCGCCAAATTTTTGCGACAAAAATTTTTGCGCCAAATTTGCCCTTTTCAACACACTTTCCTACCAACTCTGATTGAAAATAAATATATTTTTTCAGTTTTTCTATCTTGTCGCCTTCACCGGATTTGGAAATGGCAACCAGCCTGGAGAACAGGGAGCTTTACTTGAAAGGAAAATAAAACCAATCTTTTTGACGAATCTTTATGAAAAATGCTTAATTTTAATAAGAAAAGTTCAAATATTTATTTTACTATTGTTTTCAATTCTCCTTTTTCTTTTCTAAACTTGAATTTAGTGGCGTCACTTTCAAAAGTACTTTCCGGCAGAACTTTCCGGCTACTCTGTAATGTAAAGCAAAAAACTGAAAAAAAAGTTGGTTAGAAGTTGGGGAAAAGTGATTTGTCATAGTGATTTTCATAAGCGCAAATGAAATTGGCGCAAAAAACGCGGCGCTTTTGCTACCGGAATACCTGTAATAGTAGGGGGTGGGACAAAAGCGATCTTTTATTTGCGCACCCGACCCAAAAGCGCACCCCCAAAAGATCAAAATAGGAACCGTATTGGATCAAAATAGGATAACGCCCCCCCCCCGTACAGTCGCGTAGTCTAACTCTAACTTCTTTTTAGGAAATCATTTTTCCTCAGCCCCTAGTTTTTCCCAACTACACTTTTGGTACCTAAAAATACTAGATTTTAAGGGCTATCATTTAACACCCAAGCGCACACTGTAGCATAAAGTAGCGTGAAGAGCGGAGCGTGTAAAGTTAGACTACGCAGCAATACCCCGTCATTATGAGGGGGCGCTACTATTACGGTAGCACCTCCAAAATTTAAATAATTTAAAATTTTGCATAAAAACCATAGGCCTGCATTTAAAATTTCAAATAAATTTTTCTCGACTCGCAAAGCTTTTCATATATTCATCTCAATGGGCTTCGTGTTGGTTGCGTTCTTCGTGGGTTTGGCGGCCGTGTCCGTTTACGCATATGCACAAGGATATCTCGATCATTACATTGAGGTAAGCTTTTTTGAACATTTTAACGTTGGTACTTGTTAAACTGGGAGAATTTGGTACTTTTTACTTGTCTCTAATCTAAAAATGACTTGAGGCGGTAATCTAAAAATAACTTGAGGCGGTAATTAGCGAATTGTCTTTAAATAGAATAAGTTTAAGCTTATAGGATGTTTTAGTGAAAATTAGCCCTGCTAAAGCTTTGATGCAATTAGAAACCGTAAAAGCTTCTTAATAAAAGGCAAAAGTTTAATTCGTTCGTCATAACGTTGGTTTCGATTGGTAGCTGTAAACTTCCAGAATGAGCCATAGGTTTCTATAATTAATCTTTGATCTTGCACGCCTTTAACTTTTTTCTTTTAGAGAATCAAGAATTCGGACTTCGAAAACGGCGCCGACGCAATGCCACCACAATGAGGGAACCCCTTTTCGAGAAAAGCGACAAATCGCCAAGCTCAAAGCCTCGATCTTTTTATAATATTCCGTGGATTGAATAAATGTTTTTTGATTATGGCTGTAACAATGTGAAATTGCTAAGGATGCTTGATTGAGTATTTTGCAAGCCAATGGGCATTTGTACTCTATAAATTGTATCCGATAATATGTTGTTTCCCTGTCAATTTTGACCAAAAAACTCCTCAAAGCTGTGGTTTTATAAACTTGTCACTGTGGCGCACGCTTGTTATTTTTGGGTGTGAGCAATCTCCTAATGTAAAGCGTATTCTGACGTTCGGTGAACCGAGCTTTTCCCGTCATAAAAACCTCGTATTAGTTGTGTAACTTTGCTCAAGCTTTTTTATCAAAATCTTAATCTTATTAAAAGTTTTCTTTTAGACATGTCGAAAATTATCCAGCTCACGACGAGAGCTCTTCTTTCCGTACGAGGCCCCGATGCTGTTGGATTGATGCAAGGATTGGTCACGAATGACATAAGGTGACGAAATTTTGTTTTTATTCTAGTTTATGGGTGTAGAAAGGTTCAAGAATTGTGAGAAGATACAGAATAAGCAAAATTGAAATCGGAGGCTAATTAAATAAATAAGCGTATTCGGGCGTAGAAGAATCTAGAAGAACTTTAAGGTTGTAAACTCTAAAAATCTTTAGAATGTAATCAAAGATGAATCAAAAATCACGATAAATCTTTAGTTACACGGTTGAATATATTTGTACTTTTTGTTTAGACGCCTAAAAGAAGCTAAACTCATGGCGGCTTTTTTGCTGAACACGAAAGGACGAATTGTCGAGGATCTGCTCATTTACAATCACGATGAAGGACTGCTTGTCGAATGTTCAAGTAAACATCGAGGAGAACTGAAGCAGATTTTGGAAAAGTACAAAATGCGGAAACAAGTGAATTTAATCTAATAGTAGCCCCAATAATTTGATTTAGGCTGAAATCACGGAATCTGAGGACGCTATATTCTACTCGTCTGCACCTACAAACCTACCAGATCCACGAACGGCCGGGCTTGGATTCAGACTTATCGGAAAACATACGGCAAATGCGCCAATTGAAGTTTGTTTTGTAGAAGTTTCTGGTGTAACTTTATTTTTAGGAGTACACAAACTTCCGTTTTTCCGTTGGAGTTGCTGAAGGAAAGGAGGAGCTCGATGACATGCTACCGTTTCAGGTACCTATAAAGAATTTTATTTTGAAATAATTCTAATTTAGGCAAATGGCGATATCTTGCAGTATGTTTCCCTTGATAAGGGATGTTACATTGGACAAGAATTGACAGCACGAACGGCTCACACGGGAGTGATTCGAAGGAGAATAATTCCGTTCACGTGAGTTCATTTGCGTTTAACAACTATCACATTTTGCAACACGAAAATTTCTGGTTAATAATTTTCTTTTAGGTGCGACGAAAAGCTAGCACCAAGCGGCGAGGTTTTGGATGATGAGGGACGAAAGGTGGGAAAGAATTTGATTTAAGCGCGGGTTTTTATGTGCTATGGCGCGACTTAATGACTATAACGATTATGCTGATTTTAAAATTGCACGATAACTTCTGAGTGTAATCTATTTTGAAAGATTAACCTAATGATCTTTGTTCAGGTTGGCGCTACGGTGGCTTCAACAAACGGTGCCGGTCTTGCCCTTCTTCAGCTGAATTCAACGGGCCGAACGCTTTCCGTCGACAAACATCCAATTGTACCACATCGTCCAGCTTGGATGCCTGAGAAGTACTACGCAACGAATAGTGAAAAGAAGTAAATGCCAACATTTTCTCGTTGTGTTTTGCAAATCCGCTATTTGTAAATAAATTTGCCGATAGGCTAGCCATAGATAGTTATTTGCTTTATTCATGTTCTGAACAGTATGCGATTTTCTTTGAGAACGATTACGAGTCTTTCAAATTTGGTCGTCATCGTATAGTTTATATTGGTTAAATAAACTTTTTGTTTCATTCACGAATTTCGGGCAAAAGTTTCAACTACCGCATTTTATATTGATAAAGATTACTTCCGTTGTTACGAAAAGCAGAAATATTGCGATCTCTTTTTAGATGTCCACGAAACATTTGAGGAGATTACTTCAAGAGAAAGAAGCTCAAGATAACGAGGTATAGCTTTTCTGTTTAGTGCCAAATGTAAACTAGTTTTCTGAAAAATGTGTGGTCATTTTACTTTTACGAGTGGTCAAAGCAAACTTACTACTCAAAAACTTCAAAAAACTCCAAGAAAATCGGTTCATTTAGATTTTTAAAGTATTGCTTAGTTATAGTTTTGAAACACATTTGTTGCTTTCAGCAAAACGACGACAAATCTGATGACGAGGAGCCGAAAACGAAGGGAAACACAAATCGCTTTCAATTTTTGGAGGATGAAGATTTAGGAGAAGACGACGGTAAATTTAGCAATCAAATAATAATACTTTATTTTGCTTTAGAAGAAGTTCAAGGAACATTCGCACCAAGTCAATCGAAACAAAAGCAAAAGGAAAAGAAAAACAAGAAGAAGAAAGCCAAGAATGCCAAGAATAAGGACGAAGAGAAAGAAGATGACGATACTTTGCTTGAGAGACTTGCTGCCGAAGCTCGTATCATGGTGATTTTATTTTTCCCAAGTATTTATGATGGATTTTAGACGGTCAACGCGAGTGAAGAAGGTGAGTTGGGTGAAACTGCGGGCGTGGAGGAATTGTTCAAGGTCGATCCCCGACAATTGGATCCGACCGAGGAGCTAAAACGGGTCCTAGGCAAGTGTTCAGCGTTTTGCTCTATTTTGGAAATGTTTAGGCAAAGTGCTTCGCGAATCCTCTTCTTCGACTCGCGAAACTGCGCACTTTGTACATAAAGCCGGTTGGGGCCGAATCGCCAAAGCAAAGACGAATTGGCCAGCACCAAAAGCGATAGGTGAGCAATATTTTTACCTAGACGCAAAATTGACGTTAGAACTATCTACATTAAATTTTAGGCCTTTCAATGGAACCCGATGTTGAACGTCAATTTCCGATCGGTCTTAAATGGTTTCGATTTAGTCATAACGGGTATAATAATGTTTCTTTTCCAACAAAACTATTTTTTAGGAACTATGAAAAATGTGAACGTCTCTGTTGGGTTGCCGAAGATACACTCAATCATGAACTTGTGAATGAGGTAAATCTTGACATTTCATTCACAAAATTTTGCCTATAGGTCTTGTCTTCCGCGTTCTATCATTTAAATGGACTCTTGATGTATGCAAACGTTTTTCGGATGCAAGACGATATCACACAGTGTTGTGATTGTATTGGTTTGCGATTTATTGCTTCAAAGATAAACTGACTGTTTAGAGCGCGGGATTTTCTTTGCCGAACAAGCTTTTCATCCATTGTTTCAGGTAAGGCCTATTTAAAACTACAAAATGCTTTAAATTTTAGGTATTTTCTTGGCAACACCGACTTGATTATGCTGTCTATGAGAATCGAGCATTTTTCCTGTTACTGCATAGACACATGCTTAATTGTGTTCATAAAAGGTGATTTTAAAACTTATGCCTTATCTTGTAGTTTATTTTAGATGCTTCAAAACGGCTCTGAACATTGGAAAATTGCTCTTTGGATTGGAACCTCAAGGTTGAGATTTCTGATGCAATAAACCTGGATTCCCCATTTTTAGGTGATCCACTTGGCGTGTTACTCGTGTTAGATTCTATCGCTCTTCGGGCAAAACAATATTCGTGGCTACGACAAACTTTCGCGGCTATAAATGTATGATAACTAGCTGACTTGTATTGATTTACTTCCAGGAATGGAAAAAACTCGAACTGTTACCTAATTGGCTCTACTCGTTGGCTCTGGCAGCATACTTGGAGAAACAAAGTGATGCTGATATTTTGGTAATAAAAAGTCTTCTGTATTGATCTGAGCTTTTTTTTAGCTCGAACAAGCCATCATCGCCCATCCGAGTGTTGTGACCGAGATTTTGAACGAACTCCAAATGCAGCCTGATTCAGAAGTGGAGAATAATGCCTATTTGAAGGGCACCGCTTTTGCCAAGTATGAAACTTTCTACGAAAAATGATTCATTTGGATTTAGAGAGCCCGAGGGTCTTCAATTGCTCATCAAAATTTATGTGAAACAAACCGCTGAACTTTGGAAGGTGGGAAGAAGATTTTATCAGCAGCTAAAGCAGTTTAGGCTCCAAATGTGATTGGGTGGCTTGAGAACATCACTCGACAAACGATTCGTCGTGAGACTCTGGCGAAGAAAATGGAAGAATGGAAAGTGAGGTAGATGCTTTGTAGTAAACCGTGTATTTATACTATGTATAATGAATTAAATATTCTATTTAGACGATTTCGTTCCTTTGTCGGTGTTCCACTCAACTTGAGACGCGCCGCCTTTCTTGTTGGTGTCGATCATTCGGCTACATCAATTACTGATCCACTTCCGCCGGCAAATGGACGTGCGCGGTAAGTTTGAAAGTTATCTTCCTTATGCCAATTACTTTAGATATACGAAGAGTTTGTTGCCACCACAACATGTGGACGGGTTTCTCAGCGGCTTTCTCCATTCAATCTATCCCGATTATCAACCAGTGAGTGTTCTTTAAAATTTTATGCAAAAAACGTTCAACAAAATCAAATTGTTTATTGGGGAAAGAGTGGATTTGAAAAGGCATAGGGACCCGATAAAACTTTGATAATACTCTGGATTAGGATGGATGAAAAAGTTTAGATTGTTCGACAAGATACCCGTTAAATTTTGTTATAAAGCAAAATATCTAGCAAGAGATTAACAAATGGAGATCAAAAAATGATGCTAAATGTATTGACTGACTGACGGCTTGATAGCTTCGAAGATAAGCACAAGTGATGTCATCGCAGTAACATAAAGAGCGACGGCAACCGTCACCTCGACGCTAAAATTTTCGGCTTTAGAATTCGGTTGAAAGTTTTTATCGTTTTCGGGAGTAAATCCATTTTTCGACTCTTTCATCAAAAATTTTCCAAAAAGTAGGACCAATTATCCACATTCCCACGGCGATTTAGAGGCCCCTCGAAGTTTGCCCCGGATGTCATAAAAAATTTGAAGAGGAAATTGGTCATTGAAAAAATTCTAGCCATCAAATAGACTCACCACGTAAGAGTGATCCCTTCGACTTGTCGAAAAACTTTTGTATCTTCTTCAAGACTAGCTGAAAATTCGATTTGATTATTGGGTTTTTGATGAGGCTTTTTGAGCGGATTGGCAACTTTTCTTTGGTGCTTAATGAGTTGAATAAGTAATTTGATTGCAATTTAGCACGTCCAATGACTCACATCTATGGATCATTGGAATTTTTAGATCTATTCAATCAAAATATCAAACAGATAAGGTCTATGATTATTGTACCTAATCTAACTCCGTCTCCTGTAGCGGTCATACGCCGAAAAGCGAAAACGATTCGGTGAATAATTTTCGCCGCTTTCAGAGCAATCGATAAATCTGGGATGAGAAATATGACTCAAATCGTGTTTAGAAAGAGATTTTGAATGTTTCATAAACGAGCGAGCGAGTGGGGGTGTGTAAAAAACGCAAGAAAGAAGCTCTCTGGATAAAACCCTCCCTTTTGAGGGGCGGGGAAACCCAATTTCGCATGGCCAGAGAAAATTATTGAAAAACCATGAACCGAATTGTTTCTCATGGAAAAAGGTTGCGATTATTTTTTTTTCGCGTTGAAAATCCCTCTAGTTAGTGCCCTATTGTTTGCGATATAAATTTGAACATCAAAACAACGTGTCTAAATCAATTCCTTACATAGAGTATGACTAGGACGACTCGACCTCAATAGCATAAATCGTGACTCTTTGAAAAGAAAAATTAATGGCCCGTGACCGGGGATGATAGGCGTTTTTGTTTCTTTGAAAGGATAAAATAGTCGAGATGTTAGAAGATGATGGGGTTACCACGCAACCAAGGGGGAATTTAATTCCACTAATCTATTCGAGAAAAGCTTTGAGGGAAGAAAAGGTGAAAAGAGGGGGAGAAAAGTGAGTAAAAAAAAGAGGAATTCACTTGAATCGAAGAAAACTCACTGAAAGTGGCACTTGCTCTACTTGGTCGTAAAAGCATGGAAGAATATGTGAGAAGTTGTTGAAAATAGGAATATAGATGATTTAATGAAAAGAACTCTTTTCAGGCGAATTTTTTGTCGGGTAGGCTCTAATCCGCAAATGGACGCCCCCGTTCTCTTGGATCTCTCTTTGAATAGATTATTATTAGCGCCGGTTACCAAATCACGAGTGGTTTGGGTTTTGTGCGGTGCAAAAAAGTCGATTCTCTTTTTTTTTGCTAAGCGGAAGTGCAATTTCATTTCGTGTCTTTAGGGAGTTCAGGGCCCCCTCCCACCAGCCGGCTCATTCAAGAATCTATTTCATTAATCTTTCAGTGCAAAGTCTTTACGCTCGAAGAAAGCGCTTCGGTTTTTTTGGAAGACATTCCCGATTTATAACGGCAATAAGGCTCAGCTGAGGGGAAACGCGAGGGTTTAAGAATGGGTGTTTGACACTTGAGATCTAGTAGCAAATAGTAGGATTTCAAAAAAATATTTGCTAATTGGGCTTGTCTTGAGATTATCCATGTTGCTCAAGATATTCAATAAGTGCTAACAAGCCTGTTAAGGACATTAGAAAGACAAAATAGACCTACGTTGCACGACGCGACGAGCATTAAACATTTTTCTTACAAAAATATGATAGAATTGAAGAATACGGGTACTGGCAGGTTGATGGGGATAGGAAAGCAATTTCAAGGGTTAAGGGTACTTGAGCCTGGAAAAGACCCGAGATTCCTTTTCAAATAGAATCGTGGATATCCTCATTGATTGATTTCTCTTTGTTTAGGGCGAGCACTTGATGGACGCAGTGCGACGGATGATCCAGGACTTTGTTGGAGGAAATGGTACCGAGGAAAGAGATCCGAATGCTCAACCACCGCAGCCACAGTGAATTTACTTTTTAAGTCGCTGGCCATTTGGTTTAAGGGTTTTGTTGCTCTTTGGTGTGTATGATAAGTTTATTCTTTTTATCAGCTGTGATAAATAGTTATTTCTAAATTTCAAAATTTATCCAAAACAAAACAAGAATCAATAACAAAAAATACCCGATAATGTAACAAATGAAGTAACAAACAAATTACCAACGTTATCCTATCCAATCCTTCATGTACTGGCAAGTTGCAGGAGATATGACGTGACCCGGTTTGCAATCGTCAATGACCTGGAAAAGACAAAAATCAGTAAAATTATTCCTTTCCTACTTGAAAATTGTTTTTATAACACTTACCGGACAAGTTGCGCACGGAATCGTAACAAGGGCCGAAGTACGAATTCCTAAATAAAAAGTTGAAGGGTGCTGAATTTAAATGGCAAAATACCATCTGCGATAGCCCGCAATCTTCCATCAGGGCGTCTTTCAACTGATCCATCAAGAATTGCAACCTAAAACTAGCACTGTTAGCTAAATTTAATTTATCTTGGTAACAACTCACTTCAAGTACTCGATCAATGTCCTCATCGCTGACAGCCATCTTCAAAACTCGTTTCTCGACAATGTACGCAGAAATCTAAAAACAAAATTAACACGAATGAAAATTTATGAACACCTCAGAGGGTCGAACGAGACTGAGCTCTTTTTGCATTTCGATGCTATTTTTGGCCTCTTCGATTGCTTTTCGTCTCCTCGCTTGCAAAAAACCAACGCAAAGTGTGACCTTAAATAAGTCTTTTTACTTATTTAAAATTTGTAATTTGAGATACCATCGTTTGAATGAGCTCCGTGTCTAATTGTTGATCTGAATAAAAAGTCCCTCCAGTTAACGTAGTGCTCGGCTCAAGTTGAGAGAGCATGTAGCATTTTCGTGTTGTGCCAACAGCCTAAAAACAGTATTGATTTTGTGATTTTAACCTTAAAATAATAGATCTTTTGCCCAAAATGGCGTAAAATTCAAGATTTTAAAATTGCCAATATATTTAGAGAAGCTGAATACTCCGGGAAATGTTTTAACCTTATAAAGACAAAAAAAAATGACTTAAACAAAGGGCTTTCTCAAGCCACTATAACACCAAACATACCTTGACCGTTTTGATCAACTTCCGTGTCTCCAATTGCTTCAAAACCTTTCGCAATTGTATCTGCGAAAGACCCGATCCTTCGCGAAGCTCTCGAATCCAGATACCATTTGTGGCGCTCTCTTCGACCAGTTGGTAAATCTAAAGCACATTTCTAACATAACAAATGCCCTTACTTACCAATTGCTCTTCTTGAGATACGCCGGCAAGTTGTGTTCCTTTCTTTACCCTAAAAAACAAAATAGCAAAAAAACATACCTCAAACGCACCGGAATTTGATTTGTTCACCCTGTTTTAAGATTTCTAGTCGTTGATCAGCGAGCAAAGCGTTGATTGCATGCTAAATACAAAGTTCGGGTGGGGCGCTCTGATCTCATTTGGTCAGATCGTATTTTTCGACCGTTTTATCAACGTTATTTCATTTTTTTTGCTGGGACAATCAAACATGCTGAATTTATTGGCGATATTTTTAGAAAGTTCTGAACAATCTTTGCTAATGTTTTATTGAGCTAGCTGAAGTATAACTGCCGCAGTGCCGCAACGCTAGAAAATGAGGCCAGGGGTGAAATACAAAGTGAAAACTATTCAAAACACTCTAAAAGCATCACCAATAGATTAAGCGTATTTGATTACCCCAGAAAATGCAAAACCAGACTAGAAACAACACGCCTAAAATAGGTTCTGGTCGGGTCAAGAAAAATTGTCCGCCCCGAACTCTATTAGTACCTAAAGTTCGGCTCTTTTTAAACACTCAAGCATACAAACTAATTTCCCGAGTCATTCGTTTTATAATTGGTCAAAAGAATACCTGTCGTTCCAGGATTGACAGACTGGGAGTGAGATGATTGAGAGTATCGTTATCGATTCCATCTTGCTGATCCTCGATGATGCGAAAGACCTCTTCCGACGGGTCCACGTTTATCTGAAGTGTAAAGTTAAAATTTGATAAAAGCCAAATATATACTTCGGTTTTCACCACTGCCATAGAAGGGTCAAGTTTGCTGTTGTTATTCCTAAATTAAACTTTTATAAAAGACAAATAGGTAATTGAGGAACACAATTATCGTATTTATTCTTTATTATTTATTAAAGAAACGCAGTCTCCAATAGAAGCTATTTTGTGGGATAAATGCGACCTTTTTTGCGCACCCGACAGGCAAAAAGCGCATCTTTTTTTCGCTGGAAAAGGCCTTAGGAAAGGCCGTAGAGCTTCGAAAATATTTCCACATGTGTTACATTTACAACATGTATTACAAATCGATGTGTGGCCGCAAAACCCTAGAAAAACTATTTTTGGCACTTGCCAGAGGTATTTTTGAGGAAAAAGCTACAGAAATTTATGGAGGCCAGGGGAGTGGGACAAATGCGACCTTTTTTTTGCGCACCTGGACATTTGCGCACCTTGCCCATTAGCGCACCTTTTTTCGTGTTTTAAAAAGCTCTAAAAAGCCAATATTAACCAATTTCTATTCCAAAAGTTGTTTTTCTAGGTAATTTGAGGGTGTCGAATTCAAATTTTGACATAACAGAGCGTGTGGAACCAATTCGAAAGACAAAACAGCTAGATCAAATTACAGAAAATTGTCGATCTTTCTCTTTGCATAACTCCGTCCGTTCGTTTCCATAAGCTCTGATATGCCAAAATTTCGATTCTACGCCCTAAAATTACCTAGAAAAACAACTTTTGGGATATAAATTGGTTCATATTAGCTTTTCGAGCTTTTTTAAAACGCGAAAAAAGGTGCGCTAATGGGCAAGGTGCGCAAATCTCCGGGTGCGCAAAAAAAAGGTAGCATTTGTCCCACTCCCGAGGTCAGCTTTATGGGGCCAAAATCCTCTTATAGGCTAAATTAAAATTGAAAATATTCAATTGTCTGACTGAATAGCATTAAATTTGTCGTTGGCTTGATACTTCAGTATTTAGCTTGCAAGTTTTGTGCGCATTTTCTAAATTTTTCTTCGTCCGTAATTTTATTTTCGACCTAAGCCCCACTTCGGCGAGTTCCGGGTACTTTTTTTAAATCGAAAAAGGACAATTAAACGTTTGACACTTGAAATCTTTGCTATTTTGCCTACAGCGCTCGCATATGGTGCTTTACCATATATGGTAAAGCAGATAAAGCATAGGGTAAAGCAGATAAATTAGCAATTGTCGATTTTTTTGTATTTCCCCTCCCAAAAACCCTCGCATAAGCCTCCGCAACTTTGTTGTCTTTTATTTAACGCTCGATTTTCCTCGCGTCACGTTTCGCATTGCGCTCTTTTCTCGATTGTCGTGTAAATGAAAGCACCGGATTCCCCAACTAACCACAATCGATAGTTACGCCTACATTTTCGAGCAATTTGTTGTGCCTTCTCTAAAAAAATTGTTGACTTACCTATTTTCTTTATCGAGCCACAATTAAAATGTCCGAGAGCCCACAACGTTTTGCAGGAGCTGGAAAGACAGAAAACCCCCGGTTTACTTCCCCAACAAGCATATTATTTTGGTTTTGGTCCCTCTCGTTATACTATCCGTATTTCCGTACTGAGTTCTCTGAGAAGACGCCGCCGTTCATCAACGGGAATAAGTACTGCCCATTTGCTAGATATTTCAGATGATTTTAAGACGGGGTTTTTGAAAATTTTTATTAAAAACTTTTAAATTCGAGGAAGAGATTTCTGTTTTAGGCAGCCATGTCGGACGCCGAGGCTGAACGGATATCGTCGGATGAGGGAGAAGAGAGCCTAGTTGAGGAAAATGAAGAAGTCGAGGAGGAAATTGAAGGTAAACTCTTTGGGCTTTAAGTAGTTGAGTTTTATTTTGTTAGTAAATTTTTCACGGTTAATAAAGAAAGATTTCACCAACCTACATCAACCTATGACTATTCTATTTTTTTAGGTACCAATCCTGCATCAAACACTCGATCGGCTTCTGAAAACGATGGTGATGAACCGGTAGCTACTCCACAAGGAAGTACAAGAAGTATCGATGAGGAAGAAATCGATTTGGATTACAGTGAAGAGCCACCTAGAATCGAGGTTTTTTTTACAAATTTTTTCCAATCTTGATAAACTGTTTTAGGAAAATTCTAACGACGAGGATGAGCCAGAAAATGCCGATCAAGAAGTCGAAGACGGTGAAGTGAGCGAATCGGACGATGGAGAAATCAAGAGCGACGATGAACCTAAAGTGAAAAAGCCAGCAAAACAGAAGGTAGAATAATCTAAAAGTCATTAATTTTCTTCTTTTCAGCCACCTCGTTCCGATCTAGAAGATGGTGAGCTTGAAGATGGAGAAATCAGCGACTCTGATGATGACTCAAATTTCAAAGCAAAGGTATCATCGACATTTTCGACAGCAACATTCTCTTTTATTAGCACCCACGCATCAGTGGACCAACGCAAAGCCCATCTCGCGGTCGCGATTTTTATAAAAAGGTTGGCATAGTAGAATAGCATGATGTTTTTATCTAGATTTTGCAAATTGTAGTGCGCACGATTTTAAATCTTTTGCTCTAACCAAGTTTTATTAAAATTTGTGGCTTATTGTGTTGCATGTGAAAAAAAGTTCTTTGTAATTGTGCTTTTTAGTATCCAACTTCTGCCAATCGCTATCCTGGAGCACCGGGTGTTTCGGGCGCTTCCAGAGGACCTCTCCCGGCAAAGCCAGAAACTGCATGGGATCGAGGAATGCGCGAAGCTCGAGAGGTGAGATATTTTTATAGGAAACGCTTTATTGAATATTTTTAGCTGATGAAGAGAGCTAGTGAGAAGAAAAAGGACCCGGATTTTGCAGACAAACGAATGCATCTCGCTCCATCCGACGAAAGAGATTGGGCACATGATAGCGATGATGAGAGGTAAAGATTATAAAAGTTGCAGATTTTGAGAATAATTATTCATCATTGAATAGCTCTAACTTTAAATCTTTAGTTTTTGAAACAAGATTTGTTTTAGTGGTCAACGAATTCCTTCTCTGCTTTCAATGGACCTGCCTCCACCTCGAAGAGTCAAAAACAATCGCTACAAGGACTACGATTTGCCAGCAGGTATGCTTTTTAAATTTTATAGTTCTGCGGGGTCGAGAATAAAAAAAGCATGCTGATCAATGTTTTTTGTGTGTGCTAAATAACGCTTTTTGTTGTATGTTTGACTTGAGTGGGAATGAACTGAATTCTCTTATTTCTTCCTTGTTTGCACGACTTTATAGATTTCGCTAATCCTATGTATTCATAGATGATGATACGACACGCATTGATCTTATTTTACAAAGAGAAGATGCACAACGTCGCAAAGAGGAAAAGGAGGGAAAAGAAAGGCAACTGCGCTCGCGCTCTTCACGCTCAAATACATGGGAGGAATTTGAGCATCCAGTGGCTAACAATGAATTGAAATGCAATGGTTAGTCACGTTCTTTCATCTGTTCATCTTTTCGCACCCCTTTTACCTGCTTCTCAGATTAACAATTTTCCAAAAAGGAACAGCTTTAGTAAGCATTCGTCGAGATTTTAGTAGTTGCT
Source organism: Mesorhabditis belari (assembly GCA_958450365.1). Classification (NCBI taxonomy): domain Eukaryota; kingdom Metazoa; phylum Nematoda; class Chromadorea; order Rhabditida; family Rhabditidae; genus Mesorhabditis; species Mesorhabditis belari. The sequence continues at coordinate 314,546 of CAUEEP010000939.1, forward strand.
TGTTTTTTTCCTATTATGCATCTGGTGCAGACAGTATCCCAGCTTCTTTTAAACGACTGACAATATCTGTTTTTTTTCTGTTGCTAGATTGGCATGTAGAGTGGAATGGTTCTTCAAACTTCAATAGTTAAAGTTTGATTTCAGTGGTAACAACATTTATTTGATTGTCAGTTAAGTCAGAAGGAAATGGCGAAATTTTTTTACTCGATAAGTGTACATATTTAGGCCTCGGCCCACAATGTGTGTACCCGGCTGATGGGAAAGGAAAGAAAATTGTTACTGTTGCGAGATATGGTCAAAGACTCTCTTCATCAAAGTAAGGTTTTATTCTTATAAGTAGGATGATAAGCTTGCGTTATTGAGTATATTTTAAATACGTTTTTTAGCCGTCGATCACGTTCACCACCTCCTCGGCCCGAAGCAATCTCTTCTGCCTCTTCGCGTTCTCCATCACTCTCTCGTTCAGGAAGTCGCTCATCTAGCAGACCATTTGAAAGTAAAGTTACTGTAAAATTTTTAAAAAAGCAAGTTGTTTTAGGCCATAGGTCCTCGGGAAATGATTTCCCTAGAGGCAAGCGATCATCCATCAATCAAAGAACTAGAAGTCGAACACGAAGGTCAGCTTGCGGATGGGTGGAAAAGCTACAATATGTATTATTTTAGTGGATCGTCTAGCCACTCTGCACGATCTCCACCAACCGGCGATATCGCTTCTTATAGAATTCCTAAGAGACGTCAGCAAAATTCTGGGTAAGTCACTTTTTTTCTTTTAAAGTTATCCTTTTTTAGTACTCGTTATGCTCGTTCTTCATCGGAGGATCGCAGATCGCCGTGGCGTGACGTTGGATCACGAGGAAATGGTGACGCTACGCGAGGACGGCGATTCCCGCTAAATCGACAATCGGCTCGAGATAAGACAGCTTCACCTATTGATTTGGCACCAACTGGAGCTGTAGCTATTAGTGATGATGAGGTTTGTTCTTGGAGTAAGATTGAGAATTAAATTTATGATTAGTTGACTGTAAACTTTATTCAAAATCTTTATTTTAGTCTGGTCAGTCATCTTCGTCCCGTTCCTCGACGTCCTCTTCTTCTTCGTCATCTCGATCTTCTTCATCTTCAAGCTCTTCAAAATCCGGTGCATCTGCCAAGTCAAAAAGCCCAGCTCTTCCCGCTAAATATCGCAACGCCAATCCTGAACTGACGGAGACTCAAAAGTCAGAAGCAAGGGCTAAGCGAGTGAGTTGCTTTCACACTAGCACTTCTATTATAACTGTTTAGATCTCACCACCATCGGCCAAGAAGTCGCCACCTACATCCTCAATCAACCGGAGAAGGGGACGAAATGCTCGATCTCCATCTCGCACACCACCTCCATCAAGGGATAGTCCTCCACCAGCGCCACCTCCAGAGAAGCGAATGCGGCGTGATTCAAATCGTTCCTTTGATAAGAAAAAGAATAGAGGTGCGTTAATTGGTTGAACTTGAATCACATATTCAGATTAGTTGAAGATAAAGCTAGTTATTGAAAACTATAAATTTTTTTAATGATCTACCTGACTCAAAGTTTTATTTAGAGCGTGGGTCTTCTGAACAAGAACGCCCAAAGACCAAGGAAGAGCTACTGGAGGAATTGCGACGTGTCGAGGAACGTTTGATGCGTAAACGACGTCAGGCTGCCATGTAAATGAAAGTGTCTCTGCAAGATACACTTTTGCATATTACTATCATTGATTAGACCTTTTAGATCTCTTCGTTATTGTTTATTGTGTGTTAAATTGTGATGATTTTCTGAGTTCAGCTCAGAACTGTAATAATTCAAGGGTATTCTCTTTTTGTGTTTTACGCACTACAAGTCATAAAGGTTCAACCCCCCGTTCTTGTAATTGCTGTAATAATTTTTCCTGTTGGATTTATTATGTTTACGCTTAACTGCTAGTCTCTGAAAAATTCTATTAATACTATTAATCGCCTTGTTTTGTCTTATCTGAAATTTAATGGGTTGTTTTATGGTTAATAAAATTTTATTTTTCGAATTTAATGCTTAAAACATTGAAAGGTTTGAACTTTGGGGTTTATTTCAAAGAAAGCAAAAAAATTAAATGTGAAGAAAGACAAGTCAAAGTTGCATAAAACAGTGAATGTTTAGAGAATGAGACTCGACAAGAAGTACGTCTACTTCGAGGCCACGAAACCCCCAAAACGACCGCCGAGACGACAAAAGACGAATCTGGTGCGGAATCGACTCACCGCTGAGGACAAAAAACAGCTCAAGTCGTTTCATTTTGGTTATTTTCAATGTCAGTTTTATAGATATTCCCAGTTCGAGCCTTTATACGAATTATGGTGCAAGTACTTCGGGGAAATGGCGCCCGCAGATCGACAGATCGACGAAAAACTTCTCAAGGTAGATTTGGATCTTTTAAACCAATGAGAACAAACGTGAACCGTGAAGACCAAAGACATTTACACCAAAGGAATTTCTTAACCACGAACAAGACAAGATTTCAATTCGAAAATGTACAAAATTTAAAATGCAGGACGAATTTCAACTGGTGCAAATATCTTTTATATCGGTCAGTTCGAATAAAACAATTTGCTGGTTTTAGGCTGACTTTCACGGCGCTTTACTTATGATCACAGAAGCTGATAATAAATGCCAGGTTTGTAGATTGAACTTTTAAAAGAGTATTTATGTATTTACTGTGATTTAGGTGGGAATCGCGGGAATCGTTGTTTTGGAAACACGATACACGATGCAACTTATCACGAGAGAAGATAAATTCCTTAGTGAGTGACATTTGCATAATTTTGTTTTTAAATCAGTCATCATTTTAGTCATCCCAAAACAAGGCACGGTGTTTCAATTTATCTTGGAGGGACGTGTGTTCTCTCTATTCGGCGATCAAATGCGACAACGAGCCGAGTTGAGAGGAAGAAAAGCTCGTCTACGCAAAGCGCTACCAATTTTTCTAAGGTGATTGTTTTTTTGTGGTTTTTAAATTCTGTTTTTTTGAACTGTTATTTTGCTTACGGGTTTGTTTAAAAAAAATTAATAAATATTTATAGCATTTAAAAACACCAAAGACGAGGAGAATGTCGTTTGTTGGGCCATCTCTACCCTAAAGCAAAGATGGTTCTTGTAGGAATAATAATTGTCGAAATACCTATAATATAACCCGTGTTGAACCCGTTGTGAAGCTTTGATTGAAATATTTTAGACTTTAGAGGCATCGGAATGATTTTCGGCTGGGGCATCCACATCAGATGTTATCCTAAATTATAGTTAACATTGGATCTTTGACGTTGATAAGCTTGAAAGGGTTTGTTTTAGGAAGTTCTAGATTTGGATAGCTACAGACCTTGTTCGTTCTTCTCTTGAGCTTTGACTCCACCTTCTCCGATAGAACATCGTGTATGCGACGGCCATCGAAAGAACAGCCACCGCCAAACAGATTAGAAGTATCGTGACAACGGAGAGGAAAAGTCGACCGTCAGCCCAGGCTCGACTCCAATCTGGAATAAGGTTTGAAGTTCAAGCGTTGGTTGGGGTTACAGATAGAAATAAGCAGTCAGCTTTGAGCGAATTAATTCTTTAATCAGTTTTTTTAGATTGAAGAACTGTATTGTGATCTAAGACTGATTAATTATAACCCCAATCAACGTGTAAACTATCTTGTGATTGAAAGTTCAATCGTTTGCTTGAACTTTCAAACTCCATTCCAGATTTGATTGTTATTCCTTGATTATATAAAATTACCGTATTCATGACATTGCCCAGTGAAACGATCGCATTGCGTACAATCCGTGCATCGATATTCACAGGCTGGCCCGTGAAATCCTTCAGCGCAAGGTAAATCACAAAGGCGACCCGTCCACCCTGTTGGACAAGCTGAAATTGGGGTTTTGATTCGGGATTACGATAGATTTGCAAAATTGCGTTTTATAGAAAACCAGAATTGAGCGGAAATCTTGGGTACGTTAAGATTTCTGTTTTCTCAATTTTTCCAATTTTTCAGAAAAATTGGTTTCGTTTCTTTTTACAGTTCAACTTTTTTGGAAAATTCTTAGTCAGGAATGTGCTTGGTACTTTAGATTCTCAATATTTTTCAGATTCTCAACATTTTTCAATCACTCACGAGAACAAGTCCCCTTTTGATCGTCCCTCAAATAGCCGGCGCAGCAATCGTTCGTTTCTTTCACCGAAAATGAGCCGTTCTTGTTTTTGAGCTTTTCCAATCTGGAATCAGTTTAGGTTTTGGCTTTTTTCATTCACAATGACCTGACTCCATTTTTGCATTCTTCAAACGGGAAATTGGGTGCCTCGCCGCTAGTGACGATAAATGGAAGAATGAATAAAAGAATTGATAGAAATTGGAAGAAATGACGGGGTGGACGATGTCCGAAAAGAGGCATCGATTTGGATGATTTTGGGAGAAAATGATGAAGCTAGAATTGATTTTAGAAGTCGTTCAAGTCGTTCAAGTCGTTCAAGAAGTCGTTCAAGATAAAGAATTTGAGAAAAGAAAGCTTGGAGAGTAAAAGATCGGCTTTTGATAAGTGAAAACGGAAATTTCCTAGAAAGACATTTCCTAGAGTGTACTAGAAAGCGTCAGAGCATAAAGTACATTGAAAATGAGAGAAAAATTAGCAAGTCTTGATTGGGAGAAATGAGATTTCGATTGAAATGAAATTATCCAAGTTTCTCTTGAAATAACTCTTTTAGAATTTTCTAAATCTTTTTCGGTTTTTCTGAAGCCATAGAATTTTTGGGTCTTCGGAAAGTGGTTACGAGGGGCAACCCCAAAAAATTTTTTTTCGCTATTTTCACAAAAAAAAACTCGTCATCAAGGGCCCATTCATTTCGAAAATGGCAAAAAATGGCTTTTGGCAAAAAAAATGGCAAAAAATGCAAGAATTTTAGCTAAAAGAAATTTGAAATGAGTTTTTGAAGAGTTTAAACATACGTGTCAACAGCTTTTTTCTCGACAATCGCAAAATAGATGAGTCAGTGATCTTTCGATGAACTCCAGAAGTTCGTCTGAGAAAAAGTCTGAGAAAAAGGGGAAAATGAGAACAACAGCACTTTTCGTCTAGTGGAATTATGAAATTGAGAAGAAATTTATGAAATTTGGATAGGATAAACAAAAATCGGATATTGGGTTTGATATTGGCTTGATATTGGCTCGATATTGGCTTGATATTGAGCTTGAAACCTAGTACGAAAGTTGGACTTGGATATTTGTTGGCCCAAGCTGATCCAGGCTGACCAAAAGCCAGCTTCAGCTCCAAACCTGACTCGTGGGAGAGATCTGACCTAACTGGTTGACTTAACTCCCTCTGGAGTAAGGGGAATCGAGTGAGTGGTGGTGTAATGGTTAGCACAGTTGCCTGGTGCCTGGTAACACAGTTGTAATGCAAGCGAAAGGTAGCGGGTTCGAGTCCCGGCGGCGTACAATTTTTGATCTGCCCTAGTTCCAACTGTTAGATCTTTTAAAGCATTTGTCTGTTAGAGACTAACAAGGAAAGGTCAACTATCAAGCGCACAAAGAATACTAGGATTTGTAAACGAACGTAACTTCTTGAAAATGATAAAGCAAACGATAAAGCAAACGAAAAATCGGAAGTGGAATCGAACGGCCTACGGCTCGGCCACGACTGCACCGAATCGGGTCCGCAAGGTGGCCGCTAAGACCAGAGTTCTAACAAAACTTATGACCGATATAATTCTTCTCGAAAAAGTCGAACAAAACTAAATTTCAGAGTTCTAAAAAAACTTTAGACGCTTATAACTCCTGACATTTAGCATTGTCATTGTCATTTAGCAAAGCGGAATGCATACTTGGGATCAGCATAAAATTCTGTGTCGAATGGTTCGTTGAGCATTTGGCCGTCTCAACCAGTTGACCTTCCCTTGCAAATCAAAAGACCTTTCTTTGACCTTTCCAAAAATAGGCCAAAAATGACTTTAGGAATAGGCCTGGCGTACAAATTTGAGTCAATTTATACGGATAGACTCTCTTATTGACATCTTAAATAAAAGATTGTAAGCTTTCCGCATTGTTTCTCAAGTTATTTAGATGTTGATTGAATATTTTGAGAAACATAAAAAATTAAATTTTAATCAATAAGCATATCTAAATGATCAACAAAGCAAGAAGAAGAATAAGGGAGAATAAGATTCTCAAAATCGGTCTCAAAAACTAGTACTCGGATGTTAAACGAAAAAAATCGATGAACAAAAACAAGGAACTAAATGATGCGGTGGAATTGTCAATTGAGTGCATGGTGAATGGGGAGGGTAAAGGAGGGGTAAAGGGAGGAGTGATCGGTGGCGTCAGGGTCGGCTAACCGGCCGGCCGCCCGCCAGACCACTCCGCTGCTCAACGACTCTTCCCTTTTTCCCAGCCATCCCTTCACCGATTTTGCCACGCTCTCTAGGCATTTGTGAGAAAAGGAGAGATTGGGATGCGGAAGGGAAAGAGAGAAGAAAAGATATTCAGAGAAAGAAAAGATATCCAGAAAAAGAAAAGATATCCAGAAAAAGAAAAGATATTCAAAGAAAGAAAAGATATTCAGAGAAAGGCCGACGAAAAGAGAATTTAGGGGTCTATTCCAAAACAGCGCTGCCAAAACGGCGCCGACCAAACAGCGCTGCACAAAATAGCGTCGTATTCAAAACAGCGCCAATGAAAAAACGCCCAAAATGCAAAAGAGTTTTTTTTTTTTTACAATGTACAATTCATTTTTTTTTATTAGCAGCTTTTAATTTTGATAATCTATTCAAAAACAACATGACCAACAATTAAACGATGCATAAAAAACATCAAAATAGCATCAAATTAATAGTCCAAGAGACCCTGAAACATCATAACACTAGCGATGGTGAACATAAATGGGCTAGAGCTGCTAGAGCTTTCAAGTGATCCGTAGTAGAAACAGAATTGGGTTTTCTACTCAACACAGCTAATTTACGATCCAGATGCGACTTACGAGTATGAGGATTTTGCGGATTTAATTGTGCCAACGTTTTTTTTGTTGTAGTCCAGTCATCAATTGCGATTTCTTGTACAACTTCCAACAATTTGGTTGCGACAAATTGAGACGCAGCTTTAGAAGATATGCCCTTAAATTATCAAATAACAACAAAAAATAAATTTATAACCTTTAGCTTTGCATTATAAGACTCTTGTGAAGAGTTTCCAATTTGTTCATTCTTCGTAATTGAGTCGAACGAATTCCACATTTCAATTGGATACCGCGGAAAAATGTATCGACCATACCCATATGACCGATATAATTCTTCTCGAAAAAGTCGAACAAAACTAAATTTGCTTAAGTTAACTAAAGTTCCATCACATAAAAGAAGACTCAGCCATCAAATGATTTTTCCGGCTTGTAAGAGCAACCATAGAGATTTGACTAGAGATTTTTGGTCGTTCAGGTATTAGATCTTTCATCTATTGATTAGAGTTGTTTCAAACGCAAAGTTTCAAAGCCAAACCCGCTCACGCGGTGTGGCTTGTGACCCAAAGTTGCTGGAAAAGCCTTTCTCCTCTATCAATGTGATGGATCAATGGAATTGACGATCAATCAATCAATGGAATTGACGAGATTATGAAAATAAGTCTTGACATCGATCGGCCGAACATAAGTGAGAACCATTAATCCTTGAAAGAAGATTTTGTTAATAGGATCCAGGTATACATCAGACAAGTTGTTTTTCTAAAACACAATTGCATTAACCTTTTATAATTAAAAACCTGAATAGCTCCATAAACGCTCTTGAAAAAATGAAAAGTACAATAGCACACTTTCTCGCAGAGTGGGGATAGGCAAGATTAAAACCACAGTACAACGCTAGCTCCATATCTGAAAAAAAATTATAAAACTAAAATATATTTAAATCCGACCCGTTTTTAATTTGTGCGGAGGTGGTATGCCAGCTGCTTGAAGATAGCCAAAGACTTCCTTGCTTGAAGATAGCCAAAGATTTCCTTGCTTGAAGATAGCCAAAGACTTCCTTGTAGGTGTTAGCATCCTTTCGATTCAAAAATGCACACACGCACGGAACAAACATATCATGCTAAAATTTCTTAAATTTGGGCTTTTATTAAAATAAACCAACGCCAATAATGAAGACTCGATGCCAATAATAAAGACTTGTTTAAATTCTGCAAGCGCGGAAGCAAATGTCCCATCGCAGGACCAAATGGTATTCTAAAGTACAATAAAAAAATTTTACAAATATATAGCTAACCTGCAATAATTGTTGGTTGCCCCAATCGGTCCCCCAACCTCGATGCCAATAATGAAGACTTGTTTAAATCCTGCAAGCGCGGAAGCAAATGTCCCATCGCAGGACCAAATGGAATTCTAAAGTACAATAAAAAAAACTACAAATATATAGCTAACCTGCAATAATTGTTGTTTGCCCCAATCGGTCCAGAAGACTTTCATTGGCTTTTCATTCCAAGATGTGTAGGCATCGCAAGTGTCGAAACGTAGAAACCTTGTACCTTTATTTTAATTTCTATAAATAAATCAGTTAAAAAGCGTACGAAATTTTCCATTATCGATCGGAGTTGTCCACATTTTTGTGGACAGGAATTACTCGCTGTCGCCTTGCCATCATTTTTTTTGCATCAATCCAAATCAAACGTCCGCAGTGATTTCAATTCAAATCGAACAGACTAAAAGAAATGAGAAACAAGACAGAAAGAGGAAAACCCCTGCCATTGAATTAGGCCAACTTAGATCTCTTACTATCTCTTACTTTCTCACATTCACTAATTGCCGAGATATCGACCATTTAGACGGCTATTAGATTAGATTTAGGCGTCACTACTCGTAGGAATCATTGATGAAGGATAGAATAGAATAGAATCCTTTCTAAAGTGTGCCAACTTTTTTTCTCGAAAAGTGCTGACAAGTGCCAAACTTTGCTTTGGTTTAAAGTTCGTATTTACTTTGCAAGTTCATAAACAAGAATGCGAGAAAATCGTTGACCAATTAAAGTTGATATTGAGGATGCTTCGAGAAAGAAAACTTGTTGACAACGTTGATGAAAAGAGCTGAAAAGAGGCTGTTGAAAAGAAAAAACATCAAATTGAGGGAGAAAGAGCTTGATTTTAAGGAAAAGAAACCTTAAATCAGACTCCGAAGAAGTTTAGCTATACGAAACTATATGAATTATTGCTGAGCTTATGGGAAAATTGTGAATTTTGAAGAGAAAACTCATCTCGAAACCCTGAATTTGACTCCGAATTCGAATACCGTAAAAAAACTCTAATAGAAGAACCGATCGTTCTATTAGAGTTCTATTAGAACTTTTAGAGAGGGCCGTTTTATTTTTCAACATCAATAAAATTTTTTGGAATTCAATCAATCTCAAAATGTCTATCTTTTTCTACTTTTTAGCAATTCGGGGCAAATTTGATCAGTTCGTGCGCTTGAAAATCAGTTAATTTTTGATTTTTGATGAAAAGCTTCAACAATCTAGTTGGAATTGTTGAATTCCAACTGAATTGTTGTCTACTGGATTGTTGTCAACTGGATTGTTGTCAATTGGATCGTTGTCAATTGGATCGTTGTCAATTGGATCGTTGTCAATTGGATCGTTGTCAATTGGATCGTTGTCAATTGGATCGTTGTCAATTGGATTGTCGCCATCTCATCTCGTCAACAACAATCTCGTCGAAACAGTGAATCTCATCGTTCTCACTAGGGAATGTTGTCAAGTTAAGACGGGCTTTTCGAACTAGACCAAACCTATATAATAGAGTTTTTTACGCTGATTTTGAATCCGGGTTTAACTTTTCCCGAAGAGCTCTGTAACGCGAGATATTTGGCTTCAATCTCGGTAGGTTTATAAGGTTGTCATGCCTTCCGTCAAATGTGAGCTGGTGGCCTAATGGATAGTGTGCTGGCACGTGGGTTTATTGTTGGTTGCTGGTTCGAATCCGCTTAACTGCCAAGGTTCTTTTCTTTTTTAAACACTTTTCATGATATTGCAAGTATTTCATGATATGCACAGCAAATAACTCTCTTTCATAAACTTCAAAAGGCAAAACTTGTTTACTTTATGGAAATTTAGACGGTAAAGACAAAATGGCTGCGTTAAAATCACAAAACTTTAACCTGAAATAGAAAGGTGTTTAGAAATGTTTCGCAAAAAAAAAGCAAAAAGAACCTTGGCCGTTAAGCGGGTTCAAACCAGCAACCAACAAAGAACTCACGCCAACAAAGAACTGTGCCAGCACACTATCCATTAGGCCACCAGCTCACATTTAAGGGAAGGCGTGCCAACCTTATAAACCTACCGAAATTGCGGCCAAATATCTCGCGTTACAGAGCTCTTCGGGAAAAGTTAAAACCGAATTCGGAATCAACGTAAAAAACTCTATTAGATAGGTTTGGTCTAGTTCGAAAAGCCCGCCTTAACTTGACAACATTCCCTAATCAGATCCATCCAAATTATTCGTTTTCTCGATGTTCTTGCAGGTGACTACCACAAACATATTTTTCTATAGCCAAATTTGATAAGGATTCTTTTAAAAGCAACCGTTAGTCGATCAAACCAATTGGATCGATGCTTGTACGTCGAGAGCTAAAGGAAAGGGGAAAGCGACGTCTTTTGTTTAGTCTCTGAACAAAAAATGACGTCGTTTTGCCCTTTGCTCTATAAATGAGTTTTTTTCTTAGCTAACACCTAAAACAAATTGTACTTTTCTATCTTTTCTATCTAATTTTCTATCTTTTCTATAAAAGCCATCAGATCAAATTTTAAACGCTTGCTTCTGAATCAATCGCCGAGAAACTTTGAATTGTCAACCTTTATTTTCAAAATTAAAAGCAAAAATGAAAATTTGTAATGAAATGAAGATTCTGTGGAAAATGTGGAATGAAAAATACAGCAAATCATAAATTTTTGTTTTGTTTTGTTTTGTGTTTGTAGATGTTTTGTAGATGTTTTGAGACTAAAAGTGATATTTATTTTTGATCCTTCTTGATGCAAACCTTTTTAATTAAGCGATAGTCGACTGTTGAGTGCTCTTTCGTCGTTTTTGAGATGCTTTAAAGGAAAACTTTATAAAGCATGACAAAAAACTCTACCAGAATCCGTTGAAATGTTTCGCGTTGTCGATAATTGAGAGGTGATCCGAAAACAGAAACATTCTCGTGAAACACCAAAGCAATCGAGAAAGAAATGACGAAACTTAAATGTAAATTTGATGCAGGGCTGAAGCAAAAAAAGCTATGACCAAGCTATCAGCCATGGATACGATCTGGTTTTGGTTGAGTTGGAAATTGGAGTTTAAGCCATAGGACAAGGACCAAGCCAGGCAGGACCAAGCCAAGGCCAAGCCAGGCAGGATCAAGCCAGACAGGATCAAGCCAGACAGGACCAAGCCAGACAGGACCAAACCAGACAAGACCAAACCAGGCAGGATCAAGCCAGGGCCAAGCCAAGCAGGACCAAGCCAGACAGGACCAAGCCAGGCAGGACCAAGCCAGGCAGGACCAAGCTAAGCAGGACCAAGCCAGGCAGGATCAAGCCAGGGCCAAGCCAGGCAGGACCAAGCCAGGCAGGACCAAGCCAGGGCCAAGCCAGGCAGGACCAAGCCAGGCAGGACCAAGCTAAGCAGGACCAAGCTAAGCAGGACCAAGCCAGGCAGGATCAAGCCAGGGCCAAGCCAAGCAGGACCAAACCAGACAGGACCAAGCCAGGCAGGACCAAGCCAGGCTATTCATGGCTTCTCGCTTGACCTTGTTTTGAAAATTTTGATCTTCAAACAGCTCCGAATGTCAAACTTCTTATGTAATCGTTGTTGTCACCTGTGAATCGGTGATTAACGAAAGCAAAAAGTCCATAATGATTCGCAAAAGAACAGCAGCGCCAACAAAAGCTAAAATTTTTTTTATTAAATTGTTTTGTGTTTAACACATTGATGACAAGGTTTTTTTGATTTTTCTGTAAGTTATTTCCCTTCCAGCTCGTTTAAAAACGTTCACAGGCAACCGATTTACTGGAGTTAGGGGTTAAAATGAAGAGAAATATTCACGAATCACTTATCTGAAAACATATTAAAGAAATATTGAGTTTGAAGGGAGTTTAGAATGTTTTAGCATGAGAAGTTTCTCGAGTCAGATCTGGAAAAGTTTCTCTTCATTCTGACCCCTAACTTAAGTAAGTTGCCTGTGAACGTTTTTAGACGAGCTGGAAGGGGTATAGCCTACGCAAAAATCAAAAAACCACCTCGTGCATGTGTTAAGCTCATTTTAAAAGCATATTTGTCATTTTCTCTCCAAAAAACCTTGTGTTCCAATCGTTTCCGAAGAGTGTATTCGAAAAAGACAATCTTTTTTTGTCAATAAGTAGAGATTCCTAAAAAATTTTCAATCTATTTGAATAGAGAATCAGCTAACCATACAACGTGAGGCGATTGAAAAACGGCAAATGTGCTCACGTTTAGTGCCAGCTTCCAAAGAGGGAATCTGTGAGCTGTTTGATGAAATTTTTGATACAAAGGACTTCCAAGAGATAAAAACTAACCGAGAACGTTGTTGCGTGGAACGGCCGTCATTTTTACTCTTTAACAAAGCGACTTTACTCGCTTTCTTTAGGATGGCTGCTGAAATTTTGAGTTTGATTTGGAGTATTGATCCATTTGATCCATTTATTCAGTGCCTCTGCCTTCAATGCTTTCTTTGCCTTCTAAACGTTGAATAACGTCAACTCATTGATCAAGTTTCTAGCCATACTCGTAGAGATCAATGAGCTGAATCTGTTGATACAAAAAAACTATCTAAATTGGCTTTGTACTATGAACATTCTTTCTTTGTGCTATAAGCATTTTTTCATTATTGCAATGGATAATCATTGCATAATGATAAATAATTATTGCTGTGGACATCTACTTGCAAAAAAGGTGTATTAATAGAATAGTAGTAAGAAAATAGGAACAATTTTGGAATAATTTGATTCAGCTGAACGAGTTCAACAAATATGGCAACAAATATGGCAACAAATTGACGTCATTCAACGCTTAGGGGGCAAGGATTAAAACGCTGAACTAGATGGATCAAAAAAATAGACGACAAACGCATACTTGGGATTGCTTTGCTTCGATTAAAACTATACAAAGTGCGGCAGAATTATGAAAACTCCTAACTCATAGCCTAACTTGAGCCTAACTCAGTTCTCGATTCCTTAAATCAAATGCCGTATTCTCTTTAATAGTAGTGCATCCACAGCGTTGCCTAAATTCCTCGAAATCTCGAGAACCGCTTATCAGAACCTATCGATGTGGGGTCGGAAAATGTAGCTGACGATGAGATCTAGTGGGGATTAGAGTGTTGAGTTTCTGCAAAAGCTTGGAAACCGTAAAATAGTCACCAACTCGGCTCGCCGGAGTGCACTACTATTAGGGTGGTGCAAAAGAAACTGCCGATTTGACGGTAAGTTCAAAAAAAAGATGGCGTTCGATGGTGACATGATCACAATGGAATATTTTCGCAAGATCTCGAGCAGATTGGCATGGATCGGTCTGAATAACGTCACTCAGCTTGGCTTCGTTCACGACTTCTGGCCTCGAACCGTGCTCGTAATCTTCCAAAGTCTCGTCTCCCACTCGGAATCGTTGAAACTAAGTCTGACACTGCCTGAGAGACAAACTGCCGAAAGCAGCACAGAGAGAACGATGCGATTCGGCAGCAGACTTTCCAATTTTGAAGTTAAACAGTAATGCTGCTCGTGCTCTTGCTGCTCGTACAAACTTTTCCTCGACCATGATCTAAATAAAAATATAAGCATTTTAAAATAAAATAAACAACAACCAAAAAATTCAAACGTCGAAATAAATAACAAACAAATATGCGAACAAAATATAAAAAAATAATGCCGTTAGCATCGCTCGTTTCTGATAAATAACAGCTGATACCCATCGGCAGTTTCTTTTGCACCACCCTAATATTAGTGAAAATACGGTAATTCTTTTTTTGCTAGTACACTCTGCGTTTCTTGCTCTAGGAAAAACATTATTGGACAAAGGTAAATGTTTCCTAAAAGTTCTGATAATTATTCAAAGTGCGCGCGTCGGGACTTCCCGGCCGAATGGTGATACAAGGTTGTCTAGGATTGCGAGGACTAAAGAACTTAAGGATTTAAAGACCACCTTACATTAAAATCACAGCAAAAGAGCAAAAATTAATTTTAATACAATGATTTAACATAAAAATTGACTTTTCCTCTTTTTTTTTACATGATTTTCGTAGGTGGTTTAGATTGAAATTTCTGCAAGAAAAGAACCGTTTCTTTGATTGAATTTCAATGTTATCAATTGAAACTTCTTGAATTTGTTCATTTTTTGAGCAAGCGTATTTCCATTACATTCCAAAAGACACGAACCCGTTACTAGAAAAGTCACTATCGTGAACGCGTAGTCAAAGCAGAAAAACGTAGAGAACAGGTAGCGAAATCTGAGAGTTTTTATGTGTTTTGTTATCTTTTCTTTCTTTATTTTCTTTGTTTATTTAAGAGGAAATGAAAAGAAGCAAAATCTATTCAAATTCGTTTCATTAAAATCAAAATAGGAAAAGTATTTTCCAGGCAGGAACTCGAACCCGAGCAATATCTGCCTAGCTCGCTTTGTAGACGAGCACCTTATCCATTAGACCACCGGGTAAAATCGACGCCCCCTGAGAAAAGCCTTTTAAGCGAGATGTTGAACTTCTCCTCGACTTGTTGCTGTTGAACTGTTGATAATCGGCGGTGATGGTGGGTACTTCCATTCTATCAGCTCGTACTTTGTACTCATACTTTGTACTCGTACTCGTACTCGTACTCGTACCCGCTAAACGCACACCTCCTAGCGCACTGAATCTCTTTCTATAAATAAGTATTTACCCATGCCATTCTGCCACCCATCCCACATGTAAATGACTCATCGCTCCCACGCAAAGTGAACCACAACAAACGAAAATGATCCAACTAAAAAACGAAGTGTTCAATCGAGATTTCGGGAATGCTATTGCTGGAAATGCTATTGCTTGAAATGCTATCAAATTTACAAACATCAATTCCCACCTGACACCAATAATGTACAAACATTTCTTGAAAGTAAACGCTCGACGATAGAGAAATGGTTTCCACACTGCGTACAGCTAAAAAGGTTTTCTAATTTTGCTTCTTGCATTTTCAATGTTCAATGTTCAGTTGAAATTTGGACTTATTCAAAGAAAATTTCATCTATTTTCAGTGAATTAGTGCTTTTTCTTTTAGAGAATTTGCCAAAAAACTAGTAAACGGGCTAAAGCTGGTTGGCTGGCATTGGCTAAAGCTTTTAACCAATGCCAGCCACAAAAGGGCACCCAGTACCGACTAAAAACGAGCACACAAACAATCACTAAACTTTTAACTGAAATTAACTGAAACAATTTCTGAAACTGGAACTAAAACTAAAATCGATTCAGCGCTATTGGTTACTCCAGCAAACATTTTAAAACTTTTAAAAGTATGTAGAAATTGGTCAGTAAGAATTACAGACAGAAGTAGGTCAGTAAGAATTACATGCATGCTATGTATATGTCGTAGCCGATAAAGGATTTCAGCCGTTTGATGGTTTGAAGTCTTCATTCCGCAATTGTTGGAGAACGGTGACGGTTTCCGCGTATTTCTCAAAGAAGTCTCAGAATTCTTCGGCTAGCGGATTAAGTCTCAAAAATGAAATCTTGAGTTATGTATTGACTCAAGTCAATACCACAAACTCAAGCTCTCTAAAAGGCGCTTAAAAACTAAAAACGCATTCTAAAGAGTGCGCATTTTACCATACTGTAACCAAAGGCTATAAAAGGACCCTTTTCATCATTTTCTATCTGATTCGTCATTTATTTGAAATAGAATTGTTTGTTTTTGTAAGTCAATTTGACCCCTTTGTTTGATCACATTATAACTCGTCCGGCGTGCCCAAGTCGTTAGTGAGTGATCGTTAACAGGCCAAAGAGCTCCTCTTGCTTGACGACTTTCTTGGGTTTGTCCAAATTGGACTTTGATCCCATGGTTGTAAAGCACCTCTTGATTCAATTCGTATCGAAGAGAGAATCGCACTACAAGTTTTTGCGTTTTTTTTTCGATGGTTTGAAGTCTTCATTCCGCAATTGTTGGAGAACGGTGACGGTTTCCGCGTATTTCTCGCTTGAAAGAATCAAACTTCGCTTTTGATTTGATTGAAAGTGAGAAAACTGCAGATCGAATTCTTTCTTCATTCCTAAAAAACAAAATCCTGTGTTCGATTATAAACAGATTAGTGGTAAACAAGTTTTATCGATGATCTAACAAAGGGGTCAAATTGACTTACAAAAACAAACAATTCTATTTCAAATAAATGACGAATCAGATAGAAAATGACGAAAACGGCCTTTGGTTACAGTATGATAAAATGCGCACTCTTTAGAAAGCGTTTTTAGCTTTTAAGCGTCTTTTAGAGAGCTTGAGTTTGTGGTATTGACTTGAGTCAATACATAACTCAAGATTTCATTTTTGAGACTTAATCGGCTAGCCGATTTCCGCATATATCCATTTTAATCATTCTAATCATTCCATTCATTCCATTTTCATTCATTTTTTACTTGTTCAATTCTCTACACAAACCTTGACCAACGAGAGACAAGTATACGAGACAAAAGCCGTCCAAAAAGTCGAATAGAAAAAGCATCCAATAAAAGCAGCAATGGCAGTACTGGAAATTTCGATAAATTTCTTTTTCTTCAAATTACTTGCATAGATGTTGGGACGAATATGGCAAGAATGGCCGAAATGACAGCTGTCGATGCGCCGATTAGATCACCAATTGCTCGATTGAGCAATAAAGCATGATATTTTCGAGATCCCTCTCGTAGTCGAATCACACGTAATTGCGCGGCTAATTTGGTTCATTTTACGAATTTTCAGTATTTGAATACAATTTCACATTTATTTTCTTTATTACTAGAGCATTCCTATTTGGTTGGGCACAGCTGTACAAAAAAAATTGCCACATCGATTTCAAGTTAATATTTTTACGTTTCTTCACAACCACTTTTTTTTATCACCCATGCTGCATTTTGCAAATTTTTATCACCTACAGTGGTCCACAAAAGTAATGCCCCATTGCCATTCAAAAGTATTTTTTGCAAAATTCCTCCTGAAAACCCATGTTTAAAATATATATATATATATATTTCTTTTAAAATACTTTAGAAATTCTAGTTGTTAAATAACTGGATTTTTTTTTTTGATTGAGATCCTTCCAAACAAAAGATCGATGTGGAAGAGTGCACTTACCCCTAAAATTAGCTCCACAAAAGTAATGCCCCATTGATCGTTTTCATGATTATTCTTTTTGTTTCTCCTTCTATGAACATTAAATGTATTCTATTGTATTATTTAGATTCCTGACATGAAAAATCTTGACACTCCGAAGAAGCTCCAAATCGCTAAGGCCCGGGAAAATCGGATGCGGGAGAAGGATGTGGCCAACCTCTTCAATTGCTCGGTATGGACAGTCCGTCGCATTTTTTCCCAATCAAAAGCCTTCATCGAGGCCTCAAGAGTGGCCGACGACCAATCACAACCATAAAAGAAGATCGAGCCGTGATCCAAATGGTGGAAAACGATCCGAACAAAACATCAACCGATGGAAGCCAAATGATGAGGGATCAATTTAACAAGGTTGTATCGCCGGAAACGATCAGACGACGATTAAATCAAGCTGGATTATATGCAAGAAAGGCTGCCCGTAAACCTCTGATGAATTCTAAGCACCGGAAGCAGCGCCTTGATTTTGCACGGACCTACCGAAGTTGAACAATAAGTGATTGGGCGAAAGTGCTATTTACCGATGAGACAAAAATCAATTTATTTCACGCGGACGGAAACCATCTTATTCGGCGGCCGACTGGAAAGCGATACACACTCAAGTACATTCGGCCTACGGTGAAATTCAATGGAGGCAACATAATGTGTTGGGGTAAGACCCTTTTTAGTATTTTGTCACCTGACTGTTTTTCTTTAGGAGCGATGTCACGAACTTCAGTAGGTCCATTAGTTCACGTCAACTCAACGATGAATGCTTTGGCTTACAAGAACATTATGGAGACCCAAATGCTGCCTTTTGCCACACAGACGATGCCTCCTGGATGGATGCTCTACCAGGACAACGACCCGAAACACAAGTCAAGGCCCATGATGGGAACGGTGGTGACTCTTCAAAATGGTACACGAGCACGACTTCCGGGCTGGTTTGCGGCAAGTCGCGTCAAATTGATCAATCCGCCTGCCTACTCACCGGATATCAATGTTATCGAGCATCTCTGGTCATTTGTGAAGTCACGACTCAAGGGAAAGAAATTCGATTCGAAAACTGCCTTATGGGTTCACATTCAACGTCTCTGGGCCACCATCCCCCAAAGTCTTTTGAAGAATCTCGTGGATTCCATGCCGAATCGACTCAAAGAAGTAATAAAAGCAAAAGGAGGACCAACCAAGTATTGATTTTAAAAAATTGTGTTAATTCTTTGCAAATGGGCATTACTTTTGTGGAGCTAATTTTCAAGTAACTTATTGTTTTTGTTTTGTACTTTAATTTGTATTTAATGTATACGGATAAATCTTATATTCTTGAAAAGTCGAGTCTTATAGGTAGATAAAAATACCCTACTCTTTTTCTGAAATGTCGATTTTGTAAGATTTCCTTACAAAACATTGTTGGATGGCAATGGGGGATTACTTTTGTGGACCACTGTAGATTGAATCCAATTCCAGATTCATCAGATGTTTTTTTATTTTTCAAAAAACTTTACCAATAAATGCTGTCGAAAAGAGAATAGCTAAACTAGCTAACGATCCGAGAAGATAACCGTGATAATGCAGAAACATTTTTTCGACTTCAGCCGCATTTTCGTGCTTAAAAAAAGTAGTTGATTTTCTTTTGTCTAAGAAACCTGAAAGAAGTGTTCTTCTTGGGTGAGATTTTGAAAGCAATCCGAGTGGTTAATTGAATGCATCAAATCAAGCCAAAGAAGTTTTGTTTATTTAAAAATAACAGAAAGAATAGCTTTAATTAATTAGAAGGACATTTTTTCGTTTCACATATGAGTGACACTTTTTTTCTTTTTTCTTGGATTTGTTTATCTCCCAACCAGATCGACTTTGCTGCACTTGACCTTGAAAAAGTTCCCTTTCTTTCGAAAAACAAAATGATCACTTGATCACAAAATCAAAAAGATTTAGATTTAGAATAGATTTAGCTTCTTTGTTAACAAAATCTATCTAGGTTACAACAAAACTTTCACGATTGTGAAGGAAACTTATATTGGGTTGTCCAGTTATGAATGCGCGTTTTTTACTATTTTGTAAATTTCTCAAGATACCGAAATCAAGAAAAAGATATATATGAGTTTTATTCGAAAGCTGATGATCTCCTCTACATTTTGATATAAAAACATTTTGATATTTTGAATTTGTTCAGCTTTTGGGCAAATTGACTGCACAGAAGAAGAGGTGACCAAAAAATGGAAAGGTTCCTTTGGATCAAGTTTTGGCTCCGCTCAAATTGAGTTAACCGTTTGATGTTTGGCCAATAGATATATTGATACTTTATTCAGGACATGAAAGAATCAGCGACAACACAAACAAAAGAAACCGGCGGGGGGGGGGAGAAAAGAGAGAAGATAGGCTTCTTGCTTTAATAACCTCGGCCAGAAGGGGCGGGAGAACCCGGGGGCGAACCCCACACCCTCAGTTTGGAAGTGAGGATATATCAATACAACTTTTTAAAAAATATAGCAACTTCAGAGCATCTTTACTTTTCTTTTCTATTCTGGGCGGTTATTTTACACCATAAAACTTGAGGAATAGCTAAGCTGAAATGGGTTTTTTTTTGAAAATGACCTCTCCCTTTGTGCAGTCAATTTCCCAAAAAGTTCAATGAATTTAAAAACTTTTGTATTCCAAAATGTAGAGGAGATCTTCAGCTTTCGAATGATATATAACACTCATATACATCTGTTCGATATCTTGAGAAATTTACAAAATAGTAAAAACGCGCATTCATAACTGGACAACCCAATAATTTGTTTACAAACACCCACTTTACAATAGAAAATATCGTATTCTTGCAAGTCACTGATTTGTCAAGATGGAAAATGAGATGAAAAGGTGAGTGGTTAAGAACTAACTTGATTAAGAAAATGGCAAAAAGGAGAACCGCGAAGAGCTTCATCTTTTTGTGGAAATGAAAGTAAAGCGTTTTTCTATTTTCAGATATTTTAGAGTTTCAAAAAAAGTGTTTAGAATTGCAATGGAAGAATTTTTTTTGAAAGTGTAAAGTGAAATCAATAAAAATGATATCATTGAGTAAGTTGAGTTGTTTAAACGCTCAACTTATTGTATTGTTTTGTTTGGTACTTTCCTGTTAAACACTCCTGTTAGACAGCGAAAACATCTGTCGATCCTTTTTTGCCGTTGGTACTTTAAGGTTTTTTGTGCTTTTCTCAGCACCAACCCTTTGATTTTGACTATTTTAATTATCATTTGGTGCAGAATGAAATTGTGCGTCGAATGATATCAAAACTAACTCCAAATTTAATATCCATGCAAAGTTATGAAGCAAAAGGTTTAGTCCCGCCCATAATAGGCGAGGTTTAGGTTGTAAAATGAGCAGAAGTCGTCAATAGTAATGGAAATTATTTGGAATGAATTTATGGTTTTATGTTGAATAAATTTTAGTTCAAAGTCCCGCAGTTTTCAATTCATCAACCCAATACTAAGTCAAATTTCAATCTGGGTTTTAGCTGAAAATTGAGGCTTCTTTGTAAAGTGTACGGGAACTTTTTGATCCCTCTGTATTTTATAGTGCTAGCTTTACTTCCAGATTTCTAGAATCTATTATAGTTTTAGACTTCTGGAATTTTTGAATTCTGCTTTTGATTCATGAATACAGCTTGCTTTTGATTTTTTTTGTTTTAAAGCCTGCCGACTTGGAACGCGTTCCAGCCTGCCGACTGGAACGCGGGGACCGAACGAGAGTTCTTCTGACTAGATGTCACCGACTTACCTCTAGACCACAGCTGCTATCATCTAGCGTGAGGAGATTTCTAGAATCTAACTTTAGTTTTAGAATTCTAGAATTTCATGAATACAGCTTGCTTTTGATTTTTTTTTTTGTTTTATTTATGGTTTAATATTTTTCCAATTTTTTGAACTTAAATCCGAAATATTTATAAACTTTTTGAAGAGGGCTCTGAGAAAACAAATTGTTTATTGTTATTGTATATGTTTTATTGTTTTTGTTGAGTCTAAAAAATGGGGCAAAGCAGCATTGATCGTATGCAAAAAAAAACAAATGATTCACCCGTCAATTTGTTCACAAGCGAAAAAACACTTTGTTTTCCTAAATTTTATATTTAAGATTCATTCATTCATTCATTCATATTTAAGATTTTGTTTAACTTGATTCATTGATTTGTGATGGCTTTCTTCTATAAAGCCTCTATTGTTCCCAATCACAACCCAATCCAATTCTCAACGCCTTTCCCAATCTCACGCAATTTCCCCGCCGAACTGAAGGAGAAAATTCTTGACAAAGTCGATCCAGAGTCAGCCGTTAACTTATTACGAGTTAACAAAGGCACTCGAAACTTTGTGCTGAAAAACGGAACTTTCGGAGATCGAGTTGTTTCTATAAATATTCAATTGGGCTATGATTCTGCTAAAAAATGTATTGACGGAAATACTACACTCTTCACAATAAAAAAAGGGAATTTCTCGCGTGACTTCGACTTCAAAGAAGATTTAAAAATAATCAAAAGAATTCGTTCTGTAAAATTTCTCTATATCAACTTTGATGGAGATTCAGATGATAGACTTCCAGTAAAAACAATAACCGTGTCAGAAATCGCTGAATGTCTCCCAAATTTGACTCTAGTAGGAGTCTTTTCAACGTTGTTTCAACCTTGGAGCAGCAGGTTGAGTCCTGAACAATATGCTGAGACGATGGGCCAATTGTTTGACATGTTCTCTTTTGAAATTACAAATCGTGCTCGATTTGAGGTCTACGATCCATTTTCTGAAGACAATCATGACAATCAACTTGTATCAGTTTTCGAAGAATTTCTTCAGAATTTGTTTTCAAAGAAGGCAAAAGATTGCAAGATGTTTTTAATCGTTAACTTGGTCGGAGCTGAGGAATTTATCCTAAGAATCGACGGAGTTCAGATAGAAGCGAATCAAGAATTCCTTAAATGTCTAACTCAAAGGTTTAAAAGACCGCGATGGGATTTCACGATTGTAAAATGTTTCAAAAGGAGCATCAACAGCGGAAAAGATGAGGGATTGATTGTTGTGGCAACGGAATGGGATTGTAGATATGACGACTATCAGATCAGCAGCCGAGATGTGGATGGATGGTCGAATTGCAGTGACTAATACTATCAGGTTGGCTGGAAAGTCTTGTTTTTAAAGGTTACTTTTTGAAATGAATAATGAACCAATCGATTTATGGTTTGTTTTATGCTAAGAATGCTAAGAATGCTAAGAATGCTAAGAAACGCTCTAAAAACATTAAAAATGTCGAAAAATTTGTTCTTCGGTACTACCAATGCATTCATTTACATAAATAAGATTGATTTTATTCAAAATAAACAACATGTAAAGCAACTTTATTGTAAAATCGACAGAAAACTAACTAAAAAAATGCCAGTTGTTGATCGACGTCGATGTCGATCGTTGTCGATCGATGCAAGCACTTTCCCCTTCGATTGCTCGAAAAACAAGACCGTATCGCTTCTTGAAATTAGCCAGCCAACTGTTAGAAGCTTTGAAATTTGTGTGTCCAAAAAATGATTGGCAAATTCAAGGGCCTTTTCTTTGATAGTCGGTCTAATGGCACATTTTCTCACTTCAACATTTTCAGAATTCCTGTTCGGATTTGCTTTAAAGCGGACTCGCCTAAAAGCGGACTTGCCTAAAAATGAGCTAAATGAAATAGTTAATTTTATTAAAGCAAGCCACACGTTTATCGGCTAATTCATTTATAAACGAAAATTTCAGCGGACAAGACTTTCGGACAAGCGGACAAGATGGACAAGACTTTCCGGCCAAATTGATTGATTCTGATTGATTGATTAACTTCTCAATGTCTATTTTTCTAATAATTCTGATTTTATAATTAATTGATTGATTCTATAATTCTAGACAAAGTCTATCCAAATAAAAGTGAAAGTTGTAACTAAATTTTTCGTATTCTTGTTCTGTTCTTATTCTTCTTATCCTTTGTTTTTTCTATTTTTGCGATTATTTGATAATTTCATTTTTAAATAAGCTTATTCAATTCAGCCATTCAATTCAGCCATTCAATTCAGCCCCGTCCATCGTCCCGTGGCTCGATGTTGACCCCGGCTGGCTCACCAAATTGATTCTGATTGATTGATCAACTTGTCAATGTTTAGTTGAAATGCCAATAAATAAGCAAATCAGTACTTGTTACTTATAAAAAACCAAAAACAAAAAACAAAAACACAGAGCTTAACTAACAGCTTCGAAAAGCTGACATAAACTGACCTAAACTTTGATTCCAGATATCTTCCGATAAAGAGCTCCATTGGAAAAACTAAAAGCGGATTCGGACTCCCTATTCAAAGCTCTATAAAGTACACTGGATGCGCATCAAAAGGCCACCTTGGCCTGGTGCCTTTTCCTAGTTAGACTGGCTTAACCTGGCTTTCAGTCAGGGCTTGCCTGTCCGGATCAAAAAAAAACACTTTTAGTTAAACCAGTCAGGCTAGAGTCTAGCTTCTGACTTCGTGGCCAAAAAAAGCTTGACTTACAACTCCTAGAACCCAGTTGGAACATCTTTGACTGACTGTCGTCTCAATTCACAACAAAAATTTTGGTACAGTTAACTAATTGTAAGTGATTTTTCAAACTCTATGCCTCCATAAAAATTTCCATAAAAATTTTAGATGCCGATCACAGTACAAATATTTTTTTTGTGAATTGAGAAGACAGTCAATCAAAGATGTTCCAACTGGGTTCTAGGAGTTGTAAGTCAAGCTTTTTTTGGCCAGTAAGTCAGAAGCTAGACTCTAGCCTGACTGGTTTAACTATTAGGTTGGCAACTTAATAATGACGCGTCACTACTTAACATGTTTTTTGTAATTTCAAGCGCCGTTTCTTCCCTCTTTTTTGCATATATACAAAGTAAAAGATATCTGCATAAATAACATTTAGTGCTGCAAATTTCATCATTCGCTTTTTGGCAAAAAATGGAGGACAAAAAATTCCGTATTCGAGCTGCATTGTTCTACGATTTTAAACAAGGAAAATCACCAGCTGAATCTCATCGCACGATCATCACTGTTTTTGGGGAGGAAAGTATACACATTCGGCAATGTCAACGATGGTTTCAAAGATTCCAAGGTGGCGATGAAAGCCTCGTAGACGAGCCACACCAAGGACATCCTCCAGAAGTGGTCGACGATGACTTGCTCGCCTTAATTGAAGACTGCCCAACACTCACCGTTCGTGAGTTGGCAGAAATATTTGAAGTATCCCATACGACAATCAAAAACTATTTACACAAACTTGGGAAAAGAATCGAGTTGGAAAATGGGTTCCTCACGAACTGACCCAAAGCAACAAAATGTCGCCTCAATTTTGCTACAAAAATGTAAATCAAACGACTTTTTTCACAGGGTTTTGACTTCTGACGAAACGTGGATCAACTACGAGAACATTAAACGCAACAATCAATGGCTATCTGCTGGGCAGACCCCTCAAACCACTCCCAAACCTGATATCCATGGGAAGAAGATAATGCTCTGTTGCTGGTGGAACTTCAAGGGATTGGTGCATTATAAAGTGCTGAAACCTGGCCAAACCGTCGATGCTGATCTTTATTCGAAGCAATTAATGAGAGTTAACGAGTCTTTGAAGAAATTGGGGCTCAAACCGGAGAGAGTCAGATTTTTACACGACAACGCAAAACCTCACACTGCAAAGATCACTTATAAGAAAATCGAGGAACTTGGCTGGAAAGTTTTGCCCCACGTGTCTTATTCACCTGATCTGGCTCCTTCAGATTACTTTTTGTTTCGGTCGCTGAAGCACTTTTTGGAGGGAGAAAAGTTCGATGATCATGCTCAGGTCATAAAAGCAGTGAATGACTACTTCGCCTCAAAAACTCCCAAGTTCTTCGAGGATGGGATCTGGGATTTGCGCAGAAGATGGGAAGAAGTCATAGATACTAATGGAGAATACCTTTCGAATTGAAAGCTCTTCTTTTGTGTTTTTTTGAAATAAATGATTTGTTACATAAACGCGTCATTATTAAGTTGCCAACCTAATAAAAGTGTTTTTTTTATCCGGACAGACAAGACCTTGACTAGGCCAGTCAAGGTGCCCTAGTTAGACTGGCAGTCTAACTAGGAAAAGGCACCAGGCCAAGGTGGCCTTTTGATGCGCATCCAGTGTATTTTATAGAGCTTTGAATAGGGATTCCGAATCCGCTTTTAGTTTTTCCAATGGAGCTCTTTATCGGAAGATATCTGGAATCAAAGTTTAGGTCAGTTTATGTCAGTTTTTCGAAGCTGCTAGTTAAGCTCTGTGTTTTTGTTTTGTGTTTTTGGTTTTTTATAAGTAATAAGTACTGATTTGCCTATTTATTGGCATTTCAACTAAGCTTATTTAAAAATGAAATTATCAAATAATCGCAAAAATAGAAAAAACAAAGGATAAGAAGAATAAGAACAGAACAAGAATACGAAAAATTTAGTTACAACTTTCACTTTTATTTGGATAGACTTTGTCTAGAATTATAGAATCAATCAATTAATTATAAAATCAGAATTATTTGGAAAATAGACATTGAGAAGTTAATCAATCAATCAGAATCAATCAATTTGGCCGGAAAGTCTTGTCCATCTTGTCCGCTTGTCCGAAAGTCTTGTACGCTTTTCTGAAATTTTCGTTTATAAATGAATTAGCCGATAAACGTGTGGTTTGCTTTAAATAAAAATTAACTATTTCATTTAGCTCATTTTTAGGCAAGTCCGCTTTTAGGCGAGTCCGCTTTAAAGCAAATCCGAACAGGAATTCTGAAAATGTTGAAGTGAGAAAATGTGCCATTAGACCGACTATCAAAGAAAAGGCCCTTGAATTTGCCAATCATTTTTTGGACACACAAATTTCAAAGTTTCTAACAGTTGGCTGGCTAATTTCAAGAAGCGATACGGTCTTGTTTTTTGAGCAATCGAAGGGCAAAGTGCTTGCGTCGATCGACAACGATCGACATCGACGTCGATCAACAACTGGCATTTTTTTAGTTAGTTTTCTGTCGATTTTACAATAAAGTTGCTTTACATGCTGTTTATTTTGAATAAAATCAATCTTATTTATGTAAATGAAAACATTGGTAGTACCGAAGGACAAATTTTTCTACATTTTTAATGTTTTTAGATCGTTTCTTAGCATTCTTAGCATTCTTAGCATTCTTGGCACAAAACAAACCATAGATCGATTGGTTCATAACCTTTAAAAACAAGGACAAGACTTTCCGGCCAACCTGATAGTATTAGTCCCTGCAATTCGACCATCCATCCACATCTCGGCTGCTGATCTGATAGTCGTCATATCTACAATCCCATTCCGTTGCCACAACAATCAATCCCTCATCTTTTCCGCTGTTGATGCTCCTTTTGAAACATTTTACAATCGTGAAATTCCATCGCGGTTTTTCAAGCCTCTTAGTTAGACATTTAAGGAATTCCTGATTCGC
The DNA here is from genome assembly GCA_958450365.1 of Mesorhabditis belari. NCBI lineage: Eukaryota > Metazoa > Nematoda > Chromadorea > Rhabditida > Rhabditidae > Mesorhabditis > Mesorhabditis belari. The sequence goes on from CAUEEP010000939.1 coordinate 341,359, forward strand.
TTCTATCTGAACTCCGTCGATTCTTTGGATAAATTCCTCAGCTCCGACCGCGTTAATGATTAAAAACATCCTGCAATCTTTTGCCTTCTTTGAGAGCAAATTCTGAAGAAATCCTTCGTAAATTGATACAAGTTGATTGTCGTGATTGTGGAAAAAAATTTCATTGTTGACCTCAAATCGAGCACGATTTGTAATTTCAAAAGAGAACATGTCAAACAATTGGCACATCGTCTCAGCATATTGTTCAGGGCTCAACTTTCTGCTCCAACCTTGAAACGACGTTGAAAAGACTCCTACTAGAGTCAAATTTGGGAGACATTCAGCGATTTCTGACACGGTTATTGTTTTTACTGAACGTCTATCATCTGAATCCATCAAATCAAAATATCCATCAAAGTTGATATAGAGAAATTTTACAGAACGAATTCTTTTGATTATTTTTAAATCTTCGTTGAAGTGGAAGTTACGCAAGAAATTCTCTTTTTTTATTGTGAAGAGTGTAGTATTTCCGTCAATACTTTTTTTAGCAGAATGATAGCCCAATTGAATATTTATAGTATGAACTCGATCTCCGAAAGTTCCTTTTTGCAGCACAAATTTTCGAGTGCCTTTGTTAACTTGTAATAAGTTAACGGCTGACTCCGGATCGACTTTGTCAAGAATTTTCTCCTTCAGTTCGGCGGGGAAATTGCGTGAGATTGGGAAAGGTGTTGAGAATTGGATTGGGTTGGGATTGGGAACAATATAGCCTTTAAAGAAGAAAGTCATCACAAATCAATGAATCAAGTTAAACAAAATCTTAAATATGAATGAATGAATGAATGAATCTTAAATATAAAATTTAGGAAAACAAAGTGTTTTTTCGCTTGTGACCAAATCGACGGGTGAATCATTTGTTTTTTTTTTGCATACGATCGATGCTGCTTTGCCCCATTTTTTAGTCTCAACAAAAACAAAAACAATAAAGCTTCGCAATAAGCAATAAAATAATAAGCAACAATAAAGCAAAAACAATGTTTTTTTTTTCAGAGCCCTCTTCAAAAAGTTTATAAACATTTCGGATTTAAGTTCAAAAAATTACAAAAATTTAAAACCATAAATAAAACAAAAAAAATCAAAAGCAAGCTGTATTCATGAAATTCTAGAATTCTAAAGTAGATTCTAGAAATCTGGAAGTAAAGCTAGCACTATAAAATACAGAGTGATCAAAAAGTTCCCGCACACAAAAAGTTCACACTTTACAGAAAAAGCCTCAATTTTCAGCTAAAACTCAGATTGAAATTTGACTTACTATATAGTATTTTGAAGCTGAAATTCTTGAAAGCATTCTACACATAAAAAAATCCTGCTCAAAGCTACCTACAGCTGTCCTACAGCTGTCCTACAGCTCTCCACCTACAGCTATAGCTCTCAAAAGAAGCCAAAGAAGTATTGTAGTGCGCTGAAGGGAAACTGTCATTGCGCTTACCTATTTTCAATAGAAAAATCTTTCAAAAAGCCTTTTTAAATTTAAAATTTTGTCTTAAATAATAGTTCAATTGTTAAAAATGTTTAATTGTTTTTCAATTGTTTTAAAAGAATAAAATCTCTCATCAAAATAAAAACATAAAATAGTCTTCAAAGGATTTTTATTCGAAAACATGCGAAACTATGTTTGTCTGATGGGCGGTTTGCCTCGAATGCAGTGCAAAGCTTCTTGGAAAGGCTAGAAATTTCTGATCGGAGTCATTTACTTATAGAAATATTCATCAGGATTTCAGCTTCAAAATACTATAAAACCCGGGAAATTTTGTTTTAGCTTTCATTTAGAAAATTAATCATCATTAAACTTTTTGATCACCCTGTCCCATAGAAATGTATTAACATTTTTTTGGATTTACATGAATGTCAATCAAAAAAAATCGATAATCAACCATCAACCGAGTCATCAAACAAGTCTAAAACCGTTGTCTTTTGAGAGTCTGTAATATTACTGCTCATTTGTGCTATTTCTTCTTGAAGTTTTTGATTGTCCCTATTGAGGATCATCCATCGATCCTCAATTTTCTTGGTCCTCAAATAGGAATTTGGAACCGAAACCTAGAATTAGAGGATGATATGCTAAGGACTTATGAACAGTTTTCAAAAGATCTGACTAAGCTTTGGGTTTGCGAATAGCTTTTAAGAGTTAAAAGTCGCTTTAGGAGTTAAAAGTGCTGACTGAATATTTTTATTTGAGTAGGAAAACTGTTTTCTAAATCATGCTCATTTGGGGATAGTGTAATGTCTGTCTTTTTGATCGCGCTTCATTCATTTATTTTTTCCTCCGTTGGGGGTGGGACAAATGCGACTTTTTTTGCGCACCTGGACATTCGCGCACCTTTTTTTTGCTGGAAAAAGCCTTAGGAAAGGCCGTAGAGCTTCGAAAATCTTTCCACATAAGGGAATCGTATGCGCAGATTCCGAATTTCGACAAATCAGACCTCGCTGACACGCCAAATTTGAGCTAAAAGACAAAAACTGCGGAAAAGCGTTAAGTTGCGTAGTTTTTGCCTTTTAGCTCAAATTTAATGTGTCAGCGAGGTCTGATTTGCTTTGATTTTTTCGAAATTCGGAATCTACGCAAACGATTCCCTAGTATGGAAACATTTTTGAAGCTCTACGACCTTTCCTAAGGCCTTTTCCAGCAAACAAGGTCGCATTTGTCCCACCCTCCCCCCTCCGTTCACTCTAAAATCTTTCGATTCTTTAGAATGAAAGAATTCATGAATCAAAATCAAAAGCTTCGCCAAACCTGTTCCTATAATATTTGTGCACTAGGCGTTCCCGTTTGCTCAGCAAATTAAATAATTGAGCAAACTATTGATTTATTGAGAACTATTGAGCAAATCTTTACTATGAATTCATTTTCTTTTTCGTAAGCGTTGCGTTTTGAAGTTAAATGAAAAATTTAGAAATGTCCGGCAACATTGAATCGCTTACGATCAAGGAGGAGGATGCGATGAAGTTTTTAGCTTCGCAAACGCACATCGGGGCGCCCAATGTTACTCTTCACATGCAACAATACGTCTACAAACGACGCGCTGATGGTAATTTTTGTGCTTTTATAGGCTTTAGTCGATTAAGAGTCGAGTACGGATAGTTTCTTGAAGCCAGAATCAAGAGAATGGAGTATACAGGTTGCGGCATCATTATAGATGCACAGTATTTCAATCATAACTCATCAACCGTATTACTAATTTGTTTATTTCTTTTTCTAAAATAAAATTTGGCCTTATTTCTACAGTAGATTTTGCGTGCTTGCTTAGAAATTGTTGAATGGACGGCGTCACAAAGTTAGCAATTGCTGATCGGTGAATTTGCTTTTTTACGCTATTTTCCCAAATGATCTTTTGGCTGTGACCTTCATGTTTTTGTTTAAAACTTTTTTCGGATCCGATTCTTAAAAGAAGAAACCCCCAAAAAACCTTCAAGCATAAACAAAATGAAAATTAATTTTAAAAAGGCAAAAATGTTTGCAAAGTTGACCGATCAGCAATTGCTAAACATTGCTAACACCGTAGAAAATCCATTAAACAATTTCTAAGCAAGCACGTAAAATCTACTGTAGAAATAAGCCCAAGTTTCATTTTAGAAAAAGAAATAAAACGAATTAGTAATACGGTTGATGAGTTTTGATTGAAATACTGTGCACCTATAAATATGCCGCACCCTATAACTTATCGAACTTAGGGGGTCAAAAATGTTACAAATTTATGTTGTTTTTAGGAACCCACATCATCAACTTGAACAAGACGTGGGAGAAGCTTCTTCTCGCTGCCCGAGCCATAGCCGCCATTGAAAATCCAGCGGATGTTGTCGTCGTCTCGGCTCGTCCCTTTGCCCATCGTGCACTGATGAAATATGCTGCCCACACTGGAGCCACACCAATTTTCGGGCGTTTCGCCCCAGGAGCACTCACAAATCAAGTACAGAAGAACTACCGTGAGCCTAGAGTGATCATTATTTCTGATCCAACTATCGATCATCAGGTTACTTTCTTTTTTTGTAAAGTATAGATTTTCTTTGTAGGTTGTCACTGAAGCTTCTTATGCCAACGTGCCAGTGATCAGCTTTACAAACACGGATTCACCATTGAAACTGGTCGATATTGCAATTCCATGCAACAACAAGGTAACCTTTTAAAAGTGCTTTAAAGTGTTATGTATGTTTCCAGTTAATAACTCGTTTTATTTAGGGTGCACAATCTTTGGGACTGATGTGGTGGCTCTTGGCTCGCGAAGTGCTGACTCTGAGGGGAAAAATCTCACGTCAAACGGGCTTTTGTTTGGACGGACTTGATGTGATGCCCGATCTCTACTTCTACCGGGATCCCGTCGAGCAAGAAAAGGAAGAAGCTCAACAACAAGCCGCTGCTGAAGCTCATGTTCAAGCCGAAACTGCTCAATTATACGATAGTCCAATCGACTTTGCCGCTCAACCAGAAATCAAGGATTGGGCTGCTGAAGCTGCCTCTGAGAATTGGGCCCAACCCGTCGCTGCAGGAGGAAATGCTGGCGATTGGAATCAAGCTACTGCTAACAACTGGTAAAAAATTCAATTCAATTGATGTTGTTGTTTTCCTTTCTGTTGGTTGTGGTTAATTATTAATTCTTTTTCAATAAATTGTTACTTCATTGCTTTTAAAAAGCTGTGATGGTCATAGAAACCGTGTGCTACATCACTCGACTAAAAAAGAAAAACCAGGGTTGTGAAAAGGTGCTCTTTCTACCGTAGCGGCTCGCGAGCGTTCTCGGTTGATGCGGTTAAATAATTTGCTTGTCAATCTTCAAAAAGGCTTCTCTGAAAATAAAATTCGGCTGGAAACTTTGGCACGTTACTTAATGAAGAGAACTGCAAATTTTAATTGTTAGCTTGATTCTATTGAAGCTTTATATGTTCATCTTTGAAGTATTCTTGCAAAAATTTTTATTTTAGGGATGGGACCTCCGGCTCCGATGCGGAATATGCTCCATTCGTATGGAAGGCAGGCACTCTTGGTGTCTTTTGCCGCAGCGGTCGCCTCCACGGCCGTTTTCTACTTTGGATATGTTCAAAGACGCCACGACAAATACGAGGAATTCTTCAAGTGGGTTTTAGCCTTGGTTCTTAAAAAAACAAAACTCTTTTATTTTCTAAACCATAGAAATAGAAAGCTTTTCGTCGGCCCAAAAATGGTTGAACTTTTTGCCGTTTGTAATCACGGGTTTAATGCAATCTTTGGAAAAGGAAAACCCCTATAGTGATGAACTCAAAAGTTCTTTCTTTTGTATATCAGTGACTGAGCAAAAAGGTATGCCAGGTGAATTTGGATATAACGCAAACTATATTAACAATAGATCTGGTTCGCTTGTTCATCTACTTGTTTTTTAGGAACTATGACCCTTACGCCCGGATGAAGGAAATTTGCGCTTCAAACAAGGGCTACATGCACACCTGCCCTCAAGAACTGGCCAAATTCTACGAGGTAAAATTTTTGATATTGCAAATATGAAGGCGTGAAGTCCCGGCTGTGAAATGTAAATAAATTGGAACAACTTTATGTTGTCATTGCCTACTTAAATTATTTGTCGAAATGACTTCAATTTTTCATCTGTATTAATCTTTCTTCAGGAGAAGGGCAAACCAATCGCCGACCTTTGAAAAGCCGATGTGTATGACTAATAGATTTTCTTTTTTTATGTACATTTATTTGTTACAGTGGGTAGATTTTCTATATTTTCTTGTAACGATTGTTTATTATTAAATTGCAAACAAATAAATTTTATAGGTTCTCAAATGAATTGCATTTCACACGCAACATATGCTATAGGGAAAGCAATGTTTGGGTTCGATGGGAGCAGTTTTTTGGTGGTCGGCTCGTCATTGATTAGTTACCTTTTCCCTTTCTCTTTTCCTCGTTTCGGATCAACGCGTAGTTGGATTTTCTCTCAAGGGCGGTCACAAATTAATTCGATCCTCGACCCAGCTTATACATTTTGCAAATGTTTCTTTTGATTTTCGCCATATTCTTGCCCACTGCTCTACTGAACTCTGTAGCAAAACGAGGTGACAAAACAATAAGCGAAAAATTATTGCGTAATATTGTAGATTTCGAAGACATTCTCCCGATTCAGCACATCAAAGAGGTCAAGGGTATTTGGCTATTTGTTTTTTTGGAAAACAATGAGAATTTAGATGGCTATTTCGCAAAGCCGGATGTTCAACTAGGTGAACAAGTTGTGGAAACGGATGTGACAAGGAAGAAGTGCACGCCAGAAGAAGCAACAAGTTAGAAAATATTGTATATATATAGAGTTTTATCATAAATTAGAAAATTGGTTATTAAATTCAAAACTTTCCTAGACGCAGCACCGAAATTCCAAGGTGGCATAAACGCTGAATACGATGTGGACAATGACGATGAGCAGCCGGTCAAGGCATTGCACGTTTCGAAAGGTTTGTGAAATGGACATCTCCAATATGAGCGAAAGGAAAGTCGGGGAGCAAATTTGCCCCCAAAAAAGCATTTCAAGGACTGTATTTTAACTCCAACGTTTTTTTAAAACTAAGAAGCGCTTCTCCGATATTTTGCGTCAAGAAATCAGACAAGACTTATTTCGTCACCAAAGGAGTCATCCAGTCGGATTGGAAAGTGGCGAATCGATGAAAGTCCGCTCAAAGGGAAACGATGTATTTCGCTGGGTATGTGACACTTGCGCACGGCGAAAGGTCCCCAAGCATTCAAGAGGAATTCGAGTCGATAACTTTTTGCAACAAAGCAAGCTCCCGTTCGTCACAATTTTAAATAGGACATATAGCGTGCCAAAATTTGCTCCCCCGATTTTCCTTTCGCTCCCCCGATATTGGAAAAGACAAGACTTATCAAATGGACTCTTTTTTTTACAGAAACACGTGTCTTCAATGACACGAACGACTACAATGTGACTGAGGTGATCGAGAGAGTCGAGCTGAAAATCATCAAACCACTTTGCGATGATTAGAGAATAAAGATGAAGTGATTAGAGAAATGACAATCACAGAACAAATCTAATAAGCTGAATTTGAAGACTGGCATTGATATTGGTCTAGATCACTTTGGTAAAGGCCGCTTAAAGGATTGTGGGACATTTGATACGCGTCACGCCCTGTTTCTCATTGGCAATCCAACTTTGAGCTCAAATATCTTGGTGTTCGGCTGTTCAATTGAAATATTCTTGGTATCATTCGATATGCCCCAAGTCTTTCTCTATCGATTGGTACAAAAACTATTTCAATTGAACAGCCGAACACCAAGATATTTGGGCGCAAAGTTAGATTGCCAATGGCAGAGGAGGCGGGGCGCGTATCAAATATCCCACAATCCCGGAAAAATGGTTTAACTTGAGTAATTGAACCGGCTGTTGGATTCATTTTTTTAAATTCACTCAACTGAATATCTTTTCCAAAATTGCAAAATTGCTAGATGGTAAATTGTAAATATTGGGTTGGTGAATTGAAAACTGCCGGACTTTGAACTAAAATTTATTCAACATAAAGCCAATCAATTGATTCCAAATAATTTCCATTATTATTAACGACTTCTGCCCATTTTACAACCTAAACCGCGCCTATTATGGGCGGGACTTAACCTCTTTCCTAGTAGGATTCTGGTTTTGAATCGAAAAACGTTTGGAGCCAATTTTTGACTGCTTCTTCCGAATCGCGACGTCGCACTCCAATTGACGTCGCCGCCATTTGGAGGTAGTCGATGGGAGCGCCGCGTCGTCGTTTCTTTTTCGTTTTCAAATCATTTGTTTTTGTCTGATTATTTGAAAGTATTGTTTTACTGGATAAATTTTGTGTTTCTCTTTGAAATGAGAAAGAAATCTATTGGGTTGGTGAATTGAAAACTGCCGGACTTTGAACTAAAATTTATTCAACATAAAACCATGAATTCATTCCAAATAATTTCCATTATTATTGACGACTTCTGCCCATTTTACAGGCAATTTGCGGATTCCTCTTTCGTAGTAGGATTTTGGTTTGTGTGTGAGACTCAAAAATGGAGGAATGTCCCAGTTTGAGCACTTTCTTCAAAAGAAACCCATTTTGGTGTCAATAGAAAAGTTGTAGAGAATCAAAAATTAGGCTTATAGCCAAATTTCCAAAAAGATACACTTAGTAGTTTTGCTTAAAATGCAAGTTTTGTGAAAATTCGTAAATTTCGCATTTCTTGAAAACCAGTTTTTGAATCGTTCTGAAAATTTGGATATAAGCTTCATTTTTTTTTACAACTTTTCCTAGGGGCAGAAAGGGGGGTTTTTGAAGGGGGGGGGGCGGGAAAGGGGGGGGGCCAACAAAAACAAAAAAAAAAAAAAAAAGAAAAAAAAAAAAAAGGGTTTTTTTTTTTTATAAAAAAAAAAAAAAAAAAAGAAGAGGAGGGGTTCGGGGGGGCGGCCCCGGGGGCGGGGCGGGGGGGGGGGGGACGGGAACCGACGAAGGGAAAGGGGCGGCCAAAAGGAACTTTTATTTCCCAGTCTTTTACTTTCTTTTTCCATTGACACCAAAATGGGTTTCTTTTAAAGAAAGTGCTCAAACTGTCACTTATGACAATAGCCCGCAGTTTTCAATTCACCAACCCAATATTTTGATGGATCCAGGTCCACCCTTTTGACAAATTCAGCTACTTTTTGAGCCAAACCAGTAATAAAACTGAACAATGCTAGGATCTGAAGCCGGAAAAAGGTTATCGGACATTCGATATAAGCTCCGTCCCTTTTGCCACTGGCAATTGGCAATCTTTGAGCTCAAATTTCTTGGTGTTCGGCTGTTCAATTGAAATATTTTTGGTATCATTGAATGAGCAAAGTCTTTCTCTGTCCCGAGGTCGGTGAACAACCCGAGAAATTTCAGTCGATTTCGAAATCTTTTCCGAAGTTACATCAATCCCAACTTTTCTCGTCTCTGGCTGTAAAATCCGGAGCCGAGGCGAAGAAATGTTGAAGTGCCCGGTCTTATCGAAACGTTGTTTTTGGTTGTCAGCCTTTTTTCTTTAATCGATGCACATTTTCACGCCTTTTCATCCGTTTGCAGAGCCTCTATCTTGTCATCCTCGAAAGGGAGAGATTTTGAATTACACTGACTTTGATCTGGGCTTAGAATTCAGCGCACCAGAAGGAGACTTGAGTACAAGACTTGAGACTTTACAAGACTTTAAGGATTGTGGGACATTTGATACGCGTCACGCCCCGTTTGCAACTGGCAATCCAACTTTGAGCTCAAACATCTTGCTTCTCGGCTACTCAAGTCTTTACAAGACTTGAGTAGCCGAACATGTACAAAGTACAAAGTACATACATGCGGATTTTCTTGGTATCAAATTTCAATTCTGTTTTCTGTCATATCCATTGTTGCAATTCGATGCATTCGATTTCATTTCTGCGTTTGAAATTTTTCTATAATCCTGCGTCGGAATAATTAAAGTCGCCGAAAAGCTTTTCAAGAGCTAAGAAAAAAAGAAATTTTAGCTTGAATGAATCGAATTTGGGATTCTTTTTCAAAATTTTGTTGACAAAGGCGGAAATCAAAGACTTCTGGATGTTAGATTTAGTTTTTGGAACAATTTTGGAACAATTTCGAGCTATAGTTTTTTGAAAAATGTTCCATTCTTTCTCAAAATTGGCCACGAATCACTCAAGAGCGAAAGGAGGCGAAAAAGGATCAGTTTGGTGGGTTTTGAATCAAAAATCAAAAACAAATCAAAAATTGAGGCTAGAGTTGAGTGAATTGGACAAAGCTGAAGAAAAAATTATGGCTTTTAAATTAGTTTTAAATAAACCAGCTTCAAGAACCACCTTTTAGGCTTTAGAGAGGAGCACACTCTAGTTTTGCTTCAAATTGCTTCAGATATGCATGGCTTAGTCTTTAACCCGAGCTGGAAAAAAAAAAGAAGAAAAAAAAGGAAAGGTCCAAAGGGGCTGCGGGGTTTAAAACCAAGGGGTCACGCGAGGAAAAAGGCGCGGTCATAAGTTTGGGGGTCCTTGGGGGGGGGGGGGTTTTTGGGGGTGGGGGCGGGTTTTTTGGGGGGGGGGGTGGGGTTTTTGGGTTTAGCACAGTCTGGAAGGATCATTGAGCTATACGGAGCTATCATTGCGTATGTCATATCTGGTTGATCCTAGCTTAAAACATCCGGTTGCAAGACGGCGACTTTGAAACAGTGATATGATGAAATTCAGCTTTTGCTCGTGTTGAATACCTAGACGATTGCTAAAAATCCTTTCTAGGCCCACGTGAAAGACAAATTGCAACTGCATCAACAATTGGAGGATTTGATGAAGAAAAGAAAAGAATGGGACGAATGCCGAGAAGCGCTATTGGTATGGTGGATCGAAAAAAGAGAATAGAGCATTTTTAGAGCGCTTCTAACTCCAAAACCGCCTCATCAACGACTGAGTCGAGTGGTTTGTCTTTTTGGTTTTGAGAAAACTTAGATAACGCCTATGAATTTCCATTTAAGACACTCACTCCACCGCTGACGAGGCACCCGAAATCCCCGATGAACCGGCAATTATCGTTTCTCCAGAGAGTCTCATTTGGCATCCGAATTTGAGACAGGTTCGTTATGTGGTTTCTCGAGGAGTCGACGGACTTGGTTTACGAGTTTTGGTGACGGGCACAGGGTTTACTCCGGCTAGAGTCGACAATTTTGGGCATTGATCGGTGTTGAAACTCCTCAAATCCTAATCTGCGCAGATTGCAACTCTAATTCCGGCATTCGAGACAGGAGAACCCAAGTTGGTCCCTTCTTTGACTTCGCGTTCGTCCAGAAGTTGGTCACCCGAGATGACCCTGCTTGTGTCTCGTTGCTTTATGGTTATTGCTCGTTGCTTTCAAAAATTTCCCAATGAAAAGCAATAAAAAATTTCAATTAAACAATAATCTGACAAAAACAAATGATTTGAAAAAAAGAAAAAGAAAACGAAAAAGAAACGGCGACGCGGCGCTCCCATCGACTACCTCCAAATGGCGGCGACGTCAATTGGAATGCGACGTCGCGTGCAAATTAATATTAAACAATTGATGGTTGGGAGGGGGAAGGCGCCCTTTTTTCCCCCGCCCGTTTGCCCCCCTTTCCCCCCCCCCCCCCCCTTGCGCCCCCCCCTCTCGTTTTTTTTTAAAAGCTAAAATTACTAATTTTATTCCAAAAGTTTTTTCGCGTAAATTTCAATACTTTCAATGAAATTTTGTAAAAAAAAGAAGCAATTTGGTTGACTCGATGCGCAAACGGATAGAAAAAAGAAAAAAAGTCATTGAGGTCAGGAGCGGGTCAATAGACTATTAAATTTACTGTTGTTTTTGAAAGATGGCAATACTGGCAATAGGTGGCAATTTTGTCCACCGTTTTTGAGGTGTCTTCTCCGCTCTTGCTATTTTGCCCAAATGGATAGAAAAACTCATTCAGGCCAATAGAATTTAATGTTTAAAAGACATCCTAAGAGAAACAAATGGCAGACTGTTGAGTTACATCAAGAAAAGCCGAGTTGCTATAATGCTAAAGCTATAATGCTAATGCTATAATGCTAATGCTATAATGCTAATGCTATAATGCTAAAGCTAAAGCTAACGCTAATGCTAAAGCTATAACGCTAATGCTAAAGCTATAACGCTAATGCTAATGCTATAACGCTAAAGCTATAACGCTAAAGCTATAATGCTAATGCTATAATACTAAAGCTATAATACTAAAGCTATAATGCTAATGCTATAATTAATGCTAATGCTAAAGCTATAATGCTAAAGTTGCTATAATTTTGGATCACCCGGTATTTATTGAATCAGGTTTTCCATTTCAGATCCAAGTACAAGTGACGAATCGAGGGCCAGAAAAGAAGGGCGATAAAGGTGGGAATCAGGCTTGTAAGCGGAAAATTGAATATCTTTTCATTTTCAAAGAAAAGGTTAACAAATGGGGCAACAAACGACAACAAACGACAGCAAACGTTTTCCTGTCGCAGTCGTTTTTCCATCGTCGTCCATTCGTTGGGTTTTGTTTTGAAAATCAAAAAGCTAAATTTTCCGCTTACAAGCCTAGCTAGAATGGATAAGTAAAGCTGGCTGAGATAAAATGAGATAGCTAGAATGGATAAGTAAAGCTCGCTTTAGGTAAAATGCTCGGACACAATTTTGTATCGAATCTACCCGGTCTTTTGGTATTTGGATCCGGATGAGACGGGGATTTTGACGGTTTGAAAAAATTCGCAGCTTTCCATTACACTCCAGCTTTCAGATCACTGTGGCGAACTCGGTGACCGATCGAGGGAAAGTGATACTGCAACATACCGAGGTTGGATAATAGCTAAGCACTGTAGATCTAAGCACTAGATCTAAGCACTGTAGATCTAAGCACTAGATCTAAGCACTAGATCTAAGCAGTGTAGATCTAAGCACTAGATCTAAGCACTAGATCTAAGTACTAGATCTAAGCACTAGATCTAAGTACTAGATCTAAGCACTAGATCTAAGCAGTGTAGATCTAAGCAGTGTAGATCTAAGCACTAGATCTAAGCAGTGTAGATCTAAGCACTAAAATCCTCTAAAGGTTCTTTTAAAATATGCTTTGAAAAGGGTAAACACACCTTTTCTGGCCCACTTGGAAGCATTTTTTTACTCATTTTCCATTTCCCAGGCTCTTCCCACTCATCTACCGTATTTGTTACCACAACTCTTCAAATGGACTCCCGCATCTCTCCTACAAACCGTTCACCTCGACTCTTTACCGCAAAAAGGAGTGAGTTCGGATGAATATCTAGTAAAATTAATTGAAATTTGATCAGGCTTTTAGTATAACTTCCAGACCTTAGTACTTCTAGATCTTAGTACTTCGAGACCTTAGTACTTCCAGATCCTAGTACTTCCAGACCTTTACAGTCTTACCTAGGAGCTAATTGGAATAGATGATTCACTATTGCACATTGATTGATTGATTCTAGATGATTCACTATTGCATAACGCTGTTTCAAGCCTGTTAGAACCTGAACCTAACACTTTGTACCTAGAGCTAATAGATTTACAGGGTCTTGGGGCTGTTGGGAACAGCCTTGTATAGTAGTTTTAATTGTACTGGCCTAGCTCTGTCCAAGTTCAACCCACAAAAGTACCTGGACCAAGTTTAGAATTGGTTTCTGATTTATCGATATCGATTTATAGATTTATAGACCCTACAGATTCAACTGGGATATCCGTTTAACAGTACTGGATAACAATAAAAAGATACTGTATTCTGTAGTATTCTGTAGCATTCTGTAGAATTCCGTAGCATTCTGTAACATTCTGTAGCATTCTGTAGCATTCTGTGGCATTCTGCAGAATTCTGTAGTATTCTGTAGCATTCTGTAGTATCCTGTAGCATATTCTATCCTATGCCTGTTTAGGTGAAAACATTGGGTGCCTGGAATCCGAGAGATGTCGATGAGAATGAGAGAACGGGGGACGACTATTTTGAGCCTGGTAAAGAAAACTAGGTCTTTCGGTACTGAACGACTATTTTTTCTTCAAAAGTGCTTTTTCTAGGGCAGCTTTTTACGAAAATTACGAATTTCATAGTGGAAATTTGGGGAAATGCATTTTAGATTGACTTCCGGGGGCCCAAACTCGCCGCCTCTACTGTGTAGAGGAACAGCACACTCTAGAGTCTCTAAAACTTTAAGCCTCTAAAAGTCGGTCTAAAACGCATTTCCGCAAGCTCTCACTATGAAATTCGCAATTTACGTAAAAAACTGTCCTAGAAAAAGCATTTTTGAAGAAAAAAAGGTTGTAGAAGTGCTGGGCTTTGGCCTATCAAACCAAGAATTAAAACCAAAGTCTCTTATTAAAACAAACTTGTGAAGATTCATGAAATTGCATTGCTTAAACATTAGTTCTAGATTCATTGATGTGTTCGGCGAAAGTTTTGCTTTGGAAAGAGAATGGGCCGAGAGTTCAAACGATCACTTTCACGAATACAACATGGGCGAGGAGAGCTCTGAAAGTTGGCTAAGGATTTTCGATTTTTCAAATGAAAGGCTTTCAGTTTAGCTTTCAGTTTTTTCATTAATCATTTCACTCAAAGTGAATTAATTCTGCTAAAATCCAAGCCAAATCCAAGCAAAATCCAAGCCAAATCAAAACCAGTATCAAAATATTGAAATTGAGCACCAAACAATTAGAGTCGTTTAGGTGAAATGCTCGGACAATCGAATCTACAACGTCAGCCCGGTGCACGTGGCTTTAGAGCCAGCTGAGGCGGTGAACATATCGGTAAACTATCCTCCTTGCAGAAAATCATCTCAAATATCCATTACAAATGTCTAGAAAACCAGTAATTACAGTGAATTCGGGGATGGGACAAATGCGCCCTTTCTTTGCGCACCTGGACATTTGCGCACCTTTTTTTGCTGGAAAAGGCCTTAGGAAAAGCTATAAAGCTTTAAAAAATGTTTTCTTATAAGGGAATCGTATGCGCAGATTCCGAATTTCGACAAATCAGACGACAAATCGCTGCCACGTCAAAATTTGAGCTAAAAGGCAAAAACTACGCAATTTAACGCTTTTCCGCAGTTTTTGTCTTTTAGCCCAAATTTGACACGTCAGCGAGGTCTGTATTGTCGAAATTCGGAATCTACGCATACGATTCCCTTACATGAAAACATTTTTGAAGCTCTACGGCCTTTCCTAAGGCCTTTTCCAGCAAAAAAAGGTGCGCAAATGTCCAGGTGCGCAAAAAAAGTCGCATTTGTCCCACCGCCGCGAATTCAGTTTTCGAGAAGCGCCGCCGTTGGCCGGGAGGATTCGTTTGTTGTTCAACACGTAAAAGTGAGTAATGAAAGTTTAGCAAGCAGCAAAAGACGACTTTAAGCCATTCAGCTAATCCCCAAGCCCAAAAGATGTGCAATGTACTTTGTTCTAATTTTCGGTACAGTCCGGTCCAGACCAGGCCGTGCCAGAAAAAGAAAAAAAAGAATCCGTTCAAAATTCCTTTCCAGGCCGATGGGCCCTTTCATATTCTCGGCCCACAAGATGTCTTCCGTGCCGTGAATCCCGAGGAAATCCAATCAATCACAATTTTCTCCAAAAGCAACTCATAGTCAGTAGTGTTCACGCAATTGGTTTTCTGAAGAATAAACCATTAACACATTTCATTTTCACAGAATAAATAGATCAGAGAATTAAAGAGTCGGCACATCCCTTACATCAACATCGACTCGAATGAAGGCCGTGTCATTGACGATGAATTTACCCTTTGTCAACTCGGCGACACGGATGAAACGCTGAATTTGAGCGCGTACTTTGTGCACACACTAAACACACGCTTTCTGGTGCATCAAAAGTTTCACTGAGTGTGCCAGAAAGGATGTGTTTACAGAGTCGAAGACAAAGTACCGTAAATATTCTACTAGAAGACCCCCTATAGGAGCGGCGCGTAGTCTAAGCTTTTACTCTCAAACAAACGCTTATATCTTAGCACCAGTATGTTTGTTTCTGCGCGTTTAGGTATCAAATTAAAGTAGAGAGAATGGGTGATCTTTTAAGATATAATACATATTTTTAATATTAACCAGCACCTAGAAAAAATGATTGAAAAGTGGCAAAAAAAGCCGATTTTTCATCATTTTTCAATCATTTTGTTCTAAGCGCTGGTTAATGTTAAAAATATGTATTATATCTTAAAATAACACCCATTTTCTCTACTTTAGTTTGATACCTAAACGCGCAGAAACAAACGTACTGGTGCTAAGATATAAGCGTTTATTTGAGAGTAAACTTAGACTACGCGACGCTCCTATAGGGCTCTTCTATTAGAATATTTACGGTAATTTAATTCACTTTTTAACCGAGCCTTTAAAAAATCATTATAATCCTTTACCTGAATCCCAAAAGCCGGATTTCTCTCGGTTGGTGGACGCCCGAGAAAGGGTTCATTTTCGGGAACAGCTTTTGGGATGAGAGTTTCGATTTCTGGAAATTGAATTTGCATGTCATTTGTATTAAACTTGCTGATCGATCAAAATAAGTGCAGAATAGGAAATCGATTACGGCAGAATACGTTACAAAGCTTATACGCTCTCTATTTAGCACTAAATTGATCAATAGAAATTCCAAAATGTACTGTTTTGATGTGTTTCGTCTTGATTGATCCACGTGATCGTGATTGGGCATTGGAAAGGCCACGGGAGAATCCCGTCATACTCGTCTTTCAGGATTGAGACGAAGATTGAGGCGTACTCGCGGACAGCTGAAAAAAAAAATGAGGACTATTGTGTAATGTATTATTTTCCAGATTTTGATTTATTATTAATTGTTTAGTCTTTTAAATCCTTTAATCCATTAATTATCAGCAAAGATCACCCTTTCCCTCTCCAAAAGGTGCCAACACAGCGCACATCTTGTAACCGTGACGGTGTGAGTGAAATGGAGGACTGTAGATGACAGGGATTCGACCCTGAAAAGAAAAAGAATATAATAAAGCAAAGTTTGAAACGTTTCCCAAAACGTGTCCCCTTTCTATCGTAATCTTGTCTCTATTTTTATCAAATCCATTCACTTTTTCTATCTTTCGATATCTTTTATGAAACCTCAAAGAACCAGATAAAAGTAGATAGGTTTGATCAAAAAATAGAGACAAGATTACGGTAAAAATGGTAAACGTATTAGAAAACTTGAACTTGAACTGAAAGGTGTTCAAACCTTTTTCGCAGTTTCAAAATGCTTGCGGTAGTTGTCGATTCGCCAAACAAGTTGACTGCTGAAAGATTGAAAACTTGAAACGACTTGAAAACTAAAAACAAGAAATGCTATTCGACAGCTATTGAATTGATTTGAAATTCCTGTGGGATACTTTATTAGGAAAGCTACCGTTTTTCCTTTAGCCGACCTAAATTTCATGACGATCGCCTGAGATTTGATGGAGAGACGCGCGGCAAGATCGATATTCCCCGTGGAGTTCGTCATACTTTCCATCGCTTTCGCTCGAAATGAGATCGTTTTATCGCACAATTGGGCCAAGTGATCGAATCTAAAGAGAACTTTTGGAGATAAAGTTTAGATTACGTTGTACTTTAACTCGAATCTGTAAATGCACTAAATTCTTTGTTTTTCTTGCAGCAACGCTTTAGTGTCAAGGGTAAAAAAGATGAATTCAGTGCACTAGATAAGGTGCGTTTACAGAATTGAGCAAAGTACACAGCTGAACCTGGGTTACGTACTGAAAGTACTGTTTTCTAGAGAGTACAAGACCGCAGTTGGCTACAGACTGGTACAGTACACCCAGTTTTCCCCGTGTTGGCTCGTAGCACTCCAGTATCTTACTGTAGCTAAATTACAGTACTTATCATCTCGAATGTGTTTCTTTATATCGAGCGTTCTTCCGCGGCAAGTACAGCCAAAGTCTTTAAACGGGCAATTGATGATATCATCGGCACCGGGTGGGTTCATCGAAGCGGGCAATGGGGGAGTGTCACCTAAAAATATAAACCAGTACAAATTATCCGATCAACTAAAAATTTTGCACTTATACTTATAGAACTAAAAGTAAGTAATTATAGAACTAAAGCTTGGATCCAGTTTTACTTGGTAATACAGTCGACTCTCGTAACAATGATTTTGAAATTCTAAAACACGCATTTAGTTTCTGCGTAGCTGCCCGGCCGAACGCAATCGTTGGCCATTCAAGGGCAGCTACACAAGAAATTAGCTGCATGTTTTAGAACCGTTAATTCGAAATTCTTGGTCCCAAGCAAATCCTTAAATCAAGAGTCGACTGTATGTAAAGTAATCTCCCTTACCAAGTGGCTTTTCCTCATTCAAGCCGTTTAGTGAGACGAGCGGAGAGATAGCTAAACTGATTTTTTTTAAAGCACCATTTCATTTCCCAACTCATTGGTGTCAGCTTCCGTTCAACATCTTTTGGTGAGCCAATCGGAGTCAACATCGAGTCACGGGACGATGGACGGGGTGATGGCTGAATTGAATAAATCTTTTACTTACAATATAATCTACAGTACCTACAATAAATGTGCTGAAATACAGTATTCAGGTTCTTAATAGCTTGAGAAGCTAAAGTAAAGCTAAAGTAAAGCTAAAGTAAAGCTTAAGTAAAGCTAAAGCTAAAGTAAAAATAAAGCTTAAGCTATAAAGCATCCGGTGTGCCTTATACTATTTTTGAAGCAACACTTTCAGCATAAAATCATTTGTAAATGTATTAATTTGGCCAGAAAGTCGTGTCCGTCTTTTTGAAATTATCGTTTATAAATAATTAGCCGATCAACGTATGGTTTACTTTAAATCAAAAAAGATTAACTATTTCATTTAGCTCATTTTTAGGCAAATTTGGGTCCGCTTTGAGAGCAAATCCAAACGGGAATTCTTGTTTTTCCTAAAATCCTTACAATGGACATAGAATGAAAACGGCTTGGTGAAATGTTATGAAAATTTGCCTATCTGCCTAACTTTTCATTCTCTATCTTTTGTCTTTTGGCACCAAAATAGGTTTCTTTGACAAAAGGTGCTCAAATCGGAACTTTGAGTTTCATCGTTTTTGACTTCCCGACTTCACACCTTTAAAAAAATTAACTAACGCGAGCTTTTCAAAATTTCTTAAAGAGCAACTTGTAAATAAATAATAGAACTTTCCGATAAAACAAAGCATAGATCGATTGGTTCATTATTCATTTCAAAAAGTAACCTTTAAAAAAGCGGCCGACTTTCCGAGCAACCTGATAGATAGCTTATTGAAGGGGCGGAGGCTTGTCCCCAAAAAGCAAATATAAAAAATAAGTTTCAGGACAGCTACCGTATACTATCGAACTTCTAATGAGTTTAGAAACTCTTTATGCCCTCACCTGCCGAGCTGTTTTCGGTAAAATCGGTCGAACGGTGACCACCTCTTGCAATGGATGCGCATCGGTGGCCTGAAAGCTAAAATTTTTAAGGAAAATAGAAGAAAACTACCAGCTCAGCCATTTTAATCATTGAATGCAAGATAAAATAAATGAATTTTTTTTAAATGAATCAAACTTTTTAAATCTCAGCAATTTTTTGACGGAAACGGGTCGCCGGGCAGCGCCGATCTGGTGGTCTGGGAGATTTTCGGGGAAAAGAAATGTGCTTGTCTAATAGGAAAAAATCTCAGCTCACTCAGAAATCACTCAAAGCCTACTGGTAAAGCCGAAGATCTCAGAAAATAAGCAAAAGTACACAGACCACGAGATTTGCCAAAAGCGAACCTATGGATGACGGATGGCGGATTGTTGCGGGACAGCTGGCACAACAGCGACAGTAGCAATAGTTGGTCCAACGGCACGGTTCGTGACCGAATATCCAAGAAGAAACACACGGGTATCCTAAAGAAAAGTCAAGTAAAATCAGATCACGTAACAATAATCGAACCTTCAACAGAAACACCATATGATTTGGCCCAGGGACGATCTTCTTTTAGTCAGGTGAGTTGAAGTCACTCGTCGAGTTGCTTCTCCTATGTTGTGTCGAGCGGCGGTCGACTTGAAACTAAAGCAAGAAATGAGAGATGTAAATCAAGGCTGAACAGATTATGAAGTGACAAAAGACAAAAGCACGGCGTTTTTTGCATCAGAATCCTTTACGCCAAAAATTTTTTTGCGCCAAATTTGCGCTTATCACTGTAACAAATCACTTTTCCCCAACTTCTAACTAACTTTTTTCAGTTTTCTGCTTCACAAATTTTAATTCACATTGTTTTCAATCAGAAAACACTTTTAAATACATATACAGCCCCAAAAAAAGTCATTTTTGTGTTCCCGATTGGGTTTTTTGCTCTTTAAATCGATTTAATGCCATTTTTTTATATCGATTTAATGCCGGTGAAGGCGTCAAAGTAGCGAGCATCATCGACGAGAAAAAGTAGTAAAAAAAATAAAAATAAACAACCAGAGTTGGTGGGGAAAGTGTGTCGAAAAACGCAAATTTGGCACAAATGATACATGGCACAAAATTTTTAGCGTAAATAATTTGGCGCTTTTACTAGCACCTCCAGATTATAGGTCAATCAAAACAGTGGAACCTCTCTATAACGTAACTCACGGGGGGGGGGAGGCTTATTTATATATATGGTGGTTTTTTATTTTTTAATGTCGGCGGGGCGGGGGGGCCGTTTTTGGTTTGGGGGGTTTTGGTTTATTTTGGTTTTTTTTATGGGGTTTGGGGTTTTAACTTACACACCAATAATTTTCGTTTCCTTTACATCCAGAGCATATTTTGGGCGTGTAGAGCTCCGGTGGCGAGCTTGGGGCAGGAGAGCTTGTATCCATTTTCTATAAAAAAGTAAAATTAGACCAGTAAGACATACAAAGTTGATAAAATACAAAGTTGATAAAATTGAAACTTTACAAGGTATAGGATTAAAGAGATTAAATTATGTTTCATTCACTTTGTAGAATGCTGGAGTGTTAATTTTTTTGTTATTTTGGTTGTTATCAATTAAAAGATGTCATAATACTTATTGTAAAGTTAAACTAGAGCGAATTCGAGCGTCAAAACATCAAAATAAAATGACAACAAAAGGAAGGGATCGAACCCGAGCGAAACTCGATAGCCTGTTTCTGAAACAATACTCTTATCCACTACACCACAAGGTTGCATTTCGCGACGGTGAAAGAAGCCTTATATAGGGACTGGTTTTTGACCTCTATCTTGATCTCTATCTCATCTCAAACTTGTTTGCCAGATTCCTTGCGTTTCCGAATTTCATTCATTTTCGAATCATTTTACAAAAACGGATAACACCATCGGAATCAGCATAAAATTCTGCGTCGTATGGTATATAGCGCATGTCATTTGGTCACCTTGTGACCTTCCCTTGGGGAGTGGGACAAATGCGACCTTTTTTTGCGCACCCGGACATTTGCGCACCTTTTTTTCCGCACTTAGCCCATTAGCGCACCTTTTTGGGGTTTAAAAGCCAAAGCAAATAACCAATTTCTATTCCAAAAGTTGTTTTCTAGGTAATTTAGGGCGTAGAACGAAATTTTGGCATATCAGAGCTTGTGGAACCAATTTGAAAGACAAAACGGCTAGGTCAAATTACAGAAAATTGTTGATTTTTCTCTTTTTATAACTCCGTTCGTTCGCTTCCACAAGCTCTGATATGCCAAAATTTCGATTCTACGCCCAAAACAAAAACTTTGGAAAGAAATTGGTTAATATTAGCTTTTAAAACGTGAAAAGGGAATGAGTCGGTGCGCCAAAAGGTGCGCTAGGGCAAGGCGGAAAAAGGGCGGATGTGGGTGCGCAAAAAGGGCATTTGCACCCCTTCCCTTGTTAGAAGAGTTGTTGAGGTACTGTAGTGGTGAGAAATAAATTATTATGCATCCCGTAGTTTACGGGCAGAGTACATACTACATGCTTATCTTTTCACTCTCAGCCGTTCCCCTTTTGCTTTTTCTCTGTCAGTGCATCTCTATTTTCCTCTAGCTTTGTTTTGCTCTTTGTCCCCGGACGAATTCCAACTAATTGCAGTAAATTTGATGCACTTTGGACTTCGAGAAACACTTTTGAGAAAAAAGATTGTCACTTTTATTAAAAAAATTATTGAATCATGACAAATTTATATTTATAATACATTTATAATACATTTATTAGACTTTATCTTTTTCTAAAGCTGTTCTTGACCTACATTTAAAGCGCATTTTAGCAGTGCAAATGATCCGGGAATCTGTTCGGTTTGAGCAAATTTTGATGTGGTGTTTTAAGGATGTAACCAAATACCTTTTTTTTATTGACTTTTCATTTCTTCTTGTTGTAAAGACAAGATTAATGAAGGTTTTTCTCTCCGCTCGTTTCACTAAACAGCTTGAATGAGGAAAAGCCACTTTAATGAAGGACAATATTAATGAAGGTTTAAGCAAACCTTGGTATTTATTCCCTATTCCTTATTCATTATCTTTTTCTTATTTTTTGCTTCGGTTTACATGCTTTTTCTTACAATTTTCTATAGTTTCTACTTTTTTTTTGTTTATTTATTGCCGCACAGTAAGGGTGCTCTTGGGCAGACTTCGATTGGGAGTAGGTGCAAGCTCTTCGGGGAGTAGTTGGGGTTGCGCCCGAGCCATTTTTAGAGAATTTGTGGTATTGATTCCCTCCCAGGCCTTTCCAAGAGCACCCCCTCCTATGCGACATTAAAAATAAATTTTAAAAAAGTAACTAAAAACTATAGAAAAGAAAAAGCATGAAAATCGAAGAAAAAAGAATAAAAATTGGCTTCCTCAATACTCAGGGATGGCTACTTTCCGCCAAATTTTTGTGCAACTCGCTATAACTTTCTTCTAAGTGGGCCAAGCTTTATTATTCCCATGATAAGTGCCCAAAACTTTATTAATCTCATCTGCTTATTTTATTTACTATATGTTTTTAGAATCCCTTGGGTACAATCCGAGACTCAAGGATGCTTTCCCGTCTGCAGAACACTCGACTGATCGGTTTGTTTCGTTTGACATTTGGTCTTTATCTCATTTATCGATTACAGCCTTTGCTTCAAGGCCGCTCTCCCTTTCCTCAACACGCAATGCAGGTCAATTATTCCTCTAAGATTTACGATTACTCAAACCATTAGTTAAAAATGGAATGGGGTTCGTTTCGTTCACTAGATTATAATTGATTAATACAAAAGCGTCTATTCCATTTATCATTTTATTTTAGGCACTGTGAAGATCGAGAAGAAAGGCGATGTGGCTGTTGTCAAGATTGATATGCCCAACACAAAGGTGAGTAGCATCTAATTTTTATCGGGATTACCCTCTTATCATTCTACTTTTTTATTTAGGAGAATGTGCTTGGCGAAGCGCTTAGCAACGACCTCACGGAGGCTTTCAGCAAATTGGAGAACGACGAGACGGTGAAAAGTGTGGTGTTGATGTCGGGCAAGCCGAACTCTTTCGTAGCCGGAGCAGATATCACAATGCTGTCCAAGGCGAAAGACGTTGCCGACGCAGAACGGATGAGTTCGGAGGGACAGGTTTGTTTGAATTTTTTTGGGGTTCTGCTCGGATTACAGCAAAGCTCTTCAGTTAAAGTGTTGCTTTAGAAACAATTTGCACGACTCGCCGAATCGAAGAAGCCTATCGTTGCTGCCATTATGGGATCATGCCTGGGCGGAGGATTGGAGTTAGCATTAGCATGCCACTACCGAATTGCTGTCAATGACAAGAAGACTCAATTGGCTTTGCCGGAAGTATGTATTAAAAAGATAATAAAGCCTCGTTAGCAAATCAGCTTCTATAGTTTCTGGCTTCCAAGGCTTTCTGGACAACCCAATAGCTAACAAAACTTCTTGAAGCATCACGATCAATATGACCCTTTTGATTAGATTGAAATCCTTAGAATTACAAAATTATCCATTCTTTTACCAATTTAAAGATTCTAAGCTTGCTAGTCGGTCAAATTAGTGTCTTGAAAAACATCAGTAGTTTACGGAGGTTTCACTGTAATCACAAATGGTTTCACTGTAAACAAATTAATGTTAAATTACAGCTATAATTTAGGTAATGCTTGGACTGCTTCCTGGTGCCGGGGGAACGCAACGGTTGCCAAAACTTGTCGCTCTTCCAACTGCCTTGGACATGATGCTAACTGGAAAAAAGCTTAAAGCTGATAAGGTAAAGATTAAAAAAGCTTCAATTGTTGTTCTATTGGCAACAAATTTTAGGCTAAGAAAGCTGGATTTGTTGATGTCGTTGTGCAACCTTTGGGTGATGGTCTTGGTCCAGCCAACGAGATAACACACAAGTTTGTGCTTTTTAGTATAGCACCTCGCTTTGTTCTAGGTACTTGGAAGATGTTGCTGTGAAAACGGCTCAGCAACTTGCTAGTGGAACTTTGAAAGTATGATTGGATGTAAAAGAATTGTTTTATTTTGTTGTTAGATTGATCGAACAAAGCCATTGATGCAACGAATCCAGAACGCCATAACGTCGAATCGACTCGTTTTGGATAACGTTGTGCTTAAGATGGCTCGTGATAAGGTAAAGCATTTCGCTAAAGTTGTTGCAAAAAGATTTTAGGTAATGAAAATGACAAAGGGAAACTATCCGGCTCCACTTCGCATTTTGGAAGTGATTCGCGAAGGAATCGTCAATGGTTCAGCCAAAGGATATGCACTTGAGTCAAAGGTTTGTTATTGTGTTTGTCTAAGCTATTCTCAATCACTTAATTATCCATATTACTTATGTGAACATTGAGAACATTGTAATGAGAGCTTGAACTTTAGTATTTCGGTGAGTTGGCAAAAACCACCCAGTCGGCTGCTCTGATTGGCTTGTTCAATGGATCAACGGATTGCAAAAAGAACAAATATGGAGAGGGACGTCCCATAAAGTAAGCCTTCACTTTTAAAAAAGCAAACCAATCTTTTTTAGTGAATTGGCTGTTGTTGGAGCTGGTATGTTTTACGATTGTGGACGTGATGTTTTTGATCGTATATCCTAGAATCGTTTAAATTATCAATCTAGGACTGATGGGAGCGGGAATCGCCAACGTGACTATTGATAAAGGAGTGAAGACGGTATGCTTTTTATAATAGACTCTTTCAATTATTACTTCAGGTGCTTCTCGATGTGAACGAGAGTGGCTTGGAAAGAGGACAAAATCAGATTTTGACACACCTCGCAACTGGAGTAAAGAGAAGAAAGATGACTCTTTTGGAAAAAGAAAGGTTTATGCGTTGCGTTATTTACATAACGAAATGTATTCAGGATTGTTTCCAACCTTGTTGCCACAACTGACTATCAGAAGATGAAAAACGCAGATATCGTCATTGAGGCTGTCTTCGAAGATATCGGATTGAAGCATAAAGTAAATTAATCTGCAAGATTTGTATTAACTTTTCTAGGTCATTAAACAAATTGAATCGATTGTTCGACCCGACTGTGTGGTAGCAACAAACACCTCAGCATTGCCTATCGCAGAAATCGCCAAAGCCAGCGCTCATCCGGAAAACGTTAGCATTAATCAAGCGTCTTCTCATTGAAATCCTTTTTAGGTGATTGGAATGCACTACTTTTCGCCAGTTGAAAAGATGCAACTGCTAGAGATTATCACACATGAGGGTACTTCTCAGCAAACGATCGCCACAGCTGCTCAATTGGGATTGAAACAAGGAAAACTCGTCGTTGTCGTTAAGGTATTTTTACTTTATGAGCTGTTAAAACTATTGTCATTAAGATTAATTGCATCTGTGCAAATAATGTACAATAAACATGTGGCAACAACTGAATAAATCTTTCTTTTAGGATTGCCCAGGGTTCTTTGTTGTACGCTGTCTTGCTCCAATCATGAGCGAAATCACCCGACTTCTTCAGGTGAAGACTTTTGATTTATTTCTTTTAACAATTATGTTTTAGGAGGGTGTGACTCCCGAACAGCTCGACAAAATTACAACCGATTTTGGCTTCCCTGTTGGTGCTGTGACTCTATCAGATGAAGTAAGTTTTACCGTTTTGCTGACTTATTTTAATTTTTAACAAAACTTTTTAGGTTGGTCTTGATGTAGCGGAACATGTCGCACATTTCCTCGCTGGAGCTCTTGGCGCACGTGTTGGAGGTGGAAACCCGCAAATTTATACGGATTTAGTGAGCTCGTTTTGTATTTTCTTCAATAAATAACTTCCAGGTTGCTGCTGGAATCAAAGGACGCAAGTCGAACAAAGGATTCTATCTCTATGGAGAAGGAAAGAAGGTAAACAACTTTATTCAGAATCTTCAATGGTTAGAATTTTAGGGTAGCAAGAAGGTGAACGAGGAGGCATTGAAGATCATTTCAAAGTATCGTGTAACTGCTCCAGCCGAAACTAACAATGTTGAGGTATCATTTTGTTTGATTAAATTGTTGCTAGTTGAAAAAGAATAGGAAATCAGACTAAATTGATGAAATAAATACAGGCAAATTAGCTTTGTAGATTGTACAAGGCTTGCCAGTACTCAAAATAGAATCGATGGAAAATTTTTAGGATCAACAGATTCGAGTGCTCTGCCGTTTCATCAACGAAGCCATGCATTGCTTGCAAGAGGGAGTCATTAGACAACCGGTTCGTTTTCTTTTTAATATCTTCAACTCTAGTTTACAAAGAAACCTTAGTGGAACAATATGTTAAATTGGTATCTAGCGATATTCTTCTCAACTCAAATCTTTTCTTTAGTCTGATGGAGATATAGCATCGGTGTTTGGCGTCGGATTCCCACCATTCTGGGGTGGTCCTTTCCGTTTCGTCGACCTTTATGGAGCCGAGAAACTCGTCGCCAAGATGGACAAATTCTCTCGTGTTTATGATCGACGACAATTCGAACCGGCACAAATTCTCGTGGTATGTACAATTTTTAATTAAGATAATGAAGATAATGTAGTAATTTGAAATCAAGTATTATGGAAATTTAATCATCTCTTCCCTTGTTAATTGTATTTTTCAGGACTATGCAAAATCGGGCAGGAAGTTCTACTAAATCGGTTCTTCTTTGTATATCGAAGGCTACGATTTCCTTTCTAGATCCCAATATAATTTCTTTTTTTTCTATGTAATCATACGAGTGTTTTGTTGCTCCGCTTTTTGAGAGAAAATCCTCCCAATGTGCCTATGCTGTGTTTAGGTGATAATGTTTTTTGATTTAATTCTTTTCTCTATAAAATTCTCTATTTGTGATTGTTGAGTGAATCACGTGTGATTTAGGTTTTCTTTAATTTAAACGTTTGTGTTTCTCCCACAAACCTTTATGCATTTCATTTGGTTGAGGAGATTTTTCTTTTTTTCTTTTTAGGTAGTGTGGCAGAAGGATATTTATTCTCTGGATTTGATAAATTTACTGAGCAAAAATAAGCACAAAAAACTTAGTAGTCGTCGATAGGAATATACAAAGTAGTAGGAAATACTTTTGAAATAGAAATGGAAAATTTTTTTTGGAGGCTAAGTTGCTGAATTTTTGAAAATTTGCATGGCGCCGAAAATTCGGTGGGTGAGTAGTTTTTGTCGGCGGTGTGTGCTCGATTATTTCCATCGGATGACAGTCTGGATAAGCGCTACCCTGGCTCGACTTTTTTTGTTGAAACACTAATAAGGGAAAGGCACAGAGTCATTATCAGATTTTCTGACTCTGAAACTGCTACGGCTGCTACTATGTAAATGGGCACGCTGAGTCTGAATCTGCAATCAAATTTTGCAGAACAGAACGCAAATGGAAAATGCTGTCAAAGCTTTAGGGCTCCCTTTAAGGCACTCCCTTTAAGGGGTTGACATCAAGTCGGTGTTTTGAAGTAGCCTTGGTCAACTGGTAGAGTGCGGGGATGCGGGACGATGGTTTGAGTTCGGGGGGTCGCGGGTTCGAGTCCGGCTGCAGTCTCGCAAGAGTTGGATTTCGATTTTTTCAAAAATCATTTCTTACTGAAGATTTCATATTATTCTATCTTGGATCCAAATTGACCAATTCACGCGAAAAAGAGATCGGAAAAATCGATTTTTCGAGGGATCAGGCTTTCTATTAGAGATTGCCCTTCTTTCTATTCGATTAGAGTCTTTCTATTGGAGTTGGAGTGAGCGCTTCTATTAGAATAATTATGATTTGTATATAAACTATAAAAAGCTAATAGCTATAAAAAAGCTATTCAATCCACAGAGATACAGAGATTTATTAGGTTTTTGGTGTAGAAAATATTAAATTATTCAGGCCGGCATTAATTCTTTCGAGCACTGTTTACTAGGTGATGCGAGAAGGGAAAAAGGGAGGGAATGAGAGAGACAACTGAATATCGAGAGGACGTAAAGAGTCAGAGCGACGCGCTCACGCAATTGATTTCTTTTCCCCAGCCACAGCTGGCTCGGGAAATTCGATTCTTTACAGCAATAATTTCCTGCAGTTCGATATAATTGTCTTTTTAAAGTGCCAGCTATTGCCATCTGGCTTCGCGTTAAACTGAAGCTCTCATTGAAATCAGCTCTCATTTTCTCTTTCGTTTATCAATTACTTTTGATAGTTTTTGTTTAGATTTTGTTTAGATTTGAATTAGATAGTTTTTTTATTCATATTTGGCTTATATTTGGCTTTATTTGGCTTAGATTTGACTTATTTGACTTAGATTTGGCTTATATTTGGCTTTATTTGGCTTATTTGGCTTTATTTGGCTTAGATTTGACTTTATTTGGCTTAGATTTGACTTAGATTTGACTTAGATTTGACTTATCTACCGTTTTACTCATTCTTTATCCTGTTACAAGCTTGAATCCTTTCTCCGTAGCCTCCTTGCGCCCAATTCGGTATTACGTTGTCCCATGAAAACCCAGAGGTTCCGGATTTCATTTAGTTTATAATCAGAAACAAATTATAGACCTTCCAAATGAATTTCTAGCCTTTCTCCAACGTTTTGGTAGCTTGCAAATCCTAGCTGGCCAATCCTAGCCTACCAATCCTAGCTTGCCAATCCTAGCTGGCCAATCCTAGCCTACCAATCCTAGCCTACCAATCCTAGCCTATCAATCCTAGCCTATCAATCCTAGCCTATCAATCCTAGCCTATCAATCCTAGCCTATCAATCCTAGCCTATCAATCCTAGCCTATCAATCCTAGCCTATCAATCCTAGCCTATCAATCCTAGCCTATCAATCCTAGCTTATCAATCCTAGCTTATCAATCCAGTTCGTAAAACATAAAACCTAAGATAAGATAGATAACAAGAAGTCTTTAAAAGCAAGCTTTAAGCAAACTTTAAGCAAACTTTAAGATAAAACTTTAAGCGCAAATTTAAGAGCAAATCTAAGATCAAATCTAAGATCAAATTGAAGATCAAATTTAAGATCAAATTTAAGCGCAAATTTAAGAGCAAACTTTAACAGCAAACTTTAAGAGCAAATTTAAGCGCAAATCTAAGAGCAAACATTAAGCTGAATATCGACTTTTTCTATCTCTTAAACCTTTTCAATATACTTTTTTTTAAATTCAGTATTAAACCGAGCTCAATTTTTCTTATTTTCTTGATGTCCACATAGCTCAAAAACACCATGGAATCATTCGAAGAGGCAGCTTTCGCTCTTGTTCAATCGTAAGCTCTTATAAATTATAAAATATAATAAAAAAATGATAAAAATGACAAAAGAATAGCTAGAAATTGCGAAAAATAGCTAAAAATTGAGAAAAATCGATAAAAATGACAAAAATCTAATCTAAATCTAATCAAAATCCTTTCCAGAATGAGCCCGTCAAAAAATCTCGCCATAGAGGACGTTCCCTATGATTCGCTTAAGGTAAAACTTTGTTTAAGATTCAAGTTTAGCTTTCAGTTTAACTTCCAGTTTAGCTTTCAGTTTAGCTTTCAGTTTAACCCTAACAAATAATAAATCTATATCTAAAGCTACAACAATGGCTGTCATTCCAGGCTGTCATCTCGAATTGTCTTGGGCGGAAGGGAACCAAACTCGACGAGGGATACAATGGAAATGGGACGGTCAATAAAAAGTTCAAGGTTTTTGAAAAGTTTTCAAGTTTCCAAGTTTCCAAGACTTCAAGTCAAAGTCCAGGTCCAAGTCCAGGTCCAAGTCCAAGTCCAACTCCAAGTTCTATTGAACTCAAATCTTGTAAACCCACTCTTTCGGGTGTATTGAAAGCTTCATTTTCTTTGAATTCTGAATTCTTTACTGAAATCATGCTAAAATTGAAGGATTCATGGCAAAATTGAAGAAATTAGTGAGCTGGAGATCAGTGAGCTGGAGATCAGTGAGCTGGAGATCAGTGAGCTGGAGATCAGTGAGCTGGAGATCAGTGAGCTGGAGATCAGTGAGCTGGAGTTCGGTGAGCTGGGATTCAGTGAGCTGGAGTTCAGTGAGCTGGAGCTCAGTGAGCTGGAGCTCAGTGAGCTGGGACTCAGTGAGCTGGGATTCAGTGAGCTGGGATTCAGTGAGCTCCAAGTCCTCATAAAGCTCCAAGTCCAAGTCAATTCAGTGAGCTGGGATTCAGGGAGCTGAAGTCCAAGTCCAAGTCCAAGTCCAAGTCAAGTCCAAATCGAAGTCAATTCAGTGAGCTGGCATTCAGCGAGCTGCAATTCAGTGAGCTGGAAAGGCTGCGTTTACAAATTTCAGCACAAAGAATCTAGAGAAATGCTGTGATCATTTGAAAACTGTAAACACTGTAAAACTGTCAACACACCCTTTCTGGCGTATTTCCCTATACTAAATGTAAATCGATTTAGTATGACGATGAGTCAAGCGAGCAGAACAAATCAAATGGAATCTTCAGGCGGCCATCATTTTGTGAGTGTCATTTTTTGCAGGATTATCGCATCGCATTTTTACAGGATTATCACAACAACATAAATTTCTGATTTTAAGGCAGACAAGAGCAAAAAAAAGACAAATTTTTAACTAAATAACATTTATTGTACAAAAATTTTTTCAAATTTTAACCATGTGGTCCCCCACATGAGTCAAAATCTTTAAAAAAAAAAAATTTTCAATTTTTTTTGCCTTTATTAGTTAATTAAAGTTCGAAAATGAATATCTAATGATTAAAAATGGTTTTGGCTTTAGTTTTGGCTTTAGTTTTGGCCTTGAAAAGTGCCCCAATCGTCGATAGTTTTGGTGAGACAGCGATATAGTGAATGAGTGAAGTAGACTATAGAAGCGCGCACTTTGAAGCCCCAAAGCTTTGCTTGAAACGCTTTTTCCAAAGCTATTATTGTGTTTTTTTTGGAATCTACGTCTAAAGCTAGTCTAAAAAAAGTGATTTTGAAGAAAAAGAAGCAAAAAGTGGCTTTTTAACCATAGAAAAACGGCACTTTAGCGCACTAATCTTCAAGGCGGTTTTTCTCTGTTTTTATTAAAGAGTATACAAAACAAATCTTACTTTTCTACAACCAAATTTAATGAGGATTCTTTTAAAACCAACCCCAAGTCGATTCCATTCCCATACCTCGAGTTATAGCCCATCCAAGTTGATCAACTTCGCCGGGTAGGTAGTTCAACTTTGACACAAATTTTCTCTATGTTCTTACATTAGAGTATACAAAATAAATTGTACTTTTCTATAACCAAATCTCATAAGGATCATTTTAAAACCAACCCCCAGTCGATCTGACAATTGGAAGTCGAGTTATAGAGTAAAATAGAGAAGTCCCCAAACTTCGAGACTTCTATCTGGAAGGTCAACTTTGACTCAAATTTTCTCTATGTTTTTATCGGTGTTTCTATAAAACAAATCCTACTTTTCTATAACCAAACTTAATGAAGATTCTAATAAAATCAACCATAAGTTGATTGAGCTTCTATACCTCGAGTTATAGACCGCCAAAGTTGATTGACTTCTTCAGGCAAGTAAGTCAACTTTGACTGGAATTTTCTTACATGGATGTTCTTACACAAGAGTATACCAAACAGATTCTACTTTTCTATAACCAAATTTAATGAGGATTCTTTTAAAAGCAATTACAAGTTGATTCCATTCCCATACCTCGAGTTATAGACCATCCAAGTTGATCAACTTCTCCGGGTAGGTAGTTCAACTTTGACTCGAATTTTCTCTATGTTCTTACATTAGAGTATACAAAATAAATTGTACTTTTCTATAACCAAATTTCATAAGGATCATTTTAAAACCAACCACAAGTCGATCTAGTAAACTTTATGAGTACCATGGTGGTTACAGCTCTTGGTGGAGAGGACGAGGACTCTCGGATGTCGGATTCTCGTCTTTCTGCTGGCCCATCCGACGAATCAATCACGACAAATGATGAGGAATCGAGAAGCAGTGTAATTTTAGAACATGATATAGCTATTATTCCAAATTTTCAGAATCTCTCCTTTTCAAAGCGCAAAATTCATCACGGATCGGGGCATTCGTTGTCGAATGGAATGAAATGTAAATAACAGATAAATAACAGTTAATAACCGTTAAATAACAGTTACTAACAGTTAATAACATATAATAACAGTTAATAACGGATAATAACCGTTAAATAACAGTTAATAACAGTTAATAACAGTTACTAACAGCTACTAACAATCAATAACAGTTAATACCAGTTAATACCAGTTAATACCAGTTAATAACAGCCAATTTTAAGAGATTATTCAAAATATTATTGATTCTAATATCTAGATAAAGTTTAAATTTCAGTGAATCTATCTGGCTTCAGTCTCCGGCAAATTAAACGCGCAAAACGAATCCAAGAGATGCGAGAGTTGCGAAGGAAACAAGCCATGCATGAGGAATTCACGGAATTCGGTATTCGGTCATTAATCTTTACTGAATCGCTGAATATTTACTTTATGCTTAAGTGTAAACGTATCCTTTCTAAAGCACTCAATTTCCCCTATAAGTGTGCTCTTTTTAAACAACGTTCTATAGAGAAAAAGTTGAGAGGCTATAGAGGAAAAGTTGAAAACTTGAATTGATTAGACTAGACACTATTTCTGGAGAGGTGCTTATGATCTTTTTAAGAGCTTTTTAAGAGCTTTTTAAGATCTATTTAGGATCTCTTTAAGCTCTCTTTAAGCTCTATTTAAGCTCTCTTTAAGCTATCTTTAAGATCTCTTTAAGATCTCTTTATGCTCTATTTAAGCTCTCTTTAAACTCTCTTTAAACTCTCTTTTCTTTAAAATCTCCTCTATCATTTGATTGTTAGATCTTCAGGATTTATCTCCAGTAAAAAAACAGAACGATTGACAGAATTTTTCGGCATTCTAAGCCTCCTGAAGTGAGCTCAATCTAGCCTCAATCTAGCCTCTCAGATAATTGTGCGCTATCTTGTTTGCTAGACTTTAAAAAAGTTACTGTAAGCGGAAAAGATTGCAAGTCGAAATCAACTCTATTCAGGAATGACAAATGATGAGCTTTCTTGGGACACATTTCTCTCGTGGTGGGAGACAACGATGACGCAAGATGCTCAAATTCTTTTTCTCTTTCATCAAACGATCAACTCGTTGCGGAATCATTTCTCTCGACACACTTGGTCGACAAATGTTGAGGTTTGAAAGCTCAACAAATTACAGTAGAATGTGTTCCTCATGATTAAATGATTGGTGACGAGGTGACGTGACAATAATCTTTTTCCATGTTGAACTTGAATGAAACTATTGGGTTAGTGAATTGAAAACTGCCGGACTTTGAACTAAAATTTATTCAACATAAAACCATAAATTCATTCCAAATAATTTCCATTATTATTGACGACTTTGGGTTGGTGAATTGAAAACTGCCGGCTATTGTCATATGTGACAGTTTGAGCACTTTCTTTAAAAGAAACCCATTTTGGTGTCAATGGAAAAAAAAGACTGAAAAAATAAAACACGACGAAAGACTGAAAAATTCTTTGTGGCGGGGTCTTTTTATTGCGTCGGGTTACGGTAGTTTCCGACGTTTGGCGCGGAAACGTCTGAAAGGCAAAGTGTACAGTAAGACGATAGTCAGGAAAAACAGGTACAAAAAGATTAAATATAAGGCAGATTTGACATGGCAATTAGATCTAATTCGTTTAAAGAAACTTTTGAATTTTCCTACAGACGAGAAAATACCAGGCTGGGAGCTTAATTTCCAAAAACCCTACTAATACGTTTCGCTAAAGAATCGATTTTGTAAAGGGAAATTTGGTGGGGATTTTGAGAACCAGTTTTTGAGTTCGAAAATTTGGATATAAGTTTCGGGGGTTTGATGACTTATGACAATAGCCCGCAGTTTTCAATTCACCAACCCAATAAATTCAAAATAATAATAAATAATTAATAATTAAAAAAGTAATTAAACAAATTGGGTTTAATTTCTTTTTACTTTAAATCAATTTAAAGGAATTCTCTCTTGAAATAATAAAATTCTGACGACAGGTGCCTTTCGGACCGTCCACCGTACACTTTGCCTTTCAGACGTTTCCACGCCAAACGTCGGAAACTACCGTAACCCGACACAATAAAAGGACCCCGCCACAAAGAATTTTTCAGTCTTTCGTCGTGTTTTATTTTTTCAGTCTTTTCATTGACACCAAAATGGGTTTCTTTTAAAGAAAGTGCTCAAACTGTCACATATGACAATAGCCGGCAGTTTTCAATTCACCAACCCAATATGTTGATGGATCCAGGTCCACCCTTTTGACAAATTCAGCTACTTTTTGAGCCAAACCAGTAATAAAGCTGAACAATGCTAGGATCTGAAGCCGGAAAAAGGTTATCGGACATTCGATACAAGCTCCGTCCCTTTTGCCACTGGCAATTCAACTTCGAGCTCAAATATCTTGGTGTAGCCGGCAGTTTTCAATTCACCAACCCAATACTATTTGAGAAAAAAAATCATATAGTCAAGTTTATCAGAAGAAATCTGGGAAGAATTTATCGCTTGATTCTCTACAACTTTTCCATTGACACCAAAATGAGTTTCAAAAAGGAAAAATCATCGTCCAAACTTTTTTTTACCAAACTTTCTTGCCAACTTAACAGAATTTTCTTTTATCATTCAAAAAGTGACCAAATCACTACACTTTTATGAGTTAATTTAAAGAAAACAATCAGATTTACACAATTTTAGGAACAAGTTATCAAATTCTTGAAGGAAACAGTGCCAATGCTTCGTCGTCACATTGCCGCCTCACGTGAACGGGTGAAAACAAATTAAAACAATACAAAATAATATTTTGCGACTTTAGTCCTCCGAAATCGGTCCCACCCAGCAAGTGAAAGAGGCCGAATTGTTGATCATGCTCGAGATGCACATTTTGACCAATAAAATTGGATCCGCAAGCAAAGAGGTGAAATCATCGATATCTTATTTGATTATACGAATATTTATTATCATATTTATTCTAATAGAAGAATAGTTTACAATAGAAAAGATAATAGAAAGCCCACCACCGTGACACTCTTCAAAATCGGAACTTTTCAAGAATTCTTTTTAGTTAAACTTATCGATATGGCTCTAGATAGATGTACTTTACAGTAAAATAAGTTTACTTTGACAGTAAAATGGGAAACGGCCATCCTTGATCAGATGCCGTAGATTAAATACGGCATCTGATCAAGAACTTTTACATATATTTCTTTTCTAGCAAGAGATCAAACAGAACAACAATGATTCGGAGGTGGATTGGACGCGTTTCGTGAACAAGGTAAGACTGGCATTAAAGAAATAGCCTTTTAGCAATAGCAATAGCCTTTTAGCAATAGCAATAGCCTTTTAGCAATAGCAATAGCCTTTTAGCAATAGCAATAGCCAATAGCAATAGCAATAGCCTTTTAGCAATAGCAATAGCCTTTTAGCAATAGCAATAGCCTTTTAGCAATAGCAATAGCCTTTTAGCAATAGCAATAGCCTTTAGCAATAGCAATAGCCTTTTAGCAATAGCAATAGCCAATAGCAATAGGTAATAGTGTGAAAGCACTCTTCCCGACCCACGTTTTTCTTGTGCAACTGGAGAATTTTTGCAGATGGTCTCCGATTTGCGTTTCATT
The DNA here is from genome assembly GCA_958450365.1 of Mesorhabditis belari. NCBI lineage: Eukaryota > Metazoa > Nematoda > Chromadorea > Rhabditida > Rhabditidae > Mesorhabditis > Mesorhabditis belari. The sequence goes on from CAUEEP010000939.1 coordinate 376,803, forward strand.
TTCACCGCCGTCAACACCACGTACATGAGGGGTTTTCTGGAGGAAACCCTATGTGACACGTGAGTGCTAAAGCATTTAATAGGTTGATGCATAAGTCTTTTCGTTTTTTTCGTACTTCTGTTAAAAAGTAACAAATTCACGAATTAATCTATAGTTTGCTCTATAAAAAAAGTGTTTTTTTTTGTTAAATTTCCATCTTTTTAAATGAATTTCGGTTCACTTTCAAGCAAATTCGAGAGTGAAAAACGCCTTTTGTCGTAAAAATCTATAAAAAAACTCTACGGAAAAATTGGCTGAATGAATTTCTCTGAAATTTTGGCGAACGTTTTTTTTCTCTATCTTTTATCTATTGACACGAAGATAGGTTTTCTTTAGCTAAGGAGCACGTGTGGCTGACTGGTTAAGTGTCTTTTATCTTAATCGGAAGGTCGAGGGTTCGAACCCCACATGCGACATGGTCACCCCCTTCGGATTTCCTTTCCCTTCGGGTTGAGAGGTTTTCTGGAGGGCAGTCTGGTGGTTGTGGCCCCAGTTCTTTAAAGTGACAAGCCACTCCTTCATCGTCATCTTCCCTTCACCACCAAAAAAGCTATTTAGTTCCCCATTGAGCTTAGGGTTAGGGAGCCGTCTGTCATGACGTGGGTTAAGTTAAGATATAGCCTAGTATTGTGTGTGTCGTTGTATTGTGATTGATATATTTCGTGTATGCGATAAATTCACCACTGGTAGCCCCAGTCGGTATTTTTTTAAGGTGTCTAAACCGCATCATCGAGTTAGCCCTTTTTGACTACCCGACTTCATACTCTCAAGAAAATCCAGGCTTTAAATATTTTTCAACCCGTTTTAATGCTATTTTGCAGAAAAATAATTGCTTTTTCTAATGAAATCAACCGTAGTTTAATTGGTGCATTTGTTGGCTTGAAACGGCAAAAGAAAAGGAAGCAAAGGAAAAGGAACAAAAAGACTTATGCATCAACCTAATAGATCTCTTTCTGACCGCCGCCCGATCACGAGAAATTCGTTTATAAAGATAAACTCAAGAAAACTAGAATTCTAGATTTAAGTTCTAGATTTGAATTCTAGATTTGAATTCTAGATTTTCCCACATAATCCCCCGTACACTGGCCGAGATCTTCGATGAGTTGTGCATCGCGATGCCGCCCGATCTCGAGGAATTCGCTACGAACTCAAACTCGGCACCACCGTCCGGTGGAAATTCCCCATCAAAGGGTTGGTTTAAATTGAAAAATGATATCAAATATTATTGATTAGCTTTGGAATTGATTTGAATTTGATTTGAATGATTTGAATTTGATTTGAATGTTCCTAAAAAGCTGAGTACAATGTTCGAAAAGTGTTGTACATGAAAAAGTGTTGTACAATGCTCAAAAAGTGTTGTACAATGATCAAAAAGTGTTGTACAATGCTCAAAAAGTGTTGTACAATGTTCAAAAGTGTTGTACAATGTTCAAAAGTGTTGTACAATGCTCAAAAGTGTTGTACAATGTTCAAAAGTGTTGTACAATGTTCAAAAGTGTTGTACAATGTTCAAAAGTGTTGTACAATGTTCAAAAGTGTTGTACAATGTTCAAAAGTGTTGTACAATGTTCAAAAGTGTTGTACAATGCTCAAAAGTGTTGTACAATGCTCAAAAAGTGTTGTACAATGTTCAAAAGTGTTGTACAATGCTCAAAAAGTGTTGTACAATGTTCAAAAGTGTTGTACAATGTTCAAAAAGTGTTGTACAATGTTCAAAAGTGTTGTACAATGCTCAAAAAGTGTTGTACAATGCTCAAAAAGAGAGCTTAGCTGTAAGGAGTTAAATTTTCCTTTAAATGGAGCTGTTTTTGAGATCGGACTCGAAAAATGAGCTAATCTTTATTTTGGGTCATCTAAAGATTTAAACCTGACTCGTAAACACTAGCTTTCAACAAAATACTCGACTCTACTCTACTTCTACAGTCATCAAAAGACTTTTTGATGATTGTAGAAGTCGAGATCGAATATTTTCACCTCCCAAATAATTAAAGCAAACAATTTTTTTTGGAAAAATGACCGCTTCAGAAACAAAATTTTTAGCGAATAATCCAGCCAATGTGTTCTTCTTTCCATTGTTATAAATAAAATTTTTCGGCCTTTTTCTCGACACTGGTTTATGCTACAATGCGCGCTTAGGTATCAAAAAATAGCTGAAATTCAGAGCTATTTTTTGATCTTAAAGATAAATTTTTTAAAAGTACGAAAAGACTCTTTGGACAGTCTAATAGAGCTACAGTTTGGCTTTGGCTTACAGTTCAGCTTTGGCTACAGTTTGGCTTAGGCTTAGAGCTTTGAGTTTTGGCTTTGGCTACAGTTGGGCTTTGGCTACAGTTCAGCTTTAGCTTAGAGCTCTGAGCTTTGGCTTTGGCTACAGTTCGGCTTTGGCTTAGAGCTCTGAGCTTTGGCTTTGGCTACAGTTCAGCTTTAGCTTAGAGCTCTGAGCTTTGGCTTTGGCTACAGTTCAGCTTTAGCTTAGAGCTCTGAGCTTTGGCTTTGGCTACAGTTCGCCTTTGGCTTTAAGTTTTGAGCTTTAAAATCTCCTTAACATACCCACTTTTATCTATTAGACTGTCCAAAGAATCTTTTCGTTCCTTTTTGTCTTTTCGTACTTTTAAAAAACTTATCTTTAAGATCAAAAAATAGCCCTGAATTTCAGCTATTTTTTGATACCTAAGCGAGCATTGTAGCATAAACCAGTGTCGAGAAAAACTCGTTCAAAGCTAGACTACGCAACGCTCCGCACCGTCATTATGGGGGCAGGGTACTATTACAGTGTTTACGGTAATTTGAAAACTAGAGCACATTGGCTAGTCTTTTAGGTTATTTAGAGATTATTTAGATATTAGATAAACGATCATATTTTTCCTAAAAAATTTCTCTAAAAAATTTTTCCTAAAAAATTTCTCTAAAAATTTTTTCTAAAAAATTTTTGTTTTAATTTTTGAGGCGATGAGTCATTTTTTGGATGACTTTATAATTTCTGTACTTTTCTATAATACTTATGTTGTGCTTTTAATGTGTACGGTAACTTAGCAAAGCTTTATTTGTCTTAGGTGATCTTCATCGAACCGACTCCGTTCACAGCGGATCGATCACCGAGTTTTGCCAAACAAAAGGTTTGTTGAGAGCTTAAATGATACTGTAAATGATACTGCAAGGGTACTGTAAAAGTCTTAACATTAAAAAGGTTATTGGCTTCAATATTTGGCTTATTATTTGGCTATTCATTTATGGGCTTCAATATTATTCAATCATTGGCTTCAAAACTATCCAATTATTGGCTTCAATATTATTCAGCTATTGGCTTCAATATTATTCAATTATTGGCTTCAAAATCATCCAATTATTAGCTTCAATACTATCCAATTATTGGCTTCAATATTATCCAATTATTGGCTTCAATATTATTCAATCATTGGCTTCAAAACTATCCAATCATTGGCTTCAAAACTATCCAATTATTGGCTTCAATATTATCCAATTATTCGCTTCAATATTATTCAATCATTCGCTCCAATATTATCCCATTATTGCCTTCAATATAACAATGCAAATTTAGCATCAAATTCGAGAAACGCACTCGATCAGCTCTTCGACGAGCTCAACGAACCGAGCGCTCGAAGTGACTCAAGTCAACTTGTCAACAATTCTTCGAAAAGTAAACCTGGGATTTCTGACGCTGACGTTGACTGTGAGTTAACAATTACATTTTAAAATAAAATTCATAACAGATAAACGAAAAGCTAAAGACAACACTCTCTCGAAATTCGCCAAGCGAAAAATCGTCCCCGAAACACCCGAGAAAAAGCTTCAGTGAGTTGGAAAATAGAAAGAAATGATGAAAATGATAAAAGTGATTGGTTCATGATTGGTTAATGATTGGTTAATGATTGGTTAGTGATTGGTTAGTGATTGGTTAGTGATTGGTTAATGATTGGTTCATGATTGGTTAGTGATTGGTTAATGGTTGGTTAATGGTTGGTTAGTGATTGGTTAGTGATTGGTTAATGGTTGGTTAATGGTTGGTTAGTGATTGGTTAGTGATTGGTTAGTGATTGGTTCATGATTGGTTAATGGTTGGTTCATGATTGGTTAGTGATTGGTTAGTGATTGGTTAATGATTGGTTAATGATTCCTTAATAATTGGTTAATCATTGCTTATGAATGGAAAATAGGAAAGAATTGTTTGTTTGATTCAAAGTTTGATTCTTTTGAATTGTAATCTAGAAAGCTGCATCGAAAAGTCGAGGATAACGAGGAGATCCTGGCGACTCCGATCGCAAAGATGCAACGAGGAAAGGACAAAAGAAAAGAGCAAAGGTGACACCGGAAAAAGACACTTAAAACTACCGTAATCGACACTTGATCAGCTCGATTTTTCTTATCTGAGCAGAGCCTTATGATTCCTGAAACAAAAATTGAGTTATCGGACATTTGATAAGCGCCCTGCCCATTTCCCATTGGCAATCCAACTTTGAGCTCAAATATCTTGGTTTTGGGGCGTTCAATTTGAATGTTCTTGATATCATTCGATGCACCAAGTCTTTCTCTGTCGATTGGTATAAAAATTATTTCAATTGAACAACCCAACGTCGAGATATTTGAGTTCAAAGTTGGATTGACAATGGCAAAGGTGGGATGCCTTTTATACGCGCCCCGCCCCTTTCTGATCGCATAAAACTGGTTGGATTACTGTAGTTTTTAGAGTACCGTAGTATTTGACTCATTGTAATTTTTCAGACTCTCAGAAGTGATCCGGAAAAGTGAGGAGAGGCTCGTGCGGCAACCGAGAGCTGCCGCGGTGGCCAGTGAAAAGGCCAGTCGGGCAATTATTCAGGTAAAAGGCGCTTTTTCCGAATAACACTCCTGTTTACTGTAGAAGAACTACAGTAAGCCGGGTACTAGACATACTGTAGTACTGTAGTACTGATGTAAGTACAGTAAGGGATGCGCTTACATGAAAGCACAAAGTATACGCAGAACAGCAAATAAATTCCTGGCTATCTCTAAGATTTTTTGATTAAAATAACTAGTGTGACATCCAGATCGACGTCTGGCTAAAAAATTAAACTAAATGCGCTAGCAGGGATGCATTTACGAGCACGAACTCGAGAACTCACCTTCTCGTTCATTTTTTCCAAACTTTTCTGTTGCTGTGCTGTTAATAGAGCTGCTTTTAATCAGTCCGAGTACATTTTTGGGCACTTCGACTATCAGATCAAGATTTCTGAAGGGTTTAATGCATTAGAAATGATTGGTTTACAGAATTTTTGGCATTTCGCATAAAAAAAGAGAGCCCAGGCAAAGTGCTGTAAAATGTAGACGATCGTGGTTTCATACTGAAGCTTTACGTTGAAGCCAGCTTGTTTGAAGCATCGGTTTTTTCACGTTGAAGCCAGCTTTACGTTGAAGCCAGCTTTACGTTGAAGCCAGCTTTACGTTGAAGCCTGCTTTACGTTGAAGCCAGCTTTACGTTGAAGCCAGCTTTACGTTGAAGCCAGCTTTACGTTGAAGCCAGCTTTACGTGAAGCCAGCTTTACGTTGAAGCCAGCTTTACGTTGAAGCCAGCTTTACGTTGAAGCCAGCTTTACGTTGAAGCCAGCTTTACGTTGAAGCCAGCTTTACGTTGAAGCCAGCTTTACGTTGAAGCCAGCTTTACGTTGAAGCCAGCTTTACGTTGAAGCCAGCTTTACGTTGAAGCCTGCTTTACGTTGAAGCCAGCTTTACGTTGAAGCTTTACAGCTTGTTTTTCTCTCTATAAAGTACAGTACACTTGAAGGAAAGCGAAATAAAGCGAATAAAGCCAAAATTTCAGGCGGTCTCCTTATCAGAAGTGCCAAAAACTTCAAAAGAAACATTTCTGTCGCTGAATCGCTCGTCAACGCGACCATCAAAAGCGCGCACGAATTTGACAAGTCTTTTTGAAAATTCTAAATAAATAAATAAGGCAAAAGTTTGTTTTAAAATGATTTTTCTGATTTTTTTGATTTTCTGATTTTTCTGATTTCTCTGATTTTTCTGATTTCTCTGATTTCTCTGATTTTTCTGATTTTTCTGATTTTCTGATGATTTATCTAATGATTTATTGATGATTTATTAATGATTTTATCTTTTAAACATCTTATTTTATCTTCTATTCCTCTGCTCTTAATAGAGCTGATGATTTCTTCATTTTTCTTCATTTTCTCCAGACAATTTGTAAATATTCTTTTCTTTTTGCTCATCTCTTTGTCAATATTTATTGGGATTTCAGTTTTCTTTCACCGAAAGTTCAATAAATGTTCGGGGTTTTCGTGAAATTTTGTTGTTTAAGCATTGTTTAAGCAATGTTTATATTGATGGTTATCTTTCGCTTTCGATTAGAGCTTTGGCTTTGGCTTACAGCTGGGCTTTGGCTACAGCTGGACTTTGGCTACAGCTGGGCTTTGGCTTACAGCTGGACTTTGGCTACAGCTGGGCTTTGGCTACAGCTGAGCTTTGGCTTAGAGCTCTGAGCTTTGGCTACAGTTCAGCTTAGGCTTAGAGCTTTGGGCTTTGGCTTACAGTTTGGCTTTGGCTTACAGTTCAGCCTTGGCTACAGTTTGGCTTGGGCTTAGAGCTCTGAGCTTTGGCTTTGGCTTACAGTTCAGCTTTGGCTTTGAGTTTTGGCCTTGGCTACAGTTCAGCTTTGGCTTACAGTTCAGCTTTGGCTACAGTTCAGCTTTGGCTTACAGTTCAGCTTTGGCTACAGTTCAGCTTAGGCTTAGAGCTCAGAGCTTTGGCTTTGGCTACAGTTCAGCTTTGGCTCAGAGCTTAGAGCTTTACAATCTCCTTAACATGCCCACTTTTATCTATTAGACTGTCCAAAGAGTCTTTTCGTTCCTTTTTGTCTTTTCGTACTTTTAAAAAATTTATCTGTAATAATCTTTAATTTCTTTAAGATCAAAAAATAGCCCTGAATTTCAGCTATTTTTTGATACCTAAGCGAGCATTGTAGCATAAACCAGTGTCGAGAAAAACGCGTTCAAAGCTAGACTACGCAACACTCCACACCGTCATTATGAGGGTTGGGTTTGGTATTTAGGTTTATCCATGAATTTGCTATTTTAAGCAAATACGAAAAGGAACGCGAAGACTTTTTTTGAAAGCTTAATAAAGTTATCAAATCTTTCTCTTTTTAGATGAAACGCAGTCGTCGTAGCTCAATTCCACCGAAACGTCTGACCTATTCGATGCCTTCAACTCCGACAAAATCCTCGAAATCAGCTCCAAATTCCACTCACACATCACCAACAAAAGAAGCTGCTTTACGCGTTCTCAAAAAAGCGCTTTCCAGAGAGAAAGTTGTAAAAGGTAAAGTCTAAAGTCTAAAGTCTAAAAGTCTAAAGGTCTAAAGTCTTCTAGGCTAAAAGGTAAAGATAAAGCTTCTCTAAAGGCTGTCAAAGATCGATCTAAAGGCTAAAGCAAAGCTTCTCTAATTAGGGAAAGGCTGTCAAAGATTAAAAGATCAAAAGCACTTTCCGTGGCCTTTTTTCGAATGCGACCAAACCCATCTTATAAAATCGTTCACGCTGAGTTCGAATCTGCTTTTAGTTTTTGCCTTCGAGGCTTGTAACGCAAGATATCTGGCTTACAAGTTTTGGTTGTATTTTTGATCTCTATTTGACCATCCTATCTGATGGAATGGCTTCTACACCATAGGTATAAAGACCCTAGCCAGCATTGTCAGCCAGCCAGCATTGTCAGCCAGCCAGCATTGTCAGCCAGCCAGCATTGTCAGCCAGCCAGCATTGTCAGCCAGCCAGCATTGTCAGCCAGCCAGCATTGTCAGCCAGCCAGCATTGTCAGCCAGCCAGCATTGTCAGCCAGCCAGCATTGTCAGCCAGCCAGCATTGCCAGCCAGCCAGCATTGCCAGCCAGCCAGCATTGCCAGCCAGCCAGCATTGCCAGCCAGCCAGCATTGCCAGCCAGCCAGCATTGCCAGCCAGCCAGCATTGCAGATCCCATTCTTCCGTGGTCACCAGTTGGAAATAGGGAAGATCAAAAACTAGTGTGCCGCCGGGCCACGAACCCGCGATCTTTTACCACGACGCAACTCTGCTAACCATTACACCACGACGCACTTGGTCTCCCTTACTCCAGTGGGAGTTAAGCAACCGAAAAGGAACGAAAAGACTTTCCGGGCAGCCTAATAAACTAGAAATGAGTTCGGTCGGTCGTTCTTTGCGCTCCGACATCAACTAAGTCGATCTAGCACACTCAATTCCTCGTTTTTCTGGCAGCAGTTTGGTTTGGGGATTTGGGTGTGCCAGATCGATTTAGTTTACATCGGAGCGCAAAGAACGAAAAGAAACCCATGCCTATAATAGACTAAACATCTCAAAAAGCTACCGTACCCCATTGCCTTTTAAAGTAATAAGGAGCTTGACTTTTTGCACCTAAAGGCTCATCTAATGAAGCTGAATTTCACACATCTATCAATGACTCTAGCTACCGTAAGATCAAAAAGACAACTGGCTTACCGTGGCTGGTTTACCGTGGCTGGCTTACCGTGGCTTTTCACTTTTCGATCGTCATCAAACATCAAGCATTTCAGGGCTCAAATCGAAATGCATCTCGTTGCCATCATCGCCAAAAAAGGTGGCAAAGATTTCGATCAAGGTTTGTCAAATAAAAAACATTCAACAATTTTTTTTTCCATTATCCATTTTTCCATTATCTATTTGCCAATATCTATTCTCTATTTTCACAAGAATTTCCCCAAATTTCAGCGTCAAAATTTCGTCTTCAAGCCGCGTCGCTTTGGGCTCACCGACGAGAAACTCAAACAGATTCAAAAAGCCCGAGCCGAGATCATAAAAGCTGAGAAATCGGGAGACGATGTGAGATTTTATTAGAGTGTATTCCTTATTTATTTATTTTTATTTATTACTTATTTATTTTATTAGAGTGTAAGCAATTACTCGAGTAAATTTGCATTGAACCAAGCAATTGAACCCTCGACCTTTTGCTTACCAGGCAGATGCTCTACCACCGAGCTATCGACGCCTTCTTTGCCTAGAAAGAAATAGGAAAGACAAGAAAGAGAAATTCACTTCCGATTGATTCTTAAAGAGATCCGAAAAATCCAAAAAATCCGAAAAACTCGAAAATCCGCATCCACTTTAGGCAATTCGAGAAGTCGTCGCCAAAACGCGTCAAGAAATTATCGTTGGAAATGAAACGGCTTCGGTAAGTGGTGCACTTTGTGCTCGAATCTGTAAACGCACTTTTGCATTGAATGCATTTCGGTGCATTGAATTCTTTCTTGTGGCATTGCACCTTTGCTGCAAGAAGTAAGGAATTCAGTGTGTCAGAAAGGGTGTTTTTACAGATTTGAACAAAACCTATCCAAAAATCACCCACTTCATTGTCAACTCTAGATGCAACGCAATCGAACAGGTCGCATGGTGCGACACACAAATAAAGTGTTCGTCTCGCACATTCTCGTCAACACTTTCAACTACAACAAATTGAAGCCAAACGACGTAATGTTCACGAAATTTCAAATAATCTTCTTTCTTTAGCCAGTTTGCAATGTGAAGGGACAGATCTACTTTGATAAAGTCGAGGCGGGAAATCTCCGCTGGAAAGACATCGTAAATCTGAAGAAGAGGAAACTTTTGACGGGAAAACGTCACAAAAGAAAAGGAAAGGGCAATAAAGTGAGTAATGCCTTATATTAGCTGTCCAGGCTGTTCAGGCCTTAATTACAATGCAGCCATTTCAGGAGTGTTCAAGTAGTGAAACCTCTTCGGTCAATGGCAAAGTCGAGCCAATCCAAGCACCGGAAATTTCTAATCACCAACCAACTGCCGCAGAAACGATCCAAGACAACAGTGATGAAGAAGAGCTATGAAATTAAGATATCACTTATTGTACAGGATATTCGGTTGCAATTTTTAAATACAAGTTCGGATCTACTCTATTCAAACCGTACCATCTTCACTTTGATAGATCTCTAACGTCTAATGATCACTAAACCTTTTCAAATCATTGCTTTCAATTTTGTATCTTTCGTTCACAACGGGTCCAATTAACTTGTCACCAAATAAACTTTAAACACAGCCGTAACCGCAAATCCATAAATTCACACAACAACCGCATGTTTGTCAGAAGCCCTCACATTCTTTCGGTCGACGCCCAAAACTTTGTTATGTCTCTAAAGTCTTTTATTTGTTCACAAAAAACTTTATTTACTTACAAACACAAGAGGGATTCAACAAAATGTATTACTAAACACCATTGAGCTTGCAAAGAAAAGACCTAGAGCTGTCCACAATCCGAAATGGTCACCACCGCCGAAGTCTTCCCACTTTGCGAGCCATACGATTCGACGGTCTTGACAACATCAAGCCCTTCAACGACGCGTCCGAATACGACATGCTTTCCATCGAGCCAAGCAGTTTTCACGGTGCAGATGAAGAATTGAGAGCCGTTGGTGTTGGGGCCGGCATTAGCCTAAATAAAAACCATTTAAAGTCTCGAAAAATTTAATACTTAGGTGCTTAGCTCGATAGCATTTTTATAGATAAATTAATTTGAGACTAAAGTGATTTTAATCCTACCATTGAAAGAACACCAGGCCCAGTGTGACGCTCCTTGAAGTTCTCGTCAGCGAATTTCTCTCCGTAGATCGACTCGCCTCCAGTGCCATCTCCGTGAGTGAAATCTCCGCCCTAAACACACAAAAATCAATGAAAGTAAAAATATAGAAGCTATACCTGAAGCATGAATTGTGGGATAACGCGATGGAACTTGCAACCCTTGAAGTGAAGTGGCTTTCCGGATTTGCTGGCCAGTCCTTTCTCGCCGGTGCAGAGCGCGCGGAAGTTCTCGGCGGTCCTCGGCACGACGTCATTGTAGAGCTCCATGGTTATGCGGCCGACGGGCTTTCCACCAGCAGCAATGTCGAAGAAAACTTGAGGGCGACCCATAATGATTCGGTATCTGAAAATTAAGAAAAATTAGCTTCGATGGGCGGATTTAAACGAGAACTTGGGTGGATTTAAAAACGAAATTGTAGAGTTAATTGCGGGCGGACACCAAAAACGGGGAAAGTGGAGACGAAAATGACAAAATAAAATTTTTCCGGAGCTTCACCTAAACTTACAGTAATCAAAAAGATATTCAGTTTTTCAATTCAATATTTTGACGCATTAATATTTACTTAAGCTCTTTCCTTTGCACTTGCTCATTCGGGAGTGGGACAAATGCGACCTTTTTTTTGCGCACCCGGACATTTGCGCACCTTTTTTTCCGCACCTTGCCCATTAGCGCACCTTTTTTCGCGTTTTAAAAAAAGCTCTAAAAAGCTAATATTAACCAATTTCTATTCCAAATGTTGTTTTTCTAGGTAATTTGAGGGTGTCGAATTCAAATTTTGACATAACAGAGCGTGTGGAACGAATTTGAAAGACAAAACGACTAGATCAAATTACAGAAAATTGTTGATTTTTCTCTTTGTATAACTCCGTCCGTTTGTTTGACGTTTGACTTTTTGAAAAAGCTTTCTCCTTTTTTGAATTGCTAAGTTACGTTAGCCATTGAAATTTGAGAAAAAAAAAGAAGCACAACAAAAGCTTTAAAATTAAATTAAATTAATTGAATTTCTAGTTGCTTTACCAGTTTTTTTTGTGCTTTGTTTTAGTAGCAGGTGAAAATTATCGAGATTTTGTTTTTTTCGGATGGACACTCCTCAGAAGAATGGACCGCCACCCAAGGATATCGTCTGCCAGCTCGCCCACTCGACCATTTTTCAGTACCGCGGAGTAAGTGATTTTACGTTTATTTCCAAATTATAGTATTTTACGATAGTTAATCCGTTTTTCTTTTAGCTCATCGTGTCCGAGACCGTCACGAATGGAGAAAAGGCCATCGTTTTCGACGAGTTGGTATGATGTATTTTGTCACGTTCTATCTTTTCCTTTTGAGGGCACCGACAGTGTGACAATGTACGGAGTGATCGAGAAGGATACTGCGTACGACTACTGTATTGCGGCTGTGAATAAGCTAACGGGGGAAGTAAGTTTTTTGTCAGATAGCGATATGATGTGTTTGAGATTGAATATCGACCCGCAGAGGTGTACAACGTCTCCGCGCGACATCGTGATTTGTTGCAGCTGGAGACTAGTCGAAGGTAAATTGTTTGTCGAGTCGATTTCAATTTTTCATTGGTTCAAAATCTTTTAGAGATTCGATTTTGAAGTCCACAGATGATCAATGGACCCCAAAAGCAGAGGATCGAAAGCGCAAGCGTCTTTCAATTACGACAACTTTTGGTGATTCTAAGAAGATGAAAGGCATGGACAAGGTTGAGAAAAAAGAACTAAACGAGGTAGGTTTTGTTAGTTTTTAGTTTTTTCATCTCTTTATTCTAGGAAGCAGCCGCTCAAATGAACAGCACACTGGTGTTGAATAGTCCGTCGGAGATGAACAAATCTATGGGTATTGACGAAATTACAGCCATAAAAACTGAGGTAAGCTAGCGCGTCTTTGTTAATTTTTGTTTTTATTTTAGGAAGTCTCAAGCGTTTTGCCTAAAGCAAACATGGAGGCAATCTTAGGACGTGATGTGTATTCACTTTCCCTGTTTGTTACTGACGCAGATGTCGGTTACATTTAATTCGTTTTATTGAATATTTTTAGATCGAAACTTTTGGAGAGACTTGTATCGCCGTCATGTCAAAGAAGTACAAAGATTTTGAGTACCCTTTTGGAGGGTCAACAAGAAATGGTTAAAGTTTTTTTGTAACTTGTGCAAAGTTAAATTTCAGATTTCCCACTGATGTATAAAGATTATCTAGAAGGACGAATCAAAGACCGAAAACAGTGTATTCTTTATTGTCTTTGTGCAGCGATGGGCTATGTGATACAGGTAGCTAGGTAAAATAGCCTGCTTGGATATTAAAAGTATAATTTAGATTGGTAAAAGAACCACAAAAATAACAAGCAATACGACAAAGAACAGCCCTTTTCCTATGATCATAATTGAGTGGGTTCAGCGGAAATATTTTGGTGGGCTTCAATTATCTAATTTGCTTCAACGCAATTTTTAGACAGTCAACCAACCATCGAGCGAAATGTCCGGGTACAACAGATCAACAGAAGTGAACTTGATCGTTTAGTTGTACATGCGTTGGCATTCGGCATGACAATCGGTAAGAAATCCTTTTTTGCATTGCATTCTCTTGTAGATCCCGATAATCGTATTTATCATGTTGAATGGGCGAATTACACACGGATTGCGGCAAATCAACTGGAAAAGTTTGCGACTGCGCTGGGTGCACAAAAAGAATCATTACCAGAAAGTATGAAGCAGCTGAGAGGGTGAGTTCATGATTTGAAAGTGTAAAATTGGGTTTTTAGGATGTATGCAATGGTATTGAAGGGACCACCCCAACCCCAATTCAGGAGAGGAGCCGGTCGAAGCCGTCGCGGGAAAAAGTGAATTTAAGGCCTTAATTCTTGAAATACTGGTGTTTTGTTTAATTTCTTGTTTGTTATAATTTTTTAGTTTGTTAAGTTTTTATTGTTGTACCGTATAAATTTTGAGATAGAATTGAGTATTTCGTTATGACGTCGGAACGTATTGAATACAATGAAAATGAGATATGATTTATTGACAAATGAATTTTTAGACAAGAATAATCTTTGGGCTGAAAACTTATTAACAGCATGGATTTTTTGAACGAGGTTTCCTCTTTTTGCTTAAAGGATTTATGCTTTTGTTTTTAGGACGATACTCGCTCGATTGCTTCTTCGAAAAACACTCGTTTAATTGGTAGAGGCACTAATGCGGGGAAATGTAAAATCAATCGTAATTTAAACATTCCTTAAAACTAATATAAAATTTTAGTAATGGGTAGTCCTTTAAAACTTAAGCCTGCATCTCAAGAAGGTGAACTGAACGAACGTGAGTTCCTTTTTTCTATGTAGCACAGCACAATTTTAGTACGTGTAGTGTAAAACCATTAGCACCGGTTCAATTCTACTAATATTAATATTAATTTAGTTGTATCGGCTAAAAATGCGCAATCTGAACTGTTAGCAGTACAAATTGCCCAACTAATCGATGAACTGGAAGCAAGCAGCACTTCAAACGGTTCTCAAAAGATTGTTCAGCCAAGAGCAGGTTTCTTGTATCGTCTTATCAGAATTTATAAAGCTACTGTACACAATTTAAGCATTAAACTTTAGGCAAAAGAAAGCACTCTCCATCTCATGACAACAAGCATAAACGCACTCGAAAGAATCGAGTGCCAGAAACACCAGACGAAAAGCTGAAGTTATTTTTACTTCAAATTTTCCCAGCACAAAACATGTATAGGCGATTGCGTAGAAGTTGCGATGATGAAGAGGTGATTGAGGGTACACCACCCGGCAAAATGAATCGTGGAAGAAACGGAAGAGTTGAGCAAAGGTTTGCTTTTTTTTGTTTAGCATTAAAACTCGATAAAACTTTACGATGAAATAAATTTTATACTATCGGAACTCGTCAAACGAAGCGAACAACTCGAAGCCGAAAGGATGAGCACGGCAATTTCAGTTAAGAAAGCAAGCCGGTTATTGGTGTTCTAGTTCGTTTTTCGAATTACCTGCGATATTTGACCTTAGAAAATTGTTTATATATTTTCGTTTTGTTGTTATAAGTTTATAAGTTACGTACGTATTTTGTTGTTGCAGGGGCAACCTCTATTTGTAAATAAACGTCTTTGTTTTTTTTTGTTTATTTAGAAGGGAAACATTGGTTGACCCAATTTTTGCCTTTAGTCGATTGTTCGGTTCGACATTTTGACTGGGCGTTTTGCCAGGCGAGTACAGCGTCTCCCTCTTTCTCTTTATTTTCTCACGCTTCTTTTTGGGTGGGGGCTGGTCTTGGCGATAATTCGGCGTCGAGAATCTCTCGCTTATCTATGCTCTCTCTAGTAGCAATAGAGAATGTTTGTTCCTTTTGCCCCTTTACTCGACTGGAACGCTCATTTTTGTGGTCATTTTGTCTCATTTTTGACAGAAATTTCTTTGGGATATTGCTAATTTTTGGCAAAAAGAAGTGTTACTTGTTTTTTTTTCTGAAAATTTAACTTTATTTTGTTTTCGAGAATTTGTTGCGAAACAAAATTCCCTATACCGACGCCATAATCAATCAATACCATGGCATTGATTTTTTGATTTAAAGTCAAACTTTTGCTAAGGTTCAAAATAGTACATGTGCTTTTGCTATTTTCAAAACCATTCTTTAGTGTACAAAAGCCAAGCCTTTATAACACTTTTTGTTCAGTGAATGGTACGCCGTGGTGCGTCATCGGGTGGCGAAGAAACCCTGAAACAACCATCGAATCAGGGAAGCCGATCACTTCGACCACGATTTGACATTGAGATAGAGGACGGTGAGTTGTTAAACTGTTTTGATCATTAATATCCACGATTCGATAAGGATAAGGCAAATAGAATTTGTTCTGGTTTTCAAAATTAATCGAAAAATATGTAGGAATAGCTACATGGATTCCATTTTAGGTTTCCACTAGCATACTATTTGAGCCATAATACGCTTAAATGCTTGTGAGACCTTAAAATTATTGTTATGTATGGAAACTTTTCAATCACTTACAATTCAGGTGTTTCGCGAAGAGAACTCGAGCACGCTCTTCGACTTTCTTTGGAAGAATCGCGAAAGAACGAAGATAAGAAGGTATCTTATTTTGTTTTATCCCTTACAGTTTTTGAATATAAAATTTTTGTTGTGTTCTTATCACGGATTTAATTACAGCCCAAGAAGAAAGAAGCGGCAAAGAAAGAAAAAGAAGTTCACGCTACACCCACAAAGAAAGCACCAGCCAAGCGACCGCCTCCCCCTGAGAAAAGTTTGATTTCAAAAAATATTCTTACGAAAGAGTGATTCAGAGGAAGCTCCTGCTGCAAAGGCACCACGAAAGGAAACAAAGAAGGCCGAGGCTAAGAAAGATAGCAGCAAAAAGAAGGTTTGAAATTGTGAACGTGGCAATATTAAACTCTAAATGAGAATGAACAATAGATGACTACTAAGTTTGCACTTTAGTGTAAATGAATCGGCTAATTTTAGACAAGTTTTAATCAGTGTTTAATTTTTCGTTGCAGGTAGAACCCGAGGAAAGCGAGGGTACAGAAGAAGAAACCCCGAAAGAGGCGAAGGGCAAAAAATCAGCAGCCCCCTCGAAAAACGCAAAGGTTGCCAACGAGAGGAAGACTACGGCAGGCAAGGAGCCCTCTGAGGCACTTTTTTTCAACGATGCACTATTATTCTTCCAAACACCAAGACTTCTGTCGCACTCGGCTTGTTAACACGTTAGCGCCACTATTACATTTGCTGTTTGATTTTTTCTGAAAAGCGCATTAACATTTTTTAGTGTAATTGGATTTCCCAAAAGATTTAGTGTTTGCAGTCATTAAAAATTACTCATACAACGGTTTCCTCACGTGTTAACATGCTCCGCTGAACTGTAACTTTGATACTTAAACAAACAATGTAGACTCATTTTAGAAGGCAAAAAAGGCCGCGGCGGCCGCAAAGCAGCGGGGGAGAGTAAATTTTTAACTGGTGCTTCCGATCTTGTAACGCTACTTGCTACTGCCACTGAGGTAAGCTAAATTACAAATATTCGATAAAGTATTTGTTTTAATAAAGCTTATATTTCGTAAAGTATTTTTGAATCTTGCAGAAGCTTGATGCTCTATGTAAATGTCTTGATGATTAAAGTACTTACGAGGATGCTCACGAGAATCTAGGGGCTCACTGAGCTCACTAGTAGTAACTGCAAAACTAAAATTTCCATATAATATCATCACAAGTGCCAAATGCAGTAGTTTTTGAATTTTCTTTTAAAAAGGTCTTCCAGTGTTTATTTTGTAACATTTAAATTTGCTAGCATTCCTTTGCCAATGCTTTATTTTAGATCCTCGGACCTCAGTGTGACACCGCCTGATCATCAAATCTTCTCCCAAATATCTATTCAAGAACGATACTCTTATTCTCCCGTCTCTTTCAATATTTTTATTTGCCGTTTTTCTGCAAACTCATCAAACAATGAAGTTTCTCTTATTGTGTCTGGGATACACGATATCTCTCCTCATTTTTCAAGCCGGGTGGGTTTATGGTTATTAACTTTTTCAAATGTTCATTTTTTATTTACAAAATTGCCCAATTTTGAAAGTGCATTTACTTATCTGTTGTTCGCTTGCTAAAATAAACTCTAGTTCGCAAATTACTTAAATAACAGAACGAAATTAAAGAAACAAAGTAGTCATTGAATGCAGCTAAACGAAAAAGTCTAACAAATAAGCGCAAAAAAAGTTCTTGGTCGCATTTAAAACGAATTTTTAACTTTCAACTTATCAAGATCTCGTTTAGGTTTTTGCTCAAACGTAAAGAAATACACATTCGTTCAACTTGCCGAGATGCGCCGACCGGAAGCAACAACTGCTGGATGAAGCCACAATACAACAAGGTACCAATTGCTGGTTATAATCAGTTAGGTATAGCGATGTGAAGTGAGGAAGAATTCAGGTAAAGGGTGCATTTGCGTCCGGTAGTTATTGGGGGATAACTTTTCTCTCTAACTTTTTAGATATTTACTAAGTAAAACGTTCCCTAAACACTTCCTAATGTACACATTTGATTTGTATTCTTGGACTACTTCGCTTATAATTATCGTAATCGTATAGGGACTTTGTTTTTTAAATTTTCAATCATATTTCTTTTCTAGGTGATCCTTATGATCGTTGATGCTCTTCGTCACGACTTTATTTTGCCGCAAAGCGACACAAACATCGCACCTTATCTAAACCAGGTACGTACGTTGTTTGATCTTTTGATGTTGTGAGAAGAGCTGTCTGCTAAACGAATAAAAATATAGAATAATTCAATAATACAATTCTTAACAAAAATGGTTTAGATGAAATTTGCCGCCTCATTAGCGAACTCGTCGATTCTTTCATCGATCATTGCCGATCCACCCACAACCACTCTGCAAAGATTAAAAGTACGGTTTATAAAAAGTCTTTCACTTTTCTAATTGCAGGGAATCACGACTGGAACTCTTCCCACTTTCATTGATGTCTCTGATAATTTCTCCCCGAATGCCAATGTAAGCTTACTTGCTGTAAAGCTAGACCAATTTTTTTGCTCAGATCAACGAGGACAACATTATCGATCAACTGATTTCAAAGGGTCTAAATGCAACGCTGATTGGTGATGATACTTGGGTAATTTGAAAATTTACAGCTTCCAAATGTATTAATTTAGGTGTCACTATATCCAGATCGTTTCCATCGTTCTTACCCGATGTCATCGTTTGATGTTCACGATCTACACGGAGTCGACGATGGTATTTTGAGTTGGTGAGGTCATTTTGTATCATTACTGATTTTATCTTTAGAAGTGCTACCAGAAGAGCTTGCAAGAACGGACACACAATTTTTGATTCTTCACTTTCTTGGCGTTGATCATTGTGGGCATCGTTATGGACCTGATCACCCGGAAATGGCAAAGAAGGTATGTTTCAAAATGGGCGGATGTAAAACGTCAAACAAAGGGTTTAAGAAAGACATGTAAATTCTCCCAACTTTGTTTTTACGACTTGTTTAAGAAAAACATCACGACATCTTGCAAGTTAAAAATATGCGAAGATATGACGAAAATTGCACCCATTCAGAACTTTAAGCGTGCCAACTCTGATTAGCTATTTCAATGTCACAAGCTTGCGAACAATAAAAAATCTTTATTGATTTGACTCATCATCATCGTCACTGGGTAGGGTGAAGAGCACTCGGGGTTCGGTGTGGCGATGAGTCGTCTGTGACGCTTCCACATCGAAATCCATCATTCCGTTGTGTTTCATTTCGCAATACGCCCGCTCTTCTTGTCGAATGTGGTGCTCTTGTAAATGTTCCTCTTCGATACTGTGAAAGGTGGATGAGGTGGAGATTTTGCGAAACTTTTTCGGCAAATGCAGTGAGAGAGGTCTCTAAATTTAGAGGGATGATCGATATCTTGAATGAATAGAAGTGATATTGGTGCTATTTTAACCAACGGAACAAAAAACAGTGAGAGAGCTTTAAAGTTGCATTTTGCAATATACTCACAGTAAGGTTTCGGGGCACTTCAGTTGAGGGACTCCAATCTGGATCACTTGAACTTCCTTCACCAAATCCTTGATCAACATCACCTAGAATATTGTCTTCTGTTAAGAATCATTTTCCATTCTTACAATTATTCATTGCCAAGGCCTTCTTTGCCAATTCCAAGTCGTCTTCCTCGCAAACATGGTTACTTATGTGTTGTGCACACAAGGGGTGAATTCTTCGTTCTTTTTCTCTCCTTTGCAATGGATCCACTTGTGTTTGTCGTGGTTTGCAAAGATCGTGTCTAAAAAGGTTTATGAGATATCTATTTTTGAGTTGAACGATTTGAAATTCATTTGATGGTATTTTGCAAGCAACTTACCTGACCATCAATGGAATGATTCCCTCTTTGCGCCGACTACGGTAACAGCATCCTGAAGCATTGAATGAATTGTCTGGTTTTCATTTTTGTTTAAAATTTAAGAGTGCAAAAATAGTCAATACAAAAAAATATTGGTACCTGCGCGAGGGGTCGAGTCGGTGCGCATTCTTGATCCGATTGAGATTTTTGAATGTCTTCTCCAATGTGATTTGCTTTGGGATTACCTTGAGGAAATCCGACTAATCCAGCAAACACTCTAAGATCATTACAGATAACAAAATTTGTTTTAAGAAACAAAGCTATAGAGAGATGAGATTCGATGAAATTTTTCTCAATGGATTTACAAAGAAATTTTCATGCAAATCATAGAGATCGAGCAAAAAAGAATCAAAATCGAAAAATCTTTCCCGAATTCGATTTTTGAGGTGATCAAAAAGTTTTGTGAACGCGATGGGGTGTTATAAAAAAGGGGTGAAAAGTGAAAGATAGGCGGAGGGGGAAAGAATCGGTTTGATCATGTCCAAACCGCCCCCTTTTCTCCAGCAAAAGAACATCGTGCAGCTTTTTTGAGCAATTCGGGCGTCCATTTTTTTTCGTTGTTGACATAGGCATGAGCTGGCCGCCATCGCCACACACGGAATGGATCCTCTTCCTTTCCTTTTGCATCTCATGAGACGGCGAGAGACACTCCTCTATAACCACTCGAACCGAATATTCCCGGAAAAGGCGCATGTGGGAGCTTGTGATTGGAATTTTGACACGTTACGCGTTTATGCTTCAAAGCTAGGGTCAACAAAAGCATCGTTTTTTCAATGACGTGACTCATGAGTATGAACATAAAGGTTAGGTGTTTGATCAGGAGGAACGTGAGGAATGAGTATGAAGCAAGGGCTTTTGTTTTCTAAAATAAATGACGGCAAAATTTTATTCGCATATTTCAAAATAAGTCTAATAAATTTCCAATGGGGAAGTAAGGATTTCAACTTTAGAGCAAGTCTATCACTGCATAATATACCTACAAATTTAGCTCCGTCAAATGGACACTACGATCGAGTACATTGTAAAACGAATGCGACAGGATGAATTGTTGGTGGTGATGGGCGATCACGGAATGACAACAACGGGAGATCACGGGGGCGAGGCTTTTGCCGAAATCACCGCCGGATTATTGGTGAGATGTGTTTTTGTTTTTTTGTGTGGAAGTAATGAAACGTGGCAATTAAATGTTTTCGAATGAGGTTCGCGATATTTGCTGTCATTATTGACTTTGCTGTCCGGTGTTATGTTTCATGTAAAATGACGGGGAGGATGGTTGATGAAATTGACCGGCAATTTCAATAAAATTTCAATAAAAAAATTAAGTTGTTTATTGATAGCTTTATCGGAAAATTTTGTAGAATACTTTTTAGATTCACTCACCGTCGACAGCCTTTCAAACTCCAACTCTTCCACCCCGTCAAATCGATCTTCTTCCATCACTCTCACTTCTCCTCGGCCTCCCGATTCCATTCTCAAATCTCGGCAATGTAATTCCTGAGCTTTTCCCCGTGGAGCTTCAAAGGAAACTTGCTGTACAACTAAATTACGAACAAGTTATCAGGTTTTTGGTTTTTTAGTTGTAAAATTTATCTCTTTTTTAGATTTGCTCGAACTTACTCCTCATCAAACGCTCTTTCGTTGAGTGAGTTCTCACTTTTCGATGACAGGGATCTAGATGAGAATGATCAATTGAAGGTAAACTTTCATTTTTGGATACAAGAAGATCATTTCTAGACACTTCAAAGAATTCAACAAGCTCTGCGTGCTGCTTGGACTCAATTTGACACAACGATCATCATCGTCGGACTCGTTTCAATAGCGGAGTGCATTCTCTACAACTTGAGGTAGTAAACTTGTTTTCTTTTTCTAAGTATTCTTTTTAGTGATGAGCCGAGTTCTTTTACCCAATGGATTGTACGCAGCGGGCTGCTTTTGCTACAATTTAGCGCTTTTTTTGGAGGTCCGCTTTCAAGAATATCTGTACACCAATCTTGCTATCATACTTTTAAATAGTTACATCAACAAATCCAAAGTTTAGGTAGCGAAAACCCATCGGTACCACTGTTGCTGGGCACTCTTGTGATTCTATCAATCTTTCATCTGTTACGAATTATCAAACTTGCCACCCTTATTAGGAGTCGTTCAAAAATGGTAAAATTTTATTGTTGAACTTGCCAAGACCACGATTTAGATGACAAATCTGCTGTTCACGATTCTGCCGTGCCTATGCTTTTTCTCAAATTCGTTCATCGTGCGCGAAACTGATGTCCTCCGATTTTTCCTTCAAACACTCGTTATTCTATCGCTTGCCATAAAAACTAGCAGGTTTGCAAAATTTTTCATTTGTTATTTTTAATTTTCATAGTTGGAAGAAAAAGCTTGGTGGTGGCAAGATGAACGTCAAAATTCTACGTCAGCTCGTTTTCTCTGACGAGGCATTGGTATTTTGATCTTTAATGGTTTTTATTTATTGCTTTTCAGATTCCAATTTTAATGATTGCACTTCTACGACTTGCACCATTTTTTCATCGCTGCCGAGAAGAGGAAATAAACTGTGTTCAATACTTTCCAACGATCCTTTCAGCTTCACTTCCAGGTTCGGTCAAGAACTTTTAAGAACGAACAAGGTTTTTAAAATCAAAGTTGGTGCTTATAGTTGGATAAAAAGCCCCAATTAAAACGAACTACCATTACAAGCTCTAAACTTGTTCATTTTCACATTTCAGGAGACATTCGTGTCATGCGTCTACTGTTAAGCATTTTCTCTTCATCAACCCTCTCCTATCTGATCGGACAACGAGCACACTGGTTATTGGGAAACTTTTTTGGCGATACAATATGTGGGTTTTTACCTTTTACTGAGCTTTTTGCTGAACTTTTTACGGACGAAAAATTCGGATCCAAACTTTATTTTACACAAGTAAGCAATTGCGCTTAAATTGAATACAAACAGCGACAAAGAAAATATGAACAAAGGCGGGGGCTGAAAGCCCAAATTCTTGAGTGAACAAAGGAAAAAAGGAGGGCAAAACGGGTGATTGGGATTCTTTGTTCACATCTGCACGACGGATGGTGGTTGAGATGGATCGGCGGTTGGTGATGGCTGAGATGGTTCGGCGGACTGAGCGGTTGGGACGGCTGGTGGTGGCTTGTCGTTTGATGATGACGAGGTGGAGTTGCCCTGGCTGTTCTTCGAGTTCCTCTTCTTTTTACCCTTCGATCTAAAAAAAATGATCAATGCAAAATATGCAAAATGTGTACGACTAAAATAGCTCACACTTCAACATAACTATCACCAAGGTTTTAATGCAGAGAAAAAAAATCATAAACCCTTCCCTCTTCCCGCTGCTGTTTCGAATCTTCCTCGGCGGCTCCTTGATATGTTTCTTTTTCTTTTTCGTCTCTGTTGCCTGGCTCTCGTTCGCTGGGCCTAAACATTAAATATCAAATATTAGGAATGACCCCCACTTTTCTTGACTTCGTTGTTGCTTTCGGTGGGCAGTGGCGGAATAACGGTGTCGAATTGCGATATTGTCACAGCGTTGCCGGTTGACATCGACGAGATGGGAAGGCTCAATTGAATTGGAGCCGTTGTCGACAAGGAATCGGTCGTCGTTGTAGTTTGCGTGGGTAGCCCTGTGCTCTCTGAAAAGGAACATTATAATTCAAGGGTTCATAAAACGGTTAAACTAGATAACTAAGGTTACTTGAAGCATGTGATGTCGACGATTTTGCTTCGACAATCGGTAGAGAGGCGTCTTGTGCGGCAGTTGATGTAGTTGGAGACGTCGGCTTTGAGGAGGCGAGGCGCTCAGCGCCGAGACGAGCGGCATTCTAAAAAAAAGACTTTGTAATGAATGAGCGAAATGGTTAACTCATCACCAAAATGTTTAATCTAGTTTGCAAGATTGAAAGACTTTATTTTTTTATTAAATTAAAATATCCAAACTGCTACCTTGCTCCTGGATTGGATCTCATGCGTCGAGTTGAGATCGGCCCCATCGTCGTGTTTTTTCGGTGCCGGCGTCATGCCCATCGAAGCAATGGTGCCGTGATGTGTTGGTGGTGGATGGATTACAACACCCTAGAAAGAAAAGAAGATCAATCAAGCCAAAAGTTCTAAAATTTACACTTATGATTGGCTGAGCGGTGTTTGTAGAAGTGGAAGGCCCGGCATTGTTGCTACAGACTCCGAGCGCTGTGTTCACACTCTCGGTTGACTTGGACGCCTTTTTCGGTGACTTCTCGGGGGCTGCTTGCTAAAATTTACATAAAGATAGCTTTACTAGATGTTTACTAGTGTCTAAAAATCAAACGACCGCAATGCCTGTGTAGAGTGGCTACTCCATTAAAATAACACGTTCATATAACGTTTACGGTAACAAACCAAAACAAACTCAAAAATCCCAACCTGCTTGAGCTTGATGTAGATGAAGGCGGCAATGGCCACCACAGCCAGCACGACGATTAGTAGCATCCGAAGAATATGCGTAGCAAATATGATGAACTCCTCCCTCTAGACTTCCTTATAAATGACCTTTAAATGTAAATTTTGGTTCTTCAAATGTAAATTTTGTGATTGATAAATTCAAATTTTAGCCATCAACAGAGCGGAGACTGCATCGGCGACTCGTTTGACGCAGGCTTTTGTTTCGCTCGAACTGTTTGCTGTTTATTTCAATTGGGCTCTCGATCTCACGCAACACAACGATGATAATGTGTGAGTGCTTTTCAAACAATAAGTGAATTTTTTGGCGTTGTTTAGTTTTGATAAACAAGCACTGGTGTAAAACATTCACCTTTCTTTAGGAAATTCGCATTGCTGGTGACGAGTTGGGTGGTTTATGGAATCTTCGGCCTTGTTCTTCTCATCAATATCTTTACGAAAGCTTCCGCCACAAATGAGACAAGGTGAGGTAGTTTAAATATTCGACTAGCCAGTACAATTGTTGAAGAAAACTCTTTATTGGGATTTTTTTATGGAAGTTCGAATTATGGGGTTCTTTCAGTATCGAAACCTTTAGTAAATGTTTCATTTTTAGTGCTCTTGGTCTCAACTTGAACATACTCCACTCGCTGATTCCCGTGCTTTTGCTGCTGTTGGGTGATGGGATGGCGCCTGGAGTGGCGATTTTTACCTTTTTGACCCTTCGACTTCCCACTGTTGTACATCATGGTAAATTTAGTCATTTAAACCAAATTTCATTTATTTAGAGCTTTTGCAAGCTGCTGACACATTGCTTTTGGCCCTTGGCTTTTACTTCTTGGGACATTCACCGACTTTGACTGCTATTCCATGGTAATTTTTTAGGTTTTATTAAATAGATTGTTAAGTTGTCGTTAATTTTTATCAATTAATGCATTTTCTGATTGAAAATTGATTTTAGGACAGCCGCTTTTGTGGGAATTTCCGGAGCATGGGGTTGGAGAATTTTACCAGCATTGCTTATTCTCTCTCACTTGTATGCATCAACTCTACTTGTTTGTGCAAGGCTTCTAATTCAGGTAAAAGCTTAACTTGCCTTGTAAAAATATATTTTTAGCTTATTAAGTTAACTCAATCATCTAATTTTAGCAACCGGTAAACACTTCGTTATTGATCGCCACCGTTGCCGTTCGAGCATTGGCTTCTTCGGCAGCTTGCGCCATTTTACGAAGACATTTAATGGTCAGCTTTTCGCTACTTACAATTTGATAAAATTGACTGCAATAACAAATAAGAATTTGTAAAAGAAAGCTAAAGATTAATATAAATTCTCTATCTTCTGTATTTTTAACATCACTTTCAGTATAACTTTGGAACCAAAAATAATTCTTTAAACAACTTAACTATTCTAATAGCTTTTTATTCAGGTTTGGAAGATCTTTGCGCCTCGTTTCATCTTCGAATCGATCGGCTTCCTCGTGCTTCTCGGCGTGGTTTCAATCTTCAGCTTTTTAAGGAGACGCTTCATTGTTTGAGTTTAAATCACCTAATACTTATGGTACTATCATTTTCTCTTATCCAGGTTACTGTATCGTTATCCATTTACCTTTTTCCCCATTGCTCGTCCTTGTAACATTCCCAGAAATTCTTGTTTTTATCTAACATTACTGCTGTGCCTTTTTCTCCTCTCTCGAATTGCCAAATGTATATCTTGTATCTTTCTATGTTTTATCATATCTTGTTTTCTCGGAAGGAAATATTTACAGCTACCCATCAAGACGCACGGAAACACAAAAAAAACAATAAAAATCACAAGGAGATCTCGAGAGTTTTTGCAATACTTGTAATGGTTTGCATGAAAAATTTACAATTCACATTTTGATTTCAAAATTTGATAAAGAAATTGTGGAGAATCACTGTGTTTTACCCAAATTTTCGTTTTGCCTATACAAATTCGTAATTCTTTTCAGCATTTCAATATTCGTTGATTGGCGTTGAGATTGGCAGGTCGGGCTTTGTGGGAACGGCCGTGAAACCCGTCGAACGACGATCGAAAAGGCGGAAAAACTGAAATTTTGGAGTAAATAAAGTTTATATTTTGACGGAGTTCTCGAGGTTCAATTTTAACATTTCTACAACGAACCTATTACTTGGAAGCAAAAAGTGTGATCAGTCCCAACTTTTCAGCTTAATCCCACCCGATTCCCTAGCAGTTCGGAGTCATTTGGGCGGAACAAGAACTGTTCACATCCCCTGCCTTGACCACTCCGACTCACTCGTCAATCCGCCAAAGAATCGCGGAACAGTCAGCGAATGGATTACGTTATCGTCATCTCACAAGTAATCCCAACCCTTTCGGCAAGACCCTTTTTATGACCCCCTCTCCGGTCGTGTGCCAAAAAGCGCGCGTTTATGAGCGCGCACAAAGAACGCCCCTTGTTGATTCTTGCTGCCCGCTTTTTTTCAGTTTTTTTACGATTTTTTCGAAAACTTTAATACAATTTTTTTTTGTGAATTTATAATTTATTAGTATTAGAGCTAAAATTTAAGCAAAATCTTTCATTTAGATGAATTTTTGACCTTAAATCACTTATTCTAAGCCGGTCGAAAATTTCGAGGATTTTTGACTTTTTTTAGGAAATTTTTTCATTCAAAAATTTTCAAATTTACTTAAAATTGTAAATAGATTTAAATCTAGATTTTGTAAGGATAAACCGTGCTTTTTCTGTGCTTTTTCTTGTGCTTTTCTTGTGCTTTTCTTGTACATTCCATTTCGCAGCACTCACCCTGTGCCTTTCCGGTGTAAAGGCGGTGGCTTTCGTGAGCACGACGCCGCTGTCTTGCTCGGTCGATTTCGGACAACACGCACCGAATGTCAACAGGAATTCCCTGGAATTTCATTTTAAGCACAGGAACAACAGGAACAACAGGAATTCCCTGGAATTATCTAGAATGGTTATGGTTTCAAGTGAATCACGATTTTTGCTATGTGCAGTTTTATTGGATTTCCTGACGCCTAATTTTAAGCGATTTTTGATCGCTAAGGTTGACAAGAAAGTCTTTTTTGCTTCACCAAAATTCCACAACAAAAGCAGCTATCAGACTTTTGTATGTTTAAAATTAAAGATCAATATCTTAAGCTAAAAACAGCGCCACAACTTTTTATTCGCCTTCGTTTGGATACACAGCGCGTGCAAAGAACACTAGCCACTAGTGGCTAGTGTTCTTAGAAAAAGTGAAAGGAAAATCCAAAGTGGGGATCGAACCTATGAGGTCACGCTCCGGAAACGAATGCCGTACCGTTCGGCCACGGCTACACCGAACGCAAGAACTGAACCGAACGGCTGCACAGCAAGAAGGCCGTTAAGAGCACATCTTCAGAGTCTTAACAAAACTTTCGACGCTTATAACTCCTTGCAGAGTCATTTAGCGAAAACGGAACTGATATTCGGAATCAGTATAAAATTCTGCGTCTAATAGGATAGGTCGCATAGCATTTGACCGGCCCAGCGAGCCAACCAGCCAGTCAGCCAGCTAGCCAGCCAGCCAGCCAGCCAGCCAGCCAGCCAACCAGTCAGCCAGCCAGCCAGCCAGCCAACCAGTCAGCCAGCCAGCCAGCCAGCCAACCAGTCAGCCAGCCAGCCAGCCAGCCAGCCAGTCAGCCAGCCAGCCAACCAGCCAGTCAGCCAGCCAGCCAGCCAGCCAGCCAGTCAGCCAGCCAGCCAACCAGTCAGCCAACCAGTCAGCCAGCCAGCCAGCCAGCCAACCAGTCAGCCAGCCAACCAGCCAACCAGCCAGCCAACCAGCCAGCCAACCAGCCAGCCAGCCAGCCAGCCAACCAGCCAGCCAACCAGCCAGCCAACCAGCCAGCCAACCAGCCAGCCAACCAGCCAGCCAACCAGCCAGCCAACCAGCCAGCCAACCAGCCAGCCAAGCCAAGCCAAGTTCACCTTCCCTTGTAAGTCTTGCACCCTTGAACCTTATCTAAACCATTATCTAAATGAACGAGTCTTAAACTACGAAATATCAAACGATTTCTTTCATTATCTTTGATTGTTGATGTAACTTTTTGAGCACTATCTTTTTCTTTTCACATCAAAATAGGTTTGTTTAGAAGAAATGATCAAAATGGCATCATCGGTTGTCGCTTTTAAACACTCAGCTTCTTGCTAATGAAAAATCTTGAAAGAAAAGCTTTTCAGAAACTTTTAAAAAGTCATTTGCAAAAGAGAAATGATTTGGGTATCTAATAAACAAGAAAAAACCCGTATTTCATTTGATAGCTTGAGATTTATTCTATTAGAAAATGAATTTCGGTGAAGGCTTTAGTGTTTAGCGTAATTTGCTGCTATTTCTCACCTCCTGAACACGTGGCTCATCAAAGCGTAGAGGACAAAATTCACTGAAGAATTGATTAGTGAAAGTAAATCGAATGTGTTCCCCAAAATCCCGGAAAGACCCTGCAGACGGGGATTGAAACCTGAAGCTTTTCTTTGGTTATTTTATTATCAAATCATCTCATTATTTTATTTAGCCTAACTTCTTTAACGTTCTTTAACTTAACAGCTTTCAATGTTTTTCACTCACCAGCAGCAAGCCCTAACAATCCCTGTGGAGCCTCGGTGACAAGGAAAACGGCAACGATTCCCGTCAACATTGTCGTTGTGCGTTCAGCCTGGAATTTGGAATTTGGAATTGGAAGCTTCAGCCAGCTCTTGTGCCAGCTTCAGCTAGCTCTTGTGCCAGCTTCAGCCAGCTCTTGTGCCAGCTTCAGCCAGCTCTTGTGCCAGCTTCAGCCAGCTCTTGTGCCAGCTTCAGCCACTTTTCGATCCACTAGAGTCTAGTTTTAATACAAGCAAGAGAAGTCGTAGAGCTGAACATGGAAATTTGGTCATGGAGTTAGTCATGGAGTCATGGAGCTAGTTTTGAGTTAACAATGTTGCACAGAAGTAGGGATGATCCAGCCAAGTCAGCTTGAACTCTGGCTCTGACAGTCCAGAAGTAATGCTAGGCCAGGCCAAATCAGAAGCCATGATCTGGTTTTCTGCGGGCAAGCCGGTCCAGGCCGATCTTCTAGAGCCGATCTTCTAGAGCCGATCTTCTAGAGCTGATCTTCAAACCCGACTCTGAATCCAGGCCTGGCCAGCCTGGGAAAGTCGCCTTTAAGCCATCAGTCCAATTACCATTAGAGTGTGTTGCTCATGATTAATGCGATTAAGACAAGATTCCGGTAACTTAAAGACAAGTTCACGGTAACCAACTACAAGATCACTTTTTGGAAAGCATTAATTGCATAATCTCTTTTTCGTAAGCCCCCAAAATTGGAGTCGATTTGGTGACTGGTTTTCAGCAATCATTTCCACAATTCTTTCCCTCCAAAAATCCCCGATGCGTAAAAAAGGGGATTCTTTTGAAGAAAAAGGGCGAAAGACAAAGAAAAAGCCTTAAAAATCGCAGTATCCCGAAGAAAGATTAGAAGAAAATGTCAGAATTTTCAATTTTTAACATCCCTTGAACTTCTGCGTGAACGGTTCCAAAGAAAAATTGCCTTACTCGAAAATTTCTCGAAAATTTCCCCCATTCTTTTGCATTTTCTCTTTACTTTTCTTTTGTTTTTATCGTTTTCTTTGTTTCTTTTTCCTTTTCTTTATTTCTTTTCCCATTTTTCGAACTTATTTACTCATTCTGGAGAAAACGCCCACTGAAACACTCGAAATTTCCTTTTCTTTCTTCTTTTTCAACTTTCTAGTCTAATTTTTGAACATTTGGATTGAACAATGAAAACTTTGAATTTTGAAAAAACTAGAGAAAGCTTTGGCTAATGTTTTAACAAAAAAACTGGATACAGAACATAAAGTATTGGGTTGGTGAATTGAAAACTGCCGGCTATTGTCATATGTGACAGTTTGAGCACTTTCTTCAAAAGAAACCCATTTTGGTGTCAATGGAAAAGTTGTAGAGAATCAAAAATTAGGCTTATATCCAAATTTTCAGAACGATTCAAAAACTGGTTTTCAAGAAATGCCAAATTTACGAATTTTCACAAAACTTGCATTTTAGGCGAAACTACTAAGTGTATCTTTTTGGAAATTTGGCTATAAGCCTAATTTTTGATTCTCTACAACTTTTCTATTGACACCAAAATGGGTTTCTTTAGAAGAAAGTGCTCAAACTGGGACATTCCTCCATTTTTGAGTCTCACACTTGTCTCACACACAAACCAAAATCCTACTACGAAAGAGGAATCCGCAAATTGCCTGTAAAATGGGCAGAAGTCGTCAATAATAATGGAAATTATTTGGAATGAATTCATGGTTTTATGTTGAATAAATTTTAGTTCAAAGTCCGGCAGTTTTCAATTCACCAACCCAATAGATTTTTTCTCATTTCAAAGAGAAACACAAAATTTATCCAGTAAAACAATACTTTCAAATAATCAGATAAAAACAAATGATTCGAAAATCTGAATTTTCAAAAAAATGATTTGAAAAATGAAAAATGAAATGAAAAAGAAACGACGACGCGGCGCTCCCATCGACTACCTCCAAATGGCGGCGACGTCAATTGGAGTGCGACGTCGCGATTCAAAAGAAGCAGTCAAAAATTAGCTTTGAAAGTTTTTCGTTTTTCAAAGTCTCGCAGTTTTCAATTCACCAACCCAATACATTTTTTTTCCCCCTAACCTGTGAATTCCCAGACGTGGCTCCACCGCAAAGTCTTGATCGCCTCTCTCGTGCCTCCATCAACATTCTATAACAATCTTTTCATGAATTAAAAACGTTAAATGATTAAGTTTACCATGAGATTTCAATTTAGATTTGTTTTTGAATAATTTCATCGAACTCACCTCACTAATAATGTCATAAAAATGGTGAGTAAAAGGCATGGGATAAGCTTGAGAACGATCGACGCTAGCCAATAATTCACTCGTTCCCAATCACAGTTCCACCAAAGCGGTTTATCGAGCGAATACCTGAAAAATGACATTGAGAAGCTAGTATCTAGTAAACTATAATCGAACTTGTGCTCTTCGGTGTACTTTTTTTGCTTATCTCTAAACACACTCCTTGCATTCTTCTAAACACAAATTCTTCTTTCTCGCAGAAACGGCTTGCTTTCGCGAGAAATTGAAGAATTCAGTGGACCGGAAAGGGTACGTTTACAAATTTCTTAAATTCCATTCAATTGAATAGATTACGCTGCGTTAGACATGGCTTTTGGCAAAAGCAGATGGAATCGGGTTAGCCTGATCGGGCTAACCGATCGGACCTATCAGATCGGATCGAGCTAGCCCGATCAGTTGGATCTATCGGATCGGATCTGGCTAGACCGATCGGTTAAATAGATCGGATCGGATCGAGCTAGCCCGATCGGTTTAACGGATCGAATCGGATTGGATCGAGCTAGCCCGATCGGTTTAACGGATCGGATCGGATCGAGCTAGCCTGATCGGTTTAACGAATCGGATCGGATTGGATCGAGCTAGGCCGATTGCTCGAACGCATCGGATCGAGCTAACCCGATCGGTTAAACAGATCGGTTCAGATCGGGCTAGCCCTATCAGTTGAACGGATCGGATCGGGGTAATCCGATCAGTTGAACGGATCGGATCGGATAGGATCGAGCTAGCCCAATCGGTATAACAAATCGGATCGGTCCTGGTCCGATCCGATAAAGCCGGTCCGATCCGCTCCGATCCGATCCGATCCGCTCCGCTCCGATCCGATCCGATCCGATAACCATGTCTACTGTGCCTAACTGGACTATATCTTGGCTCTATATTAATCAATTGACAATTCTCTTGATAGATTTGAATCCCTTACCCTTTCAACTCTTTGACATCAATGAGTGGATACCAATATGTTGAATATCCTCCTTTACTGCATTCTTTTTGAAAACCAGATGGGAGTGGAAGGACTTCTGGGCCGTCTACCTATAAAAAAGCTAGTTGAAATCATTTTCAGTATACAGTAAGCCGTTTTAAATAAAATCTTTTAAATAAAAACCCGATATCTAAGCATGTTCGGTAATGAGCCGATGACGGCGATGATCATCGCACAAATAATCGCGAATGAAGCCGATGAATACGAGTTGCAATTGGGAAGATTCGATTGGGGAGATTGACCACGGAAAAGCACGAGATATCTAAAGGAATATTGGTGTACCGGGTGACCAAGAATGATCGCAACACAAGAATTACCGAAAAGGTACGCTGCTCTTGAGCTGCTCTGCGCTGCTCAAGGATCAAGGACCGTGACAGGTCCGGATTTTCAAGTTTGAGTCAGAAGAGATAAGGGAGATCAACAAGCTTTAACGCAACAAGCTTTAACGATTTGAAAACTTTAAAAACGTACTTCCTTGGTGAAAGACATTGAACTGAACGATTCTGATAGGATAAAGTTTTAAAGTTTTAGTCGTAAGTTTATCTACTCTACAGGGTGATCAAGAATTACCGCAACGCAAGAATTACCGCAACAAAAGGCCTGGCTTTTCAACAAACATGCAACCCATCTCGAAAAGTTAACTTAAATATCTCTGGATCGATCAGATCTCTGGATCGATCAGATCTTTGATTTATTTAGTTTTTTTGTGTGTTTGGTTTTTTGGTTTATAAGAATTTTTTGGGTGGTTGGGTTTTTTGGGATTTTTGGTTTTTTGGGGTGTTTGGGTTTTGGGTTGGGTGGATTTTGGGGGGTGTTGGTTTTTTTGGTTTTTTGGTTTTTTTTGGGTTTTGTTTTTTTTGTGTGGTTTTTTTGTTTGTTGGTTTTTGTGGTTTTTTGGGTTGGTTATTTTTTTGGTTGGATTTTTTTTTGGGGTGGGTGGGAGTTTGGGGGGGGGGGGAAGGGGTGGTCGAGAAACGAGGCTTCTGGGGACATTCAGGCGCTTTGAGATCTAGCTCGCCTGAACACGCTGCTCAAGTCGATGTGGAGACGCTTTCACAATTCCTGAAAACAACGATACTAATGTCTTGAAAGTTAGTAATCATACCATAAAATAAGAAAAATACACAAAAACTATAAAAACAGGTAAGAAAAAAGTGAAATGAGGCTCATAACCTAATACGACGTTGTTTCGGTAATTCTTGGTCACCCTGTAAAGAGAGAAAACGATTCTCGTCCTCAGAAAATGTTTCCCGTCCTCAGAAAACGATTCTCGTCCTCAGAAAACGATTCTCGTCCTCAGAAAATGATTCTCGTCCTCAGAAAACAATTCTCGTCCTCAGAAAACGATTCTCGTCCTCAGAAAACGATTCTCGTCCTCAGAAAATGATTCTCGTATTCAACCATGGATAAACATTGACAATGAAATTACGATAATCTCTTTTAAATATACAAGTATTTTTAGGAATTTAGAATTTTAGAAGTTTAGAAGTTTTTGAACGAAAAATAAAGATAAGATTACGGTAGAAAAGGGCAAATTTTTTTTCAAATCAACATTTAAGAAAAGAAAACGGGGGTGGGACAAATGCGACCTTTTTTTGCGCACCTGGACATTTGCGCACCTTTTTTTTGCTGGAAAAGGCCTTAGGCAAGGCCGTAGAGCTTCGAAACTAGTTTCATACAAGGGAATCGTATGCGTAGATTCCGAATTTCGACAAATCAGACCTCGCTGACACGTCAAATTTGGCAAAAGTTGCTAAAAGCTAAAAGGCAAAAGCTAAAAGGCAAAAGTTGCGGAAAAGCGTTAAGTTGCGTAGTTTTTGCCTTTTAGCCCAAATTTGACGTGTCAGCGAGGTGTGATTTGTCGAAATTCGGAATCTACGCATACGATTCCCTTCTATGAAAACATTTTCGAAGCTCTACGACCTTTCCTAAGGCCTTTTCCAGCAAAAAAAAGGTGCGCAAGTGTCCAGGTGCGCAAAAAAAAGAATTTGTACCCCCAAAGAAAACATCAAACTCTAACCTTAAAACAGCCATGTTGACGGTAAGCCAGAGGCTGAGCGCGTGCACAAAAACGGAGACCATTGCGTAAAATTTCGTGTAAAGAAGCCAATAGTACGAGAAAAACCACGGATGACACTCGCCTACCTGGAAGAAAATTGATCTAAATTTGTTCTCATTTTGATGTATCGTTTGATGCATTAGTCTGTATCGTTTACAGAAAACTTATAACAAAAACGTCTGTTCTTTCTTTTTTTGCCATTGGCAATTTAAAGTTTTTCGTCTTTTTCTCAGCACCAATTATTCCAATTTGAATATCTTGACTATAATTCGATGCAGAATAAAATTGCGCATCGAATGACACCAAAATGAGCTTAAAATCTAACATCCATGCAAAGTTATTGGCTAAAAACCTAAACCCTATCTATTGTGGGCGGGGCCTAATATTTTGCCTTATAACTTTACATGGATATTAGATTTTGAGTTGATTTTTATATCATTCGATGCGCAATTTTATTCTGCATCGAATGATAGTCAAGATATTTAAATTGGAAGAGTTGGTGCTGAGAAAAACCCCAGAAACATTGATTGGTTCAACAGTGAAAAGTTCAACAGTGAAAACCAATCAATGCAGTGTATTAATCAATGTAGTAGCTAAGATTGTTGATAAATGCTACAGTAACCCAAGTAGTTACCACCGTAGTTGCAAAGATTACTGTAGATCAGCCAGGTCACCGCTGAGCCCAAGCATCTCTTTGGCTTATATTTCTTGTGGAGCCGAGTCTTTTCTTTTTTTATTGCTGTTTCTCTTGTATTTCCTTTTTCTTGGTTTCACGAATAATCAAGAATTCAGTGCATTAGGGAATCTGCGTTTACAACTTTCGAGCTTAAAGTACACGTTGAGAAAAAGTACAGTTGAAATTAGGGCAGTTCAAAAACTTCTGCACCGGCGGGGCTCGAACCCGCGACCTTCCGCTTACTGACCAACTCTGTTAACCATTACACCACAACGTACTTGATCGCCTTGCTTCAGAGGGGCTTAAGTCCAGAGAGAGTTAACTTTACACTGTTTTGTATTTCTAATTTTCTTTCCCTCCCCCTTGTATTCCCTCTTTCTTCTCTCGAAAATAGGTACTGGATAGCTCAGTGGATAGAGCGTTGGCCTGGAAAGCTGCCAGAGAGGAAGAAGGTCGAGGGTTCGATTCCTCTCCCGGAACTTTTCTTTCATTTTCCTTCCTTCTTTTGCTTCGCATTCCTTACTTTACTTTACTATCGTATCTAGTGTATTTTTATCTTCTTTTAACCGTTCTACCCTTTTAACCCTTCTTTTAACCCTTCTACCCTTTTAACCCTTCCACAAAGTTCATCAAGCATCGTCAAATAATCCACACGCAATCTCGTGTTTTTTCTTCTCATTTGTAGCCATTTCTTTTTCATTTCCCTTCCAGAGATCATTTATTTATGAATCGAAACGCGAAATCTCAAAAGAATTCGAAAAAAAATGCTTTTTCTTTGAACAAGTACTTTATGCTCATCTCTAAACGCATCGCGCACTGAATTCCACATTTTTTTCTCGCAACCCAATTACTTACTACAACATACAATTGCATTTGCAAAACCCTAGCTTTTATCTAAATTTATTGGGTTGGTCAAATATAGAGAAGGTGAAGGTGTAAAACTGTAAAAAGAAGGTGTAAAACACTTTGTAAATGCTCGATCAGAGTTTGGTTGACAAGAAAGTCTTTGGAACGATTTGAACTGGAATTTCTCAAAAACGAAACCACCAATTCCATTTGTTCTATTGGGTTGGTGCATTGAAAACTGCCGACTATTTCGCGGGACTCGCAGATAAAGAAAAGAACAGTATAGAACCAGTTGAAAGGGAGGTTTGTTTACTTCAACATTTCCTCTAATTATTGCAAAAAATTATGCTTGCAGGTTTTTATTTTTTGGTATTTTTCTTCACTTCTTCTATTGCACTCAACAATCTACCACCGGGAAATATTCGTCATGTCATGCTTCATGAGTTCCTAAAAAAGCACAGGCTTGGCAGCTGTTAATATTAAAAAGATATATGGAGAGGACTCACCTTCCGAAAGAACGTGTCAAGTATGGTTTGCCAAGTTTCGATCTGGGGACAAATCTTTGAAAGATACAGAGGGCCGTGGAGCGGCACCCCAATTGGATGATTCCAAATTGCTCAACTCATTACCAACGACCATCGGGTATCATCGCGTGAATTGGGAGAAGAGTTAGGGGTTGATCATGCTACAGTGCTCATCCCTTGGATTTAAATCGAAACTTGGGGCTTGGGTGCCCCATGACCTCACTGATCCCCAGAAGTGACAGCGCACCTCGATCAGTGCCGCCTATCTCTCACGATACGAAAGGAAGTCTTTTCTTTCTCGATGTGTGACAAGAGATGAGAAATGAGTTTTATCTGTGAACTTTCGGAGGAAGCGGCTATGGGTGGGACAGGAAACCCGGAAGTGATCCCAAGCCCGTTTTGCACCAGAAGTTATGCTCTATGCTTTTGGGATATGGAGGGAGTGAT
Source organism: Mesorhabditis belari (assembly GCA_958450365.1). Classification (NCBI taxonomy): domain Eukaryota; kingdom Metazoa; phylum Nematoda; class Chromadorea; order Rhabditida; family Rhabditidae; genus Mesorhabditis; species Mesorhabditis belari. The sequence continues at coordinate 413,240 of CAUEEP010000939.1, forward strand.
GTACTGGAAGGTGCTGGATAGCAAGAAGACCCTTAATTCAATCAAATGCAGTGAACAGTTGGAACAGTTGGAAAAGGTGAATAAATCCCTAAAGAAGTGTAGGCCCTCCAAGTCAAAGATCGTTCTCCTCCACGACAACGCGCGCCCTAAATGTTGCAAAACTGACTCGCTCTAAAATCAACGGCCTTGGTTAGGACTTTTGGCGCATCCCGCATACAGTCCGGACCTTGCCCTTTCTGATTACTATTTATTCTGGACTTTGAGCTTGCGGGAGAACACTTCGATTGAGAAGAAGTAGTTAAAAATTGGCTCCAAATGTTTTTCAATCCAAAACGAAAATCCTACGACGAAAGAGGAATGGGCAGAAGCTTGTAAAATGAGCAGAAGTTGTCAATAATAATGGCAGTTGTTTGGAATGAATTGATGGTTTTATGTTGAATCAATTTTAGTTCAAAGTCCCGCAGTTTTCAATGCACTAACCCAATAAAAACAAAACAATTGAACCTACATGTTTATATCCAAGATATGTAGCCATAAGAGTTGCATCACAGATCGCGATCGCCATCAGGAAAAGATTGAACGGATTTCGGCGCATCGCTGGTCGCAACAAGACGATTACTAAATATTTCTCTATTGTTTCAATACGTCTTTCATCTTATATTCAATCATTAAATTCAATCAAATGCCATCAAATGCCAATAAATCAGTAAATCAGTCTCAATCAGGTCAGGCTTTGATTCGGGAAAACTATTTCGGAAAACTATCAAATTCTGACCAAAAAGTTAGCATCACTCGTTGATTTTGTCAATCTAGAAACCCTTAATTCACTGATTTTCGCCGATTTTCGCCGATTTGGGGTCGTGTTTGACCAGTCGAGAAACCCGGCTTAACGCTTAACGCTTAACGCTTAACGCTTAACGCTTAACGCTTAACGCTTAACGCTTAACGCTTAACGCTTAACGCTTAACGCTTAAGAGCGGGTTTTTCAGGTAGCCGTTTTGTCGCCGTGGAGCAGTCCGCAGTGCGCTTTTTTACCGCCCACACGATCCGGGTTCGATCCCCCATAGTGCCACTCACTCTACGCCTAACACAACATGACACCAGCCGAAAAACTCGCTGGCATAGAGGCACTATGGGGGATCGAACCCGGATCATGTGGGCGGTAAAAAAGCACGCTGCGGACTGCTACACGGCGGCAAAACGGTTGTTACCTGAAAAACCCGCTCTTAAGCGTTAAGCGGAGTTTTTCGGATCGTGTGGGGCGGTAAAAAAGCGCTCTGCACGCAGTCGGAAGCGCGCTGCACGCAGTCGGAGGCGCTCTGCACGCAGTCGGAGGCGCTCTGCACGCAGTCGGAGGCGCGCTGCACGCAGTCGGAGGCGCGCTGCACGCAGTCGGAGGCGCGGGGGGGGGGGGGGGGGGGGGGGCCCAGGGGGAAAAAAAAAAAGAAAAAAGGAAAAAAAAAAAAAAAAAAGGGAAAAAAAAAAAAAGAGAGGGGGGAGGGGGGGGGGGGGGGGGGGGGGGGGGGGGGGGGGGGGGGGGGGGGGGGGGGGGGGGGGGGGGGGGGGGGGGGGGGGGGGGGGCGGAGGCGCTCTGCACGCAGTCGGAACCAAATTTACTGAGATAAGGAACCAAATTTAGAGAAATAGGGAACCAAATTTACTGAGAATGCGCTTGTTTACGGCCCGCAAGCAACCGTCTGCGATCCAGGTTCGACTCCCCAAAGCCACTCAATTTCGAATTGAAAAATTTTGATTTAAAATGACACCACTACAATAGATTCTAAGATTTTCTAACTAAGCTTTATTATTTAGCTTTAGCTTTTTTATTTAAAAGAAGGCTGAGCAAGAGCTCGTTAAAAAGCTCGTTGTTTGATTTGGGGAATAACGAGATTGGGAAATGAGTTGAAGATATGAAAAATAACAAATAAATCATAGATTGCATAATCTTGCGTTATTTTCTTTTAAATACATTATGCTTATCTCGCGTTATTTTCTTTTAAATACAGATTTCCCAGTGCTTATCCTTCACTTATTCTTCATTATTTCCATAGAAAAAAAGTTGATTTTGTTGATTTTGTTTACTAAAAAGAATTCAATGATGGTTTTTGGATGATTCAATGATGTCTTTTGGTTTTTATCTCAATTTCCCCATTCAGAAACGATCATTTTACAATCGCATTAACGAATTTCCTGTCAAACGCTTAAAACTTTCGAAAAAAGAAGCTCTTATAATTCTTGATGGGATTAAATTTCATTCAAAGTCAATTTCTAGACAATTTCTAGACGATTTTGACGATTTTGAAGTGATTTTGATTGAAATTCGTAGGATACCCCATGAAAGGGTTGGGAGTATCGTAGGATACCCCATGAAAAGGTTGGGAGTTAATCAATTGTGGAACCTTTTCGTGTTCTTGTTCGTTCGTGTTTGTGATTTTCGTGATATTCCCACCTTGGCTAGATTTAACTCCGTGAAAAGTTTCGGCAATTGTGACTTTAAATCTAGCCAAGACTGTTCTATCGTATTATCTTAGGATACCCCATGAAAAAGTTGGGAGTATTGTAGGATACCCCATGAAAACATTAGGGAGTATTTAAGAAAAAAAAAAAAAAAGGAAGGAAAAAACAAAAAAAGAATAAATAAAAAAAAGAAAAAAAAAAAAAAGAAAAAAGAAAAATGAAAAAAAAAAAAAAAAAAAAAAATATATATCCTAGGATACCCCATGAAAAGGTTGGGAGTATCGTCCAGAAAACGATCTTTTCGACGGTTCTTTCTTGAGGTATCTTTTTAACTTTTGGTGTGTCGTGTCCTGGGTGATTATTGTGATCTTGTTTTGTCGCTATTCAACTGAATAAAGCATATATACATGTTGTGTCCGATTTAGATTTCCGTCCGATTTAGATTCAATCTAAATCGGACGCCCGATTAAGATTGAACTTATCGCGGACGTCCGATTTAGATTACAGTCTATATCGGACGTCCGATACAGATCGAACAATAATAAACGTGCTTAATATATGTTCTTAAGCGTCCGATATAGACTGTAATCTAAATCGGACGTCCGCGATAAGTTCAATCTAAATCGGACGTCCGATTTAGATTGAATCTAAATCGGACGGAAATCTAAATCGGACACAACATATATATATCTACAGATCCAATTTTACAAATATTGATCATTCTAAGGTCAAATTTTGCGTAGATCGATAGGTTCTGATAAGCGCTTTTCGAGATTTCGAGGAATTTATGCTCGGCTCAGGGTGCTGTACTATTAGAGAGAATACGGTAAACGCAAAGTAAACAGATGAGTAAGCAAATCAATAAACAGACTCACCGATAGCCAAATTCGCGAAAACTCCGACGAGACAAAGTGGAACATAAAGATATTTGTGGATTACGGTAAACATCGTCAATAAAGTATCGAGTTCCTGAAAGAAAATAGATTATAATCTCATCTCTATCTTTATATCTTTATCTAAATTTAAATCCAATTTAAACACCTAAACATTTAAAAATCTAAAACAAAATCCTCTCTTTCCTCTCTCCTTTTGCGTTCTCTAATCGCTGAATTCACCTAATGAATTCTGTGTAGAGAATCAATAACTTTGGTAGAGATTTTCTTTGGCAAAAACGACGCAAAAACGAGGCCTATAACTTTTCAGAGGCAGGTGAAGGTAAAGTAAAGTAAAGTAAAGTAAGTTCTTGTAGGTTAACGGTAAAGTTCTCGTTGGTGCAGTCGCCATACTTTAAAGGCCTATAACTTTGTCCAGAGACAATATTTTTGTTAACTTTTTATATCATTGTATAGAGGATATTTCAGCCTTTCAAATGATACCAAATAGAGCTTGATTTGATAATCCAGTCAAAGAAAATCAGAGCTAACTCTAAGCCCTATCCGACCTATCCTCTCCTCTCCAACCCGGGTGTCGTTTCGCCTTGTTTGCATGAGAATGAACTCGAAAATAACTCAAAAATGTATTGGATTTGTAAGGATCAGATAGAGTAGATCATTAAAAAGTCGAAAAGATAGCAAACTATGCAAAAATCAAAAAGAAGTTTGAATGGCGGGTTTGGTCGGTCGCCGTGGCGCAGTCGTCACACTTTAAAGGGCTATAACTTTGTCCAGAGACCATATTTCTATTAAATTTTTATATCATTTTACAGAGAACATTTCGGCCTTTCAAATGATACCAAATAGCGCTTGATTAGACAATCCAGTCGAAGAAAATCAGAGCCAACGCAGCAAATGAGGCCTTTCCAACTCGGGTGTCGTTTCGCCTTGTTAGCATGGGAATGAAAAAGTCAATCAAGCTTTATTTGGTATCATTTAAAAGCTTGAAATATCCTCTGTACAATGATATAAAAAGTTAATAGAAATATGGTCTCTAGATAAAGTTATAGGCCTTCAAACCTGGCGGGCGACACAACACCCAAGTTGGAAAGGCCTAATGTTGGAGTTGGCTCTGATTTTCTTCGACTGGATTATCGAATCAAGCTCTATTTGGTATCATTTAAAAGCCTGAAATATCCTCTGTACAATGATATAAAAAGTTAACAAAATTATTGTCTCTGGACAAAGTTATAGGCCTTCAAAGCTTGATGAGTCGTTGAAAGACCCGGATTCTTTCAAAAGACCCAGATTTTTCCAAAATACTCGAATTCTTTCAAAATCCCCGAAAACTACGCTATTATACTATGCAAAAATCTTTGTTTTCCTCCTTTTTCCAAATCTCCTTCGCCTCCTTCACCTAACACACCAGATCTTTCAATCTTTTGGTTTAATTTTAATTAATTTTAATTCAACCTCAAACATTTTGTAACTTTTCCCCTTTTTTTATTTTTTATTTTATTTTTAAAGTAAATAAAGTTGGACAATGTACTCAAATAAAAAAAAAAGAAAATCGAATTTTCTGAGAATAATAATTTTTCATTTTTCCCCTTTCCCTAGTCGTCCAATTGAATGAAACGCCGAAAAATTGAAAATTTTAGAAAATTCTTTTAAAGAAGAAGTCTGGAAATTCTTGGAATATGAGTGAACTAATGAGATGGGAAATATTGAAAAGGAAAGGAGAGGAAAGGAGAGGAAGGGGAAGGGAAGGACAGAAAAAGATTTGCCTTAAATGATTTATTATATATTTTGAGTGCAAACGTCCAAGAGTTCTACCAAAACAACTTCCTGGATTTCATTTCTTTTTCTGAATCACCTAGCTAGCTCTCTAGACCTTAGCTCTCCAGGCCATAGTTCTCTAGACCTTAGCTCTTTAGACCCTAGCTCTTCAGACCCAAGCTCTTCAGACCCAAGCTCTTCAGACCCAAGCTCTCTAGACCTTAGCTCTTCAGACCTTAGCTCTCTAGACCGGCTCTTTGTTTGACTTTGAGCTTTGAGTAAACGTACTTTGCGCTCAGCTGTAAACGTACATTTCTAGTGCACACGAATTCTTCAGTTTTCGTACAATATCAAGACTTTTCTGAAAGAAAAATGACGAATTAAATACACTAGAAATGGTGGGTGTATCAATGAGCTTTATCAACCCGCAGAGAGCTATCAGAGAGCTATCAATGACCCTATCAACCCAAAGAGAGCTATCAATGACCCTATCAACCCGTAGAGAGCTATCAATGAGCCCTATCAACCCCTAGAGAGCTATCAATGACCCTTATCAACCCGTAGACAGCTATCAATGACACTATCAACCCCTAGAGAGCTATCAATGACCCTATCAACCCGTAGAGAGCTAGCTTTATCAACCTCGCATTGCGCCATCGTGTAGCCGAGTGGTTAACGCGTGCGTCTTTCAAACGAACGGAAGAGAAAAAGTCGAGCTTTATGTGCTATCTTTTTCATCTAATCATTTTCCCCAAATCGTAATAAATCTCTCAGTGAAATTCCCCTTCTTTTCATCTTTTTTTTAAAAGATTTTTCAAAAAGAAACGAGCAAATTTGAGCCAATTCTCAATTGAGTTTGTTCTTTTTGATGTTTCGTAAAGCAAAAAAACTCTACAAGATTGATTTTTGTTTAGTAAAAGTTTAGCAAAAGAAAACAAGATTTCCAGCAAAATAAATCGAGTCAAAGGGATGGAGCCAGGGTTTTCTGGGTTTGTAAATGTGAAAGCTTAGCCACTAGAGCTTAGTCACTAGAGCTTAGTCACTAGAGCTTAGCCACTATAGCTTAGCCCCTATAGCTTAGCCACTAGAGCTTAGCCCCTATAGCTTAGCCACTATAGCTTAGCCACTAGAGCTTAGCCACTAGAGCTTAGCCACTAGAGCTTAGCCACTAGAGCTTAGCCACTAGAGCTACAGCTTGGCCATCGCTTGGCCATCGCTTGGCCATCGCTTTAAAATCCCTTTACTTCATCCAACTCAAAAGTTCTTACGATTTTTTGTCAAATTAAAAAAAAATGGATAGCCGAAAAAATGCGATTTTCGAGCGGAAATTAGGGAATTAACGTGGGTTTTTTGGCTTTAAAAACAAGGAAATTGATGGAAATTGATGTAGAAAGTGTTTGGGAAAGATTTAGAGCAAAATTTAATATAAAAACTATTGGAAAAAGTTGAATTTCAAAGTTTTCAATGAAAAAGTTCAAATTTCAAAATTTCCCCCATTCCTTCTCTTTCAAATCTCATTAATAAGCGTTCAAAATTTTTCTCATTTTCTCTTCTTTTTTTCCTTTATCCACCTAGAAATTAGGTTTTTTTACGAAAAAATTCAACGATCTTTAGAAATTGGTAAATTTTAACTAAAAATTGGTTTAAAAATGAGTTATATATCAAGTTTAGGGCAACTTTAAGTCAATTTACGTAACTATAAGACTTCTAGAGACTTCTAGAGACTGCTGGAGACTTCTGGGGACTGCTGGAGACTTTTGGAGACTGCTGGAGACTGCTAGAGACTGCTGGAGACTGCTGAAGACTGCTAGAGACTTTTGGAGACTTTTGGAGACTGCTGGAGACTGCTAGAGACTGCTGGAGGCTTCTGGGGACTGCTGGAGACTGCTGGAGACTTTTGGAGACTTTTGGAGACTGCTGGAGACTGCTAGAGACTGCTGGAGGCTTCTGGGGACTGCTGTAGACTTTTGGAGACTGCTGGAGACTGCTGGAGACTGCTGGAGACTGCTAGAGACTGCTGTAGACTTTTGGAGACTGCTGGAGACTGCTGAAGACTGCTAGAGACTGCTGTAGACTTTTGGAGACTGCTGGAGACTGCTGGAGGCTTCTGGGGACTGCTGGAGACTGTTGGAGACTGCTGGAGACTTTTGGAGACTGCTGGAGACTGCTGGAGACTGCTGGAGGCTTCTGGGGACTGCTGGAGACTGTTGGAGACTGCTGGAGACTTTTGGAGACTTTTGGAGACTGCTGGAGACTGCTAGAGACTGCTGGAGGCTTCTGGGGACTGCTGGAGACTGTTGGAGACTTTTGGAGACTTCTGGAGGCTGCCGGAGACTTCTGGAGACTTCTGGAGGCTGCTGGAGACTTCTGGAGACTTTTGGAGACTGCTGGAGACTGCTGGAGACTGCTGAAGACTGCTAGAGACTGCTGTAGACTTTTGGAGACTGCTGGAGACTGACTGCTGTAGACTTTTGGAGACTACTGGAGACTTTTGGAGGCTTTTGGAGCCTTTTGGAATCTGTTTTGCAAAAAAACAGAAGGCCTTGGGCCGCCAGTGGATTGTACTGATCAAGGATTGTACTTTGTCCGTTTTAGAAACCGCACCGAATCTAGTGCTTTAGATTCCCTATTCTTTCAAGAACGAAAGCGGCTAAAGTCAGCCAAAAGAGTCCTGTTTACAAGAGCACAAAGTACACTTTCTAAACAATCATTCGAGTGCCCCTCATTTCCTCAATTTCCATTCCAATCCATTCTTCACTCGCGCCTTTTTTGTTCCTCCGTCACATCGATGAATTATTCCTCGACTTTTCCCTCAACTTTTCCCCTCATCTTTCCCCCTTTTCTTTTCAACTCTTTACTCATTTTTCTTTTCTGAATTTTCCTTATTTTTCTCGACGTTCATCCCTTCAAAAAATCGAAATCCAAAGGTTTTCTCATCGAAAATTTTTCGGTGATCACGCGGAGTGTTTAGGATTCAATTAAGGGAAAATTTATGACAAATTTTTGGAAAAAGGAGGAAAACAAAGATTTTTGCATAGAATAATAGCGTAGTTTTTGAGGATTTTGAAAGAATTCGAGTATTTTGGAAAAATCTGGGTCTTTTGAAAGAATCCGGGTCTTTCAACGGCTCATCAAGCTTTGAAGATCTATAACTTTGTCCAGAGACAATATTTTTGTTAACTTTTTATATCATTGTATAGAGAACATTTCAGGCTTTTAAATGATACCAAATAAAGCTTGCTTGGATAATTCAATCCAGAAAAATCAGAGCCAACTCCAACATTAGGCCTTTCTAACTTGGGTGTTGTGTCGCCCGCCACACTTTAAAGGCCTATAACTTTGTCCAGAGACAATATTTTTGTTAACTTTCTATATCATTGTATAGAGGAAATTTCAAGCTTTTAAATGATACCAAATAAAGCTTGATTGAATTTTTCATTCCCATGCAAACAAGGCGAAACGACACCCGAGTTGGGAAGGCCTCATTTGCTGAGTTGACTCTGATTTTCTTCGACTGGATTATCGAATCAGGCTCTATTTGTCATCATTTGAAAGGCCGAAATGTTCTCTGTAAAATGATATAAAAATTTAATAGAAATATGCTCTCTGGACAAAGTTATAGCCCTTTAAAGTGTGGCGAATGCGCCAACGAGAACTTTACCTACAAGAACCTACTTTACAAGTTAACCTACAAGTTAACCTACAAGTTAACCTACAAGTTAACCTACAAGTTAACCTACAAATTAACCTACAAGTTAACCTACAAGTTAACCTACAAGTTAACCTACAAGAACTCAGTTGACTTTACCTTCACCAGCTTCACAAGCTTTAAACTGTGATTTTAAAATTTTTCTACTACAAAAGAGCTTGAAAGTTTTAAGCTTTTCTTTTCAAAATCTTGAAAGCATAATTTGAAAGAAATTTCGGCTCAAAAGAGCTCAAAAGTACTGAAAAGAAATGAGCAAAAAATGAAGCCAATCAGTTTGCAACAAAAAAGAAAGACTTTTCGGAGAATTTTGTCTATGAAAGAGAGAACTGGAACAAATAAAACTCGAAAAAACTGAAGCTATTTGAGCTTTGAACAGAAATCTGCAATCTGATTTCTGCCTAATCTGATTGCAATCTGATTTCTGACTGATCTGATTTTTGTGGCCAAATACAGAACATTTTTGCCATCAGAAATTTATTTAGTCTATCTACATCGACTCAAAAAGGTTTGTCCGGGTTATTTCTGGTCCCCTTGTAATGGCTGGTCAGAGATGAAGTCTGAATTAGGACTTCTAGTGGATCTAGAGCCTTTTTTTGAGGCTGCCCTGCAGCAAATCCGGGCTAAACAAGGCCAGAAGCCAGACCAGAAGCCAAGCCAGAAGCTAAGCCAGAAGCTAGGCCAGAAGCCAAGCCAGAATCCAGACCAGAATCCAGACCAGAATCCAGACCAGAAGTCAGACCAGAAGCCAGACCAGAAGCTAGGCCAGAAGCCAAGCCAGAGGCCAGACCAGAAGTCAGACCAGAAGCCAGACCAGAAGCCAGACCAGAAGCCAGACCAAAAGCCAGACCAGAAGCCAGACCAGAAGCCAGACCAGAAGCCAGACCAGAAGCCAGACCAGAAGCCAGACCAGAAGCCAGACCAGAAGCCAGACCAGAAGCCAGACCAGAAGCCAGACCAGAAGCCAGACCAGAAGCCAGACCAGAAGCCAGACCAGAAGCCAGACCAGAAGCCAGACCAGAAGCCAGACCAGAAGCCAGACCAGAAGCCAGACCAGAAGCCAGACCAGAAGCCAAGTCAGAAGCCAAGTCAGAAGCTAAGCCAGGGTCAGAACCAGATCAACACTCGTTTCTGGCCTGGTTAGCCTTGGCTTTATTGACCTTGGGTCAAAAAAATCCGCTGGAAAATCACATTTTTGTCAGCTAATCTCCGGTTGAGTTTTTTTTGCCGAAAAAAAAACGGAAATCAGATTCGGATTGAGCGTGAAATTCTGCGTCGAATCCAAGCCTCTCTAGCTAGTCCACCACTCTTTTTTTTTGTGGTTTATTTCATTTTGTGGTCACATCCGGTTGAACTTCCCTTGTAAGTTTATAATATTTTCGTTGTCTTTTCCAACATTTCCCTGACCAAATCCGGTCTTTTTTTGCCCATGAATGATCGCAAAAAAGGCTTTTTATTTTCAAAAAATCAAAAAGCCCTTAAAGAGTAATTTTTTTTTTACCAATCCGAGCAGAAGAACGTTTCCTGTTTTTTAAGAAAAAGAAAGCTCTCTTTTAAGAAAAAGAAAAACTCTCTTTTAAGAAGAAAGAAAGCTCTCTTTTAAGCAAAAGAAAGCTCTCTTTTTAAGAAGAAAGAAACAAACTCTTTTTAAGAAAAAGAAAGCAAAAGAAAGCTCTCTTTTTCTCCCATAAAGTCAAATCTTAAGTAAAAAGTCTCACACAGAGATTTACATAGAGAATCAGTCTTTTTTGGCCTCTATTTGGCCTCTAAAATGTTCGCCCTTTTTTTTTCGTCTTTATAAGACCAAGTTCTATATAATAAAACCATAAAAGTAAGTAAAAAGAGATAAAAATCTACTTCGAAAGAAAAATTTTGGGCTTAGAAAAGCGTAGAAAGGTTTAGAAAGGTTTAGAAAGGTTTAGAAAGGTTCAGAAAGGTTTAGAAAGGTTTAGAAAGGTTTAGAAAGCTCTAGAAAGCTTTAGAAAGCTCTAGAAAGCTTTAGAAAGCTCTAGAAAGCTTTAGAAAGCTCTAGAAAGCTTTAGAAAGGTTTAGAAAGACTTAGAAAAGCTTAGAAAGGCTTAAAATCAAAGTTTAGAAAGAAAACTTAAAACTTGTTTAGAAACTTTGTGATGAAAGCTTGTAATTTGTAACTTTTTTACCTCAACTTGTACTTTGAGCTTGAAATTTGTAAACGCAAATTGCCTGGTGCACTGAATTATTGATTATTTATGAAACCAGGAATTCTGTGAGAATGCGCCTTACTTTGTGCCCGAAATTTGTAAACGCAAATTACCTGGTGCACAGAATTCTTCATTTTCCCATAGAAAACCTTTGATTTCACGAATAATCAAGAATTCAGTGCTCCAGGCAATGTGCGTTTACAACTTTCGAGCTCAAAGTACACGTTGAGAGACAGTACAGTTGAGAAGCAGTACATTTGAAACTAGGGCAGTTCAAAAACTTCTGCACTGGCGGGGCTCGAACCCGCGACCTTCCGCTTACTGACCAAATTTGCTAACCATTACGCCACGACGCACTTGATCGCCTGGCTTCAGAGGGGCTTAAGTCCAGAGAGAGTTAACTTTACACTGTTTTGTATTTCTAATTTTCTTTCCCTCCCCATTGTATTCCCTCTTTCTTCTCTCGAAAACAGGTACTGGATAGCTCAGTGGATAGAGCGTCGGCCTGGAAAGCTGGCGGAGAGGGAAAACGTCGAGGGTTCGATTCCTCCCCCGGAACTTTTCTTTCCTTTTCAACTTTTACTTTATTACAAAGAAGTTGGTCCTTTATTAAAAAGCGTATTAATACCATATTCTCAATGGAATCAAATATTTTCCCATCAAAAATTGAATCATTTCCTTCTCAACGCATCCTTATCCTCAAGAAAATCCTTTTGAAACTTGCAAAAATCTCCCCAGAGACGAACGGAAATCTCGAAAATCGGAAAAAGAAAAGGATTCTCTTGAATTCTTAAATTTTTCATTTCTTCAAAGCTTTGCCATTAATCGAATTCCAGAGTTGGCATGGTGAATAATTTTTGAGCGTAAAAGTGATTATTGAGAAAGGGGAAAGGGATTAAACTTGAGTCGATAGTTGGCCGATAGTTGGCCGATAATTTCAGAGCCAAGTGATCTATAATTTGTTTTCTAAAAACGTGTAAAACCTTCAAGGAGCTTTAAAGGAACTATAAAGGAGCTTTACATGAGCTTTAAAGGAACGATAAAGGAATTATAAAGGAACTATAAAGGAGCTTTAAAGAAGCCTTAAAGGAGCTTTACAGGAGCTTTAAAGGAACGATAAAGGAACTATAAAGGAGCTTTAAAGGAACGATAAAGGAACTATAAAGGAGCTTTAAAGGAACGATAAAGGAACTATAAAGGAGCTTTAAAGGAACGCTAAAGGAACTATAAAGGAGCTTTAAAGGAACGATAAAGGAATTATAAAGGAACTATAAAGGAGCTTTACAGGAGCTTTAAAGGAGCTTTAAAGGAGCTTTAAAGGAGCTTTACAGGAGCTTTAAAGGAACGATAAAGGAATTATAAAGGAACTATAAAGGAGCTTTAAAGGAGCCTTAAAGGAGTACTTTAAAGGAGCTTTAAAGGAACGATAAAGGAACTATAAAGGAGCTTTAAAGGAACGATAAAGGAATTATAAAGGAACTATAAAGGAGCTATAAAGGAGCTATAAAGGAGCTTTAAAGGAGCTTTAAAGGAGCTTTAAAGGAGCCTTAAAGGAGCCTTAAAGGAACTAACCGTAATCTACCGTAATCTTTCAAGTTTTATCGACTTTTATCGATCTTTATCTTTCGATAAACAAAAAGTAGATAAATTTAATAAAAATAGAGAAGATTAGGGTAAAAGAAAGGATTTAAGGAAAAAAGCTTTTTGATCAGTTTTCTGATCTGATTCTGATCAATTTTCTAAAAGATGTGCTTAGAAAAAAGCTATACGATTACGGTAACGTTTCTTTAAAGTATTTTTGAGAAAAAAAAACATTTGGAAGATTAATTGAATAAAAGTTACTAAATAAAAGTTTAATAAAATAAAAGTTTAATTTATCAATTTTATTTCAAGTATAGAAAGTTAGAAATATTATTTTTAAGCTTATAGATTTGATTTTTTTTTCTTTTTATTTAGATCCCTTTGAAATTCGATTTGTTGAAAGCAATTAAATTGAGATAATTTGTTGACTCTTCTTGGTTTTTAAGATTGAAAGGAAAGAAAGGAAAGAAAGGAAAGAAAGAAAGGAAAGAAAGGAAAGAAAGGAAAGAAAGAAAAGAAAGGAAAGAAAGGAAAGAAAGGAAAGAAAGGAAAGAAAGGAAAGAAAGGAAAGAAAGGAAAGAAAGGAAAGAAAGGAAAGAAAGAGAGGAGAAGGAAGAAGGAAAGGGAAGAGGAAGAAAGGAAGAAAGGAGAAGGGAAGGAAAGAAGAAGAAGAAAGGAAAGAAAGGAAGAAGGGAAGGAAAGGAAAGAGGAGAGGAAAGAGGAAGAAGGAAGAAGGAAGAAGGGAAGAAGGAAAGAAAGGAAAGGAAGGAAGGGGAAAGAGGAGAAGAAGGAAGAAGAGAAGGAAAGGAACAGAAAGAAAGAAAGAAAAGAAAGAAAAGAAAGAAAGAAAGAAACTTAATGGGAAAACGAAATGAAAAATTCGTCATTAAACTTTTTATCCAAGCTAATTTTATGCTTTAAACTCAATTTTCAGCAATTTTGTTCTACTGGACTTTAAGCTAAAATTTTCTAAACATTCGTCAATGGATTCGTCATTTTTTGTCTTGAAATGCTAAGTTGTTTCCTATTTTTACTTTATCGGACCTTCAAAGACTAGAGCCCAATTTTTGCTGATAGTTTTTGCCAAAGATTTAAACGAAATTGATTTATAAAACGGTCAAAAACGGTTAAGAAAGTTTAGAAAGCTTTAGAAAGCTTTAGAAAGCTTTAGATAGCTTTAGAAAGCTTTAGAAAGCTTTAGATAGCTTTAGAAAGCTTTAAAAGGCTTTAGATAGCTCTAGAAAGCTTTAGAAAGCTCTAGATAGCTTTAGATAGCTTTAGAAAGCTTTAGAAAGCTTTAGAAAGCTTTAAAAGGCTTTAGATAGCTCTAGAAAGCTTTAGAAAGCTCTAGAAAGCTTTAGAAAGCTCTAGATAGCTTTAGAAAGCTTTAAAAGGCTTTAGATAGCTTTAGAAAGCTTTAGAAAGCTCTAGAAAGCTCTAGAAAGCGAAACTTTTAACCTTAGAATTTTAAGAATCTTAAAATCTCACCCGATTCCAGTAGTCCTTGACGGATTGGATCTCCGTTCGATTCACTCCGTCCAAACAGTTCATTGTTTAAGCTAAAAGAAATAGATATTGAAAAAGTTGATGAGTAAAAAACACGAAATATACGAAAACATAAAGAAAAGATAGAGATTTAGGTGAATGTAAAGATTGATATGTTACGTACGAATCCGAACTAGAACTAGCGACCGATCTAGCGTCCGAAGCCGATCTAGCGTCCGAAGCCGATCTAGCGTCCGAAGCCGATCTAGCGTCCGAAGCCGATCTAGCGTCCGAAGCCGATCTAGCGTCCGAAGCCGATCTAGCGTCCGAAGCCGATCTAGCGTCCGAAGCCGATCTAGCGTCCGAAGCCGATCTAGCGACCGAAGCCGATCTAGCGACCGAAGCCGATCTAGCGACCGAAGCCGATCTAGCGACCGAAGCCGATCTAGCGACCGAAGCCGATCTAGCGACCGAAGCCGATCTAGCGACCGAAGCCGATCTAGCGACCGAAGCCGATCTAGCGACCGAAGCCGATCTAGCGACCGAAGCCGATCTAGCGTCCAGTAGTCCTTGAAGGATTGGATCTCCATTCGATTCGCTCCCGAACAGCTCATTGTTTAAGTCTGAATCCGATCTAGCGTCTGAGTCCAAGTCTTGCTCTACAAAATGACACGAAAAGTATCAAAATCGGCTCACTAATTTTAGAGATAAAGGCACGCAAAGTGGCGCAGTCAAGGGATTCGGATTCGGATAGATTAATAAAAAAAGTCGGGTAAAAAGAAGGCAAAAGCAAAAAGAAACTGGAGTCGATGAATGATGATGAACCAGTGCTGAATTTAAAAGCCTATGAGACAGCCCTTGCTATTCAAAATTCAAAAATTTGCATTGAAAAGGATTCTCTTGCATTATTTTTGGTTTTAGCACAAGTAAAACGAAATTTTACTCTTTTTATTCAAATTTCGGGATTTTTGGTTAGAAATAGGAATGGAAACGGGGGTTTTTTTCCGTTTTCAGTTTAACTTTTCAATTTAACGTTTTGGAATTCTCTTTGCAATGAAATTCGCAATCTTTCATCTCTAGGCTCGTTTAAATTCACTGTTTAAAATCAAAAATTGAAAAGTGACACTATCGGGGGTCGAACTTGGATTGTGTGGACCGTAGACAAGCGCGCTTTCGACTGCGCCATGGCGACCGAAAAGATTCGTCCAGACAAAAAACAGCTGTTACCGTATTTTCTCTAATAGTAGTGACGATCTTTTTTCAAATATGATATTTCATTGTCCAGTAGTGTAGCTATGCGTGGCCGTAGACAGACAGCGGGCCGTAGACAGACAGCGGGCCGTAGACAGACAGTGGGCCGTAGACAGACAGGGCCGTAGACAGCGTGGGCCGTAAGTGGGCGTAGAAGACAGTGGGCCGTAGACAGAGGGGCCGTAGACAGACAGTGGGCCGAGGAAGGGGCCGTAGACGACAGGGGCCGAGACAGAGTGGGCCGAGACCAGGGGCCGAGCGTGGGCCGTAGACAGACAGTGGGCCGTCGACAAGCGAGTTCCCGGCTACGCCACGGAGTTGTCCGTCCGTACCGCCAAGATCTCAACCCCCAGTGAATCGACTTAAATAATTTTTTCTTTCTTTGATACCGTATTCTCTTTAATAGTAGTGCACCCAGAGCGTCGCCTAAATTCCTCGAAATCTCGAGAACCACTTATCAGAACCTATCGATGTGCGGTCGGAAAATGTAGCTGACGATGAGATCTAGTGGGGGATTTGAGTGTTGAGCTTCTGCAAAAGCTTGGAAACCGTAAAATCGTCACCAACTCGGCTCGCTGCGGTGCGCTACTATTAGAGAAAATACGGTATGCGCGTTTTTCAGCTGGTATTAGATAAATTGCTCATTGTTTAGTTGAAAACATAAAGTTGAAAAACTATCCACAAGGAATTGTACAGAGCTTCGAATATCCAATAAAATAGAGGAAATAGAGGAAATAGAGGAAATAGAGGAAATAGAGAACATATCATTCATAAAATCTTGAAAAAGATCAGAGATAATCAATAGATCAATAGATAATCAATAGATAATCAATAGATAATCAATAGATAATCTATAGCTAATCCATAGAGCAATAGATAGCCAATAGATAATCTATAGATAATCAATAGATCAATAGATAATCAATATCTAATCAATAGATAAAATAAAACTAAAGTTCTATAAAAGAAAACAAAGCAATCAAAGCAATCAAAGCTTTTTGAGTGAGCGAAATTGGTTTGTGTGGTATGGGATAACTCTAGGGCGGGCTCCTCAGAGTTGGCCCTTAGCCCCGCCCACTTTTCACAGCCATCCCTTCTCCTCGCCAAAATGAATCAAGCGGAAAAATAAATATAAACTCTTGAGAGATTTTTGTTTTCCTCAATATCTCTCTGATGTTTGAGAGATCTTTTGGTCTACTAACCTTTTGCTCAAGTAAATAAAGAATAAAGAACGTTGTTAGCGAATAATTTGATGTAAAAAGTGGTATTAGAAATTGAATTTGATTAGAAAAAGATTAAAAACAGATACTTAGACTAGAAAAAGATTAAAACCCAATACTTGGGCCATAATTAACGGTGGGCCATAATTACCGTTACATATAAAAAAGTCTCTGTATAAAAAGCAACCGAAAAGGTCAAAGGTTTTTCTTAATCTTCTTAATCTTCTTAATCTTCTTAATCAAAGATCTTAAAAATAACTTTTATTGACTCATAACAATTTATAGAAGCTATTCCTTTTCAAACAGATCTCCAATAGCTTTACACAGGTGTCCAAACGTCGTAGAAAAGCGTCGATCGTGGCGTGAAGGTATAGGAGATCCAGCTCCCAAGCTCCCAGCTCCCAAGCTCCCAGCTCCCAAGCTCCCAGCTCCCAAGCTCCCAGCTCCCAAGCTCCCAGCTCCCAAGCTCCCAGCTCCCAAGCTCCCAGCTCCCAAGCTCCCAGCTCCCAAGCTCCCAGCTCCCAAGCTCCCAGCTCCCAAGCTCCCAGCTCCCAAGCTCCCAGCTCCCAAGCTCCCAGCTCTCAAGCTCCCAGCTCTCAAGCTCCCAGCTCTCAAGCTCCCAGCTCTCAAGCTCCCAGCTCTCAAGCTCCCAGCTCTCAAGCTCCCAGCTCTCAAGCTCCCAGCTCTCAAGCCTTTTCGAGCGCTTTTTCCAAATTATCATGTGGTTGATAGCGTCAACTGATAGCATTTGTGATTTATTTTTCTTGTAGGCCTTTAACTTGAGCTTGTTTTTGATGATTTGATGTTCGCTCTGTATCCCCATTTTTTTCTGACACTTTCCGCACCGATTAGTTTGGCGTTTGGCGTCACCAAGCGATTCCTCACTTTTTTTTTGACCTTTGCTGAAGTTGTTACCGTTCGCTTTCTTTCATTTTGCTTTCGCATTTGCGAGCGAGCATTGTAAGCGAGCAAATGAGCGAGCATTGTAACGGTAATTTTCGTTTGCTGTACAAGGGAAAGGTTTGCTGTACCCTGTACAAGGGAAAGGCATGAGCTTACCGTGACCTTTCGGTTCGAGAACAACTCCATCTTATAGATTCGACTATGGAGATTCCGAATCTGCTCTTGGTTTTTGCAAAAGACTTCGGAAATTCGAGTTATTTAGCACAAAAGATCAAAAGGAAAATCGTGGAGTCGAACCTACGGCAAAAAGTGAATAGAACGCCTTGTCCTACAGCCTTGTCCTACAGCCTTGTCCTACAGCCTTGTCCTACAGCCTTGTCCTACAGCCTTGTCCTAGAGCCTTGTCCTACAGCTCCCTATCCATTCGGCCACCAGCCCACATTTGGGAAAATAGAGAAAAAATAAATATAAACAGCTTTTTAATGAAATAAATCGTAGTTTAATTGGTGGATTTGTTGGTTTGCAAACGAAAGTACGAAAAGAAACGAAAAGAAACAAAACAAAAACAAAAGAAACGAAAAAAAACAAAAAGAAGACTTTCTGGGCAGTCAAATAGATCAAAAATGTCTACAAATTTATCTAAATTATAACTAGATTCAAATCGAACTCTTCAAGAAACATTGGCTTTTTTTAAGGATTTGAAAGATTTTAGAAATTCGAACGTTTATGGTCCGAACGGCTAACGATTAAAGTAATCGTTAACTAACGATTAAATTAATCGCTAGCCTTTTCTCTTTCAATTTCTATTCTCAGATCTTTACTCTATAACCGGAACTAAACCCTTTCTCATTTTCCCTTTTTCAACTCTTTTTTCTTGTCCATTTTCGTCTCCATTTTCCTCTCCATTTTCTCGTTTTCTTCTTTTTTCTTCTTCTTTTCCATCCACAATTGGTTTTTGAAGGACTTTGAAATTTTTGGAAAGGAAATAAGTGCAAAAAAGGATGCGAGTTGAAGCTGTTGATGATCGGGAACGTCGAAAGGAAAAGAAAAATGGAAAAGAAAATGTTTTGGGTGCATTAAAATGAGATCGAAAACAAAGGGAATCACAAAAATTTCATTCCAGCAGCGATTTTTGGGATTTGTAGAGTTGTAGTGTAGTTTGTAGTGTAGTTTGTAGTGTAGTTTGTAGTGTAGTTTGTAGTGTACTTTGTAGTGTACTTTGTAGTGTACTTTGTATGTACTCTTGTACTTAAATCTTTTACTTAAATCAAAAATCTCTCGAATTTTGATTAAAATCAGTCATTTCTACAAATCTACGCTTTAGAAATACCAAATGGAAATTGTAAAACGCATAAGATTATCTAAAACATTGAAAAATTGTTTAGCAAAATTGTAGCAAGAAATGTGCAAGAGATCTCGAAAAGAGTATTCCAAAAAAATCGACCTTTTTTCGACCCTCTTTACCCGGATTCACTTCAAATTCAAAATCGTAAATTTACGAAAAGTTAGCAAACAAAATCAGCGCTCAAAATGAGAAAATGATGAAAATTCGAGGATTTTGACGGGGAAAAAGATCACGTTTGACTCGAAAAATGAAAGAAAATGAAAGAAAATGAAGGAAAATGAAGGAAAATGGAGGAGAATGAAGGAGAATGAAGGAGAATGGAGGGAAAAGAAAGAAAAAGGAGGAAAAAGGGGGGGAGGGGGGGGAAAAAAGAAAAGGGAAGAAGAGGGAAAAGGAGGGAAGAAAGGGAAGGAAAGAAAAAGAAAGAAGGAAAAGGAAAATGGAGGAGAATGAAGGAGAATGGAGGAGAATGAAGGAAAATGAAGGAAAATGAAGGAAAATGGAGGAGAATGAAGGAGAATGGAGGAGAATGGAGGAGAATGAAGGAGAATGAAGGAAAATGAAGGAGAATGAAGGAGAATGAAGGAGAATGGAGGAGAATGGAGGAGAAATGGAGAATTGCTGGGGGTGAACTTTGAAGGCTTTCATCATCTAAAACCAGCCTTTAAAGAATTGTTGCAATAAACTCAATAAATTTCAATCAAAATCTAGAAAAGTTTTTAGAATTGGAGATAAGTAGATGTAGATGAATCGATTCATTTTTAATCAAATCTCCTTCCAGAAACTTGTAAATGGTGAATAGATGGCCAAAAACGGTTATAAGAATCGAGTAATTTCAAATAAAGCATTCAATCGAAACCAATCATACTGAATTAACAATAAAAATAAATATAAACACCGTATTCTCTCTAATAGTAGTGCGATGCCTAAATTGGTCGAAATCTCGAGAACCGCTTATCAGAACCAATCGATGTGGGGTCGGAAAATGTAGCTGACAATGAGATCTTGTGGGGGATTTGAGTGTTGAGCTTCTGCGAAAACTTCAAACCCGTAAAATAGTCACCAACTCGGCTCGGCGGAGTGCACTACTATTAGGGAGAATGCTATCGGTTTGGTGGGATCTCTTAGGTGTCATTTATTGAGAGCTTCTCAATAATAAGCAAACAATCAATACTCACTTGCGACCTTTTTCCGAGAAAATTCTGGGTTGGCGCTTTAAAGCGTGGTAAAACTACCGTACCCCTCCTAGCTTGCGCGAAATTTCATTTTTTTCATTCTTCTTCATTTCATTTTATTCTTTTTTTGCATTTTTCTGATGTGGTCGTTGGCGTATTTTACGCTGGCGTCTTTAAACGAAACCTTTCTGGTGCCAAAAGCCTAAAAACGAAACCTAATAAAGCACCAGAAAGCCTAGTAAAACCTAGTGCACCAGAAAGCTTTCTTTTACAAGTTTTTACAACTCAAATTGCACCTCAAATTGAAATTTTTTGATTGAAAAATAGGAAAAGCAAATTAAAGATTCGATTTTGTCGCCGGAAATCTAATAAAATCGAAGGGAATTTTCCCCGGCTTTCCCCAGCTTTTACGACAAAAATCACGCTTATCAAATAAGCAAAAAAAGATTTTTTTTGATAAAAATGATTTTTGAGAGGCGTTCATTTGACGAATTTCTCGTGGTTAGAATTGGTCTTTTTGAGGGAAATTTGTGAAAGAGTTTAGAAATGATCAAAAAAAAATGTGTTATGAAAAGGTGGGGATTCTAGAAATCTAGAAATCTAGAAAATCTCAATAATCTCATGACAATAACAGAATTCAAAAGTGAATGGATAAAGATAAAGATTAGCTGAATAGCTTTATTTATGATATTCAGCTTAAATAAAGATAAAACATTAAAGGCAGCTAAATGGGGGGGCACATCGGCGCGAAATAAGGCAAAAATGCGTTTTCTATAGGATTTTTCTGGGAGTACCTTTTTTAGATGCGGAAAATTGTGCTGATTCCGAATCTGAAGGAATTTTCCAAATCCCTCTGACAGAAATTTTTTAAATTGAGTTTTAGCAGTTTTTTGGTCATTTTGTATGGGAAATTTTGTGGTACCCTGCAGTTTGGAGCTCGTAACTCGACAACGAGGGTCTAGAACCAAAAACGAAGGAGTAGGTCTTATTCTAGAGATTCTTACGAATATTTTGATGCAAAAATCATAAAATTTGCTCAACTCTACAAAAAGTTATAACATCTTTAAAGAAATTTTGCAAAATACACTAAAAACATCAGGGGAAACCGTGGCCGAGTGGTCTAAGGCGCGCGACGTCAATCCAGCGCAAAAGTACGGGGTTGTTGGTTCGACTCTCCCGCGCACTTCAGTCATTATTTTGCATATTCCTTAATTGTTTTGAGTGAATACGATACATAGCTACATTGTTCTTTTGAACAAAACAATTGTGCAATAGAGAATTTTTTAAATTTTCTCATTTCTTCTTTAAAAAATGTTATAACTTTTTGTAGAGTTGAGCAAATTTTATGAGTCAAAACAGCGCCGTCAAAACAGAGTCAAAACAGCGCCATAATAGAAAACGTTCAAAACAGCGCCGTCAAAACAGAGTCAAAACAGCGCCATAATAGAAAACGTTCAAAACAGCGCCGTCAAATTTCTCGAAATCCAAAAAACCAATCCGGTTCAAGTTTTATACCAAAAAATTCCTTGCTTTCTTGGCTACATGATGGGTGAAACAGTTTTTAAAAAAAGTTAATATTTCATAGATAAAAAGAGCACTCAAAATGGGTCCCTAAAGATATTCAGTTAACCAACTGAGTATCACTCGACACACATTTTGAGTGCTCTTTTTATCTGTGAAATATTAGGCTTTTTAAAAAACTGTTTCACCCATCATGTAGCCAAGAAAGCAAGGAATTTTTTGGTATAAAACTTGAACCGGATTGGTTTTTTGGATTTTGAGAAATTTGACGGCGCTGTTTTGACTACCCCCCGAAATTGCGGCTTTAAATCTAGCCAAGGTGAAAATATCACGAACACTTTGCCCATTAGCGCACATTTTTTGCTGGAAAAGGCCTTAGGAAAGGTCGTAGAGCTTCAAAAATGTTTTCATACAAGGGAATCGTATGCGTAGATTCCGAATTTCGACAAATCACACCTCGCTGACACGTCAAATTTGGGCTAAAAGGCAAAAACTGCGGAAAAGCGTTAAGTTGCGTAGTTTTTGCCTTTTATTTCGCTTTACCAAATTTGACGTGTCAGCGAGGTGTGATTTGTCGAAATTCGGAATCTACGCATACGATTCCCTTATATGAAAACATTTTTGAAGCTCTACGACCTTGCCTAAGGCCTTTTCCAGCAAAAAAAAGGTGCGCAAATGTCCGGGTGCGCAAAAAAAAGGTAGCATTTGTCCCACTCCCAATTTCTATCGTAAATTTATACAGAGAATTTAAAAAATCTCTGTATAACATTAAATGAGTAAAAATAAACTAATTTCAAGCTTCCGAGTTGGTCTTTTGCCGCTTTTGAAAGCTCTTTTGTAAACATGAGACCAATTTTTTTGTGTGTGGACAAAACTCCCACATTAAATGAAAAGTGAAAAGTGAAGGTGGTGAAGGAAAGAGAAATAAATAACTATTTAAAAGAGCAATTTAAAAAAGCAATTTAAAAAAACTGTTTAAAAAGCTTGGCTTTAAGAATTAGACTACACGGTGATGCATAATTACGGTCCCACACTTTTTTTTTCTAAATATTTCGCCAATTTCGCCAATTTTTCGAGCAATTCTCACAAATTCTTTTTTAAAATAAAAATTGAAGACTTTTTCTGTGATACTTTTTTGTTTTTGTGCTGAAAAATGAATTGAATTTGGTTTTAGCAAAGGCTTTGGCTTTGCGACATTTCAAAGTTCGTTTTGGAGCTTTGGAACGTTTTAAAGTTCGCTTTGGAGCTTTGGAACGTTTCAAAGTTCGCTTTGGAGCTTTGGAACGTTTTAAAGTTTGCTTTGGAGCTTTGGAACGTTTCAAAGTTCGCTTTGGAGCTTTGGAACGTTTCAAAGTTAGCTTTGGAGCTTTGGAACGTTTTAAAGTTTGCTTTGGAGCTTTGGAATGTTTCAAAGTTCGCTTTGGAGCTTTGGAACGTTTCAAAGTTTGCTTTGGAGCTTTGGAATGTTTCAAAGTTCGCTTTGGAGCTTTGGAACGTTTCAAAGTTCACTCCGCATTTAATTTTATGAAAAAGTTTGCTTTTTAAATGGGTTTAAATGGTTTTATGATGAACAAATCTAATAAAAAAGTGTAGCGCACGACAGGGAAGACTTAATGACCGTCCGACTAGCGATGGTGCCAACGAAACGCAAATGTCACGAGAGCAATCTATGAAAACAGCAATCATAGCTGAAAATCACTTCTAGTGGTGGATCACTTGGCTCGTAGATCGATGAAGAACGCAGCCAGCTGCGTTAATTGGTGCGAATTGCAAACACATTTCGAGAAAAAAGCGTTTAAAGTTTGAGCACTTTTTGAAAAAACGGGGGATATGAGCGAGAATTACTTCCCTTTCATAAAGACCGGGTGGCGCAGTGGTAGTGTGCTCGGCCGGGGTTCTCGGTGACCCTGGTTCGATTCCGGTTGTTGCCAAAATTTTTGTTTTTATCTCACATCTCGAATCAATTTTAACTTATTACAGTTCTGGTTGTGTAAAGTTGAGATTACGGTAGTCGGGGCAGGCTTTAGGGTACCAATGTTCGTTAAAAGTTGTAATTAGACGTGCCGGAAGTGTCAGAAGTGTGCCAAAGGTCAAAATTTTGCAAAAAAAAAGACCCAAACACTTCTCTAGTCCAAAAAAACTAATTTTTCTATGATTTGTGTCTCATTTTGCAAAAAAACAACTCATCTGTTATTCTCATTCTCGTTTTAAACTTCTTTTTTGTCTCCTTTTCCCTATTTTTCTTTTCTTATTTTCAAGCGGTCATTTTCCTTCAAAAAGTATCAATTTTCGTTATTTTTCAAACCAAAAGCGGAAGAAAACAAAATTTTGGAAAATTTTGAGCTTAAAATGCTCATCGAAAGATCTTTCGTTCATTAGATTGAAGATGAAAAGCTGGATAAGTGTTGGGCAATATTTTGGCAATGTCGTGACGATCTCGTGATCGAGATTGCCACGTATGGAAATGGCCAGCTAGGCACCTATACCTATGGATAAACGCCTATTGTGCGAGATTTAATATGCGTCGCTATCCGTTCAACTCCATTGTGTGAAAGACGAGACGAACGCCCGAGTTCCGTATAAAAGCAATGTGAACGAGCTGCCAGTGTGTGCCGTGGAGTGCCTCTACTCTCCCAATATCAAACCACTGAACCAACTATTATCGCTGTAATAAAGATTATATCTAAACCAACAATAATCACTACAGGCAATAAACTCGATTGCATAAAAGGTTTGTCACTGTCGACGATCGACGATGATCTCGTGATCGTGATCACCACGGATGGCCAACCAAACAAATGGCCAACCAGACAAATGGCCAGTCAGACAAATGGTCAGTCAGACAAATGGCCAGTCAGACAAATGGTCAGCCAGACACCTTTGTGGGCGAGCGCCTATTGTGCGAGATAGGTTAATAGGTTCAACTCCATTGCGTTCCCTCCGTTCAACTCCATTGCCTTCCCTTTGTTCAACTCCATTGCGTTTCCTCCGTTCAACACCATTGTGTGCAAGACGAGACAAACGCCAGTTCTGTATAAGTTCTGTATAAAAGCAATGTGAACGAGGTGCCAAGGTGTGCCTACTGCCGAGGTGAGTCGTCTCTACTCTCCCAATCCAATCCCAATCCAATCCCAAACCAACTGAAGCAACTATAATTGCTATTATTGTAATAAAGATTCAATCTAAACCACCAATAATCTTTCAATAATATCTAAAGCACCAATAATAGTCACTCTTTTGTCATTCTTTTGCATTCTTTTGCAGTCATTCAGTCATTCTTTTGCAAATCCTCATCATTTGGCACACACGCCTTTTTTTAAAATAGCATTTGATAGATTTTGAGGTTTCTTTTTTAGATTCTAACAGAAAACAAGCGAATTTTTATGTCTAAGTTGGTCAATTTAATGAAAAATATTGCCGAATAGTGCGAAATTATGGAAAAATTAGCATTTAGAAACATCAATATGTAATTAAACCTTTGCTTAAACCATTTTTGAACTAGATATTTTGAAAAAAATGAAAAAATCACCTTTAATCACCTTTTGAATAGAGAAATGCAAAAAATAACCACCTTTTTGGGGAAATAGAAGCCTTATTTGATTGCTGTGTTTACACCAAAAGAAACCTTCAAGATTTGGTACACTTAATCCGGGCAATTTTTCAACTTCTTTGAATAAAACAAACGAAAAAGCATCTTGGAACACTTTGAGATAGGCGAAATGAATGGGCTGTACGTTGAAGAGAAAAAAAGCAACCCTAAAACGATTACTCAAAGTGTGGTAGACTGAAAAAAAGTAAAGAAAGAAAATAAAGAAAAAAAGGAAAGAAAAAAATTAAAGGAAAAAGAAAAGATATTCAGTCAAGGGAAACAGATGGAGTGGGGGGAAAGATGCAAATTTGATTGGAGAAAACGGAGGACTTCTCGATGGATGAAGGGGAAGAAGAAGAACAAAAAAGGAAAAGGAAACGAGGGGAATATTCAATGAAGTTTGGAGAGGAGAGGAATTGAGGAATCGGGAATAGATCAGCGATGGGATGGTCAGGCTTAAGCTGGACGATTAGGGTTCAGCTCAAGTCAGGACAGAACCTGGTTCAGCTAGAACCAAGCAAAGCCAGCCAAGCTTGATTCAGATAGAACCAAGCCAGGCCAGCCAAGCCAAGTCAGAACCAAGCCAGGCTAGAACCAAGCCAAGCCAGCCAAGCCTAGTTAAGCTAGAACCAAGCTAGGCCAGAACCAAGCCAGGCTAGAACCAAGCAAAGCCACCCAAGCCTAGTTCAGCTAGAACCAAACTAGGCCAGAACCAAGCCAGGCTAGAACCAAGCAAAGCCAGCCAAGCCTAGTTCAGCTAGAACCAAACCAGGCCAGAACCAAGTCAGGCTAGAACCAAGCAAAGCCAGCCAAGCCTAGTTCAGCTAGAACCAAACCAGGCCAGAACCAAGCCAGGCTAGAACCAGCAAACCAGCCAAGCCTAGTTCAGCTAGGACCAAACCAGGCCAGAACCAAGCCAGGCTAGAACCAAAAGCCACCAAGCCTAGTTCAGCTAGAACCAAACCAGGCCAGAACCAAGCCAGGCTAGAACCAAGCAAAGCCACCCAAGCCTAGTTCAGCTAGGACCAAACCAGGCCAGAACCAAGCCAGGCTAGAACCAAGCCAGGCCAGAACCGAGCCAGGCCAGGACCAAGCCAAGCCAGAACCAAGTCAAACATGAGCCTGTGCAGTCAACCTTGGGGTAAAACGAAGGTCAGAATCGAGTTTATCAGACCAAGGCCAGGGCCAAGAACAAGGCCAGGGCCAAGAACAAGGTCAGGGCTATGACCAGGCCAATAAGCAGATCTAGGCTTTTCCCAAAGTCTGATCTAGCTATTTTCACAAGTCAGCTCAGAAATCAGCCAGCTCTTGACTCTGGAAACTGATCTGATTCCTGCACGAGCTGATTCCGATTTGATTTCGATCTGATTCCAATCTGATTCCAATCTGATTCTGATTCCGATCTGATTCTGTTTCCAAATGCCTTTTCTGTCAATTCTAATGTCCCAGAAAGGGATTGATTACAAAATTTGAGCACAAAAGACTCAGAATCCCAAAAACTAAAAATCTTTATTGATAATTTTGCAAGTTTTACATCTTTACTAGCAATTATCGAAAAATTTGCTTTTTTTTTGCAATGAATGTCATGAATGAATGAATGAATGCCATTTGAGATTAAAAGTTCAAGGTTTTCTCATTTTGAAACTACGAATTAACGATTTCGTTCAACTAGCGCTAAAAATGAAAACAGAATTTTGAGATAAGAAGAATTCTGAGATAAGAAGAATTTTGAGACTAATAAGAAAGGAAATTCACATTTTTGCAGCTCTGATAAAGTTCTGAAAGCTTATGACAACAATTCTGATTGTTCTATGCTCTATCTTCTATGCTCTATCTTCTATGCTCTATCTTCTATGCTCTATCTTCTATGCTCTATCTTCTATGCTCTATCTTCTATGCTCTATCTTCTATGCTCTATCTTCTATGCCCTATCTTCTATGCTCTATGTTCACTTTTTGTTGTTTTTGTTCTATGCTAAAATTTTGGAAACAAAATGAACAAAAACAAACTTTTTTTCTTATGTCTGACCAAACAGAGGGAAAAAAAGCGAAAAAAAATTCGGAAAGGGTCCAAAGGGCACTTAATTTCGTTTGAGTGATAGGTTGAAACGAAAAAAAAACCTTTTTTTGCGTTTTTCTTCTTTTGCATTTTTCAAATCGTCGAATTACGCATTTTTCGTTTTCTAAAGAATTTCAATTTGTAAATTTTCTTCTCTAACAGCTGACGAATCGCTTGTGAAATTTTGAACTCTTTGAACCGGCTAAACTTTAGGAAAATGATGAGAGTAGCATTTAAGACTGGACTGGCAATATATTAGACTGGCATTTAATAATATAGTAGACTTGGTAACAAGAGCAAAGGCTATCCTAGATCTTTCATCAGGACATCGGACATACAGGGGTGGCTGAAAATTACGTGCGCGCGGCATCTGACATAGTTTTAAACAATGTATAAAGCATCACTACTCATCTTTTTGTGTTTTAATATTCTTTTTATCGTTGTCTATTAATTTTTTGTAAAAAAAGTGGTTTTTTAGGTCATGACAATGA
The DNA here is from genome assembly GCA_958450365.1 of Mesorhabditis belari. Classification (NCBI taxonomy): domain Eukaryota; kingdom Metazoa; phylum Nematoda; class Chromadorea; order Rhabditida; family Rhabditidae; genus Mesorhabditis; species Mesorhabditis belari. The sequence continues at coordinate 440,850 of CAUEEP010000939.1, forward strand.
CAGCAAAGGCAATGACGGGAATGGCAATGACGGCAATGGCAATGACGGCAATGAGAATAACGGCAATGGCAATGACGGAAATGGCAATGCGGGAATGGCAATGACAGCAAAGGCAATGACAGCAAAGGCAATGACAGCAAAGGCAATGACGGCAATGGCAATGACGGCAATGGCAATGACGGCAATGGCAATGGCAATGACGGCAATGGCAATGGCAATGACGGCAATGGCAATGACGGCAATGAGAATAACGGCAATGAGAATAACGGCAATGGCAATGAGACAAATAGATTTTTAACTTCAACAAAAAAAAAGCAAAAGCTTACATTTCAACAAACAAGAAACAAAAAAAACAAAGATCAACAATTTCATAGATTAAAAATCGTATCTAGAAACTCCGAAACATTTCAAAAATCGGAAAAAGTGGGAAAATTGGGAAACGACGTGGAAATAAAGTTTACAAAAGCAAAGTTTACACAGTGTCGGTCAAAATTTAATCAAAATTTGGTCAAAATTTGGTCAAAATCCCCAAAAAGCATCCCAAACAAGCATTAAAATGAAAAAAATTCCTTAAATTGGGTAATTTGTGAATGAAAGAAAATAGTAGAAAGATCGGATTTCAGGAATTTCGAAAAATTCGAATGAAATGAGAAAATAGATGGAAAAGGAAAAGAAAAAAAGAAAAAAAGAGAGCAAAGAATGAGTTTCTGAAGGGGAATAAGCAATTAAATTGATGAATTAAAATCAATTGAAGATTAAAACACAAAATTCGAGTGGATATTGCTTACAGTAAATACTGTAATAGTACCCCACCCTCATAATGACGGTGCGGAGCGTTGCGTAGTCTAGCTTTGAACGAGTTTTTCTCGACACTGGTTTATGCTACAATGCTCGCTTAGGTGTCAAAAAATAGCTGAGATTCAGGGCTATTTTTTGAAAGTACGGGTGCTTTGAAAAAAATGAAATACTAAATACTAAAAAACTTTTGTGACTACGCGACTGTACGAGGGGTACTATTACAGGTACGACTACGTTCAGGTACTATTACGAGGGGTACTATTACAGTATTTACGGTATGTAATAATTGCAAACATGATTGTACTCAATTTTTGAAATCTTGCCCCGCGAATCTTGCCCCGCGAATCTTGCCCCGCGAATCTTGCCCCGCGAATCTTGCCCCGCGAATCTTGCCCCGCGAATCTTGCCCCGCGAATCTTGCCCCGCGAATCTTGCCCCGCGAATCTTGCCCCGCGAATCTTGCCCCACAAAGCTTGCCCCACAAAGCTTGCCCCGCGAAGCTTGCCCCACAAAGCTTGCCCCGCGAAGCTTGCCCCACAAAGCTTGCCCCGCGAAGCTTGCCCCACAAAGCTTGCCCCGCGAAGCTTGCCCCACAAAGCTTGCGCCACAAAGCTTGCCCCGCGAAGCTTGCGCCACAAAGCTTGCGCCACAAAGCTTGCCCCGCGAAGCTTGCGCCACAAAGCTTGCGCCACAAAGCTTGCCCCGCGAAGCTTGCGCCACAAAGCTTGCGCCACAAAGCTTGCCCCGCGAAGCTTGCCCCGCGAAGCTTGCCCCGCGAAGCTTGCCCCGCGAAGCTTGCCCCGCGAAGCTTGCCCCGCGAAGCTTGCCCCGCGAAGCTTGCGCCACAAAGCTTGCCCCGCGAAGCTTGCCCCGCGAAGCTTGCGCCACAAAGCTTGCCCCGCAAAGCTTGCCCCGCGAAGCTTGCGCCACAAAGCTTGCGCCACAAAGCTTGCGCCACAAAGCTTGCGCCACAAATCCACAAAAAATATAAAACTTCCAGGGAATCTATTAAGATTTAGGCAACATTTAGGCAATCTATTGAAGCGCGGGATTGCAAAGGGAGATGCAATTCAGTGCGCCAGAGGAGTGCGTTTACAAAATCGAGCACAAAGCACACCAAAAAGAGCACCTGTATACGGAAAAGGGTCAATTTTAAGAAATTTGTATTACCAAACAGGTGAAAAGCTCTTCAAAGAGAGAATGGAAAGAAGAAATTTTATTTAATGAGTTCAAGAAGTTTCAAAGAGCAATTGAATATCTAGAATTTCTGAAGAAACTTCTAATTTTAGATAAAGTATGCTAAAATTGACCTAAATTTACTCAAAGAAGGGAAAAATTTAGAAAAAAGAGGGAAATAAGGAAATCCTTTTTTGAAGGGAATCTTTTTTTAAAGGGAATCTTTTTATGAAGGGAATCTTTTTATGAAGGGAATCCTTTTTGAAGGGAATCCTTTTTTGAAGGGAATCTCTTCATAATCCTCTTCATAATCCTTTTCTAGCAAAACATACGATTTTGAAAAGAAAGGAAAGGAAAAATCTCTGAAAAGAACGAAAAAAATCCGATTACCGCGGCCCAGATCTCTAGTTTTCTTTAGAAATTTGCAAAGTTGGATATTTTTTTTCTGATATTTCTTAGGAAATCAGATAACGAGATGTTTTTGAGAAGTGTGGAGAAGTCAGGAAGAAAATTCGGGACACAAAAAACCCTCTAAAGCTTCTATTTTTAAGTTTTGTGATCAGAAATCGGCTGACTATAGCCTTAAATCGAAAAACAACACTTCGTTACAGAAACAACACTTCGTTCCAGTTGTTTTGCATACGTTTCACCTGTAATTATATCTCCAAGTTCAGGAGAATCAAATAAACAATGCTTTAGGAATCCCACCAGACAGTAAGCATTACTTTCTTGCTGTGAAAGTCGAGTTTTGATGTTGTTATTGGCTCTTCATCTGGATCTGGCCTGGATCTGGACCTGGAGCTAGCCTTTTCTGGTCTGGTCTTAGCCTGTCCTGTTCTGACTATGATTGCAAGGTTTGTACAATATTCTAGCCATTGGAATTATCATATTGAATCCATTTTTCATCGCAAGTAAGGATTTCATCGCAAAACCCAGTATTTTTTTGACAAACGAAGTAGTACCATAGTGACACGAGTAGCTTTATTGGCATCGCTGAGAAGAAGTACCCATTTCCCTTGTCAGTTTGTTTTCCCCAATCTGGATTCAATGCAAACTCAATGCAGAGAGCAAGTAAATGCTCGAAAATTGTTTGAGGGCTTACTCCAAATATTTCTGCAAGTTCACGTGTAGTTTGTCGAGAATTAATTTCGATCGCCTGCTTTAGGCCTGCATCATCGCTGGCTCGCAACGAGGCTGGCTCGCAACGAGGCTGGCTCGCAACGAGGCTGGCTCGCAACGAGGCTGGCTCGCAACGAGGCTGGCTCGCAACGAGGCTGGCTCGCAACGAGGCTGGCTCGCAACGAGGCTGGCTCGCAACGAGGCTGGCTCGCAACGAGGCTGGCTCGCAACGAGGCTGGCTCGCAACGAGGCTGGCTCGCAACGAGGCTGGCTCGCAACGAGGCTGGCTCGCAACGAGGCTGGCTCGCAACGAGGCTGGCTCGCAACGAGGCTGGCTCGCAACGAGGCTGGCTCGCAACGAGGCTGGCTCGCAACGAGGCTGGCTCGCAACGATTGTCGTTGCTGGCCCTCATCTTCCAAAGATTCATTTCCTTCTCGAAATCATTGAAACCATCGGCGACACTGGTTTTCCGAAATAGCATCTTCCCCAAATACTTTGCAGCGGTTTCGATAAGATTCAGCGGCGTTTTTGCTCAATTTGAAGTCATACCAAAGGCTGGTACGGAAACGAAACTTTGTATCTGTCATCTAAGCACAGAAAAAAATCAAAAATGGATTGGTTTGACGTCAAAAACTGGAAAAGTTGTAATAGATAAGAAATCCTGAACAGTGGATAAAGAATTGGGTAAAATTGTATAGCTCTAAGGGTTGAAGAGCAGGTTCAAGAGCAGGTTCAAGAGCAGGTTCAAGAGCAGGTTCAAGAGCAGGTTCAAGAGCAGGTTCAAGAGCAGGTTCAAGAGCAGGAGTGCATTCATTTTGAAAAAATTGAATGTTTAAAGTTGAAACTGATCGGTTTAAAGCTGTTTAAAACGTTTCACTGAACAAACAATGAATCGAGATCAAACAATGACCCATCTTAAAGCTCAAAATATCCCACTGGTCTCTGCTCATTTAAAATATTCAATTGAAAAAAGGGGGTGGATAAAAAGATGGGAAAAGAGGGGAAATCCATTAGCCGATACGGCCATTAAAGCCTTTTTCGAGCTTTTTTCAAGTCAAAATCCCCAAGAGAATAAAGAATTTGAGTGGGAAAGCTGAGAAAAGAGTTTATGAGTGGAACTTAGAAATGAAAATGAGAACAAGAGTCTTTTTTTCTTTTTTTTTGGTTTTCTGCAATCTTTGCAATCCATTTCACTTATAGTTTAGCTGTTCCGGGTTTTCTAAATCACATCTATTTTTGGCCAACCACCGTAATCGAATAGCTAGCTTTCATTGAGTTTAACAATATTTGCTCAAAATCTTTTCAAACTCAGCTTTGCTTCTTGTGAGTTTCTTGGGAAAATATCTAGACAAAAGACACTTCCTCATTGTCTCAAAACTTCCTCATTGTCTCAAATAAACTCTTTTGCCCCAATAAACTCTTTTTCCTTAAGACCTTGTGATCCATTTCTTTGTCCACTGATTGCTAAGATTTAGCTTTATGGGCTAGTGGGAAAAGAAGCTAATCTTTGGCAATAAAGACACAGAATGTTTTAAGGAGCAAAATATTTTGGGGGTTTTGGCTTTAGGGATTTCTTTACCCCTTCCCCTTTCCTTTTTCATTTTCCGCGTCAAACACCTGAGTTATTTTCAACCTTTTCCCAAAAAGAATCAGAAAGTGAAAAACTTTGTATACAGGGAAAAAAACAGCTTACTACGATCATGAAAGCTATCGTGAATCACATGGATCTGGATCTGGACCTGGATCTGGATTTGGATCTGGATCTGGCCTGGTCTGGTTTGGTCCTGGTCTGGTCCTGGTCTGACCTGGAACTGGATCTGGATTTGGATCTGGATCTGGCCTGGATCTGGATCTAGACCTGGCTCTGGTCCTGGTCTGCTCTCGACTTGGACCTGGACCTGGTCCAGGTCTGGCCCTAGATCTGGCCATCTTGTGAGTTTCTTGGGAGCTAGACCTGGACCTGGAACTGGATTTGTATCTGGATCTGGCCTGGTCTGGCCTGGTCCTGGTCTGATCTGGATCTGGACCTGGATCTGGATCTGGTCCTAGACCTGGCCTGGTCGGGCCTGTTCCTGGTCTGGTCCTGGTCTGGCCTGGATCTGGACCTGGATTTGGATCTGGATCTCGCCTGGATCTGAACCTGGAGCTAGCCTTTTCTGGTCTGGTCTTAGCCTGTCCTGTTCTGACTATGATTGCAAGGCTTGTACAATATTTAAGTTTATCTGTAACTCACTAATCTCCCTAGATCAAAACATAGATTTTCCTGTGATAAACACGCGACTCATCACGCGATTTTCTACCGAAAATCCGTTTATTTGTTGAAACTTTCTTTTCTTTGCAAAGGTTTTCCTTTGTAGAAAAGGATTAGTGAGGCTGAAAACAGATTTGTCAGCCTATTAGCGTCATGAAAATGGTTAAAATTACTGGATAAAAAATAGGGACTAATGGGAAAACATCAAAAAAATCAAAAAACACATCAAAAAACGATTTTAAAAGCTTGGTAATGACAAAAATTTTAGCATAGCTTAGAATTAACTTAGAATAGAATATAACTTAGAATAGAAAAAGATATTGGAAACAAATCCAGTGATGTGACTAATCCAATTGAGAAACAATCGCCTCTTGAGCTCTAGGAGAGTTTGTTTGTTTGCGATTCAGTGGTTTTTTTCCCAGGCTCAGAAATGGAAGAGAGAGAGAGAGATAAAGATTGGGTAAGAAAGGAAAACTTAGATAAAATAGCAAGCAAATGAGGGGAAAAATACTGGAAGTCAAAGAGAATCTCAAAGTTTTTGAGAGAAAGATGGAAATTTGACTCTTCTGGTCCCCAGGGTTGGCCTCTCAATTTCCTTGAATCCACCTACCCCTTCAGATAATAGTGGCTCTTCAAAACGAACGGGCCACTCTTTCTTCTTTCTTTCATGATACCTATTTTACTTCCTTTCTCTATGCAATGCCCGGCGATTACGGGTTTTAAGACCGGTTTTCTGTGTTTTGATCTTTGTCCCCTTCTACCAGATTCGTCCTTTTTTCAATAGCTGGCCACCAGGGCGAACGATTAATGGATTTTTTTACAAAGGTGAGCGAGCTACAGTAAGCTTTTAACTATACTATAGCTGTTTGAGGATCCTTTAAACGACATTACCCCATTGAACTTTAGATTTTCCGTGACGGCCATTATTATTTGGATGTGGTCATGTCGGCGAATCGGCTCACCATTGTGCTTTTGCCAACCGAGCACACAAGGGTACTGTAGTTTGAAATTTAAATAAAGCTACAGCTAAAGCTCATTTACTCTAACTTCTCCAAAATTTCCTTAAAACTTTAGATCTGGCAATCGCACAATTTACGACGAGCGATCGCTTTCTGCGTTTTTCTCATGTTTTTCGCGTAAAGCTTCATATTTTTGTACGGATGGAAAGGCGAGAAAATGGGCTACTCGCAAGTGATCGATTTTGATGCGGTGAGTTCACAAATTTGGTCTAAAAGTATGAAATGTCGCTGGTTTTTTAAAAGAATACATTTATTTGCAAGAGGCCCTAAGCCATTACGGATTTTAAGACCGGTTTTCTGTGTTTAGTTTTGTTTTTACGGGTTTAAGACCGGTTTTCTGTGTTTTCTGTTGAATTGGATCCTGTTTTGTACGCTAGACATGAGAAAATTCCAACCCGAACCTAACCCGAACCTTTTTGAGGTTCTTCATTCTTTCCTCTTCTTCATTTTCGAAGTGCTCTCGATTTTTGAAGTACTCTCCAGGTTGTATCGATCGAAAAATGATGACAATCTGTAGGACTGAGGTCAGGAGGATATGGTGGTAAGAGTTCTCGGTTCAACTCGTGGATTTTGGAGCAACTTTGCCTGACTTTGGAGCAACTTTGCCGTATGTGAAAACTTATATAGCATGAGATAGCAAGTTAACAAGTTGACAAGTTAACAAGTTAACAAGTTAAAAGTCAAGTCCACACTTGAAATCTACTATTTTTCAGTTTGCAAGTCAACTAGCTGTGCTAAATATTTAGCACCGTCGCTGCGATTCAGATGAGAAGATGCTTTCAGTGAAACTGTCCGGATTTTCTCGTTTTTCCTTTTTCTCTCACATTTTCGTTTGCATCAAAGAAACAGGAATAAAAATTTTGCTATTTTGTGTGATTTCTGATTGAAAATATCACTTAAGAAGGTTTAAGTGTTTTTTTAGGTCTATTCGTTCCTAGGTATAAACGGATGTGGACTAGAATTTGGGTTAAGTTAAAGAGAGTAGATCCGTTTTGATATCCCGCCATCTCTAACACCCCGACAACCCAACTCAACTCCTCCAACGTATTAGAGGGAAGTCCCTGTGAAATGACCGACCTGTACTGCAGTTGCATAGACCCGGAAGATATGTATCTTTATTTACAGTAGTATAATAAGACGAATAGATTACAAATAAGTGTAAGGGGAAGGGGGGACTCCAAATGAGAGTCTCACTTGTCCTCCTAGGCTCCTCACTTGTCCTCCTAGGCTCCTCACTTGTCCTCCTAGGCTCCTCACTTGTCCTCCTAGGCTCCTCACTTGTCCTCCTAGGCTCCTCACTTGTCCTCCTAGGCTCCTCACTTGTCCTCCTAGGCTCCTCACTTGTCCTCCTAGGCTCCTCACTTGTCCTCCTAGGCTCCTCACTTGTCCTCCTAGGCTCCTCACTTGTCCTCCTAGGCAATCCCAAGGATCGCCCCTTCTCGGCAATAAAAGGGATAAGCACAGGGGAGGACACATTTGCATCATTCAAATCATTCAAACAAAGACAAATCATTCAATAATAACAATAGTAACTAAAATATCAGTTTGGCTCGGAGCTGACAGGTCCAAATTAATTAAAAGGTCCAGATATCCTTGGTCCAGATATCTAAATCCTTGCATCTATTCAAACATTTAGTAATTGACCACATCTAAACTTGAAACTAAAAAAGTTCTAATTTTGCCGTTTCAAGCTTGTCAACCATTTCTTTTGCTATTCTCTGGTTTTAGCTATTATCCAATTCTTTTTGGACTCAAAAAAATGATCTCAGTTTTTGACAGACGAACAAAGAAACCTCAAGGGAGATAAGCTGATGAAAATACGAAAAAAAGTGAAACAAAGAAAGGAAAAGACTTCAACGCATCCATTTTCACTCATTTCTTCAACAGTTTCATTCTCTTTTGGTTTTTTTTTTGCATCATGAAAGTCGTTTTGGTTACAGGTTTGTTATTGTGTTTTTCCTAGAACTACAGTCGAATAAAATTAGTCATTATTAGTGCTTTATAAGTCAATTTGGTTTTTATGCAAAGACTACAGCAGTTTCAAAAGTCATATAAACTTATTGTTAGCCTAATTTCTTGCCTTTTACACCATTGAAAAGGATTCTGTGTCATTAACGAAGCTAAATCACTAGAGAAGTTAAAGTTTGGGGTGCGACCCGCTTTAACCTTATCAACGAGGATGATTCTGCTTAAGAATGACCGAATAGCACAAAAGGTTAAAAGGGTTTCCCCAAAAGCGCTTACAACGTAACAAGAACACGTAGTATCCAACATAAGATTAATACTCTTGAGAAGAGTACAGATCGCATTGATACTACGTCGATGGTGACACAATGGTGACGATGGTGACGTCGATGGTGTTAGTAAAACCAGTCTCTCTACAATGTTAAACCAGTTATCTAAATAGGATTTAAAACCTGAAGCGTAGCATAAAGTAAAGTGAATTTAAAAAGTTACTGTTTATTAGTACAGAACCGAAATGCAACAATACCCATTACAAAAACAGCATGCGCATCAACAAATGAAACAACAAAGTCCCCCAAGAAGGAAGGCAAAAGCCCACCGACCAACAAAAAAATAATTTCGGGAAGGGAGAAAAAGAACGAAAAATGCGACGCGAATAATTGCAAAATAGCAACGCAAATAGGAAGGAAACGGACGCGACCATTCTATTCAATGATCGAAACAAAAAACACCCACCAAAAACTGGTGATCAGTGGGAAGCACAACGCCCAAGGCAAAATAGACCCAAGTGGCCATAAATCGATAGAGACCGCTTCCGTACTCGTCAATAGCCTAAATCTTAGTGGTTTCTAGATCTAAGCCAAAACTGAAATCAATGATTGACTGAATCAATGATAGGGCATAAGCTGTAGCGTTACCACTACATAAAAGTGCCTCCCGACACCGAGAGAGCAAAGTTAACGTAACAAGAACACGTAGTATCCAACATAAGATTAATACTCTTGAGAAGAGTACAGATCGCATTGATACTACGTCGATGGTGACACAAATGTTAGTCTCTCTCTACAAAAACCAGTCTCTCTACAATGTTAAACCAGTTATCTAAACAGGATTTAAAACCTGAAGGGTAGCATAAAGTAAAGTGAATTTAAAACGTTACTGTTTATTAGTACAGAACCGAAATGCAACAATACCCATTACAAAAACAGCATGCGCATCAACAAATGAAACAACAAAGTCCCCCAAGAAGGAAGGCAAAAGCCCACCGACCAACAAAAAAATAATTTCGGGAAGGGAGAAAAAGAACGAAAAATGCGACGCGAATAATTGCAAAATAGCAACGCAAATAGGAAGGAAACGGACGCGACCAAAGCTTGAGATGTCTTTTATGCAAGTTTATAAGTATTTAAGATTAATATAATCTCTGGCCAAAGATTTAGATCTTTAAAGCGTCACGACTCATCAAAAATAACCGAATTTTGATCAAAAGTCGGAAAAAAGTCGGAAATTTGACATTAACAGCAAAAGGATGCAAAAATTTTTGCTTTTTTTAAATTACAAGTGTAAACAAGTGAGTATTAAGATGTTTTTAAAAGCATAAAAAGTTCCAATAGTGTTGCCAATCCAAAAAAACTGCTTATCTGATTGTAAGTAAGTAGGCGTTTGCAAGTAAAGCAGTAAATCTCTCAAAAGCTATGAAAAAACTTTAATAAATAGCTAATTACTACTTTAAAATCATTTATAATAATCATAAAGAAGTGTTTTTCGGAAGTTTTCGCAAAAAAAGGAAGAAATTTGGAGGCAAGCGGAATTGAGCCCGTGACCAGAGGTGGCAACGGTTCTAGAGCCTAGCACACTATCCCCTAGGCCACCGCTGCTTTCGTTTCCTTTCGGCGTGACGCCCTCTTATAGATGAGGTCGCAATTTGCCATTGAACAAAACGAGAAGTTTTGATGTAAAAAGCCAAGTTAAGCAAAGGTTCTCATGGCAGCCATGGCCGAGTGGGTAAGAGCCTAGTATCTTAGGCAGGAGGTCAAGGGTTCAATTCCGCCGGCCGGATTCTTGGTTCTTATTTTTGCTTCTATGGATAAATAACAATATGTGTTTCTTAGAATTCTAAGGGCGCGTTTATTGTAATAAATTGTAATAGATTGTAGTTTAACCCATTCGAAAGTTCTGCAGCGAATAATCGCTGCAGCGTTAATTTGATGATTCCCATTTGAAGATACAGAGCCAGGAAGAGCTTTTATGCTATTTTAATGTCTTTAATTTTAAGTATTTAAGATTAATATAATCTCTGGTCAAAGATTTAGATCTTTAAAGCGTCACGACTCATCAAAAATACCCGAATTTCGATAAAAAGTCGGAAAAAAGTCGGAAATTTGACATTAACAGCAAAAGAATGCAAAAATTTTTGCTTTTTTTAAATTACAAGTGTAAACAAGTGAGTATTAAGCTGCTTTGTGAGTATTAAGATGTTTTTAAAAGCATAAAAAGTTCCAATAGTATTGCCAATCCAAAAAAGCTGCTTATCTGATTGTAAGTAAGTAGGCGTTTGCAAGTAAAGCAGTAAATCTCTCAAAAAGCTATGAAAAAACTTTCATAAATAATATCCAACTTTAATAAATAGTACATAAGATTAATACTCTTGAGAAGAGTACAGATCAGATTAATTGAAACGCGATAAATTTTGTGTTGAAATGAGAAAGCAATTTATTTCCATTTTGAGCCGAGTAGAGAATCCGGAACTTTTCGTAGTCAGACCACAATGAAGACCAAAACTAACTATAAGATTATTTGGGGAGTTGAATGAAAACGAAAGCAAGGCTCATCTTCTAGACCGTTACAAAGCTAATTTTTGTCTTGTATAATAAAATTAGAAACAGTTTTAGTACCGAGTTTGGATAATAAGCAAAGAACTCCAGAAAAAAAAAAATTTAGGCGCCTCTTCGGGAATCGGGAAAGCTGCCGCGATTTACTTTGCCGCAAAGGTGAATCAACGGTTTAATGAAAACTGTTCCATTTTCCAATTCAGGGTTATGCAATCTCAATCACGGCCAGATCCGGTGATGGCTTGGCGGCTACAAAAAGGGATTGTATTGCTGCTGGAATTAAAGAGAACTGTGTGAGTAAAGGAAGTTTGTTTGTTTGTTTGTTTGTTTGTTTGTTTGTTTGTTTGTTTGTTTGTTTGCGAAATTTGTTTTCATTTTTGCTGTTGTTAACTGAAAGTTTTCATTTTTTGTTTCAGTTTGCAGTTGTTTTTTCATTTTTGCAGTTATTTCAGTTTGAATTTTTAAAATTCAGGTTGTGGTGACGCCCGGAGATCTGACTCTAGAATCGACAGCTGAAAATGTCGTGAGAGACACAATCGATAAGCTTGGCTCGATTGATGTTCTGGTAATAAAAAAATTATGACTCTTAGATAGTTTAGAAAGCTGAGCTTAGAAAGCTTTTGAAAGTGAGATTATTCTCGAACGTGAGATTTGAAAACGCAGAAATTATTAGGCTGAGTTACTCCCCTTTATTTCATTATCTACAAGCTGCCGCGAAAGTTCGGTTCTTTTTAGAATTCTCTCTAAAAGTTTCTTGGTTGACTTTATTTGATAAGTGTTTAGTTTATAAGTGTTTATAGCCAAAAGAAAATAGAAAATGAATTTGGGTGAAAGGCTTAGTGCTCAAACTATTGGGTTGGTGCATTGAAAACTGCGGACTATTTCGCGGGACTCGTAGATGAAGAAAACAACACCATAGAACCAGTTGAAAGGGGGGTTTGTTTACTTCAACATTTCCTCTAATTATTGCGACTAAATTATCCTTCCAGCTTTTTATTTTTTGGTATTTGCTTCACTTCTTCTATTGCACTCGACAATCTACCACCGGGACATATTCGTCATGTCATGTTTCATGAGTTCCTACAAGAGCACAGGCTTGACAGCTGCTAATATTAAAAAGATATATGGAGAGGCCACACCTTCCAAAAGAACGTGTCAAGTATGGTTTGCCAAGTTTCGTTCTGGGGACAAATCTTTGAAAGATACAGAGGGCCGTGGCACCTCAACTGGATGACTCCAAATTACTCGAACTTATTACCAACGACCATCGGGTATCATCGCGTGAATTGGGAGAAGAGTTAGGGGTTGATCATGCTACAGTGCTAAGGCACCTTCATACCCTTGGATTTAAATCGAAACTTGGGGCTTGGGTGCCCCATGACCTCACTGTCCCCCAGAAGTGGTAGTGCGCCTCGATCAGTGCCGCCCATCTCTCACAATACGAAAGGAAATCTTTTCTTCCACGAATTGTGACAGGAGGTGAGAAATGGGTTTTATCTGTGAACTTTTGGAGGAAGCGGCAATGGGTGGGGTCAGGACAGGAAACCCGAAAGTGGCCCCAAGCCCGATTTGCACCAGAAGAGGTTTATGCTCTGCGTTTTCTGGGATATGGAGGGAGTGGTGTACTGGGAGTTGCTGAATAGCAAGAAGATCCTTAATTCAATCAAATGCAGTGAACAGTTGGAAAAGGTGAATAAATCCCTGAAGAAGAATAGGCCCTCCAAGTCAAAGATTGTTCCACGACAACGTTCCACCACGACAACGCGCGCCCTCATGTTGCAAAACTGACTCGCTCTAAAATAAGCAGCCTTGGTTCGGAATTTTTGGCGCATCCCCCATACAGTCCGGACCTCGCCCCTTCTGATTACTATTTATTCCGGACCATGAGTAATGAGCTTGTGGGGGAACACTTCGATCCGGAAGAAGCAGTCAAAAATTGGCTTTGAAAGTTTTTCGATTCAAAACCAAAATCCTACTAAGAAAGAGGAATCCAAATACAATTGTAACTTGCCAAAAATTGCCTGTAAAATCGGCAGAAGTCGTCAATAATAATGGAAATTGTTTGGAATGAATTTATGGTTTTATGTTGAATAAATTTTAGTTCAAAGTCCCCCAGTTTTCAATGCACCAACCCAATAATACTCCCATTATTAACTTTTTAAGTTTAAGTCATTTTTCATTCAAATTTTTCCAACAAACCCCCACAAATTCCAGATCAACAACGCCGGTTTCGCGCACGCCGGTCCACTCGCAACGTCAACCGTCGAAGATTTTGACAAACAGATGAACCTCAACCTGCGGAGGTCAGTTTATGTTATGTTTATGTTTATGTACAAAAGTTTTCAGTTTACATCAACTCACTCGACTCGTCATCCCACATCTCATCAAGTCAAAGGGATCGATTGTCAATGTGAGCAGTGTCGGCTCGTTGATGCCGGTGAGTGGTTGTATTTCTCCGATCTTCATTTCCTCAGAGTTCAGTTAGCCAACCAAATCCTTTTTTTAGTATCATTTTGAAGCCTGAACTTTTCTTTACCGGAACATATACAATAGACTTGTAACAAAAACATCTGTTAGCCTTTTTTGACCGCTGGCAAAAGGTTTTTCGTGTTTTTCTCAGCACTAACCCTTCGATTTTGTTTATTTTGAATATAATCCGATGCAGAATAAAATTGCGCATCGAATGATACCAAAATCAACTCAAAATATAATATCCATGCAAAGTTATAAGGCAAAATGTTAAGCCCCGCCCACAATAGGCAGGGCTTAGGCTTTTGGCCAATAACTTTACATGGATATTATATTTTGAGTTGATTTTGGTATCATTCAATGCGCAATTTTATTCTGCATCGAATTATAGTCAAAATATTCAAATTGGATTAGTTGGTGCTGAGAAAAAGACGAAAAAGCTTTAAATTGCCAATAACTTTACATGGATATTATATTTTGAGTTGATTTTGGTATCATTCAATGCGCAATTTTATTCTGCATCGAATGATAATAAAACTCTGCCCTGATAGAGCAAAATAGAACTCAAATTTAGAAAATTCGACTATTTTTACCTTTTATAAACGTTTGTTTTAAAGAGAAATTTGTTTTTTGAAGTGCATTTTGAATGTTTGCTTTTTTTTTCTCAATCGAGTCTTACGCAACGCCTTGAGCTACGATTTTTAAGCACGACTAACAAACTTTAAGCACGACTAACAAGCTTTAAGCACGACTAACAAGCTTTAGGCTCGACTAACAAGCTTTAAGCACGACTAACAAGCTTTAAGCACGACTAACAAGCTTTAAGCACGACTAACAAGCTTTAAGCACGACTAACAAGCTTTAAGCACGACTAACAAGCTTTAAGCTCGACTAACAAGCTTTAAGCTCGACTAACAAGCCTTAAGCTTTAAACCCGACTAACTAACAATGTTTGAGGCTCTCAAAATCGAGAATTTCAAAAGCAATTCGACTATGGAAAATATAGTTTTAAAGCAAAAATTAAAGCAAAATCTTTCTACTTTCAGATAGGTGACGAAAATTTGCTTTTAAGGAAACTAAAACTGGTTTAGAGAGGGAATTGTAGAAAAATTGAAATGCGATCAAACTGAAAAATATTACTCACAGGTATTGGCTCAAAGAAAAGCTAGAAGAAAAAAGTTTTTGAAACCATACTTTTCATATTTGAAGGTTTATATGGTAAACAATTGTGTAACCATTAAAATTTGAGACATTTTAGTCTTTTACGAGTCTTATTATAGAGACAAATCTAGTAAATTTTCAGCGATCTTGTAAAAGTAAAGAATAGTGTGGCTTCTGAAGTAAGTAAGTAAGCTTTTAGCTATTCATTGAAAAGCTATTCATTGAAAAATCGCAAAAAGTTTGAAAGTTCCTCGAGTAGAACCTGATTTTTCATCCAATCCCTTTCTTGTATTTGAACTCCAAAACCTTTTTCTTTTTGTAGGCACGATTCCAGCGCTTTGCCGTAGGGTATGGGATTCCAAAACTTCTTGCAGCTCTTTTGACACTCGATCCAGAGGAAACCTTGTCGAGAAGAATTTTGCGTACAGCAAGCGGATAATATTTCTTGCCCATATCTGAAAAAAAATCAAAATACAATGTAAATTAGAAATAAAGTATAAAATTAGAAAAAAATTGATTTATGAAAGTTGTTCAATCGCGATTCCAGCGCTTTGCCGTAGGGTATGGGATTCCAAAACTTCTTGCAGCTCTTTTGACACTCGATCGCTTAGGGGGATCATTACTTTTGCTACTTTTGAGCTTTGAGCCATTACTTTTGAGCGACCTTAAGTTTTCTTTTTTATGTCATCTTCTAGAAAGCATTCAAGTTATAGTTTTTTTATGTCATCTTCTAGAAAGCATTCAAAATGAGCTGAAACCAGAATATTTATGAGAAAGCTAGATTTTGTCTTTAAAAATATTACTCTGTGCATTTGTTTTATATGAAAAACCTGAAAAATTTAAGGGGGGTACCTTAAACTTTTCATTACCTTTGAGCGGCACTGTAAGTAAGCTTTTAGATAAGCTATTTAGATAAGCTATTGAAAAATCGCAAAAAGTTTGGAAGTTCCTGGAGTAGAACTTGATTTTTCATCCAATCCTCAAATTTCACAACATCCAATGTCACAAATCCAATGTCACAAACTTCTCCGTTTTCAGGTTCCTTATGCGGGTTTTTACTGTATGTCGAAAGCGGCTCTGGACATGTATACAAAGTGTTTGGCACAAGAGTTGGCCCCGCACGGGGTCCGATGCAACAGTATCAAGTGGGAAGGGTAAAGATCCATTAGCTACCACAAAACTTTAGCCCTGGTCTTGTAAAAACGGAATTTGCGGTGGCATCTGGCATGTGCACACCCGAAACCGTGGACGCTGTATGTTTTCATTTATGTAACATGATAAAATATTAGGTTATCCCATATTAGGTTAACCATGAAACCAACTTTCACTCCAATCACTAAAATTTGTTTGAAACCGAAAGAGCTTGCATAGAATGTTCCATCGATCGGCCATTGCCATTGGAAATCCAACTTTGCACCCTTTGGCGGGATGCGCCATTATAATTTTTTACTTTTAGCCATGATCATCATTACATTTTAGCCATTTTCAGGCCTATGAACAACGAGCACAGTTGAGTGCAATGGGACGGAGTGCCAAGCCGGAAGAGGTGAGCTATTAAGATAAACTGATTTCGGGATGATTTTGATGTTTAAAAGTTGACTCTAGCTTGTAACTACGTTGAGAACGAAACGTCTAAAGTTAGCTCTAAGTCTAAGTCTAAGTCTAAGTCTAAAAGTCTAAAAATCAAGGGTTAAATTCATTCATTCATTCATTCATTCATTCATTCATTCATTCATTCATTCATTCAAATTCATTCATCAAGGGTTTGATATTCAGATTGCCAAGTCGATCTACTTTTTGGCCAGCTCGGCCAGCTCGTTCACAACGGGCACAATCATGTTGGTGGACGGGGGACGAATGCTTGGACCTGCACAAAAAACGAATTAACGAAAAAGTCATGATATTCAGCCTGGTTTCCATCGATTTACTAGTAAATTTTATCTAATAACAATAAATATTGACAAGATTGTTTTCTTTTTCTAATGTTTTTACTGTAAAAAAGATTCCCCGGTTCTTTCGATCATTTTCGTTTCCCAACTCTTTAAAAAGTCGAATGGTTTTGTTGACGAGGCTTCGGTTTACGCCCAGAGGCCCAGACGATCCTTTATCTCCCGTGTTTTAAATCCCTTTCGATGAAGATTGATGATTGAAGAACGATGATTGAAGATCGATAATTGAAGATCGATGATTGAAGATCGATCATTGAAGATCGATCATTGAAGGAACCAATTCTGCATATAAAGAAACCAAATTTGTACAGAAAAGGAAGGTCGATGATTGAGGCTCGATTTTTGAAGATCGATGTTCAAAGGTCGATGATTGAAGATCGATGATCGACAATCAAAGATCAATAATCAAAGATCGATGAAGCGAGCGTTTGACCATTCTAAAAAACACCATTTATTGTAACAAGTTTAAAACAAAACGCATTAAAGAGAAAAAGAACAAAAATCCTTTTACCTAGCTAGCAAAATACGAAGAGCTATTTGTTTTTGTAAGCGCATCCTCGAGGACGTAATTATGGCCCACTCTGCATAAAAGTCGTCAAACACAGAAACACAGATCACTTGTCCAGGTTTTGACAAAATCAGAGCAATCGGTGTATCGATTTGCTCAATTTTGAGCTCAACAAGCCAAGATCAGTTTTCAGTTTTCAAGATCAGTTTTCGAGATGCGCTTGATAAAGAAACTTTCATGAGATTTTGGATGAACTATAGCCTGTTTGCAGGGCGCAACGACTACCAAAGCAATCACGTGAAAGGCGCATTCATGTTGCACGAGTTTAATCAAAAACCCGAATTGCCAGTTTAAGAATGCGCAAGAAGTGGAGATTTGGATGACCTAATCTGAATTTGGATTTGGTTGACCTAATTTGGATGACTTAATCACAGAATCAAGAGTTCTTCGATAAGGGGATCCGCAATCTAAAGCAACGTTGGAGGGATTTTATAGATAACGATGGTGCTTATTTTTTTTGAATAAATTGTTACCTAAAGGAATTTTGACTAAATTTAATGTTTGTCAAAAAAAACGAAATTTCTTTTGCATCAACCTAGTAAAAGGAAATACTCTGAGGTAATTTATGAAGTGATTCTGGTGAGTGAAAGGAAGTGAAGGAAGTCAAAGGAAGGCAAAGGAAGGTAAAGGAAGGCAAAGGAAGGCAAAGGAAGTCAAAGGAAGTGAAGGGAGTGAAGGAAGTGAAGGAAGTCAAAGGAAGTCAAAGGAAAAGTGACGCCGAAATCTTCCCCAATTCAGTCGACAACTGGCTAGGGATTTGGACTTCAACTCTGTTCATTCAGTTCTCCAAAAATGAGCCTTGGTTTTTTCCGCGGCTACCCATCCCCAATGTACAGAAGTACAGAAACCCGAATTATTTCAAGGAACGCACTGCACACTACAATAGCCTAATATCTAGCTTCCAGCTTCTTTATGAACAATTTCTATGATTCAGGATTGCTGGAACGAGAACCAATGTTGTCAGGGATGGGCGGCAAGGGGCGAATGCACAACGAACAGGGGATACATGCAAGATTTCTGCAAAGCTTCCTGCAATATCTGTCGACCAAATCCATCAATTTGTGATGGTTCGTGGAAATCGTTTCGTTTCTGATCTTCCATTCATTTTCCAGATTGTTTTCCAGATTGCTCTGATCGTCATCGAACGTGCGGCTCTTGGGCGAGCACCGGTGAATACACAAAAGAACCCTGATTGGATGACTGAGGTGAGATACTGTACTCATTCTACAGTATTCCGTATCTAAGTTTACCAGTTTAGTGTTTCTAGTTCGAGCCTATCAAAGAAAAAAGTCGATTTTATTCAACACACACTAGATTTTATTCAACGAGCAATACAAGAAAAGAGCTGTATCAAAGTGCTCGGCCATTTTCATCTCTCCAATGTCTTTCCACTGTTCCCACGACTGCGCATCCTTAAGTGGTGGCATCGATTTCTTTTCCGTCATCAGCAATTGATCCAAACTAATCCAGTTCTCGTCTTTTCTAAACGATAACATAAAAATATCGAATCATCAACTCTTACTTGTAAACCTTTTCCTCTTTCTGCGGTTTCATGTGATAAGTGTACTTGACGTAATACTCCCACGGCTTGCTATACGAGGACAACTTGTTCCCATAAACCAATGGGCCGTCACGAATGGCGATCGCGGTGAAGCGGAGCATCTTCAGCACACCGTTATTCTCGACATCGCGAGCACACGAGCAAACGGTTGACGAGGGTGGATTCTGCTTGACCATTTCGTACTCTTTCAGCACCATCGCCCATGCTTCTTCCATGTGAAATGCGTGAACGACTCGCTCCAGTGGAGAGAAGTATTTGATGTCCCAACCCTTTTCGTTCATGTGAGAGAGCACCTGAAAAAAAGCTGCTTTGTAAGAGAAAGCTGCTTTGTGCTTCTTTTTGAGGGAAAACTCGGAGTTAGTTCAAAATTGAGCTATATCGCGAATGAGAAAATAAGATCATTTTTTAGCATACAGTAATCCGTTAGTTTTGTTAAAACTGATTTTTTTATAGGTGGACGGTCCAGAAGTGCTGCCACTCCCATCCGGTTTTCAAAAAGAATCGGATCAGGACCGATCCGATCCGATCTTTTTGAAAGCTAGCCCGATCGGATTTGGTTTGATAGATCCGACCAATCGGGCTAGCCCGATCGGATCTGATTTGATAGATCCGACCGATCAGAGCGTCTCTGGGGCTCTGCGAAATGGAGGAAAAAAAGCACAGAGGGCAGGCACTTCCTTTCAAGCTATTTGGCCAAGTTTATCTCCAACAAGAAATTGGAGACAACCATATGTACGATTGGATCTTTTCGCTTATTTCAACGATATCAATGGTCATGAAATCTTGAAGATATACAGAGAATGATTTGAATTTTCATTTAAAAAAAGAAATTAATCGTTTTGTTCTACAAATAACAGAAATATGAGCCTAGAACGGATTATTAGGATGATTTATTTCTGGTCACGCTGTATTAGCCTTTTCATTTGAGCTACTGTAGCTTTGCCTAGACCTAGCTTTACCTACTGTAGCTTCTCTATTACCAGCGCAGGTAAAGAACAAAGTTGCAACCACGGAATACATTGTGATTTGTAGAGTGGCCCTGGAACTCGAGGTATTCAGTGGTACGCAATTTGACCCTTTACCCGAACCACTAATAGAGAAAATACGGTAGGTATTCGGTATCGGCTCACCTCGTCCAACGTCTTCATCCCATCCGTCAAATACATCGCATCGCTGGGCCCACGCCGATCGGGCGCATTGGGCAGAATGGCCGGATCGGCGAACGAGTCCATGTTGATCGTCGGCACCGAGTTGTTCTCGTTCGTCGTCGGCTCGAAACGTTGCAGAATGCGGACGCTCATCGAGTGGATTGCATGCCCGACATTCACCCCAAACCAATCCGAAGTACCAGCCAACTTCAGCACATCCATACATTGCGTTTCAGTATCAACACGCGGAGCCGCCGAGGACACTTCAACGATGCCAATAATCACCAGAAAATATACCAGAAAATTCATTTTAGAATGAAACGTTGTTAACTGAGCTTTCCATTTGGCTTTTATACAAACGATTGTTTTCATTTTTCATTCATTTATGCAAAACCTTTAAAAAAAATTAATTTTACTTTGTTTTTGGCGCCAGCATTATTTGAATTGTGAAAAAATTCACGTCACTCAAATTGGAATTGAGAATTTTGCTAATTTTGCTAAATGTACTCTTGTTATGCTTTGCTTGAAGTGTTTATTTGTGCAGAGAGGCTTATCTAAGAAATCAAATCTTGATGACATCTGTTCTGATAACTATTTTTGGGCATAATATTTTCACCGTTCTTGCAAAAAAAGCAAAAATGACTAAAGAAAACAAGAAAACGTTGATTATTTCCCGGTTGCGACGTAGCACAGATTTGCATATTTCAACTCCATTTAAACTTTGAACTAAAATTTATTCCACATAAAAGCATAAATTCATTTCAAACAGTTTCCATTATTATTGACGACTTCCGCTCATTTTACAGGCAATTTGCGGCAATTTACAATTGAATTGTATGAGTTATAAATTTCTTGGAAACGTTAATTTCTTGGAAACGTTAATTTGTTGGAAATTTATTAAACAGAAATAATACAAATTTGATTTGAGAAAGCCTTTCTAAATAAAAATTTCTAAATTCTCGCGCGACGTCGCACTCCAATTGACGTCGCTGCCATTTGAAGGTAGTCGATGGGAGCGCCGCGTCGTCGTTTCTTTTTCGTTCTCAAATCATTTTTTTGGAAATTCAGATTTTCAAATCATTTGTTTTTGTCAGATTATTTGAAAGTATTGTTTTACTGAATAAATTTTGTGTTTCTCTTTGAAATAAGAAAGCAATCTATTGGGTTGGTGAATTGAAAACTGCGGGACTTTGAACTAAAATTTATTCAACATTCAACATAAAACCATCATTCCAAATAATTTCCATTATTATTGACGACTTCTGCCCATTTTACAGGAAATTTGCGGATTCCTCGTTCCTAGTAGGATTTTGGTTTTGAATCGAAAAACTTTTGGAGCCAATTTCTAACTGCTTCTTCCGAATCGAAGTGTTCTCCCGCAAGCTCATTACTCATAGTCCGGAATAAATAGTAATCAGAAGGGGCGAGGTCCGGACTGTATGGGGGATGCGCCAAAAGTTCCCAGCCAAGGCTGCTTATTTTAGAGCGAGTCAGTTTTGCAACATGTGAGCGCGCGTTGTCGTGGAGGAGAACGATCTTTGACTTGGAAGGGCCTATTCTTCTTTGGGGATTTATTCACCTTTTCCAACTGTTCACTGCATTTGATTGAATTAAGGGTCTTCTTGCTATCCAGCAACTCCCACTACACCACTCCCTCCCTATCCCAAAAAATGCCGAGCATAAACTTCTTCTAGTGCAAATCGGGCTTGGGGTCACTTTCGGGTTTTTTTGGGACACCCTGTATATGGCATATCGTATCTAAACTGTATATCAGTGGCATAGTTAGAATCCTATTTCAGTGCGTTTTAAAGGGACTGGCGCCAAAGCGGCGCGGTGCGCTTTCTAAAGCGTGGATACGCTACCGTATCCCGCACAAAATTTCCCCTTTTGCCATTCTTTTCATTTTTCGGCATTCCGATGAAATCATGAATGTTGTCCGGCGTCTATGCCGAGTCCCGCTAATTTTTTTCCCCCTTTGTAAAATTTATTATGTTCTTGTAGCGCGCTTTTAAAGTACCTCCTCTCCCCTCGTTCCTTCCCTCCTTTATTTTGTTCTGCCTATGTTTCTTGTTTAAATCTCTAAAATGGTTTTGTTTTGCTTCCCTCGGCTCCCTTCTACTCCATTATCTTCGAATCTTTTTGTTCGTGCCGTATAAACTTAGCTTAATCAATTCTCTTTCAACTAAAACACATAAAATCTACCAAATCAGATTGATGCGATCTTCTTGGCATTCTTCTTGACATTCTTCTTCTTGGGTTTTGTGTCTAATTATTTTAGAAAAGGACTGATGAGTGAAAGGATATTGGGTAAGGTTAGATGTTACTAACAGCATCAAATTACCCTCTGAATCAGTCTCGTAGCCAGAATTTCGCGACTTTCAGTCTCTGCAATGCTCTGGAGGAGAAGACGGAGAAATCTTCAAAAAATAACCGTTTCCACGAAGAGAGCAAGCATCGCATAGTATTTTGACTCTAGGAAACACGAAAATGTAGATATTTGAGTTCTAATTCTTGTTTCAAAGTCTTCTAATACCAAATCTTTTATTACAATTGACAAAACAACTTCTATTCGATCTCATTACTCCAACTTACATTCAACCATTTAATTGATTTGAGCCCGTCAAATGCGTAAGTACCCAAATTTGCAACAAAAAACAAACAAATAACAACCAATAGAAATTTGAGTGGATTCGTCTTTTGTCTAGTTGTCGATTCTTTTTGAACGGTTTTAGATGACATAACAAAAAACTCGGGAATCCATTCAGCTCTGAAATTTGTAAAGTTCCCCTTTGAGGTCTCCTTTGACTAATATCAAGCTACTATATAGTTAGAACAAACGTTTCTTTACGCCATTTGAACTGCAGCCGAATCTGAATGCTTTTCGATATTTCCTCAAAGCAAAGACTGAAGAAAGGCCAATTTATCTTTTTCTCGCGCTAAATTTTCTTGATTAAAATAGCTGAGGTTTTGATTTTATATAAACAGTTATCTGATTTCTGTATATGTATGATGAATAAAAGTTAATTCTATATTTATTTTTTCAAAAAACCCCAAAACTTACCACTTCATCATCTCGAAGCCAAGCATGGGCTCGTGGATTTCGGAAAGTGATTGCAATTGTTTCACCATCCTTGTCAAGACAGAAGTTCTCCTATAAAATTGGCTTTCTTAACCATTTTATGAATAAAGACTTTTTTACCTGCTCTGGATTGAGTTCCTGATTGCTGAGCACAACCATTCGAATGCCTTTATCCCGTGGTTTTCTTTGCGTGAATCGGACAGCAGGGTTGAAACCAGGAGTGGTCTTCAATTTGAATTGAATCATCGTTTGATCGAATTTTACATCTAAAATTCAAATTTTACATCAAAAATCTACTTTACATCAAATTATCTTGCTTACCAGAAACTGATAGGAAGTCTTTTACGAGAAGTCCCTTATAGGAACGGATGTTGAACCCATTCCGCCAAACAAGGCCGCCAAGAAAAGGACGTCGATTAGTGAAACGAGGGAACCAAAGTGAACTAGAATATTCTAACTTACTATTGGGTTGGAAAGGAAGTTCTCGGGAAAAGTTTGACTGAGATTTCTTAAACTGGGTACATATTTCTTAGAGGTATTGAGCAAAAAATGTTTCAGCCAATTCTTTTAGGCAAAAGATCGGGAGTGAAGCACGCGGTGGCTGGTCTTCTCGTAGAAATTCGGCTTCCCGTTGCTGCGGTACAGAGAAAGTATTCAGTAAGAAAAAGTGAAGCTAGAAAGCTAGCTAGTGAAGCTAGAAAAAGTAAGAAAAAGTAAGAAATCGTAGAAAAGATTCAAGTAAAAGGAAAAGTGAAAAGATTCAAGTAAAAGTGAGCTAGAATATTCTAACTTACTATTAGGTTGGAAAGAAAGTTCTCGGGAAAAGTTTGACTGAGATTTCTTGCAAACGAATTCATCAATTCAAGAACATTTGCTTCTATTATTTACAAGTCAACTCCAAGAAATTACTCGTAAGAAAAATGAGTGCAGCTTTCCCTTAAAATTTTAGAGATTTTTGAAAAAAGTATTATCTCCCAGCTTAAGCTCAGTTTTTGCTCAGATTCAGCTCAGTTTTTGGAGCAGAAAAATGATTTCTTTCTGAGGTAAAGCTAGTATAAATGCAAAGCTAGCAATACGCTCTATAATCTCTATTTTTTGGCCAAAAAATTTTTTACAAAGAAGCTATATTTCAAAAAAATCATTTTTTTGAAATCATAGGTGTTTGCTAAAATAGGCGATTCTGAAAAGTTAAAGCATTCAGCATGTAGATAAACTTTGCCTTAGTCATAAATCTAGTACTCTGTACGTCTTTAAAGTACTTGATTTTAGGTTTTGAATGGAATCTATTGCCTATTCATTAACCCATTAAAAACTTATCTAAAGGTCGGTCACTCAAAAAGTGACCAGTTGCTAAAATTTTTGTTGTGAGAGAAGCTTTTAAAGGGTTTCTGTGAAGTCTTTCTTTATTTAAAAGTACATTATCTTGTGCGTATTTGGAATCTTTTTAAACGGATAGTTTATTATTTTTTAAGATCTTTTTTTCTTGTTTTAGATGACCGACTTCAAATATATCAAGTCTGCCTACTTTACGACTTCAAACTGGGCAAAACAGCTGCGGAATCCCATCGAGATTTGGTCAAAGCATTCAGCATGTAGGTAAACTTTGCCTTAATCATAAATCTAGTACTCTGTACGTCTTTAAAGTACATCATTTTAGGTTTTGAATGGGATTGCATTGCCTATTCATTAACCCATTAAAAACTTATCTTATCGAAAAACTTATTTAAGGCTGGTCACTTAAAAAGTGACCAAATCACTTCAGCTGAAGAAATCTTTTGTTTGTTGAACTAAAGCCCACTCTGATCTTTTATCAAAAACTTTTTGAAATATAGGAATGCCCTTCCCGACAAGTTGCGTTTGATCTTAACCGTGTCTGATTTTAAAAGGGCTATTTCGTTGCATTTTAAGTGACTTTGTGATCTTTTATCTAGTACATTTTTCATGTCGTTTTCGCACTTTATTTCTTTCTGAATAAAGTATTTATATTTATAGTCAAGTTTATCAAGAAATCTGGGAGGAATTTATGGCTTGGTTTTCGAGAAATCACGATGCAAACTTTTTCTACGAACTTTCTTTCCAACTTTAATATTATTTAGTATTTTAATCATCATTTTAATCATTTAATTATTTAATCATTTAATCATTGAATCATTTAATCATTTAATTATTTAATTATTTAATCATTGAATCATTTAATCATTTAATTATTTAATTATTTAATCATTTAATTATTTAATCATTTAATCATTTAATTATTTAATCATTTAATTATTTAATTATTTAATCAATCATCTTTTAAAAAAGATATTAGGCAATTATTTAATTACCCAAGTTTGAGGTATATTCGACGGTGAGATGTCCTCTGGCTACCACCCGCTCCACCCGTTGCCACCGCCGCGATGGAGACCGCCCGACTTCACGTTCGACGTCGGACTGGCCAAGCAGCTCGACCCGTCCTACCACGTCGTCATCGAGGGACTGCCTGAAGCGATGTTGTGCCCAGCGATGGACTCGATGTCACGGAGAAACGCTGACCGATGGCTCCTCGAGGGAATCCTAACGGCGTATGGGCTCGACGCGATCGTCCTCCACTCGTCGTATGGGTATCTACAATCTTGTCCGACCAAGACCTTTCAAGGTCGTCCTCGCCTCGTCGCATGCCTCGTCGAACCTCGTCAAATCGTTTGGTGTCCATCCAAAGTCCTCGCTCCCGTGGTATGCCCGTTTCTGTGTCATTCGAGCATCGGATCCTTCGCGATACAAGCAGAAGTCACATCACCTCGCCGCCGTCGAGGGTGACTCGCCCGCCGTGAATCAGGAAATAAAAGGAGGTGATGGTGCTCCTGACGCAATTGGACACGGCACAGAGATGACAACCAGACGAAGAGGTCGTCCACCGAAGACAAACCCCCAACGAAGGACTGCTACCCTTCCATCCAATCAAGCCTCATCACGCCGGCGGAAAGTGGTCTCTCGTGACGGTGACCGAGGAGTAATCGTTGATCGTGTGTCGCAGTCTCAACCAACTACCGCCCCTTCAAACACTTCATCACCCTCTTCAAAATTTGTTAAAGTCGTTTCACATCATTCCCCCGCTCTTTCAACCAATTCCTTTCGTAGCCCCTAATTTTTTGTCTCGTTCCCTTTTAGAAATCTTTTATTGTAATGCTCATAGTATCGTCTCCAATTCTTCCAATCGTTTGGCCACTTTTCAAACATTTACCCGAACAAAATCTTGTCCCATTTATGCCATTACTGAAACTTGGCTAAATGAATCTATTTGCTCTTCCTTGCTTGACCCGAAAACAACTATAGCATTTTTCGTTGTGACAGAAATTCTATTTGTAAACTTACTGGTGGAGGAATTGCTCTTTTGTTGGACAAGTCTCTTCCTCATCAATTAGTAGCGTCAAAATCTTCTTTTGGTTGTGAAATTCTCATTGTCGATATACTTTTTCCATACGTTTTCAGACTTTTTTTAGTTTACAAACCCCCCGATGTTAATCTTGATAATACAAATTCATTGTTTTCGTTCATTGAACCCTTTCTTTATTCTTCAAAGTTAAAGGTCATCCTAGGCGATTTTAATAGTAAGATCTCCCTCGTAAACCGCTCCCCACACTTTGATCTATATCACCGACCTTCTCTGCGTTTTAAAGAATTCATCTCGGCAAATTCTCTTTCTCTTTTAAATCGTTTTCCTACTTTCCTGCGCTCTAGCTCTATTTTAGATTGCGTGCTCACCAATATCGAGGACAGAGTCGTTGGCGTCAAGAGAATTGCCCCGCTTCCCGGCGCTGACCACTATGCCATCAAGTGCGTCATCCGTTGTGAGAGCCCTACGAAAAACCCAGAAGCGATACGGTGTGGTCATTTTAGCACTAACTTTGATAAGGCGGCAATAAGGTTTCTTGATTTTCAAGCTTCCTTCTCCAATTTTTGCTCCCCTTCTTCAAAAATTGATGATGACTATCTTCTTTTTTCAAACTCTCTCCTCGCAGCTATCGAATCTAGTTGCTCCCACACCCCTTGCTCTCTTCCAAATCACATTTTACGAGCTAAATCCAAGATAGATCGCATTTTATCCTCGTCTTCTCATCAAAATCCCTCCGAGGATCCTTTATTTCTCAAGACTCAAAAAACCCTATCACGCTTCTGTAGAAAATTCGAAGCGAATGTTGAAAAGAGGGCAATAAATTCTGGTGACCCCAAACGTTTCTATTCTTATATAAACTCTAAATCTAAGGACCGCGCAACTCTGCCAAAACGGTTTTTAGATTCTTCATCATCCTTTATCTCTGATCCTAAAATCATTGCGAATGAATTTGCCAAATTTTTTCATTCTACGTTTTCTAATTTAAACTCTCCCAGTCCACCTTTTTCTCTTAGTAAAACCGTTCCACTTCAACCAGACTTTATGATTCTTCCTATGGATGTCGAGAAAGCTTTTAGAAACTTAAAGCCAAAGAAAACCACCAGTCCAGATGGGATTTCTCCATTTTTTCTAAACAAACTCTCTAGAATCCTCATCTCTCCCCTTTGCAAGATGTTTAACAAGATTCTCCTACAAGGCAAGGTCCCCTCAATTTGGAAGGAATCTTTGGTCGTCCCCATCAATAAAACCTTACCAAAAAATGTTTTCTCTAATTACCGTCCGATTAGTCTTACTTCTCCTGTTTCCAAACTCTTCGAAACTATTTTGAAAGACAAGATTATCTCCCATTTCCAAACGCACAATTTATTCTCCCCATCTCAATTCGGTTTCCTAAAAAATAAGTCAACTGTGTCGAACCTTATTCTTGCTTATCGAAACTTTGTTGACGCCATTGAGCAAAATCATAAAGTCCAGCTTGAAGCTGTCTTCTTAGATTATGTGAAGGCTTTTGATACCGTTTCCCATTCTCGTCTCAAAGTCAAACTGTCAGCGTATCAAATTAATCCTTCGATTGTAAATTGTATTATGAACTTTCTTGAAAACCGATCACTTAATTCCCTCTCCAATCCTTTGCCTTGTCCCAGCGGTGTCCCTCAGGGGTCTATCTTGGGCCCTCTCCTTTTTACTATTTTTATTAATGATCTCCCTGGCTTAAAATTCTTTTCCAAGGACGTTTCTCTTTGGCTTTTCGCCGACGACGTAAAGATCACATTTAAAATTCCCTTTTGCAAAGATTTTGTTTCAAAATCTGAATACTTTCGAATGATCGATCAAGACCTCCAACTAATTGCAAACTGGTCTAAAACTTGGGGATTAAATCTCTCCCCAGCTAAGTCTTCTCATTTTTCCACTGGCAAATCTTCTCTTCCTTTAACCCTCGATAATCATCCTATTCGTTTGGTAGAAAAAAATGGATATCTGCGTGATTTGGGAGTCCTTATTAGTCCTCCTCTTAGTTTCCGTTTTCACATTGAATCCATGTGTAATAAGGCCTCCGTAAGTGCTAACCGTATCCTCAGGTCTATTACCATACCTAACATCAAAACTTATCGGATGTGTTTTGTTGCTTATGTCCGCCCAATTCTTGAATACGCTTCTCTGGTTTGGTCTCCTTCCCTATTAAATCTTATTCAAAAAATAGAACGTGTTCAGAGGCACTTCACCAGAATTGCTCTTTATAAAATTAATTTTGACAAATTCTCCTCCTTTACTTATTCTGATAGATTGCAACTTTTTGGTCTTGAAATGTTACACCAACGCCGCCTTATCATCGATTTAGTGGAATGCTTCAAAATTGTTAAAGGCATTCATCCCGACCCCCTTTTTTCTGGTCTCTTTGAATTCGGCTCTCTACGGGGCGCCTCCAGAAGGGGGCCTTTTCTCATACGCCAGCCTTCCGTTTCCTCTAAAAGCCCCCACAGTTTCTTTTTTAATCGAGTTATTAAATTCTGGAACATTTTACCCCCTCATGTTCGTGATATTTCCACCTTGGCTAGATTTAAAGCCGCAATTTCGGCAATTGATTTGACTGCTCTGTGATTCTTTCTTGAGGTATCCATTTATCTTTTGGGTGTGTTTTGAGTGGTGTCCCGAGTAATTATTGTGATTTTGTCTTGTCGCTATTCAACTGAATAAAGCATATATATATATATATATATATTTAATCATTTAATTATTTAATTATTTAATTATTTAATTATTTAATCATTTAATTATTTAATTATTTAATCATTTAATTATTTAATTATTTAATCATTTAATTATTTAATTATTTAATCATTTAATCATTTAATCAATCATCTTTTAAAAAAGATATTAGGCAATTATTTTTCTTCTTATGTTTTTAAAAAACCTTTCTTTCTTCCATTCAAAGATTATCCAGTAGATCTTTATTTCCGTCTTTCTCGTGAACTCGAATTCGATCCAAGGGAAAAATTCATCGTCGTAACGCTAGAAGTTGAAAAAAGTGTTCAAAAACCGTATTTTGTGTTAGAATTTTGTGTTAGAATACTTACCTCGATGCATTGCTGAAAATGCTTTTGAGTGTTTGAATGGTTCAGATCGATTATCAGTTTATCGGTGAAAATGATCGGTTTATTGACGGCACTCAACTTAAATTTGGTTATCAAACAGATGATTGGTTCAAAATATTAAACAATTTCGTTATATTACCGTAAATACTGTAATAGTACCACACCGCCCTCGTACAGTCGCGTAGTCGCAAAAGTTTTTTAGTATTTCATTTTTTTCAAAGCGCCCGTACTTTCAAAAAATGAGTCTTTGGTATCAAAAAATAGCGCTGAAATTCAGCGCTATTTTTTGATACCTAAACGCACATTGTAGCATAAACCAGTGTCGAGAAAATCGCGTTCAAAGCTAGACTACGCAACACTCCGCACTGTCATTATGAGGGTGGGGTACTATTACAGTATTTACGGTAATAATTCATGTACCCCGTTGAATTTCGCGCAGTCAGCTTCCCATTTGATAACCTCAATGGAAAGATCATCATTTCGGAGATTAGCAAACGTTAAGGTCAACTGATTCTCTTCGAAGTCAACAGCTGTAATAAATGCCAAAGGGTTGATTGCTAGTTATCAAAGTTATCAATAAGTTACCGTCAATCTTCACATCATCCTGATTCTCTCGAATATCAATTTCCCCATCAAGAGTCAAGGGGAGATGGGTTATTTTTCTGAAATTGATTGTTGACTTGATATCTTTTTTGACTTGACTTTTTCAACTCACCCTTTTCTCCTTGGAAACGTTGCCAGAAGTGCTTTGGTGAGCTCTTGAAGTGAGCCACTAGAAGCAATACTTAAACGTTTGATTCCAGCAGTCAGATTTCTCTTGACTTTTTTAACAACTTTGCCGATTTGTGCACTCATTTCTTGCTTTTCGGATTCAATCTTTAAACACTCCTGAAACTTTTATTTTATTTTACATTGTTCAAAAGTTTTTCTACCATTTCTTCATCTATTTCGGCGACATTCTCCACTTGGTTAAACGGTTGATCCATTATTTTCTGCTGTCTTTTCTTTCGGAAAACCTTTTTCGAAAAAGAATTAGATTCATCAAGCAGAATTTCTTCAATCAAAACCTGAAAATGTTTTCGAATTTCGCAGAATTTCCACCAACCGCTGCTTCGTTTATGCTGTTCAACGGGTTCTTCAGTGTTGATAACTGATTTTTCACCTGAATACCAATGCTTTTTCCGTTTAGATTTATGAATGTACCTCTCCTTTATATTTTGTTTTGCCTCGTGGTTTTGCCTCGTGTTTTTTGCCTCTTTCAACCATTTCAGGTACTGTAAATTCTTGTATTAAATGAAATTGCAAATGAAATAAAAAAGTTGAAAAAGTAAATGAACTACAGAAACTACAGAACTACAGAAACTACAAAAAGTGCATCATAATTGTCGCATAAATTTCTGATTTTAAGTCAGACAAGAGAAAAAAAAAGAAAAATTTTTAACTGAATAAAATTTATTGTACATAAACAATTATAAATGAACTATCAAATTCGAATCGGCCACCATTAGCATTTGGGCAGGCTCGCTGGCGTTTCGGGAAGGCGTCAACAGTGGCGACTTGTTTAAAGCTTTAAAGCTTGAAGAAATCACAGCGCTTCCGGAAGGCAACGCTGGTGACCAGGCTAGATCGAGCTCTTCCCATGCTTTCAATAGGCATTTCTTCAAGCTTTCGATGTTTTGTGGGGGCTTTGAACAAGCTTTGGCTTCTAGAACGGTAAATATCTGTGAACAAGGTATTGTGATTCCATTGAAGCGCATCTAACTGATCTGCTCTCAATTTTCGCTTGTTTCTAGTGGCCCTGTTGAAGTTGAAGTTGAAGAAGTTGAGCCTTGTTTTTCTTGTAAGCAGTAAGTTTGAGTTTATTTTTAAGGATCCAACGCAATGAGGTGCTTAAAATCACCATCTTCTTTGCCATTTGTCTTGCCGAATGGTTTGGCTCCTTCTGAATTCGGTCCCTCACTTGATGTTTGTCTTTTTGACGACAGTTCGGCGTCTACCGGACGCCTACGTCTACGTCTACCTTCTTGGTGCATCATCAATTGTTCCCGTAGCTTCGTAGCGTTGAATAGTGCGGAAAATGACACTTCTATCGACTTTAAAACGCTTATAAATCTCCGACGCCGAGACTCCTCGCTTGTGCAATTCGATGATCGATTGTCGACGGGAGATTTTCCAACCATTCTAAAAAGAACATAGTTTATATGAAAAACTTTCAATTATATTCCAAATATAATAAAAACACAAAAAAAAATTCAGAAATGAAGCTTAAATCGAGTTATTATCATTGAACGCGCGTGATACCTTGTTGCGACAAATATGGCGCACCCTGTAGATTTGTGCTTGGTTTAAATGATATAAGTAAGTGCTTTGCTTGCCAAAAGTCTATGCTTTTTGTTTTTTAAGCAAAAATGGCTCATTTGAAAGAGAGACGACAAAAAAAGGCCGTAGATAAAGTGGGTAGCTTGAATGGAAAAATGGAAAACGATCTCTCTGTTGTTCGAAAACTGAGAGAATAAAGAAACTCTTATTTGCAATGTCACAACTAAATGTGGATACATATCTAACTTTGACCTTTCTTCAATTGACTTTTACCTTTTTCTGTGATCAATTTGAAACATATAATACAGGGTGACCAGAAATAAAGATGCGGCCTAATTTAGGCTATTTTTTAAAAGTCCAAAAATATTTTGTAACAGAAACAATTTTTTATTAACAACATGATATAAAGAGAGCATAAAATCTACTTTTCTTCAAAGTGGCCACCTTTGGCTCCGATGCAGAACCTCAAACGCTTGATGAAGTTTTCGGCGATGGGCCGCAGCTCGGCCGGAGTGATTCGATCCCATTCCCTGGTCAACGATCGCTTAAGAGCCTCCAAACCTTTGTGGGGTTTTGCACAAGCCCTTGCCTCCAAAATTGACCAAAGACTGTAGTCCAACGGATTGAGATCGCACGAATACGGAAACCATTCCTGGGCCGAGATGAAATCCGGAAAGTTTGTCCTACACCAGTCCTGTGTGAATTTGGCTCGGAGTCTTTTTGGCGCGGAGTCTGAGAAGGCGCGGAGTCTTTTTGGAAGGTCCAAAATCCGTTACCAAAATGCTGTTGAGCCCATGGAAGCAAAACATCCTCAAGAATCTTTTTTTGGTACACATCCTTATTGATTTTTACCCCAGAATCGATGAAAATGAGAGGAGTTTTGCCGGTTGCGCAGATTCCGGCCCATACCATGACCAATTTGGGATTTTGTCAGTGTTGAACAATCGCAGAGCTGCCTGGAGAGGACGTTGAGCAAATCCGATCGTTTTGGTGGTTGTAGCTTTGCTCCACCGAGAAGAGCTTCTCGTCAGAAAACAGGAGTCGCTCCCAGTGTGGAGTTGCGGCCCGCTTGAGAAGCTCTCGACATCGTTCGAATCGAACTCGTTTGTTGTCGTCGTCGAGTTGTTGCCCTTCCTTGAGCTTGTAAGGGCGAAGATTGAGCTCATTTTTGGCCATAAGTCGAACCGATTCGCGAGCGATTCCCGTCTGTCGAGCGATCTTTCTTATTGAGACCTGTGGATTCCGGGCCACGTGCTTCTGAATCACTTTGCCCTTTCTGGAGGTGTTGACTGTTCTTTTTCTGCCTCTTCCTGGACGATCTCCATCGCTGCCACGCTCCTTGTATCGCTTAATCGCTTTTGAGACGAGCTGATGGGAAACACGTAGCAATCGCGCGATCACACTCACGCATTGACCTTGATGATGAAGCTCCAGAATGGCAGATCCCTTGTTTGTCATCCTATAAAAAAATGAATAGACTTGAAACAAAGTAAAGCAACAAAAAAACTAATAAAAACAATCACAGAGAATAGGTTAAAAATAAATTTGTCTCCCAAAATTGAAACTTTGAGGAATTTAGGCTGCCGAAAATTCCGCAACGTTATTTCTGGTCACCCTGTATAAAGAGGTCACTGTTTTTAAAGCCAAATAGAACAAAGAAAGACGATAACAATGAAATAACAACTCCAGGTATACACATGAAAAAGAGTAAAAGTGTAAAAGTGTTCTGGTAAATAAAAAATAGAAATGTGTTTGAACACTTCAATTTATAGCCGAAATTACTTAGCATAATCATTTTGTGCCGCTTCAAGTAGGCACTGAAGAATGAAAAGACTCTTATCAAAAATTTCTCTTTCCACTTCTGACTTTATCTCCCGTGAGTAACCCATATAGCACGAATTCTTTTCTCGAAGGCTTCGTTGAGTCATTGAACAACAAAGTTCGGATAGAGAGGTCTTTTTGCTATAAAAAAGAAGATTTTCTCCTGTCAAGTGCGGTAGCTAAAGAGATGTATTAGGTTGGAAAGGAAGTTCACGGAAAAAGTTTGACTGGAATTCCTTAAAAACGAATCCACCAATTCAAGAACATTTGCTTCTATTATTTTAAACTGTTATCCTTTTCACTTTCAGATGGTATCTACCCGCAGGTCGAGTCGAGGCCGGCGAAACGCACATTGTGTGTTTTTCTCTAGAGTATTGCTAGAGTATTTTGAAAAAGCTTAAATTTTACTACTAGATCTCAAATACAGGGTGTTCCAAAAAAAAGTCAGTTCAGCGCGATTTTTCGGAGAATTTCTAGTGGCTTCTGGTGGCTTCTGGTGGCTTCTGGTGGCTTCTAGTGGCTTCTGGTGTCTTCTGGTGGCTTCTGGTGGCTTCTGGTGGCTTCTAGTGGCTTCTGGTGGCTTCTGGCGGCATTACAACAATGCCAAAGTGAATATTTTCAGCGGGCAACTTTTTCATCTTTTTTTCACTTCTTCCCAATTTCCTGGCTTCCTATACATGAAATTTCTAAGCCCAAGGCTGCCACTACCATAAAGCTCACCACCATAAGATTTTTCCCATAAAATTGAAACTTTCTACTGACATCGTGAAGGCAACTTAGAGTTAATATTATTCTTTCCTAGGTGTAAACGGATCTGGGCTAGAATTTGGGTTAAGTTAGAGAGAGTGGATTCCTTTTGATGCCTGCCATCTCTTTGACACCCCGACAACCTGACTCAACTCCTCCAACGTATTAGAGGGGAGTCCCTGTGAAATGACCGACCTGTACTGCAGTTGTATAGACCCGGAAAATATGTATCTTTATTTACAGTAGTATAATAAGACGAATAGATTACAAATGAGTGAAAGGGAAAGGGGGGACTTCAAGTGAGAGTATCTTGTCCCACTTGAGTCCACTTGTCCTCCTAGGCAATCCCAAGGACCACCTCTTCTCGGCGATGAAAGGAATAAGCACAGGGGAGAACACATTTACATAAGACTAGACAAATCATTCAATAATAATAATAGTAACTAAAATATCAGTTTGGCTCGGAGCTGACCTGAGATAAAGATAAAGCTAGAATAAATGAGCAATACGCTCTATAATCCCTATTTTTGGCCAACAAAGAAGCTGTAAAGAAGCTGTAAGCTGTAAAATAAACATTTTTTGGTGTCACCTTCTTGGCACTGAGGAAATCACATACCTTTCATTTTGATTTCTTGACTCAATCTGTGTTTTCTCTTTGCTTTCAATGCTTCACTTTCATTATTTAGTTCTGACGAGATGCTACCTGAACTTCGTTTTTCGAAGGATTTCGATTCTTTCAAAGTGGAACCGGACCATTTGGAAGTAGTCTATGGGACCAAGACTTTTCGTTTTGGATACGCGATCAATTACCAGGATCGAAAATTCTTCATCAAGGCTTTGGGTAACACGCTGCTCTGTTTCCCAGGAATGTTGCTTCAGGTCGCCTTTTTATTTCTCTATCTAATAATTCAAAGTTTAATATAAATGAGACGATATAATTGACTCTTGATTATAAGACAACAGGAGAAAGCTTTAAATTGCCGACTCCATCCGAAAAATTATAATTTTTAGTGGCAAATCATTTCTTTTTAATTCGGTTAAATGAAGATCTGAGGAGAAATAGTTTCATCATGAACTTTCAGTGCCACAATCAAGGTGTTTGGCATGGAATTCCCGTAGATGTCACGACAAACTTTGAAGACATGCTCATGTTTGCTCAATTTGTGGAAAAGCTAGCAAGTGTTGCTGGCTATCAGCAGGTTGGATTTTGAAATGATTTATCTGCAAAATTCCTAAATGATTATCATTTGATTTTGGTTTTTGCAGAGTATGCCTTTATATTTTCTCATGCTTCACGAAATCAGTTTTTAGTCACGTGCTGTCAAATGCGATTCATCGGAAAGTATGACATCCGATTCGGGAGACGACGATGCAAGTGACGATGAATCGGATGACGCCAGCCAGGATCAAAACCTGCAATCGCGTGGTGCAGTTCTCATGTTCATCGAAGAAAGGGCTCATCCTCTCGAGATTTCCTTCCCCGGAGGATATTTAGAGATTGCTCATCCTCGGAGTGGCACTGTCTATCGATTCGCCTATCCTCCAGGCGCCAATCGCACGTATGAATACAATCCGACAGGTTTCGGTGCGTTCAAGGCCGGAAGAGCTAAATACCTCGTGAAGAATGTGATGCTGCAAGTTAGTGCTTTTGTTTTTGTTTGGTATCCTTTTACAAATTAGAGACTATAGTTCTTGAATCACCTCTTACAATTGTTGAATTTTAGAGTCCTTCCAATCAAAACGCTGGACAAGTGTTTCGGGGACGTGGAGGAGGCGGCCCTGCAGCGGGCGTGTTTGTGGACTTGGCCGAGGTGGATGTGTTCGTGGAGTTGGTGACCGCATCTTCGGAGTGTTTCAATGGTTACCGCCTTCAACAAGAGGGTTTTCAAAGGACCAATGAGCCGAGGCTTTCGGTATGTTTCTAATTTAATTTTTAATTTAATTTGGTTTTTAATTTGAACCTCTACATTTTGCGAAAATCCTTTTATTATTTTAATAATTGATTTAGAAATGACAAAATATTTAATTAAATTTAATTTAAAATCCATATTGATATGAATCAGAATTTTTGGTTTTTCAGGTTCCTGTTTCATCTCGTTCACTAAAGCCTCGTCCTTGTTCTTCAAATCAAAGCCAAGTGACTATTTATTTTGTAACAGAGTAGTGATCGGGACATGATTTGTTAAGTGATCGGAACATGATTAAAGGATGATTTGTGTTGTTCGTTTTTCATGTTAACCCCAAAGATCGGGACATAAATTTTTTAAAAACTCATTTGTATATTTCATTTTAAAAAACAATTGATTTCTTTACATAAAAATATAGTGCCTTATCTCCCAGGTGATAAACTTCGGCACCTTATCGTTGTTGCATGGACTCGTAATCTCGGTCACCAGACAACTAATTACGCTCACTTGTTTGCTGGAAGAGTAGTGATTAAATGGAGCTTTGAAATGGAGCCGCTGTCGAAGAACAAAGAAAGATTATGTTTGTTTATGTCGTCTAGGTGGGCCAATCTTTATGGTTTTGGACTCATTTTGTTACACTTATTGAGATCTACAAAATGAAACCAAAATCATAAAGATTGGTCCACTTAGAAGAAAGAAACGGTACTAGATTCGGGGGTGGCTACTTGGAGTGTAGTGCTGCGGTGGAGTGCCACAACTTTCTGTTATGGCCACAAAGTTATGGCGAGTTGCGCAAACGACCCAGTTGCGCAAATGACCCTATCGCGCAAAAAAAATTGCGGAAACTAGCCTACCCCGAGAAATTATTAAACGCATTTTTTGACCGTTTTTTGACCGTTTTTTTCAAGTTTTTTGTTGTTTTCAAGATTTTTCTTTATGCAATCCTTGTAGAGGATCCTTTTTTTGCTATCGAGAGTCTCCTTGGCGGCACTGGATTCGAAATCGGGGATAATCTGCCGTATGCCCAAAAAATGTCTTTTAAAAACGTGCTGTTTGCGCTTTTGCTGCGGGTTCTTTTTCCTGAGTTTGCTTTTTTCCTTCAAAAATTACCCTAAATAACGATAGAGTTGCTTAAAATTTGAAGCTAAACCAGCTATCATTTTGAGTTGATTTTTAAAGAAAAGTTTAAAAATTCAAAAGATTTATCATACAATTTGCACAATTCGATAAAAACATCTCAACTTTTGTCATCCGACTTTCATCGTTGACTGAGAGTCGACGACAACTCTTGAATTCAGATTCGATGATGTTTTTTGGAGATTCTTTGAGTTTGTCGCGATTTGCGGATGGCCGTGTTGAGCCAAGAAGCGACGGAAATAACGAAAGATTTCCCGTCTTGACTCACTCGAGACAGCCAGTAACCAGTACGGTTGATAGTAACCAGCAAAGGAGAAAACCCAGGAGCTCTGGAAAGGGTACTAGATTAGGCAGTCAATATATTCTCAGCCTCAGCCGAGCTACAACTACCGTAATCCCTTTTTACTATAGTCTTTTTTCGAATCCTTTAATATCCATGAATAACGGTATTCTATTTCTAAAGTACGTCTTCTCTTTCTTGATACAGAAATTCAAACAAGTCTAGCTTTTGGGTTTTGAAATGGTTAGAACCGTGAGAAAGTCATATGTAGAAACATATATTGAGTAGAAAAAAGTGGGTAGAAAAAAGGGTAATCGATGATTAATCTGTCTAATAGTTGACTACAATCCAAAATCGCAATTTAGGAGATAGCTCTAGTAAGAATTGGGAATTTGAGTTGTCTGCGCCAACGCTCAGAAATCATTGACAAGAATATGACACTAATACTTTTCTTGGCGTCGACTTGTAAATAATATTGGGTTGGTGCATTGAAAACTGCGGGACTTTAAACCAATATTTATTCAACATCCGAATAAAGCCATCATTCCAAATAATTTCCAAATAATTCATTATTATTGACGACTTCTGCCCATTTTACAGGCAATTTGCGGATTTCTCTTTCGTCGTAGGATTTTGGTTTTGAAACGAAAAACTTTTGGAGCCAATTTTTGACTCCTTCTTCCAGATCGAAGTGTTCTCCCGCAAGCTCATTACTCATAGTCCGGAATAAATAGTAATCAAAAGGGGCGAGGTCCGGACTGTAAGCGGGATGCGCCAAAAATTCCCAACCAAGGCTGCTTATTTTAGAGCGAGTCAGTTTTGCAACATGAGGGCGCGCGTTGTCGTGGTGGAACGTTGTCGTGGAACGATCTTTAACTTGGAGGGCCCATTCTTCTTTGGGGATTTATTCATCTTTTCCAACTGTTCACTGCATTTGATTGAATCAAGGATCTTTTTGCTATCCAGCAACTCCCAGTACACCACTCCCTCCATATCCCAGAAAACGCAGAGCATAAGCTTCTTCTGGTGCAAATCGGGCTTGTGGTCACTTTCGGGTTTCTCACCTGACCCCACGCATTGCCGCTTCCTCCAAAAGTTCACAGATAAAACCCATTTCTCATCTCCTGTCACAATTCGAGGAAGAAAAGATTTCCTTTCGTATTGTGAGAGATGGGCGGCACTGATCGAGGCGCACTACCACTTCTGGGGGTCAGTGAGGTCATGGGGCACCCAAGCCCCAAGTTTCGATTTAAATCCAAGGGTATGCAGGTGCCTTAGCACTGTAGCAAGATCAACCCCTAGCTCTTCTCCCAATTCACGCGATGACACCCGATGGTCGTTGGTAATGAGTTCGAGTAATTTGGAATCATCCAATTGGGGTGCCGCTCTACGGCCCTCTGTTTCTTTCAAAGATTTGTCCCCAGAACGAAACTTGGCAAACCATACTTGGCACGTTCTTTTGGAAGGTGTGGCCTCTCCATATATCTTTTAAATATTAGCAGCTGCCAAGCCTGTGCTCTTGTAGGAACTCATGAAGCATGACATGACGAATATGTCCCGGTGGCAGATTGTCAAGTGCAATAGAAGAAGTGAAGCAAATACCAAAAAATAAGCATAATTTTTCTCAATAATTAGAGGAAATGTTAAAGTAAACAAACCCCCCTTTCAACTGGTTCAATGGTGTTCTTTTCTTTATCTGCGAGTCCCGCGAAATAGTCGGCAGTTTTCAATGCACCAACCCAATAGAACAAAGTGAATTGGTGGATTCGTTTTTAAGAAATTTCAGTTCAAATCGTTCCAAAGACTTTCTTGTCAACCAAACTATGATCGAACATTTACAAAGTTTTACACCTTCTCTATATTTTGTAAGAAAGCAAGAGATTTTTTTGAAACTTACCATTGAATTGAAAACAGCGCTTTCGAGTGTGGGATTGTCCGCGAAAGCCGTGTAGGCCATTAGACTCTGAAAGTGAAAAATATGGACACTTCCGCAATCTTTTTTCCCCACGCCAACGAAAACAGGATAAATGCTAATTTCCCCGGACATGATTCTAGTTTGGTATTATGGGAAAATAGTATAAATGACTTTGTTGGGTTTATATTCACTAGGTCTGACTTAAATCTATTCAAAATCATCTCAAAACTAGGAAAAAATATGCTAAAATTCAATGAAGTAAGATGTCAAAGAGCTTGCATATAAACTTGTTGGCCATACGGTTGGCAATGCATACTAACTTGTTGGCAATGTGGCAATACGAAACATAAGGTATCCAGGGTGTGTCATAATTACCCATAATGAAGCGCATCCACAAAAAGTAGAATAATTTTGCGATTTTTTCTGTTTCCGTTTGTCAGATTAGAATTTAGAACATTCACGAATAAGAAATTTGTGTTTCTTTCGTGTAGAGCACAAAAAAAGCTACTCGAAGTTTCTAGGAATTGGCTACAAACATGAAGATACGTGCGAAAGTGAAACCTGATAGATGGTCGGTGGAATGGCGAGGAGAGTGCTGATGAGAGAGATACCCAAAAGGCTCCATTGACCCTGACTATTGATGTTTCTAAAGGAAATGAAGAAATTATTATAATAGATATGAAGATTATTATAATAGATACACTACTGGACAATGAAATATCATATTTGAAAAAACACTTTCGCACTTTCGCGCGTCTGTAGCTCCCTTTTCTTTGCCGTATCTCTAAATATTAATATTACCATTGTGTAGTCCTTGAAAAGAGCTTTCAGAAAATGTATAACACTAATAGTTTAAACTCAAAGACAAGTGAATTACAGACGCGCGAAGGTGACGATCGTTTTTCAAAAATGATATTTCATTGTCCAGTACTGTATGTTAGATAGTAGATTTTAGATTTTAGATAATGAAAGCTAAGGGTCACGGGGTTTACGGTAAAGCGCAACTTTTAGAAACGCAACTTTTTAGAACTTTTATTCAAGACGAACAACTATCGTGCTTAACTTAAGCTAAGTTTTTACAAAGCTACAAGCTACATGCGTCTACATAATCCCGAGATTTCAGACGATTCATGCTGTTCGTAACACACAGAAAAACTAGCGAGTTTTAATGTAAAGAGATTCAAGATATTCAGCTATGACTAACGGATTTGTACTTGATCCGCTTAAAATTTATGTCTACTGTAATACTTTCGTTTCAATATTTTCTCGTTGCACAAATTTCCGTGTGAACTACCGGATCATGCTTTTGGGTGATCTTTGCGCTGTATAGCTATGGGAAGACAGAAAAACTCCCATTTCTTTGCAAAGAAGGGTTTCTTGGCAGCTGTTCAATTTGATTGTGGGTCATTGGACCCCGCCCCTTTGCCATTGGCAACCTAACTTTAAGCTCAAATTTCTTGGTGGTGGGCTGCCGATTTTAAATATACTTGGTATCATTCGATGCGTCAAGTCTTTCTCTATCGATTGATACCAAGAATATTCAAATTGAACAGCCAAACACCAAGATATTTGAGCTCAAAGTTAGATTGCCAAAGGCAAAGGGGGCGGAGCCTCGCGTATAAAAGAGGTTGGGCGTATAAAAGGCGCCCCGCCTCCTTTGCCATTGGCAATTCAGCTTTGGCCTCAAATATCTTGGTGTTGGGTTGTCCAATTTAAATAGTTTTTATACCAATCGACAGAGAAAGCCTTGGCGCATCCAATGATACCGAAATTATTGAAATTCGACAGCCAAACACCAAGATATTTGAGCTCAAAGTTATATTGCCAATGGCAAAAGGGTCGGGGCGATTGTCAGCCCTTTTATACGCGAGGCTCCACCCCATTTGCCATTGGCAATCTAACTTTGAGCTCAAATTTCTTGGTGTTCGGCTTCTCCAATTGAAATAGTTTTTGTACCAATCGACAGAGAAAGACTTGGTGCATCTAATGATACCAAGAATCTTTAAATTAAACAGCCCAACACCAAAGAATTTGAGCTCAAAGTTATATTGCCAATGGCAAAAGGGACGGGACTTGTATCGAATGTTCGATAATCTCTCACTAACCTCATTTTCCAGAGTGTGATCACGTTCATTACAAAACACGAAACGGTGGCAATGATCAATTGGAGAGCATAGTAGAAACGATTCCACTGCAAAAATGAAAGCAAATTTGCTAAGTAAATACCTCAGTGCTTAGGCTCATTGAGCTATTTAAATATCCAGGCTACAGTACTATTTCTACAGCACTACAGTACAGTACTATTTCTTAGCCCATAGATTATTCTCAACTCTCGAATAGATTATTGATTCTCTTTTCTGATATCTATGTGTTTTTCCCTAAATTTAGGGCTTAGGGCCTAGGCCTTGTATATTGTTTTTACCAAATTACTCTTGTAAATAAATGTATTCTTTTAAAAAACCAGCGACATTTCATACTTTTAGACCAAATTTGTGAACTCACCGCATCAAAATCGATCACTTGCGAGTAGCCCATTTTCTCGTTTTTCCATCCGTACAAAAATATGAAAACAATCGTGTAGCTTTGCGCGAAAAACATGAGAAAAACGCAGAAAGCGATCGCTCGTCGTAAATTGTGCGATTGCCAGATCTAAAGTTTTAAGGAAATTTTGGAGAAGTTAGAGTAAATGAATGAGTGCTTTAGCTGTAGCTTTATTTAAATTTCAAACTACAGTACCCTCGTGTGCTCGGTTGGCAAAAGCACAATGGTGAGCCGATTCGCCGACATGACCACATCCAAATAATAATGACCGTCACGGAAAATCTAAAGTGCAATGGAGTACTGTCGTTTAAAGGATCCTCAAACAGCTATAGTATAGTTAAAAGCTTACTGTAGCCCGCTCACCTTTGTAAAAAATCCATTAATCGTTCGCCCTGGTGGCCAGCTATTGAAAAAAGGACGAATCTGGTAGAAGGGGAAAGAGATCAAATCCAACATGCCTCAAATTCTAGATTTACGATCGACTTTAATGAAAATTCATAGTATATAAAAATGTCATTGGCAAGCTAACTTTGAGCTCAAATTTCTTGGTGTTGGGCTGACGAATTTAAATATTATTGGTATCATTAGATCAATATTTTTTGTACCAATCGACGGAGAAAGACCTAGCGCATCTTATCATATCAAGAATATTTAACGCCAAGAAATTTGAGCTTAAAGTTAGATTGTCAATGACAAAAGGGAAAGCGCGCTTATCAAATGCTCGATCAAATATCAAATGTCCCCGGGTCACCGTAATAAATTTAGAAATAGTAGACGAAAAGAACTATTATAATTCTAACGCATTGCTATTCATTACCGTACACCATGTCCAATTAATACCCAGATTTACAGTA
Organism: Mesorhabditis belari; assembly: GCA_958450365.1. Taxonomy (NCBI): domain Eukaryota; kingdom Metazoa; phylum Nematoda; class Chromadorea; order Rhabditida; family Rhabditidae; genus Mesorhabditis; species Mesorhabditis belari. Next base: position 483,934 of record CAUEEP010000939.1, read on the forward strand.
CCTAAATACTTGGCTACAGTAACTAATGAAGAGATAGAGTAAGATTATAAAGATATAGAGATTTATGGATTACGATAGCTGGGGAATGCTAGAAAATCACCCACCTATAGCCAGAAATATGGTGTAAAATGGTGAGTGAAAAGTTTTACTTTTACTCGTCCAAATCGAGTATTCGACAAGAGAATATAAAGAAAAGGAAAAATATTCGAAAAGTTGGCCCCAAGTGGGCATTTTTGGATGAGTTGTCGATTGCGTAGCTGAATTTACAAAGAAGAAAATATCACAACTCTAAAAATGATTCTCGGAAAACTCCTGGAATTTTCTTTGAGGGCGTTTTTGAAAAAAGTGGTTTTGAAAGAAAGTTGCGCGTAATTTGGGTGAGAAAATTTTTGTTGCTTCTTTCCGCGAACAGCACATCTGAACAATGGACGTGACTTCGAAGAGCTTTTCGAAGAGCTTCACGAAACAGGTAAATCAATTAACAACATCAATAGACACATCACTATCATAGCCATTATCATCTAATATTAGCAAGATGATCGTTGATTTCATTTGTTGCTTGTTCTTCTGCTTGAGCATCCTTGCTTCCTCCGATTTTTTGGCAAAAACTGTATATAAATAGCCATTCTACGCGTTTCTACAAGCGTTTGTAGTCTGACTTTATAGTCTGACCGTTTTCCAAATGGTAGGCAACTTAGAAAGCTATCATAATCTTTTCTTTCAAAAAAAATGCTTTCCCAAATGGTCCACCTTTTAGAAAACGCACTGAGGTCTAGAAACGTTTTGTTTTAGTCTTTTTTTTCTGCTATTGCTAATAGCAGAAAATTTAGAGGATTTTAACAATTGTAGTCGCAATTTTTAATCAATAATTGGTTATAACTTTTATTAACAATTAACAATAACAAGTAAAGAGGATAAGATTCTGAAATCCTAAGATTTGAAACGATTTTGATTCTATTTTGACTCTATTTTGACTCTATTTTGACTCTATTTTCTTTTTCTTCGCGCACGTGGAGTACCGAGTGGCTTGGGTGGGCCGGAGAGGACAAGGGAATAGTTGCTAAATAGAATAAAATAAGAATAGATTACTGTGAGATAGAGTACTGTAGAATTGTACAGTGGAAAAGCTACCGTAATCTGACTAGACTATAGTACTAATGTAGCAGTAATACTACAAAAAGCTACCGTAATCTGACGTCGATAAAAGGCTGTTGTACTCGGGTGGATTATGATAGCTTTTAGTGTCTTTTAGCTTTTAGTGCCTTTTAGAAAACAGTCTACTTTGTCTACTCATCAAAAGACGACTTTGTCTAAATACAGTTTCATTTAACATGAACAAGCGCTTTTTAGAATCAAAAGCCTCCTTTTGGTTGGATTACGGCAGCTTTTAGACAACACTGAAACTTGTAACTTACCCTCTTTGTTGTTTATGTGCCACTGGAATCGCTTCTTTATGAGCCCCAAGAGCCATGCCAATCTTGTCAATGATTGGAGCGGAAAAACGAGTGAATGCCGACCATTCCACTGGATAAATTCGATTATCAGGATCTAAAATAGACGTTATTGACTTGAGTCATTGAGTTATTGAGTTATTGACTTGAGTTATTGAGTTATTGACTTGAGTTATTGAGTTATTGAATTGAGTAGACCGGGCTACGGTAGCTGGGACATGCTTTAGAGAGACTAAGGATTACGGTAGCATACAGATGTATCCCATTTTCCATTCTTCACTATTTAATCGATAGGAAATGATTTGGTTTTACCGATTGTTAGCGCGAAAGCGATTGTATGAGCTAGTAAACGATCGCATTCCATTTTCCCGATGTTCACCGTCAGCACTTTGTTTCGAGCGAGGGTTTTTTCGGATTCTAAAAGAAATTATATAGCAATGGATATATAGCCGCTTACGAAATTCAGCCGCTAACGAATGAGGGTATTTCCGGGCATCCAATCAAAAAGTCATCCACATAAAAAATGTTCATAATACATATATTTTATAATAAATTTTTGAAATTAACTCATTTGGTTCAGTAGAAAAATTTTTTTGAGCCCCCAAAGTTTAGGTTCAAAAATGGCTATAAAAAATTTTCTACTCAGCCAAAAAACTTGCCTAATAGCTCATTTTGTAGCCAATTTGATGTAGTTTCTTAAAGTAAAGCTACATTGAACATTTGTTTTTCAAAGCTAGGAGAAAGAGGGGGAGGAACGACTTCAGTTGAACTCGGTCGCTGTTTTCACATTTGAGAATTGCCCCAAATTTGTTCCTCGCCCTGTTTCTCCTACTTTCAACGAAAAATTGTTTTAGATGGCTTTACTTTAAGAAACTACATCAAATTGGCTACAAAATGAGCTATTAGGCAAGTTTTTTGGCTGAGTAGAAAATTTTTTATAGCCATTTTTGAACCTAAACTTTGGGGGCTCAAAAAAATTTTCTACTAAACCAAATGAGTTAATTTCAAAAATTTATTATAAAATATATGTATTATGAACATTTTTTATGTGGGTGACTTTCTGATTGGATGCCCGGAAATACCCTCATTCGTTAGCGGCTGAATTTCGTAAACGGCTACGACATATAGATTTAAAAATATATTAGCCATTGAACTCACTGAAATATTTATCCTGAATCGTCTCGAGGATAATCATTGGAAATGGACCGTTCTTTGTGGATAAAGTTGAGAGACTTGATCGACCCTTGGTCGTCTGAAATTTAGAGCAATTTTCTAGACGACAATCGGCTACATTATGCGAATTTTTCATTGGATTAGAGTAAATATTGAGCTTACTTTAATGAGATATAGCATTGCAGCACAGAAGCAACGAAGGGTACAAATTGTCGAATCTTTGCCATTACTGCCAAGCCAGTGCTTGTAAAATGGCGGGAAGTCTGAATCGTTGTTTTATTAAAGCAAAAAAACGATAGTCAATAACAGGGTGCTTATAAGAAATCAGCTGAAAAATCCCTCTAATAGCGTTTTTGTTAAGGCACAGTTTTTGTCGCCGTGGCACAGTCGAGAACGCGCTTGTCTACTGCTTCTCTATGGCTTGTCTATGGCTTGTCTACAGCTTGTCTATGGCTTGTCTATGGCTTGTCTACGGCTTATGGTGACTGTTATGGTGACTAAGGTTATGGTGACTGTTTGGTGGTCCGCAGCCGGTCTCATCCATCACAGCTTTCTGAATCCGGGCGAAACGATTACGGCGAGGAAGTACTGCCAACAAATCGACGAAATGCACCAGAAATTGCGGCGAATGTGCCCGGCATGGGTCAACAGAAAAGGTCCAATTTTTTTCCAATTCTTCTCCACGACAACGCTCGTCCGCACGTCGCACCACCGACCCTGCAAAAGCTGAACGAACTGAGCTACGAAACTTTGCCTCACTCGCTATATTCGCCTGACCTTTCGCCTACCGACTACCCTTTTTGAAGCACCTAGACCCCCCGTAGTACCACTTAATTTTTGAATTTCTTGATTTTTTTTATTTTAAATGGCACAACTACAATATATTCTAAGGTTTTCTAAAGAAATTTTAGCTTTATTGGTTAAAACACGGTCGAGAAAATCTTTTGAAGTGCCACTTTGGAGTCCCTCTAGCTCTATAAATTCATTAAACTTCATTTTTTAAACAAGAAAAATGTAAAATTGTTTTGAGGAAGCTTTTCTGAATGAAAATCGTGAAAAATGGCAGCATGCCGGAAAGAGATCGAGTAATGCTCACTCAAAAACTTGTCACATGAGTTATGTGACTCGAATTCGAAAGCTTTCGGTCTGTAAATGTAGCCAAGATTCTGGCCTTTAAATTTCTAAATAACACTTGCCACTTTTGAAATAAATTCGACATTTGCTAGCTGCTTTTACAAAAATTGTGCCAGAACTTTTGGGATATATAAAAAGGAAGTGTCCGTCCGTTCGTCTGTCTGTACGCGCGAGTTCTCGGCTCCCCGTGAGCCGATTTACATGGTAAAATTTCGTATAAAACTTTGCACGCTTATAACTTTTGACAGAGTGCTCCATAGCAGAAATGGAAAATAGATTCAGAATCAGCGCAAAATTCTACGTCGGCCAGTATATGGGTCGTGCCATTTGCCTGCTTTTACTGCTGCTTTTACAAAAAGTTGTGCCAAAACTTTTGAGAAAACTTTCAAAAGCTTTCAAGCTTTCAAAACGCACCATTTTTCGTCTCATTTTTCCATTCATAGTTGAACTCATCGTATCCTTTTGACATCGTGCTTTGACAAAGATCAGCGAAACTCTCCATCTGAATTGTGTGTGGAAGTAAAAACGAAACTCTCCATCAATTTCAGTGCACCAGAAAGCGTGTGCTTCTAAATTCACCTCTTCATCGGTGACAAAAAGTGCTCTTGGGTAGACGTCTTTGCCAAACATTACTTCAAGATTAGCTTTGGGTAAAACATCGGAAACTTCCTGAAATTCTCAAATTCTCAAAATCTCAAAGCTGAATGTTTTTAGCATTTTTTAAGTGCCAACTTCTGCCAAACCTCAGTTCTAATGGCTGTGATTCCATCAATCGAGAAGCTTTCCCCTTCTTTTTTGATCACCGACGTCGAAGCGAGCGCTGTTTCTTTCATTTCGACCATTGTTTCCTTAAATTTTTAGTCTTTTAGATACTTTCAAGTCTTTTCCCGACTTTCAAAGGTTTTTGAAAGTCTTTGAAAGCCTTTGAAAGTCTTTTAAAGCCTTCGAAAGGCTTTGCAAGCCTTTGAAAGTCTTTGAAAGCCTTTGCAAGCCTGCTGAAAATATACACTGCTTTAACTGTTGAGAATTTCATCGTTGTTAACTTTTTGTTTTTGTTTATAAATTTAAAATTGATTTTTGATTTATAAAAGAGAAATAACTTAAAAAGACAATGAAGACTGAAAAGCAAAAGTCCTGCGTGGCGGGGATCGAACCCCAGCCTTCGCCCTTGGTTGTTCGCCTTGTAACGTAGCAACTTGCCACTCTGCCATCGAGTGACCTGTGAAGACAGCTTAACTTCGCATGATGAAGACCTCCAAAAAGCTGGCCTCCAAAAGAGCTGACCCCCAAAAGCCTAAGGCCCCAAAAAAATTGAGCTGGGGGCTTCATGATGCGAAATTAACCTGGCTTTGCAGGTTGCTCGGTGGCGCAGTGGTAAGTTGCTACCCTACGAGGCGAAAAACCGAGGGCGAAGGCGAGGGTTCGATCCCGGCACTCGAATTTTCTTTTCAAAAAAGTCAATGAAGACTTTAGTTCAATCTTCATTGACTTTTTTCAATCTTCATTGACTTTCTTCTTCTCCTTTGTTCCTTGCCATTGCAAAGGATTAGGCAGAAAATAATGAGAGGTTCAGGTCAAATTGACTTCAAATTAGGGTCAAATTGAGTAGAATGAAGCAGTTAAAGTTCAAAAAAATCCATAATGATCCTTGTTAGAATGACAATATTATTATATTGCATTGACTAACATCTTGCACTTGTCGTTTCTCCATTTGGTCCATCGTTTTAAGCTTCTTCGTGTCACCGAAAGTTTGCGAGAGTGAGATGCGTTTTGTTGCCTTTTTCTCGAGCTCTTGATCCTCGAATACGTGAGAGGAGCGGCTGGAATTAGTTTTTTGGACTTTAGTTTTGGACTTTAGTTTTAAACTTTGTTTTTGAATAGCTACAAGTTTGATATCTTTATTGTACCGTTTCGCAGCACGAGCCTCGATCGCTTCGACGGGTTGTGCAGCGACATTGTAGAGATCGGCTGGTTGAAATTGAACCTGTGATCAATTTTAACATTTACTCTCAGCCAACCCATTTCCTAAACTACACCTTTTACAGTAAAGCTACGTCCAACCGCTAGTTCTCAGCCCAATTTTGACTTCATTGACTGAGCCTTCTGATTCCTCAACGAATAAACCCAAAATTGGGCTGATCGATTCTACAGGATGGTTCAGAATTATGGCGACAACTTTTTAGGAGAACAGTTTTTTCCAAAAAAACTTTCCATCACAAGTACCACGTATTAAATAGTATTCGAAAGCGGAAAATCTCAGTTAGAATCCTATTTACGTGCAATTTAAAGGGACTGACGCGAAAGCGGCGCGGCGCGCTTTCTAAAGGGTGGATACGCTACCGTATCCCGCACAAAATCTCCCCTTTTGCCATTCTTTTCATTTTTCGGCATTCGATACCGATTTCGGCAACATTCACAATTCCGATGGAATCATGAATGTTGTCCGGCTTCTATGCCGAGTCTCGCTAATTTTTTTCTCCCTTCGTAAAATTTATTATGTTCTTGTAGCGCGCTTTTAAAGTACCCCTTTCCCCTCGTTCGTTCCCTCCTTTATATTGTTCTGCCTTGTTTTGTTCTGCTTTGTTTCTTGTTTAAATCTCTAAAATGGTTTTGTTTTGTTTCCCTCGGCTCCCTTCTACTCCATTGTCTTCGAAGCTTTTTGTTCGTGCCGTATAAACTTAGCTTAATCAATTCTCTTTCAAATAAAACACATAAAATCTACCAAATCAAATTGCCGCGATCTTCTTGGTATTCTTCTTGACATTCTTCTTGACATTCTTCTTGACATTCTTCTTCTTCTTAGCATTCTTCTTCTTAGCATTCTTCTTCTTAGCATTCTTCTTCTTAGCATTCTTCTTATTGACATTCTTCTTCTTGGCATTCTTCTTCTTGGGTGTCTAATTATTTTAGAAAAGGATTGGTGAGTGAAAAAGTATTTGGTAAGGTTAGATAGTTGCTAACTTCTCAGCTAAATTATCTTTGTAATTATTTTTTTTTGTAAAAACACAGTTTTAAGTCATAAAAGGCCGTTGGAATGCACCCAAGTTGCATGAAATTCAGAATGATTCAGCAAGAATGGTGGTTAGAAATACCAAAAGTCATTGCGTGCCAACGGAAGCGCGACTCTCATCTTTTAGAGCCTAGATAAAAGTTTTGATATAGGCTCTAAAGCTTCGATACTTCGATCGACTAAATATTGAGCACTGCTGCAGGAAACTCTAGTCAGTCTAGTCTAGTCAAGACTAGATCAGACATCTAGACTAGTCAGAATTTAGCTGAGCTCAGAATCTCTGAAAAATCAGAGATTGGTTTGATTTTGGCTGAGCTAGACTCAGTGGAAGTGAGTCCAGGTAATTATGCCAGTATAATACGTGACACTTGTGACGGGAAGTTTTTTTGGAAAAAATGTCCTTCTAAAAAGTTGTCGCCAAGTGAACTGACTGTTTGATTACGGTAGCTTTAGATGTTTTATTTTTCTTTTCTTACCTCACCAGTCCCCTTATGCACCATTGCAATCACATAGTCGTACTCGTCGTCGATTTCTTTTTGTCCAATCATTCTTGCTCGATCGTTGCTCTAGAAGTGTACGTTGTGTATCTGTAAACACACCCCTTCTGGTGCACTGAAGTCCTCATTTTTCTAGCGCAATCAAGTCGTTTTTACAAGAAAAATGAGGAATTGAATGCGCCAGAAAGGACCAGGAGCGAACACAGAGTTTAAGAACAGAGTCCAAAGTACACAGAGTCCAAAGACAGAGTCCAAAGAACACAGAGTCCAAAGAATATCAGAGTCCAAAGAACAGTCCAAAGAGCAGAGTCCAAAGAACAGAGTCCAATGTACATCAGAGTCCAAAGAACATCAGAGTCCAAAGAACAGAGTCCAAAGTACATCAGAGTCCAAAGAATATCAGAGTCCAAAGAACAGAGTCCAAAGAGCAGAGTCCAAAGAACAGAGTCCAATGTACATCAGAGTCCAAAGAATATCAGAGTCCAAAGAACAGAGTCCAAAGAGCAGAGTCCAAAGAACAGAGTCCAATGTACATCAGAGTCCAAAGAATATCAGAGTCCAAAGAACATAGTCCAAAGAGCAGAGTCCAAAGAACATCAGAGTCCAAAGAACATCAGAGTCCAAAGAACACAGTCCAAAGAACAGAGTCCAAAGTACCAGAGTCCAAAGTACATCAGAGTCCAAAGAACAGAGTCCAAAGTACATCAGAGTCCAAAGAACAGAGTCCAAAGAACACAGAGTTCAAAGAATATCAGAGTCCAAAGAATGAGACTTACCATATTTTCAAGAATGATTTCCTCATCACCAAGTAATTGCGAGATTTGGATCTAAAAATTTGGGGTTAAAAAAGAAAATCGAAGTCATTGAATCAAATCAAATCAAAATCAAAGACAAACATTTCGATAATCGTTGACAATAGTGTGCTGCATTTGGCAAACAATCGACCGTGGCTGCGGCTCGTTTTTTGCGCTTTTTCGACGCATCCTGAAAATTTCTATATTATCAAAAGTTATCTGATATAAATATCCAATATTTTTACAGTAATATTATAATATAAGTTTGTTAGCTTTAATTAGCTTTAATAGCTTTAATATTAGCTTTAAATCTTTTAAATTCAAGTTTTCTAACTTTGTAAATGCAAAAAGTTTTCAATTTCTCCAAGAAAACCCTCGTTTGCTTTAAGCAAATCGAAAAAATCCGAAAAAATCTCTTTATCAGATAAATATTTATTTACAGATATGCAGATTTCAAATAAAAAACAGATAAAGATCTTTAGTTGAAGCCATTAGTTGGAACCATGATCAAATGGGAAGAGTTCGAGTCCTGGAAAGAGTTTTGGCTTTAGATAATGTTAGTTATTGCCGTAAACATTCTAATAGAAGAGTCGGCTCTTTATTTTTCTTTCTCTTTTATTTCTCAATATTCCTCTAAAATTCTTTTTCGTGCCCTAACAGTATACCCAACTTTTCAAGAGCTCAAAATTGGTGTTTTTGTTGCTTTTTCAGCCGATTTTCATTAATTAAGCTTTTTCATTAAGCTTTTTTAGTCTAAGAATATTATTGCCTTTGAAACTATTGCCTAAAAAGCCTTTTAAAGACTTTCAAAGGCTTTCGAAGGTTTTAAAAGACTTTCAAAGTCTTCGAAAGCCTTTGAAAGCCTTTTAAGGACTTCGAAGCCTTTGAAAGTCTTTGAAAGCCTTTGAAAGTCTTTTAAAGTCTTTTAAAGCCTTCGAAAGGCTTTTAAAGGCTTTCAAAGACTTTCAAAGGCTTTCGAAGGTTTTAAAAGACTTTCAAAGTCTTCGAAAGCCTTTGAAAGCCTTTTAAAGGCTTTTAAAGTCTTTTAAAGCCCTTTAAAGCCTTTGAAAGCCTTTTAAAGCCTTTGCAAGTCTTTTAAAGCCTTTGCAAGTCTTTGAAAGCCTTTGAAAGTCTTTGAAAGTCTTTGAAAGGCTTTCGAAGGTTTTAAAAGGCTTTTAAAGTCTTTTAAAGCCCTTTAAAGCCTTTTAAAGCCTTTGAAAGTCTTTGAAAGCCTTTTAAAGTCTTTGAAAGCCTTTGAAAGTCTTTGAAAGCCTTTTAAAGCCTTTTAAAGTCTTTTAAAGCCCTTTAAAGCCTTTTAAAGCCTTTTAAAGTCTTTGAAAGCCTTTGAAAGTCTTTGAAACCATTTTAAACCCTTTGAAAGCCTTTCAAATTGTTTAAAAATTTTTAAAAGATTGAAAGAAAAGAAAAACGAAAAAGAAAAAGCGTTATCTCAGGTTTGAAAAATCAGAAAAATCAAAAATTTCATCTAAAAGAGCTCTTCAATAAGAATAAATACGGTATTATGATTTCCTGGAGAAATTTGGAGCTATAAAAGTCTTTGAAAGCCTTAAATATTTAGATACAGTAACCTAACTCACTCGTAACAAATTCTCATCTTGACCCAGTGAGTTACTGATCACCAAACGGCCATCCTCAGTTGTGCCGAGTTGAACGGGTTGACTGATCTCGGTGGCGGTTACGAATTGACCGTTCTCTAATCGCAGCATCTGAAAATTGATCTTTGAGCTCAAATCTGTAAACACACCCTTTCTGGTGCAGTGAATCCTTTATTTTACTTGAAATGAGAAGTTGTTTCTGAGAGAAACTGAGTGCACCAGATGAAATGTACAAAAATTGAGAGATTTTAATCTTTGGAACAATTCTGCTTATTGAAAAACTCAATTTTTCTCAGAACACCAAATAGCTTGGTACTTTTAGCAAAAATCCTTGCAAAAATGGCGCCAAAATCACGAGAGCCGCCTTATATACGACACCTTTTAAAGATATTCAGTCATTTAACTGATTTGTTAGCAAATTCTCTTTCAAATGTAAAGATATTCTATTTAATCGACGTGTAAAAAGGATTACTCGTAGCTATTCGGCCAAAAAGGTGGATTATTATTATCAGCAGAAAACGCTTTGTTCGTGTTTTTCCGCTGGGAAGGCGGGGAACCCATTCAAATGACTGAAAATACCGTATTCCATGTTAAGCCCGCCTCATTTTTAAAAATGGACCTAAAAATGAGATTCCCCATAGCCGAAAACCCCTGGGAGCAAAATATCGCAAAATAACGCTGGATACTTTGCCTTTTAACCGATAGAGCAAACGTAATTATGGAGCGTCGCGTTTGCGCACAGACGGACAGACAGACAGACGAGAAGGATTACTGTAGACAGACAGACAGACAGACGAGAAGGATTACTGTAGACAGACAGACAAACAGACAGACGAGAAGAATTACTGTAGACAGACAGACAGACAGACGAGAAGAATTACTGTAGACAGACAGACAGACAGACGAGAAGGATTACTGTAGACAGACAGACAGACAGACGAGAAGGATTACTGTAGACAGACAGACAGACAGACGAGAAGAATTACTGTAGACAGACAGACAGACAGACGAGAAGAATTACTGTAGACAGACAGATAGACAGATGAGAAGGATTACTGTAGACAGACAGACAGACAGACAGACGAGAAGGATTACTGTAGACAGACAGACCGAGCGATATTATTGTTATTATTATTATTATTATTTGGTCCCGGTCGACGCTAAGCTATATATAGCACTCTATATAACGGAGAAATTTTTTGGCCCCTTGCATTCCGTTATGGAGAGAGTTGACTGTATTATTATTACCAATTGTTGTCCTTCATTGCCCTCAGGGATCAGGTATTGAACGTTATCCAATCCAAATTGTCCACCACCAGCCACAGCCACCATTTGAGTCGCTTGCATTGATTCGGCCGCGTTTTGAGATGACTAAAGGAAATCGAATAGTTAGATTTGCACTTATTCAAGCACAAAATACAGTGTTCAGTATTTACGGCGACTTCTTTTTGGTATAAAGGTGGTGGGAATAAAACCAACGCTCACATATCTTTTCAAAAATAAAAAGATTGCAAGCCTCAGCCAATAAGTGTTGGCAACTGTTCGAAAGACCTGATCGATCGATTGATTCGATTGATTCGATTGATTCGATTGATTCGATTGATTATTGGGGACTTGGATGACTTTTAATTTGAAAGAATGTTAAAGAAGGATTTGAAAGAAGTTGAAAGTTGAAAGATTTAAGTTTTAATTGATTTAAGTTTTGTATTGGCGCTTAGGAGCTACCAAAAAGAAGCGCTCAATATTTCGTCTGTTCAAATTTGTTAAATCAACTTCGTCAACTACTCAAATTGCAGCATCAAGATCAAGGTTACCCAGGAAACACATACAACACATTCAAGGGCTTGTAAAATGAGTTGTATATCTCCAATCGGGAAACTTTTAAGAAGCAAATGTAGCCAAGATTAAAAGCTTCAATATTTATACAACACTTTGCACATTAGGATTGAACTTGACGCTTGGGAGCTACCAAAAAGAAACCGTTGTAAAGACTGAGCGTACAGTTGCGTACAGTAAAGCGTACAGTCGAACTTCGATACGAATCGCTTGGGAACGTAAACTTCGATATAAAGAACCCAAAACGTGCCTCAAATTTTCTGCTTAGCTGCCCTGGACGGCCACTGATTACATTTGGCTGGGGCAACTACGCAGAAATTTTGGGTACGTTTTAAACTTTCAAATAATTAATTAAAATCGTTGTATCGAGGTTTGTTATATCGAAATTCGACTGTATATTTATTTTCAAACAAACCCAATTATTCGGCACCGATGTTTTCTTGATCTCCTCTCGTGGCACGATATCGATCAAGAAGTCAAAGTGATCATTTCTTGAGCAAGCCGCTGTGATATCATTCTAGAATTCACTTGGACGAAATTTTCCTTTAAATTTCGAACTTTTTGCAAAGTTTTCCTTCGTTGCTCTTCCGTATTTGCCCAGGCTTTCAATGTGATTTCTTCGATGAAAAGCTCGGCAGCTTTTGAGAGAAAAAGGGGCGCATCTTGGGCGATCATCTGAAAAATAAATCTGAAAAAAAAGTGGATAGATTTGGTAGAAATAGAGACAAGAATACGGTAGAAAGAGAAAATTTGGCGTGTTTTAGAAACCACATTCGTTAATCAGTTCTATAAATCGGTTTCTTACTTGTCCCTCCATCTCGAAATCAATCTTCATGATCTTTTTTACGCGCGCCATTGGCAATTCGCATTTACTGCTCGCCTCTGTGTAAAAGCTCTGAAAATTGAAGAATGTTTTATTTACTTTGTAGATTCTAGCATAACTTGTACGGTGTACGATTGTACGATTGTACGATTGTACGATTGTACGATTGTACGATTGTACGATTGTACGATTGTACGATTGGACGATTGTACGATTGTACGATTGTACGATTGTACGATTGTACGATTGTACGATTGTACGGTGTACGATTGTACGATTGTACGGTGTACGATTGTACGGTGTACGATTGTACGGTGTACGATTGTACGATTGTACGGTGAATCACATAGCTCCAAAGTTATCAGGTCAGGTCAGACAATGCTGGGTCAAGGAGTCAGTTGTTTGAACTGGTTCAATCCTTGACCCAAAAGTCTGGATTCAAGATCTGGTTTATTCTGCTAGTGCTTACGAGTGCTAGAGTTCGATTGAAACTTCTCTGTATAAATCTACTCACCCCCTTCTCTTCCTTGAACACTTTCTTCTTTTCATCCCAGAATCTAAATTTAGATTTGTTCAATGGCACTGTGCTTTTAGACTTACTTATCAGTGCTAAATAGAAAGCTGCTTTACTGCATACAAGTTGCTTTACTTCTACCGTAATCCATTTCCTAATCTGCACTGTGAGCCTAAGTCTAACTAGGGAACTAATGTTAAACTAATGTCTAACTAATGTTGTCAAGTCAAGCTCGAGTTTTCACATGAGCCCCGGGCCATCTGGTAGTTCATCGAGGACTCTGAATGTGCTGTTAGTTTTTCTGGAACGTTTCTGTAACGCAAGATATTTGCATTCTATGGACATGGAAAACGGCCTTTTTAGGCTGATTTACAAGCTTTTACAGCTTTACAAGCGCAAGCTTACAAGCTTCTCATCCCTAACTATGCTCTGATGGCCTAGTGGTTAGTTAGGCGTTAGGTTAGGTTAGTGTGGCTGCGTTTGAAACTTTTTCCCTTTGTTTCGAATCCCTTCACTACCCACTCTTTTTGCTTTTTTTGTTTAATTATCAAAAAACTATTTTTTTTATTTTAAATAAGTTTATTACAACGACTAACTGCTTATTAAAAGAGTAAATAAAAGTAAAAGAGTAAATAAAAAACCACCTTTTCAAAGCTTGCGTATGAAAGATTTTGTAAAATCCTAAAAAATATCTTCATGTATATAGAGTTTTTCTGTTGCAAAAAGCAAAATATAACTTTTCTTTGCAATTTGTGCGGGTGGGACAAATGCTACCTTTTTTTTGCGCACCTGGACATTTGCGCACCTTTTTTTTGCTGGAAAAGGCCTTAGGAAAGGTCGTGGAGCTTCAAAAATGTTTTCATAGAAGGGAATCGTATGCGTAGATTCCGAATTTCGACAGATCAGACCTCGTTGACACGTCAAATTTGGGCTAAAAGGCAAAAACTACGCAACTTAACGCTTTTCCGCAGTTTTTGCCTTTTAGCCCAAATTTGACGTGTCAGCGAGGTCTGATTTGTCTAAATTCGGAATCTACGCATATTTTGCGTTTTTCGAAGCTCTACGGCCTTGCCTAAGGCCTTTTCCAGCAAAAAAAAGGTGCGCAAATGTCCAGGTGCGCAAAAAAAAAGGTCGCATTTGTTCCACCCCCCAATTTGTTTCAGTTTGAAGTTTCAATTTAAATTTTTAAAATTTCTTACAGTTCGTCTCACCCAAAAAAAAATTCATACAAGTTTCATGAAAAAGCAAAAGAAATCTCAAGATTCAACATTTATCAACTTATTAATAGATAATGACCGAGTTTTTGTTTATATTTCAAGTTTTATAGCAAAAGTTCTGTTTATAATCGTTGTAATAAACTTATTTAAAACCCTAAAAAATAGTTTTTGATAATTAAACAAAAAAGGAAAAAGATTGGGTAGTGAAGGGATTCGAGCCAGGGGGGAAAAGTTTCGAACGCAGCCACACTAACCTAACCTAACGCCTAACTAACCACTAGGCCATCAGAGCATAGTTAGGGATGAGAAGCTTGTAAGCTTGCGCTTGTAAAGCTGTAAAAGCTTGTAAATCAGCCTAAAAAGGCCGTTTTCTATGCCAAATATCTCGCGTTACAGAAACGTTCCAGAAAAGCTAACAGCAAATTCAGAGTCCTCGATGAACTATCAGATGGCCCGGGGCTCATGTGAAAACTCGAGCTTGACTTGACAACATTCTCTAGTAGTCTTTGTGGAAATTTTTTCTCACAAACCGATTTATCCTGGCTCTCACGTCCTCAAGATCTTGATTGTAAAAAGCGCTTTTTGTCACATTTGCCGGCGATTTTCTAGAAAAACTAACTTTTAGTACATATTATACATATTATTATATACAGTACATTATGTACATATAGTACATATTATATACAATACATTACCGTAAATACTGTAATAGTACCCCACCCCCCCTCGGACAGTCGCGTAGTCGCAAAAGTTTTTTAGTATTTCATTTTTGCAAAGCACTCGTACTTCCAAAAAATGCGTCTCTGGTATCAAAAAATAGCCCTGAATTTCAGCTATTTTTTGATACCTAAGTGCGCATTGTAGCATAAACCAGTGTCGAGAAAAATGCGTCCAAAGCTAGATTACGCAACGCTCCGCACCGTCATTTTGGGGGTGGGGTACTATTACAGTATTTACGGTATGTACATACAGTACCTATTATATACAGTACATTATGTACATACAGTACATATTCGTAAACACAGTAGCTTAAGTATAATATAATTTGATATCTCTACTATATATAAAAAATAATCTGTCTGGCTGTGCGCACGCGCGTCCCCTTTGAGTATTTTAAAAAAACGCTGAAACACATGTCTAATGAAATTTTATGTAGTTGTGCTTTTTAAAAAAGTTTTTGCAAAAAGTCAAATAGGTGGTCACTGGCCGGGGTCGTACCCGGGTCAGGTGAGGCGTGAGACGAGCGCCCTATTCACTGCCCCATGGGTGCAATTTTCATTTTACGCTGAAATTTGCCTGGTTTTCCAACCAGGGAATTCGTTTCTGGCAATCATTTTTACGTTTCTAAAGCAGCCCCGCCGTTAGGCGTTAGGCGGACTTTTCTGCTGGTAATATAGATTTTTAAATACTTTCTACATCATGCTTTCAAATCTATTTCAAAAAATATCCAGTTTACGTAGAATTAGTTGAAGAATTGAACCAATTACGGTACAGTTAAGAAGATGTCAATCAATTTCCGTTTAAGTAGGTGATTTGTATTTAAAATTGTCTATATATTAAGTTTTATAGCCAAAATTCTGTTTAACTCACTCCTGACAACTCGTCGAAGCGATCGGTTTCTCGTGGTTGTCCATTTGGAAAAAAATAAGCTAAATCGAATACTTTTAATAACTTTTATCTAAAAGCTTTGTGTTAGGGGATTCAAAAATACTCGAGTACATAGTAAAGACGTGTACACGTTATGTAAAAAAGAGGGCATGCTTAAAGAGCGCTTAATAGACACCCTGCCCTGCTGATCTGATAAAAAAGCTAAATGGATAGATTTTTTAATACTTTCTTCATCATGCTTTCAAATCTATTTCAAAAAAATATTCAATTTACGTAGAATTAGTTGAAGAATTGAACCAGTTACGGTATAGTTAAGAAGATGAAATCAAATTCCGTTTAAATGGGTGATTTATATTTTAAATTGTATTTAAAACTGTATTAAAAATCTTTAAGCAGCGAGGTTTTTGCAGAAAAAAAAGTTAGTTTTGAAAAAATTATTGAGCATTTGAACTTGCTTCACTTTTTAACTTTTTAACTTTTTAATCGTCCCTTGCCGTTTTCAAACTTTTACAAGCTTTGACTTTTAAAAGTTCAATTTAGCCCTGAAAAATATAGGCTCTAGTCAGTTTGAGTTGATTATTTGCTGTCTTTTTCTTATAAATTTTCTGGTTTTTTTTGCATTTTTTTCAAATTTTTGCAAGTTTAGGTGTCCGTTTGCACCTTGACTGAATGCCCGATCATCCAACGAGGCCAGGAATTCGCGGTATTGACAATTTAAGATCGGCTCACTCAATTGATCAAGTGCTTCTTCGCTTCTACAATTGGAGTTTAAGTGACGTCGACTTGATTTGGATAGATTTTGAGGTAATAGTTAAATGTACATCGGTTGAAGCATTTTCTAAATTGGGTGCTAGAGTAGTTGGGGGGCAGTCTGAAACTTGACCAAAAATCAATATTTTTCCACGAAAACTTGTACAAAGGGATTTTTTGACTATGCTGAATCGATTAGTAATACTTTTAGAACTTTTTATTAATTTTATTAATGTATAACATTTTTGGTACTTTGGTGGTTGGGAGGGCCACTTTTATCCTGGATTAGTTGTATTTAATGTTTTGAATGGTTGTATTGATACCTTTTATCTATCTATTCTAAGATAATCAAATAGGCTTATACTTTTAGAGCATTTACAACATGTTTCAAGTTTCATATTGCCGTTTTTATTTGATTTTCAAGTGTGAGCAGTTTTGAGGTAGCGTTTGGTGGTTAAAGTGCATGAGATTAGGCTAGAATTGCTAAAATGCTATGCCAAGCTTGCTAAAATAGTCAACAATCTATTAAGCATATTTGATTACCCTAGAAAAGATAAAAGGTATTAATACAACCACTCAAAACATTGGATGCAACTAAGCCAGGATAAAAGTAGCCCCTCCCAATCACCAAAGTACCACATTTTTAATAAAAACTCGAATACGGACGATTTGCCGAAAAACAGGCTCCCTAACCTATCAGGGAGTTCTTTTGGTGGTTTGGTGGTTTGAAGAGGCCACTTTTGGCTTGGCTTCGTCGAATCTAGTATTTTGAGCGGTTCCTATTGATACTTTTCTTCTATGCCGCGATAATTATATATGCTGAAGCGATTGGTGCTAATTTTAGAGTATTTCCAACATGTTTCAAGTTAATATTGCAGCTTTCCAAGTGTAATCAGCTTTGAGATAACGTTTGATGGTTAAAGTACAACAGGCTAGGACATAGGGCAAATCATCGAATAGGATTATCAAAAACGTGCTTAAATTAGCACCAATGGCTTCAGGATATATCCATTTCTTCAGAATAGTAGAAGAAAGTATCGACATGAACCGCTTAAAAGACTAGATTCGACAAAGCAAGCCAAAAGTGGCCCCTCCTAACCACCAAAGTACCGTTCTTTTATACTCAACAGTTTTTTTATTGTTGTTTCTTGTTATTGAATGTTGTTGAAATAAAACCAAATTAATAAAAAGGCTATAAAAGTATTACTAATCGATTCAGGATAGTCAAAAACCCCTGCGTGCAAGTTTTCGTGGAAAAATATTGATTTTGAGCCAAGTTCTAGACTGCCCCCTAAAACTACTCTAACCCCGTAAATAATGTGGAAAAGATTCCGTACAGACCCCACTTGTATTTTTTCGGAATTTTCGAAATTTCCACCTTTTCTGGGGTAATTTGAGGTGCTGAGCACGAATATGACGTTTTTAAAGCGGATTGTCAAACAAAAAAACGGAAATATTGACTTTAAAATTTTAAAACTTGTTTAAGATTAATGGCTCGCCTAGAAAACAAAAAGCTTCAGCTATGTCAGCCTAAAATAAAAGATATTCAACTATGCCAGCCTATAAAGGCTTGAAGAATGAGCAAAATATATATATTTTCAAAAAATGGTTTGAAATGAACGCCGGTTTAAACTCACTTAGAGCTCTTAGAGATTAGAGAGAACCCTAGACTTTTACCGAATAAAACATTAAGCTTGTTGTGGTTTTTTGTAGAGGTCACAATGAATTTTATACCTACTTTTTTATTTTAGGGCCGCCCGATTCGCTACGCCACTCTCAAGATCAAGCAGTTTATTGACATCACCACCTACGACAAGCACACTTGGGTTAGTTTTAATAATTAGCTTAGGTAATATATTTCTATTTTTAGGTTTTTCGACGATCAGAAGACGGAGAAACTTTTCCTTGTCGAACCGGCACCAAAAAGCAGCTATCCGAGGTTTTGATTGATGTTTATTTTAGCTATTAATGTTTTGTTTTTAGGTTTTCATAGCTCGTCACACCGAAGAGGAGCGAGGATTCTATCTACGAAGGGGTCACCTCATTGTACGAGACCTTGTGGCCATCTGTCAGCCAGGTAAGTCGTGTTAAACATCATAACTCATTGCTGAAATCTACCAATTATTTGTCACCATTCTACATTCAACTTTTAGTGCTCTCTCTTGAAAAGCTCTCCGTGATAGCTCTAGCTGAAGTTATCAATTTTGATCCGGAACAGTTGCGAAAGTTGCAAAAGAATAACTTCCTGCCGCTGGATTGTTTGGTTAATTTAAAGGAGCTACTCTATTTATAAGCATTATTTTAGAAACAATTACAAGAATACTTGATTCAACGCTACACCTATCGCAGCGTTTACGACCTTGGACCACTGATTCGTTTGCAGGAGATTCGCGACTCGTTAACTCAACTCGGAAGCTATGGTGGTTAGTATTTGAATCGAAATTTTTGATAAAGGTTATATTTCAGAGCTCCTCTAAAACTTCTGCTACCACTCTTGGTTCGGGAATTCTTGCTAAAGTGAGAAGTATTGTTGGGACAACTGATGTCCCGAATACAGTTCATCGTGCGTTGACAGGTGAAATATTATTTTTTTTAAGTTGACAGTAATTTAGATAAATCTATCGATTACGCGGAAGCTGGTCAACTTTTGTCGTCATTTCGTGAAAATGTCGATAGGAAAGATGTTATCGAGGCAATCGTGAAATCTTATGCACTGCATTCAACACAATGCAAGGATTTGAATGAAGTTCGTCCAAAAGAATGTACCGTATAATTCTAGCTTAATTTAAATGCTCATACCAATTCTAATGAGTTGTAGCAACTCATTAGTATTAAAATTAAGTGAATTTCGCTTTTTGTACCCTCGTAAAGATTAAAGACAAAATATATTATTAAACTAAATAAACTAATTTTAGGTTATGCTCGCTTTTCTTCTCAACCATTATCGCTCGATTGGTGCTCAGACGGCGTGCGAATTGATTGAGAAGCTTTGTCTCATCTTGAAGAATGACGAGAGTTCAACGAGAAATGTCTCTTATCTACTCAATCACGCGCTCACACATCTCGCGGTGCTCGATTCGGAAAGAATTCGCGAATGCATCTTGAAAGAATTGCCCAGCATCATACTCGAGCTGCATCCTAAACATAAAGGTAACTTTATATGACTAAAACTGGCTCACGAGTCCGGAGGCTTAGTTGGAAACAATAAACAAATGTACTTATTATTTTAGGCGCTTCCTACTTATTGGCTCGAACTTATTTCTACTTAATTGTCTCAGTTGAGCAGTACTTTAATCGGAGTGCCAGCGACGAATGGGCGAAGTTGCAAACTTTGGTAAGAGTTCTACTTATTATACCTACAAAAATTTTTAGAATAAGGATCCATACTTCTCACTCCTAACAACTGCTTTGACAAATGATGGCAAGAAATTGGCTTTACCCGATTCTTTGGCTATTGTGGATGACTGGGAAATGAGCGCCGATGCATTGGCAAGGAATAATTTTTTTAACCAAAGCTCATTTATTCAGCTTGCTACCTTGATATTGGACCAATTTGCTTTATCGGCGTATGTACCAAATTGTGATGATGCCTTTCGATTTGCTCTGCATTTTTATCTGGAAAATGGCAAGGCATGTTTTTCAGAACATCCGTATAAAATTGAGATTTGGTTTTAGATTCAACAGTTAAAGGAGCGCTTGCTTCATATCGATTCATTCATTTTCACGGAGTCCGCTAACTTTTGGGAGATTCTAATTCAGAAGTTGACCTCTACATTAGCTTCAGCGTTTTTAGTGAGTTAGAATTATCTTTAAAGATTTAAAACATCTTTTAGAGCTCAATTCCGTCTGAATATCACAGCCATTTGACATCATTAATCGACTCGGATGGAGAAGCTCCAAAGAAAAAGAAGCGATCAGAGTCAACCAAAGCAGCACAAGTAAAGAAAATTTTTTGTACCTAATTTTTTTTGTTCTTTAGATTGACTCCAAATCCCTTGAATTGTTTTTGAGCGTGCCTATGACTGTCATCTCGACTGATTTTTTGTCGAAAGTTTTGGTAAATTTAAATTCTAAATGAAAAATCATATTTTTCTAGAGTTTTCTACTTGCATGCACTTGTTCAAACGATCAATGCATGTCTTCGAGTTCATGGACGATTCTTTACAAACTTCTTTTAGAGCAAGAGGTCGAGTATTTTACTATTAAATTATTTTTAAACTGTGTTTAGGTATCGCGAATTTCAGTGAATCACAAATTGTTAATCTTGTTTATGACGCAAGATGAATTGACTCTTCCGATGGTAGCTAGGCACCTTTATTCTAAATTTTATTGAAAAATGCTAGGATCTGGAACAATTCGAGATGTCTCATGCGTTGAGCTTGTTGATCTCCTCATCGAAGAAAACGGCCAAATCTTTTCTGAAGTCTTTAGATGAGATAAAGGAGCCGACGATAAAGCTTTTGGCTGGAAGCGTCTTATTGCATCTTGTTTACATGGATCGCATCGAAGCAAACGATGTTGGTAACATTGCTTTCTTAAAGGAATTGACTTCACTTACAATTCAATTAGGCTATATGATAATCAGATTTCTCTAGGTTTATGCACCAATTTGAGATATGTTTTTTCTAGATCGAGGCATCTCTCATCACAAATCTCATCGAGGCCTCATTTGACGATGAAAATCCAGCTCTATCTGCTTGTATCTTCCAACCACTCTCCAAATGGAAAAAGGAGCACGTCACCGCTTGTCTTGGCACGAAATTTTTCACCCTAAAGTATCGGAAACGCATTACTGAGTGAGTATTTACAGAGTTTGAAGTTAATAGTGGTTTTAGATTGGCGCATCGAACGATCAAATCGGAATTCATTGCCTTGAGAATCAAAATGGTAGCACTTCAATTTTTCACTTTGAGAGCCGGATCGTTGTTTGAAGATGTTGAAAGCTATGAAAAAGTAAGTCTAGGTTTAAAGGTTTAAAAGCCAATTTTCAGGCACACATCGAATCTTTACTTGATTGGTCACTGTTGGCTCGATTGGACTCCGAAATGCGTGTGATGATTGCTTCGAAAACTCTTCCAAATCAAGTATGATTTTAATTTTACTTAGTAATTTAGTTTTATTTTAATAATTTTAGTTAGCCGATTTCATTGCCAAACTTCCGGAAGATCTCAACGACAGCTACATTATCGCTTTAAAAGATCTGCTGTCTCCCAAGCTAATGGTAAACTTTAAATTTTATACTTTTTGATTTACTAATTTAGAATTCCTATGAGTCACTGAATGATTTGTTGGAAGATGCTTTGGCGAAAAGCGTTGGCTCGAAGTTTTTGACTGAGCTGGCCAATTCGATACTTGCGGTACTACTTCAAGGTGTTCCTACCTAATTATTAATTTAGATCATGCCAATAAAGAGCCCGAACACTTCAATCGTTTCTTTAATCATGAGCTTGGCGACACAAGAGATTGTTATACTTCAGGTTTGTGTTTCGATTTGTTTTTACATTATTTCTTTTAGAAATCTGATGCCAACGATATTCAACGACTGCTATCGTTTGGAAAGTTGCTACTTTCGTTGATTCGCTCAGTCCCGCAAGCTATTCGACACGATCAATCCGCTTTATATATGGATTTACTTGGTAAGTTTGCTTGATAGCACTAGTGTAAAGATAATCATCATAAATACTTTAGGGTGTTACATACGAGAAGTTGGAAAGTTTGTGAAACAACTCCCCGATGATAAAATGATCGCTTCGATGCGTGATGTATGTGAGAGAATCATCGCGACACTGGCTTCCCAGGAGAATTTCTTTGAAAAGGTAATTCATAAATAGCTGAATGTTCTTTAACATTTGATTTAGACAATTCCCGGTGTCATCGCTTCGAGTGTAGTTTATTGGGAATCGGCTCCACTCGCTTTTATACGTCTTTGTTCAATTATGAACCCTAAACTTTCGGGTAAATTTTTCTACTTTTAGGCTTTTATCTATAAAACCTAACTTTCTAAATTGCGTTTTTCAGCTTGCCTTGCCACAAATCTTCCTCCAGCAGAGAAACGGGCTTTCCAACGTCTCCTCGACTTGGTGAAAACGGCTAATAAGAATATAGCCTAGAAGTTTTTAGCTTAAATTTGCATGTCTTGTTAAAGATTTTTCATTTCGCCCTTTTTTGATAATACGGGATACACATTGCCTTTATTTAAACATTTTATTGGTCTAAAAATAGTTGAAATTTTTCGAGAGGTCTATGTTTGGATACTTTTATCGGATATCATTTTTATACCTTGCTTAATTTTGATAAATACTGTTACCTGGTTTGTTTTTGCTTCGAATTGGATATTCCAGAGCAATATTTTTCTTTTGAAATTAAAAAGTGCTTGGCGGATATGAATTGAGTAAGCAAACTCTTCTTCAATCTCGTTTTTGAAGTTTTTAAATTTAGGAATGCATGGATAACGCCAACAGCTCGTACGTCTCGGGATTTGATACAAGTGTTTCCACGCATTCATCAGATTCTGATCAAGGCTCATTGGTCACTTCGCCAAGTGAAAATCGCAAATTCTGCAAGTCGAAGGCTTTCTTCGACAAGGTCATTCTTGAAGCGGACGTTCAAGAAAAAATCGTCATTGGATTGCGCAAAGAGCAAGACGAATTGCACCAAAAGCGGTTGGAATCGATCAAGGCTACGCTGAACGAGGTGAAGAAAGACGATTGGAAGTATTCGACGGCCGATCCGGTAGCTGCGTTTTTGCCAAAATGACCCGTAAATGCTTTGTCACTGTGGGAACAACCCGCTTCGATGTGCTAATCAATTTGATGCTTGAGGAGAAGATTCTTAAAGCGTTGAAAGAGGTGAATGTTGGTGAGCTTACGTTGCAAATGGGAGCCAGTGAATTATCGGAGAAGGTACGAAAAATTCTTGGAAGTGAAGAGGGAACGGTGAAGGTCAACGGCTTGTCAATCAACTTCTTTCAATACAAAAGCTCGATTGCCGAGGAAATTAAGCGAGCCGACTTGGTGATCGGACACGGGGGAGCGGGAACGGCTTTGGAGGTGCTGAATGCGGGAAAACCTTTCATTGCTGTGATCAACGATCGTTTGATGAACAATCATCAAAGTGAGTTGGCTGAGAAACTCGCTGAGTTGAATAACTTGCTGTATTGCTGCCCTGATGAGTTGGATAAAGCGATTTGTGACCCGAAACTTTTCACTTTGGAACGATATCAGTCGCCGCCTTTTAAAAATGTTGCTCGTTACTTGGAGAAACAGTTGGGAATTATTTGAATATAAAGTTTGAGTGGTACTTTTGCTGTTTGTCCCCTCCCCAAACGACGCAAAAAATTTTTGGGGCTACTTTGCATGGTACCGTCCTGCGATTAGCAATCTGGGGAGGTGGGTAGTTTTTGTCGGCGTTGTACGGTCGGTTATTTCCAGCAGATGACAGGACTGAATAAGCGCTACCTTTTGTTTTCTTTTTTGTTGTACCACTAATTTTCTTGATATTTTTTCGTGCTTGCCTACTATTGAGATGCATTAATTGAGTATTACAATAGCATACATTCATGAAAAAAGGGGGAATCCCCCGTACCCCCGAAAATTTTCATACGCTTTGGGAGGAGGGAACAGCAAAAGTGCCGTTTGAGCTTTTATCTTCAAAATGTTATTGTGTTAGTTTACGTGTAGCTCTTTTGCTGAATATTGACAATTCATCAAGCAATTATTGTGTTTCTGTTTTATTTCGATCAAATTTAGTGTTATTAAACGGTAAATCGTGTACATTTTATGTTTTACTTATGTTTCTAATTTATTGATTTTCATAAAGAATATTTTCATAAAGAATTTTCATAAAGAATAAAGCTTAGACCCTCCAGGATGCGATTGTCTCGACCGTCCTTGAATTTTCTCAATTCAATCAGCAGGGATTATGCGGTAAGTTAGAGAAAGATAAATTTTGATTTCAATGATATACAACTATTTATTAGATCAAGTGAATGATTTAATTTATTTAGAAGAAAGCCCCTCGAGCGATTCTTGGAGAACCGACCATCCCATCTAAACCACACGTTCTTGCTAGTGAGTTTGACGAATTTTTACTTTTGTTAAGCTAATTTTTAGGAGACACATCCGTAATACTTTTTGGTTGGGCTGGAGCCCGGGAGAAACACGTGGCAAAACACGCTGAACTTTATCACGATAGAGGGTAGATCTTATTTATTTTTTGGTTAAACACACTTTTTAGATTCAAGACATTGTCGTTTACATCAGCTTTCGATGGGCGACATCCGTTGTACCTTAAATTAAGTGATTATTTGTGGATATTTTTAAAAAAAGCCTCTCTGTTAAGCGGATTATAAAATGTTTTTAGGATGGCCGAGACATTTCTGGACTTTTGCCCGAGCTCAAGAAAATAGCCGATGATCCGACGCGTCGCTTTTTGATTCACACTTATAGGTTTGAATTAATGAAAGACGCTATATTCTGAAATTTTAGCATGAATGGAGTATTCACGTTATGCACGCTACTTTATCGGAAGGGTTTTACGGATTTCTTGAAGAGGACCGATGGATTGGCGATGGATAGGTAGCATGCTTTGAATTTAGGAAAGGCCAGTGACTCATTTAGAATTTTGGTAGAACTAGGTAGTTGACTTTTAACCAAAATCATGACTTATTTTAGTGGACCCGTTTATTTCAAAGAAGTCACTGCGTACACTTTGGTCTTGGAGAGCATTTTCACGGATCTCACGAATAAAATGGGCCCAGCTCAAAAAGCAATCGCTCTCATCTATAAACATTTCCTTGGTCTTATCATGCTTTTTGCACATTTGAGGGTAAGCTCATGTTTTTGCACAATTTAACTTCAAGCTTTTAGGCTAAAGCTCTACATCTCTTCTTCCGAAAGCCAATGACTGAATTGGACGCATTTACCTTTATGAAAGTACATCCGGATATCCCAAAACAGCAAGCATACTTCTTCTCGGATAAAGATGTGATATGTCGTGCAAAGTAAGGTTCTTTAAAACGTGTATTAAATAGACATTATCCGCAAGCCTTAATAATTTTCCATTCATTTTTTTTCCTTTAGCATGATCATGGAGTTCATCGATTGGCAATTGGCTCGTGGTAAAGAGGTCACCTATTTGAATTTTGGCAACGCGGAACACGTGGCTCATCTGAAGGCGGATCCTGCCAAATATGGAGAAGTCCTTGACAAGTGAGTTGTTTGGAGAAATTTTAAGGCATCGTTAAGGAAAAACATTTTATATGGTACAAAGATGACATAAAGCTAAAAGTTATTTCATTTTGAAATGTTCAAGTCAGGAACTGTGGACTTTAAATTCTATTTAGGTACCTGGACAAAGTGGCGATCGAGCGGGGCTTGATGAAAAACTAAAATGTGTATTCTTTTTGTCTTAATTATTCATTTTTGATGCCTTGCCAACTCAGCTTTTATCGATTACTAGCATGCTTTTAACTTTTTTAAAATTTTTTGGAAGATATTTGTTTCTGTTGATTTTAATGTACACTTGTTGCTTGTATACGGGTTTGTGCTAACAGAAAATGCTCATTTAGGTAATAAAGATTTTTGCTCTTTCCCGAAATTTCCCTTTGAAAATGCATTGCTAATCCGTGTCTCTCACACCGCCATTATCATTTTTGCTTATTGGGCTCTCTCGTTCTCTCTCGTCGGGCGGTCTCTCTCAGCGAGTATTTGGGCTCCCTTTCCCGGCCGTTGCCACATGACTCCTTGGCGCAATGGTAGCGCGTTCGACTCCAGATCGAAAGGTTGGGTGTTCGAGTCACTCAGGGGTCAAAATTTTTTGCTTTTTTGAAAATGATTTTATAGTGTTTACAAATATTAATGCAAACACCTATAGGTTATTTATGCACCTCTGGGAGCTTTAAAATCTATTTTCCTTTCAAAAACTGAACTGGTAGCTAGCTAGAGGGTTATTCATCTACTTTATCTATCTTAAACGTGTGCATTAGCTTTAAAAAATGAAATTTATTTGTTTGCAATGGAAACAAAGGGTTTGAATAGAGTTTTGCTCGATTTTTCCCTCTTTCTCTCGCCCCGAAGTGTATCTCTCAGCGAGCATTTGGCCTCCCTTTCCCGGCCGTCGTCACAGGACTCCTTGGCGCAATGGTAGCGCGTTCGACTCCAGATCGAAAGGTTGGGTGTTCGAGTCACTCAGGGGTCAAAAGTTTTTGCTTTTTTGAGAAAAATTTCTCTGAACGTTGTTGATATTAACGTAAGGACATCGTTTTCAAATTTGCGGAAGGCTTTGCGATTGTTTTTGGATTTTAGAGGTTAAATCGTTGAGATGAAATAGGTTGCACATTTGTTATTATTTAGGCTGACAAAAGTTTCGTCTTTTATCCGGCATTCATTCAACTTTCATCGGCAAAGTTGGGATTTCGGTGACATTTTTTTCGTTACAATAATCCTAAAAGCTACAGTACTATTTTCAAAAGCGGCAGTATCGATTGCGCTTTTAAAGCTATCGATTTTAAAAGCTATATTATTTATTGACAGTTTTAAAAGCGTTTTAAACGACCTTTTCAAGCAAAAGATCCGTCACGAGAAAATTGGTTATTTGATTGATTGATAATTGATTAATATATTATATATAATCTTTTCTGCATAAAAGCTTTCAATCAAGTGCTATAGAGCTGGAAAATGGCTCAAAAATATCACATGAGCTAACCAGACGTACGTGCTCCAGACGTACGTGCTCCAGACGTACGTGCTCCAGACGTACGTGCTCCAGACGTACGTGCTCCAGACGTACGTGCTCCAGACGTACGTGCTCCAGACGTACGTGCTCCAGACGTACGTGCTCCAGACGTACGTGCTCCAGACGTACGTGCTCCAGACGTACGTGCTCCAGACGTACGTGCTCCAGACGTACGTGCTCCAGACGTACGTGCTCCAGACGTACGTGCTCCAGACGTACGTGCTCCAGACGTACGTGCTCCAGACGTACGTGCTCCAGACGTACGTGCTCCAGACGTACGTGCTCCAGACGTACGTGCTCCAGACGTACGTGCTCCAGACGTACGTGCTCCAGACGTACGTGCTCCAGACGTACGTGCTCCAGACGTACGTGCTCCAGACGTACGTGCTCCAGACGTACGTGCTCCAGACGTACGTGCTCCAGACGTACGTGCTCCAGACGTACGTGCTCCAGACGTACGTGCTCCAGACGTACGTGCTCCAGCGAACGTACCTTTTCTGGCACATCTGGCTCTTCATTAGCCCTTGTTTAGTTCATTTCAAATAGAACCCAATACATGTACGCTGTTTTTTATGTTTTTCACCAAAAGCACACTCTCTGACACGCTAAAATGCTCTTCTTACCCAAGAAACGCATTTGGTTTGCCAGAGAGCGTGCGTTTTACTTTTTGCTGTACTTTGTGCTGTACTTTGTACTGTATTTTGGGCTGTTTTTTGCGATTTCATGCAAATACCGTATTTCTTCGAATAGAAGACCGGATAAAGAGTATCATCGCGTACTCCTGCGTAGCAGCCCTTTTTAAAATTTCTTTTCTGCATAAAAGCTTTCAATCAAGTGTTATAGGGCTGGAAAATGACTCAAAAATACCACATGAGCTAACAGATTTTTGTGCCATTTTTCAGCTCTATAGCACTTAATTGAAAGCTTTTATGCAGAAAAGAAATTTTAAAAAGGGCTGCTACGCAGGAGTACGCGATAATACTCTTTACCCGGTCTTCTATTCGAAGAAATACGGTATATTGATTAATATATTGCTCAAATTACTCGTCTAGATCGAAGTACCGAAGTTCCTTAGAAGTGCAAATAAATGGAGAGTGGGATAGGGAAAAGCAAAAAGGGGACGGCGCGAGAGTGACACGTAGCCCTAGAGGGGGTTTTGTGGGGAGAAGGGTTGACTATGAGAAGGAAGAACTGAATGTGTGTCTATGGGGAAACTTGTGTGGACCAAGACTCTCTACCCACTTTCACTCATCCCAAACCCCTTTCACATTCACTTTTACTCACTTACTCTTCGACACAACAAACTCTTTTCTTTTTGTTTATTGATTGATTTGCGGCCTAAAAATTACTGATTATAGGGTATTAAGTTGAAGATACTATGGTAATACCTACAATAGACTTTAGGGTAAAACTAGCTGCGCTGGGCATTCGCTAGGCGGTTACTTTGCTTAAATTCCCCCTCTTTGGCGTGACATGAGAATTGAATGGTCGTTTTAAATTTTAAAGTCAAATAACTCGGCGGGAAATGACGTTTTTTACAAACGGACTCGGGATCAGCGAATTTGCGATTTTTTTTTACCCTAAAATGGAATTTTTCACCCCCTAGCTCAATTCCCCGAACAAAAGCCTTGGACAGACAGACGGACAGACGGACAGACGAACGAGACGACGTTATATATATGTTACGTCCGAATCTGAGGAGATGTCCATCTCCGATCCGGACGTCCGAATCTGAGGAGATTCATTCTCCTCCGAAACGGACGTCCGACTCAGAGTCGGACGTCCATCTATATATTAGATTTGATATTAGATAGATATAATTAACTTGTTGCTCATTTGTATATTATGGTAGGTAACGAACGTCTAGAGTAGAGCTCTGCTCAACGTTATTGGATTCTTTGTTTGGAGGGGATATCACAAAGCATGAGTCATAAAGGATGAGTTTTAAAGGGTTTCGGAAATGGCGAAAATGACTTTTAAAGGTCAAATCTAAGGCGCTGCTTCATTTTAAGGGGTGGGACTTAGATCATTTTAAGGAGCGACTTTTTTTTGCGCAACTGGGTCAAAAGCGCAACTTTTTCGGATATAATTGACTTTAAAATTTTTAAAAAAAGCTCCCTAGAACTAAATATTGAAAGCCACGGACAGACCAGACGGAGAGACGAATGGCGTTATATATATCGTAAATAACTGTAA
The DNA here is from genome assembly GCA_958450365.1 of Mesorhabditis belari. Taxonomy (NCBI): domain Eukaryota; kingdom Metazoa; phylum Nematoda; class Chromadorea; order Rhabditida; family Rhabditidae; genus Mesorhabditis; species Mesorhabditis belari. The sequence continues at coordinate 513,287 of CAUEEP010000939.1, forward strand.
TAGTACCCCAGCCCCATACGATACTCGAACATTGCATACTAGAGTGTGCTCCTTGTGAGTAAGTAATTACTCGAGTAAATTTGCATGAGTTAATTTTTACTGGAGTAATTGTCGAGTAATGCGTTTTCTAAAAAGTGCGCCTGCGCGAAAAAATAGTTCCTTTATAGTTCCTTTATAGTTCCTCTGTAGTTCTTTTATAGTTCTTTTATAGTTCTTTTATAGTTCCTATTTGGTTCCTTTAAAGTTCCTTCTTAGCAATTTTTTGCGCAGGTTTTTCAAAAAAATCAATTTTTACATTGGAAGGGAATTTCCTACCAAATCAGTTAAACGGCTGAGTATCTTTAAAAAGTGTGGTATATAATGCGGGGCTCGTGGTTTTTGCGTCATTTTTTTTGCAATAATTTTTGCTAAAAGTACGGTAATTTTTTCCCAAGTGTGCTTTTTAAAAAACGCATTACTCGCGAGGAACACACTCTATTTAAAATTGATTTTGCTAACTACTCATCCGTCAGGTATAGATTGAAACTTTTCTCACTTGAAACCTTAGAACAGCGCCGTCTTATCATGGATTTGGTTGAGTGCTTTAAAATTGTAAAAGGAAAACATCAAAACCATCTTTTTAAAAATTTGTTTCCGCTAAACTCGAGGCTTTTGGGGACTAGGAGTGACTCTTTTATCTTGCATCCCGAATCTGCTCTAGAGTGAATCTAAATCCTCTAGAGCTTTTTTTGTAAATCGTGTGATTAAAGTTTGGAATGCCCTTCCCGACAAGTTGCGTTTGATCTCCACCGTGTCTGATTTTAAAAGGGCTACTTCGTTGCATTTTAAGTGACTTTGTGATCTTTTATCTGGTACATTTTTCATGTCGTTTTCGCACTTTATTTCTTTCTAAATAAAGTATTTATATACCGTATTCTCTCTCTAATAGCAGTGCGCACTACTATTTTTTTCAACCCCCTCCTGGACCGCAATACTATTAGAGAGTGCAGTACTATTAAAGAGTTTTATCATTTACCAAAGTAAGACAGATATAAACTTTATTCCAAAAATTCTTGCAATTCTTTCACGTACTCCTTTGGCTCCTTTTGACATACAGTTGTGGGCCGGCGAGTTGACAATTTGTGTCTTGACAAACAACAAAAAGATGTTTTTGCACTTTGCACAACAATTTTAGATTTTTTGCTAACTTTTCCATGTGAAGAATAGTTAATAAATGAATAAAAAAGCCTCACTTTTGCTTGCTTGAATAGCTTTAGAATGTCACATAAACATAAAGTCAAAAAGGTTTAGATGAAAAAGAAGCAAACAGAAATTCAAATTTTTGGGGGTGCACTACTATTTTTTCAACCCCCTCCTGGACCGCAATACTATTAGAGAGTGCACTACTATTAAAGAGTGCACCTCTATTAGAGAGAATACGGTATTCGGATTCTACGCCCTCAAATTACCCAGAAAAATCAACTTTTTAAACAAAATGACTCAATATTTAGTTTTAGAGAGCTTTGTTTAAACTGGCTGGCTGTTTAAACTGGCTTTAAACTGAAAAAGTTGCGCTTTTAAAAATTAATGTATTTTCAGCCATTTTTCAACCATTTTCAGCATTCTAGACCCTATGCTGAACGCTTAAAAATGTATTAGATGTTTCTTGCCCAATTTTTCTCACAACTAAAGAGCTATGAAAAAAAGAGACAAGAGGGGATAAAGGGCACCTTATAGTTTCGATGCAACTTTCACTTAGCCTATAAAATTTTTTGCGAACGCTTTTTGATGTTTTATGTTTTTTAGTTGTTTATATTTAAAAAATAATATTACCATAAAGATTATGTACTTTAGATTGATGCGCTGGCAGTGCGGCGCCCTTTTTGCACTACTATGCATTGGCCGGATCATTGCTGGAGGTATTTTTTTTAATAAAATTAGATTGGAAATAATTTTACAGTAGATTCGTAAGTAATCTAAAAGCTTTATCTTGTTTTTTGAACTTTTTTCTGTTATAGATGACTACTACGAGATCCTCGGAGTGCAGAAAGATGCTGATGACCGCACGATAAGGAAAGCCTTCAAGAAATTAGCCATTCAAAAACATCCCGATAAAAATAAGGTTTCTTTTTAAAGATTTTATAATTGGGATAGAGTTCATTTTAATTTCTATCAGGTTGTCGAGTTTTTAATGCGAATTTTTCGCAAAAATATTTTTTCCAAGAAAACAAAGCTATTAAAATTAGTCCGGTTTGTACCATTAGAAAGGTAAATCTGTGTTCTACATTGGGCTTTTTGAGCGATTTTGAAAAGCTTCTGTTTCGGCAATTTTTCAGGGATCCAAAGATAATGTCAAAAATCAAAAACGGGGGTGGGACAAATGCGACCTTTGCCCAAAAGGCCCTTTTCGCTGGAAAAGGCCGTAGAGCCAAATACAGAGGGGACGTAGCGTAGATCCGAATTTCGACAAATCAGACCTCGCTGACACGTCAAATTTGGGCTAAAAGGCAAAAACTGGGGAAAAGCGTTAAGTTGCGTAGTTGATTTGTCGAAATTCTGAATCTACGCATACGATTCCCCTCTGTGAAAACATTTTTGAAGCTCTACGGCCTTTCCTAAGGCCTTTTCCAGCGAAAAAAAAGGTCGCATTTGTCCCACCCCCATCAAAGCGTCAAAAATCGAAACTCGCCGACAACCACCTTATTTGTGGAATCGATTTGGAATGTTTTCTACTCGAACTTTTGAACAACTCTTTTTACATATGTCAGCAAATTTTCAGCCAAATCCGTTCAGCCGTTTTTTTTCAGAATGTTTGTTTGAAGAATGCATTAAAATATGGGTATTTGCTCATTTGAGAGGCTTTTCGAACAAATTTGAAACATTTCGAAAAAATGACGGATTTGGCTGAAAATTTGTATAAATTTGTATAAAGAAAATGTATAAACGCTTGGTCTTTCATTTGAGCAAAAAAATTAATGCTAACTTTCCACCGAAAAAGTTGCCAACTGAATGATTTTGAACAATTTTGACTACTTGTCTTTGGATCCCTGAAAATTTGCCGAAACTTAAACTTTTCAAAAACGCTGAAAAGCCCAATTTAGAACACAGATTTACCTATCTAATGGTACAAACCGGACTAATTTTAATAGCTTCATTCTCTTGGAAAAAATATTTTTGTGAAAAATTCGCATTCAAACTCGACAACCTAATATTTTATATAGGAATAAAATTCTAAAATAAAGATATTTAATTTGGTAATTTTAGGATAACCCCGAGGCGCACGCGGAATTCTTGAAGATCAATCGAGCGTATGAGGTGTTGAAAGATGAGGAAATGAGGTGAGTATGAGAATATTTGTAAAGCTAGTGCTTGTGACTCTATTGAATAGCTTTTGTTCATTTAAATCACTGATAAAAGTTTGAAATGTTAGGCTTAGGCTTAGGCTTAGGAAATAAGTGTCACAAGTACCTAGATTACCTACAAATCGGGAATAAGTGACAAAAGTATCAAAAGTATCAAAGTTTATTGTAAAAAGTTTATTTAAAACAGTTATAAAAGATTTTTGAAATTTTCAGAAAGAAGTTCGATCAATACGGCGAGGCTGGTCTGGCCGACGACTTCAATCCTAATCAGAACTTTCAGAGCTGGCAATTTTATCGTGACAACTTTGGTGAGTAACTAGACTTGTTAAAACTCGAGTAAAGACAGTACAATCTTTTGGTAAGCTTGTTTTTATTCAACTTTTTAGGCATTTATGACGAGGACACCGAGATCACGACGTTGAATCGAGTGGAGTTCACGCAAATGGTTTCAGGTGTGTTTTACATTTCAGTATCTTTATCAAGACTTAGAATTGTAGCTTATAAATTTATCGAAAACTATTCTAACAGTCTTTATACGAAATTTCAGGCACTGGCGAAATTTGGTTCATCAATTTCTACTCGACTTACTGTGGGCATTGTCATCAATTGGCGCCAACGGTATTTAAAAAATTTTTTAATTTGATTAAGCATTGTTGTCAATCAAGTAAATGCACTGCAAATTTTACACGAAAAAGAAAGTTGGGTCAAGCTGGGCTTGCTTTTGCGTTGGATCAAACAAATCATTTTTATATTTTAGTGGCGTAAATTTGCGGCTGCAATGGACGGCGTGATTCGTGTGGTAAGCGATATATAGAACAATAAGAAAAGCAAAAAAAAACAACAGGGAGCGGTGAACTGTGCCGAGGATCCGGGATTATGCCAGAGCCAGAACGTCTTCGGTTACCCGAGTCTCGTTTGGTATCCTGATGTAAGTTTGTTGGAAAATTTTAAGACTACTAAAGCTTTTTTGTTGCTCACTCCTAAATTTCTTTTATTCTAGGGAACTCCCTACCAAGGTCCACGTGATCTCGAGCTACTCATCGACTTTGTGATGAGCCGTTTGCCAAATCAAGTGAGTTATCTTTTGAAACTTTTCTCGTTATTGGATTCAATCGTTGCGCCAGAAAAACGCTATCAGTTTAGGTTGTCGAGCTGACGTCGAATAACTACTTGGTCTTCGCCCAGCAAACGCCCGAAACAGCGAACAAACCGTGGATCATCGATTTCTGTGATGATTCGGATCGATGCTTGTCACAGATCAATCGGTGAGTGATCAGATAAAATTTAAATGAATCCAAATTTAGACGAAAACTCGGGTCGATGTTGTTCGGTTTGGTGAACGTGGGAACGATCAGCTGCTATCACGGATCGGCGAAAGATGATCTTTGCGAGCTTTTTGATCGGACTGATGGAGTGCTTTGGTTTGAGAAAGGACGCATCGAGCCTGGAACAGAACAAGTAAGAATTTGAAGCTGATAACAGGAAATACCTAGACTATGGAATATAATTTTTGATTTCAGGTCCTCGACTCCCTCGATCCGAAAGAACTCTCATCGATCGCGCTCCAAAAGCTTGATAGTCTCCCTGAAATGGATGAAGATGACGTGAAATCGCTCTTTGATCAACACATTGGTGCTATGACGGATACAGTTGTTTGGTAAAGTTTAGCCTTTTCTAGCGGATCAAATAGTTCTAGTTTTTGTGAAGTAAATGTTTCGATACTAAAATTACGAGTACTTAAACGTTTAATAATATTGAAGTTTAATGATTTAAAGAAGCTAGTTAAGTAAGCAAACTCTTTGAGAATGTAATGATAGATCAATACTGATAATCATCTATTTTTTAGGTTTGTGAAAGATCAGACGACCGTCGAAGAGAAAAAGGATATGGTCCGTTTACAGACCTATTTCCCAAAATACAAAATCGGGTAAGTATTTCTAAACTCCTAAACTAAACTAAAGTTTCTAAATTTAAGTTGTGCGTTTATCTTTTAGATTCTTCGACTGCTCCCGAAACACTCTGTGTGCTGAACAACTCGATGTGGCGAAATTGCCGACAACTGTCCTATTCAAAGCAAATGGCGGATATGAGATCAATTATGGTAGGTAAAGTTGAGCGTAGAGTATAAGTATTTATTTGTTTAGCTACGTCAAAGAACAGCTGGAGAGATCAAATGGTTTTCATCAGAGAGGCTTCAAAGACGCCGATGAAGTAGGTTTTATTAAAAATTCTGTTGTTATAGAACTGTAGTTTAATCAGTTAACTTATTGGCTTAGTTTTTTAAAATGCAGAAGTACTAGTAATTTTAATAAGCTAATAATAGCTAATAAGCTAATAATAGCTAATAAGCTAATAATAGCTAATAGGCTAATAAGCTTATACATCCATTTATCTAATTTTAAGACTGATTATTTCTACATTTCTTTTCAGAGTACTAACCCCGGAGATGCACGATGACGCAGTTGAAAGTGGCGATCTTTGGCTTGTCGACTATTTTGCGCCGGTCAGTTTTTGAATTTAATTTTTTAACTGTATTAGATTCACAAGTACTCCTACTTGTTTGTACTTGTATTACTGTTGAATGTTAATTAAAATTTGTATTTAGTGGTGCCCGCCTTGTATGCGATTGATGTCCGAGCTGCGACAAGTGCACTCCCAACTCGACGAGGACTCACAGAAGTTGAACATTGGAACAATCGATTGCACAAGACATTTAGCTGTCTGTCAGAAAGCCGGTGTTACGAGGTGGGATTTTCATTCTGGAAACATAATTTCCTTGTTTAGTTACCCGCACAAGAAACTCTATTACAAGGGGAAAACGTATTCGTCAGTTGGCTACAGCTCTGCACCCGAGATCATCGATTTTATGGAGGTTTATTAAATGTCTTATCTAAAACTATAAGTCAAAGCTTTTAGGATGCGTTGAACCCATCGGTAGCCGAGTTAACCCCAGAGAAGTTTGCTGTTGAAATAGCCGATAAAGCTGCGGAAATCACTTGGGTTGTCGACTTTTTCGCGCCATGGTGTGGACCTTGTCAGCAGGTTCATTAAAAATTTCGTTTTATCGTTTTATGCTAATTTTTAGCTTGCTCCAGAGTTTCAACGTGCTGGTCGACTTCTTCGCGATCACGACTCGCAAAACGTTAAATATGGCTCGGTGGATTGTCAGGTAAAAGATTTTACTTTTAATCTTTTTGTCAATTAGCTAAAGTTAAAGAATAATTTTAAATGTTAAAAACAACCTAGTATCTAAAGAATTTTTTCTAGGCGCATCGTGCATTCTGTGATGAGCAACGAATTGGCGGCTATCCGACGATTCGTTTGTATACAGCTGAAAGCGTTCAACAGAAACGAAGTGTTGGTAGAATAATGTGAGTGCGGTTTTGTTTTTGCATAAGAAGTTTTCTTTCAGTGATTACCCGGGAAACATGTGGCGAAACGCTGATTCGATCTCACAATGGACGATGGGTTATCTCCCGTCGGTGGTCACCCAAATGGGCAACGAGTTTTATGCAGAGGTTTGTTAAGTTTGAATGATATCAAAAGTAAGATCAATTTCCTTAGGATAAGCAAGCCATCAATTGTTAATTTAGGTTCTGGATGCCACAACTCCGTATCTTGTTGATTTTTATGCTCCATGGTGTGGCCCTTGTATGCGTTTCGCTCCAATATTCGATCAGATTGCTAAGGTAATACTTATTTCAAAAGCTACTTACCTATTTTAAGCTACTTAACTTGATGATCTTATACCCTTTTCTCTTTAGGCTCTAGAAGGTCGTGTCCAATTGGCGAAAGTTGACTGTGATCAATGGCCAGGTGTTTGTCAAGGAGCCGGGGTATTATTTTGAAGATGTACCTAGACCAAAGATTTTGTTGAATAATTTAAAATTATTGATCCGAAATTTATTTTCATATTTTAGATTCGAGCTTACCCATCGCTTCGGCTATATCGTGGCGCTCAAAATGGTCGCCGACAAGACCTTTGGGGAATCGATATTCAATCACAAGTGAAGGATCACATTATACAGGTGAAAATTTTAAAGCCAAGATATTTCATAGGGATTATTATCTGCTAATAACCTGTGAATTCTAATTTAGTCTGTCTAAAGAAAAATTTTTAAGTCCAAAGCACCCAGGTCAAAGTTTTAAATCAAGTTAGGTTTAAGCAACGACCAGTTTACCTCAATTACCCTTAAGAACCCTCTTCACTGAATATCTTTAGTATTATCCATGTTATTTACGATATTTAATAACTTTATCCATTGTTAGGACTAGCCTAAAGCAAAAAAAAACCTGGCGAAAGTTGACTGTGATTAATGGCCAAGTGTTTGCCAACTATTTCAACTTCAACCCTTCTCTTTTCAGGTTGTGCAAAACTACATCGGCAGTAATCAAATTAAAGACGAATTATAGGCATTGCTATCAAATTTTTCTTTCTATCCGTTATCATTTTAAACTTTTAGTCATCATTTTTGTCATACAAAATTTTCTTCTCATTCCTATGTGCCTTTTCCCATTCAGCAATACTCAAGCCCCAAAAATTATCTCAAAACATCCAAAGTGAGGCCTTTCATAATAATGTTCACTTCATGGTTTTTAAGAAGGTTTTTTTCGAATTTTGGGTACCTTTTTGCCTTTTCCCATCGTTTTTGTTTCATACATAATCAGTGCAAATACTGGTAAAAGTCTGAGCATCTTTTGTTGTTTTTCATTGTGCATTTAATAATTTCTTTTTATTTTGTGCATAATACTTTAAACACTTTAACTTTAAACATAATATTTTACGAAAATCTGTGATTTCTTCTGTTTTCATTGGTGCCAAAAGTGTCATGTGTAATAAAAGTGGTTTGGAAAGAAGTTTTATGCAAATAAAATACACAGTTTTTGTCAGAATATTGGACGCTTCAAATTATTTAAATGATAAAGTTTGATGCAAAACAGAAAGTGACTACGGTAAAATTCGTAGCATTATTGGTTTCTATTTGACACTAGGATAAGTTAAATGCAAATTTTACAGCCCTCTGATGGCTCCAAAACGATTGCAATGGTTACTACAAGAGCTCAAAGATTTCGAAAAACCAAAAATCCAACTTGAGCAATACGCGACTTCGGCCGAGTTGGCAGGTTTATCGGATTTAAAATTGAACTTTTTAACACGTTGACGACAATGGCGTTTTTGCACAAACAATCGTATGGGACAACGTTGTTTTTTTTCGACAAAAAATGTCACCTGACATCAGGTGACAATGTCCCAGGCGAACGAATATGTGTCAGACAGCATCAGGTGACAATGTCGTCAACGTGTTAAATTTATAAAATAAATAAGAAATAAATAAGACCTTCTAGCTCTTGAATTCTTAATATTTTCAGTATTTGAATACTCATATTCACTTTTATCTTTTAGTTTTAGTGTGCCTTGTCGAATGCGTCTCGTCGACGGCGAACGGTTTGGAAGGGAAATCAGTGCTCGATCTGGGTTGCGGCTGCGGGATGTTAATGGTGGCGATGGCGGCGAGTTGCAGCTCTACGTATTGTTTAGGTTTGGTTTTTGTATCAGGCTTAGGCAATAAAATTATGAGCCAGAGTAATATAGAGGCAAGCTTTTGCATTAGGTAATATAAAGGCAAATCTGGTTAGTAAAATGATGAAAGGATTCTGGAAAAGCAATCTACTGTAGGAGTTTATGTAGTACCTCGAGTTCGACATTAGACTTGTTAACGAGGCTTAACGACGCTTCAATTTTGACCTGCTCCCGTTCGGACAGTCATATCGGCGCACTGAAAGTTGCTAGCAATCTGAAACTTTTTCTATCAGAAAGCCTAGATTATCAGCTTCATTTTGATACCAAACATTCAACAAAAATCTTCAAAAAAAGTACTCTAAAAAGGTTATCAATACTTGACGAGGCCGTCCTTAACGAGACCTTAACGAGACTTTAACGAGACCTTAACGAAGCCTTAACGAGACTTTAACGAGACCTTAACGAAGCCTTAACGAAGCCTTAACGAGACCTTAACGAAGCCTTAACGAAGCCTTAACGAAGCCTTAACGAGGCCTTAACGAGGTCTCGTTAAGGGTAGTAATTTTAAGATTTAATTTGATTTTTGAGTACTATTTTAAAGAATTTTGCTGAATTTTTCGTATCAAAATGAAGCGAATAATATTGGCTTTCTGATACAAAAAAGTTTCAGATTGCTAGCAACTTTCAGTGCGCCGATATGACTGTCCGAACGGGAGCAACCCCAAAATATCGTTAGCCATGTCTACTCGACATATTGTTTCGGTTTGGTCCAGCGTAATACTGAAAGGCAGCCTCGCTATTCTGTACTAATTTTGAACAATTACTTCTTAAAAAGTGTTATTAATGACTCACTGAGCTTTGTAAGTTGTAAAGAAAATAACTAGATTTTGTTTTTCTAGATTTGTTATCATGAATTTTATTTAGGAGTTGATATCGACGATGATGCCCTTCGAATATGTCGAGAAAATTTGGAGACGAGTGAACTTTCGGGAAGGTTTGTTTGTTTCTTTTAATCAATTTCCACGATAGCCACAATTTGAACACCTGTCAATCAGATTTGCATTGCATTTACACCGTCTGATCAATCTCTTTTCCCTAAATTTCCCATTGGCCAGCCTCGTCTTAGCGCCTCATTGGCTCAGTGGCAGAGCGTCTGTCTAGTAAACAGAAGGTCGCTGGTTCGATTCCAGCATGAGGCACCAGCAAAATTTTTGTCTTTCAAATTTTTGCTAGTTGATTTGTTTAGGTTTTTCAAAACTTTCTGAAAACACACAACGTAACGATACATCGTTACTTAATTTTTAAAACTTTTCTAAAAGAATCTCTGGCTAATTTTATTTTGTTAACAAAATGTTTTGCAAAAAGCAAAAAGTTTCAAAAAATTCTTGGTGCCTCATGCTGGAATCGAACCAGCGACCTTCTGTTTACTAGACAGACGCTCTGCCACTGAGCCAATGAGGCGGTGTGGAAATGCTAGCGAATAGAGAATAAAACTCGACTGGAAGAACACGGCAATGCCAAATCTGATTGACAGGTGTTCAAAGTTGAGATACAAAGTGATAGGTGGCAATCAAGTAAATATATGGCAAATAGAAACCGTTGAAACTATCGCCTCATTGGCTCAGTGGCAGAGCGTCTGTCTAGTAAACAGAAGGTCGCTGGTTCGATTCCAGCATGAGGCACCAAGAATTTTTGTTTTTTTGAAACTTTTTGCAGAAATTTTTGAAATTTTGAATTTTGGACCCGGAAAATCTTTGCGTTGTTCTAATCAAATTTTCCAGTTTAGATGTGAGCTCATCCAAGCCGATGTCACGAAATTACCTCAACTCTTCGGCAAGGAAAAATTCGACATTGTGATAACAAATCCACCATTTGGCACGAAGAACAATGCTGGTTTGGAAACGTTTTTTTTTTCGTTCATCATTTCGTTTTAGGTCTTGATATGCAATTTCTTCAAATCGGACTTTCTTTGTTGAGACCCGGTGGTCACATTTTCTCTCTACACAAGACGAGCACGAGGAGATTCGTGTTGAAGAAAGCAAAGGAGTTTAACGATGTTCAAGAGGTTTATTTTTGAAAAATTGCATTCTCTTTACTTTTGGAAGGGTTTTGTAATAAAAACTATTGCTTTGAATAAGAAGTTTTGCGTCGTCTTATTGAAAATGATGTAGAAAATAGCAAAAGTACCGGAGAATCTTGAAAGTTATGACTAAAACACTCGTTTTTCAGGCTTCAAGTATACCAGCTACTATTTCTTGGGCTCATTACAAAACCGAGTACAGCCTCTGTGCTAGTTAGGACAAGTTTTCGCTTAAATACTTATTAAGTATTCTCTAGAGATCAGCCTGAGTCACGTTTAAAACTTTAAAGTTATGACTTAAACACCCATTTTTCAGGCTTCAGCTATACAAAACTGAGTTTTTCTTGCAGTTTCTTTTTTTTTTCAGGTCGAATGTCTCGCCGAAATGCTCTGGGAATTGCCGGCCACCTACAAATTTCACAAAAAGAAATCTGTTGATATTCAGGTCGATGTGATACATTGTTTGAAAAAGTGAAGAGTATTTTTGTTATGTTTAAAGTGCACTTCTTTCGATGAATCTTTAGATGAATTATCGTGCAATTTGTATATTTTTTTTTGATTTAGATAATCGGCAAGTACCAAAAATGCACGATAACTCAAATGTTGGTTATAGTTGCTTTTTGTGGTTCAGTTAAGTTCATTCGTTTACCTATTTTGTCTTATTTTGCCATTCTTGTTAAAGTGACGGGTTTTTCGAGTGTTGAAAGCAATGAATGAATGAAAAAGTGAATGAAAGCGAATGGAAACAAGGAAACAAAAGAGTTTTTTCATATTCCAATAGATTTTATCCAATTTTAGATTTTTATTTTTTTTATCGAATCACGCGAATCTTTACATAGAGATCGGAGAATGAAGAAAATATCGGAGAAGAAAACAATTTGAAATGCGAATGAGATATGTATGTACATACACTGTAAATAGAGTACACGAGTGGAGATTTTTGGGGTAGTTTTCTAGGAATTATACTTGTAATAACGAAATGCACGATTTGCTCTAATGCATGATTTGCTTCTAATCAATGATTTGCTCTAATGCATGATTTGCTTCTAATGTACGATTTGCTCTAATGCATGATTTGCTCTAATGCATGATTTGCTTCTAATGCACGATTTGCTCTAATGCATGATTTGCTCTAATGCATGATTTGCTCTAATGCACGATCTCATTTTCGATCCCAAAATGACTCGAGAATCTCGGCGTGTTTCTCGGGCGCGATGCGGAACTCAACCCGACCTGGAGTCTCACGTTCTCTAAAAATAGAAACGATAAGGTATTTTAGATTTAAAAAAAGGGATTTAAGTGAACTTTCACTTGCTACTATGAACGGCAAACAAATCAATGGCAAATTTGACCGATATGCAGAGAATTTTCCATTATTTACCTAATCGATGGAGGATCGGGAGTCGGTTGCAAATGTCGACAGTCATCGTTCGATCGATCCGTGAATATTCTAAAAATCTACACTTTATTTAGAAGCCAGAAAGTTGTGTTGAAGTCCGGGAAACTTCATACAATAGCACTTATTGCTATTGGGGCTCCTTTAGACCCCCTTTCCGCCCCGTCCACCAATCTCCTCGATAGCCTAGCGGCTAACAGCTTGGGCTCCCGCTCCACGCATCGCTGTTTCGATCCCGCCCCGAGCATACCTCTAATCCGGTCGCTGTTTTTTCTCTAACAGGATCGGTTCGCATGTATGCAAAAATGATTCTCTTGCTACCCATTCGAGATTTAATATGAAAATTGAATCCCGAAAAGGTGAGGGTACATTTTTGCTGATCTTTACCTTGAACAACACCAAAGTTGATCGAAAATGTCAAGGGTTCGCTGGCGAAGATAGTAGTGTTGGAGGATGCAAATCTGAAGAAAAGATGGTAAAAATGATAGATATACTGTTAGATTACGGTAGATTGCGATAGATTACGGTAGATTACGGTAGATTACGGTAGATTACGGTCGAAAGAGAAAGGGGACACGTTTTAGGGAATGGATTTTATTTTATTCGTCAAATGGATGCACAAATTGCGAAATTTCCTTACCAATGGATGAGCGAGAGCGTGCATTGAGGGAAACGCGAAGATGATTGTCGAGTAGTTGTACGCGGAAATGGTGTTGATCGATGAGGCTCTGGATAATCGAAATTCAAGTAAGCTTTTTGATTTTGTAGAATAGAATCATTTGGAAAATTGTAAACGAAAAAAATCACCTCCAATCTCTGACCGGGAAAAGTAGCAGAAGATACGATAAATAGAGAACAGCATGGAGGACAACGGAAGGCAAAAGCATTTGCGTTGTGCGGAAGGTTTCGTGAATCTAGAAACGAGTCTTAGCATTGAATATCTTAGCATTTACCGTATTTCTTCGAATAGAAGACCGGATAAAGAGTATCATCGCGTACTCCTGCGTAGCAGCCCTTTTTAAAATTTCTTTTCTGCATAAAAGCTTTCAATGAAGTGCTGGAAAATGACTCAAAAATACCACATGAGCTAACAGATTTTTGAGCCATTTTCCAGCTCTATAGCACTTAATTGAAAGCTTTTATGCAGAAAAGAAATTTTAAAAAGGGCTGCTACGCAGGAGTACGCGATGATACTCTCTCTTTACCCGGTCTTCTATTCGAAGAAATACGGTAAATTTTGTGAAAATGCAAGCGCGACACAACCAGAATGATGTGTGAGAAGGTGTAACCGGAAATTACTATAATGACTTGCCTGAAATCGTTTGCTGAGCGAATACTTGGCCGTATTTATCCCCAAACCGTCGGCTCGACTCCGACTATAAACCATCACATAGCCAAAGAGGGAGATTGTTGCAGCCTGGAAAAGTTTCATTCCAATGCGCATTAGCAGCGTGGAAAGTTTGGAAACTCAATAGCTGGAGGTGGGAGCTCGAGAGCTCGAGTAACTGATAAGGATTCTGCAACGGTCAAGCTTCTACGCACTGCACTGACCTATGCACTCATGATTAGCCTACCGTAAATACTGTAATAGTACCCCACCCCCATAATGACGGTGCGGAGTGTTGCGTAGTCTAGCTTTGAACGCGTTTTTCTCGACACTGGTTTATGCTACAATGCGCGCTTAGGTATCAAAAAATAGCTGAAATTCAGGGCTATTTTTTGATACCAAAGACGCATTTTTTGGAAGTACGAGTGCTTTGCAAAAAATGAAATACTAAAAAACTTTTGCGACTACGCGACTGTACGAGGGGGGTGGGGTACTATTACAGTATTTACGGTATGCCTGGCAGCACTGACGATTAGCCCAAGCCTGGCAACACTGATGATTAGCCTAAGCCTGGTAGCACTGACGATTAGCCTAAATTCAAGGTCACACCTGCAGTAAAGCTAGGTCAGGCAAGGTAAAGGCTATTTGTTCGGCTCACCTCGAACAGAGCGCACACCGAAATCCGAATCATCATTGCATGGCTATCAGCCAGCGAGGCTCCATCACAGACACACATTCCCTCGGTGCTGAAAGAGTTTTATATTGATTTTCAGTTTTTTGTAAGGCCAAGGGAGATTCTAATTGGAAAAAGTGGACTTCAGAATGTCGAATTTTGTTTTATTGTAAAAACACTACTTGCTAATCGAATTAGAATAGGTTTTTCTCTCAGTCTCTCAGAAGATTTGAAAGCTTACTGCAGATTCAGAAGATATTCAACGGTGACAAAGCCGGATGCCGAGCAAGCGAGCGCAAAGATTGCCTAAAAATGCAAAGCTTTGCATATTATAGTTTAGATTTGAACTAGAAACTAGAGAATTGTTTTACCTAGTACGTACCTTTACAAACAACGAGACTTTTGCTGGTGGAAGTGGGTGTCGAGTGGCGGCGAATCTCTCCGCGCCAACTCCGATCATCAAAAGGACTGTCGCTGTATCCCATGGAACCATCAACACATTGGCTACAGTGCAGAGGACACTGAATTGTTTTTGATAATAATATTCCACTTAAAGCACCTTAAACCCTGCTCAATACTATAATCCCTACCCTTTAGCACCAAATACAACTTGATTGAACTACCAAGTTCAGAGTTGGCTTTGGTTCTCAAGAAGCCCGCTTATTATCTAGGCTATTATCTAGGCTATTATCTAGGCTATTATCTATATTATTATATAAACAGACTTATCTGTTTCTATGCTTATTATTTATCATTTGAGCTTCTCTTCTCAGCTTCTCGCTCCTCTCCAAGATAGGCTAAGTTTCCGAATTTATCGAAAAGTTTAGACCAATTAAACTGAGTTCTAATTGATCAACTTAGTAAAATGAATATCACCAATCGATTCCCCGACCACGAAAACCCCCCGGGTAAAAATTTCCAGCTGAATATCTTTTTGTACCATCTAAAAAGCAAAAGAAAAATTCGTAAATGACTAGTGAGGTATTCTTTGTGCGGCCGCGTAATCGCTCGCGATCTGGCAAACGGCCCCGATAGATAGCTGTTCCCTTTTGCAATCGGTAAAGAGGGAAAAGCGGTGAGCGACTGAGCCAGCCTCACCGTTTTGACGTCACCCCAACTCGCGCCACCCCACCATGCCCAAACGTCACCCCCACCATGCCCATCACCACAGGATCAATCATAAAGAAAGCATCTCCGCACAGCTCTTTTCACAGCACAATATTTTTCGATACTTTTTTTTTACTTACTTCAGCTTAAAGCTCAATTGAAAAACAGTCGAAAAGCTGTATGACTACGCTTCGAAATGCTCAAATCCGATTCTTACCTCTTTTCGGGAAATCTGGGAAACGTGTTGACGCCAAGATAGAAGAAATATGCATTGTAGAGAAGACCGGCAAAAGCATTCACAGCAAAACAGATTGAAATCGAACAAAGCATTAGACGCGTTTGACGGGGCATCACACCGGCTTTCTGAAAAAGAATTATATGGATTTTCTTCATTAAACCAGGGTTTTTTGTGTAGTACTTCAGTGCACTAGAAAAGTGCGTTTACAGATCGTTTACAAATCGTTTACAAATCGTTTACAGGTTTGAGCACAAAGTACAAGTCGTGTACGAGTACTTTCAAACATTTGCAGAATGTTTTGGCATTCGAATACTTTTTGTATCCCCTTTTTCAAGTAATCTCTTCCGGAATTTTTGCGCATTGTTCACCTGGAAATTTCCCGAAAAACATAATGAAATTTTCAATTTTCTCAATTCTCCGGTGGATAACAATGGCAAAAATTGGGCAAAAGTGAGAAAAAAAATTGGAACTAAGTCATTATTACTATTGTCAATTTCGAAATTTTCATCCATCAACGGGAATTTTCGGGAAAAAAAGATTAATTCCAATGTTGCGATTTGGGGAAATTTTATTCTCAGAATCGTTACTTTGAACCCGAGAATTTTGCAAAAGATATTCAGTTGAGTGATTTAAAAAAACAAATGAATGCAAGCGCCGGTTCAATTACTCAAGTTAAACCATTTTTCCGGCATTGTGGGACATTTGATCCGCCCTCTTTGCCATTGGCAGTCTAACTTTGAACTCAAATATCTCGGCGTAGGGCTGTCCAATTTAGACAATTTTTGTACCAATCGACAGAGAAAGACTTGGCGCATCTAATGATACCAAGAATATTCAAATTGAACAGCCCAACACCAAGATATTTGAGCTCAAAGTTAGATTGTCTTTTTCCTCTGCATGAAGGCATGAATTCTACTAGTTGCCCCAAAAAACCAAAGCCAAAGCCAAGCTAAAACCAAGCCAAAGTCTGGCCAAAGACAAACCGAAACCAAGCCCAAGTAAAGCCTAAGCCTAAGCCTAAGCCAATGGCAAAGGTGGCGGGGCGCCTTTTATACGCCCCGCCCCGTCCCTTTTGCCATTGGCAATCTAACTTTAACCTCAAATATCTTAGTGTTCGGCTTCTCCAATTTAATAGTTTTTGTACCAATCGACAGAGAAAGACTTGGCGCATCTAATGATACCAAGAATATTCAAATTGAACAGCCCAACACCAAGATATTTGAGCTCAAACTTAGATTGCCAATGGCAGAGGAGGCGGGGCGCGTACTAAACGTCCTACAATAGGCTAGGCTGGCCTTTAGGTGACTTTTGGCTTTAGGTGATTTTTGTGGGCTAGTCCAGGCCAGAACCTGGCTTCTAGGCTGATCCTAGCCCGGCCTGGTCCAGAGAAATTGCCCTTAAAACAACTTCCAACGTTCATAGGTGTTGAAAGTACTTTAGCCATAAATTTAACCCCCAATTTTCCAAATTTTGCCTTTTACTACACTAAATTTCATTTCTTCGTAAGAACATAGTTTATTTTTATTCATTGATTCATACTTTTTTCTATCGTACTTTGTTTTGCATCGTACTTTGTTCTATCGTACTTTGTTCTATCGTACTTTCTTCTATCTTACTTTGTTCTATCGTACTTTGTTCAAATCTACTTTTAAAACACCTTTTGAACCCAACGATTAACCTTTTTTTCAACTCTTGCTCTTGACTAATTCTCCAATTTCTATTTATATTTTTATTTTTCTTTTTGAACCCGCTTGTTACAAGGAGAAAAATCATTGAAACAGTTAATTTGTCAATTTTTTAGTTAGAAAAAGAACTGACCCCACAAATGAAGATGAAGAAAATGTTGGTGACGATGGCTGAGAGATTGAGAAGAGTGATCAGAGATTGCAGACCGAACCAACCGAAATCACCACTCTGAAAAAAGAAAATCGTTTGATTTTCCACGGCTGAAGTGTACTTTGTGCTTAAATCTGTAAACGCATTCTTTTTAATGCACTTTTTAATGCACTCGATTCACAAAACCGTTTCGCTTTTTTGTCAAAGCACTGAAACCAATTTCTTGATGTTTTAAAGTGTCTATAAACCGAAAGAAGCTAAATGGAGCTACTGGAAATTACATTAGACAGTTTTAGACAGACAATTACCTTAGACAGCCAAAACGGATCAGTTTTTCCAGGAAAATAGGGATCAAAGTGTGCCAGAAAGTGTGTGTGTGTGTGTTTTCAAGATTCAGCACAAAGTGCACCTTAAGTATAAAGAGCTAGATTTATGCTAGAGCATTTATAATCATGCTAGAGCATTTATAATCATGCTAGAGCATTTATAATTACCGTAAATACTGTAATAGTACCCCACCCCCCTCGTACAGTCGCGTAGTCGCAAAAGTTTTTTAGTATTTCATTTTTTGCAAAGCACCCGTACTTTCAAAAAAATCCGTCTTTGGTATCAAAAAATAGTCCTAAATTTCAGCTATTTTTTGATACCTAAGCGCGCATTTTAGCATAAACCAGTGTCGAGAAAAACTCGTTCAAAGCTAGACTACGCAACACTCCGCACCGTCATTATGGGGGTGGGGTACTATTACAGTATTTACGGTAGGCTAATCATGAGTGCATAGGTCAGTGCAGTGCGTAGAAGCTTGCTTCCAATGCCTCTTTATCAAATTCATTTCCCGTTAGAGCCGCTAGATTATGGAACTTGCTCCCAAACGACATACGAGAAATTCAGTCGCTTTTCATATTCAAGAAACGTATCGATGCTTTAGATCTAGTGGCCCTTTGCCGTAAGTAATTGGCTTATTGATTTCAGTATGTATTGTATGATTAAGTATCACTGTGCATTTCTCTATGATTTCTTTCACTTTATCGTTTGAATAAAGTATTATTATTATTAAACCAGTGTCGAGAAAAACTCGTTCAAAGCTAGACTACGCAACACTCCGCACCGTCATTATGGGGGTGGGGTACTATTACAGTATTTACGGTATGCTATTATTCGATTTGGAAAGCTGGAAAATGGAAGCTGGAAAATGACTCAAAAATACCACATGTGCTAACAGATTTTTGAGCCATTTTCCAGCTCTATAGCACTTAATTGAAAGCTTTTATGCAGAAAAGAAATTTTAAAAAGGGCTGCTACGCAGGAGTACGCGATGATACTCTTTACCCGGTCTTCTATTCGAAGAAATACGGTATTTTTTGTATCAGATCTATCCACATACCTGTCCCCCTAAAGGACACGTTCTTAGTCCGATTAGCGCATTGGGATTGAGATAGAAATGCGGCGGACTGTGGCTGGGCGCATGATGACGTAAAATTGTCATTCTGAAATTGAAAACTGAAATCAAAGGGCGAAAAAAGGGCAAAAGGGAAAAAATAAGAGCTAAAACATAAATAATGAAGAAAAATATATAAAATATAAAGAAAGAAAGGAATTTTATCAAAAAAACCACAAAGTAGAACTTTTCTTAATCCGGGAACTATGCAACAACTTCTTTTCAAACAAAAGAAACTATTATTTTTTCGAATCAGAATAGAAAAAGATATTCATTGTGATTTTTCATAAATAAAAATGGAAAATGGATAAAATGCATGGATAAAATGCGTTTTTCTATGCACCTGCAAAATAAAAATGTTGAGGAAACAGGTGAGATTTGCATTTTTTTCTTTTCGACGAATGTCTCTTTCGACAAAAAATAGTTTGATACAAAATTAAACGTTTAATTTGAATAGTTTGATACAATTAAACGTTTAATTTGAATAGTTTGATACAATTAAACGTTTAATTTGAATAGTTTGATGCAATTAAACGTTTAATTTGAATAGTTTGATGCAATTAAACGTTTAATTTGAACATTCAGACTTAAATATTTAAAATTCAACATTTAATTTAAACTTAAATAAACAAAATGAAACATTTAAACTTAAATAAACAAAATGAAACATTTAATTTGACTTGCGACCTTTTCCGAGAAAATCCTGGGTTGGCGCTTTAAAGCGTGGTAAAACTACCGTACCCCTCCTAATTTGCGCGAAATTTCATTTTTTTCATTCTTCTTCATTTCATTTTATTCTTTTTGCATTTTTCTGATGTGGTCGTGTTTGTTTTTGCGGGAAACAAAGAGGATAAAGTTAAGTTACGTTTTTAACTGCATTTTCTGTGCCGGAAGCTTTGTTTGTAGAGTTTTTTTAGACCCACTTGCTTCTCGACGATCTACTCCATAAACATGATGCCAACTAATGTTAAGTTAAGTGATTTTTATAATTTTCTATGACAGAAGCTTTGTTTGAAGAGTTTTTTTAGATCCACTTGCTTCTCGACGATCTATTTCACGAATTTGATGCCAACTAGTGTTAAGTTAAGTGGTTTTTATCATTTTCTATGCCGGAGGCTTTGTTTTTGTGACTTTTTAGTTGAAGAAACGTTGAAAGGTTAAAAAAAAGGCAAAAAGAATAAAATCAAATGAACAAGAATGAAAAAAATAAATTTTCCGTAAATTGGAGGGGTACGGTAGTTTTACCACGCTTTAAAGCGCCAACCCAGGATTTTCTCGGAAAAGTTAGCAAGTTTAATTTGGACATTTAGATACTTAAATATATAATTTTAAACTTATATATACAAAATTAAACATTTAATTTGACCATTTAAACTTCTATAAGCATTTAATTTGAACATTTAGACTGAAATATATAAAATTAAGCATTTAGGAGCAAGTGTGCTCAAATTTGTGTAAACGCCTCTTTGCAAACGAAAAATTTGGACAAATTCTGAGCTACTGAATTTTAATCCACTGCTACATCAATTTGGACCTAATTGAGAGAAAAACGTGAGGTTTAAAGTAATTTTTAAAAATATTCAGCTAAGAGTTTGCAAAAAGGAATCTGAGCTTTTCGGATACGTATATTTGAGTATAATAAAGTGTTTTTTAATTTCAAAATTATCGATTATCGATACAGAATCAGAATTGAATCAAAAATTTTGCCTAGTTTTTTCTCTAAAAAAGTTTTGACATTTGTTTCGTTTTGGGCAAATTGAAGAAAAAAAATTGGCACTTTGGGACTCCAAAAAGAAAAATTTTTGATAAAAGGAAATAAAAAAAGATAAAAAGGAAAAAAGCAACAAATTTTTCGAATTATTTTAAATACAGAAAAAGCTAATCAAAATTTTTAGACAAGTTTTGAGAGAAAATGAATGGAATTTGAGATTTTTTTGAGAAATTTTTAATTCCGAAACATTTTTGCGTAGTTCATTTTCAAAATTGATTCCCTTGGGTTTAGAAATTAAAAAATAAGTTGAAAAGCGATTTGGAAAATGAATTTTGCAGAAATTTTTTTGAAAAATTACAGACTATATAGAAAATTGAGGAAATTTTCACGGAAAAATGATTGAAAGGCGAAACTTTTTGCGATTTTGAAACTTTAAAACAATTTTGCAAAGATCAGGCAAAAAAACCGGAAGAAATCTTAAAAAATGACGACCAATCAGGATGGCGCAAGCTCCCACAAATCAAAAAGATCGATCGATTTTGTGAAGAACAACCTACACGAGAATATCCTTCCTCATGCACTATATTCTCTAGACATTGCCCCTATCACTTGTTCTTGTCGCTAAAGGATTTCAAAGAGTTCAAAGATGAGAGCGAACTCGAGAACGGATTGAAGCAATTGAACGAACTGATCGGGGACGACTATTTTCGCTAGCGCTCGCTTGGGTTTTACGAACTGGATTGGCAAGCTACTTTTGGAGAAAAGTTAGAAAAAGCGAAGAATCCGAATCAAATCATATATTTTCCAGATGAATTTCTGTGTTAAAAAGAATGAAATTTAAAATCTCTGGGTTTTTATGAGACAACCTAATAGCATCCAGTTAAAACAGCTAATATAGGGGCCCTCATGGTGTAAGGGGCCCTCATGGTGTATAGGGGCCCTCATGGTGTATTGGTTAAGTTCTCACTTCCAAACTGAGGGTGTGGGGTTCGGCCCCCCTAGGGTTCTCTTCCCTAGCCCGTGCGCCCAGACTAGAGGTCTCTTCTCTAGAGCTGACTAGAGATCCCTTCTCTAGCGGAGTTCACTCTTCCACTGGGTTGGCCCATTCATGGCTTGAGGTTATTAAAGCAAGAAGCCTATCTTCTATCTATCTTCTTTTCTCCCCGCCTCCACATCGCCGAGTAAAATATCTCATCTTTCTCTATGTATTTATGTGTAGATTTGTGTATTGTCTGACTGATTACGCTTTATTTCATGTCCTGAATAAAGTATCAATATATATATATAATATAAATTTCAATAGCATATAAAAAGTTTTGAAGAAGATCTAAAATTTCAAGAAGCAAGTGTGGAACTTTGAAAATTTTGATGAAACAGGTGATAACGAGGGGATCGGAAAATAAAAAAAGAAAAAAAAAGAATAAAAGGTGTCGGGAAATCGTTTTTGCGAGATAAAATCAGTGTTTGTCAGAATGAATTGAAAAGAAAAGCCAATTTTTTAGATCAAAACGAACACAATTTGAGTGGGGGAGGGGATTGAAAAGAAAGAAAAGAAAGAAAACACTCAACGAGTGTTTATTTGATAGAAATGAGGGTTTATAGAGATGTTTGTACATTCATGGGTGTTTGATAAAGAATGGGAATGGGAAATTGAAGAATTTCAAGGGGCTTTCTGATCGGGTTGCAGTCAATTTTCTATAACTATTTTTTTTTCAGAAATTCGAACTCGAAGAAGTCACCACCTAACTCGGAAGAAGCATCAACATGGAGGGAAACTAAGAGCGGAAGTCGGCAGAAGAAGAAGAACGGCCTGGACAGCACTAAGCAAGCATCGAAGAAGTCACTAAGATGCTCAAGAATCACAAGAAGACTCGGGCACACCTCTTCGACAGCACCGTCCTCTCGGCACTCTGCTATGGGACAGAGACCTGAGCCACGACGCAGACCACCGAACGAGCTCTGAGAACGTCACACCGAGCTCTCGAAAAGAACCTTCTAGGGCACAATAGGAAGACGCAGCTCGAAAAAGGCCGAAGAAGTACGGACATGCGTCAGCTCAGAACCAGAATCAGAACCGGAACTCAGAGATCCAGTGAAGTGATCGAAAGAAGACTTAGATGGACTATACGGATCACTGAGTGGCTGCCATGAGACCAGAAGAGGCCAATCGGAAGACCAGCAATGAGATGAGGCACAAGAGTGGCAGAAACGGTCAGAGAGGCTAGAGCGCAACCACCATCACCAGCACAAGCAAGTCGAAGACTCCAGATCAGGAACATCCAAGATAGGAAACACTGGATGACAATAGCAAGAGATAGAGAGAGCAAGAGATAGCTTTGGGAGCAGGTTGTGATCTGTGGAAATAGGAACACGAAGACAGATGTAAAGCTAAAAACTGAAACGGATAATGTTTTTGTAAATTGCAGATTGGTTAATAGCAGGGCAAAAAGTCAGGTTTTCAGATACGGATACGGATATTCCAATAACAAAAAAAGGTAGTTTTTTCGGGAATTTTTTTTTTTTATAAAAGTTCGTCACCTGGAGCACTGAAATCAAGAATTCAATTTTCATTTATGAAGATATTCTTTATTTATATTCAACCGAATATCTTTTCAATACGAAAATATTATTTTTTTCCCAAAAAAGATTATAGTGAGCGATTTTTGAAAACGGGAATTCCCTTTGCTTTTTGGCCTAAAAAGGGATTTCTTTTCCGATTTTTGAACGCTTATTTCAAAGAAATTTTTGGTTTCTTTTTTTTTGGAGAGTTAATTTTTGAAAAAACACAATCAAAAGCTCTTCTTTGACAAGATTTCTTGAAAATCCATTGCACTAGAAGGAGTGCGTTTACGAAGAAGTTTAGAAGTTTAGAAGTTTAGAAGCTTTAGAAGCTTAGAAGCTTAGAAGCTTAGAAGTTTAGAAGAAGTTTTTCTTTTAGAAGCAAGGCTTAGGCAAGATTTCAATGGTGCATTAGATACGAAATGTTTGAAAAAATTTAGAAAAGCTATTCAGAAGGGATCTTCAAAGAAAGAGCTTATGATTTAGGCAAATGCCTAGATAGATAGCTAGATAGATAGCCAGCAGTGCGCTAGATAGTAAATGTTTAAAAGAAAGTACGAAAAAGAACACTCAACAATGATCTCTGAACAGAAAAAGACAAAAAACAGCACTTTTAATCATTCTGAGGTGTTTGAAAAGGGAAAAGTGCTTTGAACAAGAAAAAGGAGCCTTTTACTTGGTCACTCTAGAAGTACTTTTGCCCTTTTTTTTGAAAGAGATTCAAGTGAATCGCCAAGTAAGTGCACACCCACCCAATTTCCGAAGAAAAAAAGAGATTGAGGGGAAAAGCTTGGGATTTGGGAAGAAAAATGAGTGCGAGTAAAAGGTGAAGAGACGTGTTTCGATGCGGAATCGCTTTTGTAAACGATTCAGAACTGGGAAAAGATCTTGTTCTGCGTTTTGATTCAGAACTGGGAAAAGATCTGCGGCAAACATATTATTTTCCAAGAAATAAATAAAAAAATAGAAAACGGATTGGTCCAGAGGGTAGCCGCGTACAAAAGGCACAAAATACTTCAAAGAACATGTAAAAATAGATTTAAATGTTTGAATTATTTGCGAAGAAAGACTTTAATTCTTTTTCAGAAATCCTTGGCTTCCTTCCGCTTAATCCTCCGTCTCAGCTACCGTACACTCGCCGCCGTCAAGCAATGCGCGTAATATAAGGCCATTTCTCCCATTTTTTTCATTCTAATTCCGCGAAGCATGGGAAATTTATGCTTTAATGCTTACTTTTTTTTTGTTAGCACTTACTCTTCTAGATACCTGCTTTAATTTAATGTTTACTTCAGTAAGATGAAATTTCTTCTGTTGTTACAATGTTTCTTGCCGGTTCTGGTCTCTAAAAGAGCTCTTTGAAACAAAGTAACGTCATTTAAACATAAAACTTCACTTATAGTTGGATCGTTGCTTTTCTTTCCGATAAACTGACAACCGAATATCACTCCACTAAATAATAAGTAAAGCACCTGAAAATTAGAAAAACAAAAAAAATTTACAAAATAAAACAATCCCACTCCGCGCAATTAAAATGAAAAAAATGGGAGAAATGCCCTTATATACGCGCATTGCTTGACGGCGGGGCGCACTATTAAGCGGAGAGCAGCCACGAATCTCCGAAAAAGAACGAAAGTCGAAGAAAGATCTATATGAAATATATCAAAAACTGCGCAAAAGAGTTTAAAATCCCAGCAGCTCAGGCGAAAAAGAAAAAAGTCTCGAAAAAAACCACATAAAAGGGAAATATTTGATTTAAACGCGGCGTATTTTCGGCATTTCAATGAATGAAAAGAAACTCTATTTTGGTTTTGAAAAGAAAAAGAAAAAAAAATTTCAAGAAGAATCCGAACTGATTTGACCGACAATTTTGTAGTCAAAAGGTTTGTTTTGCGAAGATGGGGCTTAAAAAAGATTTTTTTAACAATTTTGGAGCATGTCGAGTTAGTCTAGTTGAATCTGTAAATGTCCTATCATAAACTAAAAATTTAGAAAAAACTAATCTTTAGAAAGTTGTCTCATCACAAGACCAGTTTTGAACTTTTTATAGAAAAATCTCGATTTCACTGAATCCCCACCACCTACACACAACAAAAATCACTGACTGACTGGGTATGAGTGAAAATCATGTTTTCAAATAAAAATAGTCTTAATCCCCTATAATTTGAGGAAATTTTTAGAAAATTGTCTAGTCACAAGACTAGTTTTGAACTTTTTTAAAGAAAAAAATGGGTTTGTGAGGAAAATTTTGAGTTTAAACCGAAACAAAAACCGATTCGGAATCTCGAAACGGTAATCTGAAACAAAAAACGTTTTCTAAAACGTGTCTTCTTCTTTCTCTTTCTATTGTAATCTTACCTACATTGGGCAAAATCGAGACACGATCGTCTAGATTGGATAAAATAAAAAAAGATTACAGTAGAAAGAGAGAGGGGACATGTATTAGGAAACTATTTTTTTACATAAAGACTTTGGTTATCTTTCCATCAAAAGATCCTCGATCGGCCACCATTTTTGGCCCTCAATTAAGCTTGTTGGAACGGGTAGAAGATGTAAAAAGTGAAAATACAAGAATTAAGCAGATTTTTTGATGAAAATTATTAGTTCAATGGAATATTGAAAATCAAAAGAAAAATCTAGAAA
The DNA here is from genome assembly GCA_958450365.1 of Mesorhabditis belari. Lineage (NCBI taxonomy): Eukaryota > Metazoa > Nematoda > Chromadorea > Rhabditida > Rhabditidae > Mesorhabditis > Mesorhabditis belari. The sequence goes on from CAUEEP010000939.1 coordinate 539,154, forward strand.
ATCAGAATTTTGTCTGCGATTTTTGTAGGATTTCCGCAAAAGCTACATCTTTTAATCGCTTTTGAAATTTTTTTGAAAATGAAAAGTGATTCTGGAAAAATCATAGGATTTGATGAGAAAGTGACTAAAAATTTGTGCGCTTTGATTGGCTAAGATTAAGAGGAAAGCAAGATCAATATCCGGGGGGGTAAAATTTTAAGATCCGGGGTAAACTTTCAAAAACCAACCTGAAAAAAAACTTTTGATAGTATCCTAGTTGGGGGACCACTTTTTTCTTCAAAACCACATGTGGGTTGGGCATCTGCTGGACCCACATCAACACATAAAACTACCTCAAAAAATGGTTTTGAAGAAAAAAAATGACCCGCCAACTAGGATATTATCGACATTTCTAATAATAACATAAAAAATTTTGAAGAAGCTACGTTTTTGATCGAGTATCACCTCGAATCACGTAATCACCTCAATAAATTGAATATCTTTACATTTGAAGGGAATTTGCCACCAAATCACTTAAGCGGCTGAATATCTTTAAAAGGGGTCGTGTATAACGTATATAAAATTTTTGTTGGGGAGAAGTGATTTGTCATAGTGATTTTCATAAGTGCAAATTTAGCGCAAATGAAGGCGATGGGACAAATGCTACCTTTTTTTGCGCACCTGGACATTTGCGCACCTTTTTTTGCTGGAAAAGGCCTTAGGCAAGGCCATAGAGCTTCGAAAATATTTCCATATAAGGGAATCGTATGCGTAGTTTCCGAATTTCGACAAATCAGACCTCGCTGACACGTCAAATTTGGGCTAAAAGGCAAAAACTGCGGAAAAGCGTTAAGTTGCGTAGTTTTTGCCTTTTAGCCCAAATTTGACGTGTCAGCGAGGTCTGATTTATCGAAACTCGGAATCTACGCATACGATTCCCTTATATGGAAACATTTTTGAAGCTCTATGGCCTTGCCTAAGGCCTTTTCCAGCAAAAAAAGGTGCGCAAATGTCCAGGTGCGCAAAAAAGGTCGCATTTGTCCCACTCCCGTAAAAGCAAAAGTAAAAGTAAAAGCAAAAGTAAAAGTAAAAGCAAAAGTAAAAGCAAAAGTAAAAGTAAAAGCAAAAGCAAAAGCAAAAGCAAAAGTAAAAGCAAAAGCAAAAGTAAAAGTAAAAGCAAAAGTAAAAGCAAAAGCAAAAGTAAAAGTTAAAACTTCAAAGCTTTCGATTCCAAATGAAGAAAAATGAAAAGAATGGCAAAAGGGAATTTTTGTGCGGGGTACGGTAGCGCATCCACGCTTTAGAAAGCGCATCGCGTCGCTTTCGCGTCAGTCCCTTAAAACAAATCAATAGGAATCTAACTCATCTATTACAATACCAAATTTTACAAAACAAAAACAAAACAACAAATTTTACAAAACCTATTCTCTTCTAGAACTAGATCTCGACTCTTATTCCTCATGAAATTCAAAAATCGACCCGAAATATTCCACAAATTTTCGCTTAAAGGCTTTGCGATGAAGAAAATCCTTCTCCAAGGACACATTTTACAACAGAAATTTGAGCACAACTGAAATTTTCTCTTTTTACAAGAAAAGTGATCTCAAAAATTTCAATTTTTTTTCAGAACAGCTGATCTTTTAGATTTTCGAACATCAAAATTGTCCAAAGAAAAAAAAGAAAAGCAAAAAAAGAAAAGAAAAAGCTATTGCAAGAACAAAAACGAGAAAAGTTCAATTTTCGTAAATTTTCAAGAGAGGTTCAATTAAAATGACGAGAATTTGAAGGAAAAAGGGAAAAATGTATTGAAAAATTGTACTTTGACATAAAAAATGTATCCAAAGAGTGAAAAACTGAAGAAAAATTGGCGAAAAATTGGAGTAGCTTTTTGTTCCGGGCTTTTTGAATGAGTAGTTTTGCTTTAAAACATTGCCTATGGATAATCATATCGAAAATTTTCGATTTTCTATTGTATTTGGTAACATTGAAAAGCTTGAAATGTCTTTTATGCTATTTTAATGTCTTTAATTTTAAGTATTTAAGATTAATATAATCTCTGACCAAAGATTTAGATCTTTAAAGCGTCACGACTCATCAAAAATACCCGAATTTCGATCAAAAGTCGGAAAAAAGTCGGAAATTTGACATTAACAGCAAAAGAATGCAAAAATTTTTGCTTTTTTTAAATTACAAGTGTAAACAAGTGAGTATTAAGCTGCTTTGTGAGTATTAAGATGTTTTTAAAAGCATAAAAAGTTCCAATAGTGTTGCCAATCCAAAAAAGCTGCTTATCTGACTGTAAGTAAGTAGGCGTTTGTAAGTAAAGCAGTAAATCTCTCAAAAGCTATGAAAAAACTTTAATAGATAGCTAATTACCGCTTTAAAATCATTATAATAATCATAAAGGAGTGTTTTTCGGAAGTTTTGGATTTGGATCCGAAAAAGGAAGGAATTTGGAGGCAAGCGGAATTGAACCCGTGACCAGAGGTGGCAACGGTTTTAGGGAAATAAGGAAGCAAGTTTAGAGAGATGAGTAACCGAGTTTAGAGAAATAAGGAAGCAAGTTTCAAATTTTTAGAGATAAGTAACCAAATTCCTAGAGATAAGGAACCAAATTTAGAGAGATAAGGAATATCTATCACTATCCCCTAGGCCACCGTTGCTTTCGTTTCCTTTCGACGTGACGCCCTCTTATAGATGAGGTCGCAATTTGCCATTGAACAAAACGAGGGATTTTGATGTAAAAAGCCAAGTTAAGCAAAGGTTCTCATGGCAGGCATGGTCGACTGGGTAAGAGCCTAGTATCTTAGGCAGGGGGTCAAGGGTTCAATTCCGCCTTTTCCGCGGGATTCTTGGTTCTTATTTTTGCATCTATGGATAAATATGTATTTCTTAGAATTCTACGGGCGCGTTTATTGTAATAAATTGTAATAGATTGTAGTTTAACCCATTCGAAAGTTCTGCAGCGAATAATCGCTGCAGCGGTAATCTGATGATTCCCATTTGAAGATACAGAGCCAGGAAGAGCTTGAAAGATTTTGCATCGAAATCCTGCCAGTTTGTTTTCCTTTTTCCATGTTTATTAGATTCGCCTACTAAAATATTGATTAATTTGTCGTCGATAAAATAAGAATAATAATCGATAGGATCTTGAAAAGTACTGAAGTCAAATCCAAATCGTTCTTCATCAAAAATAAATGGTGTAGGAGACTCTCTTAAACCTTTCCAACCATCTGAATAAACTGCTTCGGAGTCAAAAATGTCAAAAAAGGGCTTGGTCCGCAGACGAAAAAAAAAGAAAAAATGCTGCGGTTTCGAATGGGTTAATGTAATAAATACTCGAGTTTAGCTAGGGATTTTAGCTAGGCACCAGCTAGGCGATTTTAGCTAGGCACCAGCTAGGCGATTTTAGCTAGGCACCAGCTAGGTGATTTTAGCTAGGCACCAGCTAGGCATTTTAGCTAGGCATTTTAGCTAGGGATTTTAGCTAGGGATTTTAGCTAGGGATTTTAGCTAGGGATTTTAGCTAGGCACCAGCTAGGCGGTTTTAGCTAGGGATTTTAGCTAGAAAATCGGTGCTAAGTTGAAAGAGTTCGCTAGTAAAGTAGATTTGCTTCAAATCAAAGCAATTATTTCTTTATAATCCTTTCGTGATCAAAACATAATCGTCATTCATTCCAATTATTCAAAAAAGTTATTCCAAAAAAGCTAGGAAAAGTAGTAAAATTAGGCTAATTATCTCGAAAGTTTCCGATTTTTTTGATGCCAAAAACAGAAATGAGAAAATTCTTTTAGAAAAAGTGATTTTAGAAAACAAAAATCTGACACTAACAACATTTTTTATTCATTTCTGAGTTCAGTTCCCCGTTTTTTTTTCTTTTCATTTTCTTTTGAATAGAACGCGTTTTTCACGCTCTAATGGATAGATTTGGTCAAAAAAAAAGAGAGCTTTTTGTCCAGAAAAGGACATTTCCTGGGGAGATCTTTGAGAGAACAGAATCGAAAAATACAAAGTTTTTCAGACAAAAGTTCATTTGGTGTACTTTTTTTTGCTGTAAATGCAACATTTCTAGCGCAAAGATGAGGCTCAAAATGCGCCAAAATTGCATTGTACAGTCGACTCTCAATTTAACGCTTTGGAAACAAAAGTTTCGATTTAACGATTCAAAAACGTGCCCCAAATCTTTTGAGTAGCTGCCCTGAATCTTGAGTAGCTGCCCTGCTCTTGAGTAGCTGCCCTGAATGGTCAATGATTGCGTTTGACTGGGCAGCTACGGAGAAAACAAGAGCGTGTTTTAGAATTGAAAAGCGTTGTATCGAATGCCGACTGTCCTTTGTACGAAAACGTACTCCAGCTGGTCACTAATGTCTTTTCTGCCCGAATCTGTAAACGCACTCTTTCTGGAACATTTAATTCTTGTTTTCTTGCGAAGAAAGAAGATTTGAGTGTGTTAGAGGGTGGGTTTAGAGCCAAAAAAAGGTAAGAAGGTAGAAGTGAAGGAATTAGAAAGAAGAAGTAGATTTCCAGAGAGGGGATTGAACCATCGACCTTCTGCTTTGCTTTAATCTTTGCTTTGGCAATTGCTCTAACCACTGAGCTAACAGGTAGCTTGACTCCGTAAGAGAAAGAAGGAAAGACAAGGGGGAAGAAGAAAGAAAGAACAGAAGGAAGAAAGGGAGGAAGGAAGAAAGAAAAAAGGAAGAAGGAAGAGAAGAAGAAGGAAGAAAGGGAGGGAGAAGGAAGAGAAAGAAAGAAGAGGGAAGAAGGAAAACAGGGAGAAGGAAGAAAAGAAGAAGGAAGAAAGGAAGAAGGAAGAAAAGAAGAAGGAAGACAGGAAGAAGGAAGAAAAGAAGATGCAAAGAAGGAAGAGGGAAGAAGGAAGAAAGAAAATAAGGTCTTCAAATCATTTAATTCGGATTCGAAGGGTTGAAGGCCATTAACCCATTCGAAACTTCTGCAGCGAATAATCGCTGCAGCAAAAACTCAGGAACGGACCGCTGCAGCGATTATTCGCTGCAGCGCTAATTGAGCTATTTTCATTCAATTAATTGGTTTTTTTTGCTGTTTTTCAGCATTGCATGTATATTCCAATTGTAGCAGATCTACAAATTACGTGGGCAAAGAAGATGTTTTATATTTACCCGGAATCAATGCAGTCTCTGGTTTTGCATTGAAATGTTCCATAATAGCTCTAATCTTATCAAGCCGATCTCCCGCAGGATCCAGTTCATTATCACAAAAACGCAGGTTTCGAAGAATAGATTCAAATTTTGCTCTTGACATAATGTGGGACATGTGGGAAAATCCTCCTAATCCAGGCCTGCTACTCCAGTAGTCACGATACAGAGCCAGGAAGAGCTTGCATCGAAATCCTGCCAGTTTTTTTTCCTTTTTCCATGTTTATTAGATTCGCCTACTAACATGCTGATTAATTTGTCGTCGATAAAATAAGAATAATATAGGATTTTGAAAAGTACTGAAGTCAAATCCAAATCGTTCTTCATCAAAAATAAATGGTGTAGGAGACTCTCTTGCATCTTTCCAACCATAAATAAACTGCTTCGGAGTCAAAAATGTCAAAAAAGGGCTTGGTCCGTAGACGAAAAAAAAGAAAAAACGCTGCGGTTTCGAATGGGTTAAAAAAGTAAATTGGGCACATTTTACAGATCTAGAGTGTCCAGAAATAGTCCATTCTAGGCTCATATTTCCGTTATTTGTCGACCAAATCGATTAATTTCTTTTTTTAAATGAAAATTCACATCATTTTCTGTATATGCTCAAGTTTTCATGACCATAGCATTGATAGAAAAATTTTTCTGAACGCTTAAAATGGCTAGTCAAAAAATAACGAGTCGCAACTCAAATTTAGGGATTTCTTTATCGATTATCTTATAGAAAATATAATATTTTTTGGGATAAATCTACTTAAACAGAACAAAAACTTAACTTTTAGAAAAGAAACTGGAAAGAAAAAGTGATTTTATAGAGATTTTTTTCAAAAATTTGAGTTCCGGCTCGTTATTTTTTGTCGAGCCATTTTTAAGCGTTCATAAAAATTTTTCTATCAATGCTATGGTCATGAAAACTTGAGCATATACAGAAAATGATGTGAATTTTCATTTAAAAAAAGAAATTAATCGATTTGGTTGACAAATAACAGAAATATAAGCCTAGAAAAAAAAAGGACCGGTTATTTCTGGTCCTATATAAGCATTTGCGAGAGTCTAAAAGTCTAATGATTCTTAAAATAGCTCAAATTCCAAATATTCTTCGTCTCTTAGCTGGAAAATATTCAAATTTTCGCCTACTTCATCTTGAAAACCAATACTTATAATATTGAAGAAAAGGGAGTGGAAAGGGGTGAAAATGGAAGGAGAAGGGGAGATCGAATCTTTTGAAGGAGAAGCGGACCTTCATCAAACCCCCACATCTTTCCCTACACCCAAAAAAGAGTAAAAGAATAAAGAAATAGATTGGAAACACCTCTCTAACGTAAAAATTTCAAAAAAACAAATAAACCAGTGAACATTTTAACAAATTCGCGACGGCTCATCAATGAATTTTGCACTTTTTTTGCATTTTGAGGCCGATTTGGCTTTAAATTTGCAATTAAGGGTTTTCGAGGACAAGGAATCCGAATTCGTTCTTAGTTTTTAAAGAAAAATGCTATTTTTGAATATTTCATTTCACCCAAATTCGGTTTCGCTTTTTTCTCTCCAATTTGGTTTAATTACCCAAATTTGTGATGGCTGTAATGGGTCGGAAATTAAATTTCCTCAAAAAGTAATAACGGATTCAGATTCTCTATCCCAGAATGCCTTCAGTTACAAATTTTCAGATCTACAGCTAACATAGATACCGTAAAAACTCTAAGAAAACGGCCTCCTAACGGAGCGTCGTGTAGTCTAAGTTGACTCTCAAACAAACGCTCAGATCTCGACACCAGTACTTTTGTTTCTATGCGTTTTGGTATTAAATTAAAGTAGAGAAGATCGGTGATTTTTTGAGATATAAAACATATTTTTAACTTTAACCAGTGCTTAGAACAAAATGATTGAAAATTGAAATGATGAAAAATAATGAAAAATCGGCTTTTTGGTCACTCTCAAACAAACGCTCATATCTTGGCGTCTGGACATTTGTTTCTCCACGCTTAGGTATCAAAATAAAGTAGAGAAAATGGGTGTTTTTTTGAGATATAACAAAGATTTCTAGCATTAACCAGTGTTTAGAAAAAAATGATTGAAAATTGGTAAAAATTGGTAAAAAATTGGTTTTTTTTTGGCACTCACAGGCACTTGTGGCCATTTGTTGACCGGCTTGCCGCTAGCCCGGTTAGCTCAGTCGGTAGAGCACCAGATAATCTCTTAATCTGGCTGTCGCGGGTTCGAGCCCCGCATCGGGCTTGAGCTTTTGCTTTTTCAATCAATCAGCTTTTAGAAAACGGAGCCGAAAGGTGTGCACCTCAATGTTTCTTACTGTACTCTTACTATACTTTCTCGTATTACAGGTTCTCCTATTATAAGTTTGGCTTAGCCGTAGGCCAGTGGATGTTACAGTGACCAGTACGTTTGTTTATGCGCGCTTGCGTATCAAATTAAAGTAGAGAAGATGGGTGATTTTTTGAGATATAAAACATATTTTTAGCATTAATCAACGCTTATAACAAAATGATTGAAAAGTGATGAAAAATTGGTGTTTTTGTCACTTTTTCCTTTTCCAGACGTTTCCGCGCCAAACGTCGGAAACTACCGTAACCCGACGCCATAAAACGAGCCCGCCACAAAGAATTTTTCATTTTTTTTGCTTCAGGCTCTTTTTTGCCAATTTTTTGAGATATAAAACATTTTTAGCATTAATCAACGCTTAGAAAAAAGTGATTGAATGTGCTTTATGCTCTCAAACAAAAGCACACTTTCCAGCACACTGAAATCCTCATTTTCTTACATCGATATCGGCAAAAAATGAAGAATTTAGTGCGCCAGAAAGTGCGTTTGTAAACTGAAAGAAAGACTGAAAATAAAGTACATAAAGGATACTTAAAATTAGCAACTAAAGTTTTGCAAGAATTCAACTTCCGTTTCGTGGTTTTTTAAAAGTTCCGGGGTCTTTTGAAAGTTTCGGGGTCTTTTGAAAGTTTCGGGGTCTATTGAAAGTTCCGTTTAAAGCAAAACGCAAGGCTTAGCACGCCTCGGACACGCAAACGCTTGTAAAGCTGGCCTTGACAGCCAAGACATACAGCCAAGACCACGGAACTTTTAAAAAACCACGAAACTTTCAAAAGACCATGATTCAGGGAAAGAGCCCATTCTACTAAAAACATATCTACTAAAAACTTATCGGATTTATCCAACTCTTTAACAAGTCCTTGAATGAGCACTAGTCGATCTCTATTCATTTTTTGCCATTTTTGACGATTTTCTACATAAAAATTATCTAAAAAGAAATTTATCGAGTACAAATACACCTTAACCCATTCGAAACTTCTGCAGCGAATAATTGCTGCAGCAAAAACTCAGGAACGGACCGCTGCAACGATTATTACGAGATTGCATTGAAATGTTCCATAATAGCTCTAATCTTATAAAGCCGATCTCCTGCAGGATCCAGTTCATTATCACAAAAACGCAGGTTTCGAAGAATAGATTCAAATTTTGCTCTTGACATAATGTGGGACATGTGGGAAAATCCTCCTAATCTAGGCCTGCTACGTAGTCACGAATCCTCGGTAATTTGACGATTCCCATTTGAAGATACAGAGCCAGGAAGAGCTTGAAAGATTTTGCATCGAAATCCTGCCAGTTTGTTTTCCTTTTTCCATGTTTAGATTCGATTCGATTATTAGATTCGCCTACTAAAATATTGATTAATTTGTCGTCGATAAAATAAGAATAATCGATAGGATCTTGAAAAGTACTGAAGTCAAATCCAAATCGTTCTTCATCAAAAATAAATGGTGTAGGAGACTCTCTTAAACCTTTCCAACCATTTGAATAAACTGCTTCGGAGTCAAAAATGTCAAAAAAAAGGCTTGGTCCGCAGACGAAAAAAAAGAACAAGTTTTTGTCTAGATTCATCAAGAAAATAAAGAAAAGTTTCTCATTTCATTGATTTGATTTCTCAAAAAGTGCAGAGTTCCTGAGAAAAAAGATAAATTTGGAGTCTAGACTGGAAAAGCCTTATGACTACCACACTAAACTTGTCCCTAAAGTGGCTCGATTCGTTTTTTGGTCACTCGCATTTCGCCCTCGAAATTTCTTCAATTTCTTCAATTTCTTCAATTTCTTCAATCAATTGAAACACGTTTTAGCCTATTTTGTAGAGGAGATTTACAACTTTCAAATAGTTTATAACATTCATCGATATCGTTGGATATCAGGTTATATTCATCGATATCAGGTTTCTATCGTTGGAAATTTATGATGTTGAAAATGTTGAAAAAAATGTTGAAATTCGCATTTCTTATGCATGTACCTAATATTTGTTTGTTTGTTTGTTTGTTTATTTGCTTATTTGCTTATTTGCTTGTTTGCTTGTTTGTTTGTTTGTTTGTTTGTTTGTCATTTGTTTGTTTGTTTGTCATTTGTTTGTTTGTTTGTCATTTGTTTGTCATTTGCTTGTTTGTTTGTTTGTTTGCTTGTTTGTTTGTTTGTTTGTTTGTTTGTTATTTGTTTGTTATTTGTTTGTTTGTTTGTTTGTCATTTGTTTGTTTGTTTGTCATTTGTTTGTCATTTGCTTGTTTGTTTGTTTGTTTGTTTGTTTGTCATTTGTTTGTTTGTTTGTTTGTCATTTGTTTGTTTGTTATTTGTTTGTTATTTGTTTGTTTGTTTGTTATCATGTTATTAAAGATATTTAAATCAAAATAACAGATCAAAAGTATTTCGGTCTTCAAGAATACTCGTAAAAAGTGCTTTGCTTATAGCCAATTTCAAAAAAGGGCTATTTTTCTTTGGATATGGAATTAGTTTGGATGAAAAGAGGCGACTCATCCAAGGAAATTGGGTTTTGCACGTCTTTTTATTCTCGGAAAAGATGGGCATATAATGAAAAAATGTTTGTGGACACTAGGAGTCAGAAGAGGGAAATGAGAGGGGAGAAATGTTGCAAGAAATGACTACGCTTGATCTTTGAGGTGTATTTTGTGCTCGATTGTGTGAACACACTTTTCCTAGTGCACTTAATTCCTCATCGCGTACGCCAGAATGGGTTTGTTTGTAGAATTATAAGCAGATTTGCTCTGGCAAAGTGGAGAACGAGTTTCGATTTAATACAGATTACAGTGATCGCAGCTTAAATCTTTCTTCTTCTTTCTTTCTTCTTGAGGAAAGAATTCTTCTTTCTCTTTCTTCCTCTTCCTTGTCTTTCGTACTTCTTCTTGAGTAAAGAATTCTTCTTGAGGCTGATAGCTCAGTGGTAGATCATCTGCCTGTTAAGCAGAAGGTTGAGGCTTATGCCTATGACCTATGCCTATGACCTATGCCTATGACCTATGCCTATGGCTTATGGTCAAGGGTTCAATTCCACTCGGCTCCAAATTCTTTGCCATTTCTTTTTTACTTTATTACTGTACTTTAATACTATTATTACTTACTTTTGAATCTTTCCCCAATCAAGAATTCAATGGATGAGTTTTCTGATGGCTTTCTGGTCAGTTTTGTAAACATTTCCGATCTGGTGTGCCTGATCACCGATCACAGGTACACCAGATCGGAAATGTTTACAAAATTGTCATTGTCATTCATTGCCAAATCTATTTTTAAGCACAAAGTACACCAGCTCATCTTTTTTCAACTCTAGTAAACGCATTCTTTCTGGTGCACTCACATCTTGCGTAACGACTTGTTTCCACTAGAAATTCGGTATTCGACTTGTTTCCACGAGGACTTAAGTGCGCCAGAAAGGGTACGTTTATCGATTTAGCACAAGTAAAAACATGAACAGAATTCGTCAAAAGTCGAATACCGTTTCAGAAGTCGCAAAAGTCGAATACCGAATTCAAGCTTTAATTTAAGCAGTAGCTCACATTCCTGTGTGAGCTACTGCTTACTGTGTTGAGCTACTACGCGTTCCCGCATCTCAGAATTAAAGCAACCAACCATCCCTCTCCACAACATTGGGAACAGCGCATTGACTTGGAAATTTTTCTAAGTCCAAACTAAGATGAGCATGGCTTAGTCTTTAGCCTGAGGTGACAATCTGGTAGGATCAACCAGATATCCGAACTAAGATAAGCTTGGCTTAGTCTTTAACCCGCGCTAGCAGTCTGGAAGGATCAACCAGATTGCTTGATGCTGATCAAAGCATTGATCAAAGCATTGATCTTTCTAAAAAAATGATCAAACAATGCAAAAGCTAGAGAATTTGACTGCAGCTGAAGAAGCTGAAGAAAAAAAGGAAAAGAAAAATTGAAAACCGAAACAGCAAATGAAAATTTTCATCGACAAAGAAACAAAAAGGTACACAAAAAGTTGAATGGAAAATGAGGAATTGGATCGAAAAACATAATGAGAGTAACCGAATAATTCAAATGACCGAAGAAGGGGAGGAAGACTGGAGAAGTGAGGGGGCTGGGCCGAGAAGAGGACACCGGATACCCTCGAATACCAACAAACGAGCTCTTGTGGCGACGGGTTGCTTTTTCAGCTGAATGCCTAAAGGTACGGGTTTCTTATAACACTACGGCGAGTTTATTAGTTTCTTGGGCTAGATTTATGCTAGACTTATCGATTGGCGAACTTTATTCCGAAATTGGATTCGTTTATTGACTGACTGACTGACTGAATTGACTTTAGAGTACTCTAAAGTGTGATCCCTAGCCGTAACCCTAGCTCGGATTAGTCGCTTTTATAGTAGCACTATGCTAAACGGCTTGCGCTTTTATGGACTCGGATTAAAAGCGTAACTCAGCTATAGTAATTTTTAAATCATCCTAGCCAACCTGTAAAGCCCACATCACATTTTTAAGACTCAAAAGCACAAGAAAGTGCAAATAATTGTCGGCTTGTGACCGCTCCAAATCAAAAGATTTCCGGTCTAATGTGTTTGTTTTTTTGCGTTTACCAAGGTGTTTTGCTAAAAACATTTAAAAAGATTCATAATTTTGTAATAAAAAGTTGTGTTACGAACAACTTTGATGCAAGTGCAGCTAGATCTAAAGGATTTTTTATTAGTGCGGGGTTTTTGGATCTAAAAGTCATGGACTTTAATTGCTTCAGCAATTTTCAAAATTAAACACGTCTCGAGACTCATCATTAAACCCTGCACACCCTCGGTTCATTAAAAGTTCTGAAAATGATGCAATTCGACTTTTGCATTTGTAATTTTTGATTTATTGAAAAGATAAATCGCAAAAGATATATAAATTACAATGCAAACGGACGCAAAAAATATCATCACTGGTCCACAAAAGGGGAGACTAATCGAAGACAAGGGCAAACCGATGAAAATTTTTCCTTACACACAAAAATTGAAAACAAGAACCGTATAAGGAAATAAATTAAAAGGATAGACAAAATCACCAATTAATCATCGCGTGGATCGTAAGCAATATCGCGTCCGAGCTCGGCGGCGAATTCATAATAGAGTTGAGACACGTCGCGGCCAGGATAACGCGTTTTGCCTTCCGGAGAGATGTGAACCACTGAATAAATATGAAAATCAAATGGAATTTTAATGTAAAAGGATTTGGAAAAAAATTAAAACTTCCACTTGTAAAGTATTTAATTGCTTTGATTAACTGTTTAAACGGTTTGATTAAAGCTTAACGGTTTCGTTAAAGATTAAGGACGTCAAGACTTTATTTCATATTCTTATGAACATTGCAATTCACCCTTTAAACTAACCAATTTAAAAAAGTGTCTTTAACTGACTTTAATAACAAACAATAAATAAAACTTACAATTGCAGACACCTCCCGATCCAGAGTCACGGTATGTGGCGTGCATGATTGCCCTCCAGCCAAGTTGTTTAGCTTCCTCATCGGTCATTTTTGGCTAAACAACGGTTATGTATTTGTAATAGACTTTAGAGTGCTAAAATATGGAAAAAAAACCTTACTTTATAGTGCTGATCAAGAATTCCGTAAGCATTCAACGATCCCGATCCCACTGAGCAAACATTCAATGAGGAACGATCACCCTCAGAGTCGACCTAAAATTTTCCCAAAGTAACTAATGAAAATAGATGATCAACCTTGAAAATAGCTGGACCGCGCTTATCGTATCCGCAAACCATTGAACCCTAAACAATTGAAATTTAACGTTTTACCATCAAAACTTACAACAGAAAGACCTTGTCCCTTGTAACCATATAAAACGTTGGCAAAGTATTTGCTAGCAGCAGCCACGGTAATCGGCGCCTTTTCTCGAAGCTCATAAAGTCTGAAAAGATGGTTCAAAAGAAATTTCAACTAAAGCTTACGTGCAATATTTTGCCACCACTCGAGTCCAGAATTGACAATCAGCGGCTCCACCAGCCATTGTGGCCACCATTCGATCGCCGATATCAAGAATCTTCATCACGGATTTGGATGCTAAATTATTAATTGAACAGACTTGCAAATCACTATGCATGAGGCCAGGAGTAATCATTGATCAACTTTTACTATACAATTGTATAAACGTACAGATATATTCTCCAGCTGAAGCACGCGAATCGACGGCAATGATAATACCACCCTGATCTGCTGGCGTGGCCGGTTCATAGAGGAAAGCAAGCGTGGTGGTTCCCTGGAAAATGAAAACATAAAAGGAACACAATCGATGCACCAACCTTACGGAACTGCAGATTTTTGAGCTCTTTTCCGAAGTGTGCGCCAACAAATTCTTTGGGCTGTAAAACAGTACATTCAAGATTGTTAAAACTGAAATAAACCTGGATTCCGAGTGGTGGTAGTGGGAAAGAAAATTGGCTCACAACAGGCTCATGGAGGTAATCAGCCTAAAAGTTTTGATCAAATGAGGCAAAAGGTTTCCCGCAGATTTTCCTTGCTTGTCAAATACTGAAACAATATAAGATATTATTACCTGGCTAACTAACGTGCTTTTTTCACACAAAATTTACCTTGAACTCCTCATGATCACGTACATCTTCGTTCTTTTCGGCAAAAGTACAACCCCACATTTCTAAAACAAGGACATAGTCATAAGTTCCGCAAATATCTCAAAATTTACAAGCTCAAAGATATCGCTGGTGTCAAGATACACCTAGCTCAATTCATCCATCGCCCTAAACATAAATTAAACTCTTTATTCCGCAAACTTTCAAAAACAACAATCACAGAATGAGCAAAGAAACCGATAATACTTAAAAACAAAAGGAAGTGTAGGAAAATTGGCAGATAATAACAAAGAAACAATATAAAAATAGCAAAAGATCTAAACTAAAAACAATAAATAGCTACGAGTGAGCAAAAATTTAGTCGCTATGTGGTCGAATGGGACTCCAGGCTCGGGCAAGAATGCTGGCACAATACATGGCTCCGACGTGGATTTGTAGGGCGATCAGAAAGAAGATATACCAAATTATGACCATCGGGAAGGTACCCTAAACAAATAATTTAGTTCCAGCTAATTAAACTGTTAGTTAGACCGTAAGACCTCATATAAACGTATCATAGGCTAATTATAAAAGCTAAGCTTTCCTGTTCACATGCTTGTACGATATACACAAAATTGAAACCTTGAAAGTCGGCGTTTGACTATCGGAATTGAAAATATAGTCGAACAATTCGGGAAGTTGCCCGCCGAGTCCCATCATACACGGCACGATACCCATCAAGAAGTGTCCATAGTAGAAGTAGTTGATATATTTCAACTAAACCTCAAATATCTTAAAAGACCATCAAAAACTTACATTATTCTTTGGGAAGGCCATGAACGCCAAAAAGCAGACGAAGAACGAGAGGCACCACACATATTCCCAGGGATAAGCTGACGGTAGATCAATACGTTCCAAAAACGCGATTTTCGTCTCGAAGCTTCGCCTTAGAATTTCGCCACCGACCTAAATAACAAAGTTGGGTGTAAAGGTAGTTGGGGGATCTGCAAACTCGCATGTTGAAATTTTACACTGGGGGTTTTTGATGATGCTGAATCGATTGGTGATATTTTCAAACTATGATTTGTTGTGATTTTGATTGATTACACATGGGCCCGGCTTTGATATTTTCCTATTTTTTGAAACTTTTTCCTCATTCTTGTAACTTTTCTTAAGTTTTTCTTTAGTGTATGGCGCATGCAGGTTTAGCAGCGGCGACTAGGAAACAATTTTATTGTTGTTATTAAAGTTATTGTTGCATTCATGTAAAATCAAAATAACAAAAAGCATAGTTTGTAAATATTACGAATCGATTTAGCATCATCAAAAACCCCCAGTATAAAATTTCAACATGCCAAGACGAGTTTACAGATTGGCCCCCCAACTACCTTTGTACCTAAAGTTGTAATAATGTCTTTTATACTTGAAATCTAAGCTTTAAGAACAACCTTAGTCCAAAGGAAGAGTGAAACAAGGAGATGCGGTACCGCTAGCCATTTCAGGTAGTTCTTGTATTGTACACTAAAGAAGTTTATTAATAAAGTTTCAAAGTAACTTATGCTTTTTGCCCCAAGAACACTTTATACACTGATTCTTAGAATAAAAGCAAAAAAATCAAGTATTACGGAATTTAAAGTGCATAACAAAATCCTCACCTTTCTTGATAGTGAGCGGCGATTTGTTGTCGATGTCGGAAATCGTTTCCATCGCTTCCCATCGCACGCGGTCCTCCTTTTGACGCCATTGATTATCTGAATCAGATTTCCTACATAGAAATGAAGCTAATAAAGATGTTAAAGTAAAGCATAAAAATGAAAGAACAGCCATTAATCCAACTGCCAAAAAATAGTGATATTACGCGGGGCGCCTATGCACGCTGAGTGGAGGTAGGTGAAAAGTTGATACAAAAAAGAACAGCGGACAAATCGAGGCTAAAGACCGTAAATTGATATCATTAATGCATTAAACACAGGTTCTAATATGTAAAGTCAAGTCACTAATAACAACAATATCTGGAGCATAGTTGATTCAAAAAAAAATATTGAATCAAGGTCAAATCGAAAGCTCTACGAATCTTGGATAATACTTTTTCATCTATTCTCCCTATAATTCCCGGTTTCTAGACAATAGATCAGGAAATTTTTGTAAAAAAACCACATTATATAAAACATTAAATAAAATTTGATGATCAATTGCTCATGAACCTTAAAAACAAGTTGCCAGCAATAGGAAGTGGCTACTTTGCGCCAATTTTTTTTTGCGCAACTCGCCATAACTTTCTTCTAAGTAGGCCAATCTTTATGATCTTGGTGTAATTTTGTTAAACTTATTGAGATCTACAAAATGACACCAAAATTATAAAGATTGGCCTACTTAGTTAAGTTATGGCGAGTTGCGCAAAAAATTCGACGCAAAGTAGCTATTATCGATATAAACGGCATGCTCATGTTTGACCGTTCAGATCTCAGTTTCTAGAACAGCTATCAATCTGAAAATTGTTTCATCGGAAAGCCAAGAATTTCAGCTTTTGATTGCTATTTTATACATAGCGACTTTTAATGAGTAAGCACCTCATAAACCTTATCGATGTCGCAAGTATCGATTGTCGACTCAAATATCGATAAGTATTGATAAGCTTTTTAAGGCACTTACCTATGAGAATTTGCTATGTGTGAGATAGCAATCAAAAGCTGACATTC
Organism: Mesorhabditis belari; assembly: GCA_958450365.1. Classification (NCBI taxonomy): domain Eukaryota; kingdom Metazoa; phylum Nematoda; class Chromadorea; order Rhabditida; family Rhabditidae; genus Mesorhabditis; species Mesorhabditis belari. The sequence continues at coordinate 555,870 of CAUEEP010000939.1, forward strand.
TTGGCTTTCCAATGAAACAACTTGCAGATTGATAGCTGTTCTAGAAACTGAGATCTGAACGGTCAAACATGAGCATGCCGTTTATATCGATAAGCAAATCAATTTTAATTCACACTGTTTTAGACGTTTAAATACATATACAACCCCAAAAACAGTCATTTCTGTGTCACCGTTGGACTTTTTGCTCTTTATATCGATTTTATGCCATTTTCAGATCCGGCGAAGGCATCAAAGTAGCGAGCATAGTCGACGAGACAAATTAGTAAAAAAATTAAAATAAACAATCAGAGTTGGTAGGAAAGTGTGTTGAAAAGTGCAAATTTGGCGCAAATAATTTGGAGCTTTTGCTAGCACCTCTAAAAACAAGTTGCCAAGGGAGTGGGACAAATGCGACCTTTTTTTGCGCACCCGGACATTTGCGCACCTTTTTTTCCACACTTAACCCATTAGCGCACCTTTTTTCGCGTTTTAAAAAGCTCTAAAAGCTAATATTAACCAATTTCTATTCCAAAAGTTGTTTTTCTAGGTAATTTTAGGGCGTAGAATCGAAATTTTGGCATATCAGAGCGTGTGGAAACAAACGGACGGAGTTATACAAAGAGAAAAATCAACAATTTTCTGTAATTTGACCTAGCCGTTTTGTCTTTTAAATTGGTTCCACACGCTCTATTATGTCAAAATCTGAATTCGACACCCTCAAATTACCTAGAAAAACAACTTTTGGAATAGAAATTGGTTAATATTAGCTTTTAGAGCTTTTTTAAAACGCGAAAAAAGGTGCGCTAATGGGCTAAGTGCGGAAAAAAAGGTGCGCAAATGTCCGGGTGCGCAAAAAAAAGGGCGCATTTGTCCCACTCCCATAAAAGGAGCTTTCTGCAAGACGGGCGACTTTCCGAATTTTAGCAAACAGCTTTTGTGGCACTTGTCTCGTTTCCCTTACATATAATGATTTGCATTTGAGCATAATATGAAGTGCCCAGAAAATTTTAAAGAATCTTGATATGATGTTCGTTTAACTCGTTTGGAAATTGGAATTTTTCCAATTGGAAAATTTTTTGGGTCTTAAAGCTCTTCGCGCGACTTCGCATTGCCGTTTGATGTGCATTGACTTCAAATTGTCTTTTGATACTGAAAGTGATCATATAGATAGATCATTTTAATCCTGAAGATCAGCGTTACTGGATGCAGCGTTACTGGATGCAGCGTTACTGGAGCGCGTACTGGAGCAGCGTACTGGATGCAGCGTTACTGGGCGCGTTACTGGATGCAGCGTTACTGGATGCAGCGTTACTGGATGCAGCGTTACTGGATGCGCGTTACTGGATGCAGCGTTACTGGATGCAGCGTTACTGGACAGCGTTACTGGATGCAGCGTTACTGGATGCAGCGTTACTGGATGCAGCGTTACTGGATGCAGCGTTACTGGATGCAGCGTTACTGGATGCAGCGTTACTGAAAAACTTCCTATTATCTACATTGAAGTTTTGAAAATTTCAAAATCCTGATTCAAGGAGAATTTTGGGACATCTCTTCATTTGTATAAGCTTTAAAAGCATTGAAAGCCATCCTGGGTCTACAATCTGCATACGTTTTATGTACAAATGTGTTTACGATCCAAATTTTTTTTGTTTTTAACGTTTGTCATATGGCCATTTTTTGAGCCTTTAGCTTTTTCGATTTGAAATGCAAATTCGAAAAGAAAAGAGAAATGTCGAGGCGACTTTTTGGTATCCACACGGGTTTCTTGGCGACGTCGGTTCACAATACGAATACATAAAAAAGAAAAGAAAATCCCTTTAGACTTGGACACGGGATTTTTTGTGGTGGTTTTGAAATCTATTTCACAATTTTTAAAGATAAAGATTTTAAAGAAATTCCTATAATTCTGATAAATATACAATTCTCATCAAATAAACCATTAATTTCTGTTCTGATCTTTTCCGAATTTCAAATATGGATCGTTTTTCAGTCGACTCTCCCAAACTGGGCTCATCACCGTCAAAACGAAGGGCCGTCGAGGCGGCTGCGGCTGCGAATGGTGAACCATCGCCCGAACAAGTCACGCAAAGTGTTTTGAACGGATCGATGAGTGTGAGTTAACACAGTTAACATTTAAGTAGAGTTGCATTTTTTCGTATTAATCTGTTTATTCTAGGATGCGGCTCTTGAAGAACAGGTGCTCCGCTCAACTTCTCCACCACCAAATATGGAGAAACCTGATGGGCATTTGACGGAAAAAGGCCGGTTTTGGAAATAACTAGTGCAACATTGATTGACTTGACTTAACAACATTCCTAGGCCTGAGCCTAAGCCTAAGCCTAAGCCTGATTCTAAGCATGAGCTTGATTCTAAGCATAAGCTTGATTCTAAGCCAAAGCCTGATCCTAAGCCTAAGCCTAAGCCTGATTCTAAGCCTAAGCCTGATTCTAAGCCTAAGCCTGATTCTAAGCCTAAACCTGATCCTGAGCCTAAGCCTGATTCTAAGCCTAAGCCTGATTCTAAGCCAAAGCCTGATCCTAAGCCAAAGCCTAAGCCTGATTCTAAGCCTAAGCCTGATTCTAAGCCAAAGCCTGATCCTAAGCCTAAGCCTAAAAACCCAAATAGACTTAGTGCTAGGCGCTAGCCGCTAGCCTAAGCACTAAGTCCAAGCCTGATTCTAAGCCTAAGCCTGATTCTAAGCCTAAGCCTGATTCTAAGCCTAAGCCTGATTCTAAGCATAAGCCTAAGCCACAGCAGACAGCTCTGAACCATTGTCTTGTTTACTTTAAACAATTAGAAACACTTAGAATTGGCATTCAGATTTTTAAACAGTTTCCTTTTACCTATTTCATTTTAGAGCTTCAAGATCGCGCCAAAGAGAAGAAGGCAAAGAAAGTGAAAAAAGTGAAACTCACCGAGAAAATGTTACAGGTAAGTACTTTTTAAAGGCAACAAAACGTGCAATGAATTACGTTTACCAGTTCTTAAATCTCTTTTTTTCATTTTAAAATCCAATATACACAACAATTTTTTTAAAAATACGTTATTTCTGGTAACAAAAACAATAACAAACTTCAGGATTACATCACTTTGGAAAAAGCGGTTTATCGTTTGGAGCGAAAAAATGTCATCAAGAAATACGAGCAGAAAATGATTGGCGCGGATGAAATGAAGAAAACTTTTGATCAATTAGAAGCCACTTATAAGGAGCTGAAAAAACAGACGTTTGTTTGCAGAAAACTTAGAAAATCTCGAATTGTTTCTGATTCCAAAAATTTGATTCCAACAATTTGATTCCAACAATTTGATCAACAACAATCCTTTTTCAGCGAAAAAGAGAAAGCCGATATGGACAATATTGAGCAACCGTCAGTAAAAACATTTCTGAAATCACAGGTTTGTAAATTTGTTGATTATCTATAGAATAGAAGATAATGGGCGTTTGTCAAAATGGCGCTTGTCAAAATGGCGCTTGTCAAAATGGCGCTTGTCAAAATGGCGCTTGTCAAAATGGCGCTTGTCAAAATGGCGCTTGTCAAAATGGCGCTTGTCAAAATGGCGTTTGTCAAAATTAGAGTGTGTTCCTCACGAGTCAGTAATTACTCGAGTCAAATTTGCATGAGTAATCTTTACTCGATTAATCGGCGTTTTTTTGGTCGAGTAACTACGAGTAATCCTCTTTACATGTCTAGTAACTACGAGTAATCCTCTTTACACGTCTAGTAACTAAGAGTAATCCTCTTTACATGTTGAGTAAATTGAATTTCTTTACCTTTGAAGGGAATTTGTCACCAAATCAGTTGAACGGTTGAATATTTTTAAAAGGAGTATATAAGGCAGCGCTCGTGATTTTCGCCAAACCTAATATAAATCATTGAATCCATCGTTTTGCTAATGCTAAAACTAGTGATAATAAGCTCTTTAAATCTTTCAACCGTTTGCAAATTGGTCGAATTTGGACCAAGATACACGAAAAAGAAACTTCGGAAAAGCAATGTTAAAAGATTTTTGTCCATGACTGTATAATATCTGAAATTTCCCCAAAATTTTTCTTTTCAGGGCACTTGGGAGAGTCGCTTGGGCAAAGAGAAAGAGGAGTACTTGGACGCGGTGCGGAAACAAGAAAACGCCGAAAAGGTGACCCCTCTCTCGCATCCTCGGTAGTATAGTGGTTAGTATCCGCGTCTGTCACATGCGAGACCCGGGTTCAATTCCCGGCCGGGGAGAATTGTTTTGCTTTTTTCTCAAATTTAAAACGAAACTCTTTACAAAATCTCTTTTTAACTTTTAAACAGTTTTCAAAGCTTTTTAAAGTTCAAAACTTTTTAAACTTCAAAATGTCACTTTCAATTTACCATTTTGAATCGAATTTTTCAAAGAATGAAGGATTTTGTCAAAATTTGACCTAAATTCGTTCCCCTTCGTTTTAGAATTAAAATATTCAACCTAAATTCGTTCCCCTTCGTTTTAGAATTAAAATATTCAACCTAAATTCGTTCCCCTTCGTTTCAAAGCCAAAATCTTCGACCTAAATTCGTTCCCCTTCGTTTCAGAGCCAAAATATTCGACCTAAATTCGTTCCCCTTTATTTCAGAGCCAAAATATTCGACCTAAATTCGTTCCCCTTTATTTCAGAGCCAAAATATTCGACCTAAATTCGTTCCCCTTTATTTCAGAGCCAAAATCTTCGACCTAAATTCGTTCCCCTTCATTTCAGAGCCAAAATATTCGACCTAAATTCGTTCCCCTTTATTTCAGAGCCAAAATCTTCGACCTAAATTCGTTCCCCTTTATTTCAGAGCCAAAATATTCGACCTAAATTCTTCATCTTAGAGCTTTAAAAAGTTACAGAGTCACTTTTATAACTTTAACTTTTCGTATTTTCAATTTTTATTTTGAAAACTTTAGGCTCTTGTTGATGCGAAACAAAAATACGATCGAGCATCGAAAATCGCAGATCTTTACAAGCAACAAAGTGACGATTTACAAGGAATGTACGAGAAACAAGATCAAATGTTGAGTGGGTTTTAAGGCCAAAAATTTTCAATTCCAATTTCAATTCAGCCGATATTTTTGGCTCAGAATACGTCTCGGAAAAGGAGAATCAATTGGAGGGAGAGGTTGGAAGGATTTTCGAGAGATTTTCGAAGAGAACGTGATTTCAGTTAGAAGATCTCGTCGAATGGCAACAAAGAGTCAACTTGGCGATGTTCAAATGGACAAATGGACGGTGAGCATGACGTCAGCCATGTTAAACACCGCCCCCTTTTCAATTCGTTTGGCAATCTATGAATTTTTGCTCGTATCTTGACCACCCGGTCAAGATCCAGGTTGTTTGAAAAGCGTTTGCTTGCTTTGCTTTCAGTCGAGAAAGCCAAGCTTTCAATTTGCTTTCATTCGATAGAAAATTTCATTTCGAGTCAAATAAAGGAAATTCAACGTTTTTCAAAGCAAACCCGGCTAAGATTTGAGCAAAATCCGTAGTTTTTCAACGGCGAATCGATCGAAATAGCCAAAAGATAGCCAATTTCCCACAGAATTTAAATCTTACTACCTTTTTTTAAATAGCTTCTTTAAATTTTGAGTTATCACAATTTAAATGAATACACAATGAATACAAAAACAATTTTGAAGTTTTTGGCAAGTTTGAGAGGTAATTTTAAATTCAATTAGCCACATGGTCGCCTAGCTAACCGAATTGTTGTACCAATGATCCATTTCAGAGTGCTCCTTGTTCACGCGAATACCCAAATGGCATTCGGGATCAGCAGATGGCAAGAGTTGAAGAAAATCGAGACAAGGTAGGTTTTCGTCAAGCAAAATGATCAGTGCTTGACTTTTTAAGGAGTTCGGGCCGCTTTAATCTTATCATCGGGGATGATTTTGTCAGCCGAGTAGCATAGCCACGCTCGGAATAGCCGAGTAGCACAAAAGGCTCAATGAGTTTCCACGTTCAATGAGTTCAACGCTCACAAAAAGCAATACGCAACATCCAGCATAAGGTTAACGCTCAAAAGTACAAGTACAGTACTCATACGAGTCCAAAACGGATTGACGCTTCGTCGATGGCAACACAAATGCTAGTAAGTAAATGCTAGCTAGTAAATTCTTTCTATAATGTTAGACCAGCGATCGAAAAAGGATTTAAAACCTTCAGGGGAAGTGTAAAGTAAATTGGATTTATAATTTTACGATTTATTAGTAAAGAGAGCCAAGAATGCAACGATACCCATGATAAAAACAGCTTGCGCATGAATAGAAATTGAATAGAAATCCGAATAGAAATGAATAGAAATCCCCCAAAGAACGAAGGCAAAACCCTCAACCCAAAAATGGCCAGAAGCTACAAAAAACAAAAAAAACCATTTCGGGAAGAGAATGAGACGAAATTGCGACGCAAATTAAATGCAAATAGGAACGCAAATAGAAAGGAAACGGACGCGATCAAGGAGAAAATTTTAGTAACGGTCGAATGAGATATTTCGCGGCGGCCGAGGCGCGGAACAACTTCATCGCCGCTGGACAGAATGTGCAAAGTTGTCGAGTGTATTTGGGGAAAGTGAGTGAGGAGTTAAAGACTCGGATTGACATTTTAAAACGCGACTTGGCTACCGTAACCCTTCATGATCTAATTAGCTACTTTTATAATAACCCAAGTAGTTGATATACTGTAAAAAATCCATTAACTAATCAAGATTTAAGCCGGGGTTACGGTAGCTAGGCTGATGTGCCAGAGAACTATGCTCAAGCTCAAGCCCAAGCTCAAGCTCAAGCTCAAGCCCAAGCTCAAGCTCAAGCTCAAGCTCAAGCCCAAGCTCAAGCTCAAGCCCAAGCTCAAGCTCAAGCTCAAGCCCAAGCCCAAGCTCAAGCTCAAGCTCAAGCTCAAGCCCAAGCTCAAGCTCAAAAGTGACCTTTCTGATTCACTAAATTCTTCGTTTTCTTTAGCAATTGTGCCAGAAAGAGTGTGTTTACACATTTTTGAGCAAAACGAATATACAGGGTGACCAAGAATTATCGCAACAACTTTTTGGAAATGTTGAAACGCTCATTCATCTGGGAAATGGCTAATTTATTTCAAAAGTGGCAAATGTTATACAGAGAATTGTAGGCCTAATTCTCGGCAACATTTATCTACCAAAAACATCCCGATTCGACTTATACAACTCATTTAACAAGCGCTTGAATGAGCGCTAGTCGACATCTCTCCGGCGAATCTGTCATTTGGCCACTTTTCTCTATTAAAAATTGTTAAGAAAAGTGTGATTTCTAACGTTATTAAGTGATATTAAACGCTATTTTTGCATTGATGGAAGCTTTTCTTAACAAGAGAAATAGAGAAAAGATAGAGATTAATAGAGAAAAGTGGCCAAATGACAGATTCGCCGGAGAGATGCCGACTAGCGATCATTCAAGCGCTTGTTAAATGAGTTGTATAAGTCGAATCGGGATGTTTTTGGTAGATAAATGTTGCCGAGAATTAGGCCTACAATTCTCTGTATAACACTTGCAACTTTTGAAATAAATTAGACATTTCCCAGATACTCTTCCAAAAAGTTGTTGCGGTAGTTCTTGGTCATCCTGTAGAAAAAAAAGGCGCAATCCCTGCTTTCCAGGTTCAATTCCCCTATGCCACCGAGGACGAGATGACTCAAATGGAAAACACCGTGAACTCGGCATTCAAAGATGTGCAAAATGACTCAACGATTGATAAAGTGGGGTTTAATTTCGGAAATTTAATTTTAATCTTCCTTAAAATGATTGAAATTGAGTTTAAAAGCGGATTTAAAAGCGGATTTAAAAGCGAGTTTAAAAGCGAGTTTAAAAGCGAGTTTAAAAGCGAGTTTAAAAGCGAATTTAAAAGCGAATTTAAAAGCGAATTTAAAAGCGAATTTAAAAAGAAGATTTACCCCAGGCTGCCCGAATGTTCCAAGAAACGCACGTGCGAATCACGTCGCTCATTCAATGGTTCGACAAAGTGATTCACGATACGATTTGTAAAGATTTGGATAAAGCAAATGATGAGGTTAGTTGGAGAAAGATTATTGTAACAAGGATTACTATAGTTTAAGGATTACTATAGTTTACTGATTACTATAGTTTAAGGATTACTATAGTTTAAGGATTACTATAGCTTAAGGATTACTATAGTTTAAGGATCACTATAGTTTACTGATTACTATAGTTTAAGGATTACTATAGTTTAAGGATTACTATAGTTTAATGATTACTATAGTTTAAGGATTACTATAGTTTAAGGATCACTATAGTTTACTGATTACTATAGTTTAAGGATTACTATAGTTTAAGGATTACTATAGTTTAGGATTACTATAGTTTAGGATTACTATAGTTTAAGGATTACTATAGTTTAAGGATTACTATAGTTTAAGGATTACTATAGTTTACTGATTACTATAGTTTAAGGATTACTATAGTTTACTGATTACTATAGTTTAAGGATTACTATAGTTTAAGGATTACTATAGTTTAATGATTACTATAGTTTTCTATAGTAATCCTACTAAAAATCAAATTTCTCAGGTCATTCGAAAACAGCGACAATTGCGAGAGGAACGGCTGGCGATCATGAAGAAAAAGGTAAACTCAAAAAAGATAAACTCGTTCATCTAATTGAATTGATTATTAGCTAATTGTAAGCCATTGTAAGATAAAATATTATGTTATTTGATTAAAAAGATATCTAAAATATTAAATATCTAAAACATATATCTGTTATAGAATTGTTTATAAGTTATAAGTTGTTTATAAGTTGTTTTCAGTGCAAAGAGGAGCTCGGTCACGACATGCAATTCGAGTACGACCACGTGGATGACAGTGAGCTTGAAAAGGTGCGGGAATTTGCATTATAATAAAATTTAAATTAAACATTATATTCCAGGAATTGTTGGCCCTCGAGCAAGAGGCGCTTCGTGACGAGCAAAACGGGAAAAATGATGGACTAAAGGTTAGGACAAAAATCGGGGTCTTTTTTCTGGAGTACGGTCAAGGTTATCTGAAAAATTTCCAGGAATTGCTTAATTTGTCACAACCGGAAGGACCCGGAGGAGTACCGCTGAGCAAATTGGCTCCAATTCCGAGCAAGGACGCGCTATTTGGTGGGGAAAAAAAGGAGTACGGTAGTCTTGGTGTTTTCTAAAAGCAGCTATTCTCGAAAAGCTAATCAAGCCGCCAGTTTCCATTTCATCCATAAATAGTGTATTAGAACGACATGTCGTTCTATTTTTCAATACCCTTTAGGGTGTCGTTCTATTAGAGGTTCTATTAGAGGTCGTTCTATTAGAGGTCGTTCTATTAGAGGTCGTTATACTAGAAGTCGTTCTACTAGAAGTCGTTCTATTAGAGGTCGTTCTATTAGAGGCTCTATTAGAGGTCGTTCTATTAGAGGTTCTATTAGAGGTCGTTCTATTAGAGGTCGTTATACTAGAAGTCGTTCTACTAGAAGTCGTTCTATTAGAGGTCGTTCTATTAGAGGCTCTATTAGAAGTCGTTCTATTAGAGATCGTTCTATTAGAGGTTCTACTAGAGGTCGTTATACTAGAAGTCGTTCTACTAGAGGTCGTTCTATTAGAGGTTCTATTAGAAGTCGTTCTACTAGAGGTCGTTCTATTAGAGGTTCTATTAGAAGTCGTTCTATTAGAGGTTCTATTAGAAGTCGTTCTATTCATTCTATTTTTCACTCAAATCGCCATTGCAGATCACAAAAAATAGTCTCCATTTCAAAAAAGCGTATTCAATAACTATTTTATTAAAAACATCAATTTTAATAAATCAAAATGTTACAATTTAGCCCATAAAATCTAAGATTCAAGATTCAAGGAATTTAAGGAATCATAAGATTCAAGGGGTTCAAGGGATTCAATAAGGCATAAGGCACCCTGTATAATCGCCCTGTAGCTGCCCCCTTTAGACCATTAGGTCACGCTTTAGAAAGCTCATTTGCCAGTTACCATCACTTGTACTTTGTGCTCAGCCATTGCAAAAAACCCCTTTCTGATGCACTCGATGATTTTAGGCGATGTGAAACAAAAACTGGACGAGTATGGAAACACACGGAAAGCTTTTGGGAAACGCAATCAAGAGGCGAGAGAGAGACAAAAATTAGCTTTACAGGTGCGCTTTACGATCGAAAATCCATGACAAGGTAATCTTCCAGGAAAAGCTTAAACAACGCCAGCAAAATGGATCAAATAGTGATTTGGAGAGTCTACAAAGACCACCAGCACCGACAGAGCCAAAAGAGGCAAAAGAGAAGGGGGCAACGAAAGGAACGGTCACGAAAAAGAAGAAATCGGTTGGGGAAAGAGTTTTATATTTTATATAGGGTGTTCAAATAATTACCCGGACTCGGTATTTTAAGTGTAACTCAGCACTCAGATATGCAATCATCTCATTCTTTCTTTTAATAGAAAATTTAAATATTTTTCTTGTCAAGGCTGGCTGGCTGGTTGGCTGGCTGGCTGGCTGGCTGGCTGGCTGGCTGGCTGGCTGGCTGGCTGGCTGGCTTCTGACTTCGATTTTCAATAATAATGAATTTCTAGGTGAAGAGAGTACCCCGAAGAGCCGTTGCACCGATATCCGAGGAAGTGACCGCTTGAAGAGTGTTGATAACATTTGTATTCAATAAATTTTTCATTAGAAAAAGCTCACTTACACAATATTGAAAAGACTGTTCATAAGATATTGGGTTGGTGAATTAAAAACTGCGGGTTATTTCGCGGGACTCGCAGATAAAGAAAACAACAGCATAGAACCAGCTGAAATGGGGCTTTGCTTACTTCAACATTTCCTCTAATTATTGCGAAAAAATTATGCTTCCCGCTTTTTATTTTTTGGTATTTTTCTTCACTTCTTCTATTTTGATCTAATACGGTTCCAATACGGTTCCAATATAGTTCCTATTTTAATCCAATACGGTTCCAATACGGTTTCAATACGGTTCCAATACGGCTCCAATATGGTTCCTATTTTGATCCAATACAGTTCCAATACGGTTCCAATATAGCTCCTATTTTGATCCAATACGGTTTCAATACGGTTTCAATACGATTCCAATGCGGTTCCTATTTTGATCCAATACAATCTGCCACCGGGAAATATTCGTCATGTCATGCTTCATGATTTCCTACAAGAGCACAGTGCAGGCTTGGCAGCTGCTAATATTAAAAAGGTATATGGGGAGAAAAAACTAAAATCCTACCACGAAAGAGGAAACCGCAAATTGCCCGTAAAATGGGCAGAAGTCGTCAATAATAATGGAAATTATTTAGAATGAATTTATGGTTTTATGTTGAATAAATTTTAGTTCAAAATCCCGCAGTTTTCAATTCACCAACCCAATAGATTGTTTTCTCATTTCAAAGAGAAACACAAAATTTATCCAGTAAAACAATACTTTCAAATAATCAGACAAAAACAAATGAATTGAAAATCTGAATTTTCAAAAAAATGATTTGAAAACGAAAAAGAAACGACGACGCGGCGCTCCCATCGACTACCTTCAAATGGCGGCGACGTCAATTGGAGTGCGACGTCGCGATTCGGAAGAAGCAGTCAAAAATTGGCTTTGAAAGTTTTTCGATTCAAAACCTAAATCCTACCACGAAAGAGGAATCCGCAAATTGCCTGTAAAATGGGCAGAAGTCGTCAATAATAATGGAAATTATTTAGAATGAATTTATGGTTTTATGTTGAATAAACTTTAGTTCAAAATCCGGCAGTTTTCAATCCATCAACCCAATAATTAAAAATTTGTAAACTTTTAGTCCCGAATTGATTCAATTTTTCTAAGCAAAGACCGATTCCTTCAAATTCCTCAAAACTTTTTTACCCAAAGCAGATTTCCCAAGCACGAGTGCTTATTGACGTTTTGCCTTCTGATAAGATAAAGCTGATTTTTGGGGCTGAGGCTGAAACCGTAATCCCTGAGGGTTCAGATGACCTGATGAGACTACAAGAGACATAAAACAGAGAAGGAAAGAGTGTTCTGGAAAAGATCAAAAAACGATTTCCGAATCATTACCGCCGATTGACTGAGTAAATACTGTAATAGTACCCGACCCCGATAATGACGGCGCGGAGCGTTGCGTAGTCTAGCTTTGAACGAGTTTTTCTCGACACTGGTTTAAGCTAGAATGCGCGTTTAGGTATCAAAAAATAGCCCTGAAATTCAGGGCTATTCTTTGATACCAAAGACGCATTTTTTGAAAGTTTTTTTTACTTATGCTGAGCTCATTGGCCGATTGACTGATTGACCGATTGACCGCACGAAATCCGGTCTCCAACTTTGGAGATGAATTTGACGATGATTTTGAGCACTAGCGCGGTGTCAAAATGGCACATTTACAAGTCAGAATTTCATGGAGAATCCAATGGCGCCATTTGTGGGACGATTCAAAGTCTGCAAGTGGGTCAAACGGGCACTTTTTTCAAAGAAATAGCCAAATCTGCGGAGTTGCCCGTTTGACCTACTTGCAGACTTTGAATCATCCCACAAATGGCACGATTGGATTCTCCATGAAATTCTGACTTGTAAATGTGCCATTTTGACACCGCGCTAGTGCTCAAAATCATCGTGAAATTCATCTCCAAAGTTGGAGACCGGATTTCGTGCGGTCAATCGGTCAATGAGCTCAGCATCAGGAAAAAAAAGGAAATTTTTGAAAACCAAAACGTCAATTTGATAACTGATCTCAGAGTGGAACCGGGAAAATCACAGGATTATCGATAAACTTTGCGCAAAAATGAGAGATTCTCACACATTTGCTCTCATTTTTCTATGAAAACATATTCTTTTTGTTTTTGTTTTCGTTTTTGAAAGCTCAATATTATTAATCAAAAAAATTTGCAAAAACTGTACTATTTTCTATTTTCTTTATCAATTGAATCATCCGGAAAGTCGCCCAAAAAAAATTTTATATCAAAAAAAATTTCTGACTCATTTATTTGTTTGTTTTTTCTAGTACACCGGTTATCACTTGATAAAAATTGTGCTTAAATTTGATTCTAAATTTGGTTCAGAATTCAGTAGGCAGCTTTTTAATCATTCTTTCTATACAGTCTATCCTTTTCGAATCAAAAAAAAGACGACTTTTAAGCTGAAATTTTTTGAAAAAGTTTACCCTAAAGTTTACCCTAAAAAAAGTTTACCCCTCTCGAGTATAAGTTCATCCGAGTATAAGTTCTGCCTTAATTTACATTCGCTTTAATTGCTTTGAATTTCTTTTTGTTGGGTTTTTATACATTTTAATTGTTATATAAACTTTTATTATTGTTCTTGGAGCGCGGGATACTACAGAGTGACAGGTGACCATTGCTATTTGTTATGTGCATAGATACATCCAGACGATAGTGTTGAAGAAGACGCTGGAAAGCATCTCTTTCGATCGTCGACGTGGACTTTGGCGAGAGGCCAGGGAGGGTCATGAAGAGGCCAGGGAGGGTCATGAAGAGGCCAGGGAGGGCCATGAAGAGGCCAGGGAGGGCCATGAAGAGGCCAGGGAGGGCCATGAAGAGGCCAGGGAGGGCCATGAAGAGGCCAGGGAGGGGCCATGAAGAGGCCAGGGAGGGCCATGAAGAGGCCAGGGAGGGCCATGAAGAGGCCAGGGAGGGCCATGAAGAGGCCAGGGAGGGCCATGAAGAGGCCAGGGAGGGCCATGAAGAGGCCAGGGAGGGCCATGAAGAGGCCAGGGAGGGATCCATAAGACTGAGCACCGGAGAGGAGCAGGCGGACGCGCCGAGCCACGCCCGGAGCAACAAATAACAGCATAAAATTGCTATAACCCTCAATAAATTTACTTCTATTATTGTTCTTAAAAAGCAAAAAAGTTATGCTGCAGCGGGGTTCGAACCCTCGACACACCGCACCGGAGACAGCCGCCAATTTGCATGCGAAAACCAAACAGAACTTACACTCGCGACTTTAGGGTAATTGATTCAAGATTTTGATGTTAAAAGTGTTTTTTGGGGTAAATTTTTGAATGTTTAAGGAATTTGAGCACAAAATACATTATAAATATAATAAAATTATGAAAATAAAGGCACTAGGATGTTAATTTAGATATCAAAGTACAGTAAGATTAAGTTTTTTCAGAAAAAAACAATAACCTAAATCGTTTTAGTGTTTTCTAAAGTATACTTTTCTCTCTAAAGACATTCTTTTTTCTTTTTTGAGTGCACTTTGTGCTCTAGTAAACGCACTTTTTCTTTTGCACTTAAATCTTTACTCTTTTTTTGCAGAATTTGAACGATTTCCTTGTGTTCGACTGTGAAATTCTCTAGTTTTTTTGCTGAAAAGAAGCGTTATCAAATTTTCTTTAAAGTGGAAAGATTAGTGAAAAAATTAATCCGGATAAGTGAAGCAGGGAAAATTTTTATATAAAAGCCCTTTAGCTTGTCATTTTTTTAAACGTTTTTCATTCTTTTTGGTTTCAATTTCAGATTTCAATCAGAATTTTTAAGCCATTTTTTTAGATAACTTTTCTCGATTCAAAATTCATTTCCTGTTTTTTTTTATGGAAGATTGAATTCTTAAAAAGAAGTGCAAAGAAATCAAATACGGTTTCAATACGGTGCCAATACAGTTCCTATTTTGATCCAATACAGTTCCAATACGGTTCCTATTTTGATCCAATACGGTTCCAATACGGTTTCAATACGGTGCCAATATAGTTCGTATTTTGATCCAATACGGTTTCAATACGGTTCCAATATAGTTCCTATTTTGATCCAATACGGTTCCAGTACGGTTCCTATTTTGATCCAATACAGTTCCAATACGGTTCCTATTTTGATCCAATACGGTTCCAATACGGTTCCTATTTTGATCCAATACAGTTCCAATACGGTTCCTATTTTGATCCAATACAGTTCCAATACGGTTCCTATTTTGATCCAATACAGTTCCAATATAGTTCCTATTTTGATCCAATACGGTTCCAATACGGTTCCTATTTTGATCCAATACGGTTCCAATACGGTTCCTATTTTGATCCAATACGGTTCCAATACGGTTCCTATTTTGATCCAATACGGTTCCAATACGGTTCCTATTTTGATCCAATACAGTTCCAATACGGTTCCTATTTTGATCCAATACAGTTCCAATACGGTTCCTATTTTGATCCAATACAGTTCCAATATAGTTCCTATTTTGATCCAATACGGTTCCAATACGGTTCCTATTTTGATCCAATACGGTTCCAATACGGTTCCCTATTTTGATCCAATACGGTTCCAATACGGTTCCTATTTTGATCCAATACGGTTCCAATACGGTTCCTATTTTGATCCAATACAGTTCCAATACGGTTCCTATTTTGATCCAATACGGTTCCTATTTTGATCCAATACAGTTCCAATACGGTTCCTATTTTGATCCAATACGGTTCCAATACGGTTCCTATTTTGATCCAATACGGTTCCAATACGGTTCCAATCTAGTTCGTATTTTGATCCAATACAGTTCCAATACGGTTCCTATTTTGATCCAATACGGTTTCAATACGGTTTCAATACGGTTCCAATATAGTTCCTATTTTGATCCAATACAGTTCCAATACGCCAGTCCATCCAAAATTTCGGCACAATTTGAGCTCTTTTCTTGATAACTTTTTGTAGAGTTGAGCAAATTTGATGATTTTTGTATCAAAATGTTCGTAAGAGTCTCTAGAATAAAAGTTATCCCCTGGTTTTTGGTTCTAGACCCTGATTGTCGAGTTACGAGCCCCAAACTCCAGGGTACCACAAAATTTCCCATACAAAATGACCAAAAAACCGCTAAAACTAAATTTTAAAAATTTCTGTCAGAGGGATTTGAAAAATTCCTTCAGATTCGGAATCAGCACAATTTTCCGCATCTAAAAAAGGTACTCCCAGAAAAATCCGATAGAAAACGCATTTTTGCCTTATTTCGCGCCGATGTGGGGTTTGCTTTTAACTTTTTAAAAGAAATAATTAGTTTCTTTGAATTTATTTTGAAGAAAATTTCTCTTCTCTATGTTTGTATCTGTTAAAATGCTTATTTTTATGCAAATGCTAACTAGTATGTAAATTTTTTCGATTTAGATCCTCACCAAACATGCGTGCCATCGTCGCTTTGTGTCTCATCTCGATTGTGGCCTCGGTGGCGTTGATGCCTCAACAGAAAAAAACATTGAAGCAGAAGCCGAATGTTTTCGTGAGTGCTTTCAACAGATTCTAATTTATCCCAAAAATTGTAGTCTAAATTTAGCCCATAAACAGTCAATTTTAGTACTTAAACAGTCAATTTAGCCCGTAAACAGTCAATTTTAGTACTTAAGCAGTCAATTTAGCCCGTAAGCAGTCAATTTTAGTACTTAAACAGTCAATTTAGCCCGTAAACAGTCAATTTTAGTACTTAAGCAGTCAATCTAGCTCGTAAACAGTCAATTTAGCCCGTTAACAGTCCATTTTAGTACTTAAACAGTCAACTTTAGTACTTAAACAGTCAATTTAGGCCTTAAACAGTCAATTTAGCTCTTAAACAGTCAATTTAGCCCGTAAACAGTCAATTTTAGTACTTAAGCAGTCAATTTAGCCCGTAAGCAGTCAATTTTAGTACTTAAACAGTCAATTTAGCCCGTAAACAGTCAATTTTAGTACTTAAGCAGTCAATTTAGCTCGTAAACAGTCAATTTAGCTCTTAAACAGTCAATTTAGCCCGTAAACACTCAATTTAGTACTTGAACAGTCGAATTTAACATTTTAAACTCCATTTTAAGCTTTTTCTCCCCATCAAATAGCCCTTTTTGATATATAGAGAAGGCGGCCGGTCCCCGAGCACATTCGGCAACTCCAACAGCAACTCGGTGTAATATTTAGCTGTTTTTTTCTGATCTGGGAGTCACATAACACATTGCTTTAGCTTTTAACTAACTAATTAACTAACTAACTAACTAACTAACTAACTAACTAACTAACTAATTAATTAACTAACTAAGCAACTAACTAAGCAACTAACTAACCAACTAACCAACCAACTAACTAACCAACTAACTAACCAACTAACTAACCAACTAACTAACCAACCAACTAACCAACCAACTAACTAACCAACTAACTAACCAACTAACTAACCAACTAACTAACCAACCAACTAACAAACAATGATGTGTATACTTTGCGCAATTAACCCAATTGATCGGTGTACTTTGAGCTAAACTCTGTAAACGCCTTTTGATGCACTCAATGCTTCATTTTTTTTCGGCATAAACGAGAAAAATAAAGCATTCAGTCCATTGGAAAAAATTTCTTATAGATTTGAGCTCAAATTGGTTTTTAGATTTGAGCAAATACACTTTAGATTATCTAATCAAACTTTCACAAAAGCAAACTTGTTTTCACGAATTTATTTCCAGGGAATCTTCTGCGATATTTGCGTGAGCTTGGTGCAAACTGTTGAAAAGGATCTCACCGACGATTTCCCGACAATTGAAAAGGTTCATAGCCCTATTTTGTACTAGAATTAGGAGATTTTTAGCCCTATTTTTTTCATTTGGAGCTCATTTGTAAACGCTCTTGTTCCTGGCGCCTTCAATTCCTCATTAGTACACCAAAATTTATGCTTTCAGAACGTGAACGCTGAGTGTGACAGTGTTTTCGGAACGGGTGTTCTCGATAGTGCGTGCAAAGAAGTTTGCGACTACTATTTGGAAGAGGTTCAACTTGTTATAGTATTCAAATGGCCAGCAAAAAAAATTTTTGGAGCAAAAAGCATAAGAATTGGCGCCGAGAGAAGTCGAACCCGCGACCTCTCTCTTCCGTTCGTTTGAGAGACACGCGCGTTAACCACTCAGCTAATAGATGAAGAGCGCCTTTGTCTCTAACCCACACGAGCCGGGGTCGGCTCCCGCACGCATCGGCACTTTTTGTTTTTAAAAACATGTTGCATAACTACATGGAATTCTAAGCCAAACTAACCATAAGTCATTTGAAACGGTCCACGGGACTCAGAGGAGTAGTCAGACAAACAGACAGACAGACAGACAAACAGACAGACAAACAGACAAACAGACAGACAGACAGACAGACAAACAGACAGAAAAACAGACAAACAGACAGACAGACAGACAAGCAGACAAACAGACCGACAAACAGACAGACAAGCAGACAAACAGACAGACAGACAAACAGACAGAAAAACAGACAGACAGACAGACAGACAGACAAGCAGACAAACAGACAGACAAACAGACAGACAGAAAAACAGACAGACAGAAAAACAGACAGACAGACAGACAAACAGACAGACAGACAGACAGACAAACAGACAGAAAAACAGACAGACAGACAGACAAACAGACAGACAGACAGACAGACAGACAAGCAGACAAACAGACAGACAAACATACAGACAAGCAGACAAACAGACAGACAGACAAACAGACAGACAGACAGACAGACAGACAGACAAGCAGACAAACAGACAGACAAACAGACAGACAAGCAGACAAACAGACAGACAGACAAACAGACAAACAGACAGACAAACAAACAGACAGACAAACAATATACAATATCGTACAATATAACGTGCCGCAGATCTCCAGGTGATAGATTTTTAATAGTTAGAACAAAGTCAAGTAAAATTAAAAAGTAAATGGCATTTTGGAGGCCTTTATAGAGACTGCTATCAGACTACGGTAACTGTCGCGCGTTTTTTAGAAAACGCGACACTTATCGTTAAAGATGACGGCAATTTTAAGAAAATTAAGCAATTGTTGAGCATTTTTGCTTCGCGGTATAATTCCAAAAAGCAAAAATGTCGATTGTGTGGATTCAAAAAGAAGAAATAGAAAGATAGAAAAAGTAGTTAGATTGGAGAGAAATTAAACAAGATTACGGTAGAAAGAGACATGTTTTGAGCGCATTATTTGAAAAGAACACACTAAAGAACTTTATAGTAACTCTTTCTTTAGGTTGTTGCTGATTTGAAGAACGGTGAGAACGCAAAGGATGTTTGCACATCGATCTCTTTCTGCTAGACCGGCAAATCCCCATTAGCTTAAACTATTTTGCTCAATTTTTTATAAACAATTTTATAAAGAACCATTTGATTAATATGTGATCGTTTATCTATCCGTTTACCATTTTGCATTTACTGTAACATTCAACAATTCAAAAACATCGAAACGAACTCAAGAAGCCGGGTCCAATACTGGCTTTTGGCAGACCAAAACAGGCTAAATCTGGATTCTTTCACGGAAAAAGTACCAGGCTTTGCCAGAAGACGTAAATTTCAAACTGGAACCAATTGAAATCCATTGGCTTTGGCTTGGCTTGGCTTTGGTTGTTAGCTTTTTTTTGTAAAAGTTGCTTAAACCCCTTGCAGAGTAATTTTTAACACACTGGCGACAACTTGACCTAAGCCGTGAACTTGGTCCACGTGGACCCAATAACTTTGCCCCAGCACCTAGACTAAAAATTTTAGACCAGTCCAGGTCAAAGCCAGGCCAGGTCAAAGCCAGGCCAGGTCAAAGCCAGGCCAGGTCAAAGCCAGGCCAGGTCAAAGCCAGGCCAGGTCAAAGCCCGGCCAGGTCAAAGCCAGGCCAGGTCAAAGCCAGGCCAGGTCAAAGCCAGGCCAGGTCAAAGCCAAGCCAGGTCAAAGCCAAGCCAGGTCAAAGCCAGGCCAGGTCAAAGCCAGGCCAGGTCAAAGCCAGGCCAGGCCAGGCCATTTATATTTAACTTCTCGAATAACAGCTCACAAAAACGAAGCTACGAGGAAAATTCTAAAGGATTTGCAAATTGATTCGATTCTGGTAATTGATTGATTCGATTCTGGCAAATTGATTCTAGAGAGTGCACCATCAATGAAAACCTATCAATGAAAAGCTATCAATGAAAACTTATCAATGGAAACTTATCAATGGAAACCTATCAATGAAAACCTATGGCAACCTTGAATGAAAATCCGGCTCATCTTGAATGGGTTTGGAATGCTTAGAACAAACTCTCGAAGAGCTTCATCATACTCTCGTTCAAGAATTGTGCGATTACCACGGCTACTGATGGCTCGGAAGATGATCTGCTTCAAGAAAGAAGGAGTGATTCCTGTAGGCCCAAGACTTCTCACCGATGATCGACTTGAAAAGGAAAGGGAACTTTAACCAGTAATAGCAAAGTGTAAATAAACTTTATTAAGTAGATTTTTTCCTTAAAAATTCGTATCCGGTCTTGTTTGGAGGTACGGACGAACGTTGGGCAAATCTTCAAAGCGCTCAACCAAATCTGAACGTTCAGCTCATTTCATTGGTTCAGCTTATTTCATTCGTTCAGCTCATTTAGTTTTCGATTTCGTTTCGATAGAATACTTGAGTAAACAAACTTTTCAAAGCGGGCCACGACGCTAAAAAGAACGAATCATAGCAACATTGAAAACGCGTCAACAGCTCGACCACACAAATGTCGGCCCAAGTATACTAAAATACAATATTTCAACTACAGTACTGGACAATGAAATATGATATTTGAAAAACGATCGTCACTTTTGTAACGATCGTCACGAGCGTCTGTAACTCCCTTGTCTTTGAGTTTAAACTATTAGTGTTATACATTTTCTGAAAGCTCTTTTCAAGGGCTACACAATGGTAATATTAATATTTAGAAATACGGTAAAGACAAGCAGTTACAGACGCGCGAAAGTGACGACGTAATAAGCTTGGAAACGCGTAAAAATTAAATTGAAATTTCGAAGCTTTAAAGGTCTTTAAAGACGTAAAAGGACGTAAAAATTGAATTGAAGCTAAAGCACGCTTTTCAATCACTTGGATATGGGAACCGTTGGCCTAGTGGATAGTAGGACGGCATCTCGGTAATAAGATCGGGCTTCGGCCCCGCTCCTGGTTTTTGCTTTTTTTTTTCCTTTAGATCTAATACTTTAACTTGTAACTATTCAATATAACAAATCAAAAGGTGAAATGTTAACATACAGAAAAAGAAAAAGGTAAATTGTATATTGTATATTGAATTGTACCTTTTTCAAGGTGAATTGTATATGAAACGAGATGCAATTGAATTGTATATGAAACGAGAGCATCCAAGACACTAATTGTGACAAAAATCCTCTTACTAGGGAAAAGCACGAACTTTCCGTGAGCTTTCGTTTTCCGGATTACATACAGTACTGGACAATGGAATATGATATTTGAAAAACGATCGTCACTTTTGTAACGATCGTCACGAGCGTCTGTAACTCCCTTGTCTTTGAGTTTAAACTATTAGTGTTATACATTTTCTGAAAGCTCTTTTCAAGGGCTACACAATGGTAATATTAATATTTAGAAATACGGTAAAGACAAGGGAGTTATAGACGCGCGAAAGTGACGAACACACTTTAATGGTCCATAACTTTGCCCAGAGTTAATATTATTGTTAAATTATTATATCGTTGTATAGAGGAAAATTCAGGTTTACAAATGATACTAAATAAAGGTTTATTGGTACATAAAAATCTGAGAAAATCGAGAGACAAAACTCGGCGCTGTGCTCTCGGTTTAGCTATTTGTTTAAATAACACAATGGGGGCCCAGAAAGGGAAGGGTCTGTGGTCGACCCCGTCCGATCTGCCAAGTTGAGCAACGTCGGCGCGGGTTAGTCGTGGGTTCGACTCCCATGGGTTCCCCTCCGAGCGCCCCAGCCCGGCCATCGGAGTATCATCGGCTACGACAACTACACTTCTGCCTCAGTAAATGTGGAAGCGGGTTGTGATCTGCGCTAAGTGCGAAGACAGATCAAATCATTATTTGTTTATTATTTAATAACACAATGGTTTTAAAAATCTAAAATTTGTCTCTGGAAATCTGGAAATAGGAATTCTCTGAATTCCGGTCACGAGGCAAAAATTGTCTTTTAGAAAAGCTTTGATAGACTCACTTACAGTACTGGACAATGAAATATGATATTTGAAAAACGATCGTCACGTTCGCACGTCTGTAACTCCCTTGTCGTTGAGTTTAAACTATTAGTGTTATACATTTTCTGAAAGCCCTTTTCAAGGGCTACACAATGGTAATATTAATATTTAGAAATACGGTAAAGACAAGAGAGTTATAGACGCGTACTCGAACTGCGGGAATCGGGGTTTTACTGGGCCGTTTCGATTCGATTCGATTCGAAAAAGAAACAGACTGAAAACCAGGTCTAATGATCGCTGAATCAGGAATTCTTTAGAAACCATCTAGATTCCCAAATTTAGAGCCTGTGTCGTGTGTCGGCGTGGTTTTTACGGTGATGCCTCACATTTCAAAGTCAACTACACGCTGATGGGTTTGTTAGAACGCTATTTGGTGTACTTTGTGCTTGTAAACCTTTCTAGTGTACTCAATATTTGATTGAAATTTGTCTAGATGCCGGCTGGAGTCACTAAAGCATTTTTACACAACTTTAAGTTGCTGTAGATGTATTGGGTTGGGGAGAATGAGTCGGCGCCAAACTTTAAAGGGACTTTTTGCACACATAAAGCCTTCTTTAAACATACGTTTGGTTTCATCAAAAGGATCCACTATTTCTCTACAAAATCACTTTTGAGAGATTCCACAAAGCTTTTCTTTCGTGGAGTTTATGAACTTCGAAACGCAGCTGGTTAAAATGGCAAAGAGTCCGACTCATCATTTGAACAGTTTCTTTCACATAAACCTTCTTTGGTGTTTATATAAAAAGATAGAGCACATTCAATTACTTAAGTTGCCAAATTTGCAGGAAGATCCCACCAATGGTTTTTTCTAGATGACAGTTTGTAGTTTTTGTGAAAAAATGGCTTTTTCTTGAGCGGAGGCGCTGTTTGAATTTTCTTTTAAATGTCATTTTGTAGAGAATTAGTTAACCATTCTACTGATATCAAACGCATATTATTTGACGAAGTCGAATAGAAGTTTTAGACATTTTTTTGATTTTCGGCGCCGACTCATTCTCCCCAACCCAATAGATTCAAAGATTGCTGTAGATTCAAATATGATATTTCATTGTCCAGTAGTCCAGTCCAGTAGTCCAGTCCAGTACTGTAGATCCATTATCTCGATTCCCTTTCTCTTTCTACCGTTATCTTGTCTCAAGCTCCAAGATAACCAGATCCAAGATCTGCTTTTTATCCAATCTATCCGCTTTTTCTATCTTTCAATTTCATTTGTGAACACTCAAAGAATCAGTAGATGATTTAGAGAAAAAGTAGATGAATTAGAGAAAAACTGGAAACAAAATTACGGCAGTTAACAAGAATTGTTAACAAGAACAAGCTTTAGAAAAGCCTTTTCTTTCTTTTTACTTTTTCTCACCTTATTCCCAACCATTGTCGTCTTCTTCCTCAATTCGTTTTCCCATTTTTCAAATATCGGATTCATTGTCCTTTCTTTATACTCGTTCCAGATTTCTCTCTGTAAATTAGACAAAACTTTAATCTAAGACAAAACTTAGACAAATCTTTAATCTAAGTCAAATCTTAGACAAATCCTTTCAAATTTCCAACCCTCAAATCATAATTCTTTGTCAAAGTTGTTCGGATAATCGGTGCTAGTTCGAGATTCAGTATTTCGGCTTGTCGAATCACTTGATTGATCTCTTCTTGTTCACTACTACTCGAGCCATAGAGATCTGGAAAAAGAAGAGAATTGTTAGATGTGTTCTGTACGTTGCACATCGAGTATAAATTTGTTTTGATGAAAATCAAAAATTCAAATCCTAACAATTCTAGAGTGTAATCCAGATAGAAGAAAAAAGGCAATTTTAATAAAATTGCTCTTGTCAATTTTTCTGAATCATCGCGAACTCTCGGCAGTCCAACGACGGCTATGTTTTGGTGAAAATCAAAAATCCTAATCCTAAAAACTCTAGTGTGATATCCAGATAGTAGGAAAAACGCAATTTAAAGAAAATTGCTCTTGTCAATTTTTCGGAATCATCGCGAACTCTCTGCAGTCCAACGGACAGCTTTTGTTCTTGAAGGTTTTTGAAGCGAAATTGAAAGGCGATTGGGTAATTACCAAAAGATTTGTCAGTTCGCTTTTTAAACAACTTTCTCAGCTTTTTAAACACCTCTTGGCCCGGGTTTACGTAACGAAAATCATAAATAAGCAGGGTTTTGTTTATTTTGTGTGAGATTTTTCTCGTAAACGATGATCGGAGGTTGAAAAACATCATTCTGATAAATTTGTTGCGAAAATTTCCTAATCGCCTTTCAATTTCGCTTCAAAAACCCGAAAACTAGGTCGTGCGCCGGGCTAAATGCGACTCTCAACTTTGAGAGCTTGTTTATGAGCTTTATGAGATAGTTTATGAGCTCCTATCGGTTAGATAATGAGCACAGCTACAGGAGACCCACTCAACATTTACCTGTAAAATTTTTGTGAAAATCGGTTATCTTTTGACTGAGCTAAGGAAATATTGAGGAAATAAAGACGAAATATTGAGCAATCCTTTTCAAAACAAAAGCTTGACCAACAAATTTAACAAAAAGAGAAACAATGCTGTGAAATGGCGGACAATTGGGGGCACGGTAGGAGGTCCGCACTTTAGAAAACACTTAAGTTAACAAAGTAATAATCCGTGGGGAATGAATGAAAAGGAACCAAAGCTGTAGAGAAAAGGAACCAAATCTGGAGAGAAAAGAAATCAAAACTGTAGAGGAAAGGAACCAAAGCTGTAGAGAAAAGGAACCAAATCTGTAGAGAAAAGGAACCAAATCTGTAGAGAAAAGGAACCAAATCTGTAGAGAAAAGAAATCAAATCTGTAGAGAAAAGGAACCAAAGCTGTAGAGATCTGAGCTACCCGCTCTAGAGTGAGTATGAGTAATTCTGACGCACTCTGTACAATTCGTAAGAATTCGTGTTTAATCCTAGCATTTTGTGTTCCCTCCGCTTACGCGCACGCTTTCTCTCCCACCAAATCCCTTCAAACTGGATCCAGTGTGCTGGAGAGCGTTTATTTACAAGAGCACAAAGTATGGATCGGTTTTTAAATCAATTTCCCATGAAAGAGCAACTAATGAAAGAGCGTAGAGAAAAGGAACCAAAGCTGTAGAGATCTTTTGACTGAGCTACACGTTCTAGAGTGAGTATGAGTAATTCTGACGCACCATGTACAAATGAAAACATTTACAAAACTCACGAAAATTGAGTGCAATGTAACGCCCGATTTCCACCGCGCCGACAATCGTTTTTCGTCCATTGTCCACAATGAGCACTGGCAATTTCGTTTTTTCATCGAGACTGGCTGAAATTTTGATTTTATTTTACAGATTTCTATCTTTTAGGTGCTACGGGAAAGAACTGCATTTTCCGGCTGATTGACTTTGATATAACAAGTATATTTATATTTATTCGACACAAATAATGAATTACAACATAAAGGAGAAAATTTTTACTCCTAATTATTATCATTTATTACTATCACTAATTATTATCATATCATCATATTACCCAAGTGTTGTTAAGAAATAAACCAATAATAATGGGGAAAAGAACCAATCTTTCTAGCCGGGATCGAACCTTTAACCCCCGACTAGGAGTCTTGTCATCAACTGATTCTATCCAGCAAGCAACTGATGCTATCCAGCAATCAAATGATTCTATCCAGCAATCAACTGATTCTATCCAGCAATCAACTGATGTTATCCAGCAATCAAATGATTCTATCCAGCAATCAACTGATTCTATCCAGCAATCAACTGATTCTATCCAGCAATCAACTGATTCTATCCCAACGATCAACTGATTCTATCCAGCAATCAACTGATGTTATCCAGCAATCAAATGATTCTATCCAGCAATCAACTGATTCTATCCAGCATGGTTCCGATATGGTTCCAATATGGTTCCAATATGGTTCTATAAATGGCTCCAATAAGTTCCAAGATGGTTCCAATATGGTTCCAATATGGTTCCAATATGGTTCCAACATGTGCCAGTCTCTAGTAATGACACTCAGGGCACTCAATGATTCAAGCATCGAAGTCCTACCTCGTCCAGCCTATTCACGAACCGTATCGCCAACTGATTATCACTTGTTTAAGCACCTTTAAGCACCTGTTTAAGACCTATTTTCTCAAGACCTATTTTTCCTTCAAGCACCTATTTTCTCAGAGACTAAATTTTCAAAGATGCGGTAGAGTTGCAAAATGTCATTAACGCTTTTATCAACTCTAGAATGACTAGAGCAATATGGCAGCTTTGATTTTGAATTTCTGGTCATCAATCTTTGTCCATCTGGTCATCAATCTTTGTCCATCGAGCTGAAACAACTACTTTTGACTTCTGCATACATAGAATCAAATAAAACTTGTCGTTTACTGGCAAAAGTGCATTGATTGGATTGTAATTGAATGTCATTTAGTTTTAAATGAGAATTTTTTGATGATTGAATTTGAGTTCGAAAAACGTATTTCTTTTCCGTAATAGTTGGCTTTAATTTTACGATGTGTGTGTGTGTGTGTTTTTTTCTGATTTATCTCTATTTGTTCTCAAATCTCGAGACTTTGATTGATCAGTCGTGAAATCTTGAGATCAAAAAACTCTCTAAAGTTCAGGAAAAAAACACAAACAGTTTTCAAAGTTTAATGGAATAGAAGATGCTTAGCCTAGAAGATGCTTAGCCTAGAAGATGCTTAGCCTAGAAGATGCTTAGCCTAGAAGATGTTTAGCCTAGAAGATGCTTAGCCTAGAAGATGCTTAGCCTAGAAAATGCTTAGCCTAGAAGATGCTTAGCCTAGAAAATGCTTAGCCTAGAAGATGCTAGCCTAGAAGATGCTAGCCAGAAAATGCTAGCCTAGAAGATGTAGCCAGAAAATGTAGCCTAGAAGATGCTTAGCCTAGAAGATGCTTAGCCTAGAAGATGTTTAGCCTAGAAGATGCTTAGCCTAGAAGATGCTTAGCCTAGAAAATGCTTAGCCTAGAAGATGCTTAGCCTAGAAAATGCTTAGCCTAGAAGATGCTTAGCCTAGAAGATGCTTAGCCTAGAAAATGCTTAGCCTAGAAAATGCTCAGCCTAGATTTGAGTCGTTTCCTAAACCTTTCTTTTTCTACCGTAATTTCTCTAAATTTGTCTCTAAATTTTCATCCAATCCATCCACTTTTTTTTCTGATTCTGTGTGGGTTCAAAAAGAATATTGCAAGATTGAAAAAGTAGGTAGATTTGATGAAAATTAGAGACAAGACAGACAAGACAGATTAGAAAGAGAAGATTATGTGATTGGAAGTAGTTGATCACCCGAATTTAGCGCAATTTAGCGAATTTAATTGCCTTCTAGCGCATTCTTAAACTGGCAATTCGCAAGGGAATGTTGCATCAATCTGAAGAGGTGAAAATCAGATGATGATAGATCTGAACTATATGGCGCTTGCGGTAAGACCTTCCATCTTAGTTCCTCTAGCTTCATGCAAGAAGATTTCGCTGCGTGAGCTGGCGCATTGTCAGGGAGAAAATCGAGGGATTTAAACCCTTTTTCACGCAAAATTTGGTCAACCTTCTTGATCTGTTGAATAAAACAGGGTGAATCAACTTTTTCTGGTCTCTAATAATTCGAAATAAATAAGTCCGTTGACATTCTACCAGCAAGACAAATCACTTTGCAACATCACATTGCAAGAAAAAACAAGACAACATCACTTTGCGCTCATAATAATCCGGCTTTGGAGTTGAAATTGACATTTGACCCTTGCTGAGCTTGACATTTGACCCTTGCTGAGTCTTTTTCGAGAAGTGTTATCGAAGGGAATCCACTTCTCATCCATCGTCAAGATATTCTCAAAAAATGGCTTCTTTTTGAATTGAGAAGCAAGAGATGGCTGATCGCTGAGCAAGCTGATCAGCTATCAGATATCAGATAAGCTGATCAGCTATCAGATATCAGATAACGTAATCCAGATAATCTAGACTGAAGACCTTAATTTAGACTATATACCCTATTCTAGACTGAATACCGTAATCCAGAGAATCTAGAATGAATACCCTAATCTAGATATCAGATATCAGATAAGCTAATCAGAAAAGTGTACTCCCCGATTCTTCGTGCTCAATCGATTTGAAACCCATCGTCCATTACAATTAGTCTTTCCGATTATTTCTAAATGGCGGACAATTGTTGATTGATCACATTGGAGATGTTTGGCAAGCTCTCGTGTTGTTTGCATTGACTTCAATAATTGGCTTCATTAATTGGCTTCAATAATTGGCTTCAATAAGTTGTTCCAATTCATTATTATCGATCATTGCCGAGCGGCCATGTGGTTCGCCTTCAAGAGATCCAATACCTTCTCGGTATTGAGCAAACTAGAGCTGGCAGGATCTTTCGGTCATAACTTGTTCTCCAAAAGCATAACAGAGATCACGATGTGATTCAGCAGCATTTTTGCTCATCTTGAAATCGTAGAGAAGACACGCGCGCACAGCATACCTTTGACCGACCATGCTTTTGATCGACCGGCCATGCTTTTGACCGACCGACCATGCTTTTGACGCGCACAACATGCTCCACCATGATCTAAAGCAAATATCAATTAAAAAGTGAAAGATTTGAGGCAGAAAAAGCGTAAAAATCAAGTAAATATCGAAGAGTATAAATAAAAAAAAGAAAATCAAATAAGATTTGGAGATTTAAAAAGAAAAGAAAAAAATAGAACAAAATAGAACAAAAATATTAGGTTGTCCAATAAGTAATGCGTGTTTTGACACGATTTTCAAAATATCACAAAATTAACAAAAGAGAACTTTATTAATCGATATATTCTCCACAACAATCAACAACATTTCTCCATCGTCCGAGCAAAGAGTGAAGTCCGTCATAATAGAATGAAGCTGGTTTCGATGAGTAACATCGAAATAAGTAACACGCATTACTTATTGGACAACCTAATAGAACATCACAAATGAAATTTCATTTGCTTAGTAGATCGACGTTGAAAAGAAGTTATTAATGCTTGTGAAAAATACATTTTCATTTTCATTTTCATTTTCAAAAGTCTTTAAATAAATCTTTCTGTTATATTAGGTTGATGCAAAAGTCTTTTTCATTTTTTTCGTACTTTCGTTAAAAAGTAACAAATGCACCAATTGAACAACGGTTTATTGCATTCGAAAGGCCAATTATTTTTCTGCAAAATGACATTAAAACGAGTTTAAAATGTCTTATGTCTAGATTTTTTTGAGAGCCTGAAGTCGGGTAGTCAAAAAAGGCGACGGCTCGATGATGCATTTTAGACGCTTTAGCTAAGGAAACCAATCTTGATGTTAATAAATAAAAGATAGAGCACAAAAAGTTAGATATTTTTTCAGATTTTCAGAGAAATTGATTCAGCCAATTTCTTTATAGAGGTTTTTATAGATTTTTATGAAAAACCCGTTTTCACTCTCGAATTTGCTTGAAAGTGAACCCAAATTGACTTAAAAAGATGGGAAATTCAACAATAAACACTTTTCATTTAGAGCAAACCATAGGTTAATTGATGACTTTGTTATTTTTCAAAAGAAGTACGAAAAAAATGAAAAAGACTTTTGCATCAACCTATTATTAATGATCAAAAAAAATAACCTTTCATATTAGACAAGCTAACTCGCTTGTTTCCGAACCATTTCCTAAGAGGTGCGCTTAGAAAAATGTGCTCCGGCTTACTAGCAATCAAAGCAATCAAAGCAATCAAAGCAATCAAAGCAATCAAAGCAATCAAAGCAATCAAAGCAATCAAAGCAATCAAAGCGTAGCAATCAAAGCGTAGCAATCAAAGCTTAGCAATCAAAGCGTAGCAATCAAAGCTTAGCAATCAAAGCGTAGCAATCAAAGCGTAGCAATCAAAGCGTAGCAATCAAAGCGTAGCAATCAAAGCGTAGCAATCAAAGCGTAGCAATCAAAGCGTAGCAATCAAAGCGTAGCAATCAAAGCGTAGCAATCAAAGCGTAGCAATCAAAGCGTAGCAATCAAAGCGTAGCAATCAAAGAGCGCTTTTTAAAATACAATAATCACTAATCAAATACAATAATCACTAATCAAATACAATAATCAATACCAATTAACTCTAATCCAACCTTTTTTCCTGCTCAATTTCCATTCTTGTATCGTCATTCGAGTGTCCGTGAATTGTTTCGACGCAAAAATCAGCATCAAACGAAGAGATTCGGCTCGTCCTCGGCCCGGCAACGAAATCAGCTCCAAATCAAGGGAACTCATTTGGGTAATACGTTAAAAAATCAAAAATAAGAGTCTACCTCTGTGAAGCTTTTCGATTTCCAAGATTTCTCCAATATTTGCTCTTTCTTTTTCTCTTTCTTCTCTTTCTTCTCTTTCCTTTCTTTCTTCACTTTCCTCTCTTTCTTCTCTTTCTTCTCTTTCTTCTCTTTCTTCTCTTTCTTCTCTTTCTTCTCTTTCTTCTCTTTCTTCACTTTTTTCCATGCGAACTTCTCTCTTCCGATTTTCCTCTCATCTTTTTCTCTAATCTTTTTCTCTCATCTCTTTTTCTGTCATTTTTTCTCTCGAGTGTTTCCCGCATAGCTTTTCTTCGTATTTTTTCAAGGTGGTTCGTGTTTTGCCACTCGAAAAACGACGATTCGAACACGCCAATGAGAGTTCGGGAAAATGAAAACAAAGTGCTTGCACGGGTCGCAAACAGCTCAAAGTTTTGACCTCAAAAAATCCAAATTCATCCCAAGCGACAACCCAAATTCATTCTCGACTCCAAAACGAAAACCGACCGTAAATACTGTAATAGTACCCCACCACCGCCCTCGTACAGTCGCGTAATCGCAAAAGTTTTTTAGTATTTCATTTTTTTCAAAGCGCCCGTACTTTCAAAAAGTGCGTCTTTGGTATCAAAAAATAGCCCTGAATTTCAGCTATTTTTTGATACCTAAACGCGCATTGTAGCTTAAACCAGTGTCGAGAAAAACTCGTTTAAAGCTCGACTACGCAACACTCCGCATCGTCATTATGAGGGTGGGGTACTATTACAGTATTTACGGTCGGTTTTCGTTTTGGAGTCGAGAATGAATTTGGGTTGTCGCTTGGGATGAATTTGGATTGTTTGAGGTCAAAACTTTGAGTTGTTTGTGACCCGTGCAAGCACTTTGTTTTCATTTTGAGCACTAGCGCGGTGTTGACACAATGGCACACTTACAAGTCAGAATTTCATGGAGAATCCAATGGTGCCATTTGTGGGACGATTTAAAGTCTGCAAGTGGATCAAACGGGCAACTCCGCAGATTTGGCTATTTCCTTGAAAAAAGTGCCCGTTTGAGTTGCCCGTTTGACCCACATGCAGACTTTAAATCGTCCGTACTGGTGCCCGTACTTTCAATGGTGCCCGTACTTTCAAAAAATGCGTCTTTGGTATCAAAAAATAGCTGAAATTCAGGGCTATTTTTTGATACCTAAACGCGCATTCTAGCTTAAACCAGTGTCGAGAAAAACTCGTTTAAAGCTAGACTACGCAACACTCCGCATCGTCATTATGGGGGTGGGGTGCTATTACAGTATTTACGGTATCTATCCTGAGTGTGTACCCGATGCGATTACGTGGCCGCACAAAGAGCACATAAAGATTGACACAAAGCTTTCGCTCAAAATACACCCCCAAAAAAATTCTTTCACAAAGTTACCGTACTTACGTACAAATGAGCCGTACTTACGTACAAATGAGCCGTAGTTACGTACAAATGAGCCGTACTTACGTACAAATGAGCCGTACTTACGTACAAATGAGCCGTACTTACGTACAAATGAGCCGAAAACCAAGTTCTATTCTTAGAGCCGAAAAACAAGTTTTATTCTTTAAAAAAATTCTAAATCTAGTCATTCTTATCGCAAATTTCTTGCTAATCCATCAGATTTTTCGGCAAAATCACCGCTTTTTCCTTTTTTTTTTTTTCACAACCGGATATTCAGCCAAAGAGACGAAAATTCTGTTGTCTTTCAGAAAAATGGCCATAAATTCACCCCAAAATTTCATTATCAGCCGTAAAATTGTTCGCTTTTCCCATCTGAATCTTTTGATTTCTTCGAAATCCATCTATTTTTGAAAATGCTTAAAATTCTATTCTTTACCCTCTTTACTGTAGCTTTTTCATTACCGATTGAGAATGAAATTCGACAAAATCCCCGACAAAATTCGAGCGAACTATTGCCGAGTCTTTTTCACGGTCCTGGGAGATGGGTGAGTTGGGAAAATATAAATGAAATAGATGAAGATAAATAAAATAGATAAAGAGTAGGCATTCTAGCCAGCAGTTGAGATCCAGAAGTACAATAGTACAATAGATCCAGATATGGTTCAACTCTTGGATCTAAAAGCTAGACGAGGCTTGGATCTAGAGCTAGACGAGGCCAGATTGAAAAAAACATGAACGGACGGACAGACAAAGCTTTTTATATATACCGTATTCTTTCTAATAGTAGTGCGCCCCGTCGAGCCGAGTTGATGACTATTTTACGGTTTCCAAAGTTCTCCCAGAAGCTCAACACTCTAATCCCCCACTAGATCTCATCGTCAGCTACATTTTCCGACCCCACATCGATAAGTTCTGATAAGCGGTTCTCGACTTTTCGAGGAATTTAGGCGACGCTCAGGGTGCACTACTATTAGAAAGAATACGGTAAACAGATTACCTACGAGAGAGAGCCATTAGATCTAGATCTAGCCGTTAGACTCCTCTATTTGTTTCTTTGAAAATGGAAATTGACTGAATTTCTCGTATGTAATTTGAGAGAAAGTTCGGTACTTTTCGGTAATCCCCCCGCCACCTCCGCATTTCGGTCATACCTCCACCACTACAAAATAAAAAAAAAAACAGTACTGCATAGTACTGTTTTTTTTTTAAATTTAGCGTTAGGTTAGCGTCCCCCATACATCAATGCGTGTATTTGTGGATTTAGCCTAGCTTTATATACAGTGCGGTGCAAAAACATACGTCACCCCCTAAATTTCAATTTTCTGCGGCTCCCGTGCCAGTGACCAAAAAACCAAAAACGTAGTTAGATTCAGGACCAAAAAGAACCCTTAAACCCCAAAAATCGTCGACATAGCATGAATAGGGAGAATGTAACAGCCAAAAAACGAAAATTCACCCGGTGCAAAGCCACACGCCACCCCCCAAATTTTGGTGTCATTTTGGTGCCTCTGACAAGCATAAGTCCCGCCCTTTCACTTCAGATTCCTTATAAGGAGTCCTAAAAAGCTTACTTTGTCTTACTTCAACAATGCCGAAAGCAAAAAAATGCCAATGCCGAAAGCAACTCAATCTCTCTGACAGGGAGCAAGCTCAACTCGACCTCATTAGCAACTTGGATTGTCAATTTCCGAGATGAGTTCTATCGTTGGAAATTTATGAAAATGTTGAAATCCGCATTTCTTATGCATGTACCTAATAACATTAAAACACTAAAACATAAAAAATTGTTTAAAAAAAGAGCATCGACTTGTGCCAGCACGTTAAAAAAAAGTGGAGAAAACCAACAACAAAACCAACAACAAAACAAACAACAAAACAAACAACAATTAATAAACTACAGTTTAATTATTGTTGTTGGAACCGTATTGGAACCGTATTGGATCTAAAAAGAACCGTATTGCAACCGTATTGGAATCGTGTATTGAAACCGATCACTATTTTACGGCTTCCAAAGTTCTCCCAGAAGCTCAACACTCTAATCCCCCACAAGATCTCATCGTCAGCTACATTTTCCGACCCCACATCGATAGGTTCTGATAAGCGCTTTTCGAGATTTCGAGGAATTTAGGCAAGGCTCAGGGTGCACTTAGATTAGAGATTACGATTAGAGAGAATACGGTAAACCAAATGAAATATTCAAAAATAGAGCAGTTTTCTCTAAAAATCAATAACGAATTCGAATTCCTTGACCCCGAAAACCCTCGGGTGCAAATTTTCAGCCCAATTGGCCTTAAAAAAATGCTAAATCCACATACAGCCACCCATTCTGGCGCCCGAATCCGATTCTGGCGCATTCTGGCGCACGAATCCGATTCTGACGCATTCTGGCGCCCGAATCCCTGATTTTCTTCAGAAAGCGAAGGAAAATGAAGAATTTAGTGCAATTGTGTTTACGGTTTAGCCGAAAAAACAAAAATTTTGTTCACTGTACCAGATAGATTATAAGGTTTAATAGTTCGAGCCTGATACCGTATTCTCTCTAATAGTAGTGCACCCCGGCGAGCGTCGAGTTGCGTCGAGTTGCGGACGATTCTACGGTTTCGAAGCTTTCACAGAAGCTCAACACTCTAATCCTCCACTAGATCTCATCGTCAGCTACATTTTCCGACCCCACATCGATAGGTTCTGATAAGCGGTTCTCGACTTTCGAGGAATTTAGGCGACGCTCAGGGTGCACTACTATTAGAAAGGATACGGAACAGATTACCTACGAGAGAGGCCATTAGATCTAGATCTAGCCGTTAGACTCCTCTATTTGTCTTTGAAAATGGAAATTGACTGATCTCGTATGTAATTTGGAGAAAGTTCGGTACTTTCGGTAATCCCCCGCCACCTCCGCATTTCGGTCATACCTCCGCCACTACAAAATAAAAAAAAAACCGTACTGCATAGTTTCGAGATTTCGAGCAATTTAGGCACTCAGGTGCGCTACTGTTAGAGAGAATAGGGTTTTAAAAAAGGCGCTAAAAAGGTATCGTAATCGCGTTTAAATCATCAATTACAGGATGTTCTCTGTGATTGTTGTACAACGACGCTTTCTTTCATGAAAAAGCGTCTCTCCGAGGATCCAAGTCAGTTGAAAAAGGATTCCGAAGCGTTTTGTCGAAATGAGTATGTCGGATGGTTTGTTCTCGTTTGCACTGGACTCGTCGATAATTACTTTTCTTTGGTGAGTCTTCGGGAGCTAATAGTATCTAAGGCTAGGATATAGTATCTAATAGTATCTCAAATTTCAATGCAAGATTATCTTAAAATTGGTCAATCAAGAATTGCTAGGATATTGTAGGCCATTCTTTTAGCTGTCACAATTACCGCCTCAAGGTTTCTGACCTAATAAATCACTAAATACAATTTTTTTAGAAATAGAAATAGAAATAGAAATGTTTATCAATGTGTAACAATTAGAATTAATAGTTAAATTATCACCATCGGCGTGAATGCAAGCTTGTAGACGTTTCGGGAAGTCGTCCATCACCTAAGGGAAAGAAAGGAAGATCAATAAGGAAGAGAAATAAGGAAGATCAATAAGAAAGATCAATAAGGAGATCAATCAGAAAGATCAATTGTTTCCCAGACTTTCTCAAGCACTTTCTTCAATGAGTTGACGTTTCTATGGAGTTTTGAACAAGCACAGGCCTCAAGAACGCTTCAGATAGAATAGTCCATTGGCAAGAAATTGACAAGACAAATTGACAAGAGCTATTTTATTTTAATTCCTTTTTTTCTTCTATCTGGATATCACACTAGCCTTTTTAGGATTTAGATTTTTGATTTTCATTAAAACCTTTTTCCCTTACGTCTGGAAAAAAAGTGGTCATTGGTTTGAGTCTGGGGAAAATTTTCTCGTTGATTTTTCAAAAGGCTCATCGTGGTGTCAGAATTAGTTTTGCCTCAGGCGTCACACAAGAAGATGAAGTTGATTTTTTTTGATCCATCCAAGTCGTTCCAATGTCTGTACCTCGAGTTATAAACCGTCAAAGTTGATCGACTTCTGCAGGTAAGCAGGTCAACTTTGACGCTGTTTTTCTCTATTTTCTCAAATGTGAGCATACAAAACAAACTTTACTTTTCTATAGCCAAATTTGATGAAGATTCTTTTAAAACCAACGACAAGTCGATTCAATAGCTGGAAGTCGAGAACCCATACGATCCTGGTTCGGTCCCCCGTAGTGCCAATCATTTTTGGTTTTTAAGATTTTTCTTCTAAATATCATAACTATCTTATATTTTAAGCCTTTTAAAAGAAGTTCAGCTTTTTTTGGCTTAAAGACGACTGAGAAATAGCCAGGACGGAGGGAAAGACAAACACTGCTCTTTTATATAGTAGATCAACTTTGACGGTTTATAACTTGAGGTACAGACATTGGATCGACTTGTGGTTGGTTTTAAAAGAATCCTCATCAAATTTGACTAGAGAAAAGTGCAATTTGTTTTGTACACTCACCTTTGAGAACATAGAGAAAATTTATGTCAAAGTTGAACTTCCAAATTCCGTTACGAGTCTGGGAACTTTCCTAATTTACCCTATAACTCGACTCCCAGTAATCAGATCGACTTGTAGTTGGTTTTAGAAGAATCTTCATCAAATTTGGTTATAGAAAAGTAAAGTTTGTTTTGTATGCTCACATTTGAGAACAGAAGAGAAAAGCTACGTCAAAGTAGAAGCCTGCAGAAGTCGATCAACTTTGACGGTTTATAACTCGAGGTACAGACATTAGAACGACTTGGATGGATCAAAAAAAATCAACTTCAACTTCTTGTGTGACGCCTGAGGCAAAACAATTTTTGACACATCATGATGAGCCTTTGAAGAATCAACGAGAAAATTTTCCCAAACTCAAACCGATGACCACTTTTTTGCCGAACATCTGTACGCTAAATTCTCACTGTAAAATGATAGGAAATGTTTTTTTTTCCTTTTCAGATTGTTCTCGATTTGAACAAAGGAATGGATCCAGCATCGATTTGCTCTCTGCTTGCCTATTGTTGAAAGAAGAATGATTGATGATTTAAAATTATTTTTAAAAAGTTTTTAGTATTTGAATTTTCTCCAATTGCTTTCAAAAGTTGAAATTTTTATTGTTTAATTTGTAAATTGTGCTTTAAAAAAACGAAATTTAATCGATAAAGAGCTTATAAATTTAGAAAGTATTTAGGAAATGTTTTAGGTTAGAGATTGGATTAGAGATTGACCTAGAAATTGGATTAGAGATTGGATTTGAAATTGGATTAGAAATTGACCTTGAAATTGACTTAGAAATTGAATTTGAGATTGTTTCCCTAAAGGCGCGACTTATCGCAGACGCGACTTATCGCAGACGCGACTTATCGCAGACGCGACTTATCGCAGACGCGACTTATCGCAGACGCGACTTATCGCAGACGCGACTTATCGCAGACGCGACTTATCGCAGACGCGACTTATCGCAGACGCGACTTATCGCAGACGCGACTTATCGCAGACGCGACTTAGCGCAGACGCAGACTTAGCGCAGACGCAGACTTAGCGCAGACGCAGACTTAGCGCAGACGCAGACTTAGCGCAGACGCAGACTTAGCGCAGACGCAGACTTAGCGCAGACGCAGACTTAGCGCAGACGCAGACTTAGCGCAGACGCAGACTTAGCGCAGACGCAGACTTAGCGCAGACGCAGACTTAGCGCAGACGCAGACTTAGCGCAGACGCAGACTTAGCGCAGACGCAGACTTAGCGCAGACGCAGACTTAGCGCAGACGCAGACAGCGCAGACGCAGACTTAGCGCAGACGCAGACTTAGCGCAGACGCAGACTTAGCGCAGACGCAGACTTAGCGCAGACGCAGACTTAGCGCAGACGCAGACTTAGCGCAGACGCAGACTTAGCGCAGACGCAGACTAGCGCAGCGCAGACTTAGCGCAGACGCAGACTAGCGCAGACGCAGACTTAGCGCAGACGCAGACTTAGCGCAGACGCAGACTTAGCGCAGACGCAGACTTAGCGCAGACGCAGACTTAGCGCAGACGCAGACTTAGCGCAGACGCAGACTTAGCGCAGACGCAGACTTAGCGCAGACGCAGACTTAGCCAGCGCAGACTTAGCGCAGACGCAGACTTAGCCAACCAGACTTAGCGCAGACGCAGACTTAGCGCAGACGCAGACTTAGCGCAGACGCAGACTTAGCGCAGACGCAGACTTAGCGCAGACGCAGACTTAGCGCAGACGCAGACTTAGCGCAGACGCAGACTTAGCGCAGACGCAGACTTAGCGCAGACGCAGACTTAGCGCAGACGCAGACTTAGCGCAGACGCAGACTTAGCGCAGACGCAGACTTATCGCAGACGCAGACTTATCGCAGAGACGCAGACTTATCGCAGAGACGCAGACTTATCGCAGAGACGCAGACTTATCGCAGAGACGCAGACTTATCGCAGAGACGCAGACTTATCGCAGAGACGCAGACTTATCGCAGACGCAGACTTATCGCAGACGCAGACTTATCGCAGAGACGCAGACTTATCGCAGAGACGCAGCTTATCGCGAGACGCAGACTTATCGCAGAGACGCAGACTTATCGCAGAGACGCAGACTTATCGCAGACGCAGACTTATCGCAGAGACGCAGACTTATCGCAGAGACGCAGACTTGTCGCGACTTACATAACCTATTACCGGCCTTTGCTCGAGTCTACCACCATCGTATGGTCACCTTCCATTAAGAAACTTGATCACCTTGATTGAAAATGTCCAACAGCGTTTCACTAAAAAAATGAGCACTAAAATAAGCATCACTAAAGCATACACTCGTTGTTTCCCTTCTTCACTTATTCCAAATTATGAGACTAAACTTATAGTTTTTGATTTAAAACCACCTTTTATATCGCCGTATTTACTTTGATCTTATTTTTTGATATAAAATTTGCTAGATTTTGCTATTCTTTTCTGCTATTGCTATTCCACCTTAAGTCGCATCCAGAATTTCAAAGCCTTCGGTTGCCGAAATTCCTAAAATTGTGGAAACTCCTAGAAGTACACGTAGTCATCCTTATCAAATTTCGGTGATCCTTATCAAATCATATCTCATCCCCATCATCTTTCCCCCTATCATTCTTTTGCGAACCGTATTAGTAGGGTTTGGAAAAAGCTTCCGTCTTGGACTTGGAATAAGCCCCGTCTTGGACTTGGAATGAGTTCCCGTCTTGGACTTGGAATAGCCCCGTCTTGGACTTGGAATGAGCCCCGTCTTGAACTTGGAATGAGCTCCCGTCTTGGACTTGGAATAAGCTCCCGTCTTGGACTTGGAATAAGCCCCGTCTTGGACTTGGAATAGCCCCGTCTTGGACTTGGAATAAGCCCCGTCTTGGACTTGGAATGAGCTCCCGTCTTGGACTTGGAATAAGCTCCCGTCTTGGACTTGGAATAAGCCCCGTCTTGGACTTGGAATAGCCCCGTCTTGGACTTGGAATAGCCCCGTCTTGGACTTGGAATGAGCTCCCGTCTTGGACTTGGAATAAGCTCTCGTCTTGGACTTGGAATAAGCCCCGTCTTGAACTTGGAATGAGCTCCCGTCTTGGACTTGGAATAAGCTCCCGTCTTGGACTTGGAATAAGCCCCGTCTTGGACTTGGAATAGCCCCGTCTTGGACTTGGAATAAGCCCCGTCTTGGACTTGGAATAGCCCCGTCTTGGACTTGGAATGAGTTCCCGTCTTGGACTTGGAATGAGCTCCCGTCTTGGACTTGGAAGAGCCTCGTCTTGGACTTGGAATAAGCCCCGTCTTGGACTTGGAATAGCCCCGTCTTGGACTTGGAATAAGCTCCCGTCCGGTATCTTCTCCTCTGTAGGAAAATTGAAAGTATCTGTAAACGAATTAGATCTTATTGCCATGTCGAATCTGCCCTATATTTAATCTTTTTGTACCTGTGTTTCCTCACTGTAGTCTTACTGTACCATTTTTAGTTTTCTTTCTTTCTGTGAAAGTATTGTAACAATATGTTATATGTGGTTATGATCTTCTGACTCACTTCTGAATAAAGAATAAAGCAGCGCCCCTGAATAAAGCATATATATGTTACGTCCGAATCTGAGAAGATTCATTCTCCTCTGAAACGGACTTTTTTTTGTTTCTTGTCTTTTTTGTGTATTTTGAAAGAAATTTGTTTAAAATTTTATTGATTTTGTCATTTTTTTTTTAAAAAGCAAACCTTTGAAGGGGTTTTTTTTAGATCTGAAATCTGATATTTCCACAAGTAAGCCTGATATTTCGACAATTAGTTGAATATCTTTTTCTTCTTGTGCTTTTTTTGTTTTGTTTTCTTTTTTTTGTGATGAAAACCCGCAAAAACGAGTATCCGAATATGAAAAAAAATGATGAAAATTGAAAAAAAGAGATTTTAAAGTGAATTTTAAAGCGAATTTGAAAAATGATTTAAAAATTGATCAAATCTTGATGCCAATTCCTTTTCGCATTTAAAAATTCGCTCAAATTCTCAACTAAAAAAAAAAACGAGAGCTTATTTACAAAGAAAACGGGATGGAATTCGTGAATTTTTTGGGATAATCATAGAAGCTTTTGGTACTTTGAGCTGATTTTTTCACAAAAAAAACGGATCTTCTGCAAACCGACGATGAATTCGTCAATATTCTAGCAAAACGAAAGCATTTTAGCTAGATAAATGACGAATCCCGTGCCGGCAGAAGGGTGTGCTTGGAAATTTGAGCACAAAGTACACTTGGGCAATGGGATTGGTGCTTTAGGATGATGAAATTTCGAGTTTAAATGCAAATCTGGATTCGAATCTAGGCTTTAGATGGAAATTTAGATTTAAACTAGGCTTTCAAAGTAAATTTAGATTCAAATCTAGACTTTAAATGCAAATTTCCATCCAAATTCGGCTTTTAATGGAGACTTACATTCAAATCTAGGCTTTAAATGCAAAATTAGATTCAAATCTAGCTTTTAAATCAAAGTTTACGTTCAAATTAGGCTTTAAACGCAAATTTTGATCCAAACTGCGAATTCATCAATCTAGGCTTTAGGCTTTCATTCATCTAGGCTTTATCTATTTGTTAAAATTAGGCTTTAAACGCAAATTTTGATCCAAATCTAGACTTTAAATTGAAATTTAGTTCTAAATTAGGCTTTAAACGCAAATTTCCATCCAAATCTGGAATCTAAATCGAAATTTACATTCAAATCTAGGCTTTAAGTGCAAATTTACATTCAAATCTAGGCTTTAAATCTAAATTTAGATTAAAATTAGGCTTTAAATGCAAATTCCCATCCAAATCTAGACTCTAAATCGAAATTTGCATTCAAATCTAGATTTTAAATCGAAATTTAGATCCAAATTCGGCTTTCAAAGCAAATTTGCATTCAAATCTAGATTCTAAATGCAAATTTAGATCCAAATCTAGCCTTTAAATCGAAATTTACATTCAAATCTAGACTTTAAATGGAAATTTGCATTCAAATTCAGCTTTAAATGCAAATTTAGATCCAAATTAGGCTTTCAAAGCCAATTCCCATCCAAAGCTAGACTCTAAATGCAAATTTCCATTCAAACTCTTTTCTAAAAAGCCAAAGACCCGAATTTCAAGGGCAAAAAGCGACTCTCAAGCCTGCTAGGGAAAAATTCGGCGCTTGTACTTTGCGCTCTTGTAAATGTACGTTTTCTGGCGCACAGAGAGAAGATAAAAACCCAGAAAGCGCTAGAAATCGTACGTTTACGAAAGCACAAAGTACAAAGCTCAAATTTGATCGCTTAGGATTCTCAAACATTGACTAGTTGCTAGAAAAATGTACAGAGAACCGAAGAGAGGTTATTTTTCCCGAAAAAGTGCAGTTTTACCTAGTTTTAACTTTGTTTCACCTAGTTTTTTTACCTATAAAACTACTGTATTTTATATTAAAGAGCTTGAAATTCTTGTAATTCTTGTAATTCTTGTAATTCTTGCGATTCTTGCAATTCAGCTTTCTAAAACGTGGATAAAAGTACAGTAGTTTTAAAGGCTTCAACACCAAACTACTAAAATTGATCCAGAAAATACGATTATACGATTGTACGATTCAAATTGTACGATTGTACGAGTGTACGATTGTACGATTCAAAAAGGGAATCAATTTAAAGTAGTTTAAAAGTAACTAATTACAAAAGCCTTCCATGGCTTTACGAAAATATTGCCCGAATTCGAAATTTCGGAGTTCTTTTTATCCATTCCAATTTATTGAGGCTTCGAGCGAGCGGCGAGGAAAGCGCGCATCGCAGCGATGCCCGCCTCCATTTCACGTACCTTCAAAAATGCGAGAATTGAAAAGTAACCCAATTTTTGATCCTATTTTGTTAACGAATTAAAGCTTGCTAATTCAATTATGATAATTCCATGAAATCTGCGACTCTTACATAGTTTTATTTTCAAAGAATCCGGCTATTTTCATAAAAATTGTTTTTTTAACGACTCGTCACACTTTGAAAGCTCATAACTTTGTCTAGAGGCAATATTTTTGCTAACTTTTTATATCATTGCACAGAAGAGATTTCAGGCTTTCAAATGATACCAAATAAAGCTAATTGGATTTTTCAATCCCATGAAAATCAACTAAAACGAGACCAGAGTCGGATTGGCCTCTCTCCTCAGAGTTGACTCTGATTTTCTCTGAATTGGTTAGTCCAATTGGTCTCTATTTGGTATTATTCGAAAGCCTAAAATCTCCTCTGTCCAATGCTCTAAAAAGATTTCAATAATATTGTCTCTAGACAAAGTTATAGGCTTTCAAAGTATGACGACCAAAATAGCCGGACGTTCAAAATACTTGGAGCTATAAACGATCTTTCTAGTGCACTTAATTCTTTCTTTTCTTCATTCACAGCATTGTTTCTAGGCCAAAAATGAAGAATCAACTGCACTAGAAGGAATGCGTTTACAAAATCGAGCACAAAGTACACTACAAGAATACTTTTCTTACAAATTACAGTCTCTATCCTTTTTTCTTACCTTTTCTAGTGTCTAAATCTTACTCAAAATGTACTTTTTGTACTTAAATTGTACTTAAATTGTACTTAAATTTGTAAAAACTAAGCACAAAATCTTTCTAAGCACAGAATTCCTCATTTTTTTCTTATAGAAACGATTAGATATCGCAAGAAAAGTGAAGAAAAGTGAAGAATTAAGTGCCTCAGAAGGAGCGCTAAAAGAAAGTTGACGAAATTGAGCTTAAAGTTGTCAAAATTGAGCTATAACTATCAGCTTTCAGTTTCAGCTTTCAGTTCCCACATCCATCTAATGTTCACCTTGTCATTCAGGTGTTGATTCGTATTCCGGAGCTCACGATTCTCTTTCAACACCATTTTCGCGTACGTCATATCCTGACCGAGAAAGAATTTCGCTCGCAACACGGCGCGCGCTTGAGCCACTCGACGAGCTACAAATTAAAGGATAATTTTAAAAACTTCATCCCTGGCCGCCATTATTGGCTAGATTATTGACCGACTGGCTAAGAGCCTTGTCTCTTAGTCTCTTAGTCCAGAGGTCAAGGGTTCAATCCCGCCGGCTAGATTATTGGCTAGATTATTGGCTAGATTATTGGCTAGATTATTGGCTAGGTTATTGGCTAGGTTATTGGCTAGGTTATTGGCTAGATTATTGGCTAGACTAGGCTAGATATTTATGGACTTTCTTTCCTGTATTAGAGGTTTTGCTTGTGTATTGTGCCACATTATGTGAATAAATATTATCCAATCATTGTAAATTTCAGTGAAACGCCTTCTTGCAAACTTTAGGATTTATCTAGAATATTCTAAGGATCCACTCGACTTTTGATTGTTGATTGATTGATTGGAAAACGGATTGATGCACGCTAACAAGATGAATACACGGAGAGCTACCGTAACCCGGCTATCTTTCTAGATCTACCGAAAGCCGACCGTCTTTCTAGATCTACCATAACCCGGCCGTCTCTCTAGGTCTACCGTAATCCGATCGTCTTTCTGAAGCTACCGTAGCCCGACCGTCTTTCTAGATCTACCGAAAGCCGGCCGTCTTTCTGAAGCTACCGTAGCCCGACCGTCTTTCTAAAGCTACCATAACCCGGCCGTCTCTCTAGATCTACCGTAATCCGACCCTCTTTCTAAAGCTACCGTAGCCCGACCGTCTTTCTAAAGCTACCATAACCCGGCCGTCTCTCTAGATCTACCGTAATCCGACCCTCTTTCTAAAGCTACCGTAGCCCGACCGTCTTTCTAAAGCTACCATAACCCGGCCGTCTCTCTAGATCTACCGTAATCCGACCGTCTTTCTAAAGC
This sequence comes from Mesorhabditis belari, assembly GCA_958450365.1. Classification (NCBI taxonomy): domain Eukaryota; kingdom Metazoa; phylum Nematoda; class Chromadorea; order Rhabditida; family Rhabditidae; genus Mesorhabditis; species Mesorhabditis belari. The sequence goes on from CAUEEP010000939.1 coordinate 599,804, forward strand.
TACCATAACCCGGCCGTCTCTCTAGATCTACCGTAATCCGACCGTCTTTCTAAAGCTACCATAACCCGGCCGTCTCTCTAGATCTACCGTAATCCGACCCTCTTTCTAAAGTACCGTAGCCCGACCGTCTTTCTAAAGCTACCATAACCGGCCGTCTCTCTAGATCTACCGTAATCCGACCCTCTTTCTAAAGCTACCGTAGCCCGACCGTCTTTCTAAAGCTACCATAACCCGGCCGTCTCTCTAGATCTACCGTAATCCGACCCTCTTTCTAAAGCTACCGTAGCCCGACCGTCTTTCTAAAGCTACCATAACCCGGCCGTCTCTCTAGATCTACCGTAATCCGACCCTCTTTCTAAAGCTACCGTAGCTCGACCCTAAGACACCTTAGTAAAAAGGTCGTAAAAAATTTGAAAGTCAATGAATGGAGAAATGATCTTTTCTATTCAATTTGCTAGATAATTAGCTTTTGAATGAGCTATTACACGAGGAAATCGGATGTGTTTAAGAGGAAAATCAGCGCCAACTCTTCTCCCAACCTGCCCTAAACCCACCAGCTAAACGTTGTGCGTGGCTTCTTCTCCGGATCTCAACGAGTGCTCTCTGCCTCGCCTCGTCCCTCAATCGTCTCTCATTCTCAGCGCCTCTTCGTCTAGATTGATTGGAGTTGATCGAGTTGATCGAGTTGATCGAGTTGATCGAATTCGTCGTCGATCCACCATCGGAATCGGTGTCGGTCGAGGTCGACGTCGAGGCACGGGATGACTGCAAAAAAAAGGGTCATTTTTAAGCGCTTTTTGAAATAGGAATTGATTCAATTTCCGAAAATGCAATATCAATTTTTAAATCCGAATTTCAAAGCACACACACTTCGTGGATAGCCCCACAAAGTGCTTTGTCTTGAAAATTCAATTTTTTTTGAAATCAACATCACTTTTTCTTCTTCATCAAGAGCAGCTTTTTGAGTTGAAATTTGAAATTTGAAAAAATTGTACAGTAAACAATGCGAAAGCTATGTAAAAGTACAGAGTACTGTACTGTACTATGTACTGTACTGTGTACTGTACTGTGTACTGTACTGTGTACTGTACTGTACTATGTACTGTACTGTACGATACTGTGTACTGGACTGCACTGTGTGCGGTACTGTACTGTGCGCGGTACTGGACTATGTAGTGTACTGTACTATGTACTGAACTGCAGCATGTACTCGTACTGTACTGTACTGTACCGTACTATGTACTGTACTGTACTTTGCACTCTACGGTACTGTGTACTGTATTGTACTATGTACTGTACTGTACTGTACTGCGTACTGTACGGTACTGGCACTGCAGTATGTACTGGTACTGTACTATGTACTGGTACTGTGCTATGTACTGGTACTGTACTATGTACTGGTACTGTACTGTGCTATGCACTGTACTGTACTATGCACTGTACTGTACTATGCACTGTACTGTACTGTACTGTACTATTTACTGTACTTTACTATGTACACAGTGCAGAATACTATGTACTGTGTAAATTGCATAGCTACCGTAGCCCTGCACTGGGGGAAGAGCCTCGATGAGCTGGGGAACTGTAGAGGTTTATGGCAACTGCTTTAAAGCCTGGCTACCGTAGCCCAGTCACAGACGATACAGTACTCCGGCGTCTCCTTTTAGTACAGGGCATACGGTGTCATAAAACGAGCAATCGGGGTCTCTGAAAGGGCTTACTGTAATTGTCAAAGCACATGGCAAAGTCCTACAAGGCAACGCCGCACTTCAGAGCTCTTAGATTGACCAAAATTCAAGCAATCCTTTAGCTTTTTTCTCAGCTATTTCTTCAATATCTCTTCTTTTACTTGTCTAATTCTCTAATCGATTCAATCATTCAACTTTTTTATATAACATTCTAAAGTTTAAAGCCGATTTTCGCTCGATCGCTAATCATTTTTTTTGATTTTTCACAAAAATCTTGTCAAAAACACGTTAAAATTCAATTTATTAAATAAAATAAACGAAATTCTACGTGTTCTATGCAGAAATTCTCTAGAAAATTGATTAAAATTGATCTATTAAGCCAATCTAAACCCTCTGAAGTACGCCACCTTGTATTTCTTTAGACTCTTGTCGTTGGTTCGAGCTTTAGAGCCTCTTAACGTTATCTACAGATAATATTAGCTAAATATTTGATTAGAGAACAATTTAGGCTATCGAATGATACTAAATAGAAGCTAATTGGATTAACCAATTCAGAGAAAATAACAGCTAAACCGAAGAAACCAGTACAGCTTGATTCTAGCGTTTTTCTTGATTTCTCTCTTGATTTTCTCTGAATTGGTTAGTCCAATTGGTCTCTGTTTGGTATTATTCGAAAGCCTAAAATCTCCTCTGTCCAATGATATAAAAAGTTTTCAATAATATTCTCTGTAGACAAAGTTATAGGCTTCCAAAGTATGACGACCAAGATACCCGACCAAGATCAACGGCTTCTCACACTTTGAAAGCTCATAACTTTGTCTAGAGGCAATATTTTTTACTAACTTTTTAGATCATTAGACAGAGGAGATTTTAAGCTTTCCAATGATATTAAATAAAGCTTGATTGGATTTTTCAATCCCATGAAAATCAGCTAAAACGACACCAGAGTCGGACTGGCCTCTCTCCTCAGAGTTGACTCTGATTTTCTCTGAATTGGTTAGTCCAATTGGTCTCTATTTGGTATTATTCGAAAGCCTGAAATCTCCTCTGTCCAATGATCTAAAAAGCCAGCAAAAATATTGTCTCTAGACAAAGTTATAGGCTTCCAAAGCACGGTACTCCTCTCAGCGAGAGAGAGAAAACTGAAAGAGTCAAGCCAAATGTGCTATTGGGTCCCTGAAAGGTGGGTCCTATTTATGTACAGTATTTTTCTATGTACAGTCATTTTCTATGTACATGAGGGTCTCCTCCTCGTCTCATTCATCGTCAGAACTGTGTGATCTGTCTCTTTGTCGCTGTCTGTGACTCGAGCTCTTTACGCCTTCGTCTCGGCGCTAAACCACTTTCCATTTCTTGTCCTTTCTTGGCCACATTTCAACTTACCTTTTTTGTAAAGTTACAATACTTACAGACGGATTTATTTTGTTATAAACTTACTTAGCTTAGCCTAGCCTAGATCGACAGTAACCCTTTTGAACCGTTTTCTAAAAAGTGCCCGGAAAACTACCGTAATCCGGCCGTTTTTCTTGAGCTACCGTATTACGGTTCTTTTAAGAGTTACCGTAATCCGATTGGCTTTAAAAACTACCGTAACCTGGCTGTCTTTTAAAGCTACAGTAATCTGGCTGGCTTTTAAAGCTACAGTAATCTGGCTGGCTTTTAAAGCTACAGTAATCGGGCTGTCTTTAAAAGCTACCGTAATCCTGTTGGCTGTAGAAACTACCGTAAACTGGCTGTCTTTTAAAGCTACAGTAATCTGACTGGCTTTTAAAGCTACAGTAATCTGGCTGTCTTTAAAAACTACAGTAATCCGATTGTCTTTAAAAAGTGCTGTAATCTGGCTGTCTTTTAACGCTACAGTAGTCCAGTTGTCTTTCGGAGCTACAGTAACCCGGCCTCTTTAAAAACTACAGTAACCTGGCTGTCTTGTAAAGCTACAGTAATCCTGTTGGCTTTAAAAACTACCGTAACCCGACTGTCTTTTTTAAAAGCCCTTAGCTTCTACCAGATTCCGGTAACCTTTCCCGCACTTTTTCGAAAACGATTTAGTCAATAGGATCACAGTTCAGCTTACCTCTTCTAATAAGTGAAAGGTACTGGGTGAATAGAAACAAGTAATTACTATTTTAGTAGTATCAGACTTAAATTAGACAAGCAATTACCATTTTAGTAGTATCAGAATTAAATTAGACAAGCAAATACCATTTTAGTAGTATCAGAATTAAATTAGACAAGTAATTACCATTTTAGCATACTGTAGTATCAGAATTAAATGAAATTAAATACTTAAATCAAATTCAAAATCAAAACTTACAAGGGAAAGTCATGAAATCGAAGTGATTAATCGAAACGAATCGAAATTAGACTATCTGATGCAGAATTTCACGCTGATTTCAAATCTGTTGTCCTTTTTTGCCTTAATCTTAATCTAAATTTCTAATTTAAATCTAAATTTCCATATTCACCCAGTACTTTCCCGTTTAGATCAAAAAAATCAATAAAATTTCTCAATCAGTCAATCAAAAGTCGATTATTTTAGTTTATTTTCTTTTAATGAAGAAAAACTTTGGCTCAAGGATCCTAGAAAGAGTTCGTTTAAGGTTTAAGCACAAAGTACTTGCAAGTTATGTACAAGTACCTGTGTACAAGTACTTGCAAGTTGTGTACAAGTACTTGCAAGTTGTGTACAAGTACTTGTGTACAAAGTACTTGCAAGTTATGTACAAGTACCTGTGTACAAGTACTTGTGTACAAAGTACTTGCAAGTTATGTACAAGTACTTGCTGTGTACAAGTACTTGTGAACAAAGTACTTGCAAGTTATGTACAAGTACTTGCAAGGTGTGTACAAGTACTTGTGAACAAAGTACTTGCAAGTTATGTACAAGTACTTGCAAGTAGTTTACAAGTACTTGCAAGTTGTGTCACAAGTACTTGTAAGTACTTGCAAGTACTTACAAGTACACTAAACAAGTACAAGTACTTGTAAGTACTTGTACACTAAACAATCACTACTCTAGCTGATCTTTGTGTACTTTGTGCTTTAAACAAACTCTTTCTAGGGAAATCAATTGCAATAAAGTAAAATAAAGTAAAATAACCGACAAATGAGCTCTAGCTTCTACCGTAATCCTTTTAAACTCACCATGCAAGCACTCCACTGTTTCATCGTTTCCAAAAAGTGTTTTCTGCTTCACAAAAAGTCTTCAGTAGCTGAAGAAAGCTGAAATTTTAGAAATAAAATACAAAAAAGGTACAAATTTCATTTTATATATGAAAACGGATATCCGTTAACGACTCTTTTTTTCATTTTTTTCAGATTATAAATACATTTATTTGCACGATGGGACTATTTTTTGTTTTTCTTGAGTCAGTTGGACGAGCATTTCAAGACTTCAGCTTTCTTTCAGCTTTCAGCTTTCAGCAGGACTTCAGCTTCAGCTTCAGAGGCACAGCTTTCATTCCGGATTGATGACAGAACTGAAATTTGATCATTATTATATGTTATAGAAAGGAAAAGACATGAAAAAAGCCTGCCGGGTTACTGTAACAGAATTTCAAAATACGGGTTGTGTCTGGCTTACTGTAGAAGGTGTCTAGGATTCTGTAAGTTGCCCAGGAGTACGGTAGACTGCCCAGAAGTACGGTAGGCTGCCTAGGAGTACGGTAGACTACCCAGGAGTACGATAGTCTGCCCAGGAGTACAATAGTCTGCCCAGGAGTACGGTAGACTGCCCAGGAGTACGGTAGACTGCCCAGGAGTACGGTAGACTGCCCAGGAGTACGGTAGACTGCCTAGGATTACGGTAGGATGCCCAGGAGTACGGTAGACTCAAATCTGCTTAAGATTACGGTAGAACGTCTAATCTATTCAAGATTACGGTAAAATAGACAAGAAGGATTACGGTAATCGACTATTTCGACGAAAAATCGCCTCCTAGCCAATAAAGGCGTGCCACACGGGGATGGAAAAAGAGCAGCAGTGGCCTAGGGGTTAGTGGGTCGGACTGTAGAACCGATCCCGCTTCTTGCGGTAGGTTCGAGTCCCTCCGCCGACAGACTTCGTACAGCCAGGATTCTGCTCAATTACCAAAGATTACGGTAGTCTCAATAGCCTAGGGTTACGGTGGAATTTCTCTATTCAAGATTACGGTAAGATCTACAAGATTTACGGTAGCCAAGTCAATTTTTAGCATCTCAACCCCAGCCTAAGCCCCAGCAAACTTTTCCCATTCTAGCTGAAATGGAAATTTCTTAATTTTTTTTTGGTTTCAAGAGATTTTCTCCTTTTTTTTTACTGTATCCGAAGAATTTTTCGAGAAGCTTTTTTCCGATCCACTTCTTTGCACAAATCTCTCTCTCTCTTTTCTAAAATAGCCACGATGAATCGGCTGGGGAATTTTTTTAGAGTTTTTAGCAAAAAAAACAAAATCACCTGTCTGTAGAATGTCTAAATTTTCGAAAAAAAGCCTACTTTTTGTGTTTTCGAGGGTATTTTCTCGTTTTCTTGCATTTGAATGGCGTTTTTGAACGTTTTCTTGGCCGAGTCAGCTCACCTAAATACTTTAAAATTTGCATTTTTTAGCTAAAAATATATATTGATTTTTTTATTCAACAAGTACACCGAAAAGTACATAAAAAAGTAGAATGAGTACCGTAATACCTCTAATAGTAGCGCCCGTGCGTACAGTCGCGTAGTTTGACTTCTTTTCTGACTGACTGATTGATTGACTGACGCGCCGCGACTGACGACGACTAGAAACATTTATTCCAGCTCCTAGACAGCACAACACATTAGACAAACTAGATCAGGGTTATTATTTGCCAAGGCACACGTAGCAGGGCGGGCGGGCGTAAGCGACTGTTGACTGACTGACTGACTGACTGACTGCCTTCCTTAGAAAACCATTTTTTTCTCAGCTCCTAGATCAGCTACAAATACATTTTTAGTACCAAAAAATACTAGAATTCAAGGGATATCATTTGACACAAAAGCGCACACTGTAGCATAAAACAGCGCGGAGAACGGAGCTTGTAAAGTTAGACTACGCGGCAATACCCCATTATGAGGGGGAAGGGGGCTACTATTACAGGTATTACGGTAGTAAAGAAGTATTTTATACATAAGTATTACAGTAGGTAGATTTCTAGATTTCTAGATTTCTAGATTTCTATATTACAATAAAATACCTTTCAAGCGAGATGACCGTGTCGTGCCTCGGAAATGTGTCTTTCAAGGACATTTTCCCAATCAGATCAGCTCTTCCAACTAAACTCGTGACTTGCAAAATGTTCTGATTCGTGTCCCATCTTGCAAGCTTTTTAAAAAAAAGGAAAACATCAACAAAATAACAAAAAGTTAACCGGTATGAGCCCCAATTTGGGGAAAAAGGGGAAAAAGCGGAAAAAAGGGGAAATTTGGGGAAATTCACGGAAAATTAAAGATCAGAAATTCATTTTTACGATTTTCACAGGTTCTATACAAAGATATCAAGTAAAAGAGATCAAAGAAAAGATAAAAATGGAAACAAGGGAGAATGGAGGCTTGGGATTGGGGAAAAATAGAGAAAAAGATGTCAATCCTGGGCCTAGCCAGGCTTTAGGGCCAATACAGAAGAAAATCTCTAAATACTAATGAAATCTCGTTCGCCTTTACCGTTGGGGAACACAATTCAAGCCCATATATATACCCAGTTAAGCTCTTTTTAAAAATAAACATCAAAATCGGATTCCCCGTAGGCGAAAACCCCCGAGGGCCAATCCCTTGTTTGCCGTTGACACTACGAGCCCGGAATTTGGAACGTCGCGTTTGCGCACAGACAAACAGACGGACTCTTAATGGATTAGATAATCTACCATATATAAAGCAGAAGAGATGTCTATCGGTCTGTGCGCAGCCATTGGCAAAAAGGGGCGAGGCTTAGATTGCGCGGAAAATGTGGAAAATGTGGAAAAGTGGATCCCCAGTGGAAACCCGTTAGTGAGCGTTTTCCGCTAGTGGATTAGATAAGATTAATCGATTTTTAAAATAGATTGATCGATTTTTAAAATAGATAATCGTTTTTTAAAATAGATTGATCGATTTTTAAAATAGATAATTGATTTCTTAACTAGATAATAAATTTTTCATTAGTTCAAGGCTTTTAGTCAGCTCGGGGTTGCGCGGAAAATGGGGATCCAAGCTCGGGTTCAAAGCCAGTCCAGAGTCAACTAAAGTCAGGCTTAAAACTAAAAAGTTCTCTAGTACTCAGAAAATATAACTAGATAAGCTAAAGATAAATCTATTTTTAGCAATCACTTAATTGTCTGCGGGATTTTCGAATCGAAAAGTTTCGAAATGATTTTCGAAAATGGTTGAATTTCGAAAAACTCTATAAAAATACAAAAAAATCTACAAATTTCTACAAAAATCTATGAAAATCTACAAAAATACTGTTGTATTAAAAATACTGTATTAAAATATCAAAACAAAAAACGCTTTTAAACCTAGCAAGCCTCCATTCTAGCCCTAAAAAAACGAGTAAGCAAGTAGCTAAAAAAATAGTGCCAAATAGGAAACGATATTCAGTTAAATCATTAAAAGATATTCAGTTAAATCATTAAAAGATATTCAGCTAAAGACTTAATAACGATAGTTTCCTATTCAGCACCATAAAGTCGATTATCCCGTCCTTTTCTGCAGCTTGGCCACCATTTTACGCAGCTCTCGAATCTCGTCCTTCATCTTCGTGTTCTGCTTGCATAATTGTCCGTTCTCCACCTCCAACTTGCACACTTTGTCCTGCAATTGTTGATCCTGTAGCTTTTTCTTTTCCCGCCAATCCTTTGAGATTTGAGCTTTCTGCGAGATCGGACGGGAGTTCTGTGGCCGACCGCGTCTACTTTTCTCAATCATTTTCTGTGGCTTTCTCAACAATTGCTTCAATCTATCAGCTGAATGTCTTTCAATATATCTATCAGCTTTTTCAATAGGCTTTACATCTTCTTCATAAATTGACGGCGGTGAGGACCGCTCAACATCGATCTCGATGAAATCTTCGTCTTTTGGAGTCAATAAAGATTCAAATGGATCCTTGCACTGGGAAAAGAAACAGTCTGAATAATTCTCTTCCATCATTGAATCGATAGAGTTTTCTCTAGAGTTATCGATAGAGTTATTGCTAGAGTTTTCGCTGTTAGGAGTACAGCTTTGAGTCAACGGAAGCTCTTCCAAGTCTTCGGGAAAAATTTGGAGCTGTTGAAGTTGAGGTTGGAGTTGAGGTTGGAGTTGAGCTCCGCTTGGTTCGGCTTGTTCAGTGTGTCCCGAATCCAGTTGCCAGTTCAAGAACGAATCTCGTAGTTGACCAAATTGCTCACCCAGATCCTCGTGCCAGCCAACAAACGGATCGCTTCTTTGCTCGTTTTGTAGTTCGTCTTGTAGTTCGTCCCTTCCACCAAACGCCACAAATTCGAGCTCGTCCTGGTAGTCCTGTGAATAAAACCATGTATTAGACAAGAGTCTCGCATTAAGCTCCATACCGATTTTTGTAGTTTTTCAAAGAGAAACACCACAAAATTCGGATAAGAACGTTAAAAAAGCAAGAACAAAACGAGTAAAGGTTTAAAAAATGGTAGAATGTAAGAATTTTAGGGAAAATGCGAGGTTTTCCACGCATCGATTGATGGGCGTGACTCGCTGAGTTTCGTATCTGCTAGTTTACGGTATCTAGTGTCTATTTGAAAAACCGTAGTCGTTTAGACAACATTTGTCGCAAAATTTTGGCTCACTGCCAATTCCCGGCAATTTCTCTGATGTAAGATTGTGAAATAGCTAAAAAAAGCATGGACTTGTGCCAACACGTTAAAAAGTGGAGAAAACCAACAAAAAACCAACAACAAAACAAACAACAATAATTAAACCACGGCTAAATAAACTAGAAACATTTTTAGAAAGGATTAGAAAGGATTAGAAATGATTAGAAATGATTAGAAATGATTAGAAGGCATTAGAAGGCATTAGAAAGCAAATATTGTTTATAAAATAACATTAAAACGAACAAAAGTAGAGAAACCTTTAGAACTTAGAGCCTTTAGAAAGAAAAAAATGTTTTTCGAGACGTTTTCACGTTTAATTTGTTTATGTCGCAAATTTGAAGTTAATTTTCGCGCGACGTCGCATTCCAATTGACGTCGCCGACATTTGGAGGTAGTCGATGGGAGCGCCGCGTCGTCGCTTCTTTTTCATTTTCAAATCATTTTTTTTGTCAGATTATTGTTTAATTGAAATTTTTTATTCTTTAATTCTTTTTAATTTTTAATTGAAAGTATTGTTTTACGCGATAAATCTTGTGTTGAAATAAGAAAGGAATCTATTTCCGAGCAATCTTTGGGAGCCGAGTGGAGAATCCGGAACTTTTCGTAACCAGACCATAATGAAGGCCAAAACTAACTGTAATAATCCTATTTAAGTGCGGTTTAAAGGGACTGGCGCGAAAGAGGCGCGGCGCACTTTCTAAAGTGACTCGATTCCTTTTTTGGTCACTCGCATTTCGCCCTCGAAATTTCTTCAATGGTTCGACCAATTGAAACACGTTTTAGCCTATTTTGTAGAGGAGATTTACAACTTTTACGCGATAAAGTTTTCTACGGCTACTTTCTACTTCTACTTTCTATTGCTATTTTCTATTGCTATTTTCTATTGCTATTTTCTATTGCTATTTTCTATTGCTACTTTCTATTGCTATTTTCTATAGCTACTTTCTGCTGCTAATCTTTGGTTCCAGCACAATAAATTAGACTAATTAGACAGTAATTTAGACAATTTTCTCATCATTTTCCTTTCAACATCTTTCTTTAATCCCTTGCGACATTTTTCTGCAAAAAAAAGTGCAAAATTCGCATTTTTCTCTAATCCTCTCCAGTTCTCGATTAATTTCCCTTCTCTAAATCTCAAATCTCTCATTTTCCCCTTCAGGAATTCGCGTAAAGACCCATTTTTCGGACTTTCGAAAGTCTCACTTCTTTACTGACTCACCCCGATTGTCGCGTCGCGTTTACCGCAAAGATGAATTGCCAATCCACAAACAAAAGCTTTTTGCAAGTCTTGTGAAGGGAAAAACTAACAATTTCTTTGATATTTCGCTTGTTTTCACTCTAAATCTTAATTCAATCCTTGAATTCTTTTTTGATTCCAGACAGTTTCGAGAGGACACTCCTCACGATTCGTCGACATCTTGGCGTTGAATCTAAACGTTTTTGGACCGAACCAGAGCCGGAATCCTACATAAAATAGCTCATGGCGACTTTCGGAAAAGATTTCATGTTGGCCAATCAGCACCAAATTCAATCAACACCAAATTCTGGAGCTTTTTCGCCGAATACGGAAGAGCGCATCATCAGAGAGTGTGGTTAGTGAGAATTGAATCTCTCTTGTACTTTGTGCTAAAATCTGTAAATGCACAGCTTCTAGTGCATTTAAATCCTCATTTTTAAGTAAACAGTAAGGCACAGTGAGCTTTGAATAGCTTTTAGAAGCTTAAATCAAGCTTAACTACTTTCCAAGTCGCGGCACTCAGCTTACTTTCACTTTCAGTCAAGCTTCCTATGAGTTTTCAACTCTTTATCAATTTCTATCCATTTCCAGACTTCAATAAAGCTTTACTCAAAATCTAAGCGAAATTTCATTGATTTTTGCATATAACCAATCCATTTTCATCGTTTCTCACTGGTTATATGCTTTGAAAGGTATATATAGGCCAAGAATAGCTTCATTTCTTTCAGTATTCATTTCTAGAGTAGTTTATTTCTAGAATAATTTCTTTCAAGTATTCATTTCTTTCTTTATTCAAAGAAGTTGTCCAAAACTTGTTTAAAAATTTCTCTTAAACAAGCTTTTCCGGAAATTTGTGTCTTGAATATAAGAGGTTAGAGAAGTGGGCGTGGCTTCCTTCGTATTTATTCGACAGCTTTTTCGCCTGGACTTCATTTTGTTATTTTTTCACAGATCTGATGGTTCTTGAAGTTGAATTGGGGTTTATATGGCTGGATAGGGTGCAAGGCTTAGGCTAGGATCCAAGGCCTAGGATAGGGTGCAGGGCTTAGGCTAGGGTGCAAGGCCTAGGATAGGGTGCAAGGCTTAGGATAGGGTACAAGTTCTAGGATAAGGCTCAAGATCTAGGATAGGGTTCAAGCTTCAACATTGTAGCATCATTGCCACCTAACAAGTCTGGATTTGGTCAGGCTCTAGCTTAAGCACTTATTGTTAAGTTAATTAGAATCACTTAATTAGAATTAAATCACTGGCCTCTTTGGGTACTCTGAAGATTGGTATTAGTATGGTACGGTATTAGTATCTGGGTAGATGCTTACTTACAAGGTTGTCAGACAAATTTCCAACCAGGTCTCCTGTTAGCAGTTAGAAAAGCAATCAAATTATATGGATTCTTGACTTTATATGACTTTATATGACTTTATATGACTTTATATGACAAGATTATAGAGAGAATGAGTACTCAAAAGCAATCTAGTACTTGGTAATGATAAAAGACATTGTAAAGGAGATGATAATGGCCTGTAAGTAAGGTGATAATAGCCTTAACCTTATAATAGTAACACTTACAAGGAAAGGATTAGATCGACATAGTGATAGAAAAGGTATTTCAGGCATGGAGAATCCGATCCTGTATTTAGTTTTTCTCTAACTCCCCTGGTTTTCGAGAAAAACGCGTTGCAAATTTGGGTACATACTGACCGAATCTCCGGTTGATAACGGCTCTTTTCCTTTCCACCAAGCATGACTGGGTAGTGTATTGGTAAACGTGGACGCTCTTAGTCTCGTTAGGTCTCCCTCATCCCGGGTTCGGATCCGGTTTGCGAAAAACTTTTTGCTTTCTTTTACAAAATATTTTTAAATACTTTTTATGAACTTTAAAGTGTACATTGACAATTATTTTACATATAGCACATTGTTTACAAACATTGTTAGGCTCAGTTTTCTTCAAAATTACCTAGTACCTCCAGGAGCCTGAAAAAACCTCAAATAAAACAATGAATTCTCATTTTCTTATCAAAACTTGAAAATAGTCATAATCAAATGCGAATTTTAGGTGGAATTCAAACAATGTGCGATCTCGACTTCGACATTGAGCTGAATCCGGAGAGTTTCGGGAACGATGAGGACAATTTCGATAACGAGAACCTCTACGCAAGAGAGATGGCCAATATGAGGGGGTAAGTTGGATAAAAATCTACTTTTTGCAATCGCCTCTTTTCTGGTGCACTTGATAATGCAGTTTTATGTTGTTGATAGTTTTTAAATTTTTAATAGCATAAAGTAACCCTTGTAAGCGTATTGGAACCGTATTAGATCAAAAAAAGAACCGTATTGGAACCGTATTGGAAATTCCAAATTTTCCACTCACCCACACCTTGCTCCAATTCATCTAAATGTTTCGTGAAAAAGAAGAGTTTGTCAAGGATTGGAACCGTATTGGAATTTTTCTTAACTTAGAAAGTTTCCTTTTACATAAAAAAAGCCATTGTTTATAGGCTTAATCAATATTTGTTAATCAAAAATGTCAAATAAACTAGTTCTGTAAGAGAATTTTATCGACTGTAACCTTAATAAACCTTAATTGCTCAAAAAAAACCTTTCCAGCAGTCCATCGATCGGTTCACTGATGCCCGAGTCGCCAATTGATGTCACTGCCGATTGCCCCGACCATCCATTCGATCAAAAATCGATGCGTGTCAAGGCTGAATATGTTTTGCTCGAAGAAGATGTGCCGATGAAAGTCCTGAGGAAAGCTGAGGTTGGGTAATTCATCTTTTACAGTCATAATTCAGTTTTAGACTCCATATATGAGAGAAAGTGCGCACGATTTGATGCCAAAACCGCGTGGACGTCCGCCAAAACAGGTACGAAAATGACTATAGTTTTAAAAGTTGATAAAACTACAATAGAAAATGAGATAATGCATCTAAGCATCTCATTCTTGGTATCATTAGATGGGCCAAGTCTTTCTCTGTCGATTGGTAGAAAAACTATTTAAATCCAATAGCACAACACTAAGAAATTTGAGTTTAAAATTGGATTGCCAATGGCAAAGTGGCCGGGCGAGTATCAAATGTTCCACAATCGAAAACCTAAGCCTTTCACCAAACTGCAAAATTTTAGGTGGCTGACACGAAACGCGCGCAACTCGCAAAGAACTGGCGAATGCGGAAGCAAGAAGAGGAGAACTTCAAAACCGAGCGCTTGGCTATGTGCGAGAGTGAACTCGCCGACAAGGATAACACGATTGATTTGTTGACGTAAGGAAAATTTTCACATTTAAATCAAAATCCAATTTTATAAAGGAAAATTAAAATCCAAACTAAATCGAATTCTAAATCGAATTCTGAATCAATCCAAATTTTCAGGCAAGAGAACAATGAGTTGAAGCAAAAGCTCAAACAACAAACGTCGAAGCCGAGTGGGAATCCCTATGATCGCAAGATCATCATCGCAAAGGTACGGTAACAATACTTTGATTGGTTGAAAAAAAGACGTCTCGGCATTGAAGATATAGAAGTCTCGAAAAATCATAAATGTTCTAGACAAAATCAAGCAATTTTCAGGAGGTTGAGAACGAGCAACTCCGTCGCGACAAGGCAGCACTCATCAACCGGTTGTCGAAGCTCGAAAAAGAATTCGAAGAGCTGAAAACGATCATGCAAGGAGTGATGTGGAGTGGATAAATTGATTTCCAATAATTTCCCCAAAAAAGCCACTCAACTTTTCACTTACCCTCATTAGGATGAGTCCGTCTGTGCGTTTTTCTCTTTGTCATCGAATAGAATCTCTTTGTGTAGTTTGGTGATTTTTGAATTTAAGTTGAAAAAACGATAGCTTTAGATAGCTTTAGATAATTTTGAATACACCAGAAGGCTTGCTTTTAGACGTGAGCACAAAGGACAAAAGCCCCAGCTAACATTGGAAGACAAAAATCACCAAAAATAGTTGTAAATCTATAGGGTCCCAGTGATGCCGATTTCTGTATATTTTTCGATCATCTTATGTGCATTAATTTTCTTGTTGTCATTCTTCTTTATGGGGAGTCAATTTAAAAATTTTCCTATTGAGAAACTCAAAAAAAAATTGACTCTCTTCGCCTTGCATAAACCCCAAAAAACAAAAAACTTTTGAAAAACCCAAAAAATTTCAATGTTTTTGTGAATTTTGAATTTTTTGATGTTTCCTTTTGAAAATGTCGGTTTGTGTGACAACAAAAAAAAACTTTTGAATAAATTGTAACCCAAAAAAAAACAGGTATGTAAGTATTTTTGTGTGATTTTTCTTGAGTTAAAGAGATAATTTATATTTACTTTCACAATGACCTCATTTTGTATCATTTTGAAATGTTTCATTACTTAAGTGTCTAGGAATAAGCGCAATTTTGTTTTATTGTTGTTTTTTGTTGTTACTTTTGAGTGTCCGTGTGCTGAACTTTCCCCTCCCCAAACAACTTGTGATTAGATTTTACTTTTTTTCTTTTACTGTATAACTCTTTATGCACATTTCTTTAAGGAAACCACCTAAAAATCTAATAAATTTTCAAAGTGGCAAAAATTTTTTTGTTGATGAAAATGCACAAAAAGTCAATGAATGATCAATAATGATTCACTAGTTTTTGAAGCAATTTCTAAGCTTTGAAGCAATAGCCTAAAGGACCAGTGTTATCTACATCAAAACAAAAAAAAAACGCACGGAATATACAGAGTGTTACGCTCTACAAAAAGCTGATTTTCTCAAAAACCAAGAGTTGACAGTTTTTTTGTTTAGGCTTAGGCTTAGGCATTTTTTCTTTTAAAGTTCTTCTTTTAATTTAAAATCTACGAACATTTTATCATTAGATTGATGAGTTTATGTAAAAATTAGGGGGTGGGACAAATGCGACCTTTTTTTTGCGCACCTGGACATTTGCGCACCTTTTTTTTGCTGGAAAAGGCCTTAGGAAAGGTCGTAGAGCTTCAAAAATATTTCCATGTAAGGGAATCGTATGCGTAGATTCCGAATTTCGATAAATCAGACCTCGCTGACACGTCAAATTTGGGCTAAAAGGCAAAAACTGCGGAAAAGCGTTAAGTTGCGTAGTTTTTGCCTTTTAGCCCAAATTTGACGTGTCAGCGAGGTCTGATTTGTCGAAATTCGGAATCTACGCATACGATTCCCTTATATTGGAATATTTTTGAAGCTCTACGGCCTTTCCTAAGGCCTTTTCCAGCAAAAAAAAGTCATTCAAAATGTTACAGCTCTTCTATTCTAAAATTAAAAGTAAAATGACGCGTAGATTTTTTTGATTAATTGTTGTTTTTCAGCTTGTCTATTGTCTTAGAAAACCAAAAAGAAGCATTAAGCGCAACACTATAGATGCCGCACCCTGTAAAGCCATTAACAATACTATTAACAAATTAAAAATCAAATCAAATTAATCAGGCTCGTAGCTAGAAAATTTTTTTGAAGGGGCAAAAATTTTACATACTTTAACATACTTTACTTTACCTACTTTAACAAAAACAAAAAATTTGCATCTTTTGAGCGCGCTTTTTGCATTTAGCTCTTCAAAAATGCAATTTTTGTGTTTTGAATGTGTAAATGTGCAAATTTAAAGCTGTTTTCTAATTTTGGTGTACAAATTTTTTAAAAATACAAATCTTTGAAGAAAATCCAAAAATCGCGCCCCATTTTTCTTCAAAAATTTGGATTTGTTTGGCATTAGAATAAAAAAAAATTTTACTTTTGAATATGATAGTTTTGCCCCTTCAAAACCGTTTTTTTACCGTTTTGTAGGGGGACTTTGTTATTTGCTGGATAGCGAATTTGGTACCGTAATGAAAATCTTTTTCCTGGCGTCTCTTTTGCTTCTCTTGTTTCTTTTATTCCTCTTTGGCTTACGCGGGAATAGCTGAGAATTTGAGTGTTTGAAAAGCTTTTTCACTTAACTTTTGTTTTTCGAACGCGAAAGTCGAATTCTAAATTGATTCAGAAATATGCCACCAAAGCGGCGAGGATTTTCTTCATCAGAAGAAGAGGAAGACGAGGATTTGGTTAGTTAAGACACTTTTGGCTGGTTTAACTAAAATTTAGGCTCCACGACGAGGAAAAGACAAGAAAACCACCGGAGGAGCCAAAGCAAGAGAAAAAAGAGAAGTCTCCGTTCGAAATTCTCCAAAGAAGCGCCGAGTAAATTTTAACCCTTTTATTTTACATATGGAATTTTAGAGTGAAGCATCGGCGCTTACAGCAGATCCATTATTGGAAGGAACCGGAAAGGCCAACGATTTATCGGACGATGAAGAAGAAATGGTATTAATCGCATCTTTTTGTTGACTCTTTAGTATCTTAGGATTGGGCGAATCTCAATGAAGAGGAGCTTCTTAATTTGCAAGTTCCACCCTTAGCCGAACCATGCATGTCGGCCGACGGATCTGGTTCACGATTGATGATCAAGGAAATTGTTACCGAAAACTTCAAATCTTATTACGGACGACATACAATTGGACCTTTTCATACGGTTTACTTTTTGTTTGAGGAAACATAAAGGACAATTTTAGAATTACACTGCTATCATCGGGCCAAATGGAAGTGGCAAAAGCAATGTCATCGATTCGTTGCTTTTTGTTTTTGGGTTTAAAGCCTCCAAGGTAAGCAGCCAAGTTTAAAATAGGCATTTGAATTTTTTTAAGATTCGTTCTAAAAAGCTCTCGGTGCTTATTCACAATTCGGCTGGACACGACAATCTTCAAAGCTGCACAGTTGAAGTTCATTTCCAAAAGATCGTTGAAGAGGTTGAGTTGTAGCTTGTCAAACAAATTAATGATTTGATTTAGTCAAAGGACAAGTACGCGTTAGTCCCACAAAGCCAATTTGCCATTTCACGAACAGCTTTTCGGGATAACTCTAGCAAGTACTTCATCACTTCACACGATGGTCATCGAAAGGTACAATTTTGGCTTTTAGTACTTCATACAAGTTTTTAGACTGTAACCTTTAAAGAAGTCGCTGACAAGTTAAAAGAAGTCGGGATCGATCTAAAGCACAATCGATTTTTGATCTTACAAGGCGAAGTTGAACAAATTGCGATGATGAAGCCGAAAGCTGATGAGAAAGGCAACGAAGGAATGTTAGAATATCTTGAAGATATCATTGGGTATGTGTTAATCGTGAATTTTGATTCATACGTTTTTTAGCACATCGCGCTTCAAAGGCCCTCTTCAATTACTTGAGAAAAAAATCGAGCAAATCAATGAGAAACTGACTTCACAATCTCGACAGTGAGTTTGTTACCCTTAAATACAAATAAGTTTTTGTTTAGATTGAGTCTGGCCACGAAAGAAAAGGAAAGATTGGAAGGACCCGTGAAGGAGATGATCGAAATCATGAAACTTGAGAACAAGATTGCTCTCTACACCGATCAACTGGCTCTTAAACATCGTCTTGCGTGCACTCGAGAACTGAAGAAACTCGAAGAAGAAGATTTTGTTGACGTGAAAAATGCGCGCGACGACGTTGAAGCAGAACGCAAGCGGGTTACCGAACAACAAAAAGAAAAGAAGGAGCAAACGAAGGACTTGGAAAAGTTGGTTTCAAAGTAATCCGATGTTAAAAGTCGACTTTTTAAGAGAGCATACCAAGCTGCAAGCGACTTCTGATCAATTGGCCACGGACATCAATAACCTGGATCAGGTAAGATTTCCGTTTTCCACAAAAACAATTCACTTTAGCGTGACTTGAAACGCAAGAACGACATCAAGCGACTTCGATCGGATGTACAAAAGACGAAAGAGTTGTTGGACAAGGAGAACAAACGAATCGAAGAGATTGAGGGCATTCCAGAAAAGTCGGGAAAGAAGATTGAGCAACAGCGCGAAATTATCAAAGAAATGCATGAGCAGGTTCGCAGGAGCCATAGAATTTACCTAAATTTGTTTTAGGAGAAAAGTGCCCAAGAAAGACTCGACGAGAATCAGAAAGAATACGCGGAGCGGACGGTCGATGATAGGGAGGAAAAAGGAAAGCTCGAAGAAGCTTTTGGAGAAGCAAATCAAAAAGCGTTGGACTTGCGCGGAGAGGTTGAACAACTCCAGGTCGAGCTGAAAGGAATGACAGAACGTGCGGCAAAAAGTACAAAGCAGGTTAAGAATTCTTTTGCGAAAACAAATAATGTCTGGTTTTTTCAGTTTGAAAGTGCTCGCGCTCAATATGATGAATTGGAGAGAAAGTTGGATGAAAAGAAAGGGTGATTCTTCTATGAGCTTATATAAGCTTTTGTATTTTTTTTCTTCAGTGAATTGACCGCTGCCGACGTAGAGTTTCCTGATATTGAAAGAGATTTGAAGGAGAAACGGGAACGAGCTGCTGAGCTCAGAAAGCAAGAGGAAAACATGGCTCGCCAGGTTTTAATTATAGGATTTTGCTAAACTTTGATTTTTACAGCTGAGTGACCTTCGTGGGAAAATCATGGACGAACAACGTAAAGTGAATGAGGTGGCTGGTGGATCAAAGCTGCAACAAGTAAGCGTTCGATTAAAGCGTCTTGCAAATTGACATTTTAGAGTTTGATGGCGGCAAAACGTAGTGGCAAAATTCCAGGAATCATTGGACGTCTGGTAAGTATTGTACTTCTACTTTATACTAAAGATTTTCTAGGGTGATCTCGGAGGAATAGACGAGAAATATGATATTGCTGCCTCGACTTCTTCTGGTGCGTTCGATTCGATTCTAGTCGAAGATGTTGAATCGTCACAAAAGTGCTTTGAACTTTGTCGTAGGGTAGGTCTTAAAATTTTATATATCATTGTACTTTTTTTGCTTAAATGCTTGTTTAGGAGAACCTCGGAGTAATCAATGTTATCATCTTGGAAAAAATTCAAAACCTTCATGGAATGATGAACAATATGCGCCAGACGTAAACATTTCTGAAATCTCAATGCAAAATCAATTTTAGTCCTGAAAATCTGCCCCGCGTGTTTGATCTTCTCAAAATCTCAGATGACCGAATTCGTGTTGCATTTTATTGGGCTGTAAGAGATACACTTGTTGCGAATGACAGCGAACAAGCTCAACGGTAGATATGATTCGGTGTTTCCATGAAGTACCCCTTATTTAGAGTTGCATTTGGACGCCAGCGCCATCGTGTTGTCTCGCTGCAAGGTGCCCTCTTCGAACCATCTGGAACGATGTCAGGAGGTGGTCAGCCAATGAAGTATGAGATTAATGTGATATTCATATTGTCATGGCTTTTAGGGGAAAGCTTGGCAAAAATGTGAAAGTTGACACGTCTCGAGACAGCGAAAAAATGCTTACCGAGTGGAGAGACGAGTTACACAGCTTAGAGCAACGATATCAATTGGTTTACTTACCTCTTTAGACTTATGTTTAATCTTTCATTATAGGTTAAAGATCAAATTCGTTTGGAAGAAACAGAGGTTCAAAATTTGATCGACCGTGGCAAAAAGCTGCAAGACGTGATCAGAAAGCTCAAGAGTGAGATCCGGGTTAGTAATTAGTAATTGTTTTTGATATCTTTAATATCCTGATTTAAACTTAATTTTAGAATTATGAAACTTCTTTGGAGATGCAAAAAAAGAATTTGAAAAGCTTTGAGCGTCAAATGAATGACCAGAAAGCTTCCATCGACACGAAGAAAGTTGCAGAAACTGAGGACCGCATACTCAAATTCACAGAGGGTATTGATTTTTTTTGCTTTGGAAACATTTTAACCAAAAATTTAGAGCACAAAGAAGCACAAAAGTTTGCCGACGAAGCAAAGGCTAGAGTCGCCAAAGTCGATGAACGACTGCAAGTTGTTAGACGAGAACTTCTCACAGTAAAACCTTTGTTTGGTTAAAGTTCTTGCTTTTTTAGCTCTTCGAAGATGAAATCTCTGAAGCAAAGAAGAAACGCCAAGCTGCTGAGAAGACGCTCACAAAAGAACAAGCTGCTATCAACACTGCTGATCATAACATGAAGAAGGTTTGGTAAAAGGTAGCTTTGGATCTTTTTATGTTTAGGCGCTCACACGCAAGAAGGAGATTGAAGGTGATCTTGAAGGTCTTTGTGAACAGCTCGAGGGCAAAGAAAAAGAAACGTCGGACACCTCGGAAGAACTTGCTGAGTTGAAAGAGAATAAGGCAAAGATGGAGGTTTTTCATGATTTTTAATAAACTAGTAGTTAGTTTTATTTTAGGCCCGCTTGAAAGAGATTGATGCCACTTTGAAAGAGATTCGAGTTGGCAATCAAGAACTTGATAAAGAAGAGGTTAGCTTTGGGAAAATGATTTATTGAAGTATGTGATATTTAGAATGAACTAGAGAAGAAGATGAAAGAAGTTACTGCCGCTATCACCCAAGTCAAAGAAAGAATGAGTCACTTCAAGAAGCAGATCAGGCAACGAGATGAACAGGTCAGTTGCATGATATGAATTCCCTGATGATCAATTTATAGCGTGGGAAACTTCCGACTCATGATATCACTTCTTTGTCTATCGATCGTTCCAAGATGGATGTTGGTGAAGAGGAAGCCGAAGCCAAAAGAAGACTTGTAAGATAGCTTTGTAAAGCAAAAAGAACCATTTGTCCATTTAGTTGTACGACATTGACGATGATGAAAGGATTGTTCAAAAGGAAGGAGGTGCTCGTGTGCCCGAATTGCCTGGAGAGGTCACTTTATTGTTGGTGTTGAATTATTTTTAGTTTAGACTGAAGAGGAGTATCTTCTTCGTGTTGCAGAACTTGAAGGGCTAAAAGATGAGCGACGACGTCAAGTGCAAAAGGCCTGCGAAAAACAACGATCAGAATTGTTCGATGAACTGGAAGCAAGAGAAGCTGAAATACGCACCCGCTTCAACGAGGAAAGCAATTCTCCCCTAATGACTGGAAAGCTTCCCGAGTACACTGAAGAAGAGGTCTATTGTTAATTCTTGTTTTTGTAAAAACGGATTTTAGATTGATGAATTCAACGAGGAAGAACTCAATTTCAAACTGAAGACCGTCGAGCAAAAGGCACATGGAGGCAAATCAAAGCTAAATCTTCGAATGGTTGATGAATACAAAGAAAAGGTTTGTTTTATTGGTAATGTAGTTGATTGATGGAAGAGATTTAGGTGATTCGTTATGAGGAGGAACTCCAGAGACTGGATGCGATTCGTGCGCTACGCAACCGTCACGAAACCAAGTTTGTTGAATTGACGGCCGATCGACTCACTGAGTTCACAAAGGTACTTTTTTCTTTGGAGCAGTCAAATCTGTATTTATAGAGCTTCCAAAAGATCAAGGAGTACGTGAAGCAGATGTATCAAATGCTGACAATTGGAGGAAATGCTCAAATTGAAGTAAAGGATGTGATTAGACCATTCGAGCATGGAGTTCAATATTTGTAAGTCTTGAACTTTTTCAACTGTTATGCTGTTTTATAGGGTGAGGCCTCCTAAGAAATCATGGAAAAGGATCCAGAATCTGTCTGGTGGAGAAAAAACGCTGTCATCACTGGCTCTCGTGTTTGCTCTTCACAAATTCAGGTTGGATTTCTCGATAGAAAGTTGTACTTGATGATTTAGACCTACTCCTCTCTACGTAATGGATGAGATCGATGCCGCTCTTGACTTCAGAAACGTCTCTATCATTGGGCACTATGTGAAAGTAGCGCGTTCCGTATTCGCAAAAACTAATGTCAAATTTAGGAACAAACCAAGAATGCCCAGTTTATCATCATTTCCCTTCGATCGAACATGTTTGAGAAGAGTGATCGTTTGGTTGGCGTTTGCAAGGTAGGAGAGTTGGGTTGCATTCCGTTTTACGTTATTTACAGGTACGTGACTGCTCACGGAACATTGTTGTTGAGCCAGCCGCTGTGATGGCAAAGGTTGAACCACTTCAGGTACGGAAAATTAATGTAAAACTAAACCCAAAGTTTTTAGAAAGCGATTTGCCATCTCACAAATGTGAGGCTCGACTTCGACAACAACCCCAATCCGGCAGCAAAGGTGAGCCTAATTTTGATTAACCTACCGTAAATATTCCAATTGAAGACCCGGATCTTCTATTTTTCAAACCCCCAAAATCGGTCGGCCAAAAAAAGTAGGTAAGGGTACCCCAGATGAATCCAAATTTTAAAAATGTTAAAATTATTCTAAATGATAAATCTTGGTTCAAAACATGCCAAAAACATGTGTAAAAGTGAAATTATTTTCTGGCCTGGCCCCCCTCCTCCCCGAAAAAATCCCTGTGGATTTTGTTTTTAAAATTATCTTTTAATTTTTTGAAAACTACGTTTCCAATTTTACTGCCAAGACTAAAATACTTCTATCTGGACCCAAATCTCCCATTCTACCTGAAAAGAATCTCGGAAAAGTCCCGATTTCGAGGGGTCGACAGGGGGTCTTCTATTTGAATAATTACGGTAATCTATTCAAATTTCAGGAGCCACGGTCACCTTTGTCGAAAAGACCGAAGCTTCAAACTTGATGATTAATTTGATCTCATTTTCAATTCGTTAATTTATTATTTGACTTTATATTGTATGCGTTTCTTTTCACGATTGATTGTATATTTTCAATTTCACCTACCTACTTGAATTATTATTTTCACTTTTCTATTGTGTGACGTGTCTTACAACTTTCTGCATAGCCCATTTTGTGAGTTGTGATCTCGATATTTGTTTCACTAGAAAGGACTATGTTTTGATTGGAAAAACTGACGATTACGATTTAATATTTATTGCTTTGATTGAAAATATGCAACTATATACAACAAGGCATCAAAGTTGGTGGATGAGAGAATGAAAGCTCTGCTTTTCTTCACGGAGATCAAAGGAGGATAAAGGTGGTAAATTATGGTAAATTATTTTCTTCCCCAATTGGTGAGTGGGGCGACTCGGAGTGGGTTGAAAGCGAGACCGAAAGGTGTGTAAGCGCCGATCACATTACCACCCAACCCGTAGTAGTAAAGTGATGGAGCTTGTCGCTTTGAACGGAAGAATTCGCTGAAATTTTTAGGCACTTTAAAATTAAACCCAACTTTTTATTTGCTTTTTTTTTGTAAACTTTGAAAGTGACGCAATTTACCCGATATCCCTTCTCTTGCGTCCCCATTGGCTGAGCGCGGCCACTTGCTCTACGAGATTTGCCTCGATCCCGCTGTAGCTCTCGATTCTTCGTTTTGGCCGTTTAAACTCCGATCTACAATTTGAATATGCAAATTTTGATGATAATTGTTGGCGGTGATTTACGCCAAATTTTTTGCGCAATTTGCCATAACTTTCTTCTAAGTGGGCCAATCTTTGTGATTTTGGTGTCATTTTATTGCACTTATTGAGATCTACAAAATGACACCAAAATCATAAAGATTGGACCACTTCGAAGAAAGTTATGATGAGTTGCGGAAAAAAATTTAGCGTAAACCCCTTAATTGTTTTATAGTTATAAGCTGCGCTCTCAAAAAAGCCCTCTTATTGGCTGAATATCTTCAATAGGTTGTTAAGTCAATTTTTTTGATACTTTTTGATACAATATAGATTAAAACAGACGATGAGATCAACGACGATGCAGCAACGCTTACAGCCAACAGGAATAGAATCAAAATTTGCATTTCCGTTTTGGATGTTGATGGTTAATTTAGTGAATTAGTGAACTTTATATACCATTTTTTTAAAGTTGATGGCTGATTTTGTCATCGAAATGAAAAACTCCGCCCATTTTTATGCGAATTGTGCCAAAAATCTCTACATCACTTTTTCTCTCTTTTTTTTTGATGACTGATCCAGCATGACATCAACATCAACGTGTTTTCTGGATCTTTTCATCCGTTGACTTCTTTCCTCTTTTTCTTTTTTCTTTTTTCGTCTTTTTTTCTTCTTCGGTGTCGTGTCATTTAAAGAAATTAAGCTAAAATTAGAGATAAATTTGCGATTTCGATTGTGGACTAATGCGATTAACCTTGTCTAACTGCAAAAGAAGAACCTTTTTGGCTAAAATGTTACATCATTTGGTTTTTGGTGATCATTTGATTTGATCATTTGGTGATCATTTGATGGAATGGTTTGTTAGAATCGATTGCTTGCAGTTTGCTCAGCTCGACTATTCTTTAAAAAGTTAGAAAGCTCTGCGATAGGACTGAGATTTAGCGATAGCGATTAGCGAAAAGCTATAGCGATGAGCGCGGAAACGAGAGTTATTGTATTTAGTAAGTAAGTAAGTAGGTAGGTAAGTGAGTAAGTAAGTAAGTAAGTAGGTAAGTGAGTAAGTAAGTAAGTAGGTAGGTAAGTGAGTAAGTAAGTAAGTAGGTAGGTAAGTGAGTAAGTAAGTAAGTAGGTAGGTAAGTGAGTAAGTAAGTAAGTATTTAGGTAAGTAAGTAAGTAAGTAAGTAAGTAGGTAAGTGTGTAAGTAAGTAAGTAGCTAAGTAAGTAAGTAAGTAAGTAAGCTCTGAGGGTCGAGGGTTCGACTCCGGCGCGCGGCAGATTTTGTGAAATAATTTTGCTAAAAGAACGAGTTTTCCGTTTTCTAGGGTAATTTTTAATGCTGATTCCAAAAAATATGGTTTCAGTCTAGGTTTCCGTACAAAGAAACGAAAAAATTAATTTTTTTTGCGACTACAACTGACTCAAGGTCATTTTCTATGTCACTAGATTTTTTGCAAAAACTTTTCCAAAAACTTTCCCAATCTTTTCCAATCTTTTGAGGTAATTTGTTTACGTTTTAAAGTAGTTTTTTTCTTTTAAAACAACCAGTTACTAAAAATAGCCAAATTAAAATGTTTACAATAGTTTTTGAGCACTTTGAGCAAAACAACATTTCTCTAAATTACAAATACCGAATTTGGTTTGAAATTTGGAGAGAGATTTTGTTTGAAATCAATGAAATCAATGAAATCAATGAAATCAATCAAATCAATCAAATCAATTTGAAATCACTTTTTCAATGTTAAAACGTTATTCTAAAGTTTTCTCACTGTTTAAGAATGAAAAGAAATGAATCATTTTGATGAAATGAGGGGGTGGGACAAATGCGACCTTTTTTTTGCGCACCTGGACATTTGGGCACCTTTTTTTTGCTGGAAAAGGCCTTAGGAAAGGTCGTAGAGCTTCGAAAATGTTCCAATATAAGGGAATCGTATGCGTAGATTTAGAATTTCGACAAATCAGACCTCGCTGACACGTCAAATTTGGGCTAAAAGGCAAAAACTACGCAACTTAACGCTTTTCCGCAGTTTTTGCCTTTTAGCCCAAATTTGACGTATCAGCGAGGTCTGATTTGTCGAAATTCTGAATCTACGCGTACGATTCCCTTATATTGGAATATTTTCGAAGCTCTACGACCTTTCCTAAGGCCTTTTCCAGCAAAAAAAAAGGTGCCCAAATGTCCAGGTGCGCAAAAAAAAGGTAGCATTTGTCCCACCCCTGAAATGACATAAAAAATCGGAAAACAGAGCGCTTGATGATGAAAAATTTTCATTTTCTCTCATTTCCAAAGAAAGAAAAGTCAAAAGACTATTTTCTAAAGATCAAATGAACAGTGAAAGAGGTGAAAAACGAAATTTTTCGTGCTTTTTGTGAAAAAAATGAAATCGTTTATTTTCTAGAAAAGAAAGCTCAACCATCGCTTTTCTTTGAGCTCTTCTTCGGCCTGAAATTGAAAAATTACAATTCAACTTGCTAGAGAAGTTCTAACCTTTATACAAGCTTCATCGTAGCACTCGCTGCCGAAAATCACCGCATTTGGTTGACATTCTTTGCCGAGTAAACGAGATGCTGCTGGAAAAGAATAGCATTCACCTCTTTAGCATTGACAGCTTAAAAGAATAGCATTGACTATAGCTTAGACAAAAAAAATAACAATTTAAACTTAATCTTTGTGCTTTATACTTTCTGGACTCTGTTCTAAAGTTAAATTTTGAAAAAATTCAATTATTGTAGCAATACTTCAAGGAAAATTGAAGTGAAATAAATGAAAATCGAATTTTTAGCCTAAGCCAACCAGGATTAGACTTCTTATTTTAGAGTTAGTCTTGATCTAGAATCAAACCAAAGCTTGGGATTAGGTAAGCTTGAGATCAGCATCGTCTACGGACTGGACTACGGACTGGACTATAGACTGGACTACGGACTGGACTATGGACTGGACTACGGACTGGTCTACGGACTGGACTATGGACTGGACTACGGACTGGTCTACGGACTGGACTACGAACTGGACTACGAACTGGACTACGGACTGGACTACGGACTGGACTACGGACTGGACTACGGATTGCATTTTATGTTTTAGTTAAAGTTATACTTGTTAAATGTTTAATGTAAGAAGAAATCAATGTTTCATCAAAGAAATCAATTAGGAAACGGGAATGAATGATGATAAAGTGAAATATAGACCAAATAAATCATAGAGAAGTTATAAATGTCATAAATGTAGAGACAAAAGAAAGGTACGAAGAAACAAGATAGAGTGAAAATGCAAATAAATAGATTACCTACAAGAGAGAGCCGTTAGATCTAGAGCCGTTAGATCTAGAGCCGTTAGATCTAGAGCCGTTAGATCTAGAGCCGTTAGATCTAGAGCCGTTAGATCTAGAGCCGTTAGATCTAGAGCCGTTAAATCTAGAGCCGTTAGATCTAGAGCCGTTAGATCTAGAGCCGTTAGATCTAGAGCCTCTCGTTCTGATTTTACTCAAGGTAAAGCTTAAGCATATCTCCTGGCACAGTGCCCATTATCTAATCGATTCAACATTTCAACCTACCCGAAAAAGTCGATCAACTTAGATGGTCTATAACTCGAGGTATAGACGCTGAATTAACTTATGGTTGGTTTCGTTAGAATCTTCATTAAATTTGGTTATAGAAAAGTAAAATGTGCTTTGTATGCTCAGGTAAAAGAACATCAAGAAAATTTGTGTCAAAGTTGAACTACCTACCTGGAATGATTGATCAACTTAGATGGTCTATAATATAATAAGCTTTGAGCTTTTTAAGAATCTTTCTGAAAAACCCACGTCCAATATGACATTTGTCAAATCTTTTCTTCTCTGGTGGTCCTTGCAAATTTCTGGGAATTTTCGAAACTAAAGAAATTTGTTGAGAATGAGAGAGCTTTAAAACGCTTTAAAACGCTTTAAAACGCTTTAAAGCTTTAAAACATACGATTAAGTATTTCCCCGTTTTCTCCGATGACAACCTTTTGACTGAGAATTTCCAATATCTTTGCGTATTGTCGATTCGCGTTAATTATAAGGAACGAGTCTAGAAAATGTATTTTCTTTTAAACTTGTAAACGCATCCTTTCTAGCGCACTAAATTCCATTTTTTAAACGAAAGAAAAGCTTAACTCACTGCAAATCGCCAACATTGTCACCGATGCAACGATTGAGATTTTCAGCCAAGTACGCTGCATTTGGGAGATCGATTTTCGGAGATTTTCAGAGATTTTCAGATTTTTGGTGATTTTCAGAGATTTTTAGAGACTGCATTTTCAAAAATCGAGTTCAATCCTTGCAAAGCCTCAAATTTCAATGTTCACATGCATCTGTGCAAATAAGAAAATGTTGTCTTTTAGAGAAATAGTGAAAATTTGAGAGAAATTTGTCTGCAACCACTTGCAAAGTTTTCTTGATAAGACTTTTTAATAAGAGATTGAAAATTTAAGAAACTAAAATACATGGTGGTCCATAAAAAAAGTGGCCCACTTTGCTTAACTGAAGATTTTTTTTGCGCTGAGTTTTGATGGCACATCGAACATCCGCGAAAATGCGAGCACTGACAGATTTGCATATGCCTACCGTATTTTCTCTAACAGTAGTGCACCCCTACAATAATCCTACAATAACCCCGGCGAGCCGAGTTGGTGACGATTTTACGGTTTCCAAGCTTTTGCAGGAGCTCAACACTCTAATCCCCCACAAGATCTCATCGTCAGCTACATTTTCCGACCCCACATCGATAGGTTCTGATAAGCGGTTCTCGAGATTTCGAACAATTTAGGCGACGCTCAGGGTGCACTACTATTAGAGAGAATACGGTATATGTGTCGTAGCCGTTTACGAAATTCAGCCGCTAACGAATGAGGGTATTTCCGGACGTGCAATCAAAAAGTCACCCACATAAAAAATGTTCATAATACATATATTTTATGATAAATTTTTGAAATTAGCTCATTTGGTTCAGTAGAAAATTTTTTTTGAGCCCCCAAAGTTTAGGTTCAAAAATGCCCTAAAATGGCTATGAGCAAGAGAAAAATGGCTCCCCAATTGAATGTTTCTGATAGAACTATCCGTCGTATCGTCAAAAAGGATTTGGGTCTTCACCCTTACAAGTTAAGGAAGCATAATGGCCTGACGGATCTTCAAATGAGAAACAGGAAGCAAAAATGTGCTCTTCTTCTTGCAAGGGCCGCAAATGATGAGCATCTGATGACGCTTTTTACCGACGAGGAATTATTCAACATTGAGCAAGTTTTCAACTCTCAAAATGATCGAATTTTGGCTCACAGCCCTCAAGAAGCAAATAAAAGTGCCCGTTTTGTGGACAGGAACTCACATCCAGCAGGAGTCATGTTTTTTGCAGGGGTGTCAGCAACTGGTCGCACGCCGTTGATTTTCGTTGATAAAGGGCTGGAAATTAACACAGACGTGTATCTGGATGTTCTCACGAAACATATACAGCGGTGGAGTCAAGGACATTATCAAAATCAGCGCTGGACGTTGATGCAAGACGGCGCCCCAGCGCACAAAGCAAAAAAGTCCCAAGAGTGGAGTCGAAACAATTTGCCCGACTTCATTCCCGCCAATGAATGGCCAGCTAATTCGCCCGACCTCAATGTTATGGATTTCTGTGTTTGGGCAATTTTGGAGCAAAAAGCACGCACAACAAAACATGCAAACGTTGAAAGTCTGAAAAAGGCTCTGAAGAAAGCCTGGGCAAAAATTCCACAAAGTACCCTGCGGGCCACCGTGGAAAGTTATCCAAAGCGTCTTAAAGCCGTTATCAAGAATAAAGGTGCCCATATTGAATAATTTGTTATTTTTTAAATGAATATGATTAATGTTGTTAATTTTAAATAAAGTTTACATGAATCCGTGAATAAAAAATTTCAATTAAACAATAATCTGACAAAAAAATGATTTGAAAATGAAAAAGAAGCGACGACGCGGCGCTCCCATCGACCACCTTCAAATGTCGGCGACGTCAATTGGAATGCGACGTCGCGCGAAATTTAACTTAAAATTTGCGACAGAAACAAATTAAACGTGAAAACGTCTCGAAAAACATTTTTTTTTATTCTAAAGGCTCTAAGTTCTAAAGGTTTCTCTACTTTTGTTCGTTTTAATGTTATTTTATAAAAATTTTTCATCATCAAGCGCTCTGTTTTCCGATTTTTTATGTCATTTCAGGGGTGGGACAAATGCTACCTTTTTTTTTGCGCACCTGGACATTTGGGCACCTTTTTTTGCTGGAAAACGCCTTAGGAAAGGTCGTAGAGCTTCAAAAATATTTCCATATAAGGGAATCGTATGCGTCGATTCCGAATTTCGACAAATCAGACCTCGCTGACACGTCAAATTTGGGCTAAAAGGCAAAAACTGCGGAAAAGCGTTAAGTTGCGTATTCGGGATCTACGCATACGATTCCCTTCTATGAAAACATTTTTGAAGCTCTACGACCTTTCCTAAGGCGTTTTCCAGCAAAAAAAAAGGGGCCCAAATGTCCAGGTGCGCGGTACACCTCTTGTTCTGGGTGATAAAACGAATGGTCAACAAACCGATAGCAAAAGCAGGAAACCGATCGGTCCAGAAGGAGTAAGCATTGCTAAGAGAAGTACGTTTTAAAGTGCAGATAAAATCTAAACAAGTGAATCTTATTAAAGAATACATTTTAGGGGAAATATTAGAAGATTCATCGTTTTCATGTTTCAGGAGGACGCGCTCTTTCCGAACAGGGCGACAACAAGAAGACTGAGGTGGAAACGCCAAAGAAAGGACGTCCCAAAGCACAGGTCGCAAAGCATTTAAGAACAGAAATGCTCAGCAGTGTAGAGAGTAAGTTTTTGTTTTCTTAAAAGATATAGAATTTCAACTTGGGCAGAGCTATCAGATGAAATCATTTTAATTTTTATCTTTAATCTTTCTTTTAGAATTCGATAGTTTGCTTCGTCACACCAACAACCACCCACGCTCCATTGTGGAGAAACGCGTGCCTCCACCATTTCATCGACTCCATGCATCAAAGACGAAAATTTCGAGTTTGATGATCCCAGCATTGAGTAATGTACTCATAACTCCAGCTTCTCCAATCAATGGTTCGTTAACGGATTCAATAGTTCCTGAGTGAATTTGGTGTTGTAGCTTCAACCTTCCCGTCTGACGATGATGACGATGATATAATTTTTCTTGGTGGACCGGAAGAACAAAAAAATGCCGGTAGCTAGTCAAAAATATTTAATTTACCAATTCGGCTTTTAGAGCCAATCTTCGTGAGAATTGACGCGAATGATGATGTGAACGATGACGATGTGGTTTGGATCGATTCATCGAAGGAGCAAAAGAATGACAAAAGTCAGCTGCAAAAAGGTTCGATTTATCACTAAATTCCTTTACTTTTATATTGCAGATGAAATGGTAAAGGAATCTCAAGGATCTTCTAGCGCATCATCAACTCTAAGCGCACTCATCGGACGTCCTCGTGGTCGACCTAGAAAGGAAAAGATTCCTGAGGTAGGAGGATGTTTTTGTCTCTTCAGAAATTCTTTTAGAATAAAGTCCCAAAGAAGCGCGGTCGGCCAAAGAAACAACTTGAACCAGGTACTAAGAAGTATTTACTTTTGTTTTAGTTTCTAAATAATGAAACTTTTAGTGAACATGGAAGCGCTCGACTTGATTCTCGCGCAGCCAACATATGGGGGACGACCGGTGCGCAAAAGGGCATGGCAGGATTTGAGTTCAATCGACATGTTTTCATCATCTGACGAGGAGGTTAAGGTAGTTTTTAAAACAAAAATACTGAGGATCAATTTAAGTTTATGCTATTGTTTGCAGAGACCCAAAGCTTCAACCGGTCGCATCTCGACCCCGAGGAACGTAGCCAAGAATGATGGAAAGAATTTGCAATCAGGAGGAAGAGCGAAGAAAGAAATGGTATGTTTTGTCTAGGAATTGCGTATAAAGATTTTAGTCTAAAATAGCGTTTTATGGGGTAGATAAAATAGTATTGTCAGAGACCTAGCAGCTAAGTTTTTGTTAATATTTAGGAAACGTCATTAGGTGCTCTCACGCCCACTACAAGCAGTCGGAACACACCACCGCGTTTCGAGAATGATGTATCCATTTCATCGTCCTCTCCTTGGCTGGTCGTGGACGTTCCGGAAATTGGCACCGAAGAAGAGGAACAACCACTCTCTCCAAATTTGAATCAGGAACCCCTTCGGACACCAGGTTAATGTTTGATCGTTGTCAAACAATATCTTTTTTAGTGAAGCCAAGAGAACGCGTTTATGAAGACTTGACGTTGCCAGAATACGACTGGAGACTTCCCCGAGAAGATTTGTACGAGGATAAAGGTATTGCTCTTGTTTGACTTGATTTAAATGTGGCCCTTTAGATGTCCCATTACCATTGAACTTACGCGACTTCCAACACACGCCTCGGGTGCTGCCGAAATTCAAAGCAAAAACAGGTTGTGTTGAGGCTTAAAGTCTAAAATTTAAGCTTTTTAGAAAATTCGTATTTTCTGAAACTCGACGCCTATGAGGAACAAAAGGAAAAAGAAAAGAGGATTGAACAACGACGCAGACAAGCAAAAAAGATTCAAAGTGAGTAGGTAGCTGAAGGTTTAGTTTTAGAGCCTTCATGTTTAACTACTTTTGTCAAACAGTGCTAAGCTGGGTGTGGCTCTAATTGTTCGTATAGGCCATCTTTCATTTTAGGCCATGGTCGTCTTCGCAATTCGCAGCAGCAGCAGCTTCAAGACTTTCCGGATCCATTGTTCCTATCACCGCTTGAGGACCGAGAGGTTCTTCTACGTGCTGGTAAATTTTAAATTCAATGTTTTTAGAAGAAAGATATCGGTATTAATTCAACATAGTACGTGTAGGTGAACAAAATTGAAATAAGGTTGCTAGTAATTTGCTCAAACGTCGTTCTTATTTCAGAAATGGAGTCGTTGATCGGTCGTTTCGGTGGCTTGTGTGATGAGGCGCGCGAACTGATACCGGATTTAAGCAAAGGCTTGAGTGGTTCAAGTTCCGCGATCGCACTTTTATGCTTTTTTAGGTGGTGCTGAAGGCGGTCGATGAAATGATGCGCAAAGACTACAGCGATTCGCTCTACAAGAGGAAGCCATAATGATGGTGTAGTAATATTTTTTTAAAAGTGTGTTAACCCCTGTTTTCTTTGTTTTTTGTTCTAGGCAAACTAGAAAGGCAACTGTTTTTCATGTTGGTTTGCACTCCCCTATTTTCTGAAAATCATAAAGTTAGTTTTTTGAAATCAATTATCCAGGCCTAAAAACTCGTTTTATCGAAATTTTTGCACCAAAATGCAAAATCTCGAACCCCTCGAATTTTTTCAAAAAACATTTTAGACAGTTTTGTAGCCGGAAATTTAAAAAAATAATTTTTTGGTCGGAAATTGATTGTGGGTAGCCACGAGGAGCTCCGGGCGTTAGACTGAAAGTCGCGAAGTTCTGGCTACGCCCCTGCCCATATCCCAGTGATTAAAAAACGCCCTTTAAAGCTTATCTTTGAAATTTCAATCCAATTTTTACGTGAATTTAATTTCAATTAAGGTTTAGGCGTGTGAATTCAAGATTAGAAGATCAAGATTTGGAGAGAAATGCCCCAAAACAGAGTTCACATTTAGAAATTTGACTATCTTATGCCGAATAAGCTTAATTTAAGCTTAGTTTAATGTCACTGCTGTTTTTTGCCATCTTGCAATACTCACAAAGATGATGATGACACCCATGATCACAAGTGTTTTGCGAAGGCCATACCCGTGGCCTCATTGAGGTCCGCGTGTGAATTGGATTCCCCTTCCTTTTCCCTCCGATGCTTCCCTTTCCCTCGGATTGTCTTCCTGATTACCCGCCCGATCCTCATCCCATTTCCAAAAGCTACAGATGTTGCACACATTTGTGAAGTGCATGAAAAGGCGAACTTGACTTGGATATCAAATGCGCGCTTTCTAGCGCATCCGCATTCCGCGTCAAAATATTGTTTGGAAGTACTTTAAGATGACAAAAAGGCAGCAGTGAAATTAAATTAAGCTTATTCTGCATAGCATAGTCAAATTTCTAAATGTGATCTCTGTTTTAGTGCATTTCTCTTCTAATCTTGAATTCACACGTCTAAACCTTATTCTTACAGTTATGAGAGAAAAAAAAGTGAAATTAGTATAAAAGAGTTCCCCAAAATCAAAATTGACTAGTTTTTGTGGTTCCCGGGATTCCACAAGAAGATTTCCCAAAGGATCATTCAATCCACCACCCTTTCAGCTCTTTGAATTCACCGATGATCGCCAAGAAGATAAATGAATGACCTTTTTGGAGAAGAAAGAATGGAATGGACAAGCTGTTGCCTTACACGCTTGATTCACAATTCTTATCTCATCTTTTACAATTGTTTCAATGGTGACAAATGTGGGAATTTGAGACTTACAATTTAGGGCTTTTAGTTAAGGAGTTTGGATGGACTTTGTGCTCATGTAAACGCATTTCTTCTGGGGCACTGAATTCTTCATTTTGCTCATTTTGCTGTGAGAAAATGGAGAATTCAGTGCAACAGAAGGGATGCGTTTCTATGCCAGGCTCGTCAATTTGCGAGACTACTAACTCAAATCTAGATATTTAGGGAAATTTTCTCTAGATTATGACCGTCAATGAGAGGCTAATTAGATTAATTTGATTAGTCTGAAATCTCCAAACTACAATCAGCATTATTCGATACTTTACTAGTTTACTAGCTTGTTCGCTACTTAAATATCTAAAATTTATCTAAAAGAAAACTTCTTCAAACGTTTTACAAAGTTTTCTTGAACAAATCAGAGTTTCCATTTGGTTTTATCCCAAAAAAAACTCCATCAGCTTCCATCTTTTTCCATCCCATCCAATCCCAAAAAACAAGACCGAAACCCGAAACGATCTATTTGTTGAATTGGACCCAAAAAAAAGGTTATCCAATTTTCCGGCTTGGATAGCTGAAAAGGGGATGACCCAAAGAAATCGAATTTGCGAGATCCTTTGAAAGGGTAAAATGGGCAAAAAGATCCTAGTTGACTAGTCAATCGCCTATTTTCCTATCCTAAATCAACAGATTTCAATATTTTATCTGAATTTGAACGGATTAGTACTCTGACTCCTACTTAGAACTGGAACTGTCCCCTATTTCGATGGTAATGTTTTGAATACTGCGCCCGTATGCTACGCTCCGGGAAAAGTTCCGGCGGCGTCTCTGATCTTTACGGCGGCACCTTTGATCTTAAAACGTCCATAGTTTTCTCGTGGAGTGTACTTTTCCTCGGGAAGTTTCAGTGGAAAGTTTTACCGGAAACTTTCTGGAAGAAAAGTACGTTTAAGGAACTTTTCTCGGAGCCTAGCGGGCTCTGGAGTAATATTCGCCTGACTAACTTACCCTCTTACTGATTGGATTTGTATTTTGTAATGCCGGATATTTCCTTCACTTTCTTCATTTCTTTTCCCCTCTTTCCTCTCTGGCAAGAAGATACTGGTTGGCTCAGTGGTTAGAGCATCTGCTTGGAAAGCTGCCTGGAAAAAGTCGAGAGTTCAATCCCCTCTCCGGAAATCTTTCCTTACCATTCATTACTTTATTAATCTGGATTGGACCAGTCTTCAAAGACTTTCAACTTTGCGTTAGTTGGTATTGGAGTACGGGGATTAACGGAGGTAGTGCTGTGGTTCTACCCAGTCGATTCGTACCTTTACTACTTATTGTTTCATTAGGGGATAATGCTCAATATGATCAGTAGATAAGTTGATGATCAATAGATCAGTTGATGATCAGTAACTTCTCAATTACTGTATTATCAGCCAAAGCCCAAACCCACTAATAGCTGTGAGAAGTTTACTGTAATAGGTAGGCTAAAATGCAAATTTACCAAACTCGTCCTGGTTCAGCCAGTCCTGGAGTGGCAAAACAGTTTAGTTTGCATCGTGAAACTTTGCAGAAACTCTTTAAATGTACTTGAGCCAACCAGGAATCCTGGGCTGATCCTGGCCGGCTTTTTGACTATACCTTGGAACAATAGCTGTTAGTATAGCTCAATTTGTGCACGAAAAACTTTACTTTATCCGAAACCCATTTGTATGCACACTAAAGCCGAAAAGCGAAAGCCAGGGGGATCTCAAGAAGGAGAGGAATTTCGGAAGGAGGTCCGTAAGCGGATCCACCCGGCGGGAGGAGTCCTTAGCCTCTGCCCTCCCCTTTGGGACCCTTCATTTCCCTCTTTTCCCCCTTCTTTCCCTAGAAATCCCAAAAACAGCTTAACTTTCAACTTTCGACTTCTTTTCCCTTTCCTTTCGTTTCCGCTTTCTTCACTTGATACTTTGTACGATTTTTTTATCCATTTAGTCAAAATAGGCCAGTCCAGAAGCCAAGTTTATGCAGGTTTTTGGATTTTTGGGACTTCTATGAACCGGGCTAGGGTCAAATCCGTGGTAAAGGCAAGTAAAGCCATACCAGGACAAAAGGACAGACAAGTTAAGTCATTTCTGGACAAAAGGCTAGCTTTAGGCCAGAAACTGACCATTTTCTGAGCCAGACCAGAGCAGGCAATGCCAGGGAAAGGCCCAGAGACTTTGTGGGCCTTAAACATATCTTAAAAATGCCTTAAACAGGACAGCATCTGGCTTCTGATCTGAATCTTTCAAAAAGAAACGAAATGGCTGCTTCGCCAACCTAATATAAACCAGTTTAACTACCTGTATTATATTTTGTAACCAAGTATTATATTTTGGTTAAACCATTAGCTTAGGAACGATGGAAGTAATAAGTACCAAAAGTCAACAACAAGCCAACGATGATTTTCTAGCTTTTATGAGCTCTTTTCTCTTTTTTTTCTCTTGTTTTGTTTTCTTTTCTTTTCCCCTTTTTGTTTTGAATGTCCATGGTGACGCTGAAGTCATTCAAAAGGCGAAGAGATCGGAAGTGCGTGAAAAGATCGGAGAAATCTTCTTGAACAAACATTGTTTCATGAGAGCTCATTCAAATTTTTGCAGGCTGATCTTTTTTGTAAAGATTAGTTTCTTGTTTTTGAGTTGTCAGTTCTAGAGTTTTCAGAAATTATTTGATCCTGAATACGATTGATTTTGATGGTTGATTTTGAGCAAAAGTAAAGCTCAAATTTTCACC
This sequence comes from Mesorhabditis belari, assembly GCA_958450365.1. Taxonomy (NCBI): domain Eukaryota; kingdom Metazoa; phylum Nematoda; class Chromadorea; order Rhabditida; family Rhabditidae; genus Mesorhabditis; species Mesorhabditis belari. The sequence continues at coordinate 636,855 of CAUEEP010000939.1, forward strand.
GATCCAAATGCGATTGAGGAAAAGTTGCTCATTTGACAATTTGCCAATGAATGACAATACAAGTGAATGTAAAAGTGAAGTTCTCTTGTCCTTTTTGTTCAAATTTCCCGCACAAACTCTGTCCGTGGCTTTAATTTTGTGTTGTGTAGCTCAATGTGCAGCTTCTGGTCTCTGGCTAAGATCAATGTGCAGCTTCTGGTCTCTGGCTAAGATCAATGTGCAGCTTCTGGTCTCTGGCTAAGATCAATGTGCAGCTTCTGGTCTCTGGCTAAGATCAATGTGCAGCTTCTGGTCTCTGGCTAAGATCAATGTGCAGCTTCTGGTCTCTGGCTAAGATCAATGTGCAGCTTCTGGTCTCTGGCTAAGATCAATGTGCAGCTTCTGGTCTCTGGCTAAGATCAATGTGTAGCTTCTGGTCTCTCGCTAAGATCAATGTACTCTATTTTAAACTGTTTTGTACTCGATTTTGAACTGTTTTTGAAACATATTCTGCAAAACATTAACAATCAATTATAATTGAAACAAATTAAGTTTTAATCAAATTATTGAACGTCTTTATAGTTTATATATTTATATGATTTGTATAAAAGACTTTAAAAGACGAATTTTGAAAATTCGAAGTCATCCCTGACTTTTTTTGGGCGTTCCTCTAGTCCTCTAAAAGATCCGTTATCGCGTCAAACGAAGAAAATTCTCTATTTGAAATTCTCAATTTTAAAAGTCGGATTTGAAAACTTTTCTGGAACTTTTCTTTATAAATAAATAGAGTTTGGTTAAATTGCTCGCAACTTCATTGCCTTGAGACCTTTTTCCGAGGAAATCCTGGGTTGGCACTTTAAAGCGTGGTAAAACTACCGTACCCCTCATAATTTGGCCGGAATTTCGTTCTTTCATTTCTTTCATTCTTTCATTTTTGTTCTTCATTTTATTTCATTTCATTCTTTTTACGTATTTTTGCGCGTAAACGTCCTCGTTCGTATTTATTCGTCCATTTTGATTTTGTCTTCGAATAATTATTCTGATTATTGCGACGCTTTTCCGAGAAAATCCTGGGTTGACACTTTAAAGCGTGGTAAAACTACCGTACCCCTCATAATTTGGCAGGAAAGCCCGCAATTTCATTCTTTCATTCTTATTCTACATTTCACTTCATTCATACATTTCACTTTTCACTTCTACATTTCACAAATGCGACCTTTTTTTGCGCACCCGGACATTTGCGCACCTTTTTTTCCGCACCTAGCCCATTAGCGCACCTTTTTTCGCGTTTTCGCGTTTTAAAAAGCTCTGAAAGCTAATATTAACCAATTTCAATTCCAAAAGTTGTTTTTCTAGGTAATTTTAGGGCGTAGAATCGAAATTTTGGCATATCAGAGCTTGTGGAAACAAACGGACGGAGTTATACAAAGAGAAAAATCGACAATTTTCTGTGATTTGATCTAGCCGTTTTTTCTTTCAAATTGGTTTTTTTAAAACGCGAAAACGCGAAAAAAGGTGCGCTAATGGGCTAAGTGCGGAAAAAAAGGTGCGCAAATGTCCGGGTGCGCAAAAAAAGGTAGCATTTGTCCCACTCCCCACCCCACTCTTTCATTTTTTTCTTCATTTCATTCTTTTTACGTATTTTTGCACTTAAACGTCCTCATTTGTATTTATTCCTCAATTTTGATTTTGTCTTCCAGTAATTATTCTGATTATTGCGACCTTTTTTCCGAGAAAATCCTGGGTTGGCGCTTTAAAGCGTGCTAAAACTACAATACCCCGCTCTTAATTTGCAGATATAAAAGAAAGCGTGCAATTTCATTCTTGTTCTTCATTTCATTTCATTCTTTTTACGTATTTATGCACTTAAAACCATCCTTCAGTGTCGCTTTAATTTCGAAGCATTTTTGGACAAAAATAAAGATATAGATGTTAGTTTGTGGAATTACTTTTGTAAGGCGATTAAATTGCACTCCATGTGCCATTTGCAAAGAATTTTCTTCGTTTTGAATGTTGTACCGATTCCTTTTGCAAATCCCTTCCACAATCATCATCGCTAAAGAATACAAAGAAACCCACATCAAAAATACGCAAAAAGAATAAAATGAAATGAAGAACAAGAATGAAATTGCACGCTTTCTTTTAGATCTACAAATTAAGAGCGGTGCGGTCGCTTTAAAGCGCCAATCCAGGATTTTCTCGGAAAAAGGTCGCAAGTGGGGTCGCAGGCCGTTGCGTGAGCCCATTTTCCAAGTGACCTCCCCTAAACAGTCACAAGGTGCCCTTTAGATAAAGGAAAATCCCCCACTTGAACCTAGGATGAATATTATCCCCAATTTTGGGATTTTCCTCGAAAAGATAAGCACCCGACGAGTCAAGGCCTTTGGGTGGGGTTAGGAAAGAATTTTGGTTTTAGAAATAAACTGTTTGTACGTTTTGTACTATTATATATGTTACGTCGTTATTGAATTTTGATTGATTGGTTTTGATCGCTATTGATTCAGAACCGGACGTCCTTTTTAAATCTATTCAATATCGGACGTCCGCTTCTGAATCGAATGTCCGTTTTTGAATCGTCCAACCTACACTTTGGAGATTTTTGTTTTTTTTAATGATCTTTGTTTTTGTTTTTGCGGGTTAGCAAATATAATTTCTATTTCTATTCATAATTTGAATTCTAGCTTGCGCGTTCCGCATTTCAATTTTATTTTTGCTTTATTTGTTTTTATAAGTTGTGCTTGTTATGTTTTTTTTATCATTTAGATTTTTGATCGCTTGTTACCAATAAGTTTTGAAGTTTGATGATGGATCAAAAGAAAAAAATGCGTTAAGGCTTTAGTAGTAAAGTTTGGAAATTTTTGAAATATAGGTTGGACGATTTAAAAACGGTTATCGGACATTTGATACGCGCTACGCCTCTTTTGCCATTGACAATCCAACGTTGAGCTCAAATATCTTGGAGTTGGGCTGTCTAAATTAAATCTTCTTGGTATCATTAGATGCACCAAGTCTTTCTTTGTCGATCGGTACAAAAACTATTTAAATTGGGCAGCTCAACACCAAGATATTGAGTTCAAAGTTAGATTGCCAATGGCAAAGGGGCGGGGCGCGTATCAAATGTCCCACAATCTTTAAAAAAGGACATCCTTTATTGAATAGATTCAATAAAAGATGAAATTCAATTACAGATTTAAGCTCTTGTACGTCTCTTGCCAAAGTTCACTTAAAAATTCAGACATTTCCATTCAACCTTGTCAAAAGTTTTGACCTCTACAGTTCAACAATGGAAGGCAGACTTTTTCAAGCCGATTTTCTGTCGGAAAGCTTTAGCTATTGTTGAAAATTGAATTTGAGATCAAACGAAAGAAAAGCTGTGCTTGTTTTTCAGACATTTTTAATATCGTATCATTTTCAAGCTAAACTCAAACCCATCAACAAGTCATCCCCATATTTCTTCATTTTTCTTGATCACCCGCTGTTTTCGATCTCCCGCTTTTTTTCTTTTGTTGCGTAATCCGTGCAGATGTCGTTTTTTTGTGTTGCTTGATCTAATGAGAGTCAGATTTGTATACTGGTATTTGATAATTACTTTTTGATCAAATACTGAAACCGTTTGTAGCTAAGGGCGTGCAGAACCTGGGCTTGAGCCTATTTCTTGACCAGGAATTGCCCACCCTAGCCAAAAATGCTCAGAATTGGCTATACCCAACCAGGTTTAGTCAAAACTACCCGTTTATGTTTTTGTACCAATCGACAGATCTAATCATACCAAGAAAATTGAAATTGGATAGCTCAACACCAAAATATTTGAGCTCAAAGTTGAATTAGAACCGTATTGGAACCGTATTGGAACCGTATTTGAACCGTATTGGATCCGAATTTGAACCGTATTGGAACCGTATTGAAAGCATATTGGAACCGTATTGGAACCGTATTTGAACCGTATTGGAACCGTATTGGAACCGTATTGAAAGCATATTGGAACCGTATTGGAACCGTATTGGAACCGTATTGGAACCGTATTGAAAGCATATTGGAACCGTATTGGAACCGTATTGGAACCGTATTTGAACCGTATTGGAACCGTATTGAAAGCATATTGGAACCGTATTGGAACCGTATTTGAACCGTATTGGAACCATATTGAAAGCATATTGGAACCGTATCCGAACCATATTGGAACCGGATTGGAACCGTATTGGAACCGTATTTGAACCGTATTGGAACCATATTGGAACCATATTGGAACCGTATTTGAACCATATTGGAACCATATTGGATCCGTATTTGAACCGTATGGGAACCATATTGAAAGCATATTGGAACCGTATCCGAACCATATTGGAACCATATTGGAACCGTATTGGAACCGTATTTGAACCGTATTGGAACCATATTGGAACCATATTGGAACCGTATTTGAACCGTATTGGAACCATATTGAAAGCATATTGGAACCGTATCCGAACCATATTGGAACCGGATTGGAACCGTATTGGAACCGTATTTGAACCGTATTGGAACCATATTGGAACCATATTGGAACCGTATTTGAACCGTATTGGAACCATATTGAAAGCATATTGGAACCGTATCCGAACCATATTGGAACCATATTGGAACCGTATTGGAACCGTATTAGATCAAAATAGGAACCCTATTAGATCAAAATAATCAAAATAGGTCAATGGTAAAGGAGGCGGCGCGCATCCCACAATCTAAAAATTGAGCTGATCAGCTGAAAGCTGGCGGTTGGATTACGGTAGTTTTAGTTGCGTTTTAGAAAACCCAATCGTTTTTGTTATCACATAGCCATAACACTAACTGTTTCTATAATTGGATGAGACAATCATTCCCTTTCTTTTCCCCAATTCTCACTTATGCAAATGCAATTCGTTTGGTATGTGAAGAAAGATTGGAAAAGAGAAGAAAATGAAGAAAAGACCGGCCTTGACTTTGCATATCTCAGCCAATCCCCTTTTCTCTTTCATTTTTTGACCAGTCGAACACTTTTTTTTTGTGCATCCAGAATAATTAGACAATGTCTTTTCCCTTTTCTCTTCTTTTTTCTTTTCAAAAACTGTCAAATAGAGTGTTTTTCTTTCTTTTTTGACTGATCGTACAGTTTATTGGTGTACTTTGTGCTCGCCTTAAATATACTAACATCGAATCGGATGGGCTCTGATAGGGAACCGAATTGGAGCCGGATGGGCTCTGATAAGGAACTGAATTGGAACTGGATGGGCTCTGATAGGGAAGCGAATTGAAACCGGATGGGCTCTGATAAGGAACCGAATCTGAACCGAATCTGAATCGAATCTGAACCGAATGGGCTCTGATAGGGAACCGAATCGAATTCGAAAGGGAACCGAATAGGAACCGAATCGGGACCTATTCGGAACCAAAAGGTGAACCAAATCGGAACCAAATCGGAACCGAATGGGCACTGATAGAGAACCAAATATAGCTCGGCTGAGCCTGGCCATCGTGATATCGAGAGTCGACTGTATAAGACTTACTTTAACTTTACAATACTTCACATTTTTATATCCAGCACTTTTTTCCCTTTTTTTCCCATCTTTCACCATGCCTCAGGGTGTCTATTTTGGGAGATATGAGCATCTGTGTAGACTCCCATCCATCCCCCCCCCAATTCACAGTAATCCCCCATCGCCCATAGAGTGACCATTTATGTGTGTGCGGATCGCTCAATCTGGAATCTGCCCATTCTTTGATTTTCGTTTTTACAGAACCGGTTTGAAATCTCTTTTTATAGTTACAAAATTTGGAAATTTGAATAATTTGATTTGAATAATTTGATCTTTCGATTATTATAGCTTTTTTTGGAAAAAGTGCTCAACTTATCGATCTTGCGACCAACTTGCGATCAATCTATGGCTTCAATTCTCTATTACAATGGAGCTGTACTTGATCCGGGATATTTATAGAATATCCAGGATCAAGTACAGCTCTGGAATCTGCCAATACAGCTCCTAGACCGAGAATATGATTGATTCAGTGTGCTAGATCCTAGAAGTTTACAGTAGCAACAGCAAAGCACAAAGTTCGAGCGCAAAGTACACCACCATGGAACACTAGAAGTTTAGAAGATCGGGATAGCTTTTGACAAATCTCAATAATTCTCAAAGATCGAGAAAACCGGCTATCTGGAGTTCGAATTATGATTCTCATTGATTGGATATTATTGGATATTATTGGATATCATTGGATAGTTTATTGGATAGAGATTTATCGCAAAAATGGGAATGAGATGGCACATTCATTCCCCTTTTAAAGGAGAGCAAGTGGGTGATTTATTGACCCCCTCTTCTCCTTCTTCACTTTTCCACCTCCACGAAATTTTCTTCTCCTTTCGCATTCACCTTTGAAAATCTCATTATTGATTAGAATTTGAAAATTATACGAATAACGATCTAACGATTAATCTAATTATTTTCTTTAAACATTTTATTCATGATGAACCACTCTCATTTGAATAGCTTATCGATTGGGAATTTAAATTTAATGGATTTTATTTAACAACAATTATCAAATTTCGGTCGGTTCTCATCCCCATCATCTTTCCCTTTATGATTCTTTTGCGAACCGTATTAGTAGGGTTTGGAATAAGCTCCCGTCTTGGACTTGGAATAGCCCCGTCTTGGACTTGGAATAAGCTCCCGTCTTGGACTTGGAATAGCCCCGTCTTGGACTTGGAATAAGCTCCCGTCTTGGACTTGGAATAAGCTCTCGTCTTGGACTTGGAATAGCCCCGTCTTGAACTTGGAATAGCCCCGTCTTGGACTTGGAATAAGCTCCCGTCCGGTATCTTATCGTCTGTAGGAAAATTGAAAGTATCTGTAAACGAATTAGATCTTATTGTCATGTCAAATCTGCCCTATACTTAATCTTTTTGTGCCTGTGTTTCCTACCATTTTTAGTTTTCTTTCTTTTTTGTGAAAGCATTGTAGCAGTATATTATATGCGGTTATGATTATCTGATTCGCTTCTATTCGCTCCTAAATAAAGCATTTATATATATATATAATCTTGTGCTACCATAAAATTTACATATGATGATGAAACAGAGATGATATGAAAAGCCGAAAAACCCGTCTAATGGGGGGTTTTTCTGACTGGATGTTTTGCGGATGTTTTGGGGATGTTTTGGGGATGTTTTGTAGTGCAGTCGAAAGCCATCTACGGCCCACAAGATCTGGGTTCAACCCTCCTACTAGTGTCAAGTTATAAGCGTTTGTTTGAGAGCAAACTTAGACTACGTGACGCTCCTATCGTTTCTCGTATCGGGGGTCGTTCTATTACAGCATTTACGGTATCTCTTAAGTATGTCGAGATCGTTGGAACTAACATTGATGCCCTAAGGCGGTTGTAATAATCCTGCCGCATCCTGTAAAGTAAAAAAAGCTTTAGACAACTTTTAGCTAAAGGTACACCAAATTCACCCCAGTCAAGATCCAATCAGATACACACCCTAGTGTGGAAAAGGGTTCCCCAATTTGGTGCTGAGAAGAGGAAATGTCAAGTCGAATCTCGATCATCACATACCCTTTCCCCTTTTTAGAATCCTTTCCAAAGGAGTAGTAATTATTGTCTCGCATATCTCTCTTTATCTGAGAATTGCGTAAGAATCACCCCCCTTCTCGTCTGAATACTCATTTTGGTAAGGAAACCATCTGCTTTTTTAGTCTAGTTAGCTTTGTTAGCTTAGTTAGCTTAGTTAGCTCTGTTAACTTAGTTAGCTTAGTTAGCTTTCTTAAGCTTTGTTTTGAAGTACTTTGGCTCAAACATATCCGCGCACTCCATTCGTCATTTTTTTTGCAAGACCGATGAATTAAATCTAGAACTCCGTAGTTCCGTTAGTCTAGAAGTCTAGAAGTCTAGAAGTCTAGAAGTCTAGAAGTCTAGAAGTCTAGACTAGAAGTCTAGAAGTCTATTCTAGAAGTCTAGAAGTCTAGAAGTTTAGTCTAGAAGTCTAGAAGTCTAGAAGTCTAGTCTAGAAGACTAGAAGTCTAGTCTAGAAGACTAGAAGTCTAGTCTAGAAGTCTAGAAGTCTAGTCTAGAAGTCTAGTCTAGAAGTCTAGAAGTCTAGTCTAGTCTAGAAGTCTAGAAGTCTAGTCTAGAAGTCTAGAAGTCTAGTCTAGAAGTCTAGAAGTCTAGTCTAGAAGACTAGAAGTCTAGTCTAGAAGTCTAGAAGTCTAGTCTAGAAGTCTAGTCTAGAAGTCTAGAAGTCTAGTCTAGTCTAGAAGTCTAGAAGTCTAGTCTAGTCTAGAAGTCTAGAAGTCTAGTCTAGAAGTCTAGAAGTCTAGTCTAGAAGTCTAGTCTAGAAGTCTAGAAGTCTAGTCTAGTCTAGAAGTCTAGAAGTCTAGTCTAGTCTAGAAGTCTAGAAGTCTAGTCTAGAAGTCTAGAAGTCTAGTCTAGAAGTCTAGTCTAGAAGTCTAGAAGTCTAGTCTAGTCTAGAAGTCTAGTCTAGTCTAGAAGTCTAGAAGTCTAGTCTAGTCTAGAAGTCTAATCTAGTCTAGAAGTCTAGAAGTCTAGTCTAAAACGAAGCTTGCTTGTTATTTTAAAGTTGGTACAATTTTTTAAATGAAAATCGCATTTCTTTCCCTTCATTAATTACTGTCGACTTTCACAATTTGGCTGTGTTTCTCAAGGTTGTCCTTTCTTTCTCAAAAGAATTTTTTTCTTTTAACCAAAGAAAGGAAAACATTTTGATAGCAATTTGCAGGGAGATTCGATTGATTTTCTTGACATTAACTTTATCGTTGTTTTGTTTGTTTTGCAAAAAAAATGCATTTTCTCGCTAATGGCTTGAACAAAAATTCTAAAAATTTATAAGAATATGCAACTTTTTTTCCTCTACCAGAATATAATTTTAGATTTTTAGAAACCGCCTGAAACGCCTGAAACGTTTTTAGAAACGAAAAATCCTTTTTTTGAGCTTGATTAGATTGAGGAATAGGAATTGTCCGAAAGTTCACGAAACTTGTAGTTTTTTTTGTTTCACCACGAATTTTGCTACTCTTTTGAATGATATAATGTTAAACTTTTTAAAAAGTAAGATTTTATAAAGTTTCATGGTGAAAAAGTCAAAAAAGCATGTTGTAAAGTCGTTAGATTCATATTGACATGCGGCTTTAAGGTACTGGCGCGAAAACGGCACGGGGCGCTTTCTAAAGCATGTATGCGCTACCGTACCCCACACAAAATCCCTTTTTGCCATTCTTTTCATTTTTCTTCATTTGGAATCGGAAATTTTGCTGGCTTTCATGTTTTTACTTTTGTTTTTACTTTTGCTTTTACTTTTACTTTTGCTTTTACTTTTGCTTTTACTTTTGCTTTTGCTTTTACTTTTGCTTTTACTTTCATGCGCTGAGTTTCCTTCCCCCTTCGTAAAATCTATTTTTTTTCGTTTCGCGTTTTTAAAGTACTCTCTCCTCTCGTTCGTCCCCTCCTTTTTATATTGTTTGCCCATAGTTTGTTATTTAAAATTCTAATACGGTTTTATTTCGTTTTCTTTTCGGCTCCTTTTACTCCATTGTTTTGAATCCGTTCAAACATGTCTTATGAACCCAACTTAACCAATTCTAAGGCAGTTAGGGGCACTTTAAATTTTCTCGAATGTAGTTTTTCTAGGGTAATTGATCGTTGATCACGAAGAAAATCGATCGCTGATCATTTTTAGGTACTTTGGTGATTGAGAGGGGCCACTTTTATCCTGGCTTAGTTGTATCTAATGTTTTGATTAACGTGGTTGTATTAATATAGCATTTTAGCAATTCTAGCCTAATCTCATGTACTTTAACCATCAAGCGCTACCTCAAAGCTACTCACACGTAAAAATTAAATAAAAGCGGCAATATGGAACAATATTGAAACATGTTGTAAATGCTCTAAAAGTATGAGCATATTTGATTATCCTCGAATAGATAGATAAAAGGTATCAATACAATTACTCAAAACTCCAGCTCAACTAAGCCAGGATAAAAGTGGCCCTTCCAAACCACCAAAGTACCCGCAAATCTAAACAATTTGCCACGGCGCGACCTTGTTACTTGGGTTTCTTATCAAACCATTTTAGGAAAAGATTATTAAGTCTAAAGGTGTTAGGTAAGGAAGTTAGTTACTAACTAAGCTGAGCTAAGTTCAGGACTATTCAAATCCATATTTTACCATTAAAGTTGGGTAATTTAATCGAATGGTCGGGCCTACCAGAAGGCACGCGTTTGTGTGCTCACACAGAAGAACGTTTGTGGTTTCACGCTTTTATCTTGTTTTTGGAGCGCTTTTAAATGTAAAAGGTGCAAATTTTAACTATTTACTGTTTATTCAATGTAACTATTATCCCGAACAAATATTCCAAAGACCGACGTATTCAATGAAAGAGGAAACAGAGTTTTGCACGATCTATGGGCTCAAGTCTTGGAAAATAATGAAAATCGTACCGGATAAGGAACCAAATTTAGAGAGATAAGGAACCAATAGATAAATAGGTGAAATTTGCACTTTTAAAAGCGCTTGAAAAACAATATAAAAGCGTGAAAACAAAATCGTTTTTTGTGCAAATGCATAATGCGTCTTTTGGCTATTCGGTTCAATCATCCAATTTTTTGACGGATGTGGTGCCTGTTTTTAGGGCTTCATAGTTAAAAATTGAAGCTGGATTTGGATTCCCCGCCGCAGAAAGTCTCTAAGTGCAAATTTTTAAGCTTCTAGCTTTACGGCTTCACTGTGGTTCAAACTGAAAGTCGTAAAATTTGCAATGTTTCCCTCTTATCAGTTTGAAAGATCCCGCAAATTTGTTTGCGAATCGTTCGAAATTTTGTGTTACAACTAATAAACTGAATATTTATTACTTAGTTTTTTCTTTAAGCTTTTTTCTTTTTCTTCCTTTTTCTTCCTTAAATTACTGAGAGCTTAGAATTAACTTTTTCTGTACATTTTCTGCAATTCGATTAGCTCAGATTACTCATCCCATTCTCCTTCCCGTTTTTTCATTCCAATTCCCAGCCTCGCGCAAAATGTTACGCCCTTCAAAAAGTCATTCGCAAAAAAGTGAAACGGTAAATGGTAAAAAGATATTTTCTTGCATGACAGGAGCTTTTTACTTGATAGGCAATTTGCAATACTTTACAATACTTCGAATTTTGAATTTAATTCATTTTGATTAGGGAAATCTTTTTGCCATTTACCGTTTCACTTTTTTGTGGATGACTTTTTGAAGGGCCTAAAATTTGCCTTTTTCTACACCTGAGCCCAAGATAAAAGCAAAATTACGATAGTTTCATGAAGGGCCACGTTGTAGAAAACGAATTTTTGAGACGCACATTGAAAGGAAAGACTTTTATTTTAACAATTGAAAGCTAGCTCAAAAGATTAAAAAAAAACTTTGATTCCTTTATTCAAACATATTCAATTCTTGTCAGTTTTCACTTTTCCCATCAAAACCGGCAGCTTTCCCCTTTGTCACTAACGGTTTTCGTTTTTTTTTTTTCACACGGCCTTACAGTGATTATTTTTTTTTATTGACACACTCAAAGGTGTCAATGAGAAGGGTGAAAGTGTGAAATGAGGTTATAAAGTACAAAAGATAGAGAAATTACTGTAAAACCGGTTTATTTTTATGATTCTTAGGTCTGGGCTTTTTCTTGTGATTTGTACAGGAATCGGTTAAGAAAAGTTTGCTGTACGCATAGGTGAGAGAAAAACGGAGATTTCGGTGCATCAGAAAGGGTACATTTACGTCTTTTTTCTTCACGCAACTCGTCCCAATATGTTTACTCACTTTTCGGTTCATTTACCCAATCCCTTTCCGATTCTGATTTGCATACGAGTTCATAAACCCCATTTTGCAATGTTTACCCACTTGTCCGCAATTCTTTGCCTGAGAATTTTCGCAAAATTTTCTCTACCCATCAATTATTTCATTTATTTCATTAGTGAAAAGAGCTATTTTTGATTTGAATGCTTGAATGAGCAATGGATTTTTTTTGATTTTATTACGTTCCTTATTGTTAACTGTGTGTTTTTTGTGTACGATGTACGTTGTATTATTTTATTACGAGCGGAAAACGTTTAGTAACGTTCTTGTTTTTTTTACTGGAGAGGCCCTTGTTTTCCACGCAATCTAAGCCCCGCCCCTTTTTGCCAATAGCTGCGCACAGACGGACAGACATCTCTTCTACTTTTTATATAGTAGATTTTATTAGCTAAAATCCTGTAGCTTTGTTATTTTTGTTTACTTTGTGTTTAAATGTTTACTTTGTGCTTAAACGAAACCTTTCTAGTGCACTGAATTCTTCATTTTTCTGCTTATAGGAGAAATGAAGACAACGCATTGCGCTAGAGGGTGTGCGTTTGCAAATTTGAGGAAAAAGTGCAGCGAGCTCAGCAAAATAGTAGAGCGTGGTGTAAACATTGCTGATCTAGAAAAAGCGCGTTATTTTTCAGTGCGCTAGATCCCATAAGTTTACAGCTTTTGCGCGCAAAGTACATCATTCCAATTCCTCCATTTCACCTGCTTACCGATCTCAAATTTTCCTATTTCTCTTTAACAACATCAAGCGAGTTACTCGAAAATTCATTACCTTTCCCCTTTCGATTCTCAAATTCCAAATCCCCATCAACCAGAAATTTTGATTTACTATGCAAATGTGAGTCAATTTTATAGAGTTTCACGTGTTCCTAGAATTAGATAGATTTCCGGCTTTTTACGACCCTTTACGACCCTTTTTTTGGACATTTTGAGTACTTTGAGTCATTGCTTTTTTTGCAGCAAAAAGTCTAATATTTTTGACTTTTTCCAAGATTGTATGACTTTTTTTGATTACTAAACTTTGCATTAAACACTAAATTTGGTGAATCCAGGTGTACTTTGTGCTTAAATCTGTAAATGCACTCTTTCTGGTGCACTGAATTCTTCGTTTTCACCCAGCAATGATCCTTCTCGGGGATCGAACTTGCGAGGATTTCCCTCTGGGATTTGCGACGTTTACCAGTTGGCCATCGGGTGCTCGGAGACGAACCCTTTCTAGTGCACTCAATGTGAAGATTTCTCTAGTTACTTGAGAGTTGCTCCTTGAGAAAATGAAGAATTAAGTACACTAGAAAGGGTGCGTTTACAGATTTGAGCACAAAGAGCACAGAGCAGGGTTTTTATCGATTATCATTTTTGGAAATGGGGCAAATTTAGAAATGAATTCAAATCTTGACAAAAATACGGCCAAAAATACCGACTAAGGTCATAAATCGATTTTTGATAGAATTTCTTTAGCTATAAGATTTAGATATAAAGATTTAGCTATAGGATTTAGCTATAAGGATTTAGCTATAATGATTTAGCTATAAGATTTAGCTATAATGATTTAGCTATAAGATTTAGATATAAAGATTTAGCTATAAAGATTTAGCTATAAGGATTTAGCTATAAGATTTAGCTATAGGATTTCAGCTTATAAATCTACCTAAGGCAATAAAAGAATTCCCCATTCATTTCTTTTTTTTGCTTGAAAAGAAAATCATAATCAAGATCGTCCCAATTACGCAAGAATCAAGAAATGTCACACTGAGGCACCACCAATTTATGACCACATAATGATCGCGAGAAAGAGATTAGCGAAAATCTGCTTATCCACATGGGGGATCGAACTTGCGAGCATTTCACTCGTCAGTCGAACACTGGCGACGTTTACCAATCGACCATCGAGTGCTTGGAAACGCATCCCTTCTAGCGCACGGAATGTCAAGATTTTCTCTAGTCGTTTCTTGAGATTTGCACCCTGTTCGAGTGCTCAATGCCTCAATGAACAGATGCCAATTTGGAGTCTCAAACAAGTCACTAACTATAAGTACCGTATGTTGTTTACGATAGTGAACGATCTAGATAGATATTGAACGATCTAGATGGTTATTGAACGGTCTAGATGGTTATTGAACGGTCTAAATAGATATTGAACGATCTAGATAGCTAAATAGATCTAAATAGCTAGATAGCTTTTTTTAGATATTCGTTAAAATCCAAGTAAGAACCTTTGGAAAAATTTATGAGCCCACTTTTCACTAATCAAATTTCTAACAAAGCTTTTTAAAAAATTCTAGTAGTCCTTGAGAAAATGGGGAATTCAAATTGCAATTCAAAGTTCCAAAATTTCTATTCGTTTTTGGAAGAGGGTGGGCCGTTTGATGGGAAGAGAAGGAGTAGGGTAGGGTAGGGTAGGGTAGGCCCCGCCTCCACCCCTCCACCGCATCATCCCTTCACTCCTTCACCCCTCCACCCCTTCATCCCTCTACCCCTCCCCGCCCATCCTCTAGTTCTCAAATCAACCCAAGTAAGACGTAAATATTCTTATTGTGCTCTCAATTTGATAAAATTTGATAAAATTTGATAAAATTTTCCTTGTCCCTGGAATTTGCTCAATTTTGCCCCATTTTTGCCATTTGTGCCATTTTAGGCGTTTTTTACAATAGATAAAGCTTTGACTTATGACCTTAATGGCCGTCTCCCACCACCCCTCTAAACCAAGCCTGCTATCCAAGCCTATTGCCAAATATCGTACACCCTAGTGACTAGAAAGTACTGTATATGGCTCACACTTAATCACAACCTAGTAAAGTTCTCGTTCAGCTCAAAATATCAGCTATTACAAGCATATCCAGTTTTTTGGGTTTATTGCAGATTAAAGTTTATCCAGAAATTAGCCATAAATTTAATCAATTTCTAATCTCGATTGAAACATTTCCTTGAACTCCCCCACTCACTAAGTGATCAATCATCAATGTGTCACTATTTTATTCACTTTTCCCCTATCTCTTTTCACCTTACACATGTTTTTCAGATCTCAAATTGGTTCAGTTTATGAAAACAAATCGATAAAAGAAATAAATTGATGTTTTTGAATTAATGAATTGAATCTATCTTTTTATTTGTTTAGTTTTAGGTTCAAGTAAAGCCTAAAGATTGTTCTGTTCTCTTCTGGAATTTTTCAGTCCTGTTCTGTTCTATTCTATTCTGGAACTGTTCTGGAACGGTTCTGTTCTGTTCTATTCTATTCTGTTCTGGAATTGTTCTATTCTGTTCAGGAAATGTTCTGTTCAGCAACTGTACTGTTCTGTCCTATTCTGTTCAGCAACTGTACTGTTCTCTTCTCTTCTCTTCTCTTCTCTTCTCTTCTCTTCTCTTCTCTTCTCTTCTCTTCTCTTCTCTTCTCTTCTCTTCTAAAACTGTTCAAGATTTTAACTTAAATAACTCGAATCCTAAACCTTTAATCTTTCATTGCTTAGGATAGGATTTAGATTGGATCTTTCCAGTTAACGGGGCGGAGGATACAGTGAAGATCGAAAGGGGAAAGGTTTTTTCGAAAAATCGAAAGATTTTTTGATCAACTTGCAGCCCGATTTTAAATAGGTTTTTGTTAATAACTTTTGATAAAACAAATATATTTTGAAAGCTGACGTTCTAAGCTATCTAAATCTTATTAAAACTTTCTGATCTGACAAGTGTAAGGTGTCTAAAAATCAGCTGGAAGTAGGCTAAAAAACTGATCGCCTTCCTCGGATCGGAAAGATCTTTTAGATTATCTTAATCAAAGAGAATTATATAGAAAGTGTTGTTTAACCACAATAGTACAGAGCTTACAGTATTAGTCTTACAGTAAACCAGTTATCTTACAGTAAACTAGTTAACCGGAAGTCAAAAACGTATCTCTTTCCACAAGAATAGGCGTAATCCATCGAAAAGTGTGAATTGACTTTTGTTTGCCAAAATTTGATCTTTAGGGTCTTAGGCTGGCCAAAAAAGGCCAAAAAAGGTGACCAGATGTCCCCAAGAAGAAAGGGAATCCTTTTCTTCACTAAAGACTCCATGTTTGGGTACTCTTATATCCAAAAAAGACAGTCACTCAATGATCGATGACAGATTATCCCAATATCTGTTTTCTTTTCTCTTTTCTTTACCCTTTTCTCCATATCCAATCCCTTTGACAAACAGATCCATGACTTCTGTCATCATTTTGGATGTCTGTTTAAGCTATTGATCGTTTTTGACAACTTTAGACGTCTTTAGAAAAGAATTATTATTGAATTTGAAGATTCGAAACTATTGAAGCGATTTTTGCTGTTTTCTACTGTCAGATACTTTGGTTAAAGAATTAATCTTTTAAAAGACAGTTATTCAAACGTAGTACAAACAATACAAAAGCACAACTTCTTTTTAAATAAGAAAAACGATCTACAGAAAAAAGTAATCAGAAAAGATGCCGAGAAAAAATTGCCCGCTAGGCAGCCCCCGGGATCGAACCCGACCCTCGAACCCCCGACCCGATCAAGACACAAGACTCTTAGTCACTCGGCCACGGAGACCATAACGCCCCTTCGCTTAACTCGGCTTTTGACTTCAAAACCTCGATTTTGTTCACTGGCAACGCGATCTTCCTTATAAGAGGGCGTTACGCCGGGCAGCAACCCAACCAGCGGTGGCCTAGGGGATAGTGTGCTAGACTGGAAATCTGGTAACATTCGTGGGTTCAATTCCGCTTGCCGCCAAAGTTTCAAAAAAATTTGAGAAACAAAATTATTTTTTCAATGACTGTCTTTCATCTAACTTTTGAATATTCAAATTTGAATTTGAATTTGACTTTGGCTTTACTTTACTTTACTTTGAATGACTTTACTTTACTTTGAATGACTTTACTTTACTTTGAATTTGACTTTAAATATTTCAGGATGAAACCAAGATGGAACATTGCTGTAATTTCTGACCTTTTTCTATTATTCTCCATCGTATTGATCTCAACGATTAGTGGATGTCAAATCGGATGTCGTTGTCCGAATCGAGAGACCGCTGATTGCTCGGGGTTAGTTCTTGAGAAATAGTCTTTAAAAACGAGATTTTTCCAGATCCGGCTTCCGAACGGTTCCCATTTTACTCGATCCACGAACAACAAAACTCAGTTTGGACAATAATCGGATACAGAAAATAACGGCCGACGAGCTAAGCATCTATCCAGGTTTGAGAAAGAAAAATAGCTATTATATCTATTGTATCTATTACGTTCGATCTAGAAAACGGACGTCCTATCTAGACTGATTCTAGATCGGACGACTAGATCTAGACTGATCTAGACTGATCTAGACTAATCTAGACTGATCTAGACTAATCTAGACTGATCTAAACTGATCTAGACTAGATCTAGACTGATCTTGACTAATCTAGACTCATCCAGACTAATCTAGACTAGATCTAGACTGATCTAGACTGACCTAGACTAATCTAGACTAGATCTAGACTAATCTAGACGTCCGCTCCAGAAATCCGACGATCGGACGTCCGATCTAGAGTGAAGTGAGGTCAAACGTTCAATCTAGAATCAAGCCGACTCTAGAATCCGATCTAGGCGTCCGATCTAGACGCCTGATCTAGACGTCGGACGTCTAGAATCAAGCCGATCACTCTAAATCAAAAATCCGATCCAGACTTGATTCTAGACGTCCGGCGTCTAGATCGGACGTCTAGATCTAGGTCTAGATCGGATTCTAGAGTCGGCTTGATTCTAGATTGGACGTTTGACCTCACTTCACTCTAGAACGGACTTCCGATCTAGAATCAGTCTAGGTCGAACGGATTTCTAGATCGGACTTAGCATATCTATTATATTATATCTATTACATCTATTTTCAATTTATAATTAGAAGATTTTATCTCTTTTTCCCTCCTATTGTCTCTTATCTTCCCCAATCTCACCCCATTTAGGCACTTTTTGACACTTTTTAGCCCTTTTCTACGAATTTTTGATACGTTTTATCCAATTAGCAAATTGCAAATTTTTGCGCTAATTTGGTGCAAAAACTTGGGAAATTCGATGAAGATAATTGCCTTGATGGAGTTAAGAAGTTAGTTAAGCGAATTTTAGCTAAACAAAATCGTTGAATCGATGGATTGACCTTAGATTTAGTGAGAAATTCGCTTATCTTAACTCTTGTGTTCTCTTGTGTTCTCTTGGGTTCTCTTGTGTTCTCTTGTGTTCTCTTGCCTCCTCTTGCGCTCTCTTGTTCTCGATCTTACATCTCACGAATCTGATCTAATCTATGTTCAATTCTAACATTAAGATTTGGGAAAATCTCTTGATCGATATCATCACTTTTATGCCAAAACCGGATCTGATTGTAAAACGGATCCAACTGGTTGAATGAGGCAATCTCACCAATTCCCCCACCCATTCCATGTCCTCATTTCTTTTCTCTATTCCTTTCTTGATCGTCTCTCGATTCTGACTCTAGATTAGCTGCTATAAAAGATTTAACACCCCTTGGCGAGAGAGAGGAATGAAAAGAATGACCTTCCTTCATTATTGTGACATTATTGTGACTTCCTTCATTATGGGGATCATTGTGACTCTCCTGGACTCCTCTCGAACTAGAACTAGAACTAGAACTAGAACTAGAACCAGAACTAGAACTAGAACTAGAACTAGAATATGTTCTAAAAATCTATATTATATATTCTAAAGATCTAAAGAAATGTTTTAACGATGTAAAGATGAAACTAGAATCTATTTTTAAGCAACTCAGTAGGATAGAGAGACAAAAACCATATAGAAAGATGAAAATTTGAGAAATTGATGATCGAAGATTGACCATGAACAATGGTAATCAATGTCTAGGCTCTATTCCTTCAAACAACCAATTTCTAGGCTCTGTCCCTTCAAACAATCAATTTCTAGGCTCTATTCCTTCAAACAATCAATTTCTAAAGTCTATTTCTCCAAATTCTTATCTAAATTCAGATTTAGACTAAATTTAAAGTTTGTTTTTGAATTTTTTGAATTTTATTTGCAAATCTAAACCCTTTATTCCCTCTGGTTCACTGGAGAAATCGGAAGTGGTTTTAGTGAGGGGAAAAGAGGGGAAAAGAGGAAAACATTAAGCCTTAAGCCTCAAATAAATCAAAAGCACAACTCCGACATAAAGAAGTGAATGAGGAAAGGATTTTGATAGACAACAATCCATCAAAACATGGCCATGACTAGTAGAGTAGAAGTAGGAGAAGTAGGAGAAGTATTTAGAGTAGGAGAAGAACACTTTAGTTGATGATCGAGTGGAAATCTCGTAATAATATTTGCATAATTTTTAGTTTATTAGGCTTAGCATTCTGAATAGTTTTGCTATCTAATATTTAGTTTTTTTAAAAAGCAAAAGTCAGAACACCGCTGGGATTCGAACCAGGACCGTGCGGGTTCTAGCCAAGCGCGCTCCCGACTGCACCACGGCGACGACAGTGGGCATGGCGATTTTTCTGGTTAGATGTTTTGGGGCTTAGGCGTGACGGCGACAAGACGGCGCTTCAAAATGGTACCCTGAAACATCTAGCCAGAAAAATCTCACGGGCATTTGTTGTAGCCGTGGCGCAGTCGGGAGGTCGCCGGTCTACAACCCGCAGGACCCGGGTTCGAGCCCGTTAGTGTCACTCAATGTTTGCTTTTTATTTTAAATTCAATTTTGACTTTCTTATTGAACTACAAACGGGTTTTTCCAACGTTAGACGGGTATTATTAGACGTTCAATTCTTCAATTCTTCAATTCTCCAATTCTTCAATTCTTCAATTCCTCAATTCTTCAATTCCTCAATTCCTGAATTCCTCAATTCTTTAACTCTTCAATTCCTCAATTCTTCAACTCTTCATTTCTTCATTTCTTCATTTCTTCAATTCTTCTTCATACAAAACATCAACCAATTGAATTAAGCAAAAAAATTTGAAATTTCGCCTCTTTTTACCGGCAGATGTTCGCAGCGGGATTCAAAAATCTGCCTCTCTACAGAAAAATCGAAAATGAAAGGGAAAAAAAAGGCAAATCTTTTCCTTTCTCTTTTCCTTCTCTCACTCGAGAACATCGGTCCTTAATAATTATATTTCTGATAGAAAATAAAGAGCTACAGTTGGCCGATTACGTAAATTTCAGGGGGCACTCATTACCCATTACTCGTTACCCTTTTTTGTCTATTCAAAAGCGGTTTCTTTTGTAGTCGTTTTTAAGAAAAGATTGATGGGTGCTTTGACCTAGAAATGGAAGAGAAATGGAAGAGGAATGGAAGAGGAATGGAAAAGAAATGGAAGAGAAATGGAAGAGTGTTCGCATTGAGGTGTGAATCGCCAAAAGAGTGAGACAAAAAGATGGGTAAGATGACTGGAATTGAAGTAAAGAGCTACTGAACTACTGAAGTAAAGAGCTACTGAAGTACTGAAGTAAAGAGCTACTGAAGTACTGAAGTAAAGAGCTACTGAACTACTGAAGTAAAGAGCTACTGAAGTAAAGAGCTATTGAAGCAAAGAGCTACTGAAGTAAAGAGCTACTGAAGTAAAGAATTGAAGTAAAGAGCAATTTTCGTGCCACTAGCATTTACCAGTCAACTACGGAGCACACTTTGAGCTCTCGAAGCTCTGAGAACGTCACACCGAGCTCTCGAAAAGAATCTCCTAGGGCACAATAGGAAGACGCAGCTCGACCAAGGCCTAAGAAGTATGGACATGCGTCAGCTCTCGGGACTCAGAGATTTAGTGGAAGTGATCGGGACTCAGAGATCCAGTGGAAGTGATAAATCTACTCTAAATCTACTCTAAATCTACTCTAAATCTACTCTAAATCAATTCTCAATCCCCTAGCCCTCAGAATGATTTGTTGAGCTGAATTTGGACTCTATTAACTACGATATGCATTACCTATTCCCAAAATCTCAAGGGATTTCCCCTCCAAACAAATTTGAAGAGTGGAAGCATGTGAATTCGAGCATTCGATGACTCAATGAGGCTCTCGATTTCAAATTACCCGCTCTCTCGCTTTCGTGATGAGATGAGTGGCGTGGATGGGCTCGATTAGCGCTCAAAGGGGAATGGATCGGTTATTCGTGTACCCTTTTGGGTCCACAGGGTCCAGGAAGCCCGGAGCCCGTGACACAACGAGCTGGACTCTCCCAAAGGTTCTGCTGTTCTGCAGCACAACGAACAAATTCCAATTTCGATAAAACAAAAATCTGAATGCAACAAGTTTTAGTGTGCATTCCAGATAAGCTGAAATCAAAATACTTTTGAAATTGGATGCTTCAAAAAGAAGCTGAACTCTCCCAAAGGTTCTGCGGTCATAAATCGAGTTCAATTTCGATTTTGTTTCACAGGGCTCAAGTACCCGGTCACCCAGAGGTCCGGGAGCACTTTTAGTCCCTATTGGAATCTTTCCTGAATCAAGGGACCCTTTAAACTCTTTTGCTCACTGGCTCCTAGGCTCTTTTGCTCCTCTTTTAGGTCTTGTACCCTTCTGAGAGCTCTGGAGTTCTCTTTGACTCATTTCCCTGTGCCCTGGAACTTCTTTGAACCCTTACTATTAGGATCTTGGAGTCCCTTGTGTTTTTCTAGGCCCTACTGGGAGCTCTAGGCCCTGGGACTTGTCCATTACCCTAAACTCGATTACCCCGTTCTTGAGCGCTTCATCGCCTATCTTGGGGATCAACTTGTAAATTAGATGTCTATGTTATATCCGATTTAGATTCAACAATAGTTTTAGCAATTGTTGGTAAATCTTTTTCATATTTTCAAAAGTTTTTAATGCAATTTGGGGATGATAAAACAAAGGCAGAAAAGATGAAGGCAAGGACAAGAACAGAAACTAGTCTTGGTCTAATTTCTAGCCAATCAGGGACACAAAATTGGCTAAAAGATTGGCCAAAAGAAGCGCTTATTGGCTAAAAAATTAACCTGTAAACTTACTGGTTAAATATCCCGGCCTCTGGCGATCTTACCGATTAAATATCTCAATCAAACGATCTGGTGCCCAATAGGTGCCCAATAGGTGCCCAACTTTGGTGCCCAATAGGTGCCTAGTAGGTGCCCAACTTTGGTGCCTAATAGGTGCCTAATAGGTGCCCAACTTTGGTGCCCAATAGGTGCCTAGTAGGTGCCCAACTTTGGTGCCCAATAGGTGCCCAATAGGTGCCCAACTTTGGTGCCCAATAGATGCCTAGTAGGTGCCCAACTTTGGTGCCCAATAGGTGCCTAATAGGTGCCAAACTTTAAAGCTGAATTTCTCAGTGATCCGTGGGACTTTCGCCCCTTTTAAATGACGCATTTACAAGTCAGAATTTGATGGGGAATCCAATGGTACCATTCGTAGATCGATTCAAAATCTAGAAGTATGATTTTGAAGCCTTTTCCCAAACTCCATCAGATCCCTATCATCTAATCAAACGGAAATCGGAGCGCTTTTTCAGCGCAGCGCATCGGCAAATTTCATTATTCCATTGTCTTCAAATCGTAATTATGATCATCTCATCGGGGAATTGGCGGCGAAAATGAAAGAGAAATGAGATGACACCCATACTTGAGATGAGAGACGAGTGAAGGACCGTGTTGACCCCTGAAAAGATCTATTCACGAAAAAAATAAGAAAGAATAAAGAGAAAGAATCATTCAAAAGGATTCACACTTCTCACACCCTTTCATTGCTCTTGATCATGCTGTGAAGAAGAAATGCGCAAGTTGCACCGTTTAGGAAGTTTAGGAACCCTTTTTTTTTGCCTAAAATACAATACAGCACAAACCGATCTGTCTTCCAGAGTGTGCTTTAAGCTTAAACTTTTAAACACAGCCTTTCTGGTAGACTTTTTGTTGAAATAAGAAGAGGTTTGGGCGATCTTGCTGGTTTTTCCGCAGCAAAGCCGACTTTTTTTGCCGACTTTCTTAAAAAAAGATTGAGATTTTTCAAATCTTATTTAACAGGTCAAACCGCCCGAGTCGATTACAGATTGTCCCAAAAAATCAGATCGAAATTCCTATTAGATGAAGAGAATGAACAAACAGAGAAACTTTGGATTATAAAGTAGACAAGATGTAGATGTAAAGTAAACGCTGCCGAAATTGGCCGTCATGGCGTTCAAAGAAGTGTTTTTCGGAAGTTTTCCAATAAAAGCAGAAAATCTGACGCCAAGAGGAATTGAACCCGCGAGCCCAGGTTTTCGAGTCTAGCACACTATCCCCGAGACCACGGCTGCTCTTGGTTTCCATTGGCGAGACGCCCCCTTATAGGTGAGGTGTCAAAATCGAGGTTTTGAAATTGAACAAAATCGTGGTTTTGAATTAAAAAGCCGAGTTCAGGGGGACGGTTTCATGGTGGCTGTGGCCGAGTGGATAAGAGCCTAGTCTCTAAGTCAAGTTGGATTGATTTTCGAGGGTCGAGGATCGGGTTCGATCCCGGCAGCTGGTTCTTTTTTCTGTCAAGGGGTTTTTCTTATCTAACCTTTTGGAAAGGTTATGTTTGTATTGTTTGTACAACATTATGTGAATGTCTTCTTTGTAAATGTATTCTATATTCTTTAAATTCTATTCTTTACTCTTTAAATTCTATTCTATACTGTTTAAATCGCGTAATCGTTTTTCCCAATCGTTCGAGAACACAGTAAATTCATGCTTTTCGGCTCCCTTAACTTGAGAAATCTCTCCCAATGGGATAATTTGTTTCTTCGAGGGTTTCCGAGACAAATTTCGTGCGCTCCCCTTTACAGAAAAGTCACCACAAAATGGGGGACACGTCAGAAATTCATTTGTGCTTAAAATGTACCTTAAAATTACGTTTAAACCATCATAAACCAACTAGAAATGGGAAAAACTCCAAGCCGAACCTAATTCCACCATTTTCTCGGCCATTTCTTGACCGATTCTTGACCGATTTCTCTGAAATTCTTTGAATTTCTCTGAATTCTGAAGTCTCTGAATGGCAATTTCTATTCGTAAGCGATTGTAGCAAGCTTTGCAGCAAGCTTTGTAGCAAAATTTGTAGCTAACTTTGCAGCAAACTTTGTAGCAAGACTTCAGAGCAATCGTTCAAGACAAGAGAAAACGAAGGGTGGAATTAGACTTGGAATTTTCTTTGGCTTTGAAGAAAAACAGACTTGGAATTTCCGCCCACCAAAACAACAAAATCTATATTAATTTTCTTTGCAGGTCTCCTCTCCTTATCCCTCTCGAATAACTCGATCGTTCATCTCTCAAATGAAGTCTTCTCATCACTTTCCTTTCTCGAAACACTCGACTTATCAGCCAACAAAATTCTCACCCTACCACCGAAAGTCTTTGGAAAACTCGGGAAGTTGAAGGTTTGTTTTTCTCATTGTTTTCTCATTGTTTTCTCATTATTCGACAGTTTATCAATATTTTTAGACAATATTTACAATCAATTTTACAATCTTTTACCTATAAATCTTATCTATAAATACTAAATACTAAATCTTGTAGTAATCAGTGGAAAAGACAAAGTTCTGGTCACTTTTTATTGTAAAGCACTTCTAGAGCTTTTAAAGCACTTCTAGAGCTTGTAAAGCACTTCTAGAGCTTTTAAAGCACTTCTAGAGCACTTCTAGAGCTTGTAAAGCACTTTTAGAGCTTAGAATTCTTTTTCCTGTGGAATTTGATGCAATTTGATGCACTGGAAAGGGTTCTAGTTAACCAAAACAAGCTTTAGCTTTCTT
This sequence comes from Mesorhabditis belari, assembly GCA_958450365.1. Lineage (NCBI taxonomy): Eukaryota > Metazoa > Nematoda > Chromadorea > Rhabditida > Rhabditidae > Mesorhabditis > Mesorhabditis belari. The sequence goes on from CAUEEP010000939.1 coordinate 661,357, forward strand.
TTCGTTAACTAGAACCTTTTTGGAGCTAAACCATAAAGCTTTAGCTCCAAAAATGAACACTCAAAAGGGGCAAAATTTGCATAATAAAATTGAATCTTCTTGAGAGAATGGGTGACAAGATGACAGCTTTAGAAAAGAGAAATGAACATCCTAAAAAGGGGAAAAGAGCCAGCAATTAGTCTTCTCGGTGTATTGTATTCTTAGGGATGGGGGTTGAGTCAAAAATTGGCCTTATTTTTCTCTAGCAAATTGCGTTTTGGGCACAAAATGAGTTTTGATGGCTTAGGAAAATCCTAATGAACATCTGGATGGGGAAAACTTTTAAACAACATGCACTTTAACTATTACAGGGTGACCAGAAATAACGTTGCGGCCTAATTTAGCCTATTTTTTTAAAAATCCAAAAAGATTTTGTAACAGAAACAATTTTTTTATTAACAACATGATATAAAGAGAGCATAAAATCTACTTTTCTTCAAAGTGGCCACCTTTGGCTCCGATGCAGAGCCTCAAACGCTTGATGAAATTTTCGGCGATGGACCGCAGTTCGGCCGGAGTGATTATATATATATATATATATTCATACTTTATTCAGGACATGAAATAAAGCGTAATCAGTCAGACAATACACAAATCTACACATAAATACATAGAGAAAGATGAGATATTTTACTCGGCGATGTGGAGGCGGGGAGAAAAGAAGATAGATAGAAGATAGGCTTCTTGCTTTAATAACCTCAAGCCATGAATGGGCCAACCCAGTGGAAGAGTGAACTCCGCTAGAGAAGGGATCTCTAGTCAGCTCTAGAGAAGAGACCTCTAGTCTGGGCGCACGGGCTAGGGAAGAGAACCCTAGGGGGGCCGAACCCCACACCCTCAGTTTGGAAGTGAGAACTTAACCAATACACCATGAGGGCCCCCCATTAGATAGATCTTTCCGCTAGAGTTCCGTTATAGAGAGAGTCAACTGTTGTAGAAACAAAGTTTGGAAAAAAAAGGGAAAAATGGCGCTGACCGGGATGTACCCCAAGACTGAGGGGCGAGGCCTCTACCAGTTGACGTTGATTTTGATTCCTGAGTCAATTGGGCTAATTAAGCCTAAGTTTGAACTTGTAAAGCTCTAGCAACTTATATTGTAATCTAATTGATTGTAGGATTTAAAGAAAAGCTTGAGATTAGTACTTTTCTAGATTTCTGGTTTATCTAAAAATCTATATTTTTACAGCTTTTCTCTGGCGCCTATTTGGATTCTTGGGCCAACTGGGGCCAACTGGGCCAACTGGGAGTTTGGCTGAAGTCCAAGTTTAGCTATCCGAAGTCTAAGTTTGGCTATTGGATAGATTTGGATAGATTTGGATAGATTTGAAATCTAAAGCGATCAATGTTGTTTTTCCGAACTCCTGAGCCATTCTCTAAAACTCATAAAGTGTCTAACCTAATAGATTCATCATAAAATGTCCCTCCCTCCATAAATCCACTTATATTTCATAGAATGGAGCTGTCAACAGGCAGATGCTCTTCTTTTGTCTTTTCTCGATATTCAATGAATTGTTTCTAGGACAGAGATTACGATAATTCACCAGAGAAACAAGAGAGACAAGAGAAAAAGCAACAAGAGAAAAAACAAAGGAAAAAATAGGGAAAAAAGCAGAACTTCGGGATTTTCTGCTGAACTTTCGGGAAGACTGAGAAGATTGGCTTGCGAAGACACACTTTTTGCGATTTTTCAACCTTTATACAAAAGTTTAGGCTTTTTTTTTTGGTACTTAGGGCTTAGTTGGTCAAAACATTTCTCATCTTACATACTATTGGGTTTTTATTTTTAAAATTGTTTTTTATAAATTTTTTTTTTAAAAAAAAAAAAAAAAATTTTTTTAAATTTTTTAAAAAAAAAAAAAAAAAAAAAATTTTTATATATTTTTAAAAAAAAAAATTTTTTATATATAAAAAATTTTTAAAAAAAAAAAAATAAAAACAAAAAAAAAAAATTAAAAAAAATATTAAAAAAAAAAAAAAAAAAAAAAAAAAACCCACCTTTTTTTTTTTTTTTTTTTTTTTTTTTTTTAAAAAAAAAACCAAAAAAAAAAAAAAAAAAAAAAAAAAAAAAAAAAAAAAAAAAAATTTTTAAAAAAAAAAAAAAAAAAAAATATATTTTTTTTTTTTTTTTAAAATATAAAAAAAAAAAAAAAAAAAAAAAGAAAAACCAAAAAAAAAAAAACAAATAGTTTCAGCAAAACTTTCAATCTTTTGCATTTTCAGCCTTTTGCAATTTCAATCTTTTCAATTTGTAAGCTTCAATGTAATCTAAATCTAAATCGCAATCTAAATACAGCATAGATTTGATTACGGTATATTATGATGGATAAATTAAGGGCTAGCCTATTCTCTAAAATCTTTAAAGCTGATCTTTAACGCTAAACATTAGCGCAAATCACTAACCTGCTTCCACATTTTTACTGAGGCAGAAGTGCAGTTGTCGTAGCCGATGATACTGGGGGGGGTCGGGGGGACCCATGGAGTCGAACCACGACTAACCCGCGCCGACGTTGCTCAACTTGGCAGATCGGACGGGGTCGACCACAGACCCTTCCCTTTCTGGTCGTACAGTCGCGTAGTCCCCACGTACAGTCGCGTAGTTGCAAAAGTTTTTTAGTATTTCCTTTTTTGCAAAGCACCCGTACTTTCAAAAAATGCGTCTTTGGTGTCAAAAAAATAGCTGAAATTCAGGGCTATTTTTTGATACCTAAGCGCGCATTGTAGCATAAACCAGTGTCGAGAAAAACTCGTTCAAAGCTAGACTACACAACACTCCGCACCGTCATTATGGGGGTGGGGTCCAATTACAGTATTTACGGTAATCTCTAAAGCTAATCTCTAAAGCTAATCTTTAAATCTAACCTTTAAAAACTTATCTAAAGTATAACGGCTATCCTATCCGGCTATCCAGCCAAAATCATCACTTTTTAGCACCTTGACCTCTCCAGAAACGGAGTCCAACTCTCAGCCGACATTCTCCACGGATTGCATTCCTTAGAGGAGTTGAAATTGTCGGCGAATGGCCTTTCCTATCTACCACCATCGGTTTTCAGGTAAACACCGATGCAAGCTTTGTGCTCAAATGTAAACATTGTACTCAAATGTAAACACACTCCTCTTTAAAGCTAATCTTCTCGAACTGGATTCTGTTTTCTAGTGATAGCAATCTTTTTTTACAAGAAAATGAGGAATTCAATGCGCTAGGAAGGGTGTTTTTACAAAAGCTTTAGCTGAAACTAACTTTAGCTAAGCTCTAAACACTTAAACAAACGATTTCAGACATTCGCCGTCTCTTTGCCGTCTCAATCTCGACTCGAATCGTCTCATCGATTTGCCAAGAAGTGTTCTCTCATCAATTCCGAAGCTAAAATCCCTAGATGCTCACTCGAATTTGTTATCCAATGTAAAGATTCGAGATTTTGATTCCTAGAACTCGATTTTAGCTTGAATCTGGGACTTTTGGTGATCTCTCGTCGTTGGAAGCGCTCGATTTGTCTGATAATATGATCGCCAATATCGATGATGGTGGATTGACCGGATTGGACGCGCTTTTGCTTTTAAATCTCACGAATAATCAGGTGGATAAGGAAAATTGTTTAAATAGCACAAAATGATAGGAAACTACTGAAAATTTTCAATAAATTCTGACGGAATTTGCGTTATTCACTAAGTTTAGCTAGTGTTTAGGCTTGAATGGCTTGGCTTGGCTTAGGCTTGGCTTGGCTTGGCTTGGCTTGGCTTGGCTTGGCTTGGCTTGGCTTGGCTTGGCTTGGCTTGGCTTGGCTTGGCTTGGCTTGGCTTGGCTTGGCTTGGCTTAAACAATGGCAGAATTTGTAGCAATAATACAACAAAAGGCAAACATTTGAGCATAGTGACGCCCAAGACAGTGCAAAAAGAATAGCTGAAAAAGGGCTGTTGATTGGCAACCGATTCCAGATGATTTCATTGGGTAAATAGGCGATATTGATAAAATCAATAAGATAATTGGTAATTCTGGATGTCACACTAGGTTTTGGGACGGTTTTTGTGTTTGCTTTGTTGCGAGAAAAAGAGCTGCAAATTTGTAAATTTGTCCCGGGAGGTTTTCGGGGGTAAATAGGCGATATTGATAAAGTTAATGAGGTAAGTGGTAATTCTGGATGTCACACTAGATTTTGGAATGGTTTTCGTGCCATATCAATTCCATATCAATTCCATATCAATACCAAGTATAGCTTCAATATCAATTCTTCAGCTTGTGCGTCTACCTGGCAACACCTGGCCTCTACCCAATCTCCGAACGCTCGACCTCAGCGGGAATCTCTTTGTCGCTCTCGAAACGGCCTCTTTCGACAATTTGCCATCACTACAAAATCTCAATCTGTCAATGTCGAGGAATTTGAAAAGCATTCATGTAAGTCTTGGAAATGTACTTTATATACTTGATGTACTTGCTGTACTTTACTTCTCGATGTACTTTACTGTCTTGCAAAAAGTATTCAACGAAAGTACAATAGATTCATTACCATTTCAAAAACCCATAAATTACTCTGGCTAAACAATAGCCATAAGAAGGGGACAAATTCAGGGACAATGATTTACGAAGGGGCTCTCAAATCCTTGAACTGGATAAAGAGGATAAGCTCTCATTCACGCCAAAAGGAGCAAAAGGACAAAAGGACCAAAAGACAATATATTCAGCCACACTAAGAACCCCAGCTCCGTTCGTATGCAAATTAGATGGCCCAACCCTTCACATGATTGATCACTAGGGGAATCTCGGCCACTTTGCGTCCTGAAATCATAAAAGATATGAAATATGTTCCCTAAACTTTCCCTAAACTTACTAAACAAACAAATGGGGGGTTAAGCAAGTTTACTAGACAAAACAATCTCAAAATTTCACCCATGAAGCTTTGAGCCTGGCTTCAACTTAAGGCCTACTTATGGCCAACTTAAGGCCAACTTATAGCCAACTTAAGGCCAACTTATAGCCAACTTAAGGCCAACTTATAGCCAACTTAAGGCCAACTTATAGCCAACTTAAGGCCAACTTATAGCCAACTTAAGGCCAACTTATAGCCAACTTAAGGCCTACTTATAGCCAACTTAAGGCCTACTTAAGCCCTACATAAAGCCTACATTAGATTTTTAAAAAATATGATTCTCATATTACCCACTAACACTTTCCAATTTCAGATGTCCGCTTTTGTCTCTCTGAACTCACTGCGATGGCTCTCGATGTCGAACTCACAACTCGCCTCCATCTCAAACACCGCTTTCGCCCCGCCACCACTCCTCAATCATCTAGATCTATCGAATAACCAAGTAAGTGCCATAAAGTTGAACTGGAGTTGAACTGGAGTGGAGTTTGGTTCTGGAGGGACGTCTGGAGTTGAACTGGAGCACTTGTGTTCAATTTTATCTTAACGGGAAATAGTGTGATGTTAAGCACAGTATTTTTAGTGCTAGATCTAGACCATATTTTCAGCTCTATTCCCTGCCATCAGCGGCTCTACCCTGGCAACGAATTCGCTCGCTAAACCTCGCCGGCAACCCCTGGGAATGTGATTGTGCGTTACGGGAGATGGAGCTGAAAGGAGCCAATGCGGTGAGTGATTTGCAAGTATCTTCCTGGACTAGATAAGGCAAAGCCAAGTAAACCCGATCAAATCTTACATCGGATTCAATCCAAAGGACGTCCGAACCAGGTTTGGAATTGATAAAGATCGATAAAGATCGATAAAGAATCGATAAAGATCGATAAAGATCGATAAAGATCGATAAAGAACGATATAATTCGTCAAAAACATTTCTAATATGTTATTTCTGATGATTTATAGTGCTATAGTGTTAATCTATAGTGTTAACTCGGTTAAAATCTGTGTAGAACCAAGCTAGGAGGTGGCTGAAAGCTGAAAGCTTTCTCTGAAAATATGTAGATTCTCAAATTACCAGAAAACCATAGTAAATGGCATGTACATGTTAAATTTGAATTTAAACATCAGCTACAAGATTTAGATCTGTTCTGGCCCTCAATCCCAAGCGGCTATGCCCGTCTCCACCCTTTCTCCTTGTTCTCCATTGCGCGGTCTCGTTCTCCCTCTCCTACTCGGCATTCTCGTCTTACTCTTGGCCATTGTCACTCTATTGTTAGCTGTTCGTCGGCCAAGACCGAGAAAGCATTCGGATCCGTTGTTGCAGGTAAATCTCTAGAACTTGAACTGAACTAGAACTGAACTAGAACTCCAGCTTTCTCCAGCAATGCGAAACTTTCAACTAGATGCAACTGCAACTAGATTTAAGATTTAAGACTTGCCTCGCAGGACTGTTTTTGAGTTTTGAGTTTAGTTTTAAAGAGCAATTGTCACCAATTGTCATCAAAGATCATGATTTTCAACCTTTCAGACATCATCATCGCTTTTCGTCTCTCAGGACAAGTACGGCTTCGATCGGCCATTCATCTCACCTCCATCAAGCGCCTCTCCGCACTCACCACACTCACCACAATCACAAGTGAGTTACAAGTTGCCAAACTTTGAACAACACTTTGGTGCTTATGGAGCTAGCCCACTTTTGAGCACACAACAAAACTAGCCGACTTTTGGTGTTATATTAAACTGTCGAGAAAGTTTGAGTCGCGTTAAAGTTAGAACTTTTCTAGAATTCTCTAGTTTCTCTTCCTCTACTTTCTCTTTCTCTAGCTTCTCTTCCTCTGGCTTCTAACCTCTACTTTCTCTTTCTCTAGCTTCTCTTCCTCTAGCTTCTCTTCCTCTACTTTCTCTTCCTCTACTTTCTCTTCCTCTAGCTTCTCTTCCTCTAGCTTCTCTTCCTCTACTTTCTCTTCCTCTACTTTCTCTTCCTCTAGTTTTCTTTAGAAAGTTAGAACCATAGTTTTCTCTAAGAACTTTCCAACAACAACTTTTTTAGGAATCCTACTACGAGGCGCCGAACACGAAACATCTTCCCTATGCTCCCTCATATCGACCGTCACTCTACGGCCAATTGCCGCCAAGTTACAGCTCGAGTCGGACACTATTAGTCGGATCGAATAGCTATAAACAGGTGAGGGAATAGGAAATCAATGCAAAAGGTCGTGGGTTCGAGTCCCGGCGGCGCCAAGGTTTCTAATCTTCTCTAGTTCCAACAATTTTTCTAGTTTCGTGTTTTTCAAATTTAATTTAAGTAGTGATTCGATTAAATAATGATTAAGTAGTATTTAACCTAAACCTAGATATTTAGTATTTAACCTAAAGATTTCCAAGCAAGCATAGACATAGATTAAAGCCAAATAGGCAACGGATGAAGTTTTACCGTTTTTCCCTAGTCTACAAACGTCTATGACTCACTGTTGCAGGTCTACTTTGTCTACTATTTGAATAGTAGACAAATAGGACAACTAATAGGACAACTAAATAGACAACTATACAAATAGGCCAACTAATAGACAATATTATTTGCAATAATATTGTCTATTAGTTGTAAATAATGTCTAGCTCTAGCTGTCTAGATTATTAGACTTAAAAAGCTTTTCTTCTTTACTCTTCCCCAACATTCAGATCTATCGTCCACCGCCACTCACCGCTCCTCCACCAATTCCCCAAGTGATTCCCCCATTGGGACAAGGTGGCTATTTGGAGAGAAGAGACAGTGGAGTCTATGAAAATGGACATGAGCACGAAGAACGAATCGGTCACAACAGATTATCGAATGAAATCGAGATCGAGCAAAGCAAGCAAGCAAGCAAAGCAATCTCGCCAAGCACACGATTATGAGTTGGCTGATAAGCTTATCGATCTATCGATCTAGAATAGAAATCACAACTTTTAACACACACAGCTAAGCTGCATTTCAACTAGTTTTCTGTATCTTCTATACCGTAATCCTTTCTTTATTCACTAACTTTTCGATCTACCTCTCTTTCCGTATTCGATTTTGCACTAAACTTTCATCATAAGCAAGTCAAGTCTGCATGTAAATCTCATTTTCCCCACTGTCTAGGTGGTGTTTTTTTCCGAAGGAAAGCAAGACAGTTATATCTTGAAAAGCAATTTGAAGTCTAAAAAGTGTCGAAGCTAGGGTAGTCCTTTTTAAAATCAAAGATATAATAGTCTTAGCTTTATCTGAGATCAACCGGTGCTCAAAACATTCCCGCATCAGAAATTCCCTTTCCTTTTGGTGCCAAAGTTCAAAAATTGTCGTTAAATTGAAGATTTTTATGTTTTTTACAAGTATTTTTATGTTGTTTCGCTAGTATAACTAGTTAGCGAACCAGTTTAGCAAGAATTCTTAATTAAATTAATTATCAGATTAATCATCAATTTGACATTGTCAAAGCTAAATGACCATGGTAAGAGTAATCCTACTACTCCATCGTACCCTTCCCTATTTTGAACTAAACTTTATCCTTCTGTACCTGAGCCGCTAACTAGTTTACCTTATTTCCTTACAATATTTTCACTCTACAAAACGGGTTCCTTTCAAATGGGTATTCTCTTGTCTTTTGTCAATGAATGAAAACTTGTCGTTGAATAAAAATTTAACATAAATTATTGAAAGAATGGGGGAAACAATCAACAAATAATAATGCAACAAGAAAAACCGATACATAAATTGAGAAATTCGGAAAAATCACATCAGAATAGGCAAACTGAAGCGAAAAAGGACTAAACCGAAAAGAAGATCGAGAAAAAGATTCCGCCATTTAGCCAAAAAATAACATCTTTTCCTATTTTTCCAGTTACTTTCATTATGAAAATGGTATAGGAACAAATCAGTGGTTAAATAAACCCAACAAAGAAGCCTAGAACAAAAAACAAAGAGAACAGGGGTTACACAGTTTTAAAAAATATTACACCATCATCATGGCTTCCTCTTGTAGAGCGAATCGTTGTAGTCTTTGCGCATCATTTGATCGACCGCCTTCAGCACCACCTAAAAAAGCATAAAAGTGCGATCGCGAAACTTGAACCACTCACGCCTTTGCTTAAATCCGGTATTAGTTCGCGCGCCTCATCACACAAGCCACCGAAACGACCGATCAACGACTCCATTTCTGAAATAAGAACGTTTGAGCAAATTACTAGCAGCCTTATTTCAATTTTGTTCACCTACACGTACTGTGTTGAATTAATACCGATATCTTTCTTCTAACAACATTGAATTTAAAATTTACCAGCACGTAGATGAGCCGCTCGGTCCTCAAGCGGTGATAGGAACAATGGATCCGAAAAGTCTTGAAGCTGCTGCTGCTGCGAATTGCGAAGACGACCATGGCCTAAAATGAAAGATGACCTATATGAACAATTAAAGCCACACCCAGCTTAGCACTGTTTGACAAAAGTAGTTAAACATGAAGGCTCTAAAACTAAAACCTCAACTACCTACTCACTTTGAACCTTGTTTGCTTGTCTGCGTCGTTGTTCAATCCTCTTTTCTTTTTCCTTTTGTTCCTCATAGGCGTCGAGTTCCAGAAAATACGCATTTTCTAAAAAGCTTAAATTTTAGACTTTAAGCCTCAACACAACCTGTTTTTGCTTTGAATTTCGGCAGCACCCGAGGCGTGTGTTGGAAGTCGCGTAAGTTCAATGGTAATGGGACATCTAAAGGGCTACATTTAAATCAAGTCATCCCCGCTGTCTAGCTAGTTTTTTCAAGTCAAAGCAATACCTTTATCCTCGTACAAATCTTCTCGGGGAAGTCTCCAGTCGTATTCTGGCAACACCAAGTCTTCATAAACGCGTTCTCTTGGCTTCACTAAACAAAGGTCTTGTTTGATAACGATCAAACATTAACCTGGTGTCCGAAGGGGTTCCTGATTCAAATTTGGAGAGAGTGGTTGTTCCTCTTCTTCGGCGCCAATTTCCAGATCGTCCACGACCAGCCAAGGAGATGACGATGAAATGGATGCATCATTCTCGAAAAGCGGTGACCTGTTCCGACTGCTTGTAGTGGGCGTGAGAGCACCTAATGACGTTTCCTAAATATTAACAAAAACTTAGCTGCTAGGTCTCTGACAATACTATTTTATCTACCCCATAAAACGCTATTTTAGACTAAAATCTTTATACGCAATTCCTAGACAAAACATACCATTTCTTTCTTCGCTCTTCCTCCTGATTGCAAATTCTTTCCATCATTCTTGGCTACGTTCCTCGGGGTCGAGATGCGACTGGTTGAAGCTTTGGGTCTCTGCAAACAATAGCATAAACTTAAATTGATCCTCAGTATTTTTAAGTTTTAAAAACTACCTTAACCTCCTCGTCAGATGATGAAAACACGTCGATTGCCCTCAAATCCTGCCATGCCCTTTTGCGCACCGGTCGTCCCCCATATGTTGGCTGCGCGAGAATCAAGTCGAGCGCTTCCATGTTCACTAAAAGTTTCATTATTTAGAAACTAAAACAAAAGTAAATGCTCCTTAGTACCTGGTCCAAGTTGTTTCCTTGGCCGACCGCGCTTCTTTGGGACTTTATTCTAAAAGAATTTCTGAAGAGACAAAAACATCCTCCTACCTCAGGAATCTTTTCCTTTCTAGGTCGACCACGAGGACGTCCGATGAGTGCGCTTAGAGTTGATGATGCGCTAGAAGATCCTTGAGATTCCTTTACCATTTCATCTGCAATATAACAGTAAAGGAATTTAGTGATAAATCGAACCTTTTTGCAGCTGACTTTTGTCATTCTTTTGCTCCTTCGATGAATCGATCCAAACCATATCGTCCACATCATCATTCCCGTCAATACTCCCGAAGGTTGACCCTAAAAGCCGAATTGATAAATTAAATATTTTTGACTAGCTACCGGCATTTTTTTGTTCTTCCGGTCCACCAAGAAAAATTATATCATCATCATCGTCAAAAGGGAAGGTTGAAGCTAAAACGCCAAATTCACTCCGTAACTATTGAATCCGTTAACGAACCATTGATTGGAGATGTTGGAATTGTGGGGACATAGCTCAATGCTGGGCTCATCGAATCCGAAATTTTCGTCTTTGTTGCATTGAGCCGATGAAATGGTGGAGGCACGCGTTTCTTCTTCACAATGGAAGCGTTTTGGAGTGATTGTTGTTGGTGTGACGAAAGCAAACTATCGAATTCTAAAAAGAAAGATTAAAAGATAAAAATTAAAATGATTTCCTCTGATAGCTCTGCCCAAGTTGAAATCCTATATCTTTTAAGAAAACAAAAACTTACTCTCTACACTGCTAAACACTTCTGTTCTTAAATGCTTTGAGACTCCAGGTGGGCGGCCCCGTTTCTTTGGCGTCTTTTGAAGTTCTAAAATACCCTTTTAAGTAAAAATAGAGTAGTGATGTTCTTATGGAGCTGATATAGGGCCTAACCCTATAACGACTATGCTCGATCTACAGATCAACTCAGCTTCTCCTCTACTCACCATGTTTATCTTCCACGTTCTCGTGTTTAAAAGACCCAGCCATTTCATAAAAGTGCGCAAGATTACTACTTTTTCTAGGTCTTTGTCCTTTCTTTGGCGTCTCCACCTCAGTCTTCTTGTTGCCGCCCTGTTCGGAACGAGCGCGTCCTCCTGAAACATGAAAACAATGAATCTTCTAATATTTCCCCTAAAATGTACTCTTTAAGAAGATTCACTTGTTTAGATTTTATCTGCACTTTAAAACGTACTTCTCTTAGCAATGTTTACTCCTTCTGGACCGATCGGTTTCCTGCTTTTGCTATAGGTTTGTTGACCATTCGTTTTATCACCCAGAACAAGAGATGTACCTAAAAAGCCAGAAAATTACAATCGTTTACGGTTTTTAAATGCTACCTTGCTCCCCTGTGATTGGGATTATTCGAAATTGAGTCTTCATTGTGTCCTTGGAACTGTCTTGCTTTGTTGAAGCTAAAATTAATGAAGCCCATTAAATACGGTGATAAATTTTGTGTAAATTTAAGATTTGGTCACTATGACTTTATGCGAAGTATAGCACAAAGTAAAGAAAATCTTTATGATAATCTATAAGACTCGTCACAGATTCTATAGAATCTAGCCATACCCCTTTTTCCGTTTGAATTATATCACAGAGAAAACTGACGGTCTTCATCATTTGTAAGCTGTCGAGTGAAGGCATCGTCATCATTCTCCGGTCGGCGATTCTCCTCATTGCTGTCGCGCATTGGTAAGCTGGTCCTTGTTGTTTGAGGCGGCGATCGGCTAAAAATAAACTACATATTACGGTTTAAAGAGCTTAATGAACATCTTTGCTAGATTTATCGTATTTTAGGATTTTCACGCAAAAATAACTCCTTTTGGATCAAACTTTAGTTAAAACTTCCCAGTAACACAAGGTTTAAAAAACCGAACCTTGGTAAAGGGATCGCATCCAGGACTTTCTTTTCGCGCGTCGTCATACTCATTCGGATGCTTTCTGAAAAATAAAACCCATTAAAGATCTAGAAAGGTTTAAAAATAACAAAGAGGAAAAACAGAGCGATTCTCAATAAAATGTTCGGTTATTAGGTAGGTGCATACAAACTTTACAATTTTTCAAACGTCTAGTAAAACGAATGGCGCCACCAATAAAAATTTCTATTTGAATCATGAAAAAGATTGGGACTAAGGCCGTTTGGGAGGCAACAAAAATTTTCCCAAATGTAGTTTTTCTAGGGTAATTGATAGTGCTGATCACGAAAAAAAACATGTTTAAGTTAGGTTTTCAATTAAAAACATGCATATTCGAAAATATTAATAATCGGTTACTTCCATTTCCTTAATCTGTGTCGCATTAGCGCTGTTTGCTAGAAGCCTGAAGGCTTTACGTGTTTGTGGAGCCTATCAACGTTGGTCTAACACCGAACATCCATCGGCCACCTACACACAAACAGCCACCTGCACACAAAACCCGCTACCTTTAGGCTTTAGCGATCGTCGCGCTCCAAAGTGCTGCAGTCAGGTCACACGGGCGTCTGCGGCGCGATAGAGGTGCGGAGTCAAAGCCTAGATAAATACGAGGGAAGAGAAGGCAAATTGCTCAAAAACGTCGCGTATTCGTTTTTAGTCTAGAAATGGGGAAGGGGTAAACAAAGCAGGCTAATAGAGTTTATTAAGCAATGGTTGTAACGATTTCTAATTGGGTAACTTATAAAACCGGGAACATAGTCGAGTCAACTCAACAACTAAACTTGACAACTACTGTAGCTGTAAAAAATTACAACCGACCGAATCGACTGATGGAGCCGGTAAAGTTGCAAATGTGACAAATGAAAACTTTCGCCAACAGACCGAGAAACGAGCGTCAAAAGTTAAAATATTCAGGCAACAAGCTGACGTTGTTTTGTGGGCAGCTTTTTGTATAAAACGGGATTACAGCTCCATGAGTAGCTTGCTAGATATTTTATCTTCAAAACTTTCCAACTTTGCTAAACTTATTGAAGTAAAGTTGCAAATTTGACAAATGAAAATTTGCGCCAACCGACCGAGAAACGAGCGTCAAAAGTTAAAATATTCAGGCAACAAGCAGACGTTGTTTTGTTTTCTGGGCTGGAAAACAAAAAATCCACCGATTGATCTACAATTGGCTCTAAGTACAAAATGTTTATTATTCATTTTTCTATCTTTTTAAGTCAATCTCGGTTTACTTTCAAGCAAATTCGAGAGTGAAAACACGTGTTTTTCGTAAAAATCTTGAAAAGTCTCTACGAAGAAATTGGCTGAATCAATTTCTTTGAAAATTTTTCTATATACTGAACTTTTTGTGCTCTATCTTTTATCTATTGACACCAAGATAGGTTTCCTTAGTTAGAGTGTCTTCACATCATCGAGCCGTCGCCCTTTTTGACCACCCAACTTTACGCTCTTAAAAAAACAGCCAGACATGAGAAATTTTAAACCCGTTTTGATGTTATTTTATAGAAAAATAATTGGCCTTTCTAACGAAACAAACCGTAGTTCAATTGGTGCATTTATTGATTTTAAATGGTAATACGAAAAGGAACGAAAAGACTTATGCATCAACATAATACATTGCGATTTTGAAAAACAAACTCGGTCAAAATGGATAACCAATTTTTCTCGAAGGCAAATAATTCCCATGTAAAAAGTTGCAAAAAATCCCAGCGAGTTATAAAGTTTTCTTCAAAAGCACTTCAAAAAACATTCTCAGGTGCCAACTCAATCTTATGGTCTTACGACCGAGGATTACAACAAACAACAACAAAAGAACGAAGACCGATTCCTTACGAGAGCTTTCAAGAAGGATCCGAATTTGACGTTGAACGATGAAGTAATTTTTTAAAAAATGAACTCATAACAAAGTTATCATCTTTTCCGCATAAATTTTGACGTTGAGCCGCTTGTTCTCGACCTTAAAAAAGCTTTAACAGGTTTCACGAAACAAACTTACTGTGCGTCCAAAATCATCGGGATCAAAGATGAACTCATAGTAGTTGCAAGAAGTCGAGTCTGTCTTCTTGAGCAAGCGGAGGAACGTCTTTCGGATAAAATCAAGCTAAAATAATATTTGATCATTGTTAGAAATCAAAGCCAACTAACCTCAATGGTGACCAATTGATCCTCACCCATGTTTTCACCTTTCTCCTAAAAATTGTCACATTACATAATGATTTACTCCTTTACTACCTTTTGCTCGAGAATCACCGCCGCTTCTTTCTTTTGTCGTTGTATTTGTTTATCCGTTTTCTCCTTCTTTTTCTTGGCAATCGTAGGTTGAAGTTCGGCATTGGTTAGAAGAGGGCGTCTAAAATTAAAAAGTTTCTTCAAGCTAAAAAGTTACGATCTTTTCCGCATAAATTTTGACGTTGAGTCGCTTGTCCGCTTGATGTTCCTAAAAATTTGTTTTCAAAAGACTTTAAACATGATTTACCTGCAACATTTTCACTCGCTCGCGCATCAAATGAACGTTTTCCACCATGTAGCACGCATCGAGGGCAACTTCTTTTCCCGACGAAAGCTAAAAGAAATGGAACTAGTAATGTTTCAAAAATCTTTACAAGCTTCAGATCTTCCGATGTCTCCTCGAGGTTGTTGACAATTTTAGCGTCAAGCACATCCAACTTCTCTCCAGTTGCCACCCGTTCACCAGCATCTAAACAATAAGATTTAATCCTGGATTGGTTTATTGGAAAAGCAATATGAGGAAAACTCTACCTTTCATGAAATGAAGTAATTGATCGTACTTGACGCGCGTTTTCTTCTGGCGGGCAAATCGTTCGCCGAGTGACATGCACTTTACATCGTTCAAGATTTCGTTAGCGAGTCGATTCTAAAATTAAAGTATCATAAAAGACAAAGATAAATCTTATCAGTTCTAAAGTTGTTTTAAAAAATTAAAACAATAAAGACTAAAGAGCTTGAAGATTTCTTTTAAGATACCTTCTCGGCCGAGATGAGTGGTGGATAGGTTGCCAATGGGAAATGGATCCAAGGATATGGCAGCAAGTTGGGCTGGAATTCGGTGAGGTCGACGCTGAGAGCACCATCAAAACGGAGAAGCAGTGATAGACGAGGTCACCTAAATATATAAATACATGCTTGCATAAACAAAATGTGACCAGATTTATGCAAATAAAGTGCAAACCGTGAGATAATGCGATTCAATTTGGCGTAGCTAGGGCGCCCAACATTCAAGTTGCGTTGACAGATGTGGTAGATGGCTTCGTTGTCGACTATGAAGGAGCAGTCAGAGTGTTCCATTTACATTTACATTTAAAAAAATAAATTTCTTGGAACTCGAAAAGTGAATTGACAACACGCGTTTTAAACATCAAATTCATGATCAGCGCATCGATTACCCCGAGAAAGGGAAGAGGGTTGCAATGCTCCAGGCATTTTCCGGTTTTACGAACACACGGGGATTTCACTCTCGATTGATTTAGAACCAGAAGATTTGGCAAAGCACAAGACAAAATTTCAAACTTCGATTTCAAGATTGTGAACTTTTAAAAATGTAGTTGCTGCATTTGCCTGATTTTATGCGTTTTCATAAATACCGATCAACGATAACAAAATTTATCTAGGTGCACTATGTAAAAAGTTTAAGAAACAGGTAAGAAAAAGTAAGAGTAAGAAATAGAACAGTCTGTACAAAATAAAAGTAAACCCGGCAATATTCTAAGAGTTGTAACGGACATTTGAAAGTGGCTTCTTCGAGTAGGTCAAATCGCGATTCGCAGCCTCCACATTTTCTGGTCCCAAACCCGAAGACGATACATCACCACTAAAAAGAAAACCATGAATATCTTATTTGCAACTTTGAAAAGGCTATAGATCAAAACTCACTAATGCACTTTATAATTGTTGCTTCCTCGCTTTGCACATTCTCCAGCCACCTTGAGAACAACGGGGATCGAGATGGTCATGCTGACAATGCCATGTCCAAATGTGAGAGCATAAGTGAATTCTAAACAAACATTGAATGAACAGCAAACTCAGACCAACTTACCCTGAATCACATCCATAGTCAAAAGCGTGTCCTTGGTGGTGCCGTTCTTGATGACAGTGTACCTCGGAGTTTTTGCTGTACCCTAGAATTCATAAATTAAAATGCAAACTCAGACATATATTTACTTGGAAGGCACTGTGAGCAGTGAGGAAGAACTCGTTGCGCAAAGCTGAGACGATTCCTTTGTCGACGACCGTTCCAGGCATGATGTTTTGTTCGGCCGGCTTACCTCCTCCAGGTTGTGGCTTGTAGAGACGGTGAACGTGATCTTTGTTCACAGCGATCATCACGAGTTCCGGCTTGTACTTGCCACCGCTCATCTCATCGCAAGTCTTGTAGAAGAGAGGCAATTCCTCATTGACCAACTAAAAGCAGTTTGCTGAGAAATTAAACAAAACAAAACTCACGGTGGGATATTGGCCTTCAGAGGCGCCATTGCGGTAGATGATGACAAGGCCAGGGGGAGCGCCACGAGCTGCTTTGAAACGCGTAATGGCCTCATTGAAGACTTCTTTCATGTAGATGCCGATTTCAGATTGATCGTCGCTTGCACGCGGTTGAATGTACTTGTAGTCACCGACGAAGACCTGCGGTTGGGCGGTAATGTTGGCTGACCATCCGAGTACGCTGGGCATCGATGGCTCCTTTCCAGGCAAAGACGGTCCCGGATGGGTGAACTAAACAAGAAAAGATTCTACTTACATTTGGTCTTACAAGTGACTCACCTCGATTCCCAAAAACAAGACCCTTTGGTCAAAGCGTTGATCAACGACCATGTGGTTGAGACCGCCATTCTATAATTGAATTAATTACCATCGTCTAAGGAACCAAACCTTCATGTTCATCTTTTGAACAATGTTCTTCATGGTGTCGCGCTTGGAAGTTTCGAACACTTTGGAGAACTTGAGATCCTGTGTGAGGATCTGGTATTTCTGCTCGAAAGCTTTGATGGCATCTAAAAGCTTTGAAAGTTTTAACCAAGGAATCAAAGTATAACCGTGGCACTTTAGCTGATCCGATTGAACGAACAGAATGAACTTGATGGCGTCTTGTCGTGCGCTGACGAACGCCTCTTCGATCTAAAGCCAAGTTCTTTTTCAAGTTCAAGAGAAATTCATTTTTTGATTACCTTGTATTGGTCAACCCTCTTGTAGCGATGAGCTTCAAAAGCCATTCCGAATTGCTTGCCAGTGTTTACAAGCGTAGAGATGAGGTTGTTGATCATACTCTCCTTTTTTGAGTCGTTTTGTGAAAGCAGCGCAAAGACGGTCCAATTCTTGACCGATGCGGGCACAAAGAAGAGTTCATTGTTCCATCGGCACTAAATCCATTGGCACAATTAAAGAGGAAGTGTTTTGAAACTAACATTTCCCATAACGGCCGGAGAGTTCTTCTTGTCGCGGATCGTTGGAACTGGTAGAATTCGTCCTGGAACGGTCATCGCCTTCTCTCCAATTGTGACTCCTGCCGCCACAAAGTTGGGGTTTTTTGATCCAGGTGCAACGGCAACAGCTCGGCTCACTTGATCCGTTTGTTGCAGACGAGTTGATGGAGCAACGGCGCATGCCTAAAACAATCATACTTTATCAAAGTTTCAATGAACGAACTCTGATCTGGATTTGCATTTGAGCCGGCGTCTGTTGTCCAAAGGTAACGCGTTGATTGGGAGCGACTATCAGGAGCTCCATCGGGAAGAAAGAACCTCTATTTGAGCCGATCACGGGCAGATTCGGAAACCTAAACGAAATTGATCTTTTTGCAAACAAGAATTTCCTTACTTCAGGTTTAGCTTGTATTTGTTGGCAAAGTAGGTGCTGACGAGAGTTTCTTTATCATCGATGACAAATTTGGCTTGCGATGCAGGAAGGCCCAACCCCCTGGCAGAAAAAGATACATTCTTTTCTCCCAAGTAAGTGGTTTGGAGGACCAGACCTAAAAATCAGATAAATAAATATAAGTAATAAGTCAGACTAAAATATCCAGACTCTTATATGGCTTATTATTAATTTGATTCGTACCTTTGATTGCCGCGGCCACAATCTTCTTGGTTGATTGATTATTGAGGCACCGAGCAACATCGTTTACTCCACAATCAAGGATTGCGGCGACTTTCTCATGAACCGGTTGATTGTCGTTGTGGAAAGCGGCTTTTGCAACTAAATAACAATACCGTTAAGCAGAAAATAAATCAACCAACCATCCACTGTGATCACTGGCACTGGCTTTCCATTGCTTCCTTCGAGAAGCTTCACCGACTTCGAAGCTCCAACGCCCATGTATTTGCCTTCGGGCAGCGATGGCAAGTCCCTTCCTTGAAAGCCGCACGAGGAGGGATCGTAGAGGAAGATGTTGTTGTTGCCATAAACAATGAAAGAGCCCGGCGTGAAGAAGGCGACTTGCGATGTGAGCACATTGAGGAATTCCAGGATTTCCTTCGAGTCTCCACGAGAAACATCATTTGATGATAACTAAAAAAATGTTACAAGATTGTATTTGTGTAAATTATAACTTGATATCCCTCAGTGACCGGCTTGACGATAATTTGTACTTCGATGAGATCGGGCTTCGGCGAATAGTCGATCTTCTTCAGTTCACCTTGGCTCAACTTGATCTCCATCCTCACGAGCTTCTTTGTCGAGAACATGATGGCAGCACGATCATAGACCATTTCAGCGAGTGGAGGCAACTTCTTCGACGCGGCCAGATGCTTGAAGAGGATGACCGTCTTCTGCTTGCGCTCTTGTTCCAAATAACTAATCCAATCGTACTTTGAAATCAAAATGGTAATTTACTCGTCTTTAGTTTGTTTAACCAGCTCCTTCTCCTTGATTCCTCCATCTTTCCCCGGGTAGAGTTCGTTCATGCGCACGTCATACTTGTAGATGGACACGTTAGGCTTGATGGCGAGCCTAAAAATGCGATTTGAAAAACTTTTTGAAAAACATACTCAATTGAGTTCGTACGAACATTGGAGGCTTGTCCCGCCTTTCCCGCCGGCATCTTCGGTGCGAATCCATGCGATGTTTCGATCTAAAATAAAAAAGTTCGAGCTTCTAGAAGAGATTATTTTAATGCATAACTAAAAACTACACACCCATCAAAGCTGAAAACAAGAAAATGATGGCCACTTATGATCTTACTTTCTAGCTATTTCTTTTTTTCAGTTCCATGACCGAGCTTTGCGTTGTTAACGTAACGTATGCATGGTGCGTACAAAAAGAAAAGTCACCCTCAAATTCTCCAATCCTTGAGTGATTCCTGATGAGGAGGCCATTGTTCGTGCCGAGTTTCGAAATTGTAAAGTTTTCTAAAAAGATAATAATGATAAAGATATATTAAAGATAAATAATGAAGATTTGACAATGCAAAAAAAAGCATGAAAGTCAAAGTCGGAGACATAGGTTGCGGTCGGGAATACAGCTACACCGACAAGTAAGTATCCCATTGCCGTTTCTCCAACTGGACGAGTTGGAGAAAGGAAAATAGCTAGTAAAGAGCCGAGACTTGGGTTGTTCGATAAAAACATAGGAGGGGGGAAAGCTAGGAGGGGAACGAGGGCAACTTGCTGAAAAACATCGCGTATTCGTTTTTAGTCTAGAAAAGTGGAAGGGGAAAACAAAAGCAGGCTAATAAACAGAGTTGAATTAAGCAATGGTTGTAACGATTTCTAATTGGGTAACTTATAAAACCGGGAACATAGTCGAGTCAACTAAACAACTAAACTTAACAACTACTGTACTTGTAACAAATTACAACCGATCGGATCGACTGATGGAGCCAATAGAGTTCCAAAAGTGACAAATGAAAACTTTGGCCAACAGACCGAGAAACGAGCGTCAAAAGTTAAAATATTCAGGCAACAAGCTGACGTTGTTTTGTGGGCAGCTTTTGTATAAAACGGGATTATAGCTCCATTAGTAGCTTGCTAGATATTTTATCTTCAAAACTTTCCAACTTTGCTAAACTTATTGAAGTGGAACGCTTGATGGATTCACTGATTTTTCCCAGTTGAATTAGTGAAAACAGAGAAATGGGAAACGTTTTTGTTTGGATGGCTAAAGAGAGTGAGATGTTTGCAGAAAATTGTCACTCTTCTCTTCACTTGCTTGTCGATATTATCCATACAAACAGCAAGCTCATGTTTGAACGTTCAGCTCTCGGTTTCTAGAACAGCTATCAATCTGCAAATTGTTTCATTGGAAAGTCAAGAATGTCAGCTTTTGATTGCTATTTTATACAATAGCGACTTTTAATGAGCAAGCATCTAATAAACCATATCGATACTTGCCAATATCGATAAGCTATTGATAAGTATCGATAAGCTTATCGATATTTGAGTATCGATAAGTATTGATAAGCTTTTTAAGGTACTCACCGAGGAGAATTTGCTATGTTTGAGATAGCAATCAAAAGCTGACATTCTTGACTTTCCAATGAAACAATTTGCAGATTTATAGCTATCCTAGAAACCGAGATCTGAACGGTCAAACAGGAGCTTGTCGTTTATATCGATAATATCGATAAGCAAGTCTAATCAGGACTCTTTTACTTAAAATTTCAGCATAAGCTTATTGATCAGCAAGCATTTTATTCTACAAGAGCCATTTATTTGTTCCATTTGTTTTGTTCACTTGAGTTCTACAAGCCTAATAATTGGGGTAACTTGGCACTTTGTGCTGAAAATTTGTAACTACACCTTCTGAATTCTTCATTTTTCTTACAACAATGTGAGAAAATAGTGCACTAGAAAGGATGCGTTTACAGATTTAGGCTCAAAGTACACAGCAAGCTAGTTTTCGAAATAATTTGCAAGAAAATATCTAAAAGCTACTAAAACTATATAAAAGCGCTCATAGAACGCATCCATAAATCTCTGGGAACGGGCAAAAAAAACTGAACTTTTCTCTAGAAACGGTGACCTTCTCACAATCATATCATTTCCATTTTAAGAAAATGAGCAAAAAGAGAGCTCATCTTCTCATTTTGATAAAATTTATCTTTACTAATAGTGTGTAAGACTTTTTGAATGGCTTTTTACTTCTAGTTTACCCAACAGTCACTTATTTGTCATTAGCCGATTTATCAGTCTAATTTCTATTGAATTTGGACAATTTTTACCATTTGTAAATCCTTTTTGTAGAATTGAATTTACAAATTTTTTTTTACAATTTTTGTTTACAATTTGCAAATTCTAACTCTAGAAATTTAATTTCTAAAAATTGTTCTATTGTTTTTCAGGCCATAAAGCCAAACCCAGCTAGAGAGACTCGCTTTGGAATTTAGGTCAACTTCTATCAAAAAAGGCACTAAAATGAGACTTTTGAGGGATTTGGGGGGAAAGTTTGACGAGTGGTAAAGTGATGGTTAGAAATAGAGGTGGAAAGGGATGTTCTTTTTGGGATTTTTTTTTCTATTCTAGTGGATCGGGGGGACAGGGAGGTGGTAGACAATGGAGAGGCACGGACGGCTCCCCCATTCACAACAATTCCGATTTCGATCAGCCAAAAAAAAGCAAAGATCTATTCATTTTCTTTTCTATCCTTGTTTGTATTACTTTTACTTTTATTTTTTTGTTTACTTATTACTTATATTGTTTTTATAAGTTATTTTATATTGTTTTTATAACTTATTTTATATTGTTTTTATAACTTATTTTGTATTGTTTTTATAACTTATTTTATATTGTTTTTATAAGCTTTATAGCCAGTTTCCCGGCTTTAAAGCGCCCTAAACTTTTCAAAGGTTACTAACAGTCAAACAATGCTTAGTTCTTTGGGTTTAAAAAGGTTTATTGTACTAATTCTATTCTATATTCTTTCTATTTTATACGATTTATTCTGCTAATACTATTCTAGTTGATTTTTAAGAGAAATTCATCAAAATCGATCATCAAAAAAAATTGGCCAAATCTCAACTTTAACGTTTATGGCTGATATTCGAGTATAATGTTGGTCTAGTGAAAATAAGTGAATTCCAAAAAGATAACCGTCTCCTGATGCTAAGATAAAAGCTATAGATGAGTATTCTATAGATGGGTATTCTACAGTTGGGTATTCTACAGATAGGTATTCTATAGATGGGTATTCTATAGATAGATATTCTACAGTTGGGTACTCTACAGATAGGTATTCTACAGTTGGGTATTCTACAGTTGGGTATTCAAAAACCCTCGCGTTTCTGAAATGAACGATCCAGCAGTGCACTCTGAAATATTATCATAGAAATTAAAGAGAGCAAACTGGAAGAATAGACTTGAAAACATTCAAGAAAAGACTTTCAAACGGTTATTTTTGTAACAGAAAGAAACAATAGCCGTATACAGGGCTGAAATCGCTTTTTCTCTTCCTTGTTTCCCCCTTTAGACAGCCTTTTCCTTCTCCGATGTATTCACTTCACGTTTTCGGCAAACCATCTGTTTTTGTATGAAATCGATAGCTTTCATTTCTTTGCCTATTTTTGATATATTTCTTGATGTATTTTTTGATATATTCTGATATAAAATTGAGTTTAAAGTAGATTTGAGTCAATTTTACTAATCTCTTTTATTTTTTTTAAGCTTTTACTCTCAATTTTACAAAGTTTAATCGAAATGCGCTTGTAAAAATCTTAAAATTTCATTATTTATAAATTTTTATCTAAATTTTAGATAAGTTCTTAACTTTAAAGTAGAATTAAGCTATTTTAACTATTATAAAAAGTTATAATGGGCGTTATAACAAGTTATAATGATTATTATAACGTTATAATGATCATTATAACGTTGTAACGATCACTAGAACGTTGTAACGATCACTAGAACGTTATAATGATCACTAGAACGTTATAATGATCACTAGAACGTTATAATGATCACTAGAACGTTATAATGATCACTAGAACGTTATAATGATCACTAGAACGTTATAATGATCACTAGAACGTTATAATGATCATTATAACGTTGTAACGATCACTAGAACGTTATAATGATCACTAGAACGTTATAATGATCACTGAACGTTAAATGATCACCGAACGTTAATGACACAGAGTTATTGCACGGACGTAAATGATCATTATAACGTGCGACACAGAACGTTATAATGACACTAGAACGTTTAATGACACGAACGAATGATCTAACGTTGTAACGACACTAGAACGTTATAATGATCACAGAACGTTATATGATCACTAGAACGTAAGACACTAGAACGTTATATGATCACGAACGTTATTGATCACTAGAACGTTATAATGATCACTAGAACGTTATAATGATCACTAGAACGTTATATTGATCACTAGAACGTTATAATGATCACTAGAACGTTATAATAATCACTATAACAAAGCTTAACTTAGTTACAAACCAATTTAGTCTATCAAATTTTACTATCAATCGATTTCCTCGCAAATTTTCAATCTTTTTTCAAATGACTAATTGATACTCGCAAAAAGTGACAGAAATTTGGAGAAAAAGAAAAAGCGTAAAGAGAAAATGGAAAGAAAAGGTTCTGTTTGCACTCTTTCAACCATCACCCTCTCAAAAAAAAAACTCGATTCATTCAAGAAGTTATTTTTTTAAACTATTCAATGATTCTTTTACTAGTACTTTTTCATAAATCGTCCTCTAAATTTGTCCATAAATTTTGTGAACTTTTAAGATAATTTCACAGAAATGCCCACCCCATTGGGTCCTTCCTCATCCCGGGAGAGCGTTGAGTTCTCCATTCAACTCGCCGACGCCTCTTGCCCGGCTTGTCTCACTATGTGTGGGTTATTCAAAGTTACTCCATAATGCTATAAATTACTGTATCTACTATATATAAAGCAGAAGAGACCTCTGTCTGTCTGTCTGTCTGTCTGTCTGTCTGTGCGCAAACGCGAAGCTCCGTGATTACGTTTGCTCTATCGGTTAAAAAGCAAAGTATTAAGCTTTGGCTTTGGCTTAGGCTTAGGCGATATTTTGCTCCTGGGGGTTTTCAGCTATGGGGAATCTGACTTTTAGGTCCATTTTTAAAAAGGAGGCAAGCTTTTATATATTGAGGCAAGCATAACATCTAAATTGGGTTCCCCGCTTCCCTAGCGGAAAACGCGAACAAATTGAGCTACGGACATACAGACAGACAAAAATTAATTAAACGTAATTACGGAGCGTCGCGTTTGCTCACAGACAGACGTCTCTTCTGCTTTATATATTTGGGTTCCGCGCTTCCCCAGCGGAAAACACGAACAAATTGAGTGTTTTCCACTGGTTTGATAAATAACTATAAATTACTATAAATTACTATAAATCAAGCTATAAAGTTACTGTTTTTATATATTAAGGTAATCTTAAAAAACTATCCACCAAAATAGGCTTAAAAGAAAAGTAATTCAATTCTTACTGGTGTCTAACTTTTTTCATCTGGCACTACCGACTGCAGTATTCTGAAATTGGACTTTAATTCTGGAATACTGTAGCTTGAGATTTCAAATTTGATTTATTTATAATTACAATTATTTATTTATTCAATAAAAACCAAGTCAATCACATTTTAGACAGTGATTCGGACCCGCAAAGAGTCCCGAGACTGCCTCCTCTATGCGGCCACTCGATGTGCACTGAGTGTATCGGAAAAGTGAGGTCAGTAAAGGAAATAGAGATAGTAAAATATTGATATTCATATGCAAATTGGTACTTTTGTGTTATCTGGGGGAAATCTCGACAAAAAATTAGCTTGGGGAATGTCAATGGCAAAATCGACGTTTTATGGTTACAGAAAACGCGCTTTTTGATATTAGAATTCATCTAAGTTCAATAAAGGGCAAAAAATTAATAATGAGTAATGAAAAATGAATAAACATCTAATAAATCATGAATTGTTAAATCGATTACAATAAACAGCACTGAAAGACAGAAAATGTGAACGCGAATTGTATGAAATGTGTGCAGTGCTTGAGGGGGTACCGATGGGGCAAGGATTATTAGATATTGATTCCCAATAGAACACAATTACTAATCCAGCGAGAAAATCTAATAAAATAGAATCAATCGTTGGTTCAGTGTTTCAAAGCCAAAAGAAAAACAATACAAAGTGGCCTCCGTCCCTTTTATCACACAAAACGATCTTTAGAGAAAGGACAGGAGAATCAGAGATATTCAAAATCAAAATATTAAATAAGATTTCACAGAAAAGACCTACTTTTCTGCACAAAATGAATGACTTGTACGCCGAAGAAGAAGCAAACACAAGCAATTTCCTGATAAGCAAAGAATTATACCGAAAAAAAACTTTGAATTAGTCATCTGATAGTTGGTTTTTGAATGGAATCAGTCCAAAATCGATTGGAATCGGTCCAAAATCGAATGAAATCGGTCCAAAATCGATTCGGTTCGAAAATTTTGCATTTTCCGTTTGGACCAATTCGATTCAAACTGAAAAATTGTAGTTTTCGGTCTAGATCGATTCGATTCGATTGCCATTTTCGGTCTGCTGCCTTTTTTGCTAAGTTAGCAATTTTAAAATTTTAGTTAGAACATTTTTGCATTTGTTTCAACTCTAACTTGTGCACTTTCACCTTTTTTTGCACGAGTTGAACCTAAAAAGCGTTTAACTACAGTAAATCGTTGTCATTCGTGTATATGCCCCACTCTTTTAAGGGTTGGGTAGTAACGGTTCTAAAAATTCAAGTTCTGGGCCGAAATCTTGCCCTAATCTTACGAAACCTAAATTTTTTAACTCAAAAACACTAATTCTAAATGATTTGCCAAAACGAGAGGAATAACAAGTCGATTCGCTTTAAAAAGAGCGCCGTTTAGAAGAGCGCCGTCTAAAAGAGTGCCGTTTAGAAGAGCGCCGTCTAAAAGAGCGTCGTTTAAGAAGAGCGCCGTCTAAAAGAGCGTCGTTTAAAAGAGCGTCGTTCAAAAACGCTCAAAAGAGCACCAAACCTTAAGTCTTATGAAATTCAACCATTAACTGCTTTTAGCCTTTTTTTCTTGTTTTTCTTTTTCTTTAAAACTCCTGTATTGATTCCAAATATTTATAAATTCTTTTAATAATTTAATAGAATAACAAAAATGATAACAACATTTAAAATCGATGTAAAATGACAGAGATTTAAGATGTTCAATATGCGAACTTCCTAAGGCGCCACTTCTGATAGCCAACTTCCTTGTCTGATGAGAAGAGCAAACGTGAGGCGATTATAGATTAGTTTCTTTACCTAAAATTAAAAACAAACAAACAAACAAACAAACAAACAAACAAACGAACAAACAAAAAACGACAAACAGACAACCATTAAAAACAATAAATGAAAACAAACAACAAAAAATATTTCTTTTGATAAAATGCTCCTTACCTTGACTTGCCGATCGTTTTCTGCTAAAACCAATGGCGAATTCGAATTCCTCATCGTTCTTTTGCCTAAAAACAAAAACAAATTGTAAATAAACATAAAAACCAATCAAAAAAATCAAAAAAAGAAACAAAAAAGGAAAAAAAAGTGGGGTGCAAAAATCCAGTCGCGCTCTTTTGAGTGTTCTTGCATTGGCTTTGAGCTTTAAGCGACGCTCTTTTGAACGGCGCGCTTTTGAACGGCGCTCTTTTGGCACCGCTCTTTTGAACGGTGCTCTTTTGATATAGAGAAACATATACGCACAGAAGACACGGCAAAGCGCCGGACCGGGCAATGATTCTTCGAAAAAATGAATTTTAAAGGAATGGGACTTTCTTCTACGAGACGAAAGAGAGACACTGTCTCGAGTACGGTAGCTTAGGTGTATTTTAGAATTTAAAGAAAAAAGTTGGAAAGTTGCCAACCCGTACTCGAACTGCGGGAATTGGGGTTTTACTGGGCCGTTTCGATTCGATTCGAAAACGAAACAGACTGGAAACCAGGTCTAATGATCGCTGAATCAGGAATTCTTTAGAATCCATCTAGATTCCCAAATTTAGAGCCTGTGTCGTGTGTCGGCGTGGTTTTTACGGTGATGCCTCACATTTCAAAGTCAACTACACGTTGATGGGTTTGTTAGAACGCTATTTGGGGTACTTTGTGCTTGTAAACGTTTCTAGTTTCTACTCAATATTTGATTGAAATTTGTCTAGATGCCAGCTGGGTCACTAAATCATTTTTCGACAACTTTAAGTTACTGTAGATGCTCGATACCAAGTTCAACCAGTGTACTTTATGTTCAAATTTGTAAACGCACCCTTTCTGGTGCACTTAATCTTCGTTTTTCTCGCTGAAACAGAGAAAATGAAGAATTTAGTGCGCCAGAAAGAGTGTGTTTACAAATTTTACAACTTTATCATAAGTATCAATGAAATATCATATTTGAAAAACGATCGTCACTTTCGCGCGTCTGTAACTCCCTTGTCTTTGAGTTTAAACTATTAGTGTTATACATTTTCTGAAAGCTCTTTTCAAGGGCTACACAATGGTGATATTAATATTTAGAAATACGGTATTTTTTGACGCATTTCAGCGCGCACAAGATGGGATACTCAAAATTTTTGATTTTGATTTTCAAAGCTGTTTCTCTCTATGATAGAGTGCTGGAATCGCTCTGAAACTACGATTTTCGGAATCTACGCAAAAATTTACCTTAGAATAATCCATATTTGTAATCAAAATAGCGAAAAAAAACCAAATTCGCGATATTCTCACTTCTTGGGCGGTTTATTTGCAAAAATTGCAAAAATCATATTTTCTTTTGTAGAAAACGAATCAGTCCCACGTTTTCTACAAAACATTAGAAAGTTAAAAACTGTTTTCAAAGTTAAAAACTGTTTTCTAGGTCTTGTATCCGAGTTGTCAAGACAGAGTGACTCGAAAGAAGCCACCGCCAAGTGTGCCTCTTGTGAGGGGAGATCAAGGTAATTGAAAACAACAATCAGAACAGAAAAAGCTATTGGAGTTGATATTAGAAAGTTATCAAAATCTATCAGAAAGTTATCAAAATCTACCAGAAAGCTATCAAAATCTATCAGGAAGTTACAAAATCAATATTTCAAGATCAGTTTGAAGTTTACTCTTTTCAGAGTGGAACGTATGCGCGTTTGTCGCACCTGTGCTCGCTCAGGAAAGATCAATATTCGGAAAGCGAAACGGGATGAGGTAAGGAAATTCTATTCAAAAAGAGGAGATCTAAGAGCAAATCTTATCTAATGGGTTGGGGAGAATGAGTCGGCGCCAAACTTAAAGGGACTTTTGCACATAAAGCCTCTTAAACATACGTTGGTTTCACAAAAGGACCACTATTTCTCTACAAAATCACTTTTGAGAGATTCCACAAAGCTTTTCTTTCGTGGAGTTTATGAACTTCCAAACGCAGCTGGTTAAAATGGCAAAGAGTCCGACTCATCATTTGAACAGTTTCTTTCACATAAACCTTCTTTGGTGTTTATATAAAAAAGAAGAGCACATTCAATTACTTAAGTTGCCAAATTTGCAGGAAGACCCACCAATGGTTTTTCTAGGACAGTTTGTAGTTTTGTGAAAAATGGCTTTTCTTGAGCGGAGGCGCTGTTTGAATTTTCTTTATGTCATTTTGTAGAGAATTAGTTAACCATCTACTGATATCAAAGCATATTATTTGCGAAGTCGAAAGAGTTTAGACATTTTTTGATTTTCGGCGCCGACTCATTCTCCCCAACCCAATATATTAAAGATCTAAATCTTACAATATACAATACAATATTATACAGTGCGTTTCACATCAAGTGCTCCACCAAAGAAAAAGTGCTTTATCATAATTTAGAAGCATGTTAGAGCTCTAATGGAGGCGTTCCATTGGAGGCGAATAGCCACTTTGAGATCGGCAACGGTTGAATATTGGCGCCGATCCTTGTAAACTTCACGAACCAAGATGAAGATCACTTTTGGCCAAGATGAAGCTCACTTTTGTTCAATCCTTAGCCATGTGAGCTTGAGCAAAAGCTAGACGTGCATCTTTATGCTCTTGTTTCAGCGTGGCTGCTTCATTAAAGTGTCCTGGACGATCCGTGGAGTCATTTGGAGAGCACGCGAGATTCGGGACATCCAAGTGGCACTTTTCTGACTCAGAATTTCACCGCAGACCGAATGGTGTCATTTGCGGACCGATCTGAGCAACTTTTCTTAACAAGACGGTCGACTTCGAGACATTAAGCTTCAGCTCATCTCGGACATCATTAATCGACTTTCCGTGAATAATATCTTCAATATGTCGGACAGCTCGATCAAGCTTAATCAAGCGATTAAGCTTCTTCTCGTAGTTGCTACGTTTCCTTTTTCATATTTTGAATGGTTTTGAAAGTAGCGGCCGACCGCAAAACGCGATTTTCCCAGTTGTCGAGCAATCGGCTCGATTCGAGAGTCCTTGGCTATGCAATAGGACAACTTGTCCTTTTTCGAACTTGTCAAGAGCTGTTGCAGACGGCCTAAAATAAAAAATTAGATAGGGAAAACAAAGAAAAATGATGCAAACAATAAGAAAAACAACGTGAAACGTTCGTTTTCAATACTGAATGAAAAGCTTTTGAGAATTATTTGAAAAGGATTCGTAAATTAGCGTTTAATAAGGTATTTAAATATGCTCTGTTCAATAAAAAAAAGAAATAGAGCTCTAACATGCTTCTAACTTAAGATAAAGCACTTTTCTTTGGTGGAGCACTTGATGTAAAACGCACAGCATTATAGAAACATAAAACATAAACATAAAAATTCAAGCACATCATTCATTTAGGTGAGCGCCTATGTGTTCTGCTCGGATTGCGCCATCGAGAAGCACCTCGATCAGAAACACGAAATGGACAAATACATGAACTATTATGTGAGTGTATTTTTAAAATTAAGCGGTTTATTTTGATCATAAAGAGAGAGCTCAATTTCTGCAACTCATCATAACTTGGTTGTTGTCGGATTTTGACGATTTTACTACCGTTTTTCAGCGCTTATCGAGAGCTACAAAATGGAATCGATAGAAATAAATTTTTCTTAGATTTAGATCTATTGCAATCGTTTTGATTCCATTTTGTAGCTCCTGATGAAGGCTGGAAAAAATTGAATCGAGAAGATCAAATTTAATACGGTTCCAATACGGTTCTCTTTTTGATCTAATACGGTTCCAATACGGTTCTTTTTTTTATCTAATACGGTTCCAATACGGTTCCAGTATGGTTCCAATACGGTTCTTTTTTTTGATCTAATACGGTTCCAATACGGTTCTAATACGGTTCTCTTTTTGATCTAATACGGTTCTAATACGGTTCTCTTTTTGATCTAATACGGTTCTAATACGGTTCTCTTTTTGATCTAATACGGTTCCAATACGGTTCTTTTTTTGATCTAATACGGTTCCAATACGGTTCTCTTTTTGATCTAATACGGTTCCAATACGGTTCCAGTATGGTTCCAATACGGTTCTTTTTTTTGATCCAATACGGTTCCAATACGGTTCTAATACGGTTCTCTTTTTGATCTAATACGGTTCCAATACGGTTCTTTTTTTGATCTAATACGGTTCCAATACGGTTCTTTTTTTGATCTAATACGGTTCCAATACGGTTCCAGTATGGTTCCAATACGGTTCCAGTATGGTTCTAATACGGTTCTCTTTTTGATCTAATACGGTTCCAATACGGTTCCAATACGGTTCTTTTTTTGATCTAATCTCGCTATCGAGAAGCACAAAATGGTAGTAAAATCGTCAAAATCAACAACGAAGCAAGTTATAGCGAGTTGGGCTCTCCCGGCTCTCCCGTTAGGCTCTCCCGTTACGAAACGCTTGCTAAACTTATCATGCTTTCAGAATCGCTCCGAAATGGAGAATATCAGTGAAAAGGTGCGCACCGATGTGACGGGAGTGAGAGAGACCGTGCTGCAGATAAGCGAGAATGCGCAAGCCGGAGCGCAGAAGTGGATTCATGTAAGAGCTTGATGAAAAGAGGTTTGGGTATAAGTATCTCTCGATTATTAGAATATTATTCAAAAATTTGCCTGCACCAACAAAGCATTGGTGGCGAGAATTTCATTTTTGCGATCCGTCGGTTACTTTATTCCGCTCTTAAGCTGGCTTTTTGCTTCTTGTCTCTCAATTTTTGTTGTTTATTTAAAGATTCTCAAGTTTATGCATAGATCACAGAGAACGATATGAAAAATTGACTAGTTTCCGGGAATTTAGAAAAAATCCGGGTCTTTTGAAAAAACCCGGGTCTTTTGAACGGGTCGTCACACTTTGAAAGCCTATATCTTTGTCCAGAGACAGTATTTTTATCAACTTTTTATACCATTGTACAGAGGACAATTCAGGCTTTCAAATGATACTAAATAAAGCTTGAATGGATTTTTCATTCCCATGCAAACAAGACGACGGCGACATCTGAGTCGGATAGGCCTCATTTGCTCAGAGTTGGCTCTGATTTTCTTGGACTCGTTTATCCAAACAAGCTCGATTTGGTATCATTTGAAAGCCTGAAATGTCCTCTGTACAATGATATAAAAAGTTGACAAAAATATTGTCTCTGGACAAAGTTATAGGCTTTCAAAGCGTGATGACCCGTTCAAAAGACCCGGGTTTTTTCAAAAGACCTGGATTCTTTCAAAATTCCCCGAAACTACGCAAGAATCAAAAAATTCAATAATTTAACATTAACGAGGGAATAAAATGGCAATTTTGTTGATGATTTAAGCAAAATTTTTTAACCCTGATCCCTGGTCTCTTCTGTTTTCTAGTGATTTGAAATGCTAATTCTGTTTAATTTAATTTCATCTAAAATGTAGATGTTGTCTGTAGTAAGCTGTATCAATTCTGTAGCTTAATTGAAAGCAGTCGATTAGATAAAGAGATTATGCATAAATCAAAGATTTGCATAAATTTACATTTACAGGATATGAACAAAATCTGTCGAGTTGGTTTGAAGATTCGCTCAGCTGATGAGTGTCATCGATTGCGGGAACAAGTGAATGATGAGATTAAAAAGGTTGAGCATACTGCAACCAAGTCGTACTGGATACTGTAGACAGATTGCAGTGTAGAATTGAGCCAACTATAAGCCTAAGCCTAAGCATACTGTAGCTAGACATCTGTAGCTAGACGTACTGTAGCTAGACATACTGTAGCTAGACGTACTGTAGCTGGACGTACTGTAGCTAGACATGCTGCAGCTAGATCTACTGTAGCTAGATCTACTGTAGCTAGATCTACTGTAGCTAGATGTACTGTAGCTGGACATACTGTAGCTGGACATACTCTAGCTTTGAAACAGATTCAGATACTGTAGCCAGATCATCTTCTAGAGCCAGCTGGCACCTAGATCATCCTAAAGATCTCTGTTTTCTATGGCCAGGTTCTACTGAATACGGTAGCCAGGTGATACTATAGATTTGAGCATACTGTAGCTGAGTCACAAAGAAGAATCTGTAACTAAATCCGGGAGAAAAATGTCACTTTAACCCATTCAGGTAGAGCAGGCAACTGATGAGCTCCTCACAGCACAACGGAAATACATCCAATCCACAGAGGTCAGTGGAAAGAGAAAACATCAAAGAGTGTTGCAAATATTAGGAAAGTCGCGAGAATCTGCGCAAAATTATGGATGATCTGAAGAAAACCCGGCGAAAAGAGAATGGCGGAGGGATTTTTGCGCGATTTGGTGGACTTTTTTCTAAAGGGATCTATGGGACAACGCAAAAGGTAGAAAGAATTTATCGAATTTATACAGTACTCTTGCACAAGTACGGTACAGTAACCCTGTACAGTAAGCCTTTACAGTAACCTGTACAGTAACCCTGTACACTACAGTTCCCTTGTTCAAGTACAGTACAGTAACCCTGTAAATTGAATGGCAAAGTTACAACGAAGAACTCTTGTTTCCCAACCCTGCACAGGTCTCCTGTTCAAGTCCTCTTGTCCAAACACAGTACTCTTTCAAAAGTACAGTACTTCTACATCTTACAGTACATCTTACAGCAAAAATAGTACAGTAATCTCGCAGACTACCCCTATATAAGTACTGTACTCCTGCTCAATACTCCTGCCCAGTACTCCTGCCCAGTACTCATGCCTAGTACTCCTAACAAGTACTCCTGCCCAGTATTCCTAACAAGTACTCATGCCCAGTACTCCTGCCCAGTACTCCTGCCCAGTATTCCTAACAAGTACTCCTGCCCAGTACTTCTAACAAGTACTCCT
This sequence comes from Mesorhabditis belari, assembly GCA_958450365.1. Classification (NCBI taxonomy): domain Eukaryota; kingdom Metazoa; phylum Nematoda; class Chromadorea; order Rhabditida; family Rhabditidae; genus Mesorhabditis; species Mesorhabditis belari. The sequence continues at coordinate 694,937 of CAUEEP010000939.1, forward strand.
GTCCAGTACTCCTGCCCAGTACTCCTACCCAGTACTCCTACCCAGTACTCCTAACAAGTACATCATCCCTCTGAACATAAGTACGGTACTCCTGCTCAAGCTGGTCAGTACAAGTACTAATCACAGTAAGGCTCGATATCAAACAATATTTCCCAACTTTCAGGCGATTTCTGCACCGGCGATCACTCAAGAGGATTCACTGGCAATTGACGGGAAAAACGAGTGATTTTTTTAAACTTTTTCAAATCCTCACTGATCTATGCACTTTATTTGCTTTCCTATTTGTACTTTTCACTTATCCTTTCACTTATTTGAAAGACTTTGACCATTCACTTGACTTCAAAAAGTGATGCTCTCTTTTCTCTTTTTAAGAGAAAACAAGTCCCTTTAAGATTGCCGTCAAAAATGACGAGATTTTGTCTTTCTTGGGTTCTAGGCAAAGAATAAATGATTTTTTACAATTTTAATTTTAGAACACAAGTGGAATTTCTAAAAAAGCTTAAGACTGCTTGCTTTGGATCGTCTCTGGCTCAAAATAATGAAAGAAGTACTTTAAAAACTAGTACTTCTGCTAGAAAAAAAACTAGTACTAAAAACTTCTGCCAGAATTACCTAGTTTAGTTTAAAATTAGCATTTTATTCACAGAGATGTCAAATTAAAACAGTGCGTCAGATACCGACTTTTAACATGGCAAACCTGCAGAGTAGGCTGTTCTATATTTTCCTGCCTACCATGCCGTTCTATTAGAGGGTGCCGTTCAATGTTTACCGATATTTCAAGTTGCCAAAGCTGTCAATTATCGCAATCAATAGAAACATCAGAATCAATGAATGCATCATTTTCTTCTTGATCTTTTCTTCGTCGCTTCAAGAATGACTCCATCCATCCCTGGCTTCTCTTGAAAGTAATCGATTCTTCAACAAATCGATTCCAAATGTTTCGACGAGTCACTCGTTTCTTTTCGGCTTGGCGTCCTCGGATCCATTCAGCCAAACTAATATCAATCCCCACGAAGTTCAAGTGGCGCCCGGCTCCATCAAGTCTCTTGCGTTGTGAATCTTCTCGAGCTCGGCCGCTTGTTTGACCTAAGATTAAACGCAGCTCCGAGGAACCTTGAAATATCTTACCGCCGCGATGATCGAAACATCCTTGGCCATCTTTCTAGCATCTTTCCAGCATCCAGCATTCCAGCATCGTCTTCATATCAATGGCTTTCCTCTTTTTCTTTGTAGGTGGCTCATCTGCTTCACATGAAGATCCCTCAGGTTTAGCGTTGGTAGAGTTTTTGTTTAGCATCTTGCTCGGTCTCACACGTTTCCCTGAAGAATTCCTCGTTTTACTCATGTTTGCGACGAGCCCGAAATTCCTTCATTCCATCAAACGGGTTTCCATCGAGAGCTATATCTAAAAAAATAAAATTATTACTTATAATAATAATATAATAAGCAGGAAAAGATAAAAACAACAAAGTGTCTGCTAAAAAGACGTTAGACGCAAGTAATTTTCAAGAAAAAATGAAAATTTTCACATTTCCCCAATTTTCACAACGCAATTTGTACACGTGCGTTGGTGTGCCGTTTTATTTTTTCCCTCCTCTCTATCCTGCCGTTCAATCACAGTATTTACGGTATATTTTATGTCCGATTTTGAAACCTTTTTAACCGAATAATGTTTTTTTACATTAAAATCACTAAATTACTAAAGAAATTCCGGTTTTTGCAAAAGTTTTTCCTTTAAAAGTTCACAATTTTAGTTTTTCCTTGAAAAATTAAAAAAAGACGCGTTTTTTTGTAATGTTTTTGATAAAATATTGTTTGAAATTTAATTAATAAATTTAAAAAAGCGTAATTTCAATAGTTTTAAGTTAAACTACGCGACTGTACGCCATAGAACGCCGTTCTATTGGAGTATTTGCGATAGTCTCTTCTTGTATTCAGTGCTAACGCCATTTTTTTTTGGAATGGTCACTGAAAGGACTCAAATTACCAAGCACAAAAGGCCAAGCGCACTGCCTTTTCAAGAAGGCGTAACTAAACCGTCAAAGGAAAGGACAGGCCCATTTTGGAACATTTTGGAACTTCCCGATTCTTTCTATCATTGAAAATCATTCTTTTATTTGTTCTATTTATTTGTTCTATACTCTACAAGTTCTATAAATAAATTGAAATTTTTCTAAAATCTTTCATTCAAATTTTATCATTCTTATCAAAAATGCCCCTTGACGACAATCAAAATGAGGAAGTGATCGAAAAAAGGAAATCTATTCGAAAAGATGTATCACTTGATGAGGTTAGATCAAGTTTTTGTACTAGATAAGATGTTATTGTGTACTTTGAGCTCAATTTGGAAGCACATTCCTTTTGGCGTCCTTAGTTTTTCCTTTTCTTTGCAGCAGCGGTTCGAATGCAAAAAATATTGCAAGAAAATGGTGAATTACGTTGGAAAGGATGGGTTTACGATGAGTACAAAGTACAACAAAGTACAACGATGAGTACAACAAAGTACAACAAAGTACAACAGAGTACAACAAAGTATAACAAAGTATAACAGAGTACAACAAAGTGCATAAGAAAGTATAACAGAGTACAACAAAGTACAACAAAGTACAACAAAGTACAACAAAGTACAACAAAGTACAACAAAGTCCAACAAAGTACAACAAAGTATTAGTTGTGCATAAGTCTTTTTTTCCTTTCGTCTGCCGTTCACAACAAACACCAATTAAACTACGGTTACAGAACCCAATTATTTTCTGCAAAATAACATAAAACGGGTTAAAAATATTTTATGCCTGGATTTTCTTGAGAGTATGAAGTCGGGTAGTCAAAAGGGCTAACTAGATGATGCGGTTTAGACACCTTAGCAAAGAAAACCTATCTTCGTGTCAATAGAAAAAGATAGAGAAAAACGTTTGATATTTCGCCAAAATTTCAGAGAATTCATTCAGCCAATTTTTCCGTAGAGTTTTTTATAGATTTTTACAAAAAGGCGTTCCCTCGAATTTGCTTAAAGTGAACCGAAATTCATTTAAAAGTGCAAATTGAACAAACACTTTTTTTATAGGCAAACTATAGATTAATTGGTGAATTTTTACTTTTTAACAGAAGTACGAAAAACCAAAAGCTTAGCAACAACCTATTATAACAGAGTACAACAAAGTACAACAAAGTACAACAAAGTACGACAAAGCCCAACAAAGTCCAACACAAAGTAAAACTTCTAACTTCTAAGGTGATCTCAAAGGAATTCGAGGCAATCGAGTGCGAGGAGGAGAAAAGACGATGACCAATGCTCGGACACTCAATCAACCACAGACACGATGAAGATTGAAGAGCGTTTACAGAAACTTTCTGGAACAATTGATGCCATTTTGTGAGTGATTCGGTGTCAATGAGGTCAATGAGGTCAATCTTGTTCCAAAAGTACTCAGAAATATATATTGTTTTCCCCGCGATCAATTAATTAATCAATTAATTAATCAATTAAAGTTGGAAGTTTAAAATTTAATCGATTAATGCTTTTTTTAAAACGCTTCCTCGCATTTTTAGCTGAACAGCTGGTCAGCTATTCAACTAAAAAGGGAATTTCACCCGGATGTGGTGACCAAATGACATGAGCCATATATTTTCCGACGCAGAATTTTGCGCTGATTCCGAATCTGGTTTCCGTTTCTGCCAAGGAGCACTCGGTCAAAAGTTATACGCGTGCAAAGTTTTGTATGGGATTTTAAAAAGCATCCCTCGAGTTTATGGCGAGACTTCCCAAAGCGTTTCAGAAGCAGTGTTGACCAAGTGGTAGTCGGCTAGAATACAAAGCAAAGCCGCTCGGGTTCGAGTCCGCAGTGAATTTTTTGTTTGCTTTTTTAGAGCTCATTGCTCTCCATTTCAAATACAAATCTTTTTCAAACTAATTCTCATATAAATGTTTAAATATAAATGTTGTTTTTATTGTTTTTAACTCTTAACATTGGTACTACACCGATTTCTAGCCCCTTTTTACGGCCCCGTCCCTTTTGCCATTGGAAATCTAGCTTTGAGCTCAAATATCTTGGTGTTAGGCTATCGAATTTAAATCTTCTTGGTATCATTAGATGCGCCAAGTCTTTCTCTGTCGTTTGGTACAAAAAGCTGTTTAAATTGGACAACTCAACACCAAGTTGAGCTTTGAGCTCAAGTTAGATTGCCAATGGCAAAAGGGGCGGGGCGCGTATAAAAGGTGGAAGATCCGCGCCCCGCCCCTTTAGCAATCTAACTTTGAACTCTAATATCTTTGTGTTGAGCTGTTCAATATAAATATTGTCATTGAACCATTCGGTGTCATTGGTGTCATTGGACCAGAAGGGAAGGTCGAACCCGGATCGTATGGGCGATAGACCAACGCGCTATCCACTGCCCTACAGCGACAAAAACCATCCATCATCAAAATATCGAGAGAAACCCGCTGTTAGGCTCGGTCGTTAGGCGTTAGGCGATCGTTAGGCGGGCTGGTAATCTCTACAACCAATCAAAAACCCCTTTACAAATGAATTTCATTCAATTTCCCCCGTGTGTTTCTTGATTTCTTTTATTTTTGTCCCCAAATCCCTCTATGAGACTCGATTTCTTTTCCGGCTTTTTCACCCCTCCCACAAGGCATATTTCGAGAGGCTCCCCGCTCCCGAAATGTGTGTTGTAAGATCCCCCCCTCTCCACTCTTTTCTTTCTCATTTTGTGTTGAGGCCTCAAAAATTCTCCCCAAAAACACAGTCAACAATCTAGCTCATTGCTTGCAAACTTTTGATTCTCTTTCTACCTAAAAACTCCTAAAACGTTTCCTTTTCTTTCTCTTTCTACCTAAATCTTTTCTCTATTTTTATCCAAGCGACTTTTTTTTGTCTGATTCTATGAGAATTATCGAAAAATATAAGATATAGAAGAAAATATAAGATATAAAAGAAAATATAAGATATAGAATATCGAAAAATAAAAAAGTGAATAGATTGGATAAAATTGGAGACAAGATTACGGTAAAAAGAGAGACAGAAACCCTCGTTGTTCTAGAAACCCTCATTCTTTTAGAAACCCCCGTTGTTCTAGAAACCCCCGTTGTTTTAGAAACCCCCGTTCTTTTAGAAACCCCCGTTCTTTTAGAAACCCTCGTTCTTTTAGAAACCCCCGTTCTTTTAGAAACCCTCATTCTTTTAGAAACCCCCGTTCTTTTAGAAACCCTCATTCTTTTTAGAAACCCTCGTTCTTTTAGAAACCCCCGTTCTTTTAGAAACCCTCATTCTTTTTGAAACCCTCATTCTTTTAGAAACCCTCGTTGTTCTAGAAACCCTCGTTGTTTTAGAAACCCCCGTTGCAACGGGGATTTCTTCAAAAGATTATAACTTTCCATAGGGTTTATCAATTTTTATGCTTTTGGTATCAAAAGATAGAGAAAAGCCCGTAGAATAAAACTTGTGGTTTACATTTTTGTTTTAAGCTTTTGTTTCCAAAATTTTGCTCCGACAATAAAATATGGCTGAAATTTAACACAGTAAAATCATTAAAACTCGATTTTTAAAAAATTTGTCGAAGGGATTTCAAAAATTCTTTTATTTTCGGATTCAGCACATTATTCTGCGTCAATCGGCTATTCAAACGTAAAAATCCTATAGAAAACAGATTTTCGCGCGGATGTGCGTTGTTCTAGAAACCCCCGTTGTTCTAGAAACCCTCGTTGTTCAAGAGGTTACTGAAAACCTTAGAATTTAGGGTTTGTGTACTGTACGATAGGTAAAAGCATTTTCTGATTTCTCATTATTTCCAGAAATCAAGACAAAATGCCGTACACGACAACGCAGACTGTTGAAACGACCGAGTACTACGTGCCGCAGGACACGACTGTTCAATTTGAGATGCCTGAGGTTTGTGGAAATTGATTTAATACGATAACCATAATTACGGCTACCAATTTCTTTGGTAGAGGTAATTATGGTTAGGCTTAGGCTTAGGCTCAGGCTTAGGCTCAGGCTTAGGCTCAGGCTTAGGCTCAGGCTTAGGCTTGGCCTTAGTGCGAAGGCTAGCGGCTAGCGCCTCGCACTAAGTCTATTTGGGTTTGGTTAGGCTTAGGCTTAACTCTCGTGTTTGCTTAAATCTTGATTTTTCATTTGGATTGCTCATTGCCGATCATTGCTATTAGCGAATTTGCCATTGATCGCTATTCGTCTGTTACCTGTTATGCCGTTAAAACTACTGTAAAGCCCTAATTCCTTGTCTCATTACAGTAATAAATGCAAATTTCCTTTTCAGGTCGACTCAAATTACGTGAAAACGCTGGGTGGAATCCTGAAAGTGATTTGCATTGTGAGTTCGTTTATCTGAAGCCTATTTCTTTCTAAAACGTGTTAACTTTTGACAAACCACCGTAAGCTTACTTTCGAACGTAATCTACAGCTTTTATCTAATCTATCCACTTTTCAGATCCTCGATCTCGCCTGTTTCATTTGTGTGCTCGTCGGTGGACCCGGATATTATCGAGGTGATTCGAAATTACCCTGAAAATAGAATAGGTGACGAGAGAATAGGTGACCTGACAGTAGGTGACGAGAGAATAGGTGACGAGGCAATAGGTGACGGGAGAATAGGTGACGAGAGAATAGGTGACGAGGCAATAGGTGACGAGAGAATAGGTGACGAGAGAATAGGTGACCTGACAGTAGGTGACGAGGCAATAGGCGACGCGACGATAGGTGACGAGACAATAGGCGACGAGAGAATAGGTGACACGACAATAGGTGACGAGACGATAGGTGCCGAGGCAATAGGTGACGAGAGAATAGATGACGGGAGAATAGGTGACGGGAGAATAGGTGACGAGAGAATAGGTGACGAGACAATAGGGACGAGAGAATAGGTGACCGTACCGACCAAATCTAATTAGTAACTATTGAAGGCTGCGCTTCTATTAGAATAAATACCGTTTTTTTCGATTGAATAAGTGAATTGAATAACTTTATAACAGCAATATTATTAATATATTAATAACATATGACAACAAGACAAATAGAGAAATAGAGAATTTGGTTGGAAAGAAAGTTCTCGGAAAAAGTTTGACTAGAATCTTAAAAACGAATCCAACGTCCAAAACGAATCCACCAATTCAAGAACATTTTGTTCTATTCTGTTGAAGAACAAGAACAAGTCGACTCCAAGAAATTACTCGTAAAAAAAAATGAGTGCAGCTTTCCGTTAAAATAGGGATTTTTGAAAAAATTATTTTCCAGCTTAAATTCAGCTCACTTTTTGCACTAGAAAAACGATTTCTTTTTGACGTTGTGAGCACGTGTGGCTGACTGGTTAAGTGTCTTTTATCTTAATCGGAAGGTCGGGGGTTCGAACCCCAAAGCCAAGGGCCACCCCTTCGGTTTCCTTTCCCTTTCGGGTGGAGGGCTTTTGGGGGGGGCGGGGTGGTGGTTGGGGCCCCAGTTTTTTAAAGTGACAAGCCACCCCTCGTCACCTCTCTCCCCCCCACCACAAAAAAGCTATTTGGTCCCACCGAGTTGGGCTTAGGGGCGTGGGCGGACGTGGGTTGGGTTGATGGTGGGTAAAGCGTTGGTAGTATTGTGTATGTCGTTGTATTGTGATTGATATATTTCGTGTATGCGATAAATTCACCACTGGTAGCCCCAGTCGGTATTTTTTTAAAGCTAGTATAAATGTAAAGCTAGCAATACGCTCTAGAATCTCTATTTCTCGCCAAAAATTTTTTACAAAGAAGCTGTATTTCAAAAAAATCATTTTTTTTGTTGTTGCTGTCATCCTTTTGGCACTGAGTTTTTGCTAAAATAGGTGATTCTAAAAAGTTAAAAGATTAAATAAAATTAGATCAAATTTGCCTTAATCATAAATTTTCCCTAATTTAAGTACTTCATTTTAGGCTTTCAATGGAACCCAAGCCTAAGCCTGAGCCTATTCATTAGCCCATTAAAAACTTATCTAAAAGCTGGTCACTCAAAAAGTGACCAAGTCATTTCAGCTGAAGAAATCTCTTATTTTTTGACCTAAAGCCCGCTCTGATTTTTTGTCAAAACTTTGAAATATAGCCAAGTTTATCAAAAAATCTGGGAAGAATTGATGGCTTGGTTTTTGAGAAATCATCTTTCTTGAGAAATCATCGTTCTTGAGAAATCATCGTTCTTGAGAAATCACCGTGCAAGCTTTTTCCGAGAACTTTCTTTCAAACCTAATAAAAGAATTTTAAAACAAGCATAAAGCTTTAATCTTTTGGATTAATCAAGTATGATAACTTATCCAAGAATGAAGCCCAATCAACAAACGAAATTGGGTCGACTAAGACGGAAAAATTAAGTAAAAGATTTTGAACGTTTTTTATCGTTCTCGTTCCTCTGCCGCTAACGATCCTCGCGGCAACAAGCCAGATTTGATGTTGTTCAAATTTGCTTTTGTCGTATCCATCTTCTGTGTCCATCCAATCCATCCTCGATACGCAACAGACAAAACCGCGCAACAGACAAAACCGCGTAACAGACAAAACCGCGCAACAGACAAAACCGCGCAACAGACAAAACCGCGTAACAGACAAAACCGCGCAACAGACAAAACCGCGCAACAGACAAAACCGCGCAACAGACAAAAGCGCGCAACCGACAAAACATTACAAAAGTCACCTATTGTCTAGGAATCCTGAAAATAGGCTTTAAAATGTGCACAGAATTAGGTCAAGCGTAGCCAGTTTGAATATAAACTGATAGCAAGATTACGTTAGTTCAAATCTCACAATCAGTACAAGCTCATCAACTCTTTTAGGCGCCGGCTGGGCGACTTTCGTCAGCACTGTCGGCCTTTCGGTGACCGCGCTACTGCTTTTTCTCTACCTTTTCAAAGTCGTTGACGCCATTCCGCAAATCAATTGGATTATCTGTGTGAGTCAAGGCCAAAAAACGCCAACTAAACCATACCAAACTTTTTGCTTTCTACCGTAAGTATTCAAAGAAGGTCAAAGTTAAGAAAAGTCGTCCATTTCTACTGTTAGATTGTCAAATAAGTCGTATTTTTCCAGGAAATGGTTTACACCTTCATGTGGACGATATTCTTTTTCATTGCCGGCTCGGTTTTGGCGGTGGCTGCTGTTCAATATCAACAAACTGCTGGTTGGGCTGTCGCCTCGGTTAGTTACTATTCCAAAAAGTACCAAGAGAACCAAATCGCAATGTATCTACAAAACAAATTCCCAAATTACAGTTCTTCGCTTTTGGAGCCATGTGTGCTTATGCTTTCGACTGCTACCTAAAGTTCTTGCAATGGAAGCACGACGAGGTAAGCAATATCAAATCGACACCTCACAAGCCAAACTATTTCTAGGTGGCCACTGGACGAGGCGCTTCAATTTTCAAAGATCGACCTCAAAACTCAGCCTGAACCAAAACTGTAATAAATGTTTGACGTGATAGTGCCTTTTATTACATTACTTTATTACATTTATTGAGACAAGAAAAGGAAATACATAGAGACAATCGAAAAAGTAGGCACGACAAAACACAAGGATCATACGTATTGTTGCAAAATTGCTATCCCAACGTTGATTGTTGCTTAGGCGTCTTTTGCTTTGCCCATTGCTTCTGCCGATTCTCCTGACAATCGAACATTCAAACACCTAAACAGAACAAGCTAGAAAGAAAATACTAATTTTCGTTTAAGTCAGTTAAAGTCGATGTTGTGCTTATCAATTCGAAAAATGTGAAAGTCAACTTGTCGAAAAGGGTAATAGCCGGATCGATGATTTTATTGTAGAGGTAGAGGGCACCTTGAGTTTGAGGAAGCGATAGATGAATCAAGAAGATAGCCTAAATAAAACCGATACATGTGTACTTAAAATACGTCCATTTTATAAGTAAATCATAAACTCACCTTTACGACGTAGTAAACCGGGAACCACTTCAGAAAAGCACCAGTGAAGAAGTCGATCAACGAGAAAAAGGCGAACACCGTCCAATAGATCAGCCATTGGGTGTCGTCGTCTTTCGCCTCAGTGCGAATTGTCTAAAAAGAAAATGAATTAATTTATATCATAAACATTGAAACGTAATACGAATAGCGCAAATTTGCTTACCTTAACCGTAGCATAAGCAGGATATACAAATCCGATGAGATTGCACACGAATTGAGCGCGTGCTCCAAAAACTAGATACAAACCGAGTAGAACGAATAGTCCGTACGAGACCTAAAAGGTCAAATGTTAGAAATATAAACCAAAATCCTTCCAACCTGTTCACGTTTGACGCCGGTTTTCTCCAAATTCTGACACATCGCATCGTAGAGTCGACCGTGTGAAGCGTAGAGGAAATTCAGGAGATCACCCTAAAATACTGACATTATCTAGGGTTGAAGAAAAAAACATCCGCCTAACACATGAAATGATTAAGGTTAGACACATAAAACATGCAATACATGAAATGATCATGTTTTCTGAAGAGATCCAATCTAACAAGCAATAAAAAACTCACATTTGCCAACTTGATGTCATCTTTGAGGTTGCGATCGTTCTTGGCGCCCATCTCGATTTGCAGACCGTTGAGAGAACTGAATAAAAAATTATGGCTGGGATAGCTTGTTTAAGGGCACAAATAAACGATAATGCAAACAAAAACAGACAATTAAGGATGCCTTTCTTGTTTCATGTGGTGCGAGTCTACTACAACTGCACAGACTTTAAATAATTTGATGAATTTAAACTCGAAGATCTCCAATTGGGTTTTAAGCAAAAAAAATGAGAATAAATTTTCGAATTGAAAGTCTTGAAACGAATTGTGTGCGATTCAAAATGAAAAAAAACGAGCAACAAATTTCCGAATGCTACAGTTACCGTAGCTTTACGTCAAATTTGAAGATATTCAAGCTACCAATTAAACACTTTAAGAACTAGCTGCATTGCGATATTGGGATAGGCTAATTTCCGCAACTCGCCATAACTTTGTTCTAGATTGGTCAATCTTTATGATTCTGGTGTCATTTTGTAGATCTCAATAAGTGCAACAAAATGAAACCAAAATCATAAAGACTGGTCCACTTAGAAGAAAGTTATGGCGAATTGCGCAAACGACCCTGTTGGGCAAATAAAATGGCGGAAATTAGCCTACCCCGCGATGTTAAAGCACCAAACTTCCTTCGAGAGATAAACTTTGAACACTTAAAACGTTTTTGATACAAAAACAAAAGAATGCATTGAACTCCAAGCAACATTTATTGAAATCCACGAGAACAATGTAATCAGAAGGTCAGGATTTACACAAATTCAAAGCTAATCAAATACACAGAGAAAAGGAAAGTGCAAGTAATCGAATTGATTCTTTTAGGTGAGCAGAGTCGAGCGGCAGATCGATGCAGTCACAACGTAGGGATCACAATTGGATGAGGGGCGACGATCTTCAAGATAACCCTAAAAGCAATAAAGTTTAACATTCCGATAATACAAGAAAGAATACCTTTCCGTCGGCATCAACTTGACGGGGAATTCGAACCGAGCATCCACGATTGGCCACTCCCCAAGTGAATTTGTCGGCGCTGCTTGTTTCATGACTAAATCAAATCATTAAAAAGATTTTAATCGTGTAAAACCCAACCGTCCGGTAAGACGCCGCAGATTATCAAGTCCTCCATTCGGGTCGTAGAGCTTCATGTCCTCCTTGTGCGTCTTTGCCAATTTCTCGCAAGCAGCCATGATTTCCTTGATTCCTTCATCTTTGCGCATCGTTGCCGTCGAGTAGTTCGTGTGACAACCAGCGCCATTCCAATCACCGATGGTTACCTAGATTCAGCAAAGTTCAAGTAGATTCAAATCAAAAAATACGTGGGGCTTTGGATCGATGCTCACAATGACACCAAATTGCTCAGCGACACGATGCAACAAGAAGCGAGCCATCCACAGCTGATCACCCATCGCGATTCCTAAACCAATCATCTGAATCGATCAACAAAATGTAAAAACCACCTTCACAGATCCCGATTTGAAATTCCCATTGTCCAGGTGTTACTTCTAAAAAATGAATAAAATTATGTAAAAAAAAGGTGCTAGCAAACCGGCATTTGTGCCAGCAATCTCAATTCCAGCCGCCAAACAAGCACGATAGTGCGTCTCGACAATCTCGCGGCCAACCACTTTATTTGCTCCAACACCACAATAGTATGGACCTAAAAGGGAAATAAATTGAGCAACGTATTCGAAAAGCCTTGAGGAGCCGGCAATCCGTGTTTAGGCCAGCCAAGCGGATATCCATCACGATCAAGCAAGAGGTATTCCTAAAAGTTTACAAGTTAAGAACCAAATATAACGATTTCTACCTGTTCCATTCCAAAAAATGGCTTGTGCGAGGCAATTCGATCCATCACTTCTTTGCATTTGGCACGGTGGTTGGTGGCTAAACGAACCGAATCAATTTAATAATGATAAAGAGAACCTGTTGGCTTCATCGCGTGCTCGTAGGTCTCGCACATCACCAAAGTGTTTTGTCCGCCGAGGAAGGGATCGCGAAATTCAGCTACAGCCTAAATTCATAAAGTTAGTAATATTTATTTCACACTGTTAATTGATCTTGTACCAAATTTGTACCAAACTGAACCAAACTGAACAACACAAATTTATCCTATCAGAAGCACTTTCACAAAAATTGTCTTACTTTAAGATAGCGATCCGAATCTTGACCGACTGCTTGTCCAGTCGATGAACCATCGTAGTTCCAAAGCGGGTATTCTAAGAGGAAATGATTAATGCAAAGAAAATAATAAACCCAACCCTCAATTTGTGACGGCTTCTTGTCGAGGGTGCGCGTTTTGCAGCGGAGATTTTCTCCCGTTCCATCGATCCACACGTAAGTTGCCTAAAGATGATTATCTTGACAAAAAGATGATTGTCTTCCTAAACGAAGACAATCATCAAGGAAAATAGAAACATAAATATATAAATATAATATCAAAAATATAAACAAGCATCCAAGTAAGAGTGAAAGAAGGGTACTTCTTTAGTATTGGGAGGAACGATTTTGTCAAATTTGTGTCACTGATTTAGTTATCTTAAACTTGTCCAATTTTGACTTTAAAGCATTATTAGATAGCTTAGGCTTTGTAGATTCTAATAGTTTTTGAGTTTTTCAAAATCTATCACAAAAAAAGTGTTTAAATTGTGGGTTGAAGTTTGGCCAAATCGTGACTCCATGGATACTAAAGAAATACCGAAAAAAATTATGCATGAAGCAAATCCTAGGCTCTAAAACCTAAGCAATAACATAAAGTAAAGGAATTTAACCTGGCATTTGGTCGGATGCGGTTGAATGCCGAGGAATTGGTCGACAGTGGGCGTTCCAAGTGGCAGATGGACGTTGAAGTTGGCCGTAGACATTTGACGGATCGTCGATCAGAAGAGAATGAGTAGAATGAGAAACCATCCCAAAAACAAACGTTTTAAATGATTCGTAAATGCAAATTTGCGTTCACTATCAAAACGAACATTCATTAGATATTCAAGCAGATTTGCATTAAGCATTTCACATTTTTACATAATCGATTCGATAAATTCTTAATTGGACATAACTATGTTTTGTTTAGTCATTTTTTGAAGCAAGTGGCTACGTTGCGACGAAAAGCGCGGCAAAGATGGCTCAAGAAAGCGCCTAGATGGTTCAGGAAAGATGCAAACGGTCGAAGACGTTGGCTCAGTCAAGACGAAGACTGTTGTGGTAATTTTTGATTCAATTAGCCCAAAAGTTGCTTGTTTTTAGGCTGAAATCGATGTAAGTGGGAAGGAGAAGGTTTGATGGCTCTACTTTTGCAATTGATTTCAAATTTTAGAGGACTCGATTGACAACGATGATTGCAACCACAGTAATGCCAGCAATGACAGAAAAGAACCAGAAGAAGCATCCGAAAAACGAAGAAAAAGAAGAACTTTGAACGAAGAACGAAAAAGAAAAAAAGAAAAAAGATCAAAAAGAATGCGGATCCGAGTTTGGTAAGGAGTTGTTTTTTCTTCTTTAGGTCCAGGGATGTTAGCTTTAACATCTTTAAGATGTTAAGCTTAAAAAAGACGTCTTCTTTTTCAGAGTGGCTCAAAGGCGAAGAACAGTGAGACACGAAGTGAGAGTGATACACGAGAATGTGCGAAACAGAAACAGAAAGGTAAATTTTTTTGGAATATGACCATTTGAGACGATATCGTTTCACAAAAAAGAAACCGTTTTAAAGTTTTCTAGATTCATTTGATTAAAATTTTATTTTAGTTATGAAAAGTCAAGACGAATGAATGATGGCACCGATCATCTTAAAAGCTCGATTATGAAGTATCAAATAATTTACTTGATTGCTCGTTTAGCTCTCAGATGAAGCTAGCTCAATGCTCTTTGTGCTCTCGGCTCTCAGCTCAATGCTCTTTGTCCTTTTTTCAAATTCGATATTTATTTGAAGTCGTATCATGTATAAAATGTGTAAAAAACCCGAAAAAAATCACATCATTTAGAGAGAAACCGGATTTTCTAGAATGTTTCTCATAAAATTGAACAAGTTGTGCTTTTTGTAATCTTTTGTGATCGTGGGGCTAGCTCCTCGTATCTCGGTGGAGCATCGACGGCTGGGAGTTTTTTCTGAAAACATTGTGAATCTTTAGAATCTTGTATAATGGTGATAAACTTGACTTTAGAATAATTACTGTAGCTTATGAGCTACTTACTGGGGTGGTACCAAATGTCAAAAACAATCCTGTAACTTAAAGTTGCAGCTCAAAAAAATCACCCTTGCAGCTCAAAAAATCACCCCGGTAACTCAGAAAACCACTCAAAATACAAGGGTACAAGGTACAAAATACAACTCATAAAAAATACGTTGAAAATACGTTGAAAATAAGTTACCGAAGTTGTACTTTGAGTTACTAGAATGGTTTTCTGAGTTACCGGTGGGCATTTCAAAGTTACCGAGCTACTTTCAAACTACTTTCAAGCTACTTTCAAGCTACTTTCAAATTACTTTCAAATTACTTTCAAACTACTTTCAAACCACCCGGGCGGTTGGTGTTGTCCATTTTTCTGGGCCGCCCTAGTACTTTGCAAAAACTTCAAATTAGTGTTTTTTCTATGCTTGATGACCATTAATTCAAAAAAAACTTCGAAAACTTCGAAAATGATAGATCTTTTCAATAGTTTAGAGCGGAAGAAATTGGGTAAAGGATCTTTTCCAAAGAAACAAAAAATTGTAGACTTATGCATGAAGCTAATAACTTCACCCTAGTGTTTTGCCATATACAGTCGAACCTCTCTATAACGAACCTCGATATAACGTAAACCTCTCTATAACGTAAGGCGTGACCGGTCCCGGCCGACGTTAAGCTATATAAAACGGCACTCTATATAACGTAAACCTCTATATAACGTAAGCTATAGCCGTCCCGTGAGTTACGTTATAGAGAGGTTCGACTGTACTACCATCCCTGTTTAGCCATATAGTATCATCCCTGTTTAGCGATATAGTACCATCCCTGTAGCTTTTTTTATCGCTGAATATTTTTAACCCTGTGAATTTCCAAAAGATTTACCTCAACTCCGACCACCGTATGTCCGTGTTGTTGCCGCTGTAGTGAACCACTTCGACGCGGTTTCTCCTTTGCGGAGAAGGCTTTCTTTCTGAAAAATAGGGCATTCAGTGGGTTTGCATAATCGGGTTTGCATAAGGCATAAGCATAAGCGTAAGCACAAAGTAAGGGTTCTTTTTTGGGAACTACGTGGGTTTAAGTACGTGGGAACGTACCTTAAAGTACAATATCAGAGATATACCATACGATTGTTTCGTTTAAACGCGCTGAATATTTCTTTTTCTTTAGAATACTTTAATTAGACAATAAACTGGTATTCTAAATTGATTTTTAGCTATTTTGGTCAACTGTTAATCAACTATTTTTTGATCAACTGTTAACTTCTAATCAACACTTTAATCTTTAACATTTACATAAACAAATGCTAAAGATTACTCGGGCTTCGGTAAATCCCCAGCCGACGAATTTCTCCGATGAGCGATGAAAGTCGCCTCATCCATTTCACGGCGTAACCAAGTGGCAACCTGAAATTCAAGGAATTTTATGTAGATTATAAGTTTAATAATATTTAAATAATATTTAAATAATATTTTAAAATCAATAAAGGCAAACACAGTGAATGAGCTGGGCAAAATAGTGAGCAAAAGCCTCTGGAAGTGATCTCCGGAAATTGGTCATTACATTGTAATGTTTAGAACTGGCAAAAGGTCAGCTTATCTGTGGATCTATATTATAACTTGAACTAATGTTTTCTTTAAAAACAAACCGCTGTTGGATCGCTGTCCGATGAGAATTTTGCCCGCGTGGCCAGCTGGGCCGATTGACTGACTGTGGGAGTTCGATTGCTGAAAGTTCTTGGTTAATTGCAAAAAATTTGTTATTTATACAGCAGCTACAGTACTTCTACAGTAGTGATAGCGACTACAGTACCCTTATCGCCTTTACAGTACCACCACTACAATAGCAAGTTCACTTAAAGTTTACTTGGCAGTTGGTGGCGGATCTCTAATAGCCACGGTGTCAATCAGTAACATTGCCGTTCGTCCATCAGCCACCAAACCGGAAATGCCGATGGAAATACCGGAAGAAGGAGATGAGTCTAATCTAAATTTTAAAGGTACTCAGTCGGTTATTTTTATAGTATTATAAAAATAACCGACTCGGCTGGTAAAAGACCAGCCGAGAAACTCGCCTAACGGCGGGCTTTCCTCGATGTTTTGGAGAATAACAGCCTTTGTCGCCATGGCGCAGTGGATAGCGCGCCGGTCTATCGCCCATACGATCCGGGTTCGACCCCCGCATAAGACTCTAATTTTGCTTTTAAAAAAATCCAAAAGCACGTTGCACAACTAAATTGAATCCCCTGTTCATGTTATTCAGTTTATTGCAAACAGTCCTCTGGGAGCTGAGGAGTAGCGCGCACAAACAGACGGACAGATAGACGGACAGATAGACGGACAGGCAGACGGACAGCCAGACAGATGGACAGACAGATGGACAGACAGACAGATAGACGGACAGACAGACAGACAGACGGATAGACATACGGACATGCAAACGGACAGACAGACGGACGGACAGACGGACAGACAGACGGACAGACAAACAGACAGACAGACGTCTTAGTCCCTTTATATATAGTAGATATTTACCGCAAGACGAGTGATGGATTCGGGACGAGATGATGCACCGAGACCCCATTCCGCTTTTCGCCCCATCTAGAATTTTGTTCCTAGGATCAGTTGGTTACACAAGAGATACGGTGACAATAACAATTCAGGTATTCTAGTTGGAGTTACAGGAGAACTTCAAATCTTATTTGTTCATTAGAACACTTTATGCTTTGCAGTCATCCCTTTGGATTCAGCCTCGTGTACCAGTGTTGTTTCAGAAGCAATATTCTGGGCTAGACATGCCAGTGTTAGACGAAACAAGTCTACAAAAGTCCCCTGGATTTGACGAGAAAAGTTGCAACGATCAATGTCGATCGTTACTGCCTATCTTTCGATTAATGCCTATCACTCACTTCTCATTCTTGTTCTGTTCAACTTCTTCGATTCGAACTCCCTTCGAGCCCCAAAAGAAAAGCTCTTGCTCAGCGGTGGAAGCCAGAGAGAAACCCTCGCCACAAACAATGTGCTAAACATTTCCTGATTGATCATCAAGGGTATCAATGTGAGCAGTTTCATTGTACTGTAAGATAATATACTTAGCTTCAAGATGTAGCCCTTGTTGCCAAGTAAGTATTGAGCTTTTTGTCATTTTAGAGCTGATTGCAAAGCTGTTTCAAAATCAACAGCCGTGACCTGAGCCAACAATTGCCCTGGCTTTAGCTTTTGCTTACAAAGTGTTGTAAGCAAAAGCTTGATTTGAAAAATTGATCTTTAGGATAATTAGGCTTTACAGAAAGTCTTTTCGTTCCTTTTCGTACGTTCGTTTAAAACTAACAAATGCGCTAATTGAACTACGGTTTGTTTCATTAGAAAAGTCAATTATTTTCTGCAAAATACAGTCATCAAAAAAGACTTGACCCATTGGGACTGACTGGTCTTGACCTATTGCCTAGGAAAAATCACCGTTTCACAAAAAAACCTTCTGAAACCTTTTGAACCTTTGAAAAGAAACCTTTTGGCAAAGCCAATGTGCTCTAGTTGTCGAATTAAGCAACTGTTCTACTGCACGCGATTCATTTTAGCACAAAAACGTCTGTCTGTTCTTGTCTCCATCCGCAAAAAAGTCTTGACCCATTTGTATACTGTTATGAAAACTTTGTTTTTTATAAATGATTCTGATTTTTCTGAATTAATTTCTTATTTTTAGATGGCGTGCAAGCGATATCTGGATACTCTGACAAAGGAGAATATTGTTCGAGCTCGTCAACAGAGGGCCAGTCTGTGAATTGTCTGTGGCAGCAGTCTATCAATTGTTCTCCATTTGCGAAAAACCGTTTCTCGGTTTTGCAAACAAGTGGCAAGTGTCTGTGAATTGTTCTCCATTTGCGAAAAACCGTTTCTCGAGTTTGCAAACAAGTGGCAAGTGTCTGTGAATTCTTCTCCATTTGCGAAAAACCGTTTCTCGACTTTTCAAACGCCAAAAATTTGAAGGGGAAGTGCACCGACATGCAAAAAAGGGTCGACTACCAAAAACAACAACAAGGGAGGATCGTGCATTGATCAGGATGTTCGTGAAGAACCTAAACAGGACGAGCTCTGATGGAGACAAGATGCTTCAGGCGCGCTTTGGAGTTACGATCAGGAGAAAGAGTCAAGGACAATGTTTAGCTGGTGGGTTTGGGGGATTTGATTAAAAGATATTACCATATGTCCAGAAAGAAAACCGTAGTTCAATTGGTGCATTTGTTGGTTTTAAACGGAAGTACGAAAAGGAACGAAAAGACTTTTGGACAGCCTAATAGCTTGGTCTGAAAAATTGATGTTTAGGATATAAAAACCTTACCAAACAAGTTTTCTGTAGAAGCCCTTTCACCGGGAAATGGGCACAGGGTTGTGGCTGAGGGCCAAGCCCACCCAGACCCAGCTCTCCCCACGAATTCCGGCCAAACATGTGCACCGTGCCCGTCTCGAGAATCACTAAAGTTATAGAAAAAGTTTTAGACAATGATTTGTATCAAAATTGTATATATTAGGTTGGCAACTTAATAATGACGCGTCACTACTTAACATGTTTTTGTAATTTCAAGCGCGATTTCTCCCCTCTTTTTTGTATATATACAAAGTAAAAGATGTGTGCATAAATAACATTTAGTGCTCCAAATTTCATCATTCGCTTTTTGGCAATAAATGGAGGACAAAAAATTCCGTATTCGAGCTGCATTGTTCCACGATTTTCAACAAGGAAAATCACCAGCTGAATCTCATCGCAGGATCATCACTGTTTTTGCAGAGGAAAGTATACAAATTCGTCAATGTCAACGATGGTTTCAACGATTCCAAGGCGGCGATGAAAGCCTCGTAGACGAGCCACACCAAGGACATCCTCCAGAAGTGGCCGACGATGACTTGCTCGCCTTAATTGAAGATTGCCCAACACTCACTGTATTTGGCAGAAATATTTGAAGTTGGCAGAAATATTCGAAGTATCCCATACGACAATCGAAAACTATTTACACAAACTTGGGAAAGAGAATCGAGTTGGAAAATGGGTTCCTCACGAGCTGACCCAAAGCAACAAAATGGCCCGTGTCAATGTCGCCTCAATTTTGCTACAAAAATGTAAATCAAACGACTTTTTTCACAGGGTTTTGACTTCTGACGTAACGTGGATCAACTACGAGAACGTTAAACGCAAAAATCAATGGTTATCTATTGGGCAGACCCCGCAAACCACTCCAAAACCGGATATCAAGGGGAAGAAGATAATGCTCTGTTGCTGGTGGAACTTCAAGGGATTGGTTCATTATGAGGTGCTGAAACCTGGCCAAACCGTCGATGCTGATCTTTATTTAAAGCAATTAATGAGAGTTAATGAGTCTTTGAAGAAATTGGGGCTCAAACCAGAGAGAGTCAGATTTTTACACGACAATGCAAAACCTCACACTGCAAAGATCACTTATAAGAAAATCGAGGAACTTGGCTGGAAAGTGCTGCCCCACGCAGCTTACTCTCCCGAATTGGCTCCCTCAGATTACTTCGGTCGCTGAAGGAGGGAGAAAAGTTCGATGATCATGCTCAGGTCATAAAAGCAGTGAATGACTACTTCGCCCCAAAGACTCCCAAGTTCTTCGAGGATGGGATCCGGGATTTGCGCAGAAGATGGGAAGAAGTCATAGATACTAATATCTTTCGAATTGAAAGCGCTTCTTTTGTGTTTTTTTTTAAAATAAATGATTTGTTACATAAACGCGTCATTATTAAGTTGCCAACCTAATAATTTACCCATAGATGCAAAAAAAACCAAGAATTCCGCCGGCGGAATTGAACCCTTGACCTCCTGCCCACGATACTCGACTCCGCTTTGTGGTATGATTTTAAATAAGGGAAATCGACGAGCTTGGTTAGAAAACTTATGCCCCACGCACCTGATCTGAGTCCGGATCTGACCTGAGTCCGGACCTGACCCCATCAGATCAATTTTTTGTTTCGGTCGTTGAAGCACTTTTTGGAGGGAGAAAAGTTCGATGATCATGCTCAGGGCATAAAAGCAGTGAATGATAAAAGCAGTGAACGACTACTTCGCCTCAAAGACTCCCAAGTTCTTCGAGGATGGGATCCGGGATTTGCGCAGAAGATGGGAAGAAGTCATAGATACTAATGGAGAATACCTTTCGAATTGAAAGCGCTTCTTTTGTGTTTTTTTGAAATAAATTATTTGTTACGTGTCATTATTAAGTTGCTAACCTAATAAATCTCATTTTTTTTACCTCCTGTATGGTGTCTTCCAATCGTCACATCGACCACCCTCGCCGGGAATCCCTTGACGAGTGTGGGCTTTTCGATGAACTCATATGCGTTCTAGATAATGGATAGAATTCTAGATTATGTAAATATTAGCCCTAGTACTATTGTACTTCATTTTATAGCATTTTACAGTAATACTAGAAAGAATGCGCTTTCTAAAAGGTGGATAATTTGGAAAACGACTTGAACATGGCTAAATTTCGGGAAATGTTCATTTCGAAAATTTTAACAGCTCTTTTTTTCATTGTACGTTTCGCTTTTGCTTTTGCTTTGCAGCTTTTGCTTCATTGCTTCGTTTGCGCAGTTTTCTTTACGTTTTATCGTCCATTTCAAAAGATTTTTGAACAAAGGTTATTCAAAATAACGGAAACTATTTCGAGTAAACTGCTTGTTTGGTTGTGAATAAATTTCTAAACAAAACTGTTACCAAGACTGTTACCAAGACTTATCGGTTAACCTAATAGGCTGAATTTTCGACTCTTCTCAACTGAGCACTGAAAAACACAAGTTTTAGAAGAAGTATTGGGTTGATGGAAAAGTCCTTTCCGATTTTTTTGGGAGAGTACCTTAAATTTATCCAGTTTTGACGTTTTATAGCTCATCCTAAAGCTGAATTCAAGATGGATCGATTGGTAAAAACCGTTTTGAGATATCTCTTTTCTAAAAGTTTTTACAGCTATTTTAGTAAAGGGCGGCAGAGCCAAAAAATGGCTGTTTTCACGTTTCGTTAGTTTTCCGTGCAGAAACCTAGGCTAAAAACATGTTTTTCGTGATCGGCGTCAAAAATAACCCCTAGACGCGCGAACGCGAACGAGAAAAACGAAGGAAAATCGCGAAAAGCGGCAGAAAGGCTATTGATCTGAGGGTCGCTGGTTCGACTTCCACCAGTGGACAATATTTTTCAAAAATTTTTTGCTAAGATTCTGAAAATGCGTGTCTAGGGGTTATTTTTGACGCCGATCACGAAACACATGTTTTTAGCCTAGGTTTCTGCACGGAAAACTAACGAAACGTGAAAACAGCCATTTTTGGCTCTGCCGCCCTTTACTAAAATAGCTGTAAAAACTTTTAGAAAAGAGATATCTCAAAACGGTTTTTACCAATCGATCCATCTTGAATTCAGCTTTAGGATGAGCTATAAAACGTCAAAACTGGACAAATGGACAACTGGACAAAGGTACTCTCCCAAAAAATCGGAAAGGACTTTTTCATCAACCCAATACTTAACGATGGCATTAGTAAAGTTATTGTTAAAATTCCCCAAATGAACGTTTCTCGTAATTTAGTAAAGCCTTTGAACATCTAAAGATTGAACATCTAAAGAAAATCCAAAGATTACGTACCTTTCCAAATTATTCACGTTTTAGAACAAAGAACAAAGAGAAAAAAAGAATTACAAAGAAGAAAAGAATTACATTACAAGAACCAAAGTCAGTTTAAAACAGTTTAAACTTTAAACAACTTTTCACCTTTGGCTCTCGGGCGAAAAAGCCTTGTCTCTTGGCGAGATTCAGCTTGTTGTGCTTGTTGACACCCCAAGCGATGAGGGTTCCGTCAACTGGAAATAGTCATTTGAATAAAATATTAAATTTTAAGGCCCTTGATATTAGGATTATCTACAAGAAGTATATCTAAAAACCTGTTATCAAGGCACTCGCATCGGGTCCACACCGAATCGCCACAACGCTCACGTTGTTTGGAATTTCGATCTAAATGGGCACTACAAACGTAAACTACAAACGTGAACTACAAACTGCTTCTAACTTGCTTCAGATTTGTCGGTTTGACATGATCTTTTTTTGATTCTGTGAGGGTTCAAAAAGGATATCGAAAGATACAAAAAGTGGATTGATTGAATAAAAATTGGAGACAAGATTACGATAGAAAGAAAAAGGGAACACGTTTTAGAAAACGGAGTACTATTTACTGTCTTTGTTCTTTATAAAAACGAACTTGTTGAGGCTTTATGGTGAAAGGCTGAGATCTTCCCCAAGCCCAAATCCCACCACCCTCACATAGCACAACCACGTGCTCATCACCACAAGCTACTTCAAGCACGTTTGAGCTAAAAAAATAGAGATAAATTCAATTGATTCTGATTCTATTTGGCTACTTTTGGTGTCAGTTGATAAAAAATGCACTCCAGCATCGGATGACACCAAAAGTATGCAGATTTGATAAGTTTATGGAAAGTTATAATTGAAAGTACCGTATTTATTCTAATAGAAGCACAGGCTTCAGGAGAAGCACAGGCTTCAGGAGAAGCACAGGCTTCAGGAGAAGCACAGGCTTCAGGAGAAGCACAGGCTTCAGGAGAAGCACAGGCTTCAGGAGAAGCACAGGCTTCAGGAGAAGCACAGGCTTCAGGAGAAGCACAGGCTTCAGGAGAAGCACAGGCTTCAGGAGAAGCACAGGCTTCAGGAGAAGCACAGGCTTCAGGAGAAGCACAGGCTTCAGGAGAAGCACAGTCTTCAAGAGACGCACAGGCCTAGGAAGCACAGGCTTCAGAGAGCACAGTCTTCAGACACAAAGCTTCAGGTGAAGCACAGGCTTCAGGCCGCGTGGCTTCAGGAAAACTCGGGAGCACAGGCTTAGATATCAAAAGATAGCGCTTGAAGCGAAGAATTTTTTGGTATTAACAATAAGAAAATTTGGGTGTGTTCAAAAAATAATTTACTTTAGCGACTACGCAACTGTACGTCATTATGGGCGATGCTAGAGTTTGGTAGATTTGAGAGATTAAAAAATAGAAGCACCTTTGCTTCTATTAGAATTATTAAGATACTTTAAACGTCCAACTGACGTCCTTGTTCTGAACGTTCAACTATCAAATAGAAATAGGAAATTTTTTGTTAAAATCCACCTAAAGAGAGCATCAATAAGGCAAGGAGAGACGAGTTTCGATCCCTCGCCCGATTGACACATTCCACCGTCACCACATGCCCATAAAGTGCCTCGATCAGCGCAAAAGAAACTAGGAAATTTTCTCATTTTTATCATCGATTATTTGCGTTATTTGCGTTGCGTACTTTGAGTGTAAAGGCAACCTTTCTGGCGTACTCTCAAGGCTTGAAAAGAATGAAGAAACGAGTACGCCAGTCTCTTGCTAAGACTCGAATCTTAACAATAGAAAAGCCAAAAAAAGCTTTTCTATTTCATGACCAACTGATCACAATGTAGCTCGACTGACCAACTGATTCTAATCACAATGTAGCTGACTGTAAGCCAATTAGTACTTGACTAGTACTAGTACTTGACTGTAAGCCAATTAGTACTTGTACTAGTACTTGACTAGTACTAGTACTTGACTGTAAGCCAATTCTCTTGAAACCATTTTCCTTTTGTGGAAACTTACGAGAAACCCATGCCCGCGGCGGCGCATTGGATCCGCATCTCCCGCAACGATTCCACTCGACCCGGAGAGTTTCGGTATTTCGAAAAACGTGACTTATTACAGTAATCACTATGCTTTGCAGCTCATTGAGCACGCAAAATGGAGCTGAATGATTTCGAATGAAAAACATACTACAATCCGCTTGGGATTACCTATAGGAGTGCCGCGTACTTTCAAAATAATTTCAGTACTTTAGGCGTACTTTCTGTTACTTTAGGCGTACTTTCTGTTAATTTAGGCGTATTTTCTGTTAATTTAGGCGTACTTTCAGTACTTTAGGCGTACTTTCTGTTACTTTAGGCGTACTTTCAGTACTTTAGGCGTACTTTCAGTACTTTAGGCGTACTTTCAGTACTTTAGGCGTACTTTCAGTACTTTAGGCGTACTTTCTGTTACTTTAGGCGTACTTTCTGTTACTTTAGGCGTACTTTCAGTACTTTAGGCGTACTTTCTGTTACTTTAGGCGTACTTTCTGTTAATTTAGGCGTACTTTCAGTACTTTAGGCGTACTTTCTGTTAATTTAGGCGTACTTTCTGTTAATTTAGGCGTACTTTCAGTACTTCAGGCGTACTTTCTGTTACTTTAGGCGTACTTTCAGTACTTTAGGCGTACTTTCTGTTACCTTAGGCGTACTTTCTGTTAATTTAGGCGTACTTTCAGTTACTTTAGGCGTACTTTCTGTTAATTTAGGCGTACTTTCTGTTACTTTAGGCGTACTTTCAGTACTTTAGGCGTAAACGCTCATATCTCGACACTAGCACGTTTGTTTGTACGCACTTAGGCATTAAATTAAAGTAGAGAAAATGGGTATTGGGAAATTATTTCCTTCTATCTACCTAGCTAAATTTCTAAAAATATGATTAACTAGTAAAAACTGTAGGATAAATAATTCAAATTAGATCACTTACCGTATCTCCCAATCCAAGCTGTCCCTGCCCATTCTCACCCCACGTGAACACTTCCCCACTCGAGCAAACCGCGATGAAATGATTCGAGCTCAGCGAGACCTGGAAAGAGTTTATTTTCTCTAATAGTAGTGCACCCCGCCGAGCCGAGTTGATGACTATTTTACGGTTTCCAAGCTTTTGCAGAAGCTCAACACTCAAATCCCCCACTAGATCTCATCGTCAGCTACATTTTCCGACCCCACATCGATAGGTTCTGATAAGCGCTTTTCGAGATTTCGAGCAATTTAGGCGACGCTCAGGGTGCACTATTGTTAGAGAAAATACGGTATATGTCGTAGCCGTTTACGAAATTCAGCCATTAACGAATCGCTCGTTAGCGGCTGAATTTCATGCATTTTAGTTGGTGTTTTGCTTGCTATAAACGTCGACTGGCTAAAAGCCCTGTATCTTAGGAGGTCAAGAATTCAATCCCGCCGACTAGATTAGTAGTTCTTTTTTCCATATATATGTCGTAGCCGTTTACGAAATTCAGCCATTAACGAATGGTTCGTTAGCGGCTAGCCGATTACGAATTTCGAGTTATTATGTTTTAAACTTTGTTATACATGTTAAATTTTATTTCACTTGTTTTGATTAGTTTGCTGATTTGCGTTTTGCAAACAAATTGTTTGAAAACAAATAATTTGAAATCAAAAACTCATTTGAATCGAGCCATGTTCGCAAAAGCCGTTTACAAATTGCACACGGCTCGAAAAAATTTCATTCGTAATCGGCTAGCCGTTAACGAATCATTCGGCGATCATTGATAGAATAAGCATTGGGCCAAGGAACGAGAAAAGGATCACTGCTACCTAAGGGAAGAAAAGTATTAGATTAGCTATTAGATTAGCTATTAGATTAGCTCTTAGATTAGCTCTTAGATTGGCTATTAGATAAGCTATTAAATTAGCTATTAGATTAGCTATTAGATTAGCTATTAGATTAGCTATTAGATTAGCTATTAGATTAGCTATTCAATTAGCTATTAGATTAGCTATTAGATTAGCTATTAGATAAGCTATTAAATTAGCTCTTAGATTAGCTATTAGATAAGCTATTAGATAAGCTATTAGATAAGCTATTAGATAGGCTATTAGATTGGCTATTAGATAAGCTATTAAATTAGCTCTTAGATTAGCTATTAGATAAGCTATTAGATAAGCTAGATTAGCTATTAGAGGCTTAGATTGGCTATTAGATAAGCTATTAAATTAGCTCTTAGATTAGCTATTAGATAAGCATGAAAGCTATTAGATTAGCTATTAGATAGGCATTAGTTGGCTATTAGATAAGCTATTAAATTAGCTCTTAGATTAGCTATTAGATTAGCTATTAGATTGGCTATTAGATAAGCTATTAAATTAGCTCTTAGATTAGCTATTAGATTGGCTATTAGATTAGCTATTCAATTAGCTATTAGATTAGCTATTAGATTAGCTATTAGATAAGCTATTAAATTAGCTCTTAGATTAGCTATTAGATTGGCTATTAGATTAGCTCTTAGATTAGCTATTAGATTAGCTATTAGATTAGCTATTAGATTAGCTATTAAATTAGCTATTAGATTAGCTATTAGATTAGCTATTAGATAGGCTGAATTTCGTAAACGGCTACGACATATATATGGAAAAAAAGAACTACTAATCTAGTCGGCGGGATTGAATTCTTGACCTCCTAAGACACAGGGCTTTTAGCCAGTCGATCAACAATTACTTAAGTTTGACTTATGTAAACTGTGCATCGGCCAAAATCGGTCGGCGGTTCACCCCGGTGTTAAGCCAGTTCACTGCTGCTCTGAATAAGTACTTGTCGAATTTGTGTTTTTGTGGGCATTGAGTCGACTGCTTCTAAAGCCATTGTCGAGATATCCATTCGATAAAGGGTTGACCGGGCAGGGCCACCGCGAAGTTTCGGCCGAAATGGAGCCGCCACTCGGCCTCGGGCTAGTCGCTGAAATTTGGTTTTGATTCGGGAAACGCTGTGCTTGTAGCTTGTAGCACATACTTGTAGCAATACTTGTAGCAATCAATTCATTTGTACCTGTAACGCAGCCGTTGCAGCCGGTCTTGTTGTTGTTTCGAGCGAGAGGAGGTCCCGCACTAGCAATTTCAAACCATTCGAGTACGGACCGCGGACTGGCTCGAATTGGGACTAAATATGTTTTAAAAGCTAGAGGGATTAGATTTAGCATAAAATTTTAACACACTAGATACTTAGAGACGGGTAAAACCCGCTCTAAAGCAAAATGATAAAAAAATCGAAAAAGTGGCATTGTGGGGGTCGAACCCGAGCCGTAGGCAAGCCGTGTGGGCTGTAGACCCGCCCACTCCCGACTGCGCCACGACGACAAGTGAGGACCTCTGTTTCTTTGACCTTTTCTTGACCCGAGTTCAGAGTTTGAACCGGAGGGGGCGGGTTTTTCTGATTGGATGTTTTGTAAGGGCGAGTTTTTCTGGCCGGACGTTTTGTTGCCGTGGCGCAGTCGGGTGCACCGTTGTCTACAACCCATACGATCCTGGTTCGGTCCCCCGTAGTGCCAATCATTTTTGTTTTTTAAGATTTTTCTTTTAAATATCATAACTATCTTATATTTTAAGCCTTTTAAAAGAAGTTCAGCTTTTTTTGGCTTAAAGACGACTGAGAAATAGCCAGGACGGAGGGAAAGACAAACACTGCTCTTTTATATAGTAGATCAACTTTGACGGTTTATAACTTGAGGCACAGACATTGGATCGACTTGTGGTTGGTTTTAAAAGAATCCTCATCAAATTTGACTAGAGAAAAGTGCAATTTGTTTTGTACACTCACCTTTGAGAACATAGAGAAAATTTATGTCAAAGTTGAACTTCCAAATTCCGTTACGAGTCTGGGAACTTTCCTAATTTACCCTATAACTCGACTCCCAGTAATCAAATCGACTTGTGGTTGGTTTTAAAAGAATCCTCATCAAATTTGGTTATAGAAAAGAAGAGTTTGTTTTGTACACTCACCTGTAAGAACGTAGAGAAAAACGGCTTTGAAAAGTGGTGCGCTAAAGTGCCGTTTTTATACAATCAAAATGGCACTTTAGCGCACTTTTCTATTTTACTCTATATCTACACTAGCTTCTAAATTAGTTTGACTGTAATCCTGTAGCTGGGTGACTACTGTAGCTGGGTAAAGCCGCCAAGTCAGTGCAGTAATTCCCATTCGTCGTAACTTCATCACCTTGCAAATCTTGTTGACAAGCGCAGGCAGACTATCGGCATCAAAGGCTTTCTGGAGACACATCGACTCGTACATGATACATCCAAGTGCCCACATGTCAGACTTTTCGTTGTACGGCTTACCTTCACACTAAAAGACAATGTTTATGATCGACAATGGTAAAGCTACCGTACTATTAGGTTGATGCATAAGTCTTTTCGTTTTTTTCGTACTTCTGTTAAAAAGTAACAAATTCACCAATTAATCTATAGTTTGCTCTATAAAAAAAGTGTTTTTTTTGTTAAATTTCCATCTTTTTAAATGAATTTCGGTTCACTTTCAAGCAAATTCGAGAGTGAAAAACGCCTTTTTCGTAAAAATCTATAAAAAACTCTACGGAAAAATTGGCTGAATGAATTTCTCTGAAATTTTGGCGAAATATCAAACGTTTTTTTTCTCTATCTTTTATCTATTGACACGAAGATAGGTTTTCTTTAGCTAAGGTGTCTAAACCATCTCGGGTTTGTTGGGCCATCTCGGGCTTTAATAAGTGCCTCCATTCGTTTGTAGATGAATGTGGAAGTGCGATGAAATGTAGATATTCGTAATCAGCGCAAAAAACTGAGTCAGAAAAACCACTTTTGGTGGTCATTGGCTGGCGGGGGGTAAACTAAGGTCCAGCCTTTTTTTCTCGTTAAAGAAACTTTGCAATTAAAAAGTTTTTATAACATTACGGTTTTCCGCTGGTTTTTACAAATATTGTGTACATATGTTTTTTTCGTTAACATTGTGAAGCTTGGTTCTTCTAGTTTCTAGAAATCTATCTAGAATCTATCTAGAATCCATCTAGAATCTATCTAATAGGTTGATGCATAAGTCTTTTCGTTTTTTTCGTACTTCTGTTAAAAAGTAACAAATTCACGAATTAATCTATAGTTTGCTCTATAAAAAAAGTGTTTTTTTGTTCAATTTGCATCTTTTTAAATGAATTTCGGTTCACTTTCAAGCAAATTCGAGAGTGAAAAACGCCTTTTTCGTAAAAATCTATAAAAAACTGTACGGAAAAATTGGCTGAATGAATTTCTCTGAAATTTTGGCGAAATATCAAACGTTTTTTTTCTCTATCTTTTATCTATTGACACGAAGATAGGTTTTCTTTAGCTAAGGTGTCTAAACCGCATCATCGAGTTAGCCCTTTTTGACTACCCGACTTCATACTCTTAAGAAAATCCAGGCATTAAATATTTTTAAACCCGTTTTAATGTTATTTTGCAGAAAAATAATTGGTTTTTCTAATGAAATCAACCGTAGTTTAATTGGTGCATTTGTTGGCTTGAAACGGCAGACGAAAAGGAACAAAAAGACTTAGGCATCAACCTATTATTAGGGTGAACCAAAAGTTTTCTATTTTTTTTTAATTAAAACTTTCAACATAAATAAAACAGCAATGAACGAACTCTAAGCTTCGAAATAAAGACCATTCGAATCTATGACATGAAGCCATCTATCGGCAGGTTGCTCGATCCGGCGGCGGTACCACTCCTTGTTCTTAGAGGCGAAAAACTCGCGGCACCCTTTTTCGACTTCGCCCAGATTGTTGAAGGCTCGTCCGCGAAGGAAGTGTGCCATGGAGCGGAAAAGTTGATAATCGGATGGTGCAAGATCTGGACTGTACACTGGATGTGGAAGAAGTTCAATTGAGTCGAGATTTTTGATCTTTTCCTTGGTTTGTCTGGCGGTGTGAGGTTTTGCATTGTTCTGCTGAAGGACTATGCGCTTTCGATTGACCAAAGCGGGATATTTTTCACTAAGCTCCGCATATATCCGGTCAAGTTGGGCGCAGTAGAGGTCTGCGTCAATGGTCCGTCCATTTGGAACCAGCTCAAAGTGAATAATGCTGTAAGAAATATATGGTGATGCTTTGATCTATATAATTTCTTGTGAGACCGTGTCTCGTTGTGGTTCAATGGTGGTCTTCTTGAAAACGTAATAATTTATCCAACTTTCCCTTATTAGGGCAACTTCGCTCAAACTAGAGCAACTTGGCACTATCACAATTAAATCAACACTTGAATGTGAAAAAAGAATGATAAAGCACAAAAAGGGAGAACAACAAACTCACTCAAAAGCAAAACTTAAATAATGGGTTTTTTAAGCATACAAGCTACAACAACCGGACAGCTGAATATCATTTAGTGACTGATTACGGTAGTTTATCCACCAACTTTGAACTTTAACTTGTATTGAATTTTTGATTAACTGCAGAGCAGTGGCAATTCGCCACACTCCGCCCCGACGAGAAATCTGGGCGCGTGCCCGGATTTTCCCGCCCGAAGAACTTTTTGTAACTTGGCCATGATGGCGTGGAAATTTGTTGCTTGATTTCCTTTGCTTGCGCCCGATTGTTGAACTTTGGGGAAACTTGGTGATAAATATGTAATTTGGCACCAAAACTTGGCATGAACTTGACACTAATGTTTAAGAGTGTAACATATTGAAAAATGAGCCCTAATGGCTTGTACATGGGAAAAAATTTTTTGGAACATGTCATAAAAATGGGTGTGATGGGGAAACTTGGTCTAGTGACGACTTGATCCTTTGCCGCGATACCCTTGGCGCTCCAATTCTTCGCAGTAGGCTACGTGATGTGGCCCGTTACAGAAGCTGCATCGCACCCTCGGCTTTGAGCAGGTTCCTCCGTGATTTTTTAGGCAATTTCGTGAAATGCAAAGTCCATTTCGGCTTGCAATTCGCATTCGCTCCACGTAATTGATCCGGAGAGCACACTTGGTCGCGTCGTTGCAATCTGACTTCTCACAGAAGAAACAATTCTTTGTGGCAAACGTCATTGTTGCCTTCTTGACCTCTGGAGCTTCTTTGTATTCGCTCCCACGTCGCTTTCCACTTTGAATTTCGCGCACAATTTCGTCCTTCATATCGCTGATTGACTTGTCGATATGTTTCATCAAGGATTCCTTCAAGTTGGCCATTTCTTCTTGAATGTGTCCCTTGGTAGCCAGCAAGGTGGACATACTCTCAGTACATACGTTCTCGGTCACGGCCTTTGTTGACTCCTCGATTGCCTTCTTGATATCCTTCACGATTCCAATGCCATCGCGATCTCCGACTTTCGTTGGTTTCGTCTCTTGCTTCACGATTCGCACCTTGTTCGGTATAGTCTGGTCGGCTTTTCCTGCATTCTCAGGCGTCGTCATCTTGACCTGGAAGAAGAAACTTGTCATTGAAAATTGTGCCATGAAGGAAGAAAAACAAACGGGGGGGGGCAACAGAAACGCAGATAAATAACGTAATAATGGGTAAGTGTTATGAACTTGATAACTTGACGCAATGAACTTTTAAATGAAAACTTGAATAAAATGACTTTGTTTGTTAGAAGATATTCAGTTGAAAACTTGGGGATTTGAGATTTGTTTTTAAATCTCTTCGTCGGGATTTTCCCGATAATTTATAGCAACTTTCGCTCCTCTTGGGAAATTTCTTTTTGGAATTGTGTTTGGAGTATCGTTGCGTTGCTTAATGTCTTCAATTTCTGACCGAATTTCTAGTGGAATGAGCAAATTTACTGGTCTTTCGATCTGCTTATAGTTTCCGGTTCTGATAAGCGCGGCTCGAACTTTTCCATCTGCTCCTTCCATTAGCTTTACAACCATTCCTTTTGCGTAAGTTCCTCTTTTCGCGTCCTCTTTCATGATTAGAACGATTTCGCCAACTTTGATCGACACCTTCGAGTTGCGTTTGTGTTTTTGCTTCCTCTCTCTCTCACGAAGGGATTGGAGATAACTTGTTCGGAATGTTTTCCATACCAAATCTAGGTAATATTCCGTGGCCTTAATCCTTTTCTTTACATCTTCATGACTTTGTATCACTTTGTTTTGATATTCGATGTCGTTCTGATCAGGCGAACTTTCAACTTCAAGATTTAACTTAACTCCAGGTAGTAGAAAGTCGATCGGTCGTATGAGTAGCTCTGATTGATGTTCATCTAAATATGTGAGGGGACGACTGTTTATGAATCCTTCAATTTCGATCACGATAACTTCGAGGAATTGGCGTGACATGATTCGACCACATTTAATTTTTCCGAGGGCTAACTTGACACAACCCACTAGTCTTTCATATATACCTCCTTGCCATGGAGCAAATGGAGTGGTGAACTTCCAATCAATGCCATAATCGGCTAGTGTATTTTGAATATAGGAACTTTCCTCGTTTTGTTCGCCGTTTTTCACGAACTTTTGGGCCAATTTGAATGTAGTGGCATTGTCGCTAATGATCAACTTTGGTTTGCCCCGCCGAGCACAAAATTTGCGTAAACTTTCTAGAAACATTGAAGTCGATAGCGAGTTTACAATCTCCAAGTGAATATTTCTTGTGCTTACGCACGTAAAAATTATTATCCATACTTGAATTTCTCCGTCGGCAGCTTGGTCGAAAACTAGTTGAGGTCCAATGTAGTCGATACCTGTGTGTTCGAACGGTAGACTTCTTTTTGTTCGAATATTAGGGAACGGAGCCCATGGCGGTTGTTTATATGGCAATCCATTAAACATTTTACAGGCCACGCATTTTTCTGTGACGTTTTTTACGGCTTGCCTTCCTTTGAATATCCAGAACTTTTGGCGTAAACTTGCTAACGTTGAACCTGTTCCAGCATGTCCTTTTTGTTCATGGTGATGCCGAATAATTAGCGTACAAAAGTGGTCATGCGCGAATAAAATTATTGGTTTCGAATTTTGCAAATTTTGCAGCGTTTTTGAAATTCTATCGACTTTACGATAAATCCCAATTTCATCCATTTCCGCGTCGTATAATTTTCCTTTCATCTTTTCCCAATTTTCGCTTTGATTTTGCTTTATCAGTAATAGTCTTGCGTTTTTTAGGTAACTTTCGCTGGACGGAACTTTGAGGTGGTCGACGTCGGTGATGTGAGGTGCTCCATCGAACTTTGACGGGATCAACATGGAGACGGTTGGTGTTTTTCGAATTTTTGACATCCAGCTGTTGGTGCAAAATAAAAATTTTGCGGAAGCTCTTGCCAATTTTGTATAACTGCTGAACCTTTCCGTGTCTATCAATTTTTCTTGCTTTTCGTAAACAAGATTTGCCAAGATGGAACTTTCCGCCGCTTCCGTCTCATCGAGACTCTCTGAATTCTTATATCTTTGAACTTCTTTAGGCCAATACTCATCCTCTGATTGTAGAAATACTGGACCATTGAGCCAAGAACTTGCCGCTAATTGTTTAGCGTCGATTCCTTTTGTTCCATAGTCGGCTGGGTTCAACTTTCCCGATATGTGATACAATTTTATCGCAACCTGATCCTTTTGGAAATCTTCTTGAATTTTGATAATATTTTCCACGCGGTTCTTCACAAATTTTCCAGCGTTTTTTCGACTCTTAGTCTGCGTTAGCCATTTTAGTGCGACTTCCGAGTCTCCGAATATGAGAATTTCTTGAATTTTCAACTTAATTTCTTTCCAGATATATTTCGCTTGCTTATGAGCACATTCGAGAGCCAATAGTTCCATTTTGGGAATTGTGGCTATAACTTTCGTCGGGCTTAGTCGATTCTTTGCAAATATTATTGACGATTCAAACTTTTTTCCATTTTTGATTTGTAGGTACGCTACGACAGCGAATGCTTTAGCGGAAGCATCTGCAAATATGATCAATCGAATTTTGTCAGAATTTTCCATGGTATGAGTGAACCTAGGGATGGTTATAGTCGTTTCGTCGCCGAATTTCTCCTCTATAGCATTCCATTGTTCAATTTGTTGCTTTGGAAGCGCGTCGTCCCATTTCAAATCTTTGATAGCCCATAGACTTTGGTAAAAACTTTTAGCCTCCACCATCAGGGGTGTCGCTATTCCAATCGGATCGAAATTTGACGCGATAGCTTGAATAATTTTTCGCTTTGTGAGCGGACGTTCAGCTTGAATCTTTGTTGTCTGCGATAATGTGTCGGCGCTACTGTCCCATAACATTCCCAAAAGTTTCATTGAATTTTCTTCAATTTTGTCTTCAACTGGAATTGAGTTGAGAACTCGTTCATTGTTGCTTGAGAATTCTCGAATATTCATCTTCATTCCTCCAAAAACTTTTTTGTAGGTCTTGTACTTTTGAATAGCTTCAACTTCGTTATGAGCTCCGGCAAATAAGTTGTCAACGTACATATTCTCTCGAACTTCTTCCTTTAAATCTGGATAATTTTGTTCCAACATATAGAGGATTGACATTGTGAGCAGAAATGCACTGGCTTTGATTCCAAATGGTGTTCTCGTGTAGCGAAGTAACTTTAGGTTTTGAAATGAAACCGGTTCGTTCGGATCTTTCAACCATAATATTCTAACAGAATCTCTTTCCGAATCCTGTAGATGAATTTGATGGTAGGCTTTCTCCAAATCAGCTGTCAGTAATATGGGAAATGTTCTCAATCTTAGCAATATTCCAATCATGTTTGGGATCAACGATGGTCCTTGGTGCATAATTTCATTCAGCGATTTTTGACCTTTCATACAGGCACTTGCATTTAGAACTATCCGTAACTTGGTTGTTCTTGAAACTTCTTTTATGACGGCTTGATGTGGAATGTAGAAACTTATTGCATTTTCGACTTTTCTAGGTGCTTCTTCCAAAATCCCTTGCTCCATTTGCTTCCTGAATTCTTCACTGTACTTTGCCAGTAGCTCAGGTTTTCTCTTGAGTTGTTTAGTCAAGCTGTGCAGGTATTGCGTTGCCAATTTGAAGTTGTCGTTGATTCGTGGATTTTTCTCGATCCATGGAAATTTGACGTGAACTTCTCCATTGATAATTTCCACCTCCTTTTTGAATCTTTCCACAACTTCTTCCTGCTCTTTTTCCGCCGCTTTTGCTTCAGGCGATTCATTGATGCCGATTCTTTCAAGATCCCAGAAATTTTCTTCTGAAATTGTTCCAATGGCCGTAGATATATTCGTAATCTGCTTGACTTTCGGATTCGACTTTAAATCCAGTTCGCCGCACTTAACTGTTCCCAATTTCGTTTGAATTTGTACCAAACCGCTTGGATGTTTAGTCCAGGGCTCGGGCTTAATAACTTTCCAACAAGCATTCTGTCCAATTATGATGTCAATATTAACTTCTTCGACTTCAGGCACGTCGCCGATGGCCATGTTTGCTGGTGGAAGACTGGGCAGCTCCATCACGTCGAGAATGAAGGCATCAGGTAGGTTGTCTTCGAAAGCTTTCTTGTTTTGCAATAAAACTTTGTAACATTTCGTGTTGATTGAACTTTCCGCTCCAATAGCTGTTCTGATTTTTAAATCTTTGGTTGTGGAAGCTTTTAACTTTAATTTTTGTACGAATCTTTTTGTAATAAAACTATCCGTTGAACCTGTGTCCAATAAAATGTTTGCACTCTCATTGATTTGATAATCCTCATTCTTGGCAACAACTTGTAACATACTTGTGACTCGAACTTTCCGATTAATTTGGGAGCTGTTATAACATAGTAAACTTGGAATTTGAGTTGAACTTTCCGGAGCCTTATTGATTGCTGTTTGCCGTTGAATTTTTGGCTGGATGACTTGCTGGCTCCTCATTGATGGCACGAAAAAACTCCGAACCGCAGTCCATTTGTGAATTTTGAGAAAAATATCCTGTTGCGGCGGGTTGAACATATCCGTTATTCGAATTTTCTTGAACTTGTAGATAATTTAAATTGCTAGCTGTGTTTTGCCTAAATGTATTAACTCTATTACCTAAATTGGGACCTGATTTCCTGCACGTGTTTGTGTGGTGTTGTCCTTGACATTTCTGGCACCTCTCGTGTCGGCACGCATTCGCGATGTGTCCTCCTCCAAAGCATATGGCGCACACTCTTGCTGTCCTCACGCATTCCATAATTCGTTGAAGATCCATCCTTGCCATTTCACGGCAATCCTTTGCTTTGTGGTTATTTCTTGCGCAGAAGATGCACTTTCTAACTTCATTCTGTTGAGCTTTTGCAAAGTTGTTCGAGCTAAACCCATTTGAATTGAATCTATTCGAGTTGAACTTGTCCGAATTGAATTTGCGAGGTGTATCCTCAACTTTTTGATGAGTTCTCTTGTCCAAACTTCGTAGAGCTTCATAATTTTGCCTAGCTTGAATTTCAATTTCAATCTTTTGCATCAACTTTGTGGTGTTCCATTCATCACCAGAATCTCGTTCTTTTTCGTCTATTTTTGCTATGATCGAAATAGGAAACTTTGTTTTGATCTCGCGCTTCATGAGCACGGATTCAACATTTTCCCCTTGCTCTTCCAAACTTTCAAGTAAACTTTTCATGTCGTAAAATGTGTCAAACATATCATCAATTTGATTCGAGCTTCTAGGCACGGACTCTATTGCATTGGCGATAGCGGCTTTTTGAATTTGCGGGTTCTCATAATAATTTTTTAGATTTGTGATGGCGCTCTGGTAAAAGTTGCCGTTTTTGCTAGCGTTCTTGATGAATCTAACAGCTTTGCCTCTACACGTTTGCGTAAGGACATTTAACTTTACTAAATCATCATGACGCGTCGAGTGAACATATTTGTCAAAAATTTTCCAATAGTTATGCCAATTTTCGTAGCTACCATCAAAATCGGGTATGTTTAATTGAAAGTAACCTCGTTGAAGTTGAGCCATTCCTCCTCTTCCATCGTCCGATTCATTATCGCTCGCATTTGCTGCAATTGATGATAGGCATTGGATGTCCTTCCCACTTGGCTGTCCAGTCGACTTTTCACGAGCTTGCTTCATAGCCAATTTCAAATTAAATATTAGGTCAAGTAACTTCTCATAATCTTCATCTTTCCCCTCAAGGTATTCTCCCCATTCTTCAACTTCTTCGGGAGTAAAACTTTGAACTTCTCCATCTCGAATTTCATCTACTCTTTCTTTGTAGTTATTCATCTTCGCTACGTCAGTATCTGACTGCGTTAGCAATTTTTCAACTTTTCCGGGGTTATTTTCAACCTCCAAATCTCGAATAAGCTTTAACGAACTTTCCTCAAATGCTAGGCCACTATTTAGAGCTCTAGTCATTTGGGCTTTGACACGAGTTATCAACTTCTGTGCCATTGCGAACTTTCCCTTGAGTAGTTTCCCGGCCTGCGTGTAAGAAATATATGGTGATGCTTTGATCTATATAATTTCTTGTGAGACCGTGTCTCGTTGTGGTTCAATGGTGGTCTTCTTGAAAACGTAATAATTTATCCAACTTTCCCTTATTAGGGCAACTTCGCTCAAACTAGAGCAACTTGGCACTATCACAATTAAATCAACACTTGAATGTGAAAAAAGAATGATAAAGCACAAAAAGGGAGAACAACAAACTCACTCAAAAGCAAAACTTAAATAATGGGTTTTTTAAGCATACAAGCTACAACAACCGGACAGCTGAATATCATTTAGTGACTGATTACGGTAGTTTATCCACCAACTTTGAACTTTAACTTGTATTGAATTTTTGATTAACTGCAGAGCAGTGGCAATTCGCCACAAATGCCTTCGAAAACTTTTGGTTCACCCTAATACAACTGCTTTTTAAATGGTAACTGTAGAAGTATCAGATTTTAAATGGTAACGGTAGAAGTATCAGTTTGGGTTGTAGTATTGACATAAAGCTAATCTTTACTTATAAGGTTTTCTAAAAGATTACCATCTCTGGGCTCAGGTAGTGCGGTGTGCCGACGAGGGTTGTCGCGCCCTTTGATAACGTTTCAGCGCCCATCAATTTGCTGTAATAGTTCTGTTTTGAAGTTCTGTGAAAAAAAAAAAGAATTCAGTGGACTGGGAAGAATGCGTTTACACTTTACTTTCATCAAAAAGCACAAAGCCACACCTGATCCCAAAATCTCCAATCTTTACATCGCCATCTTGTGTCAAAAAGATATTAGCCGTCTTTAGATCTCTGTAAAACTCGAGTTATTATCTAATTACTGTAAAAGTCTTTGTTATATTTATATAGCAAAGATATATCTGAATATATCTGAAAATAAGATGTATCTGGAACGTCGTGTATACATCCGAAACAAGCGTCCTGTTCCGGACAGGACGTCCGAAACGAAATGAAAATTTTTGTTTAGTTTCGGACGTCCGATTCTGAACCGGACGTCTGAAATTATACCGTATTTTCTCTAATAGTAGTAGAGCCGAGTTGATGACTATTTTACGGTTTCCAAGCTTTTGCAGAAGCTCATCACCCTAATCCCCCACTAGATCTCATCGTCAGCTACATTTTCCGACCTCACATCGATAGGTTCTGATAAGCGGTTGTCGAGATTTCGAGCAATTTAGGCAATGCTCAGGGTGCACTTACTATTAGAGAGAAAACGGTAAACCGTTAATGATATTTGTTTAATGTTTACCTTATTTTCTCTCGTGCACCCCGGCGAGCCGATTTGATGCCTATTTTACGGTTTCCAATTTTTCCGAGAAGCTCAACACTCTAATCCCCCATTAGATCTCATCGTCAGCTACATTTTCCGACCTCACATCGATAGGTTCTGATAAGCGGTTGTCGAGATTTCGAGCAATTTAGGCGACGCTCAGGGTCCACTATTGCTAGAGAGAATACGGTATTTGGATCTTTGGATTTTTTTAACTTCGGAGTTGTGATTTGCGCTAGTAAGCGATGTCAAATCAGTAAATTCTTTTTATTATTATAAGCCCGAGTTTTTTTTTAAACTTTCCGTCTAGGACGAGTCTTTTCCTCAATTCGCTTCACTCACATCGGAACCACAATGTATTACGTTGGTGAATAAGTCTTTTCGTTTCTTTTCATACTTTCATTTAAAACGAAAAAAAATGCACCAATTGACCTACAATTCGCTCTAAATACAAAATGTTTATTATTCATTTCTCTATTTTCTTTATTTCTAGATTTTCTAGATTTCTAGATCTTTCTAATGGAGAAAACTGTAGGTAAATCGATGAATTGATTATTTCTAAATAACTTTTCAAGAAGATTTCTAAAGTCCAAATGTTCAAGGAATGAAATATCGGCTAGCGAAATGAAAGACTTATCGGTCAATCCAATATAAACCAAAACTAGCAATAAAGAAATCGAATTCGCATTGCTTCTTTGGCCTTCTTGGGCTTTCTTTGGCCTTCTTGGGCTTTCTTTGGCCTTCTTGGGCTTTCTTTGGCCTTCTTTTGCCCTCTTTGGCCTTCTTTTGCTTTCTTTGGCCTTATTAGGGTAATCAAATTGACTTTCTTTGTCTTAAAAGAGTGAATGCTGCTTTTGCTAGCAGACAGACAGGCAGAAGAGACAGGCAGAAGCTGCGTGTTTATCTTTTTGAGCTAAAAATCTTTGTAGTGACCTTCTCTCTCAATTTGGTAACTCATTTCTCTAAATTTGGTTTCTTATCTCTCTAAATTTGGTTCCTTATCTCTCTAAATTTGGATCCTTATCTCTACAGATTTGGTTCCTTATCTCTCTAAATTTGGTTCCATATCTCTCTAAATTTGGTTACTTGTCTCGATCAATTTGGTACCCTATCTCTCTAAATTTGGGTCCTTATCCCTACAAGATTTGCTTCCATCTCTCTCTAAATCTAAACCAAAATCTAAATCTCCTAAAACGTAATGCTGAATAAATCCTAAAACGGCAAGCTGTTTGTAACTTAATATCATAATTTACCTGTGTAGTACTTTATTTTCATGCAAATAGGCAACAGCGGAGAAAATTTGCTCGAACAGTGCGGTCACTGTGTCCTCGCCGACAAAATCCGTGCACGCCGAAAGAAATTGGGCAAGAGTTCTGAATAGATTATGGCTGGCTAATATGTTTTCAGTAATTTGGCACTTTTTTTCACTTTTCCTAGGGTAGTCAGTGACGCTGAATACGAATTTTGCATTTTTAGCCCCGATTTATCATCGAAAAATTGACTTTGCTTAAGAAAAAAACCGACTTTTTGCTGAAAAAACCGACTGTTGCTGTTGCTGCTTGCTGTTGCTGCTTACTGTTGCTGATTACTATTGCTGCTTACTGTTACGTTTTGGTGATTACCTTAGGAAAGGGCTCTAGAGCCATATTAGAGCCATTTAGAGCCATAAACTTTTAGAGACATAGACTTAGAAAGTTAAAATTCAATTTAGATTGAGAGTTGGCTAAAAGATGAATTAAATACCCTCCATCAGCGTACTCCATCTCGATCAAGAGTAGCCCATCTTCCTCAAACGAGTCGAAATAGCTGACAATGTGTGGGTGCTCGAGGCGAGCAAGCACGTCAACCTAGAGGTGAAAAATTGTAGCGTTTTGTTAGATTTACAAAACCTCGTTCTTCGCTAATTGCCTTTCTGTCGCGGCCAACTGATGCATTGAGATTTCTTTGATAATGACTAGTGACTCGTCCTCTCGTCTTCGATACAGCACCGCTGCTCCGAAAGCACCTAAAGCTTTGGGTATACTTTGTGCTCATGTAAACACACTCTTTCTGGGGCCTCAAATTCTCCTTACATAAGAAAGGCAACGAGTCAAGCTGGCTTTTTGACTCGAGAACAAGTCTATCTTAGAGAGTCGGGCGGAGGTGGCGTAGGTGGCGCATCACAGGGCGCAGGTGGCGCATCACAGGGCGCAGGTGGCGCAAATGACGCAAATGGCGCAAGTGACGCAAGTGGTGCAAAGAGCAGCGGTGGCCTAGAGGATAGTGCGCTTGGCTGCAGAACCAGTGCGGCTCCTTTGTGGTGGGTTCGAGTCCCACCACTGGCAAAGTTCTTTGTTTTTTTGAAAAACAGATAAATATTGATTTTAAAACAGATAAATATCAATTTTAAAGCTATCATAGCGCTTATCGACACTGTCTAAAGAATCTGTCTAAAGTCAAAAGAAAGATTATTAAACTGTTAAACTTCTCGCTTCTTTTTCTCACCAGGATTTTAATTTGAACATAAACAATAGATATTTAGAATAAAAGCATTTTTTTCCCATTCAAAGATTCCCATACCCTGGTGTTTCCACTCTGAGCTTATTCGGAAACTTTGGATCATTTGGATCATCTAGTTTGGATCATTCTCTTGTTAGGGAAGCGTGTGACGGCTAAGCCTCGAGATTCAGAGCGATTTTCCAGATTTTCAGCCAAATATCTCGCGTTTATGTGGGCCAAATATCCCGCGTT
Organism: Mesorhabditis belari; assembly: GCA_958450365.1. NCBI lineage: Eukaryota > Metazoa > Nematoda > Chromadorea > Rhabditida > Rhabditidae > Mesorhabditis > Mesorhabditis belari. Next base: position 736,580 of record CAUEEP010000939.1, read on the forward strand.
TATGTGGGCCAAATATCCCGCTTCTGTGTGGGCCAAATATCCCGCGTCCTGCAAAAACTAGAAACGGATTCGAGATCCAAAAAGCCAGCTTGACTTGGTGCCTTTCCCTTGTTAGATAAAACTATAATAATTGCCGCTTTTTTTGCTTGTTAGAATACCTTTCCCGACAACCCGTATCCTCTCATAGTTGGCGATGGCGGAAGGGACTCTCGAGAGTTCGGCCTCAACTCCACTTCTCCCACCACCACCCTCTCTCAATGACGATGACGAAGAGGTCAGTTTGAAGTAAACGGCGACGATTCGTCTTGAATTTCAACAATTGAAATGAAGATTCTGTTTCACTGAGCTCAAAACGGCGTGCTTGTTGATCTTAGCCAGTGAAATTTGTTCTTAAAGCTCAATATACATTCCTAGTCCTTCTGCCCCCTAAGTGCCCCCTTGCCAAAGGGATTTTGAATTTTTCTCAACCCACAATTACCAATTAGGCTGTTTTTGGTTTCATTGGTTAGAGGAGAGATAGACGCATCGAATAAAACCAACAACAGCAAAATTGATAAATTGTGCGTCGAGAAAAACGCAAAATGCCACTGGCAAGGGGGGCAGAGGGAGAGACACTCAGAATGTATAAAACTCAACGACTAAAAGGTACATATTTTAGAAAACTATCGTAACTACAAACTACCGTAACTACAAACTACTGTAATCAATCAGCCAGTTTCCATGCAATCAGCCGAATTTTTGTATCATTTGATGAGGATTCACAAGGCTCAATCAAATGAAACATTTGGCTAATCGATTTGGCTAATCGAATGGAAACTAGCTGATTGATTACGATAGGTTTTCTAAAACAAGTGTGTTTTCGAAAATCGATTGGTTAATGGCTAAAAGAATGGCTCAAGGATGGCTAAAGAATGGCTCAAGGATGGCTAAAGAATGGCTCAAGGATGGCTAAAGAATGGCTCAAGGATGGCTAAAGAACGGCTAAAGAACGGCTAAAGAATGGCTAAAAGATGGCTAAAAGATGGCTAAAGAATGGCTAAAAGATGGCTAAAGAATGGCTCAAGAATGGCTAAAGAACGGCTAAAGAACGGCTAAAGAATGGCTAAAAGATGGCTAAAGAATGGCTAAAGAACGGCTAAAGAACGGCTAAAGAATGGCTCAAGGATGGCTAAAGAATGGCTCAAGAATGGCTAAAGAACGGCTAAAGAACGGCTAAAGAATGACTAAAGAATGGCTAAAAGAATGGCTAAAAGATGGCTAAACGAATAGTATGCAGTGTTATTTGTTAGAGTAAATCCTTGCAAACCTATTGTGCGGCTGTAAATCTGTGGCGGTGAATCGCGGAATGAAACGGACTGACACCTGAAAAGCTGAATTTTTTAAACAATGCTATTTCTAAACAATGCTATTTTTAAACAATGCCATTTTTAAACAATGCTATTTCTAACAATATAAATTCAACAATTGAATGAAAAAAGTGGATCTCGAAGAAAATTGACTAATGAGGAGTGTTTTTGTGAATCGGAAAAGGGGAAAAGACGCCCGCCGTTGTCAAGGAATCTCTTTTTGGAGTCTCCCGAGATTTCTCTTCGTTTTTCTTTTTCTTTTCTTGAAATCTCACAAAATCTAATGAGATCTTTGAGCACGGGAAAACAATTTTTAAAAATTGTGGAAAATCACAGGTCAGAGATTTGATTTTTATGCTTGAGCTTATTTGATATTTGATCGGGCTTGAACTATTCAAATTCAGTGATTTAAATTCAGCTATTCAAATTGAGCTATTCAAACAGCTATTCAAACAGCTATTCAAATTCAGCTATTCAAATTCAGCCATTCAAATTCAGCTATTCAAATTCAGCCATTCAAATTCAACTATTCAAATTCAACTACTCAAATTGAGCTATTCAAATACAGCTATTCAAATTCAGCTATTCAAATTCAGCTATTCAAATCCAGCTATTCAAATTCAGCTATTCAAATTCAGCCATTCAAATTCAGCTATTCAAATTCAGCCATTCAAATTCAACTATTCAAATTCAACTACTCAAATTGAGCTATTCAAATACAGCTATTCAAATTCAGCCATTCAAATTCAGCTATCCAAATTCAACTATTCAAATACAGCTATTCAAATTCAGCCATTCAAATTCAACTATTCAAATTCAGCTATTCAAATTCAACTATTCAAATTCAACTACTCAAATTCAGCTATTCAAATACAGCTATTCAAATTCAGCCATTCAAATTCAGCTATTCAAATTCAGCTATTCAAATTCAGCTATTCAAATTCAGCTATTCAAATACAGCCATTCAAATTCAGCTATTCCAATTCAGCCATTCAAATTCAGCTATTCAAATTCATTTTCATTCATTCAAATTTCAACTTCATTTTCTTGGCTGTTTCTTGACAAATTGTTCTGAAATCTTGTCTACAAATAGAAATCAATAATTTGTAAACAAAATTTCAGATCGATCGACCAAGGCCGAGAAAACGAAGAAGTTACGTACGAGTTGAAATTTTTCTATTTCCAGTCAGTAACTTAACGTTAAGTTAGCTAAATTACTGATATCTTCATGTAAAACAAAGATATCGAGTTGATTGAGTTAAGTCTTGTAGTTAATGAGAAGGCCTTGGAGATTGCGAAGTACCTTTAGCAATTGAATCTTTAACAATAGAATTTCTGAAGCTTTAGATCGAAGAATGGCCTTGAATCGAACAAACAACAAGAACAAATTGAGCCAAATTCTTGAGTAGTTTTCGATTTGGATTGAAAAGCCATAAAGATACAGTATGCTATACGGTAAAAATCTTAGAACAAACCTTTTTCCCTGTCAACGTTTGAAGGATGACGCCAAGTTGGGCACAATTTTCGATCGGTCTGAAGGTCTCAAAGATTGGATAATCAAATAAGTTTTTTTCTTGTACAATGTTGTCTAATGGACTAATGAACAGTTTAGCTTTTACTTTATCAAGAAAAAATCGAGAAACGATCCATCGGCTAGACGTTCACCGATCAACCACGCGAAAAAACGACGTGAAGGAGAGCCACGTCGGAGAACGCCTTTTGTATCAACAACCTGCGAAGATTTTGGTTGACTATAAGATTTTGAATTGACTTTTGCAAAGTTATCTTATGTTTGGTAGTATTTTTGAAGCCTTCAAGCCATCAAGCTTCAAGCTTAAGTCATCAAGCTTCACGCTTAAGCCATCAAGCTTCAAGCTTAAGCCTTCAAGCTTCAAGCTTAAGTCATCAAGCTTCAAGCTTAAGTCATCAAGCTTCAAGCTTAAGCCTTCAAGCTTCAAGCTTAAGCCCAGCTAAATTAAGTACTTTAAACTGTAAGATACAGTATACAAAGGACTAAAAAGGCCAGGCTTTTAACGTACTGGGTCAATGGGTATGAAAAATCGCTATTTTTCCGGATAACGCAAATGGAGTATATTTAGAATGATTGTATGTAAAATATTGAATAAATCAGTTGTTTGTTTTAGCCATATTTCATACCCACCAACTCAATAGTATAGTATAGATCCAGGTAATTAAACTATTCCTAATGAAGATATTCAATTTCCTACTGTATTCGGATCATTTGTAAGCGCCAATCGCCCATCGGCACACTGAATATTCAGGCCACAGTTGCGCACCGAGCTTCTGCTTGTCGTGGCTTGGATGGAATCTGGAAAATCCTGACTTGTGCAAGCTAATTGTAAAGCTAATTGTAAAGCTAATTGTAAAGCTAATTGTAAAGCTAATTGTAAAGCTAATTGTACAAGCTAATTGTACAAGCTAATTGTACAAGCTAATTGTACAATCTACTTTGTTTAGTTTACAGTATTGCTTTGTACCTTTGTACCTTTGTACAGATTTACGTTCTCGCCACGTTGAAACACGGCATCCCGTCCGATCTGCCAACTTTAAAGCAACGTTGGACTCGGTTAGTCGCAGATTCGGAGTTTATCCCAAACGCAGGGCAATGTAACGCACCGTGCCAGGGCAATGTAACGCACCGTGCCAGGGCAATGTAACGCACCGTGCCAGGGCAATGTAACGCACAATGTAACGCAAATTAAACTACGGGTTGGCTTTAACTACATAACCACATTAAACTACATAAACTGCAGCCATTAATAAACGATTATTTCCTTTCATTCGCCAGCATCTTCAAAATAATGATCATTGACTTTCAAGAGTTAAGCTTACTTTAAGAATTTGAAGTCCTGTTATGGCATTTCGTAGTTTAGGTTACGTTTAAGTTTAGATCTCAATAGGATTTGTTTCTGTATTGTGATTGATTGCTTGAATTGATTGAATTGATTGAATAAATAAGTATATACTTTACCTTGTAAAGTCCTAGGATTTGTGTCGAAATCGTAGGCGATAAGGTGGACACCCGGTTGCACTGATCCCCGTGTTGTTTCCGCTAGCGAATGAACTATGACACAGGAAGACATCTAGACAATAATATATGTAGTTTAGATTATTGCCCGAATGACTATATATGAAGCTATCGTAATATTAGTTAAACACTCATTGGAGTTTTAAAGCGAAAAACACCCGTTGGAGCTTGAAAATGATTACGGCGTTAAGATCGACTTTTTAAGCTTGTTCCTCTCAAATAAAACATGTCACTTCGAGCAATATTTTTTGAAAATTGATACTTTTTAGAAAACACTTTTTTAATATATTTATATTATAGATTATTATTAGGTTGTTCGGATATAAACAAGCGTTGCTAAACTTATTGCTGTGAGAGAAGCTTTTAAAACATGTCTTTCTGTATTTAAAAGTACGTTATCTTGTGCATATTTGGAATCTTTTTAAACGGATAACTTCTTATTTTTAAGATCTTTTTTCTTGCTTTAGATGACCGACTTAAAACATCAAGTTCGCGTCTGCCTACTTTACGACATCAAACTGGGCAAAACAGCCACAGAATCCCATCGAGATTTGGTCAAAGCATTTGGGAAGATGTATTGTCCGAAAGCCGATGCCGAGCCTGGTTCCCAGACTTGGCGCCTTCCGACTACCATCTGTTCCGATCAATGCACCACTCCTTGGCCGAGAAAAAGTTCAAGAACCGTGACGAGGTCCAAATTTGGGTGTCCAACTTCTTCGAGTCGCAGCCGGTCGAGTTCTTCAAGAAGGGCATTCATTCTCTGCGTGAACGTTGGCGACAAGTCATTGATGCAGATGGCGAATAGCTTTTGGATTAATGTATTGCTATCTTGTTTTTATAATAAAATAAACTTTTAACGAAAACGCGCATTTCTTTTTTACCAACCTAATAAAACGCTCTTTTATATACGAACAACCTAATAGATTATTACATTATTATATTATTATATTATTATATTAATCTACTATTATTATACAGTGATGGGAAAAAGTATTGGGCTCCTAAAATTTTTAATTTTTTTAAACGGCTAGCCGTTAATGATTCGTTAGCGGCTGAATTTCGTAAACGGCTACGACATATATAACGCCATTCGTCTGTCCGTCTGTCTGTCCGAGGCTTTTATTCGGGGAATTGAGCTAGGGAGCTGAAAACTCCCGTTTTAAGGTAAAAAAAATTGGCTGGTTCCGAATCTGAAGTCCGTCTGTAAAAAACATCATTTCCCGCCGAGTTATTCGACTGTAAAATTTACAACGACCGCCCAATACATTTCACGCCAAATTTTTTACAGTCATGGACAAAAGTATGGGAACTTTTTCAAAACATTCAAAAATTGCGTTTCTCTCTTGATTTTTGGCATTTTCCGAATTTACTTTCAATAATTGAAACTTATTGAAGTGAATACTTATTGAAACGCGTAGTTTTTGCAAAATTTTAGTAGTAAGTTTTTGGATTGCGTCAAATAATGCTTTGCTTTAATAATGTGATTAAAAGTTAATTCGGAAAGTGCCAAAAATCAAGAGAAAAACGCCATTTTTGAGTTTTGAAAGTTCCGTAACCGTATTGGAACCGTGTTTGAACCGTATTGGAACCGTATTTGAACCGTATTGGAACCGTGTTTGAACCGTATTGGAACCGTATTGGAACCGTGTTTGAACCGTATTGGAACCGTATTGGAACCATTTCAAACGAATACAGTTGAAAATTTTTGAGTTTTGAAAAAGTTCCCATACTTTTGTCCATAACTGTAAGAGGGGGAATTGCAAATTTTAGCAAAGCAGCCGCGTAGCTGGTATTAAGAGCACTGATAAACACTAATGTCTAAAGTGAAACTAGCAGAGATATTTTGGTATGACTCATAAAGTAAATTGAGATTAAACAAAGCAAATGAGGCTCAAGTTGGATTTGAAAAGTCTTGAATATTGACTCAAGTATGGTTCAGACAAAAAAACACAATTTTATAATGGGTCCGCGTAAAATTGGGACTGGAAAAATCACTGGGGGTTGCCGTTGGAGACCTCTTCCCACTCTTTTCCTCTACACAAAGTGAAATTGTGAGAAAATTCAATGGTGAAACATTTTCCCATCGTACAAATTGTAGAGTATTAGATTATCAAAGACTAAGGTAGTTTTGAGATCATGGTACATGAAAGCTTTTGAAAATGGTATGGTAGAAAGATAGATTTCACTTCAGAAGCTCCAAAGTGACATTCAAATAAGGATTTTTATCCATTTGCAGTTGTTATCTATGCTAAACTGTCATAGGTCCAAAAAAAGTACAAAAAACTAATATTTCAGACTTTTGATTTGTTTTTGAAATCAAAAAATCGGTCTTTTGGCCGTTTATGTATCTATGTGACGGGTTGCCCAGCAAAAAAATTATTGCCACAAAGAAAAAAATATCAAAAAGTCTTTGGAGTTGTTCTTTTGACGTACTTTGTTCTCAAAAAAGCAAACACCCCTTTCTAGTGCACGGAATTCTTCATTTTTCTTCCAGCAACGATTAATGCCAGTGAGAAAGGGTTCAATGCACCAGAAAGGGTGTGCTTGCAATAATTGAGCACAAAGACCAATGAAAGTAAAATCTGGAAAAAGACTGAAAATTCTGTTGACCTATTAGAGCAAGTGACTTACCGTAAATACTGTAATAGTACCCCACGCCCCTCGTACAGTCGCGTAGTCGCTAAGTTTTTTAGTAATTCATTTTTTCAAACCGCCCGTACTTTCAAAAAATGCGTCTTTGGTATCAAAAAAAAGCTCTGAATTTCAGCTATTTTTTGATACCTAAACGCGCATTGTAGCATAAACCAGTGTCGAGAAAAACTCGTTCAAAGCTAGACTAGGTTGCTATCGTTCTTGGCGCCCATCTCGATTTGCAGACCGTTTAGAGAACTGAATAAAAAATTATGGCTGGGATACGGACCGTATTGGGACCGTATTGGATCAAAATAGGAACCGTTATGGAACCGTATTAGATCAAAAAAGAACCGTATTAGATCAAAAAAGAACCGTATTAGATCAAAAAAGAACCGTATTAGATCAAAATAGGAACCGTATCGGAACCGTATTGGAACCTTGTTTAAGTGCACAAATAAACGATAATGCAAACAAAAACAGACAATTATGGATGCCTTTCTTGTTTCATGTGGCGCGAGTCAATTAGAACCGCACAGATTTTACATCATTTGATGAATTTAAACTCGAAGATCTCCAATTGGGTGCTTAAGCAAAAAAAATTATTGCCACAAAGAAAAAAATATCAAAAAGTCTTTGGAGTTGTTCTTTTGACGTACTTTGTTCTCAAAAAAGAAAAAAAATTTTCGAATTGAAAGTCTTGAAACGAATTGTGAGCGATTCAATATGAAAAAAAACGAGCAACAAATTTCTGAATGCTACATTTACCGTAGCTTTACGTCAAATTTGAAAATTTTCAAGCTACCAATTAAACACTTTAAGAACTAGCTGCATTGCGGTATTGGGGTAGGCTAATTTCCACAACTCGCCATAACTTTGTTCTAGATTGGCCAATCTTTATGATTCTGGTGTCATTTTGCAGATCTCAATAAGTGCAACAAAATGAAACCAAAATCATAAAGACTGGTCCACTTAGAAGAAAGTTATGGCGAGTTGCGTATTTATTCTAATAGAAGCACAGGCTTCAAGAGACCATAAAGATTTGCCCACTTAGAAGAAAGTTATGGCGAGTTGCGCAAACGACCCTGTTGGGCAAATAAAATGGCGGAAATTAGCCTAACCCGGATTTCTCTGTTAATTTGTTGATCAGAATTTTTTTACAAATCGCAACGTCTAGTATTGTTGGTACTATGGGCTTTTGGGGGGCACTTTTTTCACCAAAACCATTTTTCCTGGGGTAATTTGATGACGCTGATCACAAAAAGTTATTTTTAAGGCAAGTTAGTGATGGAAAAATGTCCGTTTTTAAACCTCAAAAATTACCTGACTTTAAAGGTTTTTAACACATAAATGTGCAAATTTTTCGCCTTTCGAATGCAAGTTTCGTCCTTTTTTTGAGACTTTGATGGCTTAACACGTTTTCACATGGTGGACTAGCTTAAAAACCCTTGGAAACGTAACAAATCCTCTTTTGTCTAAAAAGCAAAACAAATGACTGAACGAAAGATTTGAGCATTGAGTGATTTGAACTTCTTGGAATTTATTGGATTGCTGCATCAGAAACGAACATGCCCAAATTGGGGAAATGATGATATGATAAAAACGGACATCTTTCCATTATTAACTTGCCTTAAAAATAACTTTTTCGTGATCAGCGTCATCACTTACCCAAGGAAAAATGGTTTTGGTGAAAAAAAGGGGGCGCCCCAAAGACCATAGACCGTATTGTAATATGTGTCCTTTTGCCTATTCCCAGATCAAACTTATTGAAATTTCCTACTGAAGCGCTGTCGTAAAAGTTTAGTTCCTCCCTAAATCTCCATGTGCTTGCAAGAGCGTGCTTTCTCGTGTATTTTTGTTGCTTTTTCATTTCATTAGATGTATAACTTCATCTTGTTTTAGGAACAATGGATACCTTCACCTGCATGCACTGCCACATGATCGCTGCCGAGAGTGTTATATACGTGTGTGTTGCCCATCTCGATAAAGCGACTACAGAGGAATTACTTCGTAAGGTGCAAATTTTTATGTTCTAATTAAGCATAAAGTACTCGCTTCATAATGATATTATTCCTGGAGTTGCAGCTACAACTGATTATAGTGAGATAGATACATGGGAGTAGGTCAAACACGAGCTTTTTTTCCCCACCCGGCCCATTAGCGCACCTTTTTCGCGTTTTAAAAACTCTAAAAAGCTAATATTAACCAATTTCTATTCCAAAAGTTGTTTTTCTGGGTAATCTTAGGGCGTAGAATCCAAAATTCGGCATATCAGAGCTTGTGGAAGCAATTTGAAAGATAAAACGGGTAGGCCAAATTATAGAAAATTGTCGATCTGATATTCTGAAAACAAATTGCTTCCATGGACACAATCTCACTTCAAAGGACGCCATTGAACATTTCAAGAAGATGGAGCTCCGGCCCACAAGGCTCGTTTTGTCCAGGGTTTTTGCCGGGAAAACATTCCCGACTTTATCGCCTTTGATGAGTGGCCCCCGAGTTCATCGGATTTAAATGCGCTTGATTTTTCTGTTTGTTCGGTGCTTGAAGCCAAGGCCGGTCAAAAACCGCACAAAAACGCCGATTCTTTGCAGAAAGCGCTGGTCCCTATGTATAACTCCGTCCGTTCGCTTTCACAAGCTCTGATAGCTCAAAATTTGAATTCTACGCCCAAAATTACCCGGAAAAACAACTTTTGGAATAGAAATTGGTTAATATGAGCTTTTTAGAGTTTTTAAAACGCGAAAAAAGGGCTAATGAGTCGTGTGCGCCAAAAAAGGTGCGCAAATGTCCGGATGCGCAAAAAGGTCGCATTTGTCCTACTCCCGAATACATCGACTATTTATCGTTATAAAGCATTTTGTTTCTATCACTAACTTACTCTGCATTAAAGTTTTTTACAGACACTCGCTTGTGCCCAATGCTTTCTGCATCACCACTGGAAGTGTTGTGCCAGCAAAAAACCACTCACATTTGCTGATTTTGTGGTAATCCTTCAAAGTTTTTCGTACAATTCTTTTACATTTAGAAACATGCATCTTCCAAGCGCGCCATCGAAAATTTCGAGCAATGTCAAAATGCCTTCAATAACGTGATCGACGAATTCAACGATCTCAAAAAGGGACTGAATGGAATTTCTGCGGTAAGACAATTCTTATTTAAGTATTATATTTTTAGTTATTTTATTTTTTATTTTTAGAATCCGTCTCAAGCGCCGATCGATTACGATGTTCTGTGTCGTGGATTTCGCGATGTGAAAATGACATTTGATGAAGCGTGTGTGCGGATGCTTACGCACAAAAAAAGGATTCAGGTTGGCCTCATTTTCTTAATTTACTGGTCATGTGTTTTAGATGATGCTTCAAGAGAGTGCGCCAATGAACGAGCAAAAACTGGCTTCCGAGGTGTTTCGGAAACAAGACGTTTGACCTTTCAAACAATCTGCAAGCCAATTATTTTAGGTCAATCACAACACAGTTGAGAGTACGCCAGCCATACCAAGTCGCTTCTCTCCTCGTGCCGCGGTAGCTGCTATGAAGGTAACTTGTTGAAAGAAAAATTTGACATCATTTTACTTTTAGATACGGCAAGCTGATCCTGAAACACTGAAAATCACGTTGGACGCCGAAGAAGAAATCGAAGAAATCGAGTCGACGAGTAAACAAGTATCTAATATTGGAGAACGTGATACTTTGGTGGCTGGGGGCCACCTCTATTTTTGAGATTTTCACTTTTTCTACGGCTGAGCACGAATTTCGCATTTTTAACATAGATTTCCTTTTAAAAAACTGACTTTCGACCTCAAAAGATCTAGTCACAGTTTAATGGCGAGAACGTTTTAAATCAACTTGTTTAGGCTCCCTCCGGCGCTGGCAAGTTTTCGAACTACTTCCGCAAGCTGCCATAAACTAAAGTTTTTTGCTATTTCCGCTCGAGTTTGTTTTGTTTTTGTTTTTCTTGAGTAGTCTTTTTTGCTGTTTTTGCTATTTCCGTTCAAGCTCGAATATGCTGTTTTGCTTTGAATTTTTATATCAATAAATGTTCTTGCTTTTTTATGTCCGAGAATTTATTGGTAAATAATTGCCAAGGTTGTGCATTAAATCAGTTACGAATTAAATTTATAAATTAAAATAATAAATACAAATTAAAGTTGACTCTAGCTGACTCTAACTAACTTGCACGCTTTGGAAATGAATTGCCTCGAGTGCGGAAAAGTGAACGAGCCAAACGACCTTTATTTTTGCGAGGGACATCTGCAGGCGGGCAAAGGCGCGAACGCGAAGCTAGCTGGCCAACTGGACCAACTGGTATTGTTTTGTTTTGATAGAAACTTCGAAACGAATAGAAGCCACCCGAATTCTAGACGACAGTCTGTTCATGTAAAAGACGCATATCTGTTTAGGCTATCTTCTGTTCCAAGTGTTATGTCTGCGGACATTTTTCCTGCAATGGCAGCAAGAAACCACTTCTGCTTTTTGATTACCTGGTAATAATTAGATCTAACCTTTGGATTGTCTAACTATTGTACTTTAGAATGCGTTAAATGATGAGGAGCTGGAAAACGACTTGCTCGAGAGCGAACGTGAAGTCAAGCAGATCATTAGCCAATTCCACCAATTGGAAAACTTTCTAAAGGTATGCCGGTTTTCAAAGTAAACTTTTTTGTTTTTAGGAGAAAAAGCTAACCAAACAGTCAACAAAATTACCCGACGATATCAAGACGGTTCTCGCCAAGATCAATGCCGACCTCGCAAGCGTGAATGCATGCCTCTCAGCAACTCTCGAGTCGATTTTGGTTTGTGTTTTTATATTTGGAAACAGAAACTTACCTTCAGGATCAAAATTTGGCTGAAGCGAAGACTGCAGAAGTAAAGCCGGTCGAGGAGCCGAAAGTCGCAACGCCTCCAATGAAAGAGGAATCGATTGTGCGTTATAACCGTGACTTCATGATTTCTTTGCAGAAAAAAGTTAAAGATTTGTAACAACTCTTTTTACTTTGATTTTTTTTAGGAAAATGTGATTCCAGCTCCAAGTGAACAGCACTATGTTTCAAAGGAAAGAATGGTCGGTTTTTGGATTTAGAGTGTATTAATTTTTATCTATCTATCTATTCTATCTTTTTCAGCAACTTGTTCTTGAAGAGCCAGTCGAGGAGGTCACTGCTACGCTTCAAAAACTTCCAAATCCTGCCTTCAGTAACCAAGACTTCAACGCACGCCCAGTGATGCAGCCAAAGGAGCGACATCAAACCAGTGCTATGGTAAAGACTTTTTTTTGAAGAGGATAGCCTCGATTTCTTGTTGATTAGTCAGTTACAAAATAAATTAAGTCGACTCGTTCGAACGATGGATCTGATGATGGATGGGGCTCGGTCAAACCTGTCGAAGGACCTAAGCCGCTTCAAGCCATAGCTCCACCACAAATGGCTGCAAATGGTGGGCTTAGTAAGGTTGATTTTTGTTTGCGGGACAGCACAATTTACACCGTTTAGACGGCTATGATTTCAACTCCTAATGTTATTGGCGCCAAGTCAAGCGTTTTTAAGAAGGGCTAAAAATATGTTCTAAAATATGTTTTTGCATTATCTAATTTAACTTTTTACCGTTATTTGTTATTTTTATTGTTATTTTCTATCGTAACTTAACTCCTTTGTAATACTTTTTCTGCGCAAGAATTTCAGCATAATAAACTTTTTGGGAGAATTTGTGAAGGTGTGAGGAAGGCTTGTAAGCCATGATTTATTTGGGCTTTTTTGAAAGGAGTTCGATATTGCAGCCGTTAGCTGTCTCGAATTTTGGCTGAATTGTGCAGCGACTCGTTAAATTTTCATTCGGAAAACTAAACAGATTTTACGGATGAAATTGCCAAATTTGCGTTTAACTGTGATTTAAGAGTGGGCCAAATTTAGCTATGGCTATTCTATTCGCTTTCAAGAGGGCATGCTGGGAATTGCGGTGACGAGGTTAGTTTTTATCTTGTCTTTAACTTATCTTTTTTAATTTACGGAAAACAGCAATTTAATTTTGGAGTTTGTATTTTAGTGTGGTGCAATGTGGAGGGGCAAGAAAGACAAGGCGCCACAACCTGCAGCAGGTATCTTTGTACCCTTTCCTCATGAGATATGCAGTAAGAAGAGTGCGACTGTTGTTGGTACTATATCATTCCTTGGAGATGAGTAAAAGCATAGTTAAAAGTAAGCTTTTTAGAAGATTCTAGTAGAGCATGTCGTTGAGCCTTTTCGAGAAGTTAATATGATTCTTTTTAGCCAAGCCAAATCCGGGCGAGAAGAAATTGAACCCGAACAATGTGGATATGACTGACAGATGGGTGAACCTCGGAGACACGGCCGTTCCCTAGCTTCGAATGATGTATGCCATCGACGGGATAAACGAGCGAGGCAAGCAAATTTGACTTTCCCTTCGCATTCTTCATTTCTACGAGGCTACCCCTCTAATCTCAAACAAATGCTTGTGTTCCTCATTGCTTTTTTTTCTCTGGGCACGAACTATGTCTGATTTATGAATCAAGTGATGGTTTGTGTGGTTTTTCCTAGAGCTCTGGTATATCAGAATGATTTATTGGCTTAAGCTTGTAAATAAAATGCACCATTGGAAAACCCGTATGAAAAAGAGCGAGGGAATGTTTGGCGTCATGAAGCTAACGAAAAGAATAAAAAGGCATGAAGATAACGCATCTATCCCGACTGCGGGATATGTTGTTCGTTTATCGATTGTATCGAGTTATTGAGGCTTTCGTCGACTTCAGCAAGTGGCGCTGGTCCTTGACTTAATCGTCGGGGAACTCGAGCAAATAGTGGGGAGCTGGAATTTGGATTTGTACTAGTGAATTGACTGAAAATGTTACTAGAAGTCCTACAGTAGTCCTCCCTGTTTTAGTACTTATTAGTGAGGAAGTTTTGTGCGCAAAATTTGCAACCACACACCTTCTGGCACACATAGGAGTGCACCAGAAAAGGGTGCTTGTTCGCTTTTGAGCACAAAATACACACACTAGTGCTATTTAGTCGGTTTTTAAAATACCAGGAACCGTCAAGAGCCATGTTTTGACTGACCCGCTTGTTGCCGTGCCTGTACTGCATTTGGAGAGACCGCTCTCTCGTCTCGAATCTCTCTTGGAAACGGTGTGAATCTCGGATTGTTGCTCTATGCAATGATTCCCACCATCAATGATCAATTGTTCTCGATCGTCGTCGATCGATTGCTGTCGACGTCTTCGGATCTCTTGTGACTCTTCGTGAATCACCTGAAATTGGAATTTACACAATTTAACTCTCGACTGGACTTGCTTATCGATATATTATCGATACGACCGTTCAGAACTCAATTTCTAGGACAGCTATCAATCTGAAAATTGTTTCATTGGAGAGTCAAGAATGTCAGCTTTTGATTGCTATTTTATACTCTAGTAGGAAAAAATGTGTTTTTCGAGACGTTTTTATGTTAAATTTTAATTTCTGTCGCAAATTTTAAATGTTAATTCTATCTTATTGTTAAATGTTAATTTTCGCACGACGTCGCATTTCAATTGACGTCGCCGCCATTAGGAGGTAGTCGATGGGATCGCCGCGTCGTCGTTTCTTTTTCGTTTTAAAATCATTTTGTTCTTGCCAGATTAATTGAAAGTATTGTTTTTGTGGTGAAATGAGAAAGCAATCTTTGGTAGACGAGTGGAGAATCCGGGAATTTTCGTAGCCGGACCACAATGAAGGCCAAAACTAACTGTAAGGTGGTTTGGGGAGTTGAATGGAAACAAAACGAAAACAAGGCTCATCTTTTCTGTTTACAAAAGTCTATTTTATAAGAATTTGCTATGTTTGAGATAGCAATCAAAAGCTGACATACTTGGCTTTCCAATGAAGCAATTTGCAGATTGATAGCTGTTCTAGAAACCGAGATCTGAACGGTCAAACATGAGCTTGCCGTTTGTATCGATAATAACGATCAGCACTCTCGATACAACGATTTTGAAATTCTAAAACACGCCCTTGTTTTTTGCGTAGCTGCCCAGCCAAACGCAATCGTGACAGGGCAGCTACGCAAGAAATTCAAGGCACGTTTTACATCGTTAAATCGAGATTTTTGCTTCCGAGCGAATCGTTAAATCGAGAATCGATTGTATATGGGTTAAAGTTTCGTGTTGATAAGTTTGAGATTTCTTCTTTTTCTCACCTGCGTATGCTTATCCCGGCTTTCCAGGGTGATCACGCAAGCGATGATCAACACAAACGTTCCAATGCCCATCAGAATTGGACCTGGCAACAGGGATTTTGTTGATCATTTTAACCTATACTAACCAATATACTGAAGACTTTTCAATTGATAGGCAATCACTCGGTCTATCCGCTCGATTTCGGTGCCGTTGATGTGCTCAGTGTACTAAAAGCACGACTTTGATTTGTTTTTAAAATTTAAAACGAAAATCGGCTTTACAGTATTTTATCATTTTTTTTTAAAATCTAAAAAGAAATGGTAAATTAAAAATACTGTAATAAAATGAGTACATAATAAAATTGGTAAAATACTGTAAAGTCCATTTCCGTAACCGGGATCGAACCCTTTATCTTTGGTGCGTTGGCTAAAACTGCTAACCAATTGGCTAAAATGCTTGAACAGATTACGTTCAAAGGGGTAATTTAGAGGATAATGTAAATGATTCTGTAGGGGATACTGTAGGGAACACTTTAGGGGCACTTTAGGGGCACTTTAGAGGATACTGTAAGGGAAACTTGAGGGTACTGTAGTGGTACTGTAGTGGTACTGTAGGAGATATTGTAGTGGATATTGTAGTGGATACTTTAGGGGAAGCTTTAGGGCACTTTAGAGGATACTGTAAGGGAAACTTTAGGGTACTGTAGTGGTACTGTAGGGGACACCTTAGGGTACTGTAGTGGATACTGTAGGAGATACTCTAAAGAATACTGGATAATGTGATTTTACAGTACCTTTAAGATCTTTACAATTAGATCATAAAAGAAATCAAATTTTTACCATGCTAAAGTGTTTATCGAAATATCCAAGCGCTGTCATGCCGAGTCCCACCGAAATGACGATACAACCGAAAATCACGGCTCGACACGCCGCCCAGACTGTCTAAAAGCCAAATTTGAGAGATTTTCCCTTCAAAAGTTTCCGATTTTGAGTTTTTTCTAGTTTCTGCCACCCGCGATTTAGTCAACTCACCAATTTGTACGCTTGCTCACAGGACAATTCATATTGGCCATAGATTAGACGGTGCGCATCAGTTAGCGACATTTTGAGGTCAGTTTTTTTGCACTATCAAATGATGAGTAACGTTCAATGTTTTGAATGAATGGTTCAAGAGGAAATGAGGGAATTTGGATAGAAAATGAAATTCTGCGTCAATTGATATCAAAATGAAAAAGATTGGAGTGAAATTGGCCGAGATATGCCATTTTTTTGTTGCATGTTTATTGGCGGCTTTTCCCAGGTTTAATCGATACTGATAGTAGCTTAAAGCAGCTGATTAGCAGCTTAAAGCAAGAAAAAGTGGAAAATATCGAAATGGAGAATGATGGGAAAAAAGGGGAAGAACGGTGAACAAAATGAGATTCGAAAGGAGACAGATAGGCCTTTTTCTTGGAGAGAAACCAACAAAATTCCCTTCTCGACAACCTCATTGAGTTCAAACTCGGTCGTAAAGCAGCTGAAACGGCTCGTAACATTAACAAAGTTTGGGACCAAGGCCAAGGCAGTGTCGGCGAGTCAACAGTGCGAACTTGGTTCCGAAAATTCCGAGCTGGTGATTTTGATCTCGAAGATAAAGGAGGCCGTGGTCGTCCTGTTGAACTCGGTGACGACGAACTGAAGACCCTGGTGGAAGCAAATCCACGCACGACTTCGAGAGCTTGGCGTGGGCAAATCGCCTACCGACTACCACTTTTTCAAGCACCTCGACAACTTTCTCCGGGAGAAATGCTTCAAAACTCAAGGCGATGCCAAAAACGCCTTCGCCAACTTTATCGCCTCGAGAAGCCCGGACTTCTATGCTACCGGCATAAATAAACTTGTTTCTCGTTCGCAAAAATGTGTTAATTGTAATGGTTCTTATTTCGATTATTGGCGGCTTTTCCCAGGTTTAATAGATACTGATATTTTAAAGCTTAAAGCAAGAAAAAGTGGAAAGTATCGAAATGGAGAATGGCGGGGAAAAAAGGGGAAGAACGGTGAACAAAATGAGATTCGAAAGGAGGCAGATGGGCCTTTTTCTTGGAGAGAAACCAACGAAATTCCCTTCTCGACAACCTTATTGAGTGGTTCATTTGGGAATTCGCTTGGCTCTTTTTTTGGATTCTTAAGAATGTTTTTTAGTTATTTATAGAATTTGTGCGTTATTTTGGAATTTGGAAAAGTTCTCAAGTTTTCTTAGACTAATGTAAACACACATTTTAATCCACTTAATCCATATTTTTGCGTTAGAAAGGTGCATTTACAAGATTTGAGCACAAAGTACATTAAAAAACGTCTACTAACTGGCTGAGCCGGCCAAATCCTATATGACCTATAACATTCGACGCAGAATTTTATGCTGTTTCCGAATATGGTTACATTTTTTTGCTAAATGACAATCTGTCAGGAGTTAGAAGCGTTTAAAGTTTTGTTGTTGGAAATTTGATGATTTGGGTCGGTCTAAGCGGCCTCCTTTCGGACATGTTTCGGTGCAGACGCGGCCGAGTGGTACAGGCTCAGGCTCAGGCTCAGGCTTAGGCTTAGGCTTAGGCTTAGGCTTAGGCTCAGGCTTAGGCTTAGGCTCAGGCTCAGGCTTAGGCTTAGGCTTAGCTCAGGCTCAGGCTCAGGCTTAGGCTTAGGCTCGGGCTCAGGCTCTCCAGAGCGAAACCTCACAGGTTCGATCCCCACTTCGGAGTCTTTTCCTTTTTTTCAAGGAGTGCTGACTGGTATTCTTTGTCCGCTTCTTGTTGTCACACTTTTAGTTTATAAAGGAGATAAAGTTTTATGAAGGATACAAGATATAAAGGACGCTAAGACCAAAATAGCCACAATTTCAAAGTGTTAAACAAAACAGTTTTTTTCAAAGTTTAAACGCTTATAACTCCCGGCAGATTGTCATTTAGCAAGGACGGAATAGATATTCGGAATCAGCATAAAATTCTTCGTCAAATAGTGTATAGCATTAGCATTTGGCCGGCTCAGACAGTTCGCCATGCCTTGTAAGAGAGGTTTATCCAACTTAGCATCAAGAACTTTAAAAAAAACTTATTTTTTTAAATTTTAAACTAGTTTAACTAACTTTCTAATTAGTTTAAACTAGTTTAAACTTTTCTCGTAATGTTTAGAAGATGAGGAAAGAGAATGATTGATTTTAGGAGTTAGAAATGACTGAAACAACGATTTTTGAGGACCTTGGAGACCATTTCTATGAATAGATAAATATGGGAGGGGTTGAGAGAAGAGAAACAGCAACATAGCTTTTTTGAGACTTTTCCAAAACATTTTCTGGATTCTTTAATTATCTAAGTAGCTTTAATTTTGTTTTGGAGTAGCTCTTTAATTTTGGAGGTGCTTACCGTGAGGTTTTGATTTCATTAAAGTATATTAATACGCAAAACTAGCAATTTTAACTAACTAGGGAAAGGCACGAAATTCCCGTGAGCTTTCGTTTCCGAACCACATACATCTTACTATTAGGTTGGCAAGTTATAAACGATCGTTTTTGGGTAATGTGTTTTCTGAAAAAACGGCTTATCCAATCAAAAAACGGTTTGCTTGATTCCAAAGCTTGATTCAAAAGCGGATTGCTTGATTGAGCTATTTTTTGAGTGATTGCATACTTTTTAAAATAAAACGCTTCATCGATTACATAGTTTCCCAAAATTTCAGAACAATCCAATCTTCGGAAGGTTAATTTTCAAATTAGGCTCAGGCTTAGGCTCAGGCTTAGGCTTAGGCAAATGCACTTTTGCGCTAATTTAATCCATTTTCGTTTGAATTTAAGCAAGATTAAAAAAAATGAAAGAGAACGGTTCGATCGAATGGATTGTTCTGAAATTTTGGGAAACTATGTAATCGATGCGTTTTATTTTAAAATCGAAAGCATTTTATTTTAAAAAGTATGCAATCACTCAAAAATATAATAGCTCATGAATGTTAGAAACCAGGATTTTGAACTCTTACGCCTGAAAAGGTTCTAAAATAAAATGCCTGAAAAGGTTCTAAAATAAAATATTTTTCAAAAATTCAAAAAAGCCATTTTGTAGATTAAGGATAGGGCTTTTGAATCAAGCAAACCGTTTTTTGATTGGATAAGCCGTTTTTTCAGAAAACACATTGCCCAAAAACGATCGTTTATAACTTGCCAACCTAATAAATCGAGTATGGAGTTTCATAATCTGAAATCAAAATCTCCCAAATAAGCTTGGAAACGCGTAAAAATTGAATTGAAATTTCGAATTTTTAAAAAACTTTAAAGGATTAAAGAAAATTGAAGGCTTTAAATGGGCTTTAAATGGGCTTTAAATGGGCTTTAAATGAGCTTTAAATGAGCTTTAAATGGGCTTTAAATGAGCTTTAAATGAGCTTTAAATGAGCTTTAAAGAGCGCTTTTCAATCGGTCGGATATTGGATTCAATCGGTCGGATTAGAAAGCTATGTTTTGACATTGCAAATCACCTCAATCACACAGTCGACTGGTTGATAGGCGTAGTTCATTTGAAAGCAAAAAAATGAATACAAAAAATGAATACAAATAGAAAAAAATTTGTTTTCGGCAAAAATCCGCGCCTTGGGTAATTTCTCACGGTTATTTGAAAGCAGATTTCGTTTTTTTTTTCGCAGACGAAAAGAGAGTGTGAAGAGGACACTCAAATCTTTCATTTCTTTTCATTTCCATCTTTCTTTTTCTTTTCTCTTTTTTTTAGATGAGTGTCTCTTTTTCCCTCTAAAGCCAGCGATATCCCTCCTTGAGATTGTTTATTTGTACTGGATCGATCAATGGCCCCAACCAACGATCGGTTAAACTACAGATTGGATTGGGTGCCTTGGAAGCTAGCGCCTGGGAAGCTAGCGCCTGGGAAGCTAGCGCCTGGGAAGCTAGCGCCTGGGAAGCTAGCGCCTGGGAAGCTAGCGCCTGGGAAGCTAGCGCCTGGGAAGCTAGCGCCTGGGAAGCTAGCGCCTGGGAAGCTAGCGCCTGGGAAGCTAGCGCCTGGGAAGCTAGCGCCTGGGAAGCTAGCGCCCGGGAGCTACGCCCGGGAAGCTAGCGCCTGGGAAGCTAGCGCCTGGGAAGCTAGCGCCTGGGAAGCTAGCGCCTGGGAAGCTAGCGCCTGGGAAGCCAGCGCCTGGGAAGCTAGCGCCTGGGAAGCTAGCGCCTGGGAAGCTAGCGCCTGGGAAGCTAGCGCCTGGGAAGCTAGCGCCTGGGAAGCTAGCGCCTGGGAAGCTAGCGCCTGGGAAGCTAGCGCCTGGGAAGCTAGCGCCTGGGAAGCTAGCGCCTGGGAAGCTAGCGCCTGGGAAGCTAGCGCCTGGGAAGCCTGGCTCGCCTGGCTCCAAAGCAAAGTCCCAGCTGTCCAAAGCAAAAAAAAACGCAGATTGCCGGAGAGAAGCCGACTTGAGCTCATTCAAGAGCTTGTAAAATGAGTTGTATAATTCGAAATCGGGAAACTTTTAAATGATAAATGTAGCCAAGATTTAGGACTTTATTTTCCTATATAACACTTAGCATTTTGGTAATAGGTGAGGCGTTTGCCAGCTACTTTTCCAAAAATCGCGATAATTCGCGGTCATCCTATACCAAAATACGACTCAAGATTGTTCTTTTCCGTCAATAGGTTTACAATTATAAAGAAATCCAATTTCGAATGCATAAGAATAAGTGTATCTTGCGATAAGCCACAGAATTCGCTGTGTAGTAACTCGCCACCTCACCTTTTGATTCGCTGCGTAGTAACTCGCCAAAAAGTGCGCTTTAGCGCGAATAGAGAGCACCATTTTTGAAAGATTAATCAATATTTGAGAAATAGATAGAGTTTGTAATGATGAAAGTGATGAGAAACTCAAAAATAAAATGGGGATCAACAAATTGTTGCCGAGGCGACCACAGAAAATTGGGGAATCCGCCTATTTGGTCAAATTTGTAATCTCAAATCTAAACGCACCCTTTCCAGCGCACAGGATTCTTCATTTTCTTACAAAAATTATATGAAACTACATGTTTCTATGAGAAATTCGAGAATTCAGTGGAGAATTCAGTGTGAGAATCCAGTGTGAGAATTCAGTGTGCCAAAGAGGGTGTGTTTTAAATCAAGCGCAAAGACAGAGATTCCAGTCAAGCGTATTGGGAAAGGTAATTGGTGTAACGAATTGCGACTGCTCTGCAGCCACTGCTCTGCAGTTAGTCAAAATTCAATACAAGAATCCATATTGCCAAAGCTTGATCAATCTCTTTTGAGGTTAAAATTCAAAGTTGATGGATAAACTACCGTAATCAGCCACTAGACGATATTCAGTTGTCGGTTTGTCGTAGCTTACGACACTACAGTACTCTGTACTTAAAAAACCTATTATTTAAGGTTTGTCTTGAGTTGTTGTGGGTTAGCACTCAGTTGTGGGCTCCTTTTCCTATTCATCCTTTCTCACAAGTGTTGAAGTAATTGTGATAGTGCCAGGTTGCTCCAGTTTGAGCGAAGTTTACCCTAATAAGGGAAAGTTTTGATAAATTGTGCGTTTTCAAGACATCTACCATTGAGCCACACCGAGACACGGTCTCACAAGAAATTATAAAGATCAAAGTATAAATATAATTCTTACAATTGGATTGGACTGTAAACGTACCCCATTTTTGTCATTTTTTCTCACCTTTGCATCGGCTTTCTTTTTGATAATCACTTTAGGCTTTTTCCGACGCTTTTCCTCTTCTTTTTTTCGAGCCTAAATCTTTTTTCCATGAAATTTTGCGATTTCTTTGTTTATTCCGTTGCTATGAGCCATTTTTGAATGGATTTATGAAAGATTCAAAAAGGTTTTCAATAACTTTCAATAGCAATAAAAAAAATCAATAACTATTAGGTGTGTGAAAAAGTAATCCACGTTTTTTATTTTAATTTTGTTTAAATAAATATATCTAAACAATTTTTAATTTTTTGTTAACGATATATATGTTGTGTCCGATTTAGATTTCCGTCCGATTTAGATTGAATCTAAATCGGACGTCCGATTTAGATTGAACTTATCGCGGACGTCCGATTTAGATTACAGTCTATATCGGACGTCCGATTTAGATTCAATCTAAATCTTATATAGATTGAACAATAATATAAACATGTTTAGTATATGTTCTTAAGCGTTTTCTGTAGTTTTCTGCATTTTTCAAAGGTCTGTTACTGTCTTTTTCTGAAAAGAAAACCCAACTATGAAATAATCAATAAAAGACCTTTGAAAATGCAGAAAACTACAGAAAACGCTTAAGAACATATATTAAGCATGTTTATATTATTGTTCAATCCATATAAGATTTAGATTGAATCTAAATCGGACGTCCGATATAGACTGTAATCTAAATCGGACGTCCGCGATAAGTTCAATCTAAATCGGACGTCCGATTTAGATTCAATCTAAATCGGACGGAAATCTAAATCGGACACAACATATATATCATTTAAAAGCTTATTTTCTCCTCTTTTGAATGATATATTCATTTTGTTAAAAGGACGACAATAAACTACTTTAATTTTAGTTTGAAAATGGTATACATAAGTATCGTTATTCGGTCAAATTTGCTTTATGAGTTCAAAAATGGGTTGAAAGCTGCGGAGGCTGCACGTCGAATTCGGAATGCGTTTGGCGAAAACGCCGTTACTGATGATACCGCTATGTTTTGGTTCCAACGATTCAAAAGTGGTAATGAAAGCCTAGAAGATGAACCACGTGGCGGTCGCCCTGAGACCTGTTCTGATGACCAAATAAGACGCTGTCTTCTCGAAAACCCTCGTTCAACCTCTTCAGAAATAGGCCTTACATTAAATTGTGATGGGTCAACCGTAAGGAAACGCTTGAATGCCATGAATTTTATCAAAAAGTTGGACAAATGGATACCGCATAAACGTTAAAAACGTGGATTACTTTTTCACACGCCTAATAGTTGAATACTAAGCTTTATTCTATCCTTTATTCTTTTCACAATTCGGAAAAGGCTAAAAAGGCTTTGAGTCTTTTCTTTACCTGAATCGCTGCTTGTAAATGTCGATCGGCGGGCAACGTATTCAAATCGCTTAGATTTATCTTCCCCAAACCCAACGAGACGCCACGAGCCGCTAGCATTTTTTTAAGCGCTAAAAATTTGAAAATAAAAATAAAAGGTTGTAGTTGTTGAAAAGTTAAAGTTTAAAAGAAAATAAGAAGAAGAAATAGATTTCTGAGAAATTGGTAAAATCGAACTTTGTTGAATTGAAGTTTTGGAGCTTGAGCAAAAAAAAAAAAGAGAAAAATATCAGAATCAATCATATTAATTTTCAAAAAGTTGAGCTTTCGTTTAACCTTAAATGCTTTATTACTAATTTTTGATATTTAATATTAATATAATTGAATTTATTTAATATTAATATAATTGCGCTTTTAATATTAATATATGTTGTGTCCGATTTAGATTTCCGTCCGATTTAGATTCAATCTAAATCGGACGTCTTATATAGATTGAACAATAATATAAACATGCTTAATATATGTTCTTAAGCGTTTTCTGTAGTTTTCTGCATTTTTCAAAGGTCTTTTATTGATTACAGTCTATATCGGACGTCCGATACAGATCGAACAATAATAAACGTGCTTAACATATGTTCTTTGAAAATTTCTTTGAAAAGCGCAGAAAATTGCAGAAAAAACGCTTAAGAACATATATTAAGCACGTTTATTATTGTTCGATCTGTATCGGACGTCCGATATAGACTGTAATCTAAATCGGACGTCCGCGATAAGTTCAATCTAAATCGGACGGAAATCTAAATCGGACACAACATATATAAATACTTTATTCAGAAAGAAATAAAGTGCGAAAACGACATGAAAAATGTACTAGATAAAAGATCACAAAGTCACTTAAAATGCAACGAAATAGCCCTTTTAAAATCAGACACGGTGGAGATCAAACGCAATTTGTCGGGAAGGGGCATTCCAAACTTTAGTCACACGATTTACGAAAAAAGCTCTAGCGGATTTAGAGAAAGCAGTTTCGGGATGCAAGATAAAAGAGCCACGCCTAGTCGCCAAAAGCCTCGAGTTTAGTCGAAAAAGATTTTTAAAAAGAGGGTTTTGATGTTTTCCTTTTACAATTTTAAAGCACTCAACCAAATCGATTGGGTTGGGGAGAATGAGTCGGCGCCGAAAATCAAAGAAATTACTAAAACTTATAGGAGACTTTGTCAAATGATATGCGTTTGATATCCGTAGAAGGGTAACTAATTCTCTACAAAATAATATTTAAAAGAGAACTCAAACAGCGCCTCAACTCAACAAAGGATAATTTTTTCACAAAATCGATAAACTGTCATCTAGAGTAAACGGTTGGAGGGATCTTCCTGAAAATTTGGTAACTTATGTAATTGAGTGTGCTCTATCTTTTTTATATAAACACCAAAGGAGGTTTATGTGGAAGAAACTGTTCAAGCAATGAGTCGGACTTTTTGTCATTTTGATTAGCTGTGTTTGGGAATCCATAAAATCCCAAAAAAGAAAAGCTTTGTGGAATCTCTCAAAAGCCATTTTGTAAAGAAATAGTGGGCCATTTTGATGAAACAAAACGTGTATTTAAAGAAGGTTTTATGGGTGCAAAAAGTTTCTTTAAATTTCGGCGCCGACTCATTTTCCCCAACCCAATATGATAAGACGGCGTTGTTCTAAAGTTTCAAGTGAGAAAAGATATTTGCGTTATTTTTGAAGTTATTTTTTGATTGTGCTTTTAATATTAATATAATTGCGCTTTTAATATTAATATAATTGTGCTTTTAATATTAATATGATTGTGCTTTTAATATTAATATGATTGCGCTTTTAATTGAAAATCAGTGAAAATTGTTGACATTGTCACCAAAACAGTTTTACCGTATTTCTTCGAATAGAAGAGTATCATCGCGTACTCCTGTGTAGCAGCCCTTTTTAAAATTTCTTTTCTGCATAAAAGCTTTCAATCAAGTGCTATAGGGCTGGAAAATGGCTCAAAAATCTGTTAGCTCATGTGGTATTTTTGAGCCATTTTCCAGCTCTATAGCACTTGATTGAAAGCTTTTATGCAGAAAAGAAATTTTAAAAAGGGCTGCTACGCAGGAGTACGCGATGATACTCTTTACCCTGTCTTCTATTCGAAGAAATACGGTAAATGGCTTCGGCTTTACCGAAACTTTGAAGCGCTTTGAATGAATGAAATGTAAAAGTGTAAGAATTTTAATCTTTTATGCTTAAGTTTATGTTTATGATTAACTTTTATGTTTAAGAATTTATAGATACTTATTTATACCTTAATACCTGTAATAGTAGCGCCCTTTAGCTGAATATCTTAATGCCTATGAGAAATCTCAAGATATTCAGCTTTTTACTTTTTAGCTTGCAACTACAATATTTTCATTCAATTCTTCTCCTTTTTACTGGGGTGGGACAAATGCGACCTTTTTTTGCGCACATGGACATTTGCGCACCTTTTTTTGCTGGAAAAGGCCTTAGGAAAGGTCGTAGAGCTTCGAAAATGTTTCATAGAAGGGAATCGTATGCGTAGATTCCGAATTTCGACAAATCAGACCTCGCTGACACGTCAAATTTGGGCTAAAAGGCAAAAACTGCGGAAAAGCGTTAAGTTGCGTAGTTTTTGCCTTTTAGCTCAAATTTAACGTGTCCATACTAGGGAATCGTATGCGTAGATTCCGAATTTCGACAAATCAAAGCAAATCAGACCTCGCTGACACGTTAAATTTGAGCTAAAAGGCAAAAACTACTCAACTTAACGCTTTTCCGCAGTTTTTGCCTTTTAGCCCAAATCATTTGTTGCCTTTGTTTCTGAAAATTAAAAGTATATCCATATTTTCCGCCTGCAAGCCTGCTTGGCATCCTGACAAGCTGTTTTTGCATTTAAAATGTGCGATTGGCATTTAAAAACATGGAATTTGTTGGAACTTTTTAATAACTTGAAAAGTGAATTGACAACACGCGTTTTAAACGTCAAATTCACGATCAGCGTCATCGATTACTTTAGAAAGCGTGGAGAAATCAAAAATTTAGGTCTCCCAACTTTATTAGTATTAATTTATATTTAAGATGATAAATTGGCATTGATAATTAAAAAGAGTAAAGACAATATAAAGAATTGAAGAATTTACCCAAGTGACAGTTGTCCTCGTGTTTCTCCTGGGAACTTTAGGAAAGAGAGAAAAAAAAGAAAAAAAGACCCAGGCCCATTTGCTTTGGTTAATGCCTTGAGGAGGGAAAAATCGAAGAAGAGAGCTTTTCTTTGGGAAAGAGGCTGAATAAAGAAATGAAATGGCGCCGACGCTCATAATTGGATTGATTTCATTGAAAAGACGAGGCTTGGAACACAATTTTTTGTAGTTAAAAGTTGAGAAAATGATCTTAAAATTGTTGGACTGATGCTTAGATTGAGAATTGATGTACCTGTCAGTGCTAGAGTGTGTTCCTTGCAGACAACACGTTTTCTAAAAAGCGCGCGCCAAGGATAAGCTACCGTAATCATATGCTTTGTATCAGCAAATTTTTCAAAACGCAAATGTACATTAAAATCTTGCGCTCTTTTTTTCTATTACTCTTTCCTTAACTCTATTACTCTCTCCTTAACTCTATTACTCTCTCCTTAACTCTATTACTCTCTCCTTAACTCTATTACTCTCTCCTTAACTCTATTACTCTCTCCTTAACTCTATTACTCTTTCCTTAACTCTATTACTCTCTCCTTAACTCTATTACTCTCTCCTTAACTCTATTACTCTCTCCTTAACTCTATTACTCTTTCCTTAACTCTATTACTCTCTCCTTAACTCTATTACTCTCTCCTTAACTCTATTACTCTCTCCTTAACTCTATTACTCTTTCCTTAACTCTATTACTCTCTCCTTAACTCTATTACTCTCTCCTTAACTCTATTACTCTCTCCTTAACTCTATTACTCTCTCCTTAACTCTATTACTCTCTCCTTAACTCTATTACTCTCTCCTTAACTCTATTACTCTTTCCTTAACTCTATTACTCTCTCCTTAACTCTATTACTCTCTCCTTAACTCTATTACTCTCTCCTTAACTCTATTACTCTCTCCTTAACTCTATTACTCTTTCCTTAACTCTATTACTCTTTCCTTAACTCTATTACTCTCTCCTTAACTCTATTACTCTCTCCTTAACTCTATTACTCTCTCCTTAACTCTATTACTCTCTCCTTAACTCTATTACTCTCTCCTTAACTCTATTACTCTTTCCTTAACTCTATTACTCTCTCCTTAACTCTATTACTCTCTCCTTAACTCTATTACTCTCTCCTTAACTCTATTACTCTTTCCTTAACTCTATTACTCTTTCGCTAAAACTTAAAATTTTTTAAATGCTCTGTAAAATTAAAGAAAACATTTAAAACGGGAAAAGTTAAGAAACACTATTAAAAAATTATATTATTTCCGAATTTACCAGGCCTATTGTCTACATTTGCACTAGAACCATTCCAAAAAAAAATTCCACGCCCTAAAAAACCTAAATCCTTAAATAAAACGATCCATTACTATATTTTAAGAAAAGTTTGCAAATTTTTTTCGCGCGACCTTTATAACTTTGCTTAAAAAGCGCACCTTTTAGAAAACGCGTTGTCGGAAGTTTGTCGGATCAATTGTCTGACAAAAAAGTTGTCGGATCAATTGTCTGACAAAAAAGTTGTCAATGAAAATTTGTCTGACAACAAGGAGCACACTCTAGTCAGTACAATTGATTGATTTCCCCCCTTTGAAGCTTTTAATATTGATCATACTTGGATAGGGTTATACTAAATTACAGTAATACTAGACAGTAATACGAGACACTAATACTAGAGAGTAATACTAGACAGTAATACTAGACAGTAATACTGTAGTTAGATACGGAGCACGATGATTTTATTACCTAGTACATACTGCTATGTAATAAGCTGGTCATAAGCTGTAATAAGCTGGTAATAAGCTGTAATAAGCTGTAATAAGTTGTAATAAAAGGTAAAAGAGTACTTGTATGTGTCAAAATACGGTAATATTATAGTTAGATAACACTAAAATATGATAAGACTATACGGTAGACAAAGTTCTATTAGAGTATTTACGGTATTTAGTTGTACTCTGTACTCGAATGTTTATATGTGTCTAGTGCACTCGATTCTTTGTAAAATCTTTGTAAATTTTTTTAAAAATCTAAAATTCTAACAATCTAGATAATGCTAGATTGTTAGAAATTTCCAAATTTCAGCAAAAAATCGATAAAAACTAGACAAAACTGGTGTTGACTTTCTTAATGAGTTTTACAATGTTTATTCAATTTTTTTTGAAACCTTAGATATCTTGTAAGTTCTGGGAAAACGCTTGTGATAATTGAATGATTGAAAAATTGCAAGTCTTCTTTGAAAACCTTTGAGAAATGGACAATTATCAAAGGCAAAGCTAGATATTGACTAAAAGTCATGAGACGACTCAAACGAATTCATTGGAATTAATCGCTAAAGGGCAAAAAAACAGCCCAGGAGGGCCACATTGGAACAAGATCTATGCGTTTGTCGAAAAAAGAAGAATAAAGAGAAAAAGAAGCGCTGAGTCGACTTGATTTCAAGGCAAAAGAAGGGGCTTTTGCACATGCAATGACTGAGGCATAGACCCCTAGCGGCTCTTTCCACTCTTTAGCGAACTGGCCCTATCGGCCCTATTCTGTGCTCTCTCTTTTCGGCTTGATATCTCTGCTATATTCTCCTTTTTGTCCCGTTTTCTTTGAGAGGAATCTCTAATGGATGCCCGGCTCTTTTCCCCTTCATTCCCCGCAAAACAACGACCTCTCTCTTTTCATTGTCAGCCTAAAGGCTACGTTTTATTAGACTTTTCAGAAAGTCTTTTCGTTCCTTTTCATACTTTCGTTGAAAAATAACAAATTCAGCAATTAAATACCATAAATACTCTAATAGAAGCTAAAAGAAGCTCTCCAACAGGAGCGTCGCGTAGTCTAAGTTTATACTCAAAAAAACTGCTCACACCAAACGAAAAATTGCGCCGAATAAACGAATAGCCCAGCACTAGAAACAACCAAATGCATCCTTCAAAAAGAAACACCAACATTTGAGTAACCTAAACACCAATAAACAACCGTGTGCTAAGCACTCAAGCAAAAATGTTCGCATTTAAAAAGCTATAGTCATTGTGGTTGAACTTAAATTCGATTCTGCGTCATCAAAAAGCAAGGTAAAGTCTCAATGAAATAACGCAAATTTCGCAACGTAAAATTCGGCGGCACAAAATTCGGCACGCAAATTTCTTTGCGCAATTCTCGCTTCTGGTTTTTCGGCGGAAAATTCTCGTTTTTGGCTTGGGCGCAAATTTCGTATGCTCTAATTTCGTTTCTGGCAATTTTCACGGCGGCTTTGGCACAGGTTGACAAGATCAAACAAAAGTTACGTGGGTGCGCCAGAAAGAATGCTTTTACATGAACGCAAGTACGAAAAATAAGTCTGGTACTGTCGACAAAGCTCTCTTACCGCAATTACCGTGATTTAGGTGTGATACCGGTAGCTTTAGGGGTGATGGTAATGTGTGAATTCTATGGGACAAATGCGCACCTTTTTTTTGGGGGGACTTTTTTTGCGCACCTTTTTTTGCTGGAAAAGGCCTTAGGAAAGGTCGTAGAGCTTCAAAAATGTTTCCATACTAGGGAATCGTATGTGTAGATTCCGAATTTCGACAAATCAAAGCAAATCAGACCTCGCTGACACGTCAAATTTGGGCTAAAAGACAAAAACTAAGCAACTTAACGCTTTTCCGCAGTTTTTGCCTTTTAGCCCAAATTTGACGTGTCAGCGAGGTCTGATTTGTCGAAATTCGGAATCTACGCATACGATTCCCTTATATGGAAAAATTTTCCAGCAAAAAAAAAGGTGCGCAAATGTCCAGGTGCGCAAAAAAAGGTCGCATTTGTCCCACCCCCGAATTCTATGCCTGTCTCAAGCCTTTTCGGCGAATTGATGGTTTTCTAAAGCGTCTACCATACCCCGTCAAATAGACGTCGAGTTTTATTTTTCGGCATTTTTTCGAGAAATTGTTCCCTTTCTCTCCACCCCTTTTTCCCTTTCACCTACGCCCCCAAACAAGCAACGATCCGTTTATATCTTCTCGTGAAATGCAGGGAAATTGAAAATTCTTTTTGTGCTAAAAATTTTTCTCGAGTAACCATTTTGCGATAGGTTTCTTAATAAATTTAGTCTTTTGCTAACAATTTTGCAAGTCTGCTTTTTTCAGGGTAAACTTTAACCCTTAAACAAAAAGTGGACACATTTTTCGAAGGCGGATTCACTTCTAGAGAAAATTTTTGAATGTTTCTTGTGAAATTGATGCAAAAGATTCTTGGAAATTGCTTGAAATTTGTCTGAAATGCTTATTTTGCTTTGACAAACTTGCCAGTTTGAACTTAACCTTTAGAATAGAGAAATCTTTTGATCTTTGACGGATAAGACTTGAATTAGACCTTTTCCTTCATTATCGCGACTGTTTTTTTGATGTTTTTGATTTTTTTCATGTTAAAACACATCTTTAATGCGTTTGAAAGTAATTTTTCAATTTTAGAACCCGATTCGGATATGAGCATGAGGTGGGACGAAGAGGGAACCTCGGCTCATCCATCGATGAATGGAAATTTCAAGATGACGATCGATCGAGTGACCGAGGGATGCCGCTTGATGGTGAAAATGGGCAATTCGGAGGACGTTCGGGAAGCGGAAGTGCTGTCGATTCGAAAGACTCCTCACGGTTACAAGCTTTACGTGCACTACATCGAATGCAATCGACGATTGGATGAATGGGTGGACGAGCGAGCCCTTCGACTGGACACACTCAAGGCGGCGACGAAGAATGTGCGCAAAGGAGCTGTGGCACCGAGGGAAATGGTGACCCCAATTGCTGAGACGCAACTGGAGACGAGCGTTGGAGCTCTTGTTCAAGACTTGCCGCAGAAGAAAATGCCGACCATTCAGCCGCCACCAGCTCGACGACCGAAATTGGACGAAGATGAGGCGCCAGCAAGTCCGACCCCCTTTCTTGCTCATCAAGTGCAACCATCAACATCCGTGCCGCGAACATCTGGATCAATGTCAATGGTTGGGCACAGTGAAGATGCGTTGACGAGGATTCGAAACATTGAAATGGTCGAGTTGGGAAGGTTTCGCATGGTTCCTTGGTACTTTTCGCCATATCCTGTCGAGCTCACACGATTACCGGCGATTTACCTCTGCGAGTTTTGTTTGAAATTCTTGAAAAGTGCAACTTGTTTGAGGAGGCACTTGGAGAAGTGCAGAATCAAGCATCCACCAGGAAACGAAATTTATCGGAATGACAATCTTTCATTCTTTGAAGTGGATGGACGACGGAATAAGTTCTATGCTCAGAATCTGTGCTTGCTGGCCAAACTCTTCCTTGACCACAAAACTCTCTACTACGACACGGATCCATTTCTTTTCTATGTAATGGCTGAGAAAGATGATCGAGGTTTTCACATTGTCGGCTATTTTTCAAAAGAAAAGGAATCGGCAGATGAGTACAATGTGGCGTGCATTCTCGTCCTACCGCCTTATCAAAAGAAAGGATATGGTCGCCTGTTGATCGAGTTTAGCTACGAATTGAGCAAGAGGGAAGGTAAAACAGGATCTCCGGAGAAGCCACTCTCTGATCTTGGCCTTTTATCATATCGAAGTTTTTGGTCAGCAACAATTATTGAGAAGCTCATCGAGTACAAAACGACTTGGCAGGGTAATGGTCAAGAGCGGCCAATGCTTTCGGTTGTCGATCTTTCAACTATGACCTCAATTAGGAAAGAAGACGTGATCTCCACTCTGCAACAATTGAATCTCTACAAATATTATCATGGTCAATATGTGATAGTTATTACCGACGAAATCAAACATGTTTACGAGAAAATGCAGCGGAAAATCAAAGTGCGAATCGATCCGAGAAGACTCCAATGGACGCCACGAGATTGGGGAAAACGAAAAATATGATGCAATTCAAGAACTTTAATTGCTAAGCATTTACTTTGTACAGTGGTGGAAAAAGTACTGAGCCCCCAGACTGTTTTTACTTTTTGCTATCGAAATTTTTTTGAATCCGTTCTAAATTTCTAGAAACTAAAACAACTAAGCTTCGTAATGTTATAAAAACTTTTAAATTGCAAAGTTTGTTTAACGAGAAAAAACATGTACAAAATATTTGTAAAAACCGGCGGAAAAAAGTATTGAGCCCCTGTCGAAAAAGAAGAATTCAATATTTTGTTGGGCCATCTCGGGCTTTAATAAGTGCCTCCATTCGTTTGTAGATGAATGTGGAGTGCGATGAAATGTAGATATTCGTAATCAGCGCAAAAAACTGAGTCAGAAAAACCACTTTTGGTGGTCATTGGCTGGCGGGAGGGTAAACTAAGGTCCAGCCTTTTTTTCTCGTTAAAGAAACTTTGCAATTAAAAAGTTTTTATAACATTACGGTTTTCCGCTGGTTTTTACAAATATTGTGTACATATGTTTTTTTCGTTAACATTGTGAAGCTTGGTTCTTCTAGTTTCTAGAAATCTATCTAGAATCTATCTAATAGGTTGATGCATAAGTCTTTTCGTTTTTTTCGTACTTCTGTTAAAAAGTAACAAATTCACCAATTAATCTATAGTTTGCTCTATAAAAAAAGTGTTTTTTTGTTAAATTTCCATCTTTTTAAATCAATTTCGGTTCACTTTCAAGCAAATTCGAGAGTGAAAAACGCCTTTTTCGTAAAAATCTATAAAAAACTCTACGGAAAAATTGGCTGAATGAATTTCTCTGAAATTTTGGCGAAATATCAAACGTTTTTTTTCTCTATCTTTTATCTATTGACACGAAGATAGGTTTTCTTTAGCTAAGGTGTCTAAACCGCATCATCTAGTTAGCCCTTTTTGACTACCCGACTTCATACTCTCAAGAAAATCCAGGCATAAAATATTTTTAAACCCGTTTTAATGTTATTTTGCAGAAAAATAATTGGTTTTTCTAATGAAATCAACCGTAGTTTAATTGGTGCATTTGTTGGCTTGAAACGGCAGACGAAAAGGAACAAAAAGACTTATGCATCAACTTAATAGAATCTATCTAGAATCTAGTGATAGAGATTTTTTGAAGCGAAAAGTAAAAACGGTCTGGGGCTCAATACTTTTTTCCACCATGTTGTGTAATTTCTCACTTGTTGTCGTGTTCTCAGTTTTATGCTTACAAATTTAATAAATTTTAGTGATGACGGGTAGCGATCGAGGGAATCGCCTTAGACATCAGCCCACACACTCGTCCACGCAACAGGCTGACTCTACATCTAGCCAAACCGACGCTCAATCTCAACTGAATCGATCGTTTAGTGCTGAGGATGTGAGTTTTTTGTATATGGTTCAATAGTTAGAGACTGATTTTTTAAAACAACTTTGGAACTGATAAGATTTATCTTTATCTTTTATGATACTTTAATTTTAGAATCGACTCGCTAACGAAATCTTGAACGATGTAAAGAGCATGTCACTCGGAGAACGATTTGTCCGCCAGAAGAAAACGCGCGTCAAGTACGATCAATTGCTTCATTTCATGAAAGGTAGAGTTTTTTTGATATTGCTTTTCAAATAAACCAATCCAGGATTAAATCTTATTGTTTAGATGCTGGTGAACGGGTGGCAACTGGAGAGAAGTTGGATGTGCTTGACGCTAAAATTGTCAACAACCTCGAGGAGACATCGGAAGATCTGAAGCTTGTAAAGATTTTTGAAACATTACTAGTTCCATTTCTTTTAGCTTTCGTCGGGAAAAGAAGTTGCCCTCGATGCGTGCTACATGGTGGAAAACGTTCATTTGATGCGCGAGCGAGTGAAAATGTTGCAGGTAAATTATATTTAAAGTCTTTTGAAAACAAATTTTTAGGAACATCAAGCGGACAAACGGCTCAACGTCAAAATTTTTGCGGAAAAGATGGTAACTTTCTTATGAGTTCATTTTTAATTTATTTTAGGTTGGATATACAAAGAAGCTGGCAGACAATGTCCCGCCACTGCCAAAACACGACGTCAACCCGCTGCTCGTACTAGACGATGATGAGGAGGAGGATGAAGAGGAGCTGCCGCTATTGAAGGGACGCCTGACCAACTCCGAAGTAAGTTGACTTTTTACTTTAAGCTGATTGCTGAAGATGCTTATTAGCCTCTTTTACTCATTGAGTTGCTTAATTGTCTAGTTTTTAATAATTGAAGTTGTTTACGTTGTTATTCATCTATATTCTATTTAGCTTACACGACGACAATGGGCAGCGATTAGCCACAACTACGAACTCGTGAGGAATGTCAGTGGAATTGGCTACCTGTATTTTGAAGCTTATTGTCTTAGAAACTTTTTAATTTTAGACGCCCTCTTCTAACCAATGCCGAACTTCAACCTACGATTGCCAAGAAAAAGAAGGAGAAAATGGATAAACAAGTACAACGACAAAAGAAAGAAGCGGCGGTGATTCTCGAGCAAAAGGTAGTAAAGGAGTAAATCATTATGTAATGTGATAATTTTTAGGAGAAAGGTGAAAACATGGGTGAGGATCAATCGGTCACCATTGAGGTTAGTTGGCTTTGATTTCTAACAATGATCAAATATTATTTTAGCTTGATTTTATCCGAAAGACGTTCCTCCGCTTGCTCAAGAAGACAGAGTCCACTTCTTGCAACTACTACGAATTTATCTTTGATCCCGACGATTTTGGACGCACAGTAAGTTTGTTTCGTGAAACCTGTTAAAGCTTTTTTTAAGGTCGAGAACATGTTTCATGTCTCGTTTCTGCTACGAGATGCAAGCATGCTACTTCGCAAAGACACACGGACTGGCCTTCCAATCTTGGGTGGGTTTTTGTATGACTTTAGACAATTTTAATTTTATTTTATGCAAAGTTTTAGTTTGGGTACCTCCGGAGAAACAAAGGAAGATCCAGGAAAGCGCCAAAAAGGAGCCACTTCACCAGCAAACGATTTTCGCATTCACGCAGCAACATTGGAAGGTTTTTGTTTCGAAAAGTTTCCTGGTTAAAACTGTTCACTTTTAGGAAATGAAAACTCGATTGCCAATCCAGCGTGCCATCATCAAACCATTGGAGCAGCGACAAAGAGAAAGAGAAAGAGATGATGAAGGAGAGCACAGAAACGTCGAAAAGCGGCACCACGACGAAACGACCGAGAAGAAACCGACGAAAGAGGAGCTGAAGAAGTGCCGACCCGAAGGAAGTCGCTCAACGGGTCACGCAAAGAAGATGCGCCACGAAAAGTAAATTAATCGATTATGCAAATTTTTGAAATGCTTGAGCTTTGTCATTTCTTTCTGTTATTAATTTAATTTCACTTTGTTCTTGTCATATTTTGTTTTGTTTTTCTCATGCGGTGTTGATTGTTTTGCTTTCATTCCTTCAGAGAAATTTCCAAAGTATTTTCAGATTTAATCTTTCTTTGGATTTCGTGGTCCTTTGTTACGGGTTACCTTTGAATCGTTTTTTTAGGAAAGTTTATAATGAATGATGAATTAATGTTGACTTAAAGATTAAAGAGAGTCAGTCGTACACTTATTACAGAGTCATATCTGGAGTGAATTGTCGGTACCAAAGCCTGACGAATTGTCAGTAGAGCCTTTTGTCAGACTAATATCTAGTCTGATACACGATAGTTTCAGATACTTATCTAATTTTTAACTATTTGGTCAATTTGTATATTTTGTCTCGGGTTTTTGATAGCAAAAACTTTTCATTTTCCTCTGGTTGCCGAGTATTCACATGCTAATCCAGAATTAAAGTTTATCAAGTTAAAAAGATACAATCCAATCGACTAGAATTTTTGCACAAATTAAAAAGAAAAAAAAGAGTCTCAAAAAGGCACGAGAGAAGAAAGATGATGTGAATGTGTTTGTAAAAGGAAAAAAATCAAACGACTACAAAAATGATCTTGTAATGAATTTGAATCACTTTAGATAAGTTTATCGATTTGTTTCTGATGCTCGTCTGGGCAATATTGAAGTCCGTTGTAGAGCTTGTAGAAACAATCGTGACAGTACGGTTTCCGATCGTGCTCTCGGTAAGTGCCGTGCATGTTGAGAGCCTAGAAAATGTCGGGGTCTGCTGGTTTACTGTAACTTTCGGAATCATTTAGACTCGGTATTTGATTGAAGATCGATGGGTACACATTAGAATCGATAATACATGTCTACCGCCGACTTTATTCTATGATTTTTTCACCCTGACTGACATACGTACAGCTTGTTTCGATTGGATTGGAAAGTAAGTTATGTTCGTTTCTTTTTGGGAAAGAAACTCAGGTTTTTCGAATTCGAAAAAGAGGTTTCTTAAACTAAACCAATCTACACGTGTTTTTCGACTTCGAAAACTCATTCGAAAGTTGAATTCAAGGCGGAAAAAAGGGCAAAAACCTTTTTTTTGAAGTGAGTCATTTGTTTTGTTTGACCCGTTTTGTTAATTGATTTTTGTTTATTGTAATTTTTTTTTAGGTAAAAGGTGCAGACAAAGGAAGAAAGGAAAGAGCAAAGCAAAGAAAACGGGCAAAAAAAACGACGCGACGGCTACTACCCAAAAGGTCAAGGGTTCGATTCCGGCTCGTGACAATAATTTTGACTTTTTTTTGCAAAAATCTCAAAAATGACTTTCTAAGGGTAATTTAATGCGCTGAGCACAAATAACGTGTTTTTAGCCTATGTTGCCAAAGAAAAAAACTATCGAAACGCAATTTCGGCACTTTTTTGAGTCTCACTGAGCTCACTAAAACACCTGTAAAAACTTGAAAACTATATGAATTCAAAAACGGTTTTCCCCCTTTTTCCGCCTTGAATTGAGCTTTCGAATGAGATATAACACATGTAGATTGGTTGAGTTTAAGAACCTCTCCCAAAAAGAAACGGACAGAACTTACCTTCCAACCCTCAATACTTAAAAGACAAAAAAATACGACGAGTTTTCCAGAAGGTAGACTTGCTTATTAAATCTACTGTAGTTTGCTTTTTTTCTATGCAGGATATTCAATATTTATGGGGGCCAGTTACTAGATTTAGAGCTCATTTTGTACAAGTTTAATGCCAAAAAGGAAACAAACTTATCCAATACGCCTAACGTTAACAAATTTAAGTTACTTTTCATTCAAAATGATTGTCTTTTGCGCTGTTGCTTGCCTAGAAACGCCTACTGTGGCATAAGTTGTTAACAAGAGACAACTCTTGTTAAGTTTTCTTGAAAGAACCGGTGCTTTACGGTTAACGGGGAGCCGAGAGAGGCGAGGCCAACTTGCAGCTCATTTTTAACCACCTTAAACTTGTCAGATCAAAATGCTTTAATAAGATTTAGATAGCTTAGAACGTTAACTTTCAGAAACTATTTGTTTCATTAAAAGTTATTAAGAAAAACCTATCTAAAATCGGCCTGCAAAAGGGTCAAAAACTCGCCCCCTTCCCGATAATCGCTCGACCTCCCCCCCTCCCTGATAACCGTAAAAATCCAAAGAACCAAAACTGAAACATGATTCTAACACTTTTAATGTCCCGTAGATTCGAAAACTGTTAAATAGTGAGAATTTTCTCATCGTTAAACAAGAACAACTGAGATTTGACTTCTTTTGGTGAAATTTAGTTTAGTCAAGTTTCAATAAATCGATTTTTAGAATATAAAATTTAGTAAACTATAAAAATAACCTAGAAAATCTTGAAAATCTAGAAAATAATCGAGTTTTTTCCAACTCCTATGCAATTTTCTTGACGATTTTTTTCATAAATCATTATTTGAGAGCGAATCAACGACCCTCAAAATTCTCCCATAAATATTGAAAATTCTGTATGATTTTTGTTTTTTCTTTTATAGTTTTTTATCATTTAGATTCTACTATCAATTTTAGTGCAAAAGAGGCTTTAAATTGAAAGACGATTAACGACGAGCTCTTCCAAACCTTTTGACAATAGGTGCACATAAAGTGATAGGTGTGAAATTTCTGTGCACGCTCCGAATTTGGCGCCAAAGCTGTCAGAATTTGACCTGAAATTGGGTGGATTTAGAAAAAACGAGTGGAAAAAAAATGGTTTACTTCTCAATTTTGGCAAATTCATTAACTTGCTTTGCCTATTTTTCTCTCATAAATCATAGAAAACTAGTCATGGACAAAAGTCTTTTAACGTTGGTTTTTAGAAGTTTATTCTTTGTATATCTTTGTATAATCCGAGCAATTTGCAAACGGTTAAAAGATTTAAAGAGCTTATTAAAGAGTTCTCTAATTTAAAGAGCTCTCTAATTTTAACATTACAAAAAGATGGATTTGACAATTCATCAGGTGTCATGAACTTTTTAATAAAACAAAAATTGAGCCAAAAATTGATGGACAAAAGTCTTTTAACATGTGAGAAAAACATTATGAAAATCAATACTTAGTAGGTCCTCCGCGAGCCGCAATTACTGCTTGAATTACTGCTGTATTTTCTCAGTGAAAAAAAAATTGATATTCAATTTGAAGCGAAATTGAAATTCTTGATGATTCATGATATTCAAATTCTTACGTAGATTGAGTAAATGTTGATAATCGTTTAAAACTGTGCCTTTAAAACATCCAAAGTTCTTTTACTCACCATCAATCTCTTCATTGCAATAAGCGCAAATTGCTGGCGCCATCGGTGGAGGTGAGGGCTAAAAATAAACAAAAAAATTTTTCGCTTTTCTGTTTGGAAAAACGAAAAAGAAAAATCACTCGAGCGTGATTTCATGCGCGTTTTTTTGAGAGTTAATGGACCGTTTGGAGGATTTTTTTTCGTTGTGAAAACATTTTCTTTTACCTCAATGTGCAGAGTGCGACGCGGCGTCTCTGAACGGGCACGGCGACGGAGAGAAGCGCTGAAAAGGAATTGGATTTGTTTTGAGAAAATACTTGCGTACTTTGTGCTCTGGAACTCTTTAAATCGTATCCTCTAAATCTTATCGTTTAAACAAACCCTTCCTGGCACATTCAATTCTTTGTTTTTCACTTTAGCGTACTTTCTGCAAAACGTACTTTATCTTTAGCGTACTTTCTGCAAAACGTACTTTATCTTTAGCGTACTTTCTGCTAAACAGAATCCTTCCCGCTAAACAAAGAAGAGCTCAATTAGCCAGAAAGAGTGCCAAAGTTGTTCAGTGATCCAAGATTGAGCTCAAAGTACGCAAAGTACACTTAAAAGCAAGAACTAGAGTCAGTTTCAAGAATCTTTTAAGAACTAGGCTGATTTTATAAGTATTAAGCTGATACTTTCTTGTTAAAGCCACTAACATCTTTTTACCTTGCATGCTCGTTTACTATCTCAAAATTCCTCAAAATATTCCATTTCCAGGCTCAAATACATCAAATCAAATCTCAAATTGCCAGGCTTTTTGGTAACGCTTTTATACATTTCAGACTACATTATTCATATGTCGCAACCGGTTTTGAAATTCAGGCATTTTAGAAAAGGCTAGCCGATTTTGAAATAAACTTTTTTTAGATAGTATTTAGGTAAGTTTCATTCTTTTAGCTCTTACGTATGCGATTCCGAAATGTCGACCCCAAAATCTCGCTGCATATCATCGACAGTCGTTTTCTCTTCTGGCACTAAAAAGTTTAGGTTAAGCAGGAATTTGGGTTATTCAATTAACGATATACGTATCGATTAATAGATTGAAAGTAAAAGATCCTCATCTTCACCTTGTTCATACTGTTTTGGTGACGGGAATGGTCGGGGTTCCTCGTCGACTGACGGTGTCAAGCGAAGGCGGTATTCCACTTCCTAAAAAGATGTACTTATAAAGATCTCTTTCTATTAGGTTGGTAAAAAAGAAATGCGCGTTTTCGTTAAAAGTTTATTTTATTATAAAAACAAGATAACAATACATTAATCCAAAAGGTATTCGTCATCTGCATCAATGACTTGTCGCCAACGTTCACGCAGAGAATGGATGCACCTCTTGAAGAACTCGACCGGCTGCGACTCGAAGAAGTTGGACAACCAAATTTGGACCTCGTCGCGGTTCTTGAACTTTTTCTCGGCCAAGGACTGGTGCATTGATCGGAACAGATGATAGTCGGAAGGCGCCAAGTCTGGGCTGTATGGCGGATGAGGCAGGACTTCCCAGCTCATTTCTTCAATTTTCTGCTGGGTGATTTTTGCGACATGTGGCAGAGCGTTGTCGTGGAGGAATTTTGTCGACGCCGTATCCACACCTTGACGTCGCAGCGCCTGGTCCACGCGGTCCAATTGGCCTTGGTAGAGGTTCGCCGTAACTGTTTGACCCGAATCCAGAACCTCAAAGTACACCAGGCCTTTACTGTTCCACCAAACATAAAGCATCACCTTTTTTCCATGGATGTCCGGTTTTGGAGTCGGTTTTGGAGCTTCACCGGGGTCCAACCACTGCCGCTTTCTTGCTGTGGTGCATTGATCGGAACAGATGGTAGTCGGAAGGCGCCAAGTTTGGGCTGTATGGCGGATGAGGCAAGACTTCACAGCCCATTTCTTCAATTTTCTGCTGGGTGATTTTTGCGACATGCGGCCGAGCGTTGTCGTGGAGGAACGCCGTATCCACACCTTGACGTCGCAGCGCCTGGTCCATGCGGTCCAATTGGCCTTGGTAGAGGTTCGCCTTTCCAATAGAATAAACTATTTAAAAAAATCTTTTACTGTGAAT
This sequence comes from Mesorhabditis belari, assembly GCA_958450365.1. Taxonomy (NCBI): domain Eukaryota; kingdom Metazoa; phylum Nematoda; class Chromadorea; order Rhabditida; family Rhabditidae; genus Mesorhabditis; species Mesorhabditis belari. The sequence goes on from CAUEEP010000939.1 coordinate 777,546, forward strand.
AAAATACAAATCAACAAACACGACGCTCATTTCTTTTTTACCAACCTAATAATAGATAAATTTCTAATTACGATAAACTCCTTTCTAATTACGGTACTCATGACGTTATTTATAAAACGCAAGTTATATTTTCACCTCTTGTGCTTTGTCCTTTTTCTTTCCGCGATCTCTGCCGAGCGATCCGCGGCGAAGCACCTCCGCTGTCGCATTCACATCGTAAACGAGAGCCGCCAAAGTATCGGTGACAGCATTAGTTCCTGGAATTTGATAGTTAAAGTTTTGAACCAAATAGGAACCAAATAGGAACCAAATAGGGACCAAACAGGAACCAAATAGGAACAAAGGAGGAATGGAGGGGTAGGCTAGTTTCCGCAATAGGGTTATTTACGCAACTGGGTCGTTTGCGCAACTCGCCATAACTTTCTTCTAAGTAAGCCAATCTTTATGATTTTGGTTTCATTTTGTAGATCTCAATAAGTGCAACAAAATAAACCAAAATTATAAAGACTGGTCCACTTAGAAGAAAGTTATGGCGAGTTGCGCAAAAAAAAATTGTGAAAATTATCCTACCCCCCGATTTTCTTCAATGTGAGTATTTTTGTTTTGTGGTGCATAAACTATGTAAATGGGTTGCTCCTGCAGCAAATTCGTTTATTCATTCATTAGTTTCTTGATTTGTTGCTGTCTAGAGTTTCTTTTTTGCTCTAAACTAAACCGGACGAACCGGACGTCTGAAATTAAACCGTATTTTCTCTAATAGTAGTGCACCCTGGCGAGCCGAGTTGGTGACTATTTTGATGGCTATTTTACAGTTTCCAAGCTTTTGCAGAAGCTCAACACTCTAATCCCCCACTAGATCTCATCGTCAGCTACATTTTCCGACCCCACATGGATAGGTTCTGATAAGCGGTTCTCGAGATTTCGAGTAATTTAGGCAACGCTCAGGGTGCACGGTATTCAAGAATATCTTTAGATATTTGCTTAGTTTTACATGATTCCGATACTTGGCTTCTGGTCTTGCTTGAGCTAGAAAAATAGTATCTAGAGTTGAACATTATTACTTATTAGATGTTTACTTATGGAGAGTTGAGATTCTTTCAACTTATTGAGAGTTTCTTGAGATGAGAACAGATCTTTTGATCAAATACGCTAAATCTCCAAATATGCAACTGTTTCTATGCTTTAGTGATTGGGTATTTTGTTAGCATTATCGATTTTCTCTTTGATTTTTGATTTTTGATCTTTACTTTGATCATCTTTGATCTTTACTTTGATCATCTTTGATCATTACTTTAATCATCTTTGATCATTACTTTGATCCTCTTTGATCTTTGAGAGATCCCTCTTCAAATCGTCGGTGGAGACGGCTTTTAAACGAGCGTTGAGCCAGTCATCGGTTGGCGAGATCGAGATACGGCCGGTCACCTGGGTTGATTTAATATAAAAACGTTTATCGCAATATGCAAAGTTAAGCCTTATGCTTGTAAAGTATCCAATGTCTCCACTAGAAATGGGAAAATTCCAAGCCAAACCTAATTCCACCTTCGTTTCTTTCAGCCGTCTCTTGGGAGAATTTTCTGAAATTTCGCTTACAAATAGAAATTGGCGTTCTCTGCTTGTAGACAAAATTGAAATTGAATTGAAATTTTGTCTACAAGCAGAGAACGCCAATTTCTATTTGAAGTTTCAGAACATTCGGCCAAGAGACGGCTGAGAAAACGAAGGTGGAATTAGGTTTGGCTTGGAATTTTCTTCATTCCCACCTCCATTTCGGTCTGAAATTGGCGTCTCTCGGAGCGCATCTGTTGCTGTTTTCGGCGAATGAGTTCCGTTGTTTGCTCGACGTCGGTAGCCAGCGCGTTCAATGTGTCGTTTACCACGGAGCCATCTGTGATAAAAGATTCTTTCGAAAACTTTGTTTTTCGATATAAATACTTGATTTTACAGGCTAGGCGAAAGTTCTGTTCTTTTTAGAATTCTCTCTAAAAGCTTTCTGGTTGATTTTATTTTATACCGTAAATACTGTAATAGTACCCCACCCCCATAATGACGGTGCGGAGTGTTGCGTAGTCTAGCTTTGGACGAGTTTTTCTCGACACTGGTTTATGCTACAATGTTCGTTTTGGTTTCAAAGAATAGCCCTGAATTTCAGCTATTTTTTGATACCAAAGACGCATTTTTTAAAAGTACGAGCGCTTTGAAAAAAATGAAATACTAAAAAACTTTTGCGACTACGCGACTGTACGAGGGGCGTGGGGTACTATTACAGTATTTACGGTAAGTGTTTATAGCCAAAAGATAGCCAATTTTCCACAGAATCTTTAAATCTTATTACAGTTTTTAAATAACTTTTTTAGATTTTGAGTTATCGTTCTTCTATGCTCTTCGAAAAAAATCTCTGTGATCGCACATATTTTTGCGTTTTTTATTGCAGAAATTTCTAGAAAAATTACAAATTTTTTGTAAACTTATTGAAAACTTGTTGTTGTATTTCCAGTTTGGAAGTGATAAAAAAACTTTTTGAATACTTCTAATCGTCTGAGTTTTAAGTTTGACACATTTTCTTATACTGGTAATACTAATAACTGGTGCGATCACAGAGCTCACGCAAATTGTGATAACTCAAAATTTAAAGGAGCCATTTAAAAAAGGTAATAAGATTTTTTAGGATTTTTGAACCGAATGAAACCGCCGTAAAAATTTTTTTCGTTAAATTGTTGATTGCTGACTATCTAGTCAATATAGTTTGATGTTACTAAAAACCTGTTTTCTTCCTTGTTTTCTTGGTTCTTCATTCGTCTTCCTACCCTGCTAATTTTAACTTTTTAGGATGAACGATTTGAAGTATCGAATTCGAGTTTGGATGCTGGATGCTGTATGCTATGACTTCAAGCAAGGAAAAACGGCAGCCGATTGCCATAGAGTCATTGCAAGTGTATTTGGCCAATCAGCACTCCCCGAAAGAAAATGCCGAGCTTGGTTCCAACGATTTCACGAAGGGAATAAATATCTTGAAGACCAGGATCGAGGCCATCCACCATCGGTAATTGTTGACTTGGAGTTGTCCAAAACTGTTGAAGAAAACCCATGCGTCTTCACTCGTGAGCTTGCCGATTATTTGATGAGCAACATATTTGATGTTGGTCAGACAACCATTTTGATTCATCTGCACCTAATTGGAAAGATCCACGCCGTCTTCAATCCACGCAATAGATTGCATTGCAAGTGTATTTGGCGAATCAGCACTCTCCGAAAGATAATGTCGAGCTTGGCTCCAACGTTAGCAAGGAAATGAGGATCTCGAAGACCAGGATTGAGGCCATCCACCACCGGTAATTGTTGAATTGGAGTTGCACAAAACCGTTGAGAGAAGCCCATGCGTCTCTACTCGTGAGTTTGGCGGCATCTTACTTGTTGATGACAGCTAGATGTTGATGACAGTTAGATGTTGATGACAGTTAGATGTTAGATGTTGGTCAGACAATCATTTTGAATCATCTGCACCTAATTGGAAAGGCAATCTACGTCGAAAAATGGATTCCGCACGAGTTAAATGATGCAAACAAAGCAATCAGGGTGTAGTCGGCTGGAATACTCCTTCGAAAGTCAAAGAACAGCGGATTCTGGGATTCATTTTTAATATCCGACGAAAAATGGATTTCATACGAGAGTCTCAACAGGAAACGACAGTGGCTCAGTGTAGGGGAATCTCCTGTAACGACTCTAAAGGTGGACCTGCACGGAAAGAAGGCAATGTTTAGTGGAATACAAAGGGACATGTGCATTTTGCTCGATCACGGATAAAGAGTGAATTCTGAACTCTATGTTCAACAACTTGATTGAGTTTATCAAGCACTTCGCCAGCAGGGAACCGATTTGACTGAAAGTTCGTTACCTTCAGGATAACACAGGACACATCGCAAAGTTGCCTCAAGAGAAACTCAAGAATCTAGATTGGGAACCTCTCCCTCATCCGCCGTATTTCCTAGACCATCACCCCTACGGATTGCCATTTATTTCGATCCATGCAACATTCTTTAGCTGGGAAGAAGTTCAAAAAGCACGATGAGATCTGAATCTGGATGCGCCAATACTTTGATGATCAAACACCCCAGTTTTTCGAGAATGGGATTCGAGATTTGAAGGAAAAGTGGAGAAAGACAATCGAAAATCATGGCGAATATCTTTTGGAATAATTATTGTTTTAACAATCAGAGAGGATTTAATTAAAGAGAATTTAAAAAGGACAGAACTTTCGCCGCACTCTGTATTTGAATTTTTCCCGATATTTTGGACTTAGGGGTTGTGCTTGTGTTTGTACCAGATCATTGTAAGAAATGTATGTTTTAAAAATGACTTACGATCTGAGGCGGTAACACTGGCACGTGAATCGGGACGAGTCAACTGCGAGAGGCGCTCTGAAAATTTCTTTAGCTATAACTATTAACTATTATTAGTTATAATAGTTAATAGTTAGTTAGTAATACTTTTATGAAGCTAAAAAGTAAATTCTTTTCAAAACAGAAAAAAACGAACGCTCTCCGGGATTGATTTTATCGCCGCGTGAATATTGGAAAGAGGCGGCCGAATCTGAAATTTCACTTTCACTCACATTTTTTGTGTGGCGGGAAAAACTGCATCGTTGATTCAGTGGAAATAACGAGGGAAGCTTTGAAAAAAATAGACAACACTTTAAAAACAGTAAGCAGTTTATCAAATGCAGTTTTTGAAATGATATGTGAACGCAAAGTAAAGCTGGACAAAGCTGGATAAAGCTGGATGCAGCTGGACAAAGCTGGATAAAGCTGGACAAAGCTGGAAAAGCTGGATAAAGCTGGATAAAGCTGGACAAAGCTGGATAAAGCTGGACAAAGCTGGATAAAGCTGGACAAAGCTGGATGCAGCTGGATAAAGCTGGAAAAAGCTGGACAACGCTGGATAAAGCTGGACAAAGCTGGACAAAGCTGGGAAAAGCTGGATAAAGCTGGATAAAGCTGGACAACGCTGGATAAAGCTGGACAAAGCTGGACAAAGCTGGGAAAAGCTGGATAAAGCTGGATAAAGCTGGGAAAAGCGGACAAAGCGGAAAAGCTGGAAAAGCTGGAAGCTGGACAAAGCTGGATAAAGCTGGACAAAGCTGGACAAAGCTGGACAAAGCTGGACAAAGCTGGACAAAGCTGGGAAAAGCTGGATAAAGCTGGATAAAGCTGGGAAAAGCTGGACAAAGCTAGGAAAAGCTGGATAAAGCTGGACAAAGCTGGATGAAGCTGGATGCAGCTGGATAAAGCTGGAAAAAGCTGGACAACGCTGGATAAAGCTGGACAAAGCTGGGCAAAGCTGGATAAAGCTGGATAAAGCTGGAAAAAGCTGGACAACGCTGGATAAAGCTGGACAAAGCTGGACAAAGCTGGGCAAAGCTGGATAAAACTGGATAAAGTTGAATCAAGTGTTGTCACAAACCAGCGCGAGATCCAGGCCTTCCACCGAGTTGACTTCCCGACTCAGCCGTTCGCTGTGTATTCCACGTATCGCGTGACGAGGTTGTGTAAGTTTCTGAAAATGTACATTTGTTGGAATGGAATGGGAATCGTAAATCCCTACGTTGAATGGGAATCGTTTGTCGCTCGGTGGTAGTGGTCGTGCGTTTCTCGGTACGCCACGAGGTTTGGCCTGAGATTGAGAGGATTATAATACAATTTGTTGATTTTAGATAAGTTATAACTTCAATAAAACTCTAATGCTTGTTGCTTTGCACTGGAATTTGCATTTAAAATTTGCCTGGACAAGTAGAAGACAGGCCAGGTAAAAGGTAAAACCAGGTAGGCCTGGACAGGTGTACTTGGATTACTTTCTATTACTTTACTTGGATTACTTTCTATTACTTTATTTGGATTACTTTCTATTACTTTATTTGGATTACTTTCTATTACTTTACTTGGATTACTTTCTATTCCTTTACTTGGATCACTTTCTGTTACTTTACTTGGATTACTTTCTATTACTTTACTTGGATTACTTTCTATTACTTTACTTGGATTACTTTCTATTACTTTACTTGGATTACTTTCTATTACTTTACTTGGATTACTTTCTATTACTTTATTTGGATTACTTTCTATTACTTTACTTGGATTACTTTCTATTACTTTACTTGGATTACTTTCTATTACTTTATTTGGATTACTTGGATTACCCAGTCATTTTAAACATTAATTAAAGAAATGATAGAAAATGCTTATTTGTTTAATTCATGATTTTTAGGATGTTCAGGATTGAATTTAGGTTTATAACAATTTTCTAAACGAACCAGTCGTCACCGGACCGCCTCCCGTTTGACTCTCAGTGCGCCATGCAGTTGAATCTAAAAGGATAATATTTTAAACTAAAAAGTAGAATTTGAATATCTCAATTTAATCTATAGTTTTCTATATCTATTTTCTATCTATAGCTTTTTTAGAATTTGATTTTTTAGAATCTATAGCTCTAATCTAGATCTATAGCTTTATTTGAGTGATTTGAGTGAGTGTTATCTTTTAAACTCACGACTCTGCGGCTGCTGATTGGTGCGAATCGTCTCAGTGCGCCAGGTTTCTGAAAAAAGTTGAGCTTTTGAAAATTAGGTTAGCAACTTTCACTCTTCCTCTCACTTTTATGATTTTTTTGAATTTCAAAAAAGCTTTCTTCCCGCTTTTTTTATAAAACAAAAATAGAATATTTTTACGAAAAGAATCTTTTCTTTTCGAATTTCAAATTTTCAAATTTCATCATTCATTTTTGATATTTAAATGGAAGACCAAGAATTTTTGATTCAGGCTGCATTGCTTTACGATTTAAAGGGAAATCTGTGGCTGAATCTCATCGTACAATTATTTCTGTTTTTAGAGGGAAAGATTAGGGATAGACAAAGCAATAGACAAAGCGATAGACAAGAGAATGAAGCTGTGGCTGAATCTCACCGTACAATTATTTCTGTTTTTAGAGAAAAGACTAGGCAAAGCGATAGACAAGAAAATGAAGCTGTGGCTGAATCTCATCGTACAATTATTTCTGTTGTTAGAGAAAAGATTAGGGAAGAAGCGAGAGGGGGGGGGGGTGTGGCTGAATCTCATCGTACAATCATTTCTGTTTTTAGAGAAAAGATGAGGGATAGGTAAAGCAATAGACAAAGCGATAGACAAGAAAATGAATCGGCGGCTGAATCTCATCGTACAATTATTTCTGTTTTAGAAAAGCGCTAGAGAAGCGATAGCAGAGTGAGCTGTGGCTGAATCTCATCGTACAATTATTTCTGTTTTTGGAGAAAAGACTAGCAATAGACAAGATTAGAGGTTTCTAATGAAGAGTGGGTCTCTATTAGTTTCTATTTCTATTAGGTATTTCTATTTACGGTATCAAAAAGCTTACAAACCCCCATTTGGTTGCGTGGTTGTTCTAGTGGTTTCGGTTTTCCATTGATACGAAGATTGCTGGGTTTGTTGACCGGGCAGTGGAGAGGCTGTCATTCGTCTGAAAATTTAGAAATAAATAAAAATTAACCAAAGTAGTAGAAAGCTGAAAGGCTGAAAGCAATAAAAGAATAAAACTAAAATTAGAGATGCACTTTGTGCTTGTGTAGATGCCGCTTTTTGACGCACTGAATTCTCCATTTTGCTCCAGGGAAAGTGAAGAATTCAGTGCACAGGAAAGGTTGCGTTTACACCAGCACAAAGTAGATTTTAAAACGAAATTTGATGAGAGAAAGTTGAGATTTCGAGTGATATGATTAGAGGGATTTTTTAGATAAAATTTCAGCAATTTGAACAAGATTTTTTAAATGAAAAGGTCGCCAAGAAAATGGTCAAGAAAATGGCCAAGAAAATGATGAAAATAAAGGATCTGCTGATTGAAAAAAGGAAATTACCCTAAAGTCTCGAGACTCGAGACTCGAGTATAAGTTCATCCGAGTATAAGTTCTGCCTTAATTTACATTCGCTTTAATTGCTTTGAATTTCTTTTTGTTGGGTTTTTATACATTTTTATTGTTATATAAACTTTTATTATTGTTCTTGGAGCGCGGGATACTACAGGGTGACAGCCTATCACCATTGCTATTTGTTATGTGCATGGATACATCCAGACGATAGTGTTGAAGAAGACGCTGGAAAGCATCTCTTTCGATCGTCGACGTGGACTTTGGCGAGAGGCCAGGGAGGGCCATGAAGAGGCCAGGGAGGGTCATGAAGAGGCCAGGGAGGGTCATGAAGAGGCCAGGGAGGGCCATGAAGAGGTCAGGGAGGGTCATGAAGAGGCCAGGGAGGGCCATGAAGAGGCCAGGGAGGGCCATGAAGAGGCCAGGGAGGGCCATGAAGAGGCCAGGGAGGGATCCATAAGACTGAGCACCGGAGAGGAGCAGGGCGGACGCGCCGAGCCACGCCCGGAGCAACAAATAACAGCATAAAATTGCTATAACCCTCAATAAATTTACTACTATTATTGTTTTTAAAAAGCAACAAAGTTATGCTGCAGCGGGGTTCGAACCCTCGACACACCGCACCGGAGACAGCCGTCAATTTGCATGCGAAAACCAAACAGAACTTATACTCGCCACTTTAGGGTAATGTGAATTGAGTGCACGAGAAGGGGTGTGTTTACAGATTCGAGCACAAAGTCAGCACTGTGAACTGTAAAATGAGAAAGATATCGATAAATTGATAAAGATATTAATAAATTGATAAAGATATCGATATCGAGAATTTTAATCGTTTTTGCCAACGTTTGCCAACGTTTGCCACAAACTTTCTCTCGATTCGGCAACGGTTTAGGGCAAAAAATGAACTCGTAATTGAGAAATTTGCAAATTTAGATGAAAAAGATAAAACTTAAGCAATCAGAGCGCTCAATAATTAAGCAAAAGCAAAAAAAGAAAACGAAATCCAAGGCGTTGAGCGAAATCTTTGAGGAGAAACGGCCAATTGGAGAACCGGCCGCTCAACTGCCACAATGAAAGACGAAATTTTCAATTGAAACCTTTGTGGAGAGTCCATTTCAATAGATAAATCTTTAGTTTTTTCTTTTAGTTTCGCGATTTTCGTGGAAATTTTCAGAGTTGAGCTTTCGTAGAAGTGGACTGAGACTTGCGCGTGGCTGAAAGGCTTTCGATTGGCAAACTTTTACAGTATTTTAGGTTATAAAGGGTACTGTGGCACGAGTGTACGGTACGATACTGTACTGTACTGTACTCTGAAGCTGTTGCAAGTTCTGAACTGCATCACAATAGAGATGGACACTGCAAACTAGAGACGTAAACTACAAACGTAAACTCCAAACGCTTTCAACTTGCTTTAAATCTGCCGGATTGACACGATCTATAGCTCAAAAAATAGAGAATTTTAAGAGCTTTTGAATGGATCAAAGCACACCAAAAATATAAATTCTATAGGAAGTTACAGTCGTTTGTAGCTCGACTACACGCGAGTACAGTCCGTCGAGCTACAAACGACTGTAACTTTCTTTAGAATTATTATTTTTGGGTGTGCTTTGATCCATTCAAAAGCTCTTGAAATTCTCTATTTTTTGAGCTATAGATCGTGTCAATCCAGCAGATTTAAAGCAAGTTGAAAGCGTTTGGAGTTTACGTTTGTAGTTTGCAGTGTTTGCAGTGTTTCTATGTTTTTGGAATTGTCACAGCAATGTTATACAGTATCGGTGAGGTAAGGGTACTGTATCAAAGATGTTATTTACGTCCAGAAGTTTACTATACTAGCTGCTGTAAGTACTTTGGTGTCTTAATCTGCTTGATACTGTACTTGGCTTGGCCTGAGTGTGGCTGAATGGGCCCTGAATTGGTACAGTAAATTTTAAGGGACAGTAAGTCCAGTAAGTCCAGTAAGTCCAATAAGTACAGTAAGTACAGTTAGTCCAGTAAGTACAGTAAGTACAGTAAGTACAGTAAGTACAGTTAGTCCAGTAAGTACAGGAAGTACAGTTAGTCCAGTTAGTCCAGTAAGTACAGTTAGTCCAGTAAGTACAGTTAGTCCAGTAAGTACAGTTAGTCCAGTAAGTACAGTAAGTACAGTAAGTACAGTAAGTACAGTTAGTCCAGTAAGTACAGTAAGTACAGTTAGTCCAGTTAGTCCAGTAAGTACAGTTAGTCCAGTAAGTACAGGAAGTACAGTTAGTCCAGTAAGTACAGTTAGTCCAGTAAGTACAGTTAGTCCAGTAAAGTACAGTTAGTCCAGTAAGTACAGTAAGTACAGTAAGTACAGTAAGTACAGTTAGTCCAGTAAGTACAGTAAGTACAGTTAGTCCAGTTAGTCCAGTAAGTACAGTTAGTCCAGTAAGTACAGGAAGTACAGTTAGTCCAGTAAGTACAGTTAGTCCAGTAAGTACAGTTAGTCCAGTAAGTACAGTTAGTCCAGTAAGTACAGTAAGTACAGTAAGTACAGTAAGTACAGTTAGTCCAGTAAGTACAGTAAGTACAGTTAGTCCAGTTAGTCCAGTAAGTACAGTTAGTCCAGTAAGTACAGGAAGTACAGTTAGTCCAGTAAGTACAGTTAGTCCAGTAAGTACAGTTAGTCCAGTAAGTACAGTTAGTCCAGTAAGTACAGTTAGTCCAGTAAGTACAGTTAGTCCAGTAAGTACAGTAAGTACAGTAAGTACAGTAAGTACAGTTAGTCCAGTAAGTACAGTTAGTCCAATAAGTACAGTAAGTACAGTAAGTACAGCGAGTACGGTTAGTCCAGTAAGTTCAGTAAGTACAATAAGTACAGTAAACTGTAGCCAGTACTAGTCACAGTAGGGCTAGCACTGAGTACTGTGACCCATTAGTTACTGCAGTATGTTAGCTAGTCAATGTAGTAGCGTAGCACTGTAACCAGGGACTAGTACTGAAGGTTGAACGAGTACTAGCCTCGAAACTCGTAAAAATAACAAACCCTAAAGTACGGTAAGTCCAGGTTCTGAAAGAAAATCAGCAAAAAGACTAAAAAACAAACCTGTCTTTTGATGTAAGATTGTAGCTTTGGTTGGAGATTTCTTTTTTAGGTGTAAGAGCGATCAGATTACTGTAGATGATATCTTTTCTTGTATACGGTGCAGCGTTCCAATTTTCACTGAATAAAGAGCTTGAATCAGACTATGCCAAAGTACTAATCCGTTTTCTAAAAAGTGCCTCTTTCTACCGTAGTCTTGTCTCTATTTTTAGCTAATCTATATGTCGTAGCCGTTTACGAAATTCAGCCGCTAACGAATGAGGGTATTTCCGGGCATCCAATCAAAAAGTCACCCACATAAAAAATGTTCATAATACATATATTTTATAATAAATTTTTGAAATTAGCTCATTTGGTTCAGTAGAAAATTTTTTTTGAGCCCCCAAAGTTTAGGTTCAACAAAGGCTATAAAAAATTTTCTACTCAGCCAAAAAACTTGCCTAATAGCTCATTTTGTAGCCAATTTGATGTAGTTCCTTAAAGTAAAGCCATCTAAAACAATTTTTCGTTGAAAGTAGGAGAAAGAGGGCGAGGAACAAATTCAGGGCAATTCTCAAATGTGAAAACGGCGACCGAGTTCAACTGAAGTCGTTCCTCGCCCTCTTTCTCCTAGCTTTGAAAAACAAATGTTCAATGTAGCTTTACTTTAAGAAACTACATCAAATTGGCTACAAAATGAGCTATTAGGCAAGTTTTTTGGCTGAGTAGAAAATTTTTTATAGCCATTTTTGAACCTAAACTTTGGGGGCTCAAAAAAATTTTTCTACTGAACCAAATGAGCTAATTTCAAAAATTTATTATAAAATATATGTATTATGAACATTTTTTATGTGGGTGACTTTTTGATTGGATGCCCGGAAATACCCTCATTCGTTAGCGGCTGAATTTCGTAAGCGGCTACGACACATATACCGTATTCTCTCTAATAGTAGTGCACCCTGAGTCTCGCCTAAATTGTTCGAAATCTTCGATTATCTAATCTATACACTTTTATATCCTTTGTGAACTATTCTTTCAGAAAATGGATAAAAGTGAATAGATTAGATAAAAATAGAAAGGTGGAAAGAGAGAAAGAGAAAGAGAAAGAGAAAGAGAAAGAGAAAGAGAGAAAGAGAAAGAGATTCGTTTTACAAAACGAATACCTTTTAGCAGTTTCGATGGCTGCGTAGACGTGCAATGATTTGAAACTAGGGACAATGGTTGCCAATTTGGCTTGCTCAACTTGTGCTATTGAAATGAATTCAGCGAACAATTGAGCGTTACTAAATTTCTATAGTAAGACAAGCAACAGCAAGTTTCCTTTCAACCTCTCTTTCTTCACGATTTTCCATTCAGCTGTCATTGTTCTCTTCATTGGTTCAATGATCAGAAATTCTTCAAGCTTTTTTGAGTTGACAAGATTCAGAAGAATGCTTCTTTCATTACTAAAGTCTCAGATTTTCAAAGTCAACGAGGAATTTTTAGAGCTCGAAATTTATAAGCCAGGCTAGGCAAGAAGCCTGGCTTAACCAGAGCTTTTGTCGGGCTCAGAGACAGTTCTACAGTAAGCCCTACAGTAAGACAACCCTATAGTAAGACAGCTCTACAGTAAAACAGTTCTACAGTGAGACAGTTCTACAGTAAGTCAACCCTATAGTAAGACAGTTCTACAGTAAGTCCTACAGTAAGTCCTACAGTAAGTCCCACAGTAAGTCCTACAGTAAGTCAACCCTATACTAAGACAGTTCTACAGTAAGACAGCTCTACAGTGTGTCCTACAGTAAGTCCTACAGTAAGTCCTGCAGCAAGACAACCCTACAGTAAGAGGGTTCTACAGTAACTTCTACAGTAAGACAATCCTACAGACAACCCTATAGACAAGTCCAGAAGCCAGGCCAAGATCTGGTTTAGAAGTTCGTTTAAAAAAAGAAAACATCAACCAATTGCTTCGATCAATCCTTCCAAACCTCTCACTTTCCCCAATTTGAACATCAAGATCTATTTCTTGACTTGTCGACTCGTCGAACTCGAAATAGTCACTCAGCGCGAAATAGTCTTCGAATTCGATTGATGCGCTTTCTTGGCTGCAATCCAGTGATCAAAATATAGCAAAAAATGACTTAAATCTGACAAGCTGGGTAAATTCCCGTGCTCGAGTACTTTTGATTAGATTAGTTAAATTTAGAAATAGAGATTTAACCCTTAAAATACCTTTCCTTCTTCTCTGATTCTACAAGTATTGTCAAAGACTCCTCAAGGCACATTTTAACATCGAATTCACAAGAGGCCATTTGATGCGCGGAGAATGTTTCCTCAAACCATTCAACTCTGAAAAAGGCTTTTTGCAATTTGTCAATGGAATTTTTTTACTCATCCGGCACAATCACATCCAGGTGAAAAGCGACTTGCTCCAGTTTTTGAGAAGAAAGATTACTTGTAAGGGAAAGTTTGGTGAAATCGCTGAATGTAGCCGTCGTTGATGTACCAGTACGGAAGTATGTACTAATACTATGTACGGTACGCCAGTACGTTCCAATACGATGTACAGTAGGTCAGTACGCACCAGTACTATGTACGCACCAGTACTATGTACGCACCAGTACTATGTACGCACCAGTACTATGTACGCACCAGTACTATGTACGGTCCGTCACTACGCACCACTACTATTAACAGCACGTCCGTATGCACTAGTACTATGTATAGCAGGTCAGTACGCGCTGTATCATGCACACTACGCCAGTACGTTCCAATACGATGTACATTACGTCAGTATGGGCCAATACTATGTACAGTAAGTCAGTACACATTGGTACTATGTACGGTCCGTCACTACGCATCAGTACTATGTACGATCCGTCAGTATGCATCAGTACTAGGTACGGTCTGTCAGTCCGCGCCGTTACTATGTACAGTACGTTAGTACGCGCTTGCTAAAGCGACTTGCTCCAGTTTTTGAGAAGAAAGATTACTTGTAAGGGAAACTTTCGTGAAATCGCTGAATGTAGCCGTCGTTGACGTACCAGTACGTCAGTATGTACTAATACTATGTACAGTACGCACCAATACTATGTACGGTACGCCAGTACGTTCCAAATACGATGTACAGTAGGCTAGTACGCACCAGTACTATGTACGGTCCGTCACTACGCACCACTACTATTAACAGCACGTCCGTATGCACTAGTACTATGCACAGTACGTCAGTACGCATCAGTACTATCTACGGTCCGTCAGTACACGCCAGTACTATGCACAGTACGGCAGTACGCATCAGTACTATCTACGGTCCGTCAGTACACGCCAGTACTATGCACAGTACGTCAGTACGCATCAGTACTATCTACGGTCCGTCAGTACGCGCCAGTACTATGTACATAACGTCAATACGTAGCCTTAGCCTTAGACGTAGTAGGTAGAGTACGCACCAGTACTGTACAGTACTGAGCAAAGATGTTCAGTGCAAAATAGAAAATAGCACAAATTCTTTTTGCACTAATACGTACTCTTCGTCAGCATCGATTGCCACAACGATTCCCCGTTTTTCCTCCTGTGAATTCTTGATGCCACAATGCCACAACGATTCTTCCTCCTGTGAATTCTTGATATCCAATCTAGCAAAAGACGTAGTGAATTCATAAAAAGCTTCTTGATTCCAAGCAGAGCTGGAAATTGCAACAGTAAATAGTTGAAATTAAAAGCTAATCCAACCCATTTTCATTGTACTTGATTTGAAATTCGCAAGCTATTGTTGGAGTTGGAGTTTCGCAAGCTGTTGTTGGAGTTGGAGTTTCGCAAGCTATTGTTGGAGTGCTAAAAGCTTCGAATTCTTTCGTTGCCTCCTCTTCTTTCGAGTTTTCGATATCGAATCTTGCAAAATGTGTAGTGAATTCATAAAATGTTTCCTGGTTCCAAGCAAAGCTGAAAGTTTGAGATTCAGCTTCAATTCAAAACTACTAGTCAAACCCATTCTCAGTGTACTTGATATCGATGTCACAAGTTGTTGTTGTTGCGAGAGTAATTTCGTCAACCTCTATGGGTTCTTTTTCTGGCTTTTTGATATCCAATCTAGCGAAATGCGTAGTGAATTCATAAAAAGCTTCTTGATTCCAAGCAAAGCTGTAAGTTGCAACAGTAAATGCATAAATTGAGCCAATCCAACCCATTCTCAGTGTACTTGAGCTCAAGTTCACACGATGTTTTTGCTCTTCTAGAATCCAATGATCTTGATACTTCCAAAAAACTGATCTCTTCAAGAATTGATGTCTCAAGAGTTTTTGATGTCTCATTGCTGAATGGTTGTTCTTTCGAGTGTTCTTGAACTGTTTAAGAACTTTAAGAGCTCTAAGTGAACTCTCTTTTTTAAGAACTTCTTTGAGAACTTCTTTAAGAACTCTAAGAACTTCCTTAAGAACTCTAAGAACTTCTTTAAGAACTTTAAGAACTTCTTTAAGAACTTTAAGAAGTTTAAGAACTTCTTTAAGAACCTTTAAGAACTTCAAGAACTTTAAGAACTTCTTTAAGAACTTCTTTAAGAACTCTAAGAACTCTAAGAACTTCTTTAAGAACTCTAAGAACTTTAAGAACTTCTTTAAGAACTCTAAGAACTTCTTTAAGAACTTTAAGAACTTTAAGAACTTCAAGAACTTCTTTAAGAACTTCTTTAAGAACTCTAAGAACTTTAAGAACTTTAAGAACTCTCTTCTAATCCATTCTCTAAAGCTATTCCCTATTTCTACCGTAATCTTGCCTCTAATTAATCTAGTCTCTAATTAACCTCGTCTCTAATTACAAGATTACGGTTGAAAGAGCACATCTTTTAGATCCAAACCAATCTTCCATTGAAATCAATTGGAAATCAGCTTTTACAAGATGATCTTCAACTGCTTTAAGCTCTAATTCAGCAAAATAAAAAACAAATTCCAATAATGTGTCTTCATTCCAAGAACTGAAAGATTTTCAACAATTTAAATAATCAAACTAAATAATCAAATCAAACCTCTTTTCTTCGTTTCTCAGCGCAACATCGCATTGAGCGTTTTCTTTTTGAATCGAGCAAAAACATGCGAAAATATTGTCAGAACCAGCTTGAACAAACGTTTTCAAAGCAAAAAGATTTCTGAACAAGTTTTCTGAATGATTTCTCGAGAAAGTCTAACTCTGAAGTGGCCTCAAAAACAGCATCGACATTCTGTTCTTGATCTAGACTCTCGTCCAGAAATTTCTCCTCAAATGCACGTGGAGTGATCAGGATATAGGTGAAATGGTCCTCATTGCTGAACAAAAACAAATATAGTACTTGTTACAGTATTTTCTATATGCTATTACCAGTACTAAGCCGATAGGATTGACTAGACCTACTAGATAAGAGCTACTAGATAAGACTGAATAGATGAGACCTTAAAATGGGGTTTGAAAACAAGACCTAGGTTGTAGAGAGCACTGATAGTAATCGGGATCTACAGTAACCTATGCCTACGCCTGAGTCTAAGCCTGAACGTGAGCCTGAGCCTGCGCCTGAACCTAAGCCTGAACGTGAGCCTAAGCCTGAACCTAAACCTAAGCCTGAGCCTAAGCCTGAACGTGAGCCTGAGCCTGCGCCTGAACCTAAGCCTGAACGTGAGCCTAAGCCTGAACCTAAACCTAAGCCTGGTGGCGCCTAAGCTGAGCCTAAGCCTGAACGTGAGCCTGAGCCTGCGCCTGAACCTAAGCCTGAACGTGAGCCTAAGCCTGAACCTAAACCTAAGCCTGAGCCTAAGCCTGAACGTGAGCCTGAGCCTGAGCCTGAACGTGAGCCTAAGCCTGAGCCTGAGCCTAAGCCTGAGCCTGAGCCTGTTTATGGTAACCGGGGCTTACAGTAGCCAGTACCTTGGTGTTTTCACAAAGTCGATATCAGCAATGATTTGACTACTCCTTTGATCGATAGACACATTTTGTGACTCTGGGAAAGCTTCTTGGGTAATGTTGGTTCTAAAAATTCCTGAACAACGGCACTTTTTTTATTCAACTTTTTCAGTTTCTTCTCAACAAATACCCCTCCCACAGCCGAGTTCACGATTTTCTTTGACGCGCTCGTTGATGCTCTGTTGTTGTAGTTGTAATGAACGGTCATTTCGATGGACTCGGATCTGAAGTCAGAGCTGATCTTGATTTATCTAGTGGTCCAGCGGACATGCTAGTGGCATTGTAGTTAGTATCCAATTTATGACCCTGTCTTATCCATTAATCAAGCCAATCTTTAGCCAATCAAGCACTACTGGAATCCCTGATCGACTCTGACGAACTGTTCTACCCTTTGGCCTCACTTTGACCAAACATCCACTTACGCCTTTGCCCAGTTTCAAGCCAGGAGGGCAAGAGTTGTCGATCAGTTCTCTGGACTACCCCAGGAACCCGGTTTCACCAAATTATTCAGCGTTTAGCAGGTTATCAACTAAACAACCGATCTTTTTCACTAAAAACTGGCTCTACAGATATTGAATGCATCAAATGAAGTACGGTTTGCACCATTGAAAAGATCTGAGCTCAGGCTTAGGATCTTGCTCAGCTGGGATCTGAGCTGAGCTAGGATCTTGCTGAGCTGGGAGCTTGCTCAGATGGGAGCTTGCTCAGGCTTAGGATCTAAGCTCAGGCTTAGGATCTTGCTCAGCTGGGATCTTGCTCAGCTGGGATCTTGATCAGCTGGGATCTGAGCAAGACCCCAGCTCAAGTCTTCTTTAGTAGCAAATCCAAGCGAAAACCTCAACAATGGTACGAATTCGTTGCCCAAATAGACCAAATTCATCGTCTTTTCAGAGCTCCCTTCCGGAATTTTTCTCCCATTTTCTTCACAATCGATCTCCACCTCAATCGAGCGATTTCTAGAATTCAGGACTTTCGTTTTCACTTTCATGAACTTTCATTTCAAAACCTGTCAAAAGCCTTGAGATTCTTGGGCTGATTGTCTTGAAGTTGAGAGTCGACTTGAGGTTGAGAGTCGACTTGAAGTTGCGACTCGACTTGAAGTTTCGAATCATCTCTACAACCTCAGATGAGCCTTTAGCACTGAAAATTTACCCCTCAATGAGCATAAACTGTTCCGGTAAGCTAGAAATTCGTGGACCATCGTTGTCTTTGCTTCTGAATTTTGTTACCAAAGCTAAATGCATCAAGAACTTTGGAGCTTCTTCTTTTTCGGAGAAATTCGGATCTTCTGGTTGGATCATTTCGAAATTCGAATCACTACTTGGTGTCCTTGTCTCAAATCCTTTTAGAATCTCGAATTCATTCTCGATCTCTTCCAACCAATCCTCGATCGTTTCTTTGATTGATTCTGTTTTTTCATAAGAGACTTCTTTGAAAATCGACTTCTTTGACAACTTGACATTTCTATAAGTTTCGAAATAACTATTGTAAGCATTTTTGTAAAGCGTTCAACCTTTTCGGGCAATAAATGAAATCAGCCGATCCACTTTGTTCGATCTCTTTCTCGATGTTCTCCCAATTGACGATGATCACGCTTTGTTTTAGCCAGCCATCTTCACTGAACAAAACAAAAAAGATCTTTACTATTCTTGTTCTTAGGATAGATCCTAGGGTGATACAAAAGCAGAGCTATGAGCAGGGTGATTCCTGCAAAGCTCTTCACTAAAATTTGCTTTTAAAATGACTGAGGAAAGCTTTTAAAACGACTGAAGTTAACTAACAGACTCAACTCACTTTTTAAAATGAAAACCTTAATATACTTAAAGCCTTTATATACTTAAAACCACTAATAAGAAGCCCAGATGGAGCACACGAGCTATTTTGTTACCTTGTGGAATGTGGAAGCTCTTGTGGAACCCATTTTTCATGTTGAATCCATGTTTCCATTGAACCTTTTTCTCAAGTTGATGCAAATGGTTTTCAATTGTCACATGGTTAACAAAAAATTCTGCTAATTCACGATGCAAGGTCAGGGAATTAGGATGCGTGAAGCTTTCCAACCTTCCTGAGCCTGAGCTATGAACCTTTGATGAGCTATGAGCCTGAGCTATGAGCCTGAGCTATGAGCCTGAGCTATGAGCCTGAGCTATGAGCCTGAGCTATGAGCCTGAGCTATGAGCCTGAGCTATGAGCCTGAGCTATGAGCCTGAGCTATGAACCTTTGATGAGCTATGAGCCTGAGCTATGAGCCTGAGCTATGAGCCTGAGCTATGAGCCTGAGCTATGAGCCTGAGCTATGAGCCTGAGCTATGAGCCTGAGCTATGAGCCTGAGCTATGAGCCTGAGCTATGAGCCTGAGCTATGAGCCTGAGCTATGAGCCTGAGCTATGAGCCTGAGCTATGAGCCTGAGCTATGAGCCTGAGCTATGAGCCTGAGCTATGAGCCTGAGCTATGAGCCTGAGCTATGAGCCTGAGCTATGAGCCTGAGCTATGAGCCTGAGCTATGAGCCTGAGCTATGAGCCTGAGCTATGAGCCTGAGCTATGAGCCTGAGCTATGAGCCTGAGCTATGAGCCTGAGCTATGAGCCTGAGCTATGAGCCTGAGCTATGAGCCTGAGCTATGAGCCTGAGCTATGAGCCTGAGCTATGAGCCTGAGCTATGAGCTTAGTGATCTACTATATATAAAGCAGAAAAGACGTCTGTCCGTCTGTGCGCAGCCATTGGCAAAAAGGGGCGGGGCATAGATTACACGGAAAACGCGAACGTGAGTTTCTTACGTAATTTTCTGACGTCAATTATAATTCGATTAAATTTTTCATTAAAAAAAGTTGAATTTCCAACTTTCCTCAGTCAAGTTAACAAATTTTAGCAAAAATTTGTGCAGAAACTTTTGGTCTCTCAATTTCCACAACTTCTCGTCTCTCATTTTCCTTTCCTCAGCGCAATTTGTCGATGGCAACCGAATAAGCGTTGACTCATTGCTGTGACTAAACATTAGAAAGATTGTTTTACGGAGAACATAGAGAGCTTAGAGAAGATAGAGAACATAGAGAGCTTAGAGAACTTAGAGAACTTCAAAGCAAATTAAACGAACCAATCTTGATTGATGAAATGACACTTTAAACAAGTTTCCTCGTTACTGGTGCTTGGTAGGGTTTTGAAGGAAAATTGTTGGCTTGGCAATGAAAACAAACAAACCGAATCAATGCTAAAAGATACATTAAAATAGCAAAGATAAATACAATAGCAAAAAAGACCATTCACCTATCAACTAGAGCTAGAGCCAGAGCTAGAGCTAGAACTAGAGCTAGAGCTAGAACTAGAGCTAGAGCTGCAGCTAGAGCTAGAGCTAGAACTAGAGCTAGAGCTAGAGCTGCAGCTAGAGCTAGAGCTAGAACTAGAGCTGCAGCTAGAGCTAGAGCTAGAACTAGAGCTAGAGCTGCAACTCTAGAACTAGAACTAGTGCTCTAACTAGACACTTGTTTGTGTACAGATGTCTGATCTACTCAGCCACAAATACCAGCTGAAATATTGGGTTGTCCAGTTATGAATGCGCGTTTTTACTATTTTTTAAATTTCTCAAGATATCGAACAGATTTTTATGAGTGTTATATATCATTCGAAAGCTAAAGATCTCCTCTACATTTTGGAATAAAAAAGTTTTTGAATTCATTCAACTTTTTGGGAAATTGACTGTACAAAGGGGAGAGATCGTTTTCAAAAAAAAAACCCATTCCAGCTTAGCTATTCCTCAAATTTTATGGTGTAAAATAACTGTCCAGAAAAGAAAAGAAAAGTAAAGATGCTCTGAAATTGTTATATTTTTTAAAAAAGTTGTATTTATATATCTATTTGGTCAAACATCAAACGGTTAACTCAATTTGAGCAAAGCCAAAACTTGATCCAAAGGCACCTCGGCTGGCTCTGAGTCCCGTGAGCTGGCTCTGAGTCCTGAGAGCTGGCTCCGAGTTCTGAGAGCTGGCTCTGAGTCCCGTGAGCTGGCTCTGAGTCCCGAGAGCTGGCTCTGAGTCCTGAGAGCTGGCTCCGAGTCCTGAGAGCTGGCTCTGAGTCCCGTGAGCTGGCTCTGAGTCCCGAGAGCTGGCTCTGAGTCCTGAGAGCTGGCTCCGAGTCCTGAGAGCTGGCTCTGAGTCCCGTGAGCTGGCTCTGAGTCCCGTGAGCTGGCTCTGAGTCCTGAGAGCTGGCTCTGAGTCCCGAGAGCTGGCTCTGAGTCCTGAGAGCTGGCTCCGAGTTCTGAGAGCTGGCTCTGAGTCCCGTGAGCTGGCTCTGAGTCCCGAGAGCTGGCTCTGAGTCCTGAGAGCTGGCTCTGAGTCCCGTGAGCTGGCTCTGAGTCCTGAGAGCTGGCTCCGAGTTCTGAGAGCTGGCTCTGAGTCCCGTGAGCTGGCTCTGAGTCCTGAGAGCTGGCTCCGAGTTCTGAGAGCTGGCTCTGAGTCCCGAGAGCTGGCTCTATAGTAAAAAATGCGCATTCATAACTGGACAACCCAATAGCAAAGAAGACTATTCACCTATCCATTTGCTTCACATCGACATCAAGTTCAATAATTTCTTTTCTCGAATGATTTCTTTCAATTCGAATCGCTTCTTTTAAACAAAGCTTGAAACAAGCGAAAAGCGCGTGGAAATTTGGCTCGAAAACGGTGAAATCAAGATGTCTTTGCTCACTGAAACAATAAAAAAAATGAAAAAGCTTCCAATTTTCACAACCTTTCTCCTTGTTTCACTTCCAAATCCATCTCAATAAGCTCTTGGCGGTATTTTGAGTGATTCTCACAGAAAACGCACCACTCTTTGCTGAAAAGGGATAAAGTTGAGGAGAGTTGGATGCTTCAATGGCAGTGTTTTTGTTTTTCATCTTTGTGACTCAATTTCGAATCTTTTCGATGCCGATTTGCGGCTTTTCTAGATCAAATTTTGTCAGGAGAAGCCAGAAAGGCAAATTTTGTCAGGAGAATTTGTTTCTAAACAAAGCAGAGAATAGCGTTTTAAACAAAGAAGAGAATAGCGCTTTAAACAAAGCAAAGAATAGCACGACTACTGTAGCCTGTAACCTGACTAGTAGCTGAGCTATAAGATTACCGTAACCCCCAGGGACTTTAGCCATAAGATTACCGTAATCCAGCAATACTGTAGCCATAGGATTACCGTAATCTAGATGATACTATAGCTGTAAGATTGCCCTAACCAAAGCCTAAGCATAAACCCGAATCTAACAATTATTGTAATCTTGGTGATACCGTAGACATAAGATTATTGTAACCAGCAATACTGTAGCCATAGGATTACCGTAACCAGCAATACTGTAGCCTTAAGATTACCGTAATCTAGATGATACTATAGTTGTAAGATCGCCCTAACCAAAGCCTAAGCCTAAACCCGAATCTAACGATTTTAGTAATCTTGGTGATACCGTAACCATAAGATTACCGTAACCATAAGATTACTGTAGCCATAAGATTACTGTAGCCATAATAAGATTACCGTAACCATAAGATTACTGTAGCCATAAGATTACCGTAGCCATAAGATTACTGTAGCCATAAGATTACCGTAACCATAAGATTACTGTAGCCATAAGATTACCGTAACCATAAGATTACTGTAGCCATAAGATTACCGTAACCATAAGATTACTGTAGCCATAATAAGATTACCGTAACCATAAGATTACTGTAGCCATAAGATTACCGTATCCATAAGATTACTGTAGCCATAAGATTACCGTAGCCATAAGGTTACTGTAGCCATAAGATTGCCGTAACCCCGGTGACCGTAGACTACTATAACATCAACGAATCAACAAAAAAATCAAATCGATAATACGAGCAGCATCTGGACCAAGTAGACAGTGTTAACACTTGCTCAGCATTCTTGCAACTTGTTGCGTTCGGAAAAGTTGCACAGCTTTATTTAGTGCTTGCGTACTTGTTGCCAATTCTACTTAATCCCTAACTTACAAATTTCCAATTATTAATCTACAAATTTCCAATTTCCAATAGTACCTCTCCTCTTGCGTCAACTGAATGTCCAAATCGATGAGCTCTTCAGTGAATCTCTCCACAATTTCCACCAAATCATCTCCAGATTCGTAAGTGACATTGAAAGGCATAAAAAAAGGGTTTAATCCTTAAAAAAAATTCAATATTGTGAAATTTCAATATTGTAATATTTCAAATAGCTGAAAAAATAGCTGAAAAAATAAGCTGAAAAATAGGAAATAAAATTTTGTCTTGCGAAAACGCGCGAATGTTTTTGGAGAAAGCGTTTCGATGTATCATTTGTGAGGAGAATCGTGAGGGGAATCGACAGGGAATCTTTCTTTCTTTCAATGATGAGTCAAATGTATAGAAAACCGGGGGAAAATTGCCAATGTTATTTTGATAGAAATTTTCGATTCAAATAAGCTTTTAAATACTTTTAAAAATGTAATTTAGTTGTAATTGGCTTGGGGCCCAGAAAGGGAAGGGTCTGTGGTAGACATGGGAAAATTCCAACCGAAACCTAATTCCACCTTCGTTTTCTCGGCCGTCTCTTGGTCGATTGTTCTGAAATTTTGTTTACAAACAGAGAATGCTAATTTCTATTTGTAAACAAAATTTCAGAACAATCGACCAAGAGACGGCCGAGAAAACGAAGGTGGAATTAGGTTTCGGTTGGAATTTTCCCATGTCTAGTCTGTGGTCGACCCCGTCCGATCTGCCAAGTTGAGCAACGTCGGCGCGGGTTAGTCGTGGGTTCGACTCCCATGGGTTCCCCTCCGAGCGCCCCAGCCCGGCCATCGGAGTATCATCGGCTACGACAACCACACTTCTGCCTCAGTAAATGTGGAAGCGGGTTGTGATCTGCGCTAAGTGCGAAGACGGATCAAATCATTATTTTATTTTTGTAATTGGCTTGCTGACGCAATAAAAGCTTAAAACTATTGGGTTGGTGAATTGAAAATTGCCGGACTTTAAACTAAGATTTATTCAACACAAAACCATCAATTCATTCCAAATAATTTCCATTATTATTGACGATTTCTGCCCATTTTTTAGGCAATTTGTGGATTCCTCTTTCGTGGTAGGACTTTGGTTTGTGTGTGAGACAAGTGTGAGACTCAAAAATGGAGGACTGGAGACTCAAAAATGGAGGAATGTCCCAGTTTGAGCACTTTCTTCAAAGGAAACCCATTTTGGTGTCAATGGAAAAGTTGTAGAGAATCAAAAATTAGGCTTATAGCCAATTTTCCAAAAAGATACACTTAGTAGTTTTGCCTAAAATGCAAGTTTTGTGAAAAATTGGCACAATTTGGTGTAAATTTGGCATTTCTTGAAAACCAGTTTTTGAATTGTTCTGAAAATTTGGATATAAGCTTCATTTTTGATTCTCTACAACTTTTCCATTGACACCAAAATGGGTTTCTTTTGAAGAAAGTGCTCAAACTGGGACATATGACAATAGCCCGCAGTTTTCAATTCACCAATCCAATAAAAGCTTAAAACTAAAGCTTAAAACTAATAGCTTAAAATTTGAGCACAGTGACGCCGAAAACAGCGACAGTGGCTCAGTCACTCTTCCACTTTACGAATTTCAAAAGGGAACACCTCTATCAGAGTGCAAGAATTTTTAAAAAGTCTTGAAATCTAATATAGTTGTATAATATAAAACAAAAAAAATTTAAGAATGAAGTCATGGATACGGCAACTTTTAGATGAAGTCATGGATCTGGGAACTTTTAGATGAAGTTAGAGATACGGCAGCTTTTAGATGAAGTCATGGATACGGGAACTTTTAGATGAAGCCATGGATACGGCAGCTTTTAGATGAAGTCATGGATGTGGGAACTTTTAGATGAAGTCATGGATACGGCAGCTTTTAGATGAAGCCATGGATATGGGAACTTTTAGATGAAGTCATGGATACGGCAGCTTTTAGATGAAGTCATAAATACGGCAGCTTTTAGATGAAGTCATGGGTATGGCAGCTTTTAGATGAAGTTAGGGACATGGCAGCTTTTGGATGAAGTTAAGGATGTGGCCACTTTTGGATGAATTCATGAATAGGGTTCCAAAAGAGAATATCTATATCCCGGGGGCGTGTGCCAGATCGCGAGCGATTACGCGATCGCACAAGGAACACCTCTTTCTATTGATTTGTTGATGGTACAAAAAGAAGATATTCAGCTCTAAATTAGTACCCGCGAGTTTTCGAGGTCGAGGAATCGATTGGAGATATTCGTTTTATTCTCCTTCTCTTTCTTCAGTAATTTTGTCTCTAATTTCTATTGAATCTATCAACTTTTTGTCTGATTCTGTGAGGATTCAGAAAGAAAATCGAAAAATAAGAAAATACAAGAATTCAATGCTTCAATAGAACAAAAAGTAATCAAAAAAACAGAAAAAACAGAACAAACAGAAAAAGCAGAAAAAAACGTGTAATAAAGTTTGTCTTTTTCACTAACCTTTCATAGAAATCACAGTAATCAGCGCGGGGGATGGATTTCGATCGGAAATACACATTCAAATTCATTTGGTAGGCGAATTTTTCGATACTAAGAAATTAGACAGAGTTGTCTATCTATTAGGTTGATGCAAAAGTCTTTTTCATTTTTTTTCGTACTTCTTTTGAAAAATAAAAAAGTCATCAATTAACCTATGGTTTGCTCTAAATGAAAAGTGTTTATTGTTGAATTTCCCATCTTTTTAAGTCAATTTGGGTTCACTTTCAAGCAAATTCGAGAGTGAAAACGGGTTTTTCATAAAAATCTATAAAAACCTCTATAAAGAAATTGGCTGAATCAATTTCTCTGAAAATCTGAAAAAATATCTAACTTTTTGTGCTCTATCTTTTATTTATTAACATCAAGATTGGTTTCCTTAGCTAAAGCGTCTAAAATGCATCATCGAGCCGTCGCCTTTTTTGACTACCCGACTTCAGGCTCTCAAAAAAAATCTAGACATAAGACATTTTAAACTCGTTTTAATGTCATTTTGCAGAAAAATAATTGGCCTTTCGAATGCAATAAACCGTTGTTCAATTGGTGCATTTGTTACTTTTTAACGGAAGTACGAAAAAAATGAAAAAGACTTTTGCATCAACCTATTAAATGCTTTAGCACTCACGTGTCACACAGGGTTTCCTCCAGAAAACCCCTCATGTAATAGCTTGTAGCTAATAGCTCGGAAAAATAGCTTGTACTACACAAAATAGCTACGTAGAAACGAAGCTTGGATGTTTTTCGGGGATGAATCGGTGGCGGTTTCAATTCTACCTACAAAGTACTGAGTCTCGTCACCGCCAACTCGAACTCGCCATCCACTTGTCCCGTAAAAAGCTATCCATAAACCTAATTTTGCTCAGATTCTATGTGGAATCAAACTGTGAATCTCATCGAAACAAAATCAAGTAGAACAGGGAAAATTCTAAAGGAAAGTCTACAGTAAATTTTCCAAATTGACCATCATTTAGTTGAGAAAGTGAACCCAAATTGACTTAAAAAGATGGGAAATTCAACAATAAACACTTTTCATTTAGAGCAAACCATAGGTTAATTGATGACTTTGTTATTTTTCAAAAGAAGCACGAAAAAAATGAAAAAGACTTTTGCATCAACCTAATAATTTCTTAATATTAGATCTTACTAGATCTTTTAAAGTCTTTCAAAGGCTGTCTTTCAAAAAGTCAATAAGTGAATTCTGCTATTTCTGGGTCTTTTTGGGTCTTTCAATAGCTTTTTTTTTTTTTGGAGAAAATCGAGTTTCTCCTTTTCTCAAATAGGCATTTCAGAAAACGCTAAAAGAGAAAAGTCACACATTTTTGAATAGTGAAATCTATTGACAGAATGAAGAAAAGAAGTTGAGAATTTTTTGGGGAAAAGGGGCAAATCACAAACTTTATAGTCAGATTAAAATTCTGAATTGTTTTTTAATTTAATTTTTTAAAAACAATAACTCTAGGACCAGGCCAGGGTCTTGACTGTTGGACAAAAGTTGGGTCAGAGTTTAGTAAAGACAGCTATCAACGGATCAAACGAGGCTCGACGTTAGCAAAGTAGTAATGTGTCTAGAAAGCCAGACCAGACCAGGTCTTAAAGAAAACCGGGACAAGCCAAAGCTTAGCCGGGAGCCAGGTCTAGGAAGCCAGGCCAGGCTCAGAAATAAGTCTACAGTAAAGCCAGGTCGGGTAAGAACAGAAATTGGAATAATCCTGGCTCCTGGAGCCCTGGAACAATCCTGGCTTCTGGAATCCTGGAACTATCCTGGCTTCTGGAATTCTGGCTCCTGGAATCCTGGAACAATCCCAGCTCCTGGAATCCTGGCTCCTGGAATCCTGGAACTATCCTGGCTTCTGGAATCCCAGAAGGTCTAGGAAGCCAGGCCAGGCTCAGAAATAAGTCTACAGTAAAGCCAGGCCAGGTAAGAACAGAAATTGGAACATTTCTGACTCCTGGAATCCTGGCTCCTAGAATCCTGAAACAGTCCCAGCTCCTGGAATCCTGGAACAATCCGGGGTTCTAGAATCCTGGAACAAACCTGGAACAATCCTGGAACAATCCTGGCACAATCCTGGAATCCTGGAAATTCTGTACTTCAAAAAATTAATCCAAATTGATCAATAAATTGTTGTTGTTGATAAAAAGAGGAAAAAGAAATGAAAAGAATGATAGGGAAAAGATTTCCTCCAAACGGGACCCAAGGGAATCCTTTCCTTTTCCTTCTCTTTTCCTTCCCTTTGACGTGTGTGTAGGCGTCGAGCACGACTTGGCTTTGAAAAAGAAAAGGGATGAGGCTAAAAGTGAATGATTTAAAGAGCTGAGACCAAGATCTCTTTCTCCTTTTTTCTTTCTTTTCTTTTGTCTTTCTTTTCTTTTCTCTTTTCTTGTCTTTTCTTGTCTTCTCTTGTCTTTCTTGTTTCCTTTTTCCCATTCGATCCAGTCGATCGTTGTAACACAAAGCCATCTCCGAGATTTTCACCCTCCCTGCCCGTTCTGTTAAACATTTCAGAGGAAGAGAAGGGGGAAATTTAGCTGGAAGTGAAAATTATATAAAATTTAGTCACTTGTCCTACAGTCACTGGTACTACAGTCCTACAATCACTGCTACTTGGTTTTACAATCAGATCGAACTGTTCTTTCGGTTAGCTGCTGTTTAAGGGACACAATGGTTTAAAAGGATTCAGAAATTGCATCAAAAATCAGCTGAATTTAAGGCAAAGATTGGTCCGAAGAATTTGAAGATTTCAGACCAGCTGTAACCAAGATGCTGTTAATTTGTAGCTGTTCAGCTGTCAATTTGTAGCTGTTCAGCTTTGAATTTGTAGCTATTCAGCTGTCAATTTGTAGCTGTTCAGCTTTGAATTTGTAGATATTCAGCTGTCAATTTGTACATATTCAGCTGTCAATTTGTACATATTCAGCTGTCAATTTGTACATATTCAGCTGTCAATCAGAGTTTCCGGAATCGGGGTATTGATTGACGGGTGTTTTTGAAATGTAAGCAATGCGTAAGCAATCAGAAATTTGACAAAATGATGAAAGAAGCATTTTTTGGTATTACTAACTTGATTACTAGTAAAGAAAAAAGAAAAAAGACTAAAATCGACAATTTGATCAGTTTAGCCATTCAAAAGACAAGTTGCCAGTAACTTTTTAACTTCTTGAATCGAAAAGAACAGGATCTTTATCCATCTATGCATTCAGTCAGGAATGCTGCAGAAATAAGTGCAGCAAAAGTGCAGGCGAGTGGCTGCAGAAGTGCAGCCACTCGACGTCTACTTCTTCTGCACCATCAAATAGTTTGTGAAACGACTGTTATGTCATTACCTACCGTAAATACTGTAATAGTACCCCACCCACAGAATGACGGTGCGGATTGTTGCGTAGTCTAGCTTTGGACGCGTTTTTCTCGACACTGGTTTATGCTACAATGCGCGCTTAGGTATCAAAAAATAGCCCTGAATTTCAGCTATTTTTTGATACCAAAGACGCATTTTTTGAAAGTACGGGTGCTTTGAAAAAAATGAAATACTAAAAAGCCTTTGTACGCGACTGTACGAGGTACTACGCGTACTACGCGACTGTACGAGGGGCGTGGAGTACTATTACAGTATTTACGGTATTTTATTACCAACAACGACTTTACTTTCAACAACGACTTACGACTTTTCACTACATACACGTAATAATCTTTTAATTGTTCTCTCACTTATTCTCTCAATTCGGTGCAAAGCATTTCATTTGACGCTACTCCACAGAATTGTTACTCATTTATTCCGCAGAATTGTTACTCATTTACTCCAGAATTGTTACTCATTTACGCAGAATTGTCTTCTGTCCAAGCTCCTCCTTTTGATCACTTACGAATTTGTGGGCGAAAAGCAAAAGCGAGATTGACAGTTACCAATACACTATTTCGTCTGCTTGATGGCAAGGAAAGAGCCGTTATAAATCGGCAGTAGCGGTTTATACCGCTTGTTACGGTATCTAGTCTAGATTATGAAATTCAGTCTGGATTAGCTTGATTACGGTATTTAGTCTAGATTATGATATTCCGTTTATACCGGTTAGCGGTTCGGTCAGTAGCGTACCCAAATTTGCAACACATTTCTCTCCAAAACTAGGGGATTTGCGCAAAAACTAAATACACCATCGGATTCCCCATGCCCAAAATACCTTTTTATCACTATGCTGATCCAATCCTTCACCTTCATCTTCACCAAATTTGGACAATTTCCTTGTCAGCTTGCTGTACAACCACTCAGCCGCTGATGAACGTTTTGTGCTATTGGCTGGCTTGGCTTAATGGCTTAAAAGGAAAGGCTTTCTGCCAGTTTGGCGGTGACATTCGGCAGCTAATTTTTACATAATTGGAATCAGCGTAAAATTCTGCGTTGAATCGTCTATATATCATCGGAAAAGGTCACAGGATCCAATCATCCTTCCGTTGCTATTAGCCAACTGATGACCTGAACTTTAGTCAGAGATAAGGTATTTTAAAAAGATCGGTCTTGATCGGTCTTGTGTGCAATTGCAATCTTGCGGCAATGCATCAAACAAGGAAATCAGCTCGAGAAGTTTCATAAAAAAGAAAACGGCTCGACGGGCCCGGTGGGGCGCTTGACTTCGGCTGAAATCGATGAGGCTTTGGCGTTGTGAATTCTTGAGCGAAGAGCTGAGAAGGTCAAATGGTCAAATCATTTGGAACGAAGCAGCGAGTCGTTTTGCTGATGCCGAGATTCCATTCAAGAGAAATCACGGCTAGATGGAATTGTTTTTGAAGCGGGTGGTGGCAATTCAAAGCCTTCTTTAATGGATTCAAGCCTTCAAAGCCTTCTACTTGAGCTGGATTTTGAATTCTTGAAAGGCCAACGAGATCCGAGACAAAATCAGCGAGGAAACTACAACTCTTGAAAACATTTGGAATCGGAATCGCTTTAAATGAAGATGAGAATCACTTGATTGACTTGAAATCTTGAGAACTATGAGGGAAACGCGCGCCACCTAGCGCACTACAGAAGTTGCTAGATTCATTGGTTAGGTTCATGTTTATATAACAATTAATTTCTAGCTCTGACGATTCTATTGAGTAATCTGCTCAGCTTAAATGGCTCAGACTCCTTAGCTTAAATGGCTCAGCCTCCTTAGCTTAAATGGCTCAGACTCCTTAGCTTAAATGGCTCAGACTGCTCAGCTTAAATGGCTCAGACTCCCTAGCTTAAATGGCTCAGACTGCTCAGCTTATATGGCTCAGACTGCTCAGCTCAGAGATGAGAATCACTTGATCCACTGTTTCAAATCGAATGGCTCGATTTCTACAGAAATCCAATGGATGATAACTTTTTGCTTCTAAAGAACCGTTTAAAAAGCTTCATCTTTCAAAACCTGTAGTGACTTATTGTCGGTTTAGATATAATCTTTATTACAGCAAAAATAGTTGGTTCAGCGATTTGGGATTGGGAGAGTAGAGACGATTCCACGGCACAGCTCGGCAGCTCGTTCACATTGCTTTTATACAGAACTTTGGCGTTGGTCTTGCACACAATGCACGTCTTGCACACAATGGAGTTGAACGGATAATATTTAATATAGCGACGCATATTAAATCTCGCACAATAGGCGTTCGCCAACAAAGGTACACTGACTGGCCATTTCCTTCTTTCCATCTTTCCTTCTTTCCATCTCGATCACGAGATCTTCATCTTTCCAAAACCCAATCACAAATCATCATCTCATTTCTTTTCCCAATCCAAACCCGAATCCGGAATAGTGGCGTCAGCTGACTGAAGTCGGGGGATTGGAAAAGAGACACCGATCAAAAAAAAAGCGATGAAGAGACAGCACTTTGTAAACAGAAAAAGCGGTTTTTCCTGTGTTGGTGTCCTTTTTATTTTCCCCCGTCGTTGTCCACCTTTTCCCAATTTTTTTTCTTTTAATCGATCAAATAATAAATCCGATTCATCGATTCTTTTTCCCAACCATTCAAACGTTTTCTTTTTCCTCAAATTCCGTCATCTTTTGGCTAATGATTTGAACGGTTTTTCTAATTCATTTTTCTATTAATGTGATCTTTATTATATTTCTATTAGATCAAATAAGATCTGGCTCTCTATTAGATCAAATAGGATCTCTATTAAATCAAATAGAATCTCTATTAAATCAAATAGGATCTGGATCTCTATTAAATCAAATATGATCTCTATTACCCTAAAGTCTCGAGTATAAGTTCATCCGAGTATAAGTTCTGCCTTAATTTACATTCGCTTTAATTGCTTTGAATTTCTTTTTGTTGGGTTTTTATACATTTTTATTGTTATATAAACTTTTATTATTGTTCTTGGAGCGCGGGATACTACAGGGTGACAGCCTATCACCATTGCTATTTGTTATGTGCATGGATACATCCAGACGATAGTGTTGAAGAAGACGTTGGAAAGCATCTCTTTCGAGCGTCGACGTGGACTTTGGCGAGAGGCCAGGGAGGGTCATGAAGAGGCCAGGGAGGGTCATGAAGAGGCCAGGGAGGGTCATGAAGAGGCCAGGGAGGGTCATGAAGAGGCCAGGGAGGGTCATGAAGAGGCCAGGGAGGGTCATGAAGAGGCCAGGGAGGGTCATGAAGAGGCCAGGGAGGGTCATGAAGAGGCCAGGGAGGGTCATGAAGAGGCCAGGGAGGGCCATGAAGAGGCCAGGGAGGGCCATGAAGAGGCCAGGGAGGGCCATGAAGAGGCCAGGGAGGGCCATGAAGAGGCCAGGGAGGGCCATGAAGAGGCCAGGGAGGGCCATGAAGAGGCCAGGGAGGGATCCATAAGACTGAGCACCGGAGAGGAGCAGGGCGGACGCGCCGAGCCACGCCCGGAGCAACAAATAACAGCGTAAAATTGCTATAACCCTCAATAAATTTACTTCTATTATTGTTCTTAAAAAGCAAAAAAGTTATGCTGCAGCGGGGCTCGAACCCTCGACACACCGCACCGGAGACAGCCGTCAATTTGCATGCGAAAACCAAACAGAACTTATACTCGCGACTTTAGGGTACATCTAATAAGATCTCTATTACATCTAATAAGATCTCTATTATATATTGTATGCAAATTTTTGTCGTAATTCGTCAGGCTTGTATTTCTTGAAGTTTCGAGTCCAAATTTGTCTTTCGACAGTCTTTTTGAGTCTTTTGACTTTAATTTACGTGTCTTCTTTTAAAAAAAAAGCTTTGATACACTGCTCAGTGTGCCAGGAGGATTGCGCCAACACAAAGTACACGGAGAAAAGACAAATCTAACGATTTCTAAAGTCGAACGATTCCTTTATTGCATAAAATCATGCTATTTGATTTTCTTTATTACATAAAATCATGCTATTTGATTGTGCCAGAAAGGGTGTGATTACAAGCTTTCAAATTCAAATTTTCATTTCAAATTTTCAAGAAAAGTCCATCGAATTGGTCAGACTTTGAATCTGGAGAACTATGGGGAAACGCGCGCCACCTAGCGCACTACAGAAGTTTCTAGATTCATTGGTTAGCCTCATGTTTACACAACAATTCATTCCTAGCTTTGACAATTTTATTGAGTAATCTGCTCAGCTTAAATGGCTCAGACTCTGCTCAACTTTTAGATAATATTCAATTCCTCTATTTTCTTATCCACTCAACTTTTTCAATCCCCAACCTAATCTTTCCAAATTCTATTCTTTTCCCATAAACTTCTCTCCCCAGGAAAGATATTGGAGGCTCTAAAAATTGCCAAATTTCATTTGCCAATAAACGATCGATATTTTTGGGAAAAGAGGCGGGGAGACGAGGCTGTGTGTGCCTGGTTTTATATTCATAATATATTTATTTATTGGGACACACGAGAGAGAGAAAGGTCAGCTGTCCCGCTGAGAGATTTTGGAAAAAGGGAAATGGGTGGAGAGAGTGCGGTGGATGAGAAGGGATGAGAAGGGTCAGCGGGGCTGAGGCTGGGGTCGGGGTTTGTCTGTCTCCTGCACACCTGCGTCTCTATCACTCTTTTTAGGTAAATTTTCTGTAAATCTTCGTACCTATCTGTATGGGAAAGAGCTTACTTATAGATATAGGTATAGGTATAGGTATAGATATAGCGGTAGATCTAGATCTAGATATAGTGGTAGATCTAGATGTAGATCTAGATATAGCGGTAGATCTAGGTACAGCGGTAGATCTAGACCTAGATCTAGGTACAGCGGTAGATCTAGACCTAGATCTAGGTACAGCGGTAGATCTAGACCTAGATCTAGGTACAGCGGTAGATCTAGACCTAGGTACAGCGGTAGATCTAGACCTAGATCTAGGTACAGCGGTAGATCTAGACCTAGATCTAGGTACAGCGGTAGATCTAGACCTAGATCTAGGTACAGCGGTAGATCTAG
The DNA here is from genome assembly GCA_958450365.1 of Mesorhabditis belari. NCBI lineage: Eukaryota > Metazoa > Nematoda > Chromadorea > Rhabditida > Rhabditidae > Mesorhabditis > Mesorhabditis belari. Next base: position 811,280 of record CAUEEP010000939.1, read on the forward strand.
ACCTAGATCTAGGTACAGCGGTAGAGCGGTAGATCTAGATCTAGCAGTAGATGTTCAGCTTTAGAATTCGACGTAAGAGTTGCAGGATTGTCCAATGTCCTTTGTTATGATCAAAATGAGCAATGAACAAAGTTTTAGCCACTGCCACAGCTACAAATGGGTTTTTGTGTTTGTTGTTCAACTCAAATGGATTTTGTAGCAAAAATACAGCCAATTTTGAGCCAAAATTGATCTCAAGAATTTGCCCAAAACAACGAAAATGGCTTAGTTGCTCAGTCGCTCACCGCTTCTTCCCATTTGCAGAAGCCCCTTATCGAAAAAACATTCTGCCTTTATTCAAACAAACTTCTGTAACAGTCACTAACCTCTTTTCTGTGAAAAGAGCTGTGCGGAGATGCTTTCTTTATGATTGATCCTATCCTATCGAAATTTGAGCATAGTGACGCACAAAGCGGTACAATTTGTCCCTTGACAATTTGCTTCGTTGAAATCTCAACTTTTCGGCTTTCAATTGAGCTTTAAGCTGACGTAACTAAACAACAACAAACAAAACAACAACAACAACAAATAAAACAACAACAACAACAAAAGTATTGAAGAATATTGTAGCTTTATTCAAACAATATTCTGTAACAGTAACTAATCTCTTTTCTGCTGGGTGGGGGGAATTCGCAGTGCAAAGAGCTCTTCGCAGTGCAGAAAATCTCCGCAGTGCAAAGATTTTCTTTGTGATTGATCCTGGGGTGACATCGAAATTTGGGCATAGTGACGTTCAAAAAGAAGGAGTGGTTGACAGCTCCTTCTCATTTACGGATCTCATTTACTTCCACCAAGGAAGCACCTATCTATTGGGGACATGTGCCAGATGGAGTGCGATTACGTGGCTGCACAAAGAACAACTCCAATCATTTCTCTTTTCTTCTGTAAATGATTCCCAAATGAGATTTAATGTTAAAAATTTGTACCCCAGGGTTTTCAAGGACGTAGAATCTATTGGCAGGGTTTATTTTAGCCCTTTAACCCAAGAAAAGTCTTAAGAGAATAAAATTGGCTTTGGGTTTATGACGATTTATGATTTGATAGCTTTTTACAATGAAAAGACCCATATTTTGTTAAAATTATCGAGAAAACGCCGAATTTCCAAGAAAAAGGGTTAAAGAGCTAAAATAAACTCTGCCAATAGATTCTACGACCTTGAAAACCCTGGAGTACAAACCTTTAATCCTTTTCCATACTCTTTTCCATATTCATTTCCCTTTTCAAATAGGGCATAGTGAGGTCCAAAAAGAAGGAGTGGTTGACAGCTCCATCTCAAAATTCAAATAATTCTTTTCTCACTGATGATTTTCTTCTTTTTTTTTTTCATAATTCCCTTGATCTTTTTACATTATTTTTCTTAAACCATGCACACAAATGATTCATCCTTTTTCCCCGAAAAGAAAAGGGTTTTTAGGAAAGATATTTCACAATTCAAATACAAAAAGAGAAATTGGATTTGAAATAGAAAAAGATATTATTGTTTTTATGCAATGCACTTTAACGATTGCATTTTAACGACTTAGAGTAGGAAGACATAGGTAAGAAAAGGTTTAGGCATAGGTATCGGGGGCTGACATAGGCTAGTTTATATACCGTATTCTCTCGAATCTAAGTGCACTCTGATTGTCGATTAAATTCCTCGAAATCTCGAGAACCGCTTATCAGAACCTATCGATGTGGGGTCGGAAAATGTAGCTGACGATGAGATCTAGTGGGGGATTTGAATGTTGAGCTTCTGCGAAAACCTAGAAACCGTAAAATAGTCACCAAAATAGTCACCAACGCGGCTCGCCGGGGTGCTATTAGAGAGAATGCGGTATATAAGACTCTGATAATTGTCTTATATACCGTATTCTCTCTTGTCCTGAATCCAGTTGGCTATAACTAACGAATAACCAGTTTTTTGTACTCAAATGCGTAGCTTTAAAGCTTTTTAACATTGGAAATGTTACTCCTAGGCTCTGAGCTTGGAAATGTTACATTGGAAATGTTACTTCCTTCAAATCGAACTTGAAATCAAACTTGAATTTGAATAGTAATCAGGGTGATTAAGAAGTTTTGGCACATTTTACAAAAGAAGCTCCATTTTTCAGCTAAACCCAAATCGAAATTGAATTTATTATATAGTATTTTGAGGCTGAAATTCTGGGGAAGCATTTAGTACACCTAAACCATTCTGCTCACAGCCACCTAGCTCTCCAAAAAAAGCATTGTAGCATTGGAGGGAAACTATCATCTCGCTCACCTATTTGAACATGTTTTCATTTGAAAAATTCTTCAAAAAGTCTTAGAAAAGCTTTAGAAAATGAATCATTTACAAGTATGCGAGGATTTTTTGATCACCTAAAGCTAAAAGACAGGGATCCAGCTTCCGACTTAAGCTGGTCAAGCTGCTCTTGCTTGGTCAAGCTATCTGGTCAGGTCAAGCTATCTGGTCAAGCTATCTGGTCAAGCTATCTGATCAGGTCAAGCTATCTGGTCAAGCTATCTGGTCAAGCTATCTGGTCAAGCTATCTGGTCAAGCTGCTCTTGCTTGCTGTATTCGTTTTTCTTTTTGATCATTTCGGAATCTACAGGGTGATCAAAAAGATCAAAAAAGGTGATCTCCATTTTTCAGCTAAACCCAAATCGAAATTGAATTTATTATATAGTATTTTGAGGCTGAAATTCTTGGAAGCCTTTCTGCACCTAAACCATTCTGCTCACAGCCACCTAGCTCTCCAAAAAAAGCATTGTAGCATTGAAGGGAAACTATCATCTCGCTCACCTATTTAAACATGTTTTCATTTGAAAAATTCTTCAAAAAACCTTCAAAAAGCCTTTTTAAATGGAAAGTTTTGTTTTAAGTAACAGTTTAAGTACAGTTCAATTGGGTACTTGTCGATTATAAATCCACAAAGACTCATCTCAGATAAGCATCTCCATCCGAGTCTTCTCGGTTATCGATTTTCTATTCGACTGATCGATTGATCACTTCAGACGAGCACTCTACTTCACTGAATCTTCATCCCCAACAAGTTGTCCCCAACAGTTCACCCCTAACAAGTTGTCAGCTTCTTGCTTAACCGAGTTGAGTCTCTGTGGATGTATAACCGACAAGTACCCAATTAAATTGTTACTTAAAAACAAAAGTTCGTATAACCGACAAGTACCTTTAATTGTTATTTTAAAAGAATAAAGTATAAAAAACCTTTACTTTGCTTTTCTATAAATTCCCCGATTCTAGTCTAAAATTTTCAATTATACAAATGGGTGACCAAATTTTTGTTGCTTCCTCAGCTAGGAGAGGAAGAGAGGAGGCTTTGAGAAGAAGTCGGTCGTGCAAATATACAAATAAAGACCCTAAGGGGTACACTAAGTGACTAAAAGACTAAGAGAATGCAGGGAGGGGTAAATGAAGATCAGGGATAGGTGGAGAGAAGGCTAGTCGATGAGGGTCCAGGGTTAGAGCTGGGGATAGGCCTGGGCTGGGGACGAGGAGACTGTCCACCCTGTCTCCTTCCACTCAATATATTTTCTTTTATCTCATTTATTTCCCATTCTAGCACAATCTCTTTACAACCAATAGAGGTCACTATATTCTTTTTGACTCTTTTTTCTCTCTTTCTTTCTCTCTTTCTTTATCCCTTTCTTTTATCCGACTCATTTCAGCTATATTTGGTTATTTTTTTGATGGTTGACGGTATTGCGATGGCTGTTTGACAGCCGTAAAGCTGTAAAGCTGTTTGAGAGCTTTTTGCAAGCTCAAGCTGTTTGACAAGCTTTTTGAGTTTAAAGATATTCAAAGATGGCTTGAACTCTGAATCTATTCAATAACACTTTTAAATTTTATACTATTGGGTTGGTGAATTGAAAACTGCTGGCTATTGTCTTTTTGCAAGCTCAAGCTGTTTGACAAGCTTTTTGCTTTCTTAATTCTTGAAGCTATCGTTATTTTTAGTTAGAAAAATCGTTGTTTCTCTTTTACTGTTGATAATTACAGTCTGGTATGGTAATAGTGATATTGTCATTTGTGACATACCGGCTATTGTCATATGTCCCAGCTTGAGCACTTTCTTCTAAAGAAACCCATTTTGGTGTCAATGGAAAAAAAAGACTGAAAAAATAAAACCCGACGAAAGACTGAAGAATTTTTTTTGGCGGGGTCCTTTTATTGCGTCGGGTTACGGTAGTTTCCGACGTTTGGCGCGGAAACGTCTGAAAAGCAAAGTGTACGGTGGACGCTCCGAAAGGCATCTGTCGTCAGAATTTTATTATTTCAAGAGAGAATTCCTTTAAATTGATTTAAAGTAAAATGAAATTAAACCCAATTTGTTTAATTACTTTTAAAATTATTAATTATTTATTATTATTTTTAATTTATTGGGGTGGTGAATTGAAAACTGCGGGCTATTGTCATTGTCATATGTGACAGTTTGAGCACTTTATTCAAGAAGCCCACCTTTGGGGGCAATAGAAAAGTTGTAGAGAATCAAAATCGGATAGCCAATTTCCAGAACGATTCAAAAACTGGTTTTCAAGAAGTTCAAATTCACGATTTCCTGCCCATTTTACAGGCAATTTGCGGATTCCTCTTTCGTAGTAGGATTTTGGTTTGTGTGTGAGACAAGTGTGAGACTCAAAAATGGAGGACTGGAGATTTCCAATTTGGACCAATTTAAGTACTTTCTTCAAAAGAAACCCATTTTGGTGTCAATGGAAAAGTTGTAGAGAATCAAAAATTAGGCTTATAGCCAAATCTCCAAAAAGATACACTTAGTAATTCCGCTTAAAATGCAAGTTTTGTGAAAATTCGTAAATTTGGCATTTCTTGAAAACCAGTTTTTGAATCGTTCTAAAAATTTGGATATAAGCTTCATTTTTGATTCTCTACAACTTTTCCATTGACACCAAAATGGGTTTCTTTAGAAGAAAGTGCGCAAACTGGGACATTCCTCCATTTTTGAGTCTCCAGTCCTCCATTTTTGGGTCTCACACTTGTCTCACACACAAACCAAAATCCTACTACGAAAGAGGAATCCGCAAATTGCCTGTAAAATGGGCAGAAGTTGTCAATAATAATGGAAATTATTTGGAATGAATTCGCAGCGGCCGTCGCCGGGGCCCAGTCAGGAGCACGCTTGGTTCTTACGCAGTCGGGAGCCCACACGGTTCGGGTTCGAACCCCCGTAGCGCCATTCGATTTCTATTTTTAGTACTTTTATCTTAAATAGAATACTATATTAAATTCTACTATATTACCATTCTACTATATTACCACGACGACTACCCGTCGCCCAAAGAAATGCAGCTAAAAAGCCAGCCCAAAGAAATCCGGCTAAGACCGGGTTTTTGCGGCTTTGAGATATCTGCTTAAAGAGTCTAAAGGTAAAGGTAGCAATTAGCATTTAAAACCTAGAGTTGTAAGAGTCCTTTATCCTTTCTATTACAGGGTACCCTGAGGTCATTCCCCTTTTTTTTTCCTTTACAAAGCCAAAACCCAAGACTCTTTCTCTTTGATTCCACAAATATATCTCCTTTTTATCCTTTTTGACATAAAACTTGACCTTTTCCCTCTTTTTGACCACATGACCTCGTCTTTTCTCGCAAATCACATCCTTTTCATACTTATTTTGCATAAATATCGATTTCTCTTTCCCTTTCATCGCTTTTGATGACCTAGTTTTGAAAATAGTATCTGTAGATAGATTTGTATTGATTTTTGTGCTTTTACAGCTTAAAAACCTGGATTTGTGTTGATTTTTAGCTTTTATACGTTAAAAACCTGGATTTGTATTGACTTTATAGCTTTCTTAGGTTAAAAACCTGGATTTGTATTGATCTTTGTAGCTTTTATACGTTAAAAACCTGGATTTGTGTTGATTTTTAGCTTTTATGCGTTAAAAACCTAGATTTATATTGATTTTTGTGCTTTTTATAGCTTTGTATTGGTTTTGATAGCTTTTATAGGTTAAAAACCTGGATTTATACAGATTTTGGTAGCTTTTATACGTTTTAAAACCTAGATTTCTATTGTTTTTGGTACTTTTATAGATTAAAAACCTGGATTTGTATTGATCTTTGTAGTTTTTATACTTTAAAAACCTAGATTTATATTGATTTTTAGCTTTTATAGCTTAAAAGTCTAGATTTGTATTGGTTTTGATCGCTTTTATAGGTTAAAAACCTTTTTTTTTTTTTTTTTTTTTTTTTTTTTTTATTTAAAAAATTTTTTTTTTTTTTTTTTTTTTTTTTTTTTATTTTTTTTTTAAATTTATTTTTTTTTTTTTTTTTTTTTTTTTAATTTTTTATTTTTTTTTTTTTTTTTTTTTTTTTTTTTTTTTTTTTTTTTTTTTTTTTTTTTTTTTTTTTTTTTTTTTTTTTTTTTTTTTTTTTTTTTTTTTTTTTTTTTTTTTTTTTTTTTAAAAGCCTATCCTTATACTGATTTTTTAGCTTCTATACATTAAAAACCAGGATTTGTATTGATTTTTTAGTTTTATAGGTTAAAAACCTGGTTTTACATTGATTTTTATAGCTTTTATAGCTTAAAAGCCTAGATTTGTATTGTTTTTGATCGCTTTTATAAGTTAAAAAGCTGGATTTGTACAGACTTTTGTAGCTTACGTTAAAAAGCTTGTAGCTTGTAGCTTGTAGCTTGTAGCTTGTAGGTTGTAGCTTGTAGCTTGTGGGTTGTAGCTTGTAGGTTGTAGCTTGTAGATTGTAGCTTGTAGATTGTAGCTTGCGTTACTTTAAAACGTGAAAACTTTAAAGCTATACGCTAAAAACCTCGATTTGTATTGATTTTTGTGGCTTTTATAGCTTAAATCTAGAATTTCTAGACAGCTAAACAGCTTTTTTTTTTACAATATTTCTTTTCTTTTTCTTCTTCGTTTTCTAAGAGACAATTTTCATGTATTTTTGAAAAAAGAAAGAAACAAACGCGTTCATTGTTTACGCAAAAGTACATCAGAAATCTCGATTTCGAAAACATGCCTCCGAATCTTTTTTTTATTTTGAAAATCAACATTTTACTGAACATTTTCTGTTCACAAAAACTTTACTCGAATAGCATTATTCAAAATTGATTTTGCTAATGCTAAATTTTGCTAATTTTGCTAATTTTGCTACTCATCCGTCAGGTATAAACATAGATTGAAATTTTTCTCACTTGAAACCGCTATAGCGTTTTATTAGGTTGATGCAAAAGTCTTTTTTGATTTTTTTCGTACTTCCGTTAAAAAGTAACATAATGCACGAATTGAACAACGGTTTATTGCATTCGAAAGGCCAATTATTTTTCTGCAAAATGACATTAAAACGAGTTTAAAATGTCTTATGTCTAGATTTTTTTTGAGAGCCTGAAGTCGGGTAGTCAAAAAAGGCGACGGCTCGATGATGCATTTTAGACGCTTTAGCTAAGGAAACCAATCTTGATGTTAATAAATAAAAGATAGAGCACAAAAAGTTAGATATTTTTTCAGATTTTCAGAGAAATTGATTCAGCCAATTTCTTTATAGAGGTTTTTATAGATTTTTATGAAAAACCCGTTTTCACTCTCGAATTTGCTTGAAAGTGAACCCAAATTGACTTAAAAAGATGGGAAATTCAACAATAAACACTTTTCATTTAGAGCAAACCATAGGTTAATTGATGACTTTGTTATTTTTCAAAAGAAGTACGAAAAAAAATGAAAAAGACTTTTGCATCAACCGCCGTCTTATCATAAACCGTCAGAACAGCGCCGTCTTATCATAAATTTGGTTGAGTGCTTTAAAATTGTAACATTGTAACAAGGAAAACAATAAGCCCCTCTTTTAAAAAGTTTTTTTTCGGCTAAACTCGAGGCTTTTGGGGAATAGGCGTGGCTCTTTTTTTCTTGCATCCCGAATCTGCTTTCTCTAAATCCTCGCGAGCTTTTTTTTGTAAATCGTGTGATTAAAGTTTGAAATGCCCCTTCCCGACAAGTTGCGTTTGATCTCCACCGTGTTTGATTTTAAAAGGGCTACTTTGTTGCATTTTAAGTGACTTTGTGTGATCTTTTATCTAGTACATTTTTCATGTCGTTTTCGCACTTTATTTCTTTCTGAATAAAGTATTTATATGTCGTAGCCGATTATGAATTTCAGCCAATTATGAATGAGTGGGTCTAGGAGCGTCCAACCATCGAGTATTTAGTATCATTCAACGCAGAATCATTGATAATTATGTTAAATTTTTAAAATTAGCAAGATTTGATGAAAAGAAAAAAAATTAGAGCAAAAAAACTGTTTGTTCAAGAGAAAACTTTGAAGCCCCATAATTTGTGTTCTTTTTATCCAATCTTTCTAATTTTAAAAATTTAACATAATTATCAATGATTCTGCGTTGAATGATACTAAATACTCGATGATTGGACGCTCCTAGACCCACTCATTCATAATTGAATCAAAATTGGCGGCACTCCCGTAGCCGATAATGAATGAGTGGGTCTAGGCGCGTCTAAGCATCAAGTGTGATTCTAAAGAAAGTTACAGTCGTTTGTAGCCCGACGGACTGTACTCGCGTGTAGTCGAGCAACAAACCACTGTAACTTTCTATAGAATTGATATTTTTTTGGTGTGCTTTGATCCATTCAAAAGCTCTTGAGATTCTCTATTTTTTGAGCTATAAATCGTGTCAATCCAGCAGATTTAAAGCAAGTTGGAAGCGTTTGAAGTTTACGTTTGTAGTTTACGTTTGCAGTGTCCATGTCTAGTTCTAGGCTCTGTGTAATCTTTAAGGCAAAGTTTTACACCAAAGCTTCTAAAGCCGGTTCTAAAGCCGGTTCTAAAGCCGCTTCTAAAGCCGCTTCTAAAACCGCTTCTAAAGCCGCTTCTAAAACCGCTTCTAAAGCCGCTTCTAAAGCCGCTTCTAAAGCCGCTTCTAAAGCCGCTTCTAAAGCCGCTTCTAAAGCCAGTTCTAAACCAAAATTCCACAAATCATTCTCTAACAAATAAGTCGAATTTCAGAAAATCAGATTATCTATGGATTGGTGATTGGATTGCTTTGTAGCCAGTCAAATTGCCTCTTCACTTCACCCATTTTATTTCTCTTTTATTCATTAACGACCCTAAATTGCCCCTTTTTCTTTCTTTTTCTTTCTTTTTCCTCATTCTTTTCCTTTTTCCTTCCCAAAGCTCTCAAAATGCATTATTTCATTATGCAAATGGCGTTTTTGGGGGGTTTTGGAGGTCGAGAGAGGCCTTCTGTCACTTTTGACTTTTTCTCTAAATCTGTTACGATTTTCTGAACAAATTTCTATCAATAACTTTTGCTATTGTTTTAAAATCGTATACAAACTTTCAAAAACCTATCAAATCCTTGCATTTTTATGTTGAAATTCACTTCAACTCACTCAACTCGATTCTGCAACCTCTACAGTGACTTCTTTTTGTTGATTAACCCCAACTTAAACCCTAATATGTTAAGTATTATATAAAATATTAAAGCTCTTAATCTTGGCTACATTTCTCTATTAAAAGTTTCCCAATTGGAGATATAGAAATTATTTTATAAGCTTTTGAATGAGTACTAGTTGATCTGCTTCAGCTGTCATTTTTGACAATTTCAAAGGCTTGTAAAATGATTTCTATATCTCCAATCAGGAAACTTTTAGTATAGAAATGTAGCCAAGATTAAGATCTTTAATATTTTATATAACAGTTAATACATTAGAGTTAAAATTAGGGCTTGGGAGCTCATCTACGAAAAGGCAGTCTTCTTAAATACGGAATACCTTGTAGAAACAAAGCTAGCTGGAAAGCTAGAAAATTCTATTAAAACCAAGAGCTTTTTGGGTATTTTCTATTGTTAATTGCATCGATTTTAGACATTTTTCTTGCTTTTTGACGTACTTTATAGCTGTAAACGCATCTTTTCTGACGCATTTTATATCTGACTCAAGATCAAGGCAGATTTAGCTATTGAACTTACAATTATTAGTAAGTTTTTCTTTGTCATTTGTTTTTTTTGTTACTTACTTTGGTACTTTTGTTACTTACTTTGGTACTTTTGGTACTTTTGTTACTTACTTTGGTACTTTTGGTACTTTTGTTACTTTTGTTACTTACTTTGGTACTTACTTTGGTACTTTTGGTACTTACTTTGGTACTTTTGGTACTTTTGTTACTTTTGTTACTTACTTTGGTACTTACTTTGGTACTTTTGGTACTTACTTTGGTACTTTTGGTACTTACTTTGGTACTTTTGGTACTTTTGTTACTTACCTCGGTACTTTTGGTACTTTTGTTACTTACTTTGGTACTTTTGGTACTTACTTTGGTACTTTTGGTACTTTTGTTACTTACTTTGGTACTTTTGGTACTTACTTTGGTACTTTTGGTACTTTTGTTACTTACTTTGGTACTTTTGGTACTTTTGTTACTTACTTTGGTACTTTTGGTACTTACTTTGGTACTTTTGGTACTTTTGTTACTTACTTTGGTACTTTTGGTACTTTTGTTACTTACTTTGGTACTTACTTTGGTACTTTTGTTACTTTTGTTACTTACTTTGGTACTTTTGTTTATATTATTGTTACATTAAGTACATTTTACATTTTACAGTTAATCATTCGACTAACTGGGAGAGTTTTATGCTTTTTTATCTAGCAATCAATAGTATAAACAATAATATGAGATTTGCCACTGGCAGCAACGTCAATTGGAGGGATAAATCCTCTCTCACCCAACGCTAGCATCTTTTCTGAGTAGCCACTAATAGCTTATTATTTCTAAGAACCTTTGTGATTAGAAAAAGACCACTCTTTCACCCTTTTCCGTCAACCATTTGACCGGCTGTCCGTTTTCTTTCTTTTTTCTTTCTTTTCTGAACTCTTTTCTTTCTTTTCTTTCTCTTTTCTTTCTTTTCTAATCTCTTTCTGATCTTTTCCCTATTTTTCTTCCACGAATATTACAAAATCTTCCTTTTCCTCTGCACAAAACTCTTCTAACACTAATACAACTTGTTTTCTGCTTTGCTTTACACTTATCAAAGCTTATATTATTCTTATTCATCAAATTCACCAAATTATCAGTAAAATAGGAAGCTGGTCAAAACAGTTCTGTAGAAACAGCTCTGTAGAACTAGCGCTATGGCAAAAAATAGCCAATTTTTAACTCTTCAGTTAAATTTCTAACTATTTCTTATTCTTATTCTTATTCTTATTCTTATTCTTATTCTTAGTCTTATTCTTATTCTTATTCTTATTCTTATTCTTATTCTTATTCTTATTCTTATTCTTATTCTTATTCTTATTCTTATTCTTATTCTTATTCTTATTCTTATTCTTATTCTTAGTCTTATTCTTATTCTTATTCTTATTCTTATTCTTATTCTTATTCTTATTCTTAGTCTTATTCTTATTCTTATTCTTATTCTTCTTTTCTTAATAAAATTCTCTACATTTTGTATAATTTGGAATCATTTAAAGCAAAATTTATATCAAGAAAAGCTCAGTTAACCTCTTTTTTAGCTATCTTTTGTTTTTTTTTTGGCATTTTCTCAAAATTTGTTCTAACCGGCGACAAAAAATTCAGCAAATAACTAATTTTTTTCGAAATCTAATAAATATAAACCCAAATAAACTTAATCGCAAAACTTAACTCAACTTTAAAACAGAATTATTGTCGAGAAAAGCTTTTTTAAATGAATTGCCAATGGCAAAAGGAGCAGGCCGTATAAAAAAGGGCCGGGCGGGACACCTTTTATATGCAACCCGCCCCTTTTGCCATTGGCAAGCTAACTTTAAGCTCAAATATCTTGGTGTTGGACTGTCCAATTGAAATAGTTTTTGTACCAATCAATAGAGAAAGCTTTGGCGCATCTAATGATATCAAGAATATTGAAATTGGACAGCCCAACACCAAGAGATTTGAGCTCAACGTTGGATTGTCTTTTTTCTTTACATGAAGGCATGAATTCTACTAGTTGCCCCAAAAAACCAAAGCCAAAGCCAAGCTAAAACCAAGCCAAAGTCTAGCCAAAGACAAGCCGAAGCCTAAGCCAATGGCAAAGGTGGCGGGGCGCCTTTTATACGCCCCGCCCCTTTTGCCATTGGCAATCTAACTTTAAGCTCAAATATCTTGGTGTTGGACTGTCCAATTAAAATAGCTTTTGTACCAATCAATAGAGAAAGATTTGGCGCATCTAATGATACTAAGAAGATTTAAATTGGACAGCCGATGGCCAAGATATTTGAGCTCAAAGTTAGATTGCCAATGGCAAAAGGAGCGGAACACTTATCAAATAATCCTAGTTAACGACTACACGACTGTACGCTCAAAGTAGCGCTGTCGCGAATGTGTTAATGCGCAGTAGATGAGAAACGAAAGAGAAATGAATAAATGGAAAATCCCAGTCGTCCCAATAACCCAGCCCAGCCTCAGCCTTAGCGCGCCCCTTTCCCCCAATCACACATCTGCTCCAATCCTCTGTATCCCATCTATATTCCTTTTTCTCAATCTCTTTTCTATATTTCTTATATTCCTTTTTGACTATCCCTTCAAATGAATGAATATTCACTTTTTTTCTTTTTTTCTTTTTTTCTCTATTCTTTATTGCCCCTTTCTCTTCCATCATTCGTATAATTTTTATGCAAAAGACCAGATTCGAATTTTTTACTGCCTTTTTGAATTTGTTATTGATTTTCATGCAATTTTTCTAGATTTTATTTATTTTCAAAAAATCCTTTCAAAAATTCCCTTTACTTCTTTGAGTCAAAGTACAGGGTGACCAGAAATATTGGGTTGATGAATTGAAAACTCCCGGCTATTGTCATATGTCACAGTTTAAGCATTATTATTGACGATTTCTGCTCATTTTACAGGCAATTTGCGGATTCCTCTTTCGTAGTAGGATTTTGGTTTGTGTGTGAGACAAGTGTGAGACTCAAAAATGGAGGACTGGAGATGTCCCAGCTTGGACCCAGTTTGAGCACTTTCTTCAAAAGAAACCCATTTTGGTGTCAATGGAAAAGTTGTAGAGAATCAAAAATGAAGCTTATATCCAAATTTTCAGAACGATACAATTAGTAGTTTCGCTTAAAATGCAAGTTTTGTGAAAATTCGTAAATTTGGCCTTTCTTGAAAACCAGTTTTTGAATCGTTCTGAAAATTTGGATATAAGCCTAATTTTTGATTCTCTACAACTTTTCCATTGACACCAAAATGGGTTTCTTTTGAAGAAAGTGCTCAAACTGGGTCCAAACTGGAAATCTCCAGTCCTCCATTTCTGAGTCTCACACTTGTCTCACACACAAACCAAAATCCTACTACGAAAGAGGAATCCGCAAATTGGCTGTAAAATAAGCAGAAATCGTCAATAATAATGGAAATTATTTGGAATGAATTGATGGTTTTATGTTGAATAAATTTTAGTTCAAAGTCTCGCAGTTTTCAATTCACCACCAACCTTTTTCCTTTTTTCTAGGCTCATATCTCTTTTATTTGTAGGCGGAAACGATTAATTTCTTTTTTTTAATTAAAATTCATATCATTTTCTGTAAATGTTCAAGATTTCATGACCATAGCCTTTATAGAAAATTTTTTATGTGCGCTTAAAAATGGTTGGTCAAAAATAACAAGCCTATAACGGGCTATTAGGGCGAGCGGGTTACGCAAAAGCAAAAAGAACTTTTCTAAAATGTCTCTGGTGTACTTTGTGCTCAACTCTGTAAACGCATCTCTTCTAATGCGCTGAATTCTTTGCTTTTGCTTGCAGCAATGGTTGGAGCAATGGAGATTTTGGTGCGCCAGAATGAGGGCCACTCATTCCCCGTTTTTGTTTTTGTAAAGTCGAAAATGATGTGAAATTTTTGTGTGTCAAAACGGGAATGTCAAAAATAGACTTTTCTCCTTTCTCAGTGACATTTTCGAATATTTTTGTTGTTTTTTTGTTTTGGAGTGTTCAACTCATATTCAACGATTCGAGTGATTCATTTGAATCGTTTATTGGGGAAGAGGAAGAGAGAGAGGGAAGAGAGAGAGGAAGAGGAAAGAGGAAGAGAAAAGAGGAAGAGAAAATAGGAAGAGGAAGAGGAAAGAGGAAGAGGAAGAGGAAGAGAAAAGAGGAAGAGGAAGAGGGAAGAGGAAAGAGGAAGAGGAAAGAGGAAGAGGAAAGAGGAAGAGGAAAGAGGGAAGAGGAAAGAGGAAGAGGAAAGAGGAAGAGAAAAGAGGAAGAGGAAAGAGGAAAGAGGAAGAGAGAAAGAGGAAGAGGAAGAGGGAAGAGGAAAGAGGAAGAGGGAAGAGGAAGAGGAAAGAGGAAGAGGAAAGAGGAAGAGGAAAGAGGAAGAGGAAAGAGGAAGAGGAAAGAGGAAGAGGAAAGAGGAAAGAGGAAGAGAAAAGAGGAAGAGGAAGAGGGAAGAGGAAAGAGGAAGAGGAAAGAGGAAGAGGAAGAGGGAAGAGGAAAGAGGAAGAGGAAAGAGGAAGAGGAAAGAGGAAGAGGAAAGAGGAAGAGGAAAGAGGAAGAGGAAAGAGGAAGAGGAAAGAGGAAGAGGAAAGAGGAAAGAGGGAAGAGAAAAGAGGAAGAGGAAGAGGGAAGAGGGAAAGAGGAGAGAGGAAAGGGGAAGAGGAAAGAGGAAGAGGAAAGAGGAAGAGGAAAGAGGAAGAGGAAAGAGGAAGAGGAAAGAGGAAGAGGAAAGAGGAAGAGGAAATTTGGAAGCTATAATGTGGTATGTAAATTGTAATGTAAAACAAACATAATTTTAGTGTTTTTCTGATTTTATCCCTGAAGCAGTCGACTTTTGGGTAAATGAATATGTTTGGTACTTCCGCATTAGACCCCCACACGCATCAATCCCGTTACAATCAATCATCAATCCCCCCACAACAGCATCATCAATCCCCCACAACATTGAAACAAGAGCACAAGGATGGAGCTTTTGACCAAGAATTGGACGAAAGTGATCTTCAGCGACGAGAAGAAATCGAGTCTTGATGGTCAGGGAGAGTCAAACCGCTTGATTGGCAAGCAAATCAAGAGAACACGAAAGTGTTCAATGTTAAAGATCAAACCGATTACTTCAACCATACAAAATTCATGGCCTTGCTTGGCTTTATACTCAAAATTGAAGTTGATTTAAGTTATAAGCCAAGTAAATCGCTTGTTCGCCAAGTAAATCGCTTGATCGGCAAGCAAATGAAGCGAATACTTTCTGTCGTGAACCATTATTTGAAGAATCCGCTGAATGGCAAAAGAATGGCACAAAGCAGCGGACTAACTAGAAGAAGAAGCTGAACGATCGAGATGTTCGCCAATACGATCCACGGGAAGTCGATTAATGATGTCAGAGCTGAAGTTTAATGTTTCCAAGTCAACTGTCTGGCGAGCCGACCCTACAAATCGTTGAGGATAAGTTGCAGAAGCAGCTCGCATTGAAACAAGAGCACAAGGATAGCCGCTTAGCTTTTGGCCAAGAATTGGATGAGAGTGAGCTTAAGAAACTCATTACTGTAATTTAGTGTAAGCTGTATCGGATACTTTAGATTACTGCAAGCCTTGGATTATCGCAATTAGAGCTGTATCGGATATTTTGGATTCACAGCACGTTCCTAGAGTCAATTTCCTAGGTCAAGCCAGGTTTTAGGTCAAATTAGACCAACGGTAAGGTCTAATTTTGGTCTAATTTAGATCAGATCAACTTGAAATTCCAGGCCAAGGCCTAATTGAAAAGCTTTGGCTTTGGCTTTTTGGCTTTGGCTTTGGCTTTAGGTTTGGCTTTTTGGCTTTGGCTTTTTTGGAACAGCTCTAACTACAAGCACTAAAGGCTGCAAATTGCAAAGCTGCAAAGCATTGAACAAATTTTTCACCGGCTCATCGGTGAAAACAATAAACTCTTTTTGTAAGAATAAAAAAAAATCGAACAGATGTGGTTGGATACAAATTTTCGCCAAATTTTCGCCCAATTTCCACTATTTTTTTTGTCCAAAAATTTCCCTATAAAACATTAAATGCTAAAATTTCGTCAATTTCTCAATTTTCTCAATTTTCTTTCAATTTTCTTTCAATTTTTTCTTCCAATTATTAATTGTAGTCTCTTTCCAAAGAAAAAAATCGATTATTTTTCTCCCCCAAAGAAAAAAGAATAATAATAAAATTTTTCCAACCAAAACCACTTTGAGAGAACCTTTTTTTTTCACTTAGGCCGATAACAAAATAGATTAAAAAATTTTTGCGAAAATCTTTTTGCTCAAAACTCGAATTTTATTATCTTTTCTAGAGTTTTTTGGCGTTTCTTTTTTCATTTTTATTTGTGATGAAAGACTGTAAAAATCGAAAAATCACACAAACACAAAAAAAGAAAAATAAAATGAAAAGATAAGGTTTTTCTTATTTTGGAAATTCGATTTTGAAAGGTTTAGATGAGTTTTTTTGAGTTTTTGAGTCATTTTTTGAGTTTTTGAGTCATTTAAATGAATTCTTTAGTCACAAAATTCGGCTCTTCCCTTCAAATCTGGGTTTTTTTTGAAATGAGCAGTTGAAGTTGAAGTCTTTGAAGTCTTGAGGTCTTGAAGTTGAAGGCAAATACTTTGAAGGACTAAATACCGTAATCTAGCTATTCTAGATTGGATATCCTATTCTAGATTGAATATCCTATTCTAGATTGAATACCGTAATCCAGAAAGTCTAGACTGAATACTCTATATCGACTGAATACCCTAATCTGGACTAAATACTTTGAATTCGAATAACTTTGGCCAGAGTTAATAGAGTTGCGAACTTTTTATACCATTGTATAGAGGAGATTTGAGGCTTTCAAATGATATTAAATAGAGCTTGTTTGGAGCAAATAGAGCTTGTTTTTAAGAATTTTTCTCTCATATTACTTTGTCTTATTGACTACTAAGATAGCTCTATGGAAAATAGATTTTTCCAAATTTGCAAACTTTAGTTACACAGATAGACTCAAAATTTTTGATCTATTACCATACCAGACTGTAACTTATCAAGAGACAAGTGTGAGACTCAAAAATGGAGGACTGGAGATGTCCCAGTGTCCCAGTTTGCGCACTTTCTTCAAAAGAAACCCATTTTGGTGTCAATAGAAAAGTTGTAGAGAATCAAAAATTAGGCTTATAGCCAAATTTCCAAAAAGATACACTCAGTAGTTTCGCTTAAAATGCAAGTTTTGTTGCAAGTTTTGTGAAAATTCTTAAAATTTGGCATTTCTTGAAAACCAGTTTTTGAATCGTTCTGAAAATTTGGATATAAGCTTCATTTTTGATTCTCTACAACTTTCCCATTGACACCAAAATGGGTTTCTTTTGAAGAAAGTGCTCAAACTGTCACATATGACAATAGCCCGCAGTTTTCAATTCACCAACCCAATAAATTAAAAATAATAATTAAAAAAGTAATTAAACAAATTGGGTTTAATTTCATTTTACTTTAAATCAATTTAAAGGAATTCTCTCTTGAAATAATAAAATTCTGACGACAGATGCCTTTCGGACCGTCCACCGTACACTTTGCCTTTCAGACGTTTCCGCGCCAAACGTCGGAAACTACCGTAACCCGACGCAATAAAGGACCCCGCCACAAAGAATTTCTCAGTCTTTCGTCGTGTTTTATTTTTTCAGTCTTTTTTTTTTCTTTTTTTTTCCATTTACACCAAAATGGGTTTCTTTTGAAGAAAGTGCTCAAACTGTCACATATGACAATGGCCGGCAGTTTTCAATTCACCAACCCAATAGTTTAACAGAAGATCTGCTACTGTAACAAGGTTTTTTTAGGTGTAAAAAACAGAAATGATTTGTACAATTCACAAAAACTTTCATGTCTTTGAAGAATTACCTATCTAAAGACAAAAAAAGTTGAGAAACATTGGAAATTTTGAGTTTTTTTGACTATTAGATCTGGAATTCTTTAACGAGGATACATAGAAGTTTTTGTAAATTTTAGAAATAATTTTTGAAACTTTTTACGCTTGAAAAGCTTGGATTTAGTAGATTGCCTTTAGTATTAGGTTGATGCAAAAGTCTTTTTTCATTTTTTTCGTACTTCTTTTGAAAAATAACAAAGTCATCAATTAACCTATGGTTTGCTCTAAATGAAAAGTGTTTATTGTTGAATTTCCCATCTTTTTAAGTCAATTTGGGTTCACTTTCAAGCAAATTCGAGGGTGAAAACGGGTTTTTCATAAAAATCTATAAAAACCTCTATAAAGAAATTGGCTGAATCAATTTCTCTGAAAATCTGAAAAAATATCTAACTTTTTGTGCTCTATCTTTTATTTATTAACATCAAGATTGGTTTCCTTAGCTAAAGCGTCTAAAATGCATCATCGAGCCGTCGCCTTTTTTGACTACCCGACTTCAGGCTCTCAAAAAAATCTAGACATAAGACATTTTAAACTCGTTTTAATGTCATTTTGCAGAAAAATAATTGGCCTTTCGAATGCAATAAACCGTTGTTCAATTGGTGCATTTGTTACTTTTTAACGGAAGTACGAAAAAAATGAAAAAGACTTTTGCATCAACCTAATAGATTCTATCTACTAAAGGCAATCTACTAAATCCAAGATTCTATCTACTAAAGGCTTCTTTATCTTTATCCAAGTTTCTTGATCTAAAGTTTCTTTATCTTTATCTAAAGCTTCTTTATCTAAATTTTTATTTATTTAAAATAGTCTAAACTTTTTTTCTTAATTAAAGAAAATTCAACTTTAAAAGCTTATAACTTTAGAAAATTTCCATTACATTTTTGTATATTTTGATATTTTGAAAAAGCCTAAAACTTTTCAAACTTATTTATTAATCTACAAACTCTAAAACTCTAAAACTCCAAGAAGATCTAAAGCTTTATAAAAGGACCCCGCCAAAAAAGATTTTTCAGTCTTTCGTCGTGTTTTATTTTTTCAGTCTTTTTTTTTCCATTGACACCAAAATGGGTTTCTTTTGAAGAAAGTGCTGAAACTGTGACATATGACAATAGCCGGGATGTCACAGATGACAATATCACTATTACCATACCAGACTGTAATTATCAACAGTAAAAGAGAAACAATGGTTTTTCTAACTAAAAATAACGATAGCTTGAAGAATTAAGAAAGAAAAAAGCTTGTCAAAGCTTGTAAAACGATAGCTTGAGCTTGCAAAAAGACAATAGCCAGCAGTTTTCAATTCACCAACCCAATAGTATAAAATTTAAAAGTGTTATTGAATAGATTTCGGCTAGAGAGCTCTTTTTCGCTTTTTAAAGCTTTTTAACGCGAAAACTCCGTGTCTTACACAAGCTGAGCTTTGGAAAATAGCAAAAAAAAAAGGAAAGGGGTTAAGAATTGGAGATTTTAAGGGTAAAGAGAGGCACAAACCGGCTCCCTTTCTGCCTATTTCCATCAAATGGCTCATTTTTATTCATTTCCAACATTTCTCTCTGTTGAAATATTGTTTAAAGCATCCCCTCTTTTGAAATATTTTTTAAAGCGCTACTTTCTGACGCTTGATTCTGATTTTTGCTCAAATTTTGTGAACACACTCCTTCTGGTGCACTGAATTCTTTTCTTGAGGAAAATTGAGGAATTAATGCACCAGAGAGCGCGGGTTTGCAAATTTGCGCGCATCAAGCCTGTTCTATTGGATTTTTTCATCATTTTCAGAGATTTCTATCATTTTTCTTCATTTTTCTATCATTTTCATTACCTATTTGAGTTTACGATCTTTCAATTCCTAATGTTTTTATAAAATAGTCAATATGTAATCTTTTTTCAGGTAACGCCCAACAACCAACGAGTCTAATGATTTCTGGTATTCAAAAAAGTTTTGATTGGATTTGACGATGTACTATTGATCAGCTCAGCTCAGCTCAGGGCTCGGTCTCAATTTTTCTTTCAAATATTTTCTAAAACTTGTCGACTCTTGAAAACTACTGTATTACCCTTTCTTCTGGTGTTGTTCCAAAAGAAATTTTTTAGGTAAAGCCAGACTAGGACAGACTAGGGCCAAGTCTAAAGCCTGGTCCTGGCTTGGTCCTGGCTTGGTCCTGGTTTGGTTCTGGCTTGGTTCTGGCTTTTAACTATGCCTTGCCTGAAGATGTGATAACAGACATCGGTACTTATCGATTAACAGAAATCGGTACTTATCGATTAACAGACATCGGTACTTATCGATTAACAGAGATCGGTACTTATCGATTAACAGAAATCGGTACTTATCGATTAACAGACATCGGTACTTATCGATTAACAGAGATCGGTACTTATCGATTAACAGAAATCGGTACTTATCGATTAACAGACATCGGTACTTATCGATTAACAGACATCGGTACTTATCCCCATAAAATTTGTATTAGACTTAATTTGCATATGTTTTAAACCCCAAAAACCCGAAGCAATAAATGAAAAATGATTTCCAACCAATTATTCTCGTTCGGATGGCTTTTTGCGCTCTTTTTTGACTGATTTGATGACATTTTGACGATCTTTTTTTTGAAATGTAAATTCTGTTAATGAAAAGGATCCAAATCTCTTTCAATATCTTTCACTCTTTCAATATTCATAAAACAGATGTTTTACCAATGTTTTGCCAATGTTTTCATACGAATGTCGGCTGTTTTATTAACGTTTTCATTTGAGCACATGCTGGAGAGGCTACAGGGATTTTTAAATTCAAGTTTTCAATCAGAACATCAAGAAACACATGAACTTAAGCCTTTCAAAAGCCTTTCAAAAGCCTTTCAAGCCTTTCAAAAGCCTTTCAAGCCTTTCAAAAGCCTTTCAAGCCTTTCAAACCTTTCAAGCCTTTCAAAAGCCTTTCAAGCCTTTCAAAAGCCTTTCAAGCCTTTCAAAAGCCTTTCAAGCCTTTCAAACCTTTCAAGCCTTTCAAGCCTTTCAAGCCTTTAAAGCCTTTCAAAAGCCTTTCAAGCCTTTCAAGCCTTTCAAGCCTTTCAAAAGCCTTTCAAGCCTTTCAAAAGCCTTTCAAGCCTTTCAAAAGCCGATCATCATTTTTCCCGAATTTCTTAAATTCTCAAACAAATCTTTCTTTTCAAATCTTTTCAACATTTCCCCCTTTTACCCAAAAAGAAACGCGATTTTTGCAAGGCACCGCCAGGCAATTTTATTTAGCGAAAAATGCGAAAAGGGTTTTTTTTTGTGAGACGGAGATGACCCCGTTTCACTATTTTTCCATTTTTTTTCAAAAAAGTTCCACAAAATTTGACCTTTTCCTCCTGTTCATTGTATTTTTGAATTGAGTCTAACGAGTTGGCGCAACTGGTTACAATTTTGACAACAAACCAGGCAAGGTTCGATTCCTATCAGTGTTTTTGCATTACTTAAAGTTTTTCGGTTTTCGGTAAAGTTTTAAAATCGTTCTCTTTGAGGAATTGAGATGATCTGTTATAATTTTTGGTCAACTTGATCAATTAGCTTTATTAGCAATTAGCTAGCAATCAATTAGCTTTATCATTAGCTAGCAATCATTAGCTTTATCATTAGCTAGCAATCATTAGCTTTATCATTTACGCATTCAAAAAGGGAAAACAAAGTACAGGTGCAACTAGCTAAATCCTTCTTCTAACTAACTAAATTCTTCATTTTTTCTCGCAGCAACGGCTTGGTGTCACAGTAAAATGACGAAATTCGATTCTCTCCATTCCTTCTTTCTCGACTTTACCAATTCCCTTTACCAATTCATTTTACTTGCCTTTACCAATTGCCTTTACTTGCCTTTACCAATTCCTTTTACTTGCCTTTACCAATTGCCTTTACTTGCCTTTACCAATTGCCTTTACTTGCCTTTACCAATTCCTTTTACTTGCCTTTACCAATTGCCTTTACTTGCCTTTACCAATTTCCTTTGATTTCTCTACTCCTTCCCATCTACGGATACGGTCACTTTTAGATAAAGTTAGATATATGGTAACTTTTAGCTAAATTCATGAATACCGTTCCAAGATTAGATTTCCAGATGAAATAAGATTTCCAGATTTTAAAAATAGAACATTTTATAACAAGTGATTTCTTTTGCATCAACCTAGTAAATGGAAACATTGTTGTTTGAGTGCTTAGCACAGTTATTTGTTGTTTGTTTGTTTTTGTTGTTTGTTTTTGTTATTTGTTGGTGTTTAGGTTACTCAAATGTTGTTTCTTTTTGGAAGATTGTTTCTGGTACTGGGTTAGCGCTAGTTTATTCGGCGCAATTTTCGTTTTTTGACTTGCGGCACAATCGCCATGATCCCGAAAATGCTGCCTCATTCAGATGAGGTTCTTGGTTTGGCATCAATTTTATTTACGGAAATTTGTACCCGCTGATTTTCGGGGTCGCGCAATTGATTGGAGCCATTCATTTTATCGAATCGATTAATGAAAACTTGAATTTATTCAAACTTACGGCAAAATTTAACCCAAAATTGATTCCTCAAAATTTGCGCATATTTCAATTTCCTTTTCTATTCTTTTTCCTCGCTCAAATGCTTGAAAAAAAAAACGTTTTTCGTCGCATTTTCTAATCCCGGCCGCGCGTGTGCCTCCTTGAATCAAGTTTTCTTGCTTTTTCACCCCCATTTTTTGTTTTTGAAAAGTTTTTGGGGTTTTTGAAATGAAATTCTTAAGCCTCTTACTTTCGGAATGTAAATTTCCGAGCCATAAAAATGCTCCATTTTTTAAAGAATCGATTTTCAAGCCTCAAATTTTAAGACTCGATTTTTAGGACTCGATTTTTAAGCCTTCATTTTTAAGCCTTCATTTTAAGCCTTCATTTTCAAGCCTTAATTTTCAAGCCTTAATTTTCAAGCCTTCATTTTCAAGCCTTAATTTTCAAGCCTTCATTTTCAAGCCTTCATTTTTAAGCCTTCATTTTTAAGCCTTACTTTTTAAGCATCAGCTTTTAAGCCTTAATTTTCAAGCATCAATTTTTAAGCATCAATTTTTAAGCATCAATTTTTAAATGCACATTTCTGCTTTACATTTAGATTTCCCCAAATTTCATCGTAATAATTGAGATCGTAATAATAGAGATCACAATGTGATTCGGCAGGATTTTCATCTTGAAATTTTGTTCATCTTGAAACCGAAAAATTCTCTCCCCCGCCACAAGCTTTTCTGCACCCTCAAATATTCTCTTGAGAAAGAAAAATTGAGCATAAATTTGGGGATGTTCGTTTGGGGGAAAAGGTGGAGGGGAAAAATCTGGCTTTTTACACAGCTTTCGGATGGATTTTCGCCGAAGAAAAGGGATAAAAAGAAGAATTTTGCGAAATTCGAAAAATTGCCCCTCCCCTTCTTTTGCAAATCCCTGAGCAAGCGTCGTTTCGTCATTTAGCAAATTCTAAAGCACTCGTTATTTAACTAATTCTTAGGCACTCGTTATTTAACGGATTTAACGGACTCTAAAGCACAATAGGAACTATAAAGGAAACAAATCGGAACTATAAAGGAAACAAATAGGAACTATAAAGGAACCAAATAGGTTATTTAACTAATTCTTAAGCACTAATGTGTTTTAAGACGAAAAAGCACAAAGTAGAGATCGAATTTTGAATATTTCGATCGCGAATGCAATTCAATTTCGAGTTCAATTCGATTTCAATTCAATTCAATTTAATTCAGTTCAATTTAATCCAATTCAATTCAATTCCAATTAAATTCAATTAAATTCAATTCCAATTTAATTCAATTCAAATCAATTTAATTCAATCCCAATTCAATTCAATTCAAGTCAACTCCAATTTAATTCAATTCCAATTCAATTCAATTTAATTCAATTCCAATTCAATTCAATTCAAGTCAACTTCAATTCAACGCCAATTCAATTCAATTCCAATTCAATTTAATTCCGTTCAATTTAATTCAATTCAAGTCAACTCCAATTCAATTCGATTCCAATTCAATTCCAATTCAATTCAATTCAATTCCAATTCAATTCCAATTCAATTCAATTCAATTCCAATTCAATTCAATTCCAATTCAATTCCAATTCAATTCCAATTCAATTCCAATTCAATTCCAATTCAATTCCAATTCAATTCCAATTCAATTCAATTCAATTCCAATTCAATTCAATTCAATTCATTTCAATTTGAATATTTTCATCAAATCATTCTAAACTAATGAAATATTGCTTTTTCTATACTTTTTCAAATTCGAACATCAACAATTTTTCTCTATTTTGTTTCTATTTTTCTATTTTGTTGCTATTTCTCTATTTTGTTTCTATTTTGTTTCTATTTTCTTTCTATTCCTCTATTTTCTTTCTATTTTTCTTTTCGAAAAAGAAATATTTCAAAATCCATACGAAAAAGACAGCCCTGCTCTTATTTTATTACCCTTTTTCTTCTTTTTTTTTTGAAAAATCTTTTCACTACAAAAAAACGCAAAAAGCGACGCAAATCTCCCAAAAATCTCTTTTTCTTTTATTCTATTTTTTGGCGCGAAAACGGCACGGCCTTTTTGAAATAATTTTCATCGTTTCTTGTTTTTGAAAAATTCGAAAACTTTGCAGAAAAACTTTATAATAATAATAATAATAATAATACTTTATTCAAACGATAAAGTGAAAGAAATCATAGAGAAATGCACAGTGATACTTAATCATACAATACATACTGAAATCAATAAGCCAATTACTTACGGCAAAGAGCCACTAGACCTAAAGCATCGATACCGATGCTGTAAAGTTTTTAGTTCAAAAAAAGCAAGTCTCTCCTCATAAGTAAAGCTAGAATATTTAGAATAGTCAATTTTCCATAAAGCGACTTTTGTGAACCTCCTCTGAATTTTCTCCAAGCGTTCAATAAAGACTTGTGCGCGGGGAGACCAAACAATAGAAGCATATTCTAAGATGGGCCGGATATAAGTCGTCAAGCATTTGCGGTAAGAGTTTAGGTTAGGATGAACAATTGATTTGAGAATACGGCTAGAAACAAAAGAAGCTTTTCGACAAATGATTTCAATATGTTTAGTGAAATTAAAAGGGGGAGAGATGTGGACACCTAAATCTCTAACAAAATCTAATTTACTAATGTAATTGATAGGAATATTGTTAATTACCAAAGAGAAACTAAATTTACCAGTGGAAAAATGTTGAGATTTTGAAGGGGATAGGGAAAGCTTCCACGTTTTGGCCCACAAATTAATAAGTTCTAAGTCATGGTTTGCATCTTTTACAGCCGCAAGCGAAGCTACTTGAGTTCCGATGGGAATTTTTACAAATGCAAAGTTTGTAAATGAAAACTGCAAATACAAACTTTACAAATGAAAACTGCAAATGCAAACTTTGTAAATGAAAACTTTACAAATGAAAACTGCAAATAAAAACTTTACAAATGAAAACTGCAAATGCAAACTTTGTAAATGCAAACTTTACAAATGAAAACTGCAAATGGAAACTTTACAAATGAAAACTGCAAATGCAAACTTTGTAAATGAAAACTCCAATACCAACTTTGTAAATGAAAACTGCAAATGCAAACTTTCTAATTGCAAATTTTGTAAATGAAAACTACAAATGCAAAGATTTGGTGGGAGATTCCCCGTCAAATGTAAAGATATTCAATTTACTCGACGTGTAAAGAGGATTTACTCGTAGTTACTCGACCAAAAAACGCCGATTAATCGAGTAAAGATTACTCATGCAAATTTTACTCGAGTAATTACTTACTCACGAGGAAAACACTCTAAAATTGATTGGTTTTCATTGGTTTGATTGGTTTTGATTGATTTTGTTTGGTTTTTATTGGTTTTGATTGGTTTTGATTGGTTTTGATTGTTTTTTATTGGTTTTGATTGGTTTTGATTGGTTTTTTGATTGGTTTGATTGGTTTTGATTGGTTTTGATTGTTTTTTATTGGTTTTGATTGGTTTTTATTGGTTTTGATTGGTTTTGATTGATTTTTGATTGGTTTCTGATTGGTTTTGATTGGTTTTTATTGGTTTTGATTGATTTTTTGATTGGTTTTTATTGATTTTTATTGGTTTTAGTTGTTTTTTTGGTTGGTTTATATTGGTTTTGCTTGGTTTATATTGTTTTTGCTTGTTTTTCCTTGTTTTTTTATTGTTTTTGATTGTTTTTTTGATTGTTTTTACTTGTTTTCTCAAAATATTACCCTTTTTCTAAAGTTTAACAACGAAAACTCATCAAGACTTACAATATTTTCATTGCAATCTTTCGTCAATCGATTTCTTTTTTTATTCGTACATCTCATAATCCCCAAATCATTTACTTACACCAAAATCTCTTTTCTCTAAAGAAATCTCTTTCACTTTAAACTTTAAATTCTCAAATAACAAAAGGGAAAGAAATTTTAGAGGTTTCTCTAAGAGAAATTTTAGAGTAAGATTTCTCTCAAAAACCCTCGCTATTTCTTGAAATTTTCTCGAAAAAACGATTGGCCGCTTGCGTTTTTCAAGCAATTTTCTTTGTAAACATAGAAAAATGGATAGAAATCAAATAAGAATTCTTTATTTTATTTAATTATTGTTACTTATCGGTTATACATCCACAAAGACTCAACTCCGGTAAGCAAGAAGATGACAACTTTTGAGGAGTGATTCTGAGTGCTCGTCTGAAGTCGATCAGTTGATCAGTTGAACGAAAATCGATAACCGAGAAGACTCGGATGGAGATGCTTATCGGAGATGAGTCTTTGTGGATTTATAACCGAAAAGTTGCTACCGTAAATACTGTAATAGTACCCCACCCCCATAATGACGGTTCGGAGTGTTGCGTGATCTAGCTTTGAACGAGTTTTTCTCGACACTGGTTTATGCTACAATGTGCGCTTAGGTATCAAAAAATAGCTGAAATTCAGGGCTATTTTTTGGTACCAAACACGCATTTTTTGGAAGTACGAGTGCTTTGCAAAAAATGAAATACTAAAAAACTTTTGCGACTTGCGACTACGCGACTGTACGAGGGGCGTGGGGTACTTATTACAGTATTTACGGTAATTATTTTGATATTTGAAATCATTTTCAAGCATTTTCAATCAATTTCAATCATTTTCAATCAATTTCAATCAATTTCATGGTTTGAATTTGAAGTTTTCAAAACTCGATTGATCTTTGTACTTTGTGTTCTCGTAAACGCACTTTTTCTAGCACAAAATGTTACCTATTTTCTCTTGATAATGAGTTCTAATTTTGCTATAGAAATGAAGAACCTAGTGCGCTAGAAAGGATGCGTTTTTGAGGGCAAAAAGTACGCGTTTTTACTGTGTGCAAATGGTTTTGTTTAAGCTGTCCTTTGTGCTCTGGTAAACGCACGCTTTCTGGGATAAACGGTTTTCCTATTCTTCTCCAGAAGCTCACTTTGGTTTCGAATAAAGTGAAAACTAGGGTGCTAGAGAATTCCGGTTTACCAGAACACAAAGAACAATCAGAACCCAATCCAAGCTTGTACTTTGAGCTCTCTTTAAGCGCTCGCTTAAACGCATTTTTCTGGCAAACTTGTGATCTAGAAGCTAATTTCTGACAAACTTGAGATTGTGCGCTAGAAAAGGTGCGTTTCTAACACAAAGTACAAGTACTTTTTGCTCTCTAAAACGCATCCGATCTGGCGCAATCTTTCATTTTTCGAGAACAACAAGAATTTTTTTCTTTTTTTCGAGGACAACAACTTTTGGTTTTTTTGAATGTTAAAACTTTGAAAACAAATTATTTTTCTTTTATCTCACGCCAATAAAACAACAATTTTTAAACCTTTTTTTCAATTTTTATTTGCCTGAATCGATTTCTTTCAAAACAAGATTTTTCCCTTTCTAAACGTGACTTTTAAGGAAAAATTTCGTCCCAAATTTCATCAATGCACCAGAAAACAAGCATTTCTTTTCACTCTAGTGTACTTTGTGCCAAAAATTTGAAAACACAATTCTTCTCGTGCATTGAATGTCTGATTTTCTCAATTTTATTCATTGCTTTGCATATCTTAAAGCTCACAACTTCAGCCAAAGCCAGATTCAAAGCCAGCTCACTCTAAAAAAAGCGTTCGCGGGGAGTGGTGGTCCAATACGGTTCCAATACGGTTCCAATACCTTTCCTTTTTTGACCCAATACGGTTCCAATACGGTTCCTTTTTTGATCCAATACGGTTCCAATACGCTCGCGGAGTGGTGGCGCTCACGGAGTGGTGGCGCTCGCGGAGTGGTGGCGTTCGCGGAGAGGTGGCGCTCGCGGAATGGTGGCGCAACGGGGGTTCAATTCCGGAGAGGTCGCTGCTTTGAATCCCAGCCCGAACCCATAAAAGAACTGAAACCAACTGGACCCCAAGGCCTAGACTTGCTTAACGATTCTTAACAGTACCCACACAACGAGGGTTCAATTCCGGTCACGGTCAAAGTGTTTCGTTTTTACGCTTTTACGCTAAGCTTTCTGAAGATGCCAGCAAAGTAATTATTGATATTGTATTGTATTTTAAAATAGTTATGCCAAGCTTTAGTCCAGCATCGTTAAGGATCATAAAGGATTGGAGCTGTTAAGGATCGTTAAACAAGTCTACCAAGACCTAGAACTAGGGTAGGTCAGAAGCCAGGTCCAGGTCCGACTTCTGGAATGGCTTGTTGGAAGGTGACAATCGGAATTCAGTCATTTGTCTAATATAGATTTGTCATTTGTCTCTTATTCAGTCATTTTTCTATTATTCAGTCATTTTTCTTTTATTCAATCATTTGTCTAATATAGATTTGTCATTTTTCTATTATTCAATCATTTGTCTATTTCTCTACAATAAAGTTACACTATTCTGTAGTTTGTAGGACTGAATATCTTTATCAAAAACCCTATTTTCTTATTTATCATTTCGCAACCTTTTTGCCCATCTTTTGAAAACATCTGCTAGTTCTTTTTCTTTCTAAAATTTTGCCTCTTCACCAATTCTCAAAGCAATTAGCAAATAAAATCTCATCTCAAGGCAATTTAAAAAAAATATATGCTTCTAAACATTTAAAAATCATCATTTTTAGCCCAAACTCTTATTGTTTTATATATTTATATGTTGTGTCCGATTTGGGAGTGGGACAAATGCGACCTTTTTTTTGCGCACCCGGCCATTTGCGCACCTTTTTTTCCGCACCTGGCCCATTAGCGCACCTTTTTTCGCGTTTTAAAAAAGCTCTAAAAAGCTAATATTAACCAATTTCTATTCCAAAAGTTGTTTTTCTAGGTAATTTGAGGGTGTAGAATCGAAATTTTGACATATCAGAGCTTGTGGAAGCGAACGGACGGAGTTATACAAAGAGAAAAATCGACCATTTTCTGTAATTTGACCTACCCGTTTTGTCTTTCAAATTGATTCCACACGCTCTGTTATGTCAAAATTTCGATTCTACACCCTCAAATTACCTAGAAAAACAACTTTTGGAATAGAAATTGGTTAATATTAGCTTTTTAGAGCTTTTTTTAAAACGCGAAAAAGGTGCGCTAATGGGCCAGGTGCGGAAAAAGGTGCGCAAATGGCCGGGTGCGCAAAAAAAAGGTCGCATTTGTCCCACTCCCGTCCGATTTAGATTGAATCTAAATCGGACGTCCGATTTAGATTACAGTCTATATCGGACGTCCGATAACCAGCAAATCGGACGTCTTATATAGATCAAACAATAAATAAACGTGCTTAATATATGTTCTTAAGCGTTTTCTGCAATTTTCTGCGCTTTTAAAAGAAATTTTCAAAGAACGTCTGTTAAGCACGTTTAGTATTTTGATCTGAAAAGAAAGCCCGACTATAGAAATAATCAATAAAAAGACCTTTGAAAAATGCAGAAAACTACAGAAAACGCTTAAGAACATATATTAAGCATGTTTATATTATTGTTCAATCCATATAAGATTTAGATTGAATCTAAATCGGACGTCCGATATAGGTTCAATCTAAATCGGACGGAAATCTAAATCGGACACAACATATATATAAATATATCTCTAAACATCCAAATTTCTTGTTTTTGGTCTAAACTTTCATTTCTTCTATAGATTTATAGATAAATACACTTCTAAACGTTTAAATTTCTCATTTTTAGCCGAAACTCTTATTTGTTTTATATATTTATAGATAAAGATACTTCTAAATATTCTAAAATTTCTTGTTTTTGGTCTAAAATTTCATTTCTTCTTTATATTGATCGATATAGATACTTCTAAACATTCAAACATCATCATTTTTAGCCAAAACTCTTATTTTTTCTAGATATTCATAGAAAATACACTTCTAAACATTCAAATTTCTCGTTTTTAACCTAAACTTTAATTTCTTCTATAGATTTATAGATAAATATACTTCTAAAGATTCAAATATCATCATTTTTATCATTTTTAGCTTAAACTCTTATTTCTTTTATGTTTTTTTGTTACTTTAATTTTATTTCATCATTCTATTTGATGTTTATTTCATCAAATTCAAATTTATTCATGTTTATTTCATTCCAGAAAAGCTTTCTTCAATGCATGAAAAGGAGATGTTGGAAAATGGCGGTGAACAACAAGAATCGGATACTTTTCTCCAAAAGTTGTGCCTTCAATTGAGCCAAGGACAAGACAAGAGTGGACCACCACCCGCGAAGATCTCGAAGATGCAAGACGATTCAACAATGCCGACAATGCCGAAACTCGAGTCGAATAAAGCGACGAAACAAGTGGGTTTAGTGGTTTTGTTTTTTTTTGTTTTTCTTGTTTTTCTTGTTTAGGAAAATCAAAATATGAATAAAATAGAAGAATTTTATGATGTTATAACAAGAATAAGTTCTTTTTGTTATATCATAGTTAAATTGAAAGCCAGCTTAGGTTTTTTCTTTCTTTCTTTCTCTTTAGATTTTGACCAATCCAGATTTTCCAAAGTTTTGTGAGATCATCGTTTTTTTTCAGCTTCTAGAGCTTCTTTTCAGCTTCTAGAGCTTCTTTTCAGCTTCTAGAGCTTCTTTTCAGCTTCTAGAGCTTCTTTTCAGCTTCTAGAGCTTCTTTTCAGCTTCTAGAGCTTTTTTCAGCTTCTAGAGCTTCTTTTCAGCTTCTAGAGCTTTTTTCAGCTTCTAGAGCTTCTTTTCAGCTTCTAGAGCTTCTTTTCAGCTTCTAGAGCTTCTTTTCAGCTTCTAGAGCTTCTTTTCAGCTTCTAGAGCTTCTTTTCAGCTTCTAGAGCTTCTTTTCAGCTTCTAGAGCTTCTTTTCAGCTACCCAACTACACTTTTTATACGAAAAAATACTAGATTTCAAGAGCTATCATTTGACACCCATGCGAACACTGTAGCCTAAAGCAGCGCAGAGAATGAGACGTTTAAAGTTAGACTACGCGATTGTACGCTCGTCATTATGGCGTTATATTAGAAATTACGGTATTTTGCATAATGAAACCGCCAGTTTTCAACCTAATTTTGGTATTATTCGACGAGGAACCATAAGGCTCAATCAACGATACAAAAATTGGCTGATTGGATGAAAACTGGCTGATTACGGTAGATTTGAAGCCATTTTCCTCATTGGGTTCAATATCACTTTAGTCAAATGGTTAAGCTCTTGATTTCCAGGCGAAACCCGCCTTGAGTGGCCCTGGTTCGAGTCCTCTGGCTCTCGCTTTCTTTTGTTTCTTAAAAGTTTCAATTTTCCAGTAATAAGTCTCATTTTTCTCAGTTTTATTGCTAAGAAAATGCTGTCTTTTAGAAGATTTAAGTCGCAAAAATTGATTGCTCTTTTTTCTTTACCATTCGGTGACCTGGCGGAACTGTCCCTCTTTCTCTTCAAAGAATCCCCTCGGGCTGTCCCCAAGTCTCAAATATTTGCTTGCTTTAGAGGAATAGCCTGCGGTTCTACTAAGAAAAGACTTCATCTTTCCCTCTTTTTCTTCAGAATCGCCGATTTTTCCTTTATTTTCCCTTTATTTTGCCTTTTCTTGGTCCCACCTTTTTTTCTTTTTTTTGTTCTTCTTTTCCTTTCAGCTCTTCCCGAATCTGCGCAGCGAAAATACCGTATTTGAGAGGGGATTTCAGCGCTGATTTTCCCCATTTCACACAAAAAAAGAAAACGAAACCGGATGCTTTTTGATAGGAATTTTCTTTTTTTTAAGCATTTTATTTGAGAATTTGAGTTTATTTGAAAATTGTTGCTTTTAGCTTATCGAAATCTAGAATTTATCTAGAAATTAAGGCAGAAATTAAGGCGCTTTTTATGTCTTTATTTCTATTGTATTGGAACCGTATTGGAACCGAATTAGAACCGAATTAGAACCGAATTAGATCAAAATAGGAACCGTGTTGGAACCGTATTGGAACCGTATTGGATTAAAATAGGGACCGTATTGGAACCGTATTGGAACCGTATTGGATTAAAATAGGAACCGTATTGGAACCGTATTGGAACCGTCTTGGAGCCGTATCGGAACCGTATTGGAACCGTATTGAAACCGTATTGGAACCGTCTTGGAACCGTATTGGAACCGTATTGGAACCGTATTGGAACCTTATTGGATTAAAATAGGAACCGTATTGGAACCGTATTGGAACCGTCTTGGAGCCGTATCGGAACCGTATTGGAACCGTATTGAAACCGTATTGGAACCGTATTGGAACCGTATTGGAACCGTATTGGAACCTTATTGGATTAAAATAGGAACCGTATTGGAACCGTATTGGAACCGTCTTGGAACCGTATTGGAACCGTATTGGAACCGAATTAGATCAAAATAGGAACCGTATTGGAACCGAATTAGATCAAAATAAGAACCGTATTGGAACCGAATTAGATCAAAATAGGTATTTTGCAATAGGAATCTGCTTTTTTTAAGCATTTTATTTGAGAATTTGAGTTTAGTTGAGAATTGTTTGCTTGTAGCTTATCGAAATCTAGAATTTATCTAGAAATTAAGGCAGATTTGCGCTTTTTAGGTCTTTATTTCTTTGCTAGACAAAAAAGAAAGCGTTTACTTTCTTTTTCGCATTTACTTTTTTTTTCGTGTATTTTGCGCTCGAATCTTGTAAACAAAATCTCTCTGGTGCAATGCAATCTCGTTTTTTTTTGCATTAGAAAGTGCTTAGAATACTTTTCAAAAGTGAATACTTTTCAAATCCATTTTGCCCTTTTCCATTTTCAAATGACCTACATGAGTTTTCACGTGAAATCGCCAAAATACCGTCAATTTCATCCATTTGAACGATAAAATCCGAAAGAAAAAGAGAAATTGCAAAAAAAAAACGACATCGCTTTTTAGCTAAATTCCGGTTCTTTTTCCGTCTTTTTCTTTCTTTTTTCATTTGAATAGCTTAGAATTTATTTGATTACATTTTCTGGTTTCTCAAAGAATAAAAGAAATGTGAATTTTTCGCTTTTCTGCTTTCAAAAAAAAAAAGATTGATTGAAATAATTGATTGGAGATTTTTGATTGATTGGAGCGGTTCAATTTTTAAGTAATAAGCGCCTTTTTCTTTGCTAGCTTTTATATCACTTTACTCAAATGGTTAAGCTCTTGTTTTCCAACAAAACGATCCTGGTTCAAGTCCTGTGGAAGGTATTTTCTTCTGTAGTTTAAAAAGTTCAGTAGTAAGACCCATTTTCCAGTAATAAGTCCGATTTTCCAGTAATAACTCACATTTTGCCGACCGGTTCCACTGTCGCTTTGGTGAAATGGTTAAGCTCTTGATTTCCAGGCGAGACGGGTCTTGAGTGACCCTGGTTCGAGTCCTCTTACTCTTCCTTTAATTTTCAATTTAAAAATGTCACTTGTCCAGTAATAAGTCCCATCTTTCTCACCCAATCTCGGTGTCCCTTTGGTCAAATGGTTAAGCTCTTGGTTTCCAGGCGGGCGAGACTGGTCTTGAGTGGCCCTGGTTCGAGTCCTCTTGAAGACATTTTCTTTTGCAACTTCAAAAAAGTTCGATTTTTCAGTAATAACCCCCATTTTCTCAACCAGTTCCACTGTCTCTTTAGTCAAATGGTTAAGCTGTTGATTTCGAGGCGAGACCGGTCTTGAGTGGCCCTGGTTCGAGTCCTCTTGCTCTCCTTCTCCTTTGGAATTTCAAAATTTTGCTCTTTTCCAGTAATAAATTCCATTTTCTCAGCTGCCCCGCTGTCGCTTTAGTCAAATGGTTAAGCTCTAGCGACATCTATCTTGAGTGACCCTGGTTCGAGTCCTCTTCCTCCCCTTTTCTTTTCGAATTTCAAATTTTGTTGGTTTATTTCATATCCGAAACTAAAGATTTGACAAAATTCCCAATTTGTAATCAATTTTATTTCCCTCCCCAGTTTCCTTCATTTTTTGTATCCGCTCTCCGTTTTTTTGATCCGTTTTCCCGTTCTCGCCATTTTTCATGTTTTTTTTTGTCTCCAATTTTCCTCCCGGCTTCCTCAATAGTTTTTGAGCTCTTTCATTAGTTGGGAAATTGATTTAAAAACCGATCCAAACTTTGTGCTCTTGTAAATAAACGCTCTCTAGCACACTGGATCCAGTTTGAAGGGATTTGGTGTGAGAGAAAAGCGTGCGCTTACGGGAACACAAAATGCTAGGGTTAAACACGGCTTCTTACTTTTAAACAAGCTCTCAAAGTTGACGAGTCGCATTTAGCCTGGCGCACGATCTAGTTTTCGTATTTTTGAAGCGAAATTGAAAGGCGATTGGGAAATTTTCGCAACAAATTTATCAGAAAGATGTTTTAAAACCTCCGATCATCGTTTGCGGGAAAAATCTCACACAAAATGGACAAAACCCTGCTTATTTATGATTTTCGTCATGTAAATCGGGGCCAAGAGGTGTTTAAAAAGTTGAGAAAGAAAAGCGAACTGACAAATTGTTTAGTAATTTCCCAATCGCCTTTCAATTTTGCTTCAAAAACCTCAACACTAGATGGCGCGCCAGGCTAAGTGCGACTCCCAACTTTGAGAGCTTGTTTAGAAGATTTATGAGCTCCTATCGGTTAGATAATGAGCACCGCTACAGGAGACCCACTCTACATTTATCTGTGAAATTTTTGTGGAAATCGGTTATCTTTTGACTGAGCTACACCCTCCAGAGTGAGTATGAGTTATTCTGACGCACAATTAGTAAGAAGCCTTGTTTAACCCTAGCATTTTGTGTTCCCGTAAGCGCACGCTTTTCTCTCACACCAAATCCCTTCAAACTGGATCCAGTGTGCTAGAGAGCGTTTATTTACAAGAGCACAAAGTTTGGATCCAAAGGAATCAAATCTGTAGAGAAAAGGAACCAAAGCTGTAGAGAAAAGGAACCAAACCAAAACCAAAACCAAAGAAAAGGAATCAAATCTATAGAGAAAGGAAACCAATTATGACTTCGATGACTATGACCCGTAAATCGATTTTTTTGAAGCCCGACCAGCGCTCCATTTAGTCGAGTCGATAGCGCGCTTGACTCGCGCGCGAAATCTAATTGATTCTTTTCCCCGAGCTCTCCATTTAGTCGAGCGCTCCATTTAGCGCTCCATTTAGTCGAGTCGATAGCGCGCTTGACTCGCGCTCGAAATCTAATTGATTCTTTTCCCCGAGCTCTCCATTTAGTCGAGCGCTCCATTTAGCGCTCCATTTAGTCGAGTCGATAGCGCGCTTGACTCGCGCTCGAAATCTAATTGATTCTTTTCCCCGAGCTCTCCATTTAGTCGAGCGCTCCATTTAGTCGAGTCGATAGCGCGCTTGACTCGCGCTCGAAATCTAATTGATTCTTTTCCCCAAAGTGCAGATTTTTATCAGATTCTATCGATAAAATGATCACTTTTTTTACACTTTACACTTTACCCTTTTTAAAACTTTAAATTATTTCACTTCTAAATGCTCGTTTCTATTTCTAAATTTAACCCATAAACAAATAATATTCAGCCATAAAATTTCCGCACTTTTTGTTTGTACTTTCGAATTTTCATAGCTTCTTTTTTGAAAAAATGAAAAATTTTGCCAAAAAATGATTCAGCCAAAAATTTTTATCGCTTTTTTCTTTTCAATTTTTGCTCAGCCGCACACAAAAAAAAATTTATTTGAAAAATTTAATTAAATTCCCCTTTTTTTTTAGTCTTTTTCAAGAAAGGGCACACCTCATTTTTTTCTGCTGAAAAGCGAAGATTTTCTGATAAATTGCCATAAATTGTCATAAATTTCGAAAAAAAGAATCTTGTTTTTGGATAGAAAAATTGAAAAGTCGAATAGAAATCGCTTTGAGAAAGATTTGGATGTTTGCGGTAGATCAAATAAAATATCTAGAGGCTCCTCTCCAAGATAGCCGATCGGATAGCCGATGGAGCCGACCTTTTTCATTTATCCGAGTTAAATCCGAGCTCGAATTGGTAGATTGGATATCTCCAATCGATCGATATCCAAAAATGGATATCTCCAATCGATTGCCCGAACTCGAAAAGCTCCGGGTACAAATTTACAGGTGAATACCGTTATAGCCAACTGTTATAGCCAGCTGGATTCAGGACAAGCTCATTATCGGAGTCTTATATACCGTATTTTCTCTAATAGTAGTGCACCCCGGCGAGCCGAGTTGATGACTATTTTACGGTTCCCAAGCTTTTGCAGAAGCTGCAGAAGCTCAACACTCTAATCCCCCACTAGATCTCATCGTCAGCTACATTTTCCGACCCCACATCGATAGATTCTGATAAGCGGGTTTCGAGATTTAAAGGGATTTAGGTAATGCTCAGGGTGCACTGCTATTAGAGAGAATACGGTATCTTCTTTTTGTGCATTTTACCAAGCAAAAGTGAGATCCTTATTTAGATGGCGAGGGGTCGTTTGTGCGTCCACGTAATCGCTCTTGATCTGGCACACACCTTCGATAGATAGGCGTTCCTTTTAGAGCAAGATCGATGACTCCATCTAAAAGCTGCCGTATCCATGACTTTATCTAAAAGCTGCCGTACCCATGACTCCATCTAGAAGTTGCCGTATCCATGACTCCATCTAAAAGCTGCCGTACCCATGACTCCATCTATAAGCTGCCGTATCCCTAACTCCATCTAAAAGCTGCCGTATCCCTAACTCCATCTAAAAGCTGCCGTATCCATGACTCCATCTAAAAGCTGCCGTACCCATGACTCCATCTATAAGCTGCCGTATCCCTAACTCCATCTAAAAGCTGCCGTACCCATGACTCCATCTATAAGCTGCCGTATCCCTAACTCCATCTAAAAGCTGCCGTACCCATGACTCCATCTATAAGCTGCCGTATCCCTAACTCCATCTAAAAGCTGCCATATCCATGACTTCATCTAAAAGTTGCCGTACCTATGACTTCATCTATAAGCTGCCGTATCCCTAACTCCATCTATAAGCTGCCATATCCCTAGCTTCATCTAAAAGCTTGAAGAAATCTCTTATTTTTTACCTGAAGCCCACTCTGATTCTTTTTTATCAAAAACATTATGAAATCTAGTCAAGTTTATCAAAAAAAGTTTATCAGAAAAGCAAAGAAAAGAATTGATGGCTTGATTTTTGAGAAACCATCGTGCAAACGTTTTCTACGAACGTTTTCTACGTTTTCTACGCTTTCTACGCTTTCTACGAATTGCCAACCTGCCAACTTTCTTGCTAACTTTCTTGCCAACATTACCTGAGATTTTTCGTCATCCTGTCGTGTTCGTCATCCTGTCGATACTTTAGCTTTTCTCTACGAATCACTGTGCAAACTTTTTCTACGAATTTTCTGTGTCAACGCAATAATATTTTATATTTTTCTTTCTTTCCAAACCTCTTTACGCCTAATGCTGTTTTTAGAAAAATTTCCATTTTCCCAATTTCTTTATCCAATTTACGAAAAATTGGGGCACACAAAGTTTTTTTTTTTGTTTTTTTTTGCGTTTTTTTTGCGTTTGAATTGAAAGAGAATTTTTGAAAAATGCCCCTTTTTCCCAAATTTTTCTTTCTTTTTCTCTTTCCTCTCAGAAATTCAATAGCACTCGGGGCGAAAATCGTTGAATATTTCATTTCAAAACTTTTGAGTTCCAATTTTCGTTTTTCCCCCCTTTTCTCTGGAAAAGTATTATTTTTCTCGTCACCGTCGTTTGAAAATCGAGAAAATTTTTGCTTCCCTCGATTTGGTTGATTAGAAAAATTTCGAAAACTGAAAAGAAGTCTGAAATTTTGAATTGAATTTTGAATTTGAGGCTTTTGAAAGAGAAAACTCGTGTAAAATTACAAGAATAAGCACTAGCAAGAATTATAAGCACTAGCCATAATTCTCTAAGCTCTAGCCATCCTTTCTCTGACCATCGCTACCACTCTTGTGCTCCACCTCGTTGCTGGCCTTCCGATTGACCTCTAAGTCTAAGCCATCCTTTCTCTGACCGTCGCTGTCACTCTTGTGCTCCACCTCGTTGCTGGTCTTCCGATGGGCCTCTTCTGGTCTCGTGGTAGCCACTCTGTGATCCGTATCGATCTGTATCATCCATCTGTCATCTTTTCTTCTGGCTACGTGGTCGGCTCGGTCTTTTTCTCTCGATCACTTCCACTGGATCTCTAAGTCCCGAGAGCTGGCGAAAATCCTTACTTCTTAGGTCTTGGTCGAGCTGCGTCTTCCTATTGTGCCCGAGGAGGTATTTGCGGCTTCTAGCCATCCTTTCTCTGACCGTCGCTGCCACTCTTGTGCTCCACCTCGTTGCTGGTCTTCCGATTGGCCTCTTCTGGTCTCGTGGCAGCCACTCTGTGATCCGTATCGTACAGCTGTCGTCTGTTCTTCTGGCCAAGTGGCCGGCCCATCTGAGGCTTCTTCTCTCGATCACTTCCACTGGATCTCTGAGTCGCGAGAGCTGGCGCATACTTCTTAGGTCTTCTTAGGTCCGTACTTCTTAGATCCGTACTTCTTAGACCCGTTCTTCTTAGGTCCGTACTTCTTAGACCCGTTCTTCTTAGACCCGTACTTCTTAGGCCCGTATTTCTTAGACCCGTACTGCTTAGGTCCGTACTGCTTAGGTCCGTACTTCTTAGGTCCGTACTTAGGTCTTGGTCGAGCTGCGTCTTCCTATTGTTCCCGAGGAGGTTCCTTTCAAGGGCTCGATGCATCGTTCTCAGAGCTCGTTCGGTGAATCTCAAATGCTTTGAATCAAATTCGAACTTAATAGCTTTTAGTTTAAAAAATTTGAAAATCCAGCTTGTAGATATGCAAATTTAAGTGAAGTTTTAATCTTCTTTATATCATTTCTTTTAAAAAACAAATGAAAATTCATTTTTTCATTGAAAATCATTAAAAATCAATTCAAATTCATTAAAATTCATTAAAATTCATTAAAATTCATTGAAACTCAGTTTTTCATTGAGAATCAAGTCAAATTTTTCATTCAAAACCAATTCAAATGCATTCAAATCAATTCAAATTCATTCAAACTCATTAAAATTGTTTTTTATTGAGGACCAAGTCAAATTTTTCATTCAAAACCAATTCAAATGCATTCAAATCCATTAAAATTCAGCTTTTTTCATTCAAAACCAACGTTAGCCCAGTTTTGATGGGGTTTTTGAGAAAAAAAGTCAAAGTCGGTCGCAAAAAAACGGCAATTTCTTTTCAAATCGTGGGAACCACCACCCGTCTTGTTCAGGGTCACTAAAAAAGATTTTAAAAAGATCTATTTAAGTTTTTTTTATTATGAGAAAGATCATAAAAGAAAGAGAAAAGAAAGAACATAAAAATGTTCTCAAAGAAAAGAATTAGAGAATGAGTATCGATTTCCACGCTTTCCTCAAAAAATAGGAAATGATAGAAACTTTAGAAACTTTGGAAACTAAAATATATCCGAAAAGCCTTTAGTACTTGCAGTTAGAGCTGTTCCAAAAAAAGCCAAAGCCAAAGCCAAAGCCAAACAAACCTCAAACCCAAAGCTTTGCAATTAGCCTTGGCCTGGAATTTCAAGTTGATCTGATCTAAATTAGACCAAAATTAGACCTTACCGGGTCTAATTTGACCTAAAACCTGGCTTGACCTGGGAAATTGACTCTAGGAACAGCCGGCTTGCAGTAATCCAAAGTATTCCGATACAGCTCTAACTGCGATAATCCAAAGCTTGCAGTAATCTAAAGTATCCGATACAGCTTACACTAAATTACAGTAATGAGTTTCTTAAGCTCACTCTCATCCAATTCTTGGCCAAAAGCTAAGCGGCCATCCTTGTGCTCTTGTTTCAATGCGAGCTGCTTCTGCAGCTTGTCCTCAACGATTTGTGGGGTCGGCTCGCCAGACAGTTGACTTGGAAACTATTGGAAACTAAACTTCAACTCTGACATCATTAATCGACTTCCCGTGGATCGTATTGGAGATATGTCGAACATCATCATTCCATTTCTTCTTGTAGTTAGTGCGCTTCTTTGTGCCATATTCATCCTTTCATTGATGCTTCATTTATTGGCGGTGATGTTATTGAGGACACTTAATAATGAGCTGTTGGCTGACACAATCTAAAAATTAAAGATAATTTAATCATAAGAAGCCAAAAGTTCTAACAAAATAGCGGGATTCTTCAAATAATTGTTCAGGAAAGAAAGTGTTCTCTTGATTTGCTTGCCTGAGCCGAGCCTGAGCCAAAGCCTGAGCCTGAGCCTGAGCCAAAGCCTAAGCCTAAGCCTGAGCCTGAGCCGAGCCTGGCCAAAGCCTAAGCCAAGCCTAAGCCTAAGCCGAGCCAAAGCCAAGCCAAGCTAAGCCTGAGCCAAAGCCTAAGCCTAAGCCTAAGCCAAGCCTGAGCCAAAGCCCAAGCCTAAGCCTAAGCCTGAGCCTGAGCCTGAGCCAAAGCCGAGCCTGAGCCTGAGCCTGAGCCAAAGCCTAAGCCTAAGCCTAAGCCTAAGCCTGAGCCTGAGCCTGAGCCTGAGCCAAAGCCTAAGCCTAAGCCTAAGCCTAAGCCTAAGCCTAAGCCTGAGCCTGAGCCTGAGCCAAAGCCTAAGCCTAAGCCTAAGCCTGAGCCAAAGCCTAAGCCTAAGCCTAAGCCTGAGCCAAAGCCTAAGCCTAAGCCTAAGCCTAAGCCTGAGCCAAAGCCTAAGCCTAAGCCTAAGCCTGAGCCTGAGCCTGAGCCAAAGCCTGAGCCTGAGCCTGAGCCTGAGCCAAAGCCTAAGCCTAAGCCTAAGCCTAAGCCTGAGCCTGAGCCTGAGCCTGAGCCAAAGCCTAAGCCTAAGCCTAAGCCTAAGCCTGGCCAAAGCCTGAGCCTGAGCCTGAGCCTGAGCCAAAGCCTAAGCCTAAGCCTAAGCCTAAGCCTGAGCCAAAGCCTAAGCCTAAGCCTAAGCCTGAGCCAAAGCCTAAGCCTAAGCCTAAGCCTGAGCCTGAGCCTGAGCCAAAGCCTGAGCCTGAGCCTGAGCCTGAGCCAAAGCCTAAGCCTAAGCCTAGCCTAAGCCTGAGCCAAAGCCCAAGCCTAAGCCTGAGCCTGAGCCTGAGCCTGAGCCAAAGCCAAGCCTAAGCCAAGCCTGGCCAAAGCCTAAGCCTAAGCCTGAGCCTGAGCCTGAGCCAAAGCCTAGCCTGGCCTGAGCCTGGCCAAAGCCGCCTAAGCCTAAGCACTGGCCAAAGCCTAAGCCTAGCCAAGCCTGAGCCAAAGCCTAAGCCAAGCTGCCTAAGCCTGAGCCAAAGCCTAAGCCTAAGCCCAAGCCTGAGCCTGAGCCTGAGCCAAAGCCTGAGCCTGAGCCTGAGCCTGAGCCAAAGCCTAAGCCTAAGCCTAAGCCTAAGCCTGAGCCAAAGCCTAAGCCTAAGCCTAAGCCTGAGCCAAAGCCTAAGCCTAAGCCTAAGCCTAAGCCTGAGCCAAAGCCTAAGCCTAAGCCTAAGCCTGAGCCTGAGCCTGAGCCAAAGCCTGAGCCTGAGCCTGAGCCTGAGCCTGAGCCAAAGCCTAAGCCAAAGCCTGAGCCTGAGCCTGAGCCAAAGCCTAAGCCTAAGCCTAAGCCTAAGCCTGAGCCAAAGCCTAAGCCTAAGCCTGAGCCTGAGCCTGAGCCTGAGCCAAAGCCTAAGCCTAAGCCTAAGCCTGAGCCTGAGCCAAAGCCTAAGCCTAAGCCTAAGCCTGAGCCTGAGCCTGAGCCAAAGCCTAAGCCAAAGCCTAAGCCTAAGCCTAAGCCTAAGCCTGAGCCTAAGCCTAAGCCTAAGCCTAAGCCTAAGCCTAAGCCTAAGCCTAATCGATTTACTTGGCTTATAACTTAAATCAACTTAAATTTTGAGTGCAAAGCCAAGCAAAGCCATGAATTTTATATGGTTGAAGTAATCAGTTTGATCTTAAACCGATTGGCCTGGCCTAGACCTGAAATTTCATACCTGAACACCAATGTTTGGTCGACTAAAGGTCCGATGAACTTTCTAGAACTCTTGTTCTTGTTCTCACCTCTCCTGGCTCACTCAATTCCTCATTTTTTCAAGAACCCAAGTCTTTGCCGCATGAAAAACATGAAGAATTCAGTACACCAGAAGGGATGAGTTTACAAGCGCACAAGGACACCAAAAAGCGAACAAAAAGCGAACGAACAACCTCCTAAACCCTCTCCATTTTCCTCAACTTTGGAACTTTTGTGTGACCGAAATGTTCTCTCTTTCCCCTCCAAATTTCCTCAATATTTCCCTTTCCCAAAGGGTTGGTCCTTCAAAGCGATAAACATAATAATTTTTATTTCCCCCGTCTTTTCTCCTTTCTCCTTTTTCCTTTTTTCTTTTTTTTCTCTGGATTGCTTGAAAATTCAAACCAACTGCCCCCCTTTCGGACTCTTATTACTTTTAAGAAAATATGGAAAATATTTAGAATAGTTCTTTCTTTTCTTCTTTCTGTTCTTTCTTTTCTTTCCTTTTTTCCTTCTTTACTTCTTTCCTTCTTTCTTTTCTTTCTTTCTGTTCTTTCTTTCTTTCTTTCCTTCTTTCTTTTCTTTCTTTTCTATAGAAATTTAACTTTCTTATTTGCATAAATTTACAGACTTTAGTTTTAATTTACATATTTTAGCTCTAGTTTTTATTTTTCCTTCAACTCTTCCTTTTTATTTCACTTTTTACTTTTCTTTTAGCTTTTTTTTTCAGTTCTTTTTCAGTTCTTATTCATTCCTTTTTATTCATTCACTTCCGCTTTGGATAGGACCTTTTTTGGATAGGATCCTATCGTACGTCATTGTTGAGTTATCACAATTAGAAATTTTGCTGCAACATTGCTATTGCTGGAAAATTCCAGGAGGCCGAAGTAAAGGAAAATCGAGAACAATTAATTGAGCAAGACATGGAATTTCCTTCAATTTCCGTTCGATGTTCAGGTCAAAATGATGATGATCAATGATCAACACAAAAGTTTATAGAAAGGACAGAAATTTGGTTGGCCCAGCTGCAGGTCGATTGAGGGTTGATTCGCGGTCGATTCGGGGTCGATTGGGGATTGTTCGGGGTTGATTCGGGGTTGGCCAACCTGCAGGTCGATTCGGGGTTGATTTGGGGTTGATTCGGGGTTGATTTATGGTTGATTCGGGGTTGGCCAACCTGTAGGTCGATTCGGGGTTGATTCGGGGTTAATTCGGGGTTAATTCGGGTCGTTTCGAGGTCGATTGAGAGTTGATTCGGGATCGATTAGGGGTTGATTTGGCGTTGGTCAACCTGCAGGTCGATTCGGGGTTGATTCGGGGTTGATTCGGGGTTGATTCGGGGTTGATTCGGGGTTGGCCAACCTGCAGGTCGATTCGGGGTTGATTCGGGGTTGATTCGGGGTTGATTCGGGGTTGATTCGGGGTTGGCCAACCTGCAGGTCGATTCGGGGTTGATTCGGGGTTGATTTGGGGTTGATTCGGGGTTGATTTGGCGTTCGTCAACCTGTAGGTCGATTCGGGGTTGATTCAGGGTTGATTCGGGGTTGATTCGGGGTTGGCCAACCTGCAGGTCGATTCGGGGTTGATTCGGGGTTGATTTGGCGTTGATTCGGGATTGATTCGGGGTTGTTTTGGCGTTGGTCAACCTGTAGGTCGATTCGGGGTTGATTCAGGGTTGATTCAGGGTTGATTCGGGGTTGGCCAACCTGCAGGTCGATTCGGGGTTGATTCAGGGTTGATTCGGGGTTGATTCGGGGTTGGCCAACCTGCAGGTCGATTCGGGGTTGATTCGGGGTTGATTTGGGGTTGATTCGGGGTTGATTCGGGATTGATTCGGGGTTGATTCAGGGTTGATTCGGGATCAAGAGTAAAATCGAGAACAATTAATTGAGCAAGACATGCAATTTCCCTCAATTTCCGTTCGATGTTCAGGTCAAAATGATGACAGGATTCGATGATCGACACAAAAGTTTATAGAAAGGACAGCAACTAGGTTGGCCAAACTGCAGGTTGATTCGGGGGTTGATTCGGCGTCCGCCTACAAGCCAGCGGCAAAATAGCGGATCGGACATCTGTGGAAATCAGCAAATATGGCAGGAAATTAATCAGTCAATTTGTTTCTGTCATTTTTCATATTCAAAGCATCAATTAAAAACATAGATAGAAAGTTATCAGCAAAAAAAAATTTTCCACTTTGAATCGGCGTCGATTTTTCGCCTTTAACCACTCGTTCATTTTACCATTTTTCATTAAAAATACTCAAATTTCCTCCAATTCTTTTCTTATGCATTTTAGAGTAATTTGCGAAATTTCTTCAGCTTTTTCTCTTTTCCATTTTTTTTTCGTTTCTCCGCTCGTAAAAATTATCGATATTTTGGTTTTTTGTTGAGTCATGTTATTATTATTTCTTTATTTCTTTTAGAAAATACGTTTATTTCATAAAAATCTTTCAATTTCCCCAATTTTCATCGAAATCTCCCCATCGAATTCCTAGAAAAACTTAAAAAAACTTAAACT
Source organism: Mesorhabditis belari (assembly GCA_958450365.1). Classification (NCBI taxonomy): domain Eukaryota; kingdom Metazoa; phylum Nematoda; class Chromadorea; order Rhabditida; family Rhabditidae; genus Mesorhabditis; species Mesorhabditis belari. Next base: position 855,966 of record CAUEEP010000939.1, read on the forward strand.
AGAAAAACTTAAACTTAAAAAAACTTAAACTAGAAAAACTGTAAATTTTTAAACGCTAGCACGCGGGAATTCCATTAGAAAAATGATGTAAAATCGACTTTTTTTTGCTCATAGAAGTCCTATAGGAGCATTGCGTAGTCTAACAAGAGCCTGTAAGTCATCTGTATCTGATATCATGGTGTCTCCATGCTTACTCCCAAACAAACGCTCATATCTTGACACCAGTACGTTTGTTTCTGCACAATTTGGTATCAAATTAAACTAGAGAAAATGGGTGTTTTTTTGAGATATAAAACAGATTTTTAGCATTAACCAGTGCTTAGAAAGAATGATTGAAAAATGATGTAAAATCGGATTTTTTTTGCCACTTTTCAATAACTTTTTTCTAAGCGCTGGTTAAGGCTAAAAATATGTGAAATATCTCAAAAGATACCCCCATTTTCTCTACTTTAATTTGACCCCAAAGCGCCCAAAAACAAACGTACTAGTGTCAAGATATGAGCATTTGTTTGAGTGTAAACTTAGACAACGCGACGCTCCTATGGGGGCGGGGTTCTAGACATAATATAATACATTAAATACTTTAATATACTACATTAAACACCTTAGTATAATACATTAAATAGAAGTCCTATAGGAGCATTGCGTAGTCTAACAAGAGCCTGTAAGTCATCTGTATCTGATATCATGGTGTCTCTATGCTTACTCTCAAACAAACGCTCATATCTTGACACCAGTACGTTTGTTTCTGCACGATTTGGTATCAAATTAAACTAGAGAAAATGGGTGTTTTTTTGAGATATAAAACAAATTTTTAGCTTTAACCAGTGCTTAGAAAAAATGATTGAAAAATAATGTAAAATCGGTTTTTTTTTTGCCACTTTTCAATCACTTTTTTCTAAGCGCTGGTTAAGGCTAAAAATAAGTTAAATATCTCAAAAGATGCCCCTATTTCTCTACTTTAAATTGACCCCAAATCGTGCAGGAACAAACGTACTGGTGTCAAGATATGAGCGTTTATTCGCGAGTAAACTTAGACTACGCGACGCTTCACTTCTATTCGTGTAGTTACGGTCCGTAATCGTTCCAATATCATCTCTAGTCGAAATTTCTTCATTTGAATCCCATTAGCAAACAATTCCTTAATTCCATAGTACATTAGCTCCATTGTTCTTAAATGAAATTACTTTCTGAATTGAGTGCACTAGAAAGTTGGCGATTACAATTTAACAGCATAAAGTACAGCTTTTCAACGCCAATATTCGTTTTTTCTTCGAAAATTTTTCTATTTTCGGTTTATTTGCCAAAGATTTTCACTTTTTGCTCAAAAAAAAGGCACTTTTATATTTTTATCAATGAAAAGTTTTGATTTTATTATCTCTAATCGTTTTTTTTTTTCTTTTAGAGCTAAAAGTCATGAAAATGAAAATTGAAAATAATTCTATATAGTTGAAGAAATTTTTGGGGGAAATTTGTGATTGGGATTTGTTTAAAAGTTGACTTTTTTTCTACAGTACTCATGACGGTTACGGTGACGTCTATAAGCAAGAAAAAGCCACCGTAACCTTTGAAAGTCATAAAATTTCGGAATTTCCCTTTTACAGTACGATTACAGTACGAGCTACAGTATGATCTGCAGTCCGTTTACAGTACGATTACAGTACGATCTAGAGTACGATTATAGTATGATCTACAGTACGATCTACAGTACGAGCTACAGTACGAGCTACAGTACGATCTATAGTACGATCTACAGTACGATCTACAGTACGAGCTACAGTACGATCTATAGTACAATTACAGCACGATCTACAGTACGATCCACAGTACGATCCACAGTGCGATCCACAGTACGATCTATAGTACGATCTACAGCACGATCTACAGTATGATCTACAGTACGATTACAGTACGATCTATAGTACGATCTACAGTACGATCTATAGTACGGACAGTACGAGCTACAGTACAAGCTACAGCACGATCTATAGTACGATTACAGTGCGATCTACAGTACGATCTACAATACGATCTAAAGTACGATCTATAGTACGATTACAGTACGATCTACAGTACGATTGCAATACGATCTACAGTACGATCTACAGTACGATCTACAGTACGATCTACAGTACGATCACAGTACGATTGCAACACGATCTGCAGTACGATCTGCAGTACGATCTACAGTACGATCTACAGTACGATCTACAGTACGATCTACAATACGATCTACAGTATCGTCTTGCTAGAAAGTGCTATTGTACTTTGCTCGGCATTTATTCTTGAAAAGTTGCCCCTTTTCTACAGTAAACCTGTTGATTACGATAGCTTTTTCTAAGGAAGCAAACTACCGTCAATTGGTGATTGGGGTTTGTCTAAAAGTTGACTTTTTTCTTCAGTACACATGACGGTTACGGTGACTTCTATAAGCAAGAATATGGTGCTTTTATAAGCAAGAATATGGTGCTTTTATAAACAAGAATATGGTGACTTCTATAAGCAAGAAAAAGCCACCGTAACCTTTGAAAGCCATAAAAGCCAAATTTCGGAATTTCCATTCATCCAATTCAATATAATTACTTTTTCCTTACAAATCATATGCTTATTCTTTTGATTTCATCTTTTTGTTTTCTTCAAAAATTGAACAAAATCTCATTGATTATGTATTAACGCCCGAAAAAAAATGACTTTTCAACGAAATTCCCTTTTTTTTTTGACAGACAAAAAAGAAATATAGATTTTTTGTGAGAAAAATATGTGGAATATGAATTTTTAATGAAATGAAATGAGAAATATGGATTTTTAATGAAATTTAATGTATTTTTTTACGCTTAAAAAGGCTTAAACAGTTAAGCTCTGATGCAATGAAAAAACTTGAATACTTTTCACTGATTTTCGCTCCATTCGATCAATCATTTTTACCATTTCACCTTGTGCATTTTGGGCTTACGTGTGGAATATGAATTAAAAAATATTCCACATGTAAACGCTGGTGAACTGTCTTTTTTTTTCTTTCTTTTTTCTTAAGAGAAGAAAGAAAGAAGAGAAGAAAGAAAGAAAGAGAAAAAGTGAAGAAAGTGCACTAGAAATTGGTGTATTTTAAGCACACCATTTGCACAATTGTCAAGCACAATTGCCAAGCACAATTGCCAAGCACAATTGTCAAGCACAATTGTCAAGCACAATTGTCAAGCACAATTGCCATTGCTTGAATTGCTTGAATTGCTTGAATTGCCAAGCACAATGGCAATTCAGGCAATTCAAGCAATTCAGACAATTCAAGCAATTCAGGCAATTCAAGCAATTCAGGCAATTCAAGCAATTCAGGCAATTCAAGTCCCAAATGTCACTTGTTTACAGATTCAAATTCTCAAAAATCTTCTTCCTTTTAAATCCAATGAATATAATTATCGAAAATGTAAATGTTAGCGTTTTGGAGTGAAAAAGAAAGAAGAAAGAAAGAAAGAAAGAAAAAGAAAATGAAAGAAAATGAAAAGAAAAACGAAATTGAATTTATTCAAAAAAAGACTTTTTTGGTTTCCTTCTATTTCAAATAGAATCTTTTCTTTAAATTTAAAATCTAAAAAATTACGTGATTTTCCAGGAGACAATGGTTGACGATGAGCAGACAGAAAGCAGTTCGACACATGGAAACGAGATTGCAGATGGAGAAGAGGTGAGTGATTTGGTTAGAGAGGCGCCGAATTTCAAGAAAACTATCTATAATCTAGAAAACTATCTAGAAAACTATCATCCAGTAGCCTTTATCAAATGGCACGCTGGTAGAGTTAACTCCCTCTAGGAGAGAATCCCTTAATTCCACCTTTAACCGCCATTTCAGACTTCCCAACCCAAGGTTTTCGATAAACGGATTGTTCTCCTATGTGTACTTTGTGCTTTTGTGTAAACGCACTTCTCTGGTGCACTGGATTCTTTAAAGATATCGTTTTTTTTTGACGATTTCAGTGCACCTGGAGATGCTTACAAACGAGCACAAAGAACATACCCTATCCAGCACACATTTGCTCAGTAATCTATTGGGTTGGGGAGAATGAGTCGGCGCCAAACTTTAAAGGGACTTTTTGCACACATAAAGCCTTCTTTAAACATACGTTTGGTTTCATCAAAAGGATCCACTATTTCTCTACAAAATCACTTTTGAGAGATTCCACAAAGCCTTTCTTTCGTGGAGTTTATGAACTTCGAAACGCAGCTGGTTAAAATGGCAAAGAGTCCGACTCATCATTTGAACAGTTTCTTTCACATAAACCTTCTTTGGTGTTTATATAAAAAAGATAGAGCACATTCAATTACTTAAGTTGCCAAATTTGCAGGAAGATCCCACGAATGGTTTTTTCTAGATCACAGTTTGTAGTTTTTGTGAAAAAATGGCTTTTTCTTGAGCGGAGGCGCTGTTTGAATTTTCTTTTAAATGTCATTTTGTAGAGAATTAGTTAACCATTCTACTCATATCAAACGCATATTATTTGACGAAGTCTGCCAGAAGTTTTAGACATTTTTTTGATTTTCGGCGCCGACTCATTCTCCCCAACCCAATACTTAATAAATAGCTTAATCCATTGATTTAGACTAATTTCTACATAGCTATTTAGAAAAATTCGAATTTTAGATCAATTTTAGATCAATCAGTTCTATTCTAACATTTTAGAATCAATCAATGGACTTCAGTGTGCCCGAAGCCTCAACTCCCGAATCTTTAGCAGAAGAGGTGGCTGTATTGACGAAAAAGTGCAATTTTCTCTCACATCAGGTAGCGTTTCCAAAAATTTACAGTACTACAAGAATCTAGGCATAATATAGTACATTAAATACTTTAATAGAAGTCCTATAGGAGCATTGCGTAGTCTAACAAGAGCCTGTAAGTCATCTGTATCTGGTATCATGGTGTCTCCATGCTTACTCTCAAACAAACGCTCATATCTTGACACCAGTACGTTTGTTTCTGCACGATTTGGTATCAAATTAAACTAGAGAAAATGGGTGTTTTTTTGAGATAGAAAACAAATTTTTAGCTTTAACCAGTGCTTAGAAAAAATGATTGAAAAATAATGTAAAATCGGTTTTTTTTTGCCACTTTTCAATCACTTTTTTCTAAGCGCTGGTTAAGGCTAAAAATAAGTTAAATATCTCAAAAGATGCCCCTATTTCTCTACTTTAAATTGACCCCAAATTGCAAAGAAAAAAAACGTACTGGTGTCAAGATATGAGCGTTTGTTTGCGAGTAAACTTCGACTCCGCGACGCTTCGCTTCTATTCGAGTATTTATGGTCTAAAAATTACCGTAATCGTTCCAATTTCATCTCTAGCCGGAGTTTCTTGACTTGTTAACTCTTGTTTATCTAAAGCTTGTCTAATGTTTGTCTAAAGTTTATCTAAAGTTTATCTAAAGTCAACCCTTGTTTATCAAAATCTAAACATTTTAAAGACTCTAGAATTCTTTAAATAATAAATATAAACTAAAAAAAGCATAATAACATTAAAAACTAGATAAAAATCTAGAAAAAGCATAGATTTTAAGCTTTTTGAAGACTTTGGGGTAGTGTGGGGAAAGAAAAAGAATTCAGAAGTTGGGAAATTGATCAAAATGTGCTTGTATTGGAAGGATTACGGTAATGTCTAAATCTACAGTAAACGAGAAATGTTTAGTCGATTAAAAGGACTACAGTATTCACAGCTATTTAATAGATATTCAGTTATAATTCTCTTTTTTTAGTTGAACATGATCATGAGCACGATGAAAGTACCGCCTTGTTTATGTGCTTCTTGTGAGGAACAATTCAAAGAGCAACGCGCAGAAGAGAATAAAACGATTAAGGTTTGCATAAGAAGATAAGCGAAATCAAGATTTAAGCTAGAAATTTAGATATAGAAGTTAAAAATTTGCATTTATATGACTCTGATCAACTTTTGAAAGCTCTTGGAAGCTCTTCAAAGCTCTTGAAAGCTTTTGAAAGCTCTTCAAAGCTCTTGAAAGCTTTTGAAAGCTCTTCAAAGCTCTAGACAAGCTTCAACAGCTCTCGACAAGCTTTAAAAGCTCTCAACAAGCTTCAACAGCTCTTGACAAGCTTCAAAAGCTCTCGACAAGCTTCAAAGCTCTAGACAAGCTTCAACAGCTCTCGACAAGCTTTAAAAGCTCTTGACAAGCTTCAAAAGCTCTCGACAAGCTTCAAAAGCTCTCAACAAGCTTCAACAGCTCTTGACAAGCTTCAAAAGCTCTCGACAAGCTTCAACAGCTCTTGACAAGCTTCAAAAGCTTCAAAAGCTCGAAATGCTTAAAAAGATGTCTTTAAAATTTAGCAAAAGCAAATTTAGACCTACTGAATACCCTTTTAGAGATAATTTACAGTAAATCTGACTCACGATAACTCTAGAAAATGATCTCTCAACAGCAACAACACTTCAAGGGCCCGGCCACCCCGTTGAGGACCCCATTGATGCCGTTTGGATTCCATCTGCCAACTCCTGCAGCTCCATCTCATCATCAAACACCCAGCACACCAAAAACACCAAATATTGACGATCCTACGGTAATTGGAGCTGACTTTTCTTATTTTCTTAAAAATTTCCTTTTTAGGCAACCCTCACCGAGAACGAGGCGCAATTTATTCAGCAACTGATGGCGACGGAGAATGCTCATATCGGAGGACAAGCTGGTGAGTGGAAGCTCTTTTATTTCTCGAGTTGGGAACAAGAGTTAGAACAGAGTTAAAGAGAGTTGAAAAACTTGGTTCCAGCTGGGATTTGAACCCAAGCTTTAAGCCAAAAAAGAACTTGCAACAAGAGTTACCAGTTAGGCCAGGTTGGACCAGGATTTGGGTTTGAATCTGGTTTGAATCTGGGAGCCTGGAGACTGGCAGAAGTCAAGCCAAGAGTTAACCCTGGAATTTGCGAAACGGGCTTGAAAACTGCCGTAATCCTGGCTTGAAAACTACCGTAATCCTGTCTTGAAAACTATCGTAATCCTAGCTTGAAAACTGCCGTAATTTTGGCTTGGAAACGACGATAATTTTGGCCTGAAAACTACCGTAATCTTGGCTTGAAAACTACCGTAATCTTGGCTTGCTGAACAAGGCCAGTCCATGGCCAAGTCTATGAGTGGCGCTAGCTGGCATGGACGTGGCTTTGGCTTTGGACAAGCTCGGATCTTGGACCAGACCAATGCTAGGTCAAAAGTCAGGTTCTGACCTAGCTTCTAGCCTGATTTAGCTTTATTACAAGCCCCATAAAGCTTCTAGAAGCTAGAAGCAGCTAGAAGCAAAGCAGCAGGTCTGGCCTGGCTCTGAATATGACCTGGATTCAGGCCAGAGCCAGAGCTTCAGACCAGAGCCAAGTCAGAAGTCAGATCTTTCTTGGTTCCTTTACTGTAATTTCCATTCCTAGGCACTTTCTTCATAAAATTTGTGCAAAAGAGAATTCCAGGTCGTCGCTCCAAGTACTGTAATCCCGAGGAGAAGAAAGCCGTCGCCGAGTACGCACAGGTGAGATCTTTAACAGTAATAGACGAGTAAATGAAGTAAGAATCGAGATCTAATCTTCAATCTCCAATATTCAATCATGTACATAATCCAAATCCGAATCAAAACTTGGATCTTTGCTTTTAGGTTCACGGAGCCGCCGCCGCAGCTCGCCGCTTCGGGATCCCGGCTCCAGTTGCTTCGTATTATCACAGAAAAGCCTCACAAAAAGCACATCAATGTAAGTGAAGAAAGAAATATGGAAGACAAGCTGAAAACTAGCTGAAAACAAGCTGAAAGCTCAGCTAAAACCCAGCTGAAAAGCCAGCCAAAAAAACCAGCTGAAAAACTCGCCATTTAACAATTTTCTTTAGCTCAACAACAAGTAATGTTGGCCGCGGCTGCAGCCGCCGGTGTCTCACCATCTCTTTTCTTGGGCGCAGGACCTCCAGTGCTCACCCCGTCAACACCAAACGAAGAAACAACTCCACAAAATACCCCATCGAACACACAACCCTCGACTCCGCAACCGAATCAGTGTGAAATGGTTTGTGATTTTAAAGTTACAGTAGTTACAAAACAAACCCGTAGTCTGGGTCGAATAGGAAGTGAAATAAGAGTACTATAACTATCGTAATCTTGGGTTAATCGTAAGCCTAGAATGAGTTAGAACTACCGCAGTCTAGGCTTTAAAAGTTACAGTACTTTTGGCTTGACGTAGGGCTACTATAACTACCGTAATCTTGGCTTGAGAACTACGGTAATCTTGGCTTGAAAGCTACTGTAATCTTGGCTTGAGAACTACCGTAACTTTTAGATGAATTTGGGAACTTATTAGCCCACCTTGGAGAGAAGATTCGCAGCTTTCAAATGATATAGAATAAGCATAGGCATAGCATAGCATATCCACATTTTCCTACTCTTAGAAATTCACCATAGTCTAACTTAGATATATAACTCCAATCTATTCCAGGCCTTCAAAATGAACGCCATGCCCGGCTTCCAGCAACCACCGCCCACAAGCAGTGGGATGTTCGTGCGCGGACGAGGAAGAGGACGACCAAAGTTGATCGGAGATGAGCTCGATATGCATCTTGTTGAGTATATGGTAAAGGTGAGTACAGTAAATGATTAAGAATGGAGATTTAAAGTAGCAGAGATGCTTCAATGGTACTGGGGTCAACAGTCTTAAGATCCTAGGGCCAACAGAGGTCAAAGCCAGCTCCGAACTAGGCAAGATCAGAGCCAGCTCCGGACTAGGCAAGGTCAGAGCCAGCTCCGGACTAGGCAAGGTCAGAGCCAGCTTCGGACTAGGCAAGGTCAGAGCCAGCTTCGGACTAGGCAAGGTCAGAGCCAACTTCGGACTAGGCAGGGTCAGAGCCAGCTCCGAACTAGGCAAGGTCAGAGCCGGCTCCAGACTAGGCAAGATCAGAGCCAGCTCCGGACTAGGCAAGGTCAGAGCCAGCTTCGGACTAGGCAAGGTCAGAGCCAACTTCGGACTAGGCAGGGTCAGAGCCAGCTTCGGACTAGGCAAGGTCAGAGCCAACTTCGGACTAGGCAGGGTCAGAGCCAGCTCCGAACTAGGCAAGGTCAGAGCCGGCTCCGGATTTGGCTTCTGCCAGGTTTAGGGATCGTTGGAAGCTAGCTGCAGGCTAAGTCGGGTCAGGCAGCCAGCCCAGACAGCCCAGGCAAGTCCAGAACTGAACCTGGTCTTGCCTAGCCTCGCCTTGGTTGGAGAATACTTTTAGCTTATCTACTAATAGATAGAGTAGCTTATCTACTAATGGGGAAAATGAATCTAATCAAAATTGCTTCTTTAGCTGAAAAAAACCGACCCATCTCAACATTTGACTGCTTCAAAAGCGTTAGACATTGCCAGAGATTACATTGTCGCTAAACAACCGGGATTATTGGAGGAACACGGTGGACAGGTTTGTCAAAAACGAAAAGATTTAAGAGAATCTAGTCTGAAGTAAGAATTTGTTTTCTAGGTGAAATTGAAAATCACTTGGGCCATGAAATTGGTGCAACGAGTGGCCGAAAGGGAACGCGAGATCGAGATGGGACTTCCGCCGGGCACTCTGCAAAATCTCGGTCGACTTGTTCAACAGATGCCAAATGGGGCGATCAATGTGAGTATTGGATTTGGATATTGTCTGTCTGGATATGGATCTTGACTGTCTGGATATTGTCTTTACAATTTGTCTGCAAGAACAAGGCGTCTAAAGTTCCAGCTATGAAATCCTATCTAGCTAGGAAACAAATCACAAGTCTCAGTCCCCTTTTGAGATATTTTTATGTTTAATATACCAAAAGATAGCCCTTAATGCCTTCTATCTTTTGATATATTAGACTTAAAAATATCTCTAAATGGAGCCGAGAACGAAGCGTCTGAAGTTGGTCGAGAACTCGAGGTTGAGGTCGAGGTTCAGCTCAACTTTAGACGTCTCGTTCTCAGTTCCATTTTGAGATAATTGTAAGTTTAATGTATCAAACGATAGCAGACATTAAGGACTATCTTTTCGTATATTAAACATATAAATATTTCAAAATGGAACTGAGAACGAGGCGTCTAAAATTGGTCGAGGGGGTCCTCTAATAAATGCCCCCTCGACCAACTTTAGACGTCTCGTTCTCAGCTCCAATTTGCGATATTTTTTATGTTTAATATATCAAAAGATAGCCCTTAATGCCTTCTATCTTTTGGTTTATTAAACATATAAATATCTCAAAAGGGAGCTGAGAACGAGACGTCTAAAGTTGTTCTCAACCTCGACCTCGACCTCGAGTCCTCGACCAACTTTAGACGTCTCGTTCTCAGCTCCATTTTGAGATATTTATATATTTAATAAACGAAAAGATAGCCCTTAATGCCTTCTATCTTTTGGTTTATTAAACATATAAATATCTCAAAATGGAACTGAGAACGAGACGTCGAAAGTTTGAGGAGGGGGGAGGTGTTTATTGGAGGAAACTTCTGACGGACTTGACTTAAAGAACATCAATCAATAGCCTCAGTGAAATTACTGTAATAAATTAGCTGAAATTTAGCCAATGGATTTGATGAGTGCTCAGAGCATGCTGGCCGGAGGTCTAATGGGTCAAAATGGTCAAAACGCGGTCACTCCTGCCGACTTTGAGGCTCTTTTCCAAGCGTTCGCCCAAAGCGCTCAACAACAGGCTGGAGGTGAGGACGAAATCTTTGTGAATAGTTTCAAACAATTTTAGAAGAGTCAACCTGTATGCCGGAGATCATAAAAGGGCAAGAGATCGACATTGCCGCCTTGTTGGGATTGTGCGGGGAGAAAGAAGAAAAAGATGGATCACATGAAGATGGAGATGATGACGATGATGGAGAACCAAAAGAAGAAGAGGTAAGGGACATTGGGTAAAAAGCTTTACAATTTTTCTGCAAGAACAGGGCGTCTAAAGTTCTAGCTATGAAATCTTATCTAGCTAGGAAACAAATTACAAAAGACCCAGTCCCAACTTAAGACGCTTCATTCTCAGTCCCATTTTGCGATATTTTTAAGTTTAATATATCAAAAGATAGCCCTTAATCCCTTCTATCTTTTGGTTGATTAAACATACAAATATCTCAAAATGGAGCTGAGAACGAGACGTCTAAAGTTGGTCGAGGACTCGAGGTCGAGGTCGAGGTCGAGGTTGAGGACAACTTTAGACGTCTCGTTCTCAGTCCCATTTTGAGATATTTATATGTTTAATCAACCAAAAGATAGAAGGCGTTAAGGACTATCTTTTCGTAGATTAAACATAAAAATATCGCAAAATGGGACTGAGAATGAAGCGTCGGAAGTTGGTCGAGTGGGCATTTATTAGAGGACCAACTTTAGACGCCTCGTTCTCAGCTCCATTTTGAGATATTTATATGTTTAATAAACCAAAAGATAGAAGGCGTTAAGGGCTATCTTTTGATATATTAAACTTAAAAATATCTCAAAATGGAGCTGAGAACGAGACGTCTAAAGTTGGTCGAGGGAGGCGTTTATTGAAGGAGATAAATATTTCATTATTCAATTTCCAATCTTATCTAGCTATAAAAAAATTTACAGTAGTCTGTTTTTTGTTTTCTTTTTGTCATAGTAAAGTTTAGAAGGTCATTTTCCACAATTCATATCGAGCTTTTCACATTTTCACAATTTCAGAGTGCTCCATCGATTTCCCCACAAAGTGCCGACGATCAATCGATCAATTCCACTCCGAATTCACACGCGAATTTCATCTTTGCTTCGTAAAAACTGAGATTTCTTGTTCTTTAAAGTTTCTTTAAAGTTTCTTGAAGATTTGTCTCAAATTTCTTGAAAATCTTTTCACTTTTCCCGTAATCTCGTTAAGAATTGCAATATAATTCCCCGCAAAAATCTCTCTTGAATCTTTAAATTGAGATTCGATTTCTTCAAAAAGCCTTTTTTCCTACCCTAACTTTGTCTTCTTTTTTGTGTACCCTTTTATTTAAAAATCGAAAACTTTTGCTCAATTTCAATGGAGCTAATTTATTGCTACAGTAATTCGCTTGAAACGAAGTTTTACCGTAAGAAATTCAGATAAAGAAGATCAAGAAGATAAAGAAGAAGATAAAGAAGAAGATAAAGAAGAAGATAAAGCAGTAAATCAACAAGTAATCAGCAAGTAATCAACAGAGAAATCAACGAGTAATCAATAGAGAAATCAACCAGTAATCAACCAGTAATCAGCAAGTAATCAACGAGTAATCCATAGAGTAATCAATAGAGTAATCAACAAGTAATCAAGTAAATAAACAAACTAGTAAATAAAGAATTAATAAATGAATATCGGAATTGAATTTGCTAATGCTTGAGTGCTATTATCTGAATTTCTGAAAAAAAAACCAATATATAAACCAATAAATCTAGGTTTCTAGGGAAACCTCTCAAAAAACCCTGAAATTTCTGTGCATTTTGTCATATTGCCATTTTGTTCTTTTCAATTCTTCTCCCATTCTCGAGCCAAGTGTCAATTGCCCCAAACTCGAGCTTTCTTTTTTTTGTCAGAACAAAAGATTATTCGTTTTTTGTGTTGATGAAAAGTTGGGGAGTGAAAAAAAGCTGCTAGCGGGATCGAACCTTCGAGCCTCGAGCTCCCCCGTTCGTTTTCTAGACCGAGACCCTTAACCACTCGGCCATGGAGGCAGTCGGTCTAGCCCGTTAAAGTTTCCTTTTCACCCCCCTCCCCAACTTTTCCTCTATTTATTCAAATTTTCATTTCACTAGCTTTAGTTGGCAGTATTTTTTTGAAATTATTTATGAATTTTATGCTAATTTTGATTATTTCATTATTTCCTTTGTCAGTGCTAAGAAAAAAACGAAAAATGTGCTCATACGATGAAAATTCGCTCGCTTTTTCACCCGTTTTCGGGATCAAAATTGAACTTTTCCCTTCAACATCATCAATTTTCACGAATTTTTTTTGTCATTTTTGATGTTTTTGATCAAATTTTGTGTAAGATAAAGAAATTTTGTCGAATTTTCTCAAATTTCAAATTGCCCTTTACCAAATAATCGCAGTTTAGCCGCTTGGTAAACAGAGAAATCGTGCGTAAACGCAGAGCAAAGTGCACTAGAGGTTTTTGCTAGAGTTTGGCTTGAGAGAGAGCTTTTAAATGAAAGATAATTTAATGAAAATGCTTTTTCTTAAAGCAGACATGTTCTTTATAATGTACTGCTTTGTGCTTTGTGTTTAAAACCTGTAAACACATCTTTTTGGTGCACTGAGTTCCTCATTTTCTAGTGAAAGTACAAGAAAAAAAATCCAAATTTCACGATTTTCACGATTTTCACGATTTTCACGATTTTCCTAGGGTTTCATGAGTTGTCTGTTTGTCGAATTGTAAACTGTCATCTACATCAAAAATCGTACACAAATGGATTGAACTTGATGTCGATGTGAAGCAAATGGATAGGTGAATAGTCTTCTTTGCTATTGTATTTATCTTTGCTATTGGGTTGTCCAGTTATGAATGCCCGTTTTTATTATTTTGTAAATTTCTCAAGATATCGAACAGATTTAGATGAGTGTTATACATCATTCGAAAGCTCAAGATCTTCTCTACATTTTGATATAAAACGTTTTTGAATTTGTTCGATTTTTGGGCAAATTGACTGCACAAAGGGAGAGGTCGTTTTCGAAAAAAAACCCATTCTAGCATAGCTATTCCTCAAGTTTTATGGTGTAAAATAACCGCTCAGAAAAGAAAAGAAAAGTAAAGATGCTCTGAAATTGTTATATTTAAAAACAAGTTGTATTGATATATCTATTGGTCAAACATCAAACGGTTAACTCAATTTGAGCGAAGCCAAAACTTGATCCAAAGGCACCTCGGCTGGCTCTGAGTCCCGAGAGCTGGTTTTGAGTCCTGAGAGCTGGCTCTGAGTCCCGAGAGCTGGTTCTGAGTCCTGAGAGCCAAAACTTGATCCATTTTTTGACCACCTCTTCTTCTGTGCAGTCAATTTCCCAAAAAGTTGAATCAATTCAAAAACTTTTTATTCCAAAATGTAGAGAAGATCTTCAGCTTTCGAATGATATATAACACTCATCTAAATCTGTTCGATATCTTGAGAAATTTACAAAATAGTAAAAACGCGCATTCATAACTGGACAATCCAATACAAAAGGACAGCATTTTAAGGCCAGTTTTTGATGAATGATGTATCAGAATGGCTTATCTTTCGATTTTTCAACCTTAAACCCTTAAAATCGACAAATCCAAAAAGTAGGTAAGGAATCAAAAAATGAAAAATGAAAAATGAAACATCATGAAACATGAAATCATGAAACAAAAAATTTAGAATTCTTTCAAAACTATTTTAAACGATAGCCCTTTATCCAAAGCGTACAAAAAACACGTTTAAAAGTGAAATTTCTCTTACCCGGGACTCCCTCCAAAAAAATCTCCAAAAAAAATCCATGTTGGTCCCCAGTTATCATTTTTTTTACAAAATGATTTTTCTATTTTTTCAAAAATAGCTTTTTAAACTTAATTGCCGATAGAATATTAATAGGTTTTAGGCTTAGATCTATTCATTTTAGACCTCCATTTTAGACCCTGTAGTGATTATTGTTGGTTTAGATATAATCTTTATTACAGAAATAATAGTTGGTTCAGTGGTTTGACATTGGGAGAGTAGAGGCACTCCACGGCACACACGCACCTCGGCAGCTCGTTCACATTGCTTTTATACGGAACTCGGGCGTTCGTCTCGTCTTCCACACAATGGAGTTGAACGGATAGCGACACATATTAAATCTAGCACAATAGGCGTTCGTCCCCATAGGTGTCTAGCTGGCCATTTCCATACGTGGCAATCTCGATCACGAGATCGTCACGACAGACCCCTACAAGGGAGTCTAAAGTCAGTTTATCGAGGAATTTGTTATAACTTTTTGCTATAACAAAAAAAATGTTATAACTTTTTGTAGAGTTGAGCAAATTTGATGTTTTTTGCATCAAAATGTTCGTAAGAGTCTCTAGAATAAAAGTTATCCCTTCGTTTTTGGTTCTAGACCCTCGTTGTCGAGTTACGAGCCCCAAACTGCAGGGTACCACAAAATTTCCCATACAAAATGACCAAAAAGCCGCTAAAACTAAATTGAAAAAATTTCTGTCAGAGGGATTTGAAAAATTCCTTCAGATTCGGAATCAGCACAATTTTCCGCATCTAAAAAAGGTACTCCCAGAAAAATCCGATAGAAAACGCATCTTATTTTGCGCCGATGTCCGGTGTCATTTAGAGTGTGTTCCTCGCGTTTTTTTAAAACGCACACTTAGGAAAAATTACCGTACTTTTAGCGAAAAGCGAAAAGCGAAAATTATTGCAAAAAATTGACGCAAAAATCACGAGCGCCGCCTTACATACGTCTCCTTTTAAAGATATTCAACCGTTCAACTGATTTGGTGGGAAATTCCCCATCAAATGTAAAGATATTCAATTTACTCGACGTGTAAAGAGGATTTACTCGTAGTTACTCGACAAAAACTCGGATAATCGAGTACTTTTACTCGATTAATCGAGTAAAAATGACTCATCCAATTACTTTAATAGAATGACACTAGAGCGTGTTCCTCGCGAGTAAGTAATTACTCGCGAGGAACAGATTCTAATATCATTCTATTAGAGGATGCCATTTTAATACAGCATTTAGGTTAAAGTCTTTATAAAAGATCAAAATAAGCCTAGAAATCATAAAAACGATCCGGCTGTGGTGAAAAGCCACTGAAACGTTACCTAACAACAACAACAACAACAACAACAACAACAACAACAACAACAACAACAACAACAACAACAACAACAACGCCCAGATTGAATCACCGTGGACAACAGTGAACAACGTCAATGCTGTCAAATTGGTTCATCGTTTTGTCCACACTAGCGCAAAGATGTGAAAAGTGTGGAAAGTTGCTAGGAGAAAAATGTACTGGAAAAACAAGATCGATTGTGAGAACAAAACGAGGGACTAATTTGATGCGCGTCACATCACACGTGTCACACGATCACACGATGCGCGTGCACGAATGATACACAGAATTGCTGTCGCACGATGAAGAGAAGAAAATCGACTCAAGGGTATATTCCTGGAAAAAAACAAGATGTGGAAACATGCTCGTGTCTTCTTTTTTCTATAGTCTTGTCTCCTAGTCGGGGGGTTAAGGGTTCGATCCCGGCGGCTAGAAAGATCGCTTCTTTTTCCCATTATGGGAAAAAGAAGCAATGTATGGGTTTTTTCTTAAAAACACTTGGGTAATAGGGGTAATTAGGGACAAAAATTTCCTTCGTTGTGTTGTAATTCATTATTCGTGTCGAATAAATATACTTGACCATGACTCCGGCTGGAGTCATTTGGAATCTACCTAAGTAGTGTAGATTCCAAATGTGCCGTCCTCCTTTAAACAAATGCCGTCCCCGTTTAAAAAATGATGAACTGATTGCAGTCAAAAAAAAAAAATGATGCACAACATTGTGTCAATTATTTTTGTGTGAACAGTTGGCTTTCGAAAACTGGTTTTTTTTCAATTCAAACCTTTGGATTAAAGGGTTTTAACGGGTCACCATTATTCTGAAATTTCTTTTATATTCTTTTTTTGTAAAGAAAATGTTTTCTAAAAGACATCAATTTTAGAAATCTACCGTAAACAGCCAATTTTCATTCAATCAGTCGATTTTTTTTTGATTGATTCCTCATCGAAACATACAAAAATGGGGTTTTTGAATGAAAACTGATCGCTCGATTAACGTAGTTTTTAGATTATTTTAAAGAAATGCACAATTTTTGGTTCATTTTGGTTTAAAAACTTTTTTGATTTCTATTTCAGATCGAAAAACGATTACCTTGTCGCTTTGAGGACAGTGATTTTTCTCGATAGACTTCAGTGACTCTCTTCTCTTTCTTTTTCTCACAAATAAAGTGGACTCTCGTGAAATTGCTCTCTTCTTACTCTCTTTTTACTCTCTTTTTACTCTTTTATATGCATTTTGAAAGACTTTTTGATGATTTTGATGATTTTGATTTGAAAGTACTGGAGTAAAGGAATTATTTCGAATTTTTCAAGAAAACTATCTCATACCTGATTGATTGCTTTGATCTATCGACTTTAAAAGCGAATCATCTTCATAAGCTATTTACCGCAGTACTTTGTGCTCAGCAAACGCACGCTCCCTGGCACACTGTTTCTCCAAAATGAAAAACCGAGTTGCCAGGAAGTGAGCGTTTTTTTGGAGAGCACAAAGGACGCAAAGTTATCGCGTGATTTTATTCTCAAATAGTCCGTTTTCTAAAAACTGTCCCATTTTTCTTTCGACCGTAATCTTGTCTCTAATTTTTATCTAATTTTGCTCCAATTTGCTCCAATTTGCTTCAATTTCCTCCAATTTCCTCCAATTTGCTCCGATTTGCTCCATTTTGCTCCATTTTGCTCCAATTTGCTCTAATTTCCTCCCATTTGCTTCAATTTCCTCCAATTTGCTCTAATTTCCTCCGATTTTCTCCGATTTGCTTCAATTTGCTCCAATTTACTCCAATTTGCTCTAATTTCCTCCAATTTACTCCAATTTACTCTAATTTACTCTAATTTACTCTAATTTACTCTAATTTACTCTAATTTACTCTAATTTACTCTAATTTACTCTAATTTACTCTAATTTACTCTAATTTACTCTAATTTGCTTTTCTTATTCTCTAAATGCCTTAAAACCTAAAAAAGAAAAAAGACAACCAGATACCGGACTCGAACCAGAGCCCCCGGCTTTGCATCCCAACTCACTACCACTCGGCCACCGCCGTAACCGTTGATCCCGCGAAAAACAGAGTTGTAATCACGCGCTTTGATTTTTAAAACAAAACCAGCAAAACAAAACTAATAAAACAAAATTAACAAAACAAAACAAACAAAACAAAACTAATAAAACAAAACTTACAAAACTTTAAACACGTATAACTTTTGACAGAGTGCAGTTTAGCAGAAACGGAAAGCAGATTCGGAATCAGCGTGAAATTCTGCGTCGAATGGTCGTATAGCTCTGATGTGATTGGGTTATATCCAATTGGAAAAAGAAAGAATTGTAGGCTTTTTAGTGTTTTTCTACAGAATTTAGATTAGAAAGCGATAGGTTTTTGGGCTTTTAAGTAATGAATTGCGTTCTTCTTGCATCCTCTTGCAATCCTCTTGCATCCTGCAATCCTCTTGCATCCTGCAATCCTGCGAAACGCCTGATAAACTCATAAGATTGCTTTAAGATTGCTTTAAGATAAGATTGATTGCAAGCAAAGTTTACGGTAAAAAGAGAAAGGGGAAAGCTTCAAGAAAACGCTTTATTCAAAAGCTTTTAGAAAACGCTTTTCTGAATTAAAATCTCGTTCACTATCATCAAAAAATTGTTAATTAATAGATTTTCTTAAAGGGAAAATCACTTTTCACATGTTTTTGAGAGAGAAATGTCCATTTTTTTCATTTTTCTTTAACTCTGATGACTTTTATTGATGATTGAATATCTTTTTTATGATCTTTAATAGAAATCCTTTTTTCCCACGTGACTTTTCTGCTATTTTTTAAACCGAGAGAGACTAGAAAAATGAAAAATGCCAAGAATTTTCAAAAATTATTGGTTTTGAATTTGAGCCAATAGTAGAGATACTCGAGTTCTTCAGTGTTCTTTTTGGCTACATTTTGTAAACACAACCTTTCTGGAGCACTCGATTCTTTTTTTTCTCTTGAAGTTGGAATAAATCAAAAACTTGTGCGCAAACGGGACTAGAACCAGCGACCTTTCGCTTACAAGCGTGCTAACCATTACACCACAACTAACTCGATCTCCCTTGCTCCAGAAGGAGTTAACTTCCCTCCTCTCTGGACGAGGCAATTCCACAAATATCGATTTTTCGATCTGGGATACGCTCGAAACTACCGTAAATACTGTAATTGAACCCCACCCCTCTAATAGTGCCCCACCCTCTAATAGTACCCCACCCTAGAGGGGGAGGGAAAAAATAGTACCCCATGGAGTCCAATTACAGTATTTACGGTAGGTATGAAGGCCCTAGCTAGCATTGAAGATCCCATCCTTTCCTGGTCACCAGTTGAAACTAGAGCAGATCAAAAAACTCGTGTGCTGTTGGGACTCGAACCCGCGACCTTTCGCCTACCAGACAACTGTGCTAATCATTACACCACAACGGACCTGTTCTCCTTTGCTCTAGAGGGAGTTAACAGGACTCTGAATGAAAATGTGGTCATTTAGGTCATTTAGGTTTTTTAGGTCTCTTATTAGCGTCTTAGCGGCTTCCTTGCGGGCACGATTGGGTGCAGCCGTGGCAGAGTGGTAGAGGGCTCGATTCCAGAGTGAGACCTCGCTGGTTCGATCCTCGCTTTGGGTTTTCCTTTTGCTTTTCGGTTTTTTCGTTTGATCGATCTTGGGGAACAAGGTCTCAGGGATCTCAATCAAGTCATTGCACTGCAGATCCCATCCTTTCCTGGTCACCAGTTGGAACGAGAGCAGATCAAAAACTCGCTTGTTTGGCGCTGGTTCGTGCAGGACTCGAACACGCGACCTTCCACTTATCGGCCAACTTTGCTAACCATTACACCACGACGCACTTGATTTCCCTTCCTCCAGAAGGAGTTAACTTTAGCACTAAGTTGTTGTTCGATTTTTGATATCACACCTCGGGGATATATTGCCTCTTTCCCTTCCCTTTAGGCTGAGACTGGATGGTGTAGAGGTAAGTGTGCGGGCTTTTAATCTCACTGTCGCTTGTTAGACCCTGGTTCGATTCCGGTTGTGACGAATTTATCGCTTTCTTCTGCTAAACCTTTAAAATCACTTTTTATCTATTTTAAAATGTCCAATAATAGTTTTTAAGAAGAAATGAAACTCAAAAACTCTGAAAATGAACAAAAAGACTTGTCTGAAACTGTTTTATAGCAGAAAAATGACTAGACTATCAGAAAAAATGATCAGCATCTCAGTTCTGATCTTCTTCTGGTTAGGTTTTGTTTTTTTTGTGTGTAAAGTATCCCTCCCTTTAAGCTGACCGGATGGTTTAAAGGTGGAATTAAGGAATTCTCTGCTAGAGGGAGTTAACTCTACCAGCGTGCCATTTGATAAAGACTACTGGATGTTATAGATAGTTTTCTTGAAATTACTCTCTAGGAATTGTCGCCATACTCTCTAGAAATTGTTTTATAGCAGAAAAATGACTAGACTATCAGAAAAAATGATCAGCATCTTAGTTCTGATCTTCTTCTGGTTAGGTTTTGTTTTTTTTTGTGTAAAGCATTGATTTTTCTCTCTTTGTAGTATAAATTTATACCCAAAGATCGATTTTTGATATTCATTTTATTAAATCAACTCTTAGAAATCGGGTTTAACTAGTTTCAATGAGTTATTAGCTTAGTTTGAAACGGAAATTTCAAATAAATTCAATTGTTTCAAATAAATTCGATGATTTCAAATAAAACCTTCATTTTCTTTGCAAGAAAAATGAAGAATAAAGAAAAATAAACAAGAAAAAGAAAGAAATTTCGAAATTTCAATGCAAAAGAAGGTTTGTGTTTACAAAAATGAGCACAAAGTCCATCACAAAGTCGATTACAAGATTTCTGTACTACCTGTAGTACTAGAGGTGACTGTACTACCTGTAGCTGTAGTACTAGATGTGCTTGTACTACCTGTAGTACTAGAGGTGCTTGTACTACCTGTAGTACTAGAAGTGCCTGTAGTACCTGTAGTACTAGAAGTGCCTGTACTACTTGTAGTACTAGAAGTGCCTGTACTACTTGTAGTACTAGAAGTGCCTGTACTACCTGTACTACCTGTAGTACTAGAGGTGCCTGTAGTACCTGTACTGCCTGTAGTACTAGAAGCGCCTGTACTACCTGTAGTACTACAGGCACCTCTCGTACTAACAACATTTCTTCATCCAATCATCAATTGTTATTTGATTTTTCAAGACTTTCCCCCTAAATGATCCCAAAATGAACTCGAAAAGAGCCAAATTTCCCGTTATTCTCACCCGGTTATCACCGTATATCAGTCATTTTTTTGTCGTTGACATTTCGGGGTTCAACCCTTTTCATTTCCGTTCTTTTTGATTCATTCATTCACCACAAATCCTTTTTTTGATTTAACATCAATCATTTTCATCCCCGATTTTTCTCTTTTTCTTCCCTTTTCTTCATTTTTTTTTCACATTCTCCAGTGATCATGAGCCAATTTTTGCGAATCTTCTGCTCAATTTTTGAAAATTAACTTTAAATGGATATCTAATATCTAATTCTGATTCTAATTTGATATCTAATTTTGATTTGAATTTGAAAATAAACTGGTAGCATTGAAATTATCATTTTACTGGTTTACTGGCATTTACTGGCATACTGGCAGCAACGTTTACCAATTGGCTATTGAATTGGCCACAGTTGGTCACTGTTGGCTACAGTTGGTCACAGTTGATCACAGTTGGCCACTGTTGGCTACAGTTGGTCACAGTTGGTCACTGTTGGCTACAGTTGGTCAGAGTTGGTCACAGTTGGCTACAGTTGGTCACAGTTGGCCACTGTTGGCTACAGTTGGTCACAGTTGGTCACTGTTGGCTACAGTTGGTCAGAGTTGGTCACAGTTGGCTACAGTTGGTCACAGTTGGCCACTGTTGGCTACAGTTGGTCACAGTTGGTCACTGTTGGCTACAGTTGGTCAGAGTTGGTCACAGTTGGCTACAGTTGGTCACAGTTGGCCACTGTTGGCTACAGTTGGTCACAGTTGGCCACTGTTGGCTACAGTTGGTCACAGTTGGCCACTGTTGGCTACAGTTGGTCACAGTTGGCCACTGTTGCCCACAGTTGGTCACAGTTGGCCACAGTTGGTCATTCTAGCTCAAATCTATTAAAGCACTCATTCTGGCGCACGAATTTTCTTCAGAAAGCGAAGAAAAATGAAGAATTCAATGCAATTGTGTTTACGGTTTAGCCGAAAAGACGAAAATTTCTACCAGATAGGCTTCTGTTTACAAATTTTGAGCCAAATTACATCCCATAATTTAAGCGTCGCACTTTAGAAGGCCTAGATTGGCCAAAATTGGGTCTATCGTTTAGTCTTCTTTTAATCTAAAGTCTCGAATCAAATCTTTTTAAATCAATCTTAAAACACTTTTACCAGAATTTTCTCTCTGCAGTTTGCCATTTTGATCTCTCATCTCCTCTCTCTCATAAATAACAATTATTTCCAAAGTTTCCATTTTAAAAATCTAGTAAACAACAAGAATCAAATGATTTTGAGAGAAATGGATGAAAGAGAAATGGACGCTCGATGAAAACAAGGGGATCTTTGCCGATCTTTGCCGTCTTTGCCGATCTTTGCCGTCTTTGCCGATCTTTACCGTCTTTGCCGATCTTTGCCGATCTTTGCACAGATTTCAAACCATCACTGACTCCAGAAAATGTTGTCGGACCATTAGTTTCGCGGTAAAACCTCGCTTGAGAAGTTAAGACCTCGTTAAGACCTCCTTAAGACCTCGCTTGAGAAGTTGTCGATGGTTTTGACGATGAGATGAGTTGTGGATGGGTTGGATTGAGAAAATGTTCTTGTCGTCGGTGATTGGATTGTTCGTCGGTGATTGGATTGTTCTCGTGGATGAAAAAAAACAAATTTCCCATCCTCTACGCCGTTTTAGTGCAAAAATTCTTGAGAAATTTCACCAAAATTGACTTAAAATGGCTTGTTTTCACTTGAACGACCATCACTGACATCAGAAAATGTTGGACCATTAGTGTTGGACCATCAGGACCATTAGTTACGCGGTAAAAGTGTAAAAGTGAAGCCATTAAAGAAGAAAATCTTATTTCTCAACATCAAAAATCCCATAAATCTTACTTTTTCAAGGTTTTTATAAAAGTTTAAAGTTTGAGTTCAGGAAAACAGCTGACCGGGGCTTTTCCGTGACAAGAGCCGGGTTTAGGTAGAGAGATTCCCCGTTTTTTTTGCCTCAACTTCCACGAAACTCATCCCATCCTCTCCTCTAAACACCCGAAAACCCGGAAGTCCACAAGATTGATTCAATGGACTCAATGGATCTAGTACTTTCAATGGATTCAATGGATTCAATGGATTCAGTGGATCTAGTACCCCTTTAACGATCTAGTAACTTTTCTATCTAGTAACGAGTTTAGAGTTTCTAAAATCAAATCCAGTTTTACAATTGGTTTTATGAGTTGTTCAGAAAGGCCAATTTAATTGTTTTTCCAGCTAGATATTAGGTCGATGCATAAGTCTTTTCGTTCCTTTTCGTCTGCCGTTTCAAGCCAACAAATGCACCAATTAAACTACGGTTGATTTCATTAGAAAAACCAATTATTTTTCTGCAAAATAACATTAAAACGGGTTTAAAAATATTTAATGCCTGGATTTTCTTGAGAGTATGAAGTCGGGTAGTCAAAAAGGGCTAACTAGATGATGCGGTTTAGACACCTTAGCTAAAGAAAACCTATCTTCGTGTCAATAGATAAAAGATAGAGAAAAAAAACGTTTTATATTTGGCCAAAATTTCAGAGAAATTCATTCAGCCAATTTTTCCGTAGAGTTTTTTATAGATTTTTACGAAAAAGGCGTTTTTCACTCTCGAATTTGCTTGAAAGTGAACCGAAATTCATTTAAAAAGATGCAAATTGAACAAAAAAACACTTTTTTTATAGAGCAAACTATAGATTAATTCGTGAATTTGTTACTTTTTAACAGAAGTACGAAAAAAACGAAAAGACTTATGCATCAACCTAATATTTTGGGACACCGTTTTGGAGCGCCGTTTGTTTGCCGTGATACCCCAAAAGATCTAGTCAGAAAAATCGGCCTCGTGGCGGTCGTCCCCTTGGCTCAGTCGGGAGCGTGCTTGGCTGCGGTGCAGTCTAGCGCCCATACGAGCCGGGTTCGACCCCTCGCAGCGCCAATCAATCATGGTTTTTTGACTTTTTCCTTTAAATATCATAACAAAGTACACCGAGTCACGCCACGTGGTTAAATCTTTGAACTTTCAATGAAATCATCAAACATTTATCAAAAGAAATTCTTCATTCAAGAAAGAGACCAAATCAAACAATAAATAAAAAATGTGATTCTTTTGAAAAGGATTTTATTCAAAATGTTTATCCAATCTTTTCTTTGAAAAGCATTGTGTTTTTTGGCGGTTTTTCTTTTCCCAAAACGCCCTTTGACTTTTGACAGTAAATATTTGAAGATTTTGGCTTTATTTTTGGGATTTTAGGACTTGAATAAAGGCTTATAAGGATAAGATTTTTAGTAAAAAAGACTAGAGAGACTAAGAGAGACTGGTTTATGTAAAAAAAGTGCTTTGAAGGCAAAGGCTCAACTTTGAGCCTTTTGCTGTTCTTTGAGATATACTTTGTGCTCAAATTTGAGCCTTTGCTGTTCTTTGAGATGTACTTTGTGCTTAAATTTCTCAATCCTTCTTTTCTGGTCCACTTAATTCTTTAATTTTCATTTGATTCTAAAGGTTTTCACTGTTTATTTGACTTTTAACAGATGGATCTTTTCAGCAAAAAGCTTAAAACAAGAGCTAAAACAAAAGCTAAAGCTTAAAACAAAAGCTAAAGCTTAAAGCTTAAAGATTACGATAGTTTTTCAAGGTTATACACTTTTTAAAACGCATTACTTTCTGTTGTTCTTTGAGATGGACTTTTTCGATCAAATTTGAACCTTTTGCTGTTCTTTGAGATGTACTTTATGCTTAAATTTTGGTTCTTTTATTCAGGTGATAATTATTTCTAGCCAAAACACGGGAAAATGACTAAAGGTCGGTACAAATTAGAGATTTGTGCTGGGAAATACAATAAACGAACTCCACTAATCGCTTCCCCGACCCCGAAAACCCTTGGGTATAAACTTTTGGCTTTAGCTCTCATCTGAGCAATGTTTACAGAACAAAAGAAATTCTGTAGAGAGAGGTGTTCTTTGGTCTTTGTACGGTCGCGTAATCGCTCGTCGTCTGGCGTAGGGCTTTTCCGTAAGAGGGGCTTTTTCCATTCGTCGTAATCAATCTGTCCCGTCAATCAATCAATCAATCGATCTGTTTCATCTTCAATTGAATAACTAGAATACAGGACTATGATAATATATTGTAGAAAATGGTGGAAATTCCCATTTTGGTACCGACTCGTGGTCCATTTGGCGCAAAACTTCTGTCTCTACTGTTGTGGCGTTGGCCATTTTGATCTTCCCTGTGTCGACGCTCTTTTAACGCAAAATCATTAGAACAGGATCCGTGAAATGACCAATTTCTTTTTTTTGACTGATTTCCATCGCTAAGAAATTTGAGCAATCTTCGGTTATACACTACTGGACAATAAAATATCATATTTGAAAAACGATCGTCACTTTCGCGCGTCTGTAACTCCCTTGTCTTTACCGTCTTTCTAAATATTAATATTACCATTGTGTAGCCCTTGAAAAGGGCTTTCAGAAAATGCATAACACTAATAGTTTAAAATCAAAGACAATGGAGTTACAGACGCGCGAAAGTGACGATCGTTTTTCAAATATGATATTTCATTGTCCAGTAATGTAGATACTCCCGCCATATCCTCTACAGGGTGTGGCAAAAATTCTGCCGTTTTAGAATTCTCTCTAAAAGCTTCCTGGTTAAATTTGTTTCATCAGTTTTTATAGCCAAAAGATAGCCAATCTTTTACAGAATTTAAATCTTATTACAGTTTTTTAAATAAGTGCGCCAGAAGAGTCCAATTGTTTCACTTGATACTGAAATACTTCAAAAGTCTCTTGCTCTTTCTTCCCTTTCTTCACCGAATGCGTGTTCATTTCCATTTCAATGTCTAAATTTGTTTCATAGAAATTGATTCAGCGACAAAACAATGGCCTGTGTTTTGTTCAAAAATTGAACTCTTAGACATCTAGCATTTCATCAAAGTTAACACATAGACTCAATGTTGAGTCACGACTGTTTCTCGTGGATAATTGGACCAAATGAGCTTAAATTTTTACGAGATTATGTAATTTTGGATCCTCTTTCCGAATTTGGCGTTAGTTTTATTAGGAAATTGTGTGATTTTTCGTAAAAAGCGGATTTTGTGCGTTCTTTTCGTGTTGCTCGTTGGTAAAAACGGCTTCGGCGCACTGCCACGGATATTTTGAGACTTGCGTAATTAAACTAGCTTCAAAAAAATCGCGTTTTTCTATAATAACCAATAATTTTTGAAGGCTGAAAACAATTCTAAAGAAAATTCTGACCCGAGAACATATATTAGGTTGGTGAATTGAAAACTGCGGGAATTTGAACTAAAATTTATTCAACATAAAACCTATTATTCATTCCAAAGAATTTCCATTATTATTGACGACTTCTGCCCATTTTACAGGCAATTTGCGGATTCCTTTTTGGATTTTTAGTAGGATTTTGGTTTGTGTGTGAGACAAGTGTGAGACTCAGAAATGGAGGACTGGAGACTCAAAAATGGAGGAATGTCCCAATTTGAGCACTTTCTTCAAAAGAAGTCCGATTTTGGTGTCAATAGAAAAGTTGTAGAGAATCAAAAATTAGGCTTAGAGCCAAATTTCCAAAAAGATACACTTAGTAGTTTCGCTTAAAATGCAAGTTTTGTGAAAATTCGTAAATTTGGCATTTCTTGAAAACCAAAATGGAAAATGAAATATTGGTCAAAATAGGACTGGAAAAATGCCCGTACAGTAAGGCAGACAGAAAGACAGACAGATACCGTAACCCCCACCCGCTCCCATCCCCCTCCTTTTCCGTCATTTCATTTGTGAAAATTCGTAAATTTGGCGTTTCTTGAATCGTTCTGAAAATTTGGAGATAAGCTTCATTTTTGATTCTCTACAACTTTTCCATTGACACCAAAATGGGTTTCTTTTGAAGAAAGTGCTCAAACTGTCACATATGACAATAGCCCGCAGTTTTCAATTCACCAACCCAATAAATTAAAAATAATAATTAATAATTAATAATTAAAAAAGTAATTAAACAAATTGGGTTTAATTTCATTTTACTTTAAATCAATTTAAAGGAATTCTCTCTTGAAATAATAAAATTCTGACGACAGATGCCTTTCGGACCGTCCACCGTACACTTTGCCTTTCAGACGTTTCCGCGCCAAACGTCGGAAACTACCGTAACCCGACGCAATAAAAGGACCCCGCCACAAAGAATTTTTCAGTCTTTCGTCGTGTTTTATTTTTTCAGTCTTTTTTTTTCCATTGACACCAAAATGGATTTCTTTTGAAGAAAGGCTCTTTCATTTCATTTCCTGGTATCATTCCTTATATCGTTTCCTTTTTTCAATAAACACTCCAAATTCTTGTCATCTCTAGTTTTGTCTTTTAATTTCTTTCCGGACAAAAAAAGCGTGGTAGACACGTTTTCTTTTTGAACGAATTGAGCCGGTAAGCAGTAGCAAATCTTTTCTTTTGCTTTTTAGGAAAAAGATTTTATCAGTTCACAAAACGTTTGCCTTTCTTCGATCGGAATTTTCGAAGTCTCCTTTTTTCTTTTTTTCTTTTTTCCGATTTGACCATTTTTTCGTTTCTTTTCGTTTCTTTGTCCAGATTTTGGGGATTAATTTTGCCTTGTCGAACTTTTAAGCATTGTAAAAGCTTAACTTTCTATAGAATTTCTATCAAAAATCGAGCCAAAATTAAGCTAAAAATAGGGATTTTCTCTTGGGCATAACACTTCCGTTTTTTTTCCAAACGTTTTTTAAAAATAATACCGCCAAGCAATAAAATTTCTATTTGAACTATTAAAAAGCTTGATTTTTTCTCTACAAAATGGCTTTTGAGAAATTTTTAGAAGTTGTTGTTTTTATGGGTTTTCAAAGCCGCAAAGGCGAGCACCCCAAAACTGCTCCGATGCCGAGGTCGCAATTTGGAGACTTTTGGACACTTTCTTCAATAAAAACCTATTTTTGTATAAAAGTAAAAAAGTTTGAGCTCATTTGATTGCATAAGTCTGTAAAATTTGAAAACGATCCGTTCAGCGATTTTCTTTAAAACAGCAATTGAATTTTACACGCAAAAATTGGCTTTTACTGAGTTGCGGCGAGCTTTAAGCTTTCTCTTAAAAGCCATTTTGTAGAGAAATTATAGATCTTTTCAATAGTTTAGTGTTTTTAATAATTTAATAGTTTTAACAGTTTACAAATTTGGTAAAGAATTCTGGCTCTTTTCCTGAATCGTGGTCTTTTCAAAGTTCCGTGGTCTTTTCAAAGTTTCCTGGTCTTTCCAAAGTTTCGTGGTCTTTTGAGAGTTTCCTGGTCTTTCCAAAGTTTCATCGTCTTTTGAAAGTTTCGTGGTCTTTTGCAATTTTTTGTTTTTATAACCAAAAAGACTTTTGAAATCGTTTTAACGTATTTTATTAAGTTCCACATGCACATTTAATCAGAATTTAAAGAACAATCATAAAAACAACAATTTTAGCATCCCAGCAAAATGCAAGGTTTGGCACGCCTTGCGTTTCTTTGGTAACGCAATTGTTTTTGAAGCTGGCCTTCACATACAGTCAGACAAACATCCTTGCCTTGATGATATTCTGTTGAGGCCGCGAGAAATTCTGTACGATGTCGCCCAACGTCGGTCCCCGGCACAAACGAGAGGCTTGCTCTTTTTGAGTGGATGTTTGCCGTAAGATGTTTCCAGCCATCAAGTTACAAGTCCGGCATCTTTTATTGGCATCTTGTTTGATGTTTCTTGGTGCCTCTTCAACTCGAGCCCATAGAGGTAGAACGACATCGTTATCAGACTCAGCATCCATCTCGTCACCAGTGTTTGCATCATTGCCAGTAGTTTCTTTTAGTGGTCACGGTGATTGGTGGTGGCTCGACCGCTTTCAACATTTGTTGGTTCGCATGGAGGCTCCTTCCCTAGGATTTTTCTTTAAATTCTGATCAAATAAACTGGTGCATGTGGAACTTAATAAAATACGTTAAAACAATTTCAAAAGTCTTTTTGGTTAAAGAAAACAAAAAAATGGAAAAGACCACGGAACTTTTAAAAGACCACGGAACTTTTAAAAGACCACGGAACTTTGAAAAGACCACGGAACTTTTAAAAGACCACGGAACTTTGAAAAGACCAGGAAACTTTGAAAAGACCACGGAACTTTTAAAGGACCACGGAACTTTGAAAAGACCACGGAACTTTTAAAGGACCACGGAACTTTGAAAGGACCACGAAACTTTTAAAAGACCACGGAACTTTTAAAAGACCCCGAAACTTTGAAAAGACCCCGAAACTTTCAAAAGACCACGGAACTTTTAAAAGACCACAATTCAAAGAAAGATACACGATTTTATTAGTTTAGGGTTTTTAATAGTTTAATAGCTTAATAGTTTAATAGTTTACAAATTTAGTAAAGAATTCTTTTCAATGGAAAGAAAAATTTGAAAAAAATTATTTCACTGAAAATTTGTCCGCTATTTTTATCGCCAAATTTTTCCGATAACTCATTTTTTTTCTGCCGATTCTTCTGATTCAAAATGGGCTGACACATTCCGAAATTTTTATTGCTTTGAAATTAGTTTTAAAGTTTTCTTTCAGCACCGTTCATCGAATGACAGTGAATTGGAAATCGGCGACGATTTGGAGGAATGTAGTCGCTTTTTGGTGAGAAAATTTTGAGGAAGTTTGAGGGAAGCATTGGAAATTTGGGAATTTGGGAACTTTAGGCTTTCTATAGGCGTTCTATAGAATAAAGGCTTTCTATAGAATAAAGGCTTTCTATAGAATAAAGGCTTTCTATAGAATAAAGGCTTTCTATAGGCTTTCTATAGAAAGCCTAAAGAGTACCGAAGCTATTCTAAATACCTAAAACTATCGTAAAAAGTAAGAATCTTTAATCGAAATGGTTTAGAAATGAATTTTTGTGGAAAAAAAACTCGGAAATCCCTTCTTTTCTGGGTTTTTTAAGTGAAAAATTGAGTTCTCTGGTTAACTAAATATCTGTAATCCTTTTTATTTAAGTTATAAGCTCACAAAAAATCAAATATTTACAAGTTAAACCAATTTTGGTTCAAGCTTCGATCGTTTACTTTGTTTCCAGGCCCAGATTTCGTTGTTTTTAGGAAAATCGCTAAAACTTTGCCCTATACGTTCCTAGGCATAAACGGATGTGGACTAGAATTTGGGTTAAGTTAAAGAGAGTGAATCCTTTTGATATCCCGCCATCTCTAACACCCCGACAACCCTAACTCCTCCAACTCAACTCCTCCAACGTATTAGAGGGGAGTCCCTGTGAAATGACCGACCTGTACTGCAGTTGCATAGACCCGGAAGATACATATCTTTATTTACAGTAATACAATAAGATTAATAGATTAGAAATGAGTGTAAGGGGAAGGGGGGACTCCAAATGAGAGTCTCTTGTCCCACTTGAGTCCCTTGAGTCCACTTGTCCTCCTAGGCAGTCCCAAGGACCGCCCCTTCTCGGCAATAAAAGGGATAAGCACAGGGGAGGACACATTTGCATAAGAATAGACAAATCATTCAAAAATAACAATAGTAACTAAAATATCAGTTTGGCTCGGAGCTGACAGCCCAGAAACGTCCAAACAAAAGAAAAAAGAAAAAAATTTATGAAGCTTCAAAGTTCTCTTTCGAACAAAAATTTTGTTTTTGCTCTAATTTTTTTCTTTTTATCCAATCTTTCTAATTTCAAAAATTTAACATAATTATCAATGATTCTGCGTTGAATGTTACTAAATACTTGATGGTTGGACGCTCCTAGACCCACTCATTCATAATCGGCTACGGGGGTCCCGCCGATTTTAAATGAAACGTTGTAGCGCCGGCAATTTTTAACCTAAACTCACAAATTTGATACCAATCGACGCAGAATTCAATTCGCTACAAGATGATATAATATTGTCCTCATACATGAAAGAGTTGCTCTACTAGAAAGATTTGACAAAAAATTTCATTCATAATCGGCTACGACGCATAAACTGAATCCAGTTTCTTGACAGTTTCTTGACAACAATCCTTGAAGAATTCCTTGCTCATTTCAATAATCCACCGATACTTGATAGATTGCAATTGCTAGCTTTCAGGATATTCGGTCTTTGCAACAATTATGGTTACGTGATTATGCTGAGTGCCGCTGATGATATCATTCATAAACAACAAGGAGACGAGGATTCGAAAAAGAACACAACGTGCATTGTGAGTGCAAAGTTTTAAGAAAAACTTTACTTTACCACTCCTTTATCAGCTTATCAGCCGCTCAGCTTATCAGCCGCTCAGCTTATCAGCCGCTCAGCTTATCAGCCGCTCAGCTTATCAACCGCTCAGCTTATCAGCCGCTCAGCTTATCAGCCGCTCAGCTTATCAGCCGCTCAGCTTATCAGCCGCTCAGCTTATCAGCCGCTCAGCTTATCAGCCGCTCAGCTTATCAGCCGCTCAGCTTATCAGCCGCTCAGCTTATCAGCCGCTCAGCTTATCAGCCGCTCAGCTTATCAGAGAAGCGCGCTCCCGACTGCGCCACGGCGACAAGAAAGAAGAGGGCGTTTTTTTCTGGCTAGATCTTTTGGGACGCCGTTTTGTCGCCCTGACGCCCCAAAATAGCGCCCCAAAAGATTTAGCCAGAAAAAACGCCTTCCGCGTTCTTGGCACCATGGCGCAGTCGGGAGCATGCTCGTTTATAGAGCACACGATCCGGGTTCGACCCCCGTCCCACTAAATTTTGATTTTTTGAAATTTTTTATTATAAATAGCATACTATATTAGATTCTAAAGTTTTCTAAAGAAGCTTTAGCTTTATTGGTCCAAAGCCGGCTGAGAAATACGGACAGACAATGCTATGTTACGTCCGAATCCGAACTAACCTTTTTAGGCGTCCAAATCCAAACTAATTTAATAATTTTTACTAGATTTTACTATTTCTAACTTTAATTTAAGGATCTCTAAGACTTGCTCTACAAAATGACACGAAAATCATCAAAATTGGCTCACTAGTTTTGGAGATACAGGCATGCAAAGTGCAATCAAGGGTTTAGTTCGGATTCGGACGTAAAATATGTAGTCTATAGTAGTCAACAGTAGTCTACAGTAGTCTACAATAGTCTACCTTAGTCTACAGTAGTCTACAGTAGTCTACAGTAGTCATGCAAAGTGGCGAGGTTCGGATGGACGTATTATATTGTAGAAACGATTGTTTAACATAATCCTGGATAGATTTTCAATTTACAATCAGCAATATTACAGGCAGATCTCGGTACACGAGCGTGCGATGGTCGACAATCGACTGGCGGTGTTCTCTTGGCCGATATCTTGCCATCGCTCATCGTCAAGGCGCTTGTCCCGTTCATGTTGAGTCGAATCCCATACGGGTTTGTTGATCTCAAAATAGACTCTAAAATTGTATCAATCCAAAAAAAAACACTTCTCCTTTAGTTTAAATCATTGACAAAACTAATGATAAAAGCATAGTAGAAAGATTATTTTCAGCTTCCGCCACGTACTCGTTATTGGACTCCAAACTGCCTCATATCTCGTGGTTGCTTACTCAAAATCGTACACAATTTCGTTATTGGGTGAGTCAAAGAAAAATGTTGACTTTGGCTGAAAAAATGGCTGAGCTGTCCACAAAAACAACAAAATCTCAGAATCAAAAGCGAAACACGTTTTAGAAAACGGATTAGTTGTTTAGTTTAGTTGAAAGGAACAGAAAGGCACAGTCGAATTGTACACCGAATTGTACACGAATGGTACACTATTGTACTTACAATAGCTATTTCCAGGAGTTGTGCTGGCTTCAATGGGTTCTGGAATTGGTGAGACAACATATCTCTCATTGTCTTCACATTTCCCGCGAACGATCATCTCAGCCTGGTCATCCGGCACAGGAGGAGCTGGGGTTGTTGGTGAGTTTGATGCTAAGACTACTTTAAGACTGCTAAGACTGCTAAGACTCACACAATATGGCTTACTTTTCATCAGCTATTGATCTCACTCACTGACCTACTTAAGTCGTGACAAAGCCAAGCATCACTACCATCTCTACTATGTCTACAGCTATGTTAACTGTAGAGCAAGCTGTAGACCAAGCTGTAGACAGCTATGTTAGCTGTAGACTTGAAATTAGGTAACCGGAAACATTCTGGGATGGAGAATGTGAACCAGTTCGTTTTTAAGCAACTTCAAAGCCAATACAGTTATCACAAAACTCTCTAAAAACTTGGGCAATTAAACCAAATGAAATATTCAAAAATGAAGAAGTTTTCTTTAAAATCTAATAACGGATTCGAATTCCTTGACCCCGAAAACCCTCTGGTGCAAATTTTTAGCCCAACAACATAAGGCTTAGGCCAACAACCGACGGCTTAGGCCAACAACCTACGGCTTAGCTCAACAACATACGGCTTAGGCAATAACCTACGGCTTAGGCCAACAACATACGGCTTAGCTCAACAACATACGGCTTAGGCCAACAACATACGGTTTAGCCCAACAACCCACGGCTTAGGCCAACAAGATCAAAAAATCGACATACGGCTTAGGCTTAGGGCCGTATCGCTTGCGAATTTGTTAAAAAGAAGAATAAAAGAATAGAAATGAATATTTTGCGAAGCTTAAACTCTCTTGGTACCTGAAAATATAGAATTCCAGGTTCTTTCGCCTATGCTGCCCTCACTGAGCCTCATCTCGGGAATCTCTCGCCGAAAAGTGCGCTACTAGTGATGTTGGTGGGTTATATTGATGATTAGAAGTGAATATTTGATTGATTTGATTGATTTGATAGTGAATTTGATACAAAATCTTGCACTCTTCATTTCATTTCGAAATTTTCTTTGTAGATCGAAGCAAATCGCGTAATCGAACTTTGTCATTTTTGTCATTTTTGAACATTCGGCTTCTTGCTAATGAAAAACCTTCAAAACAAAGCTTTTCAGAAACTTTTAGAAGCCATTTTCAAGAGAAATGAAAAGAGAAATTGGGTTATTTAATGAAAAAAGCTGGATTTCATTTGGTGAACTTATTCAATTAGAAAATGAATGAAAGAAATGAAATTTGGATGAATAGATGGATGAATAGATGAAAGACTTCTAATAGATGAATTTAGGTAATCCCTGTGATCTTCGCAGTCGCTTATTGGATACTTCTCGAGTTCCCGTCAACCGTTTACAGTCCCGGATATAATCCGTCAACGTGGCTGATCCCAGAGGTACCTATTAACCGAAAGTACTAGTACAGGGTGCGCCAAAAGTTCCCGTACTTGTATTTTCTGCATTTTTGGTAATTTTAGATAAAAGATACAATTTTAGAAGTAAGAAATTCGAATTCCTCGCGAAAAACTGATTTAGAAAACGTTTCTGGTTAATTTATAAGTGCAAGTGACAAGTGATTGAGAAGAGGGTCCGCCCAGGGGCGCTTTGGTCGCAGGGTCCGCCCAGGGGCGCTTTGGTCGCAGGGTCCGCCCAGGGGCGCTTTGGTCGCAGGGTCCGCCCAGGGGCGCTTTGGTCGCACAGTTACAGGGCACAGTTACAGGGCACAGTTACAGGGCACAGTTACAGGGCACAGTTACAGGGCACAGTTACAGGGCACAGTTACAGGGCACAGTTACAGGGCACAGTACAGGGCACAGTTACAGGGCACAGTTACAGGGCACAGTTACAGGGCACAGTTACAGGGCACAGTTACAGGGCACAGTTACAGGGCACAGTTACAGGGCACAGTTACAGGGCACAGTTACAGGGCACAGTTACAGCGCACAGTTACAGCGCACAGTTACAGCGCACAGTTACAGCGCACAGTTACAGCGCACAGTTACAGCGCACAGTTACAGCGCACAGTTACAGCGCACAGTTACAGCGCACAGTTACAGCGCACAGTTACAGCGCACAGTTACAGCGCACAGTTACAGCGCACAGTTACAGCGCACAGTTACAGCGCACAGTTACAGCGCACAGTTACAGCGCACAGTTACAGCGCACAGTTACAGCGCACAGTTACAGCGCACAGTTACAGCGCACAGTTACAGCGCACAGTTACAGCGCACAGTTACAGCGCACAGTTACAGCGCACAGTTACAGCGCACAGTTACAGCGCACAGTTACAGCGCACAGTTACAGCGCACAGTTACAGCGCACAGTTACAGCGCACAGTTACAGCGCACAGTTACAGCGCACAGTTACAGCGCACAGTTATCCTAAAATCATTATCCTAAAATCATTATCCTAAAAATATCATTCAAAATAATTAAGAGTTGGGATCATTTCATGGGAAAACTTTGTTTTTACAATAATTTTTCTTTTGTGAAAAAGCCACTGCCCTGTGAAAAGCCCTTTCTAAAGCATTCAATTACTGTGTACGGTAGTACTGTAGTTTCCTGTAGTACTATACTAGCCTGTTGTAGTGGAATACTGTGCTGCATACAGTAGTTTGTCTATTAGAACCTAGTAGACCAAATATTTCGAAGCATTTAGTAGACACCTCATCGATGAAAGAATGTCGATTAGAATGCGAGTTTTCTTTGCAAAACTTTGTTTTCTTTTTCTTACTATAACCTGTAAGATAAACCGTGAAGCGCAAAAGTACTGTCATGTTTGTAATATTGTAATACTGTAGTACCTATAGTAATAGTTAGCTTGTTGTAGGTAGTGCCCACAGAGTACTGTAATAGCTTGTTGCAGTGGCTTTTTTTCTCGCATCTGGTGCACTCAATTTGCTGCTTTTTAAGTGAAATGCTCAATGAATGCTGATTGCGTATCCCAGGCGGATTGTGTTTACAGATTTAAGCACAAAGTACACCATAAGAAAAATTGGTTAGTGTTCTAAATCTTAAAAGTTTACACTTTTTGAAGCACCAAAGTTTTCAGTACAATTTTTCAGGGATACGAAGGAGAAGATGACATTGAGAAAGACGGAAGTCAGGATAATCTGAAGAAGTTGGAAACGGAGACAAGAGTGCCGCAAAGAGTCACGAATTTCAAGGAGAAAATGTTCTTAATCAAGGTTTGTTTACTTGAATTGTAAAGAACTTTCAAAAATCTGGTCTTTTCCCCGTTTTCCTCACCCCTGACGACGGGTCGATGACGACGACGACGACGATTTAGACATTTTAGCTAAGGAAACCAATCTTCATGTCAATAGATAAAAGATAGAGCACACAAAGTTTGGTATATAGCCAAATTTTCAGAGAAATTCATTCTGCCAGTTTCTTTGTAGCGGTTTTTAGAGATTTTTTTTTAAGAAAAACACGTTTTGCACACGTGTACATTTCTGTAGAGATCAAGTCATCCGGTTTGAAACAGTCAATGAAGCACTCATCTCCATTTGAAGCGATTCCGATTCCACTTGTTTTGAAAGAATTTGGATGCTTTCCTTGTTGTTTGTGGAACACAAAGTTTCCACTTGTTTGGAACAAACATTTATATTCCAGCTCAAGTAGATTTCCATTGAAGAAAGCTTTGGATTCTCATCTCCCGTTTCATCTTTTTGTGATCTTGTCAGCCGATATCCTGTCAGCCGAGCCGATGTCAAAATCCAATCCACATACTGTTGTCAGATCTTTGCTTTGAACGGTAAACGGTTCAGCATGTACATTTCTGTAGAGATCGAGTCATTCGGTTTGAAGCACTCATCTCTATTTGCACAATCAAGCACTCATCTCTATTTGAAGCGATTCCGATTCCACTTGTTTTGAAAGATTTTATGATGCTTTCCTTGCTGCTTGTGTCCCAAACATTTGATTTGATTTGAGGTTAGAAAGAAGGCTTCTATTAGAAGGAGGAGGCTTCAATTAGAAGGTGGAGGCTTCAATTAGAAGGAGGAGGCTTCTATTAGAAGGAGGAGGCTTCAATTAGAAGGAGGAGGCTTCTATTAGAAGGAGGAGGCTTCAATTAGAAGGAGGAGGCTTCTATTAGAAGGAGGAGGCTTCAATTAGAAGGAGGAGGCTTCAATTAGAAGGAGGAGGCTTCAATTAGAAGGAGGAGGCTTCTATTAGAAGGAGGAGGCTTCTATTAGAAGGAGGAGGCTTCTATTAGAAGGAGGAGGCTTCCTATTAGAAGGAGGAGGCTTCAATTAGAAGGTGGAGGCTTCTATTAGAAGGAGGAGGCTTCAATTACAGTATTTACGGTAGTACTATAGACATTTCTCAAGTACTACTGTAGTCTAGAATTATGACAAATAATTTACAGCCTCTTCTCAAGTTGATGATCCCGCTCTCTGTCGTCTACTTTGCTGAGTATTTGATTAATCAAGGATTGGTAAGATTGAACTTGAACTTCTACAGAATACTGTAACTAAACCGCACAGACGCTCTTGTGCTCAACTCTTGTAAACCGATCTTTCTGGTGCACTCAATTCTTCAGATTTCTCGGGGCAATGCTTGAAAAATGAAGAATTGAGTTCAGAGGAAGGTCAGGGTTATGAATTTGAGCATTTGAGCATTTGAGCATTTGAGCATTTGAGCATTTGAGCATGAAGCATTTGAGCATTTGAGCATGGAGCATTTGAGCATTTGAGCAATTACGCTCCGATTTCAGACTCAATTGATCTACTTCAATTGCTCCGAGGGTTTCCGTCTCTCGAAAAGCAGTCAATACAGATGGTATCAGGTTGGTTTTCTTGATCTTACTGTACTAAACCTGACCTTACTGTACTAAACCTGATCTTACTGGACTAAGCCTTCAAATCCTAGTACACTTCACTTTCAGGTATTGTACCAAGTGGGTGTTTTCCTTTCTCGATCCTCGGTGAACGTGGTGGAGCTGCCGTTGCTCGTTTTGTTCTTACTACCCGTTTTGCAGGTAGAATACATTCATATTCTATATTAGAATACATCATTTTCTATAGAAATCGATATACCGAAAATACTGTAATAGTACCCCACCCCCATAATGACGGTGCGGAGCGTTGTGTAGTCTAGCTTTGAACGAGTGTTTCTCGACACTGGCTTAAGCTACAATGCTCGTTTAGGTATCAAAAAATAGCTGAAATTCAGGGCTATTTTTTGATACCTAAACGCGCATTGTAGCTTAAACCAGTGTCGAGAAACACTCGTTCAAAGCTAGACCACGCAACACTCCGCACCGTCATTATGGGGGTGGGGTACTATTACAGTATTTACGGTATCATATCGTTATCCCTACATTCTACTATCGACTTTCAGCTAGCCAACGCACTTTTCTTCTTTTTCGAGGCTCGATACGCCTTCCTACCCCATATCTCTATTGCTTTCGCTCTCATTCTAATCGAGGGTCTTTATGGAGGCGCGAGCTATGTAAACACGTTCAATTGGATTCATAAAAATGTAAGTGGATTTAAATTGGCTTTAAGAGTACACGAATTTAAATTGGCTTTATGGGTACACGAATTTAAATTGGCTTTAATGGTACACGAATCTAAATTGGCTTTAAGGGCCCAAGCCCAGGCCTTTAAGGGCCCAAGCCCAGGCCTTTAAGGACCCAAGCCCAGGCCTTTAAGGACCCAAGCCCAGGCCTTTAAGGACCCAAGCCCAGGCCTTTAAGGACCCAAGCCCAGGCCTTTAAGGACCCAAGCAGCCTTCTAGGACCCTAGAAGGCCGCTTGGGCTATTTTTCGTTTTTCTCAATAAAATCACAATGTGTCAAACTGAAACAATCGCTTTCTTGAGTGAATTCACTTCTGCAGCCGATTATTCGTGTAAATTTTGCGGTCCATTTATCCCCTAACGTTTTCTTGTGGATTCAAATCGGCGAATTAACCCGGGACACACAAATTGACTTTAATTTGCTGCAATCTGCAATTTACAATCTGCAATCTGCAATCTGCAATTTGCAATTTTCTTCCTTTGTAACCATGGTGCGTTTACTATTCACCAATCGGAGCATTATCTTGCATAAAGCCCAGATTTCGTTGCTGGTTTTTTGCGCCAAAATGAAATGATCGACGGAGCACAAATTGATACCGGATTGAATTTCTTTTCTTCGGGACGAAAACCAATTTAATCGTTTGCAGAGAAAGCCGCCCAAGAGGTACAGAAAGTCCCTTGAAAGAAAAAGGTACAGAAAATTAGCGAAATCAAAATGTCCTCATGTTTGGATTGCCAGAGCATCTGTCTCTAAAGCCGAGGATGTTGGGTTCGACCCAGTATACAATCATTTTTTTGGCGCGATCCTTACAAGAAAATGGTCAGACCTAGCGTTGGGATCTCGACCTGAAAATCAAGACAAAACACCAATCGCCACCGGTGGATCCCAGGGTGACTGCCATCTGGGACTACGAGACACACCGCTGGATCCCAGGGTGACTGACATCTGGGACGACGAGACCCACCAGTGGATCCCGGACCTCAAGTCGCGCAAACCCTCATAATTTCCACCAAAACCTCATTCTAGATGTAAAATCCGAACTTCTAATTGGATCGCGCAACTGGATTTTTTCGGCAACTCACCATAACTTTCTTCTTCTTTTCTTCCAATCTTTATGTGTCATTTTGGACAAGTAACGCAACAATCAACAATCAAAAAGGATGTAAAAAGGGGCGGGGCGTATAAAAAGCGCACCCCGCCCCTTTGCGATTGGCAATCCAACTTTGAACTCAAATTTCTTGGTGTTCGGCTGTTCAATTGAAATAGTTTTTGTACCAATCGACAGAGGAAGATTTGGCGCGTCTAATGATATCAAGGAGATTGAAATTGAACAGCCCAACACCAAGATATTTGAGCTCAAAGCTAGATTGCTAATGGCAAAAAAGGCGGGGAGCTTCTCAAATGTGCGAGAACCAAAATTATAATGCATTAGCAGAGAAAATCCTTGCCTAACTCGTGGTGGAAAAAAATGCAAACAAAATTATAAACCAATATTATTAAGTAACAATCGGCTGACATCATTTGGGCTTAAAAATAATATTAAAACATCAAGAAAACATTATTAACAGAAAAAAGATCAAAATTTAACGTATGTTTGGAAGGAGAACTATTGCTCAATCGCAAAAAGGAACTTCATCATCGTGTTCAACGTAGTTCCGCTAACGCGTTTTGTCTTGATTTTTGGGTTAAATTTCCATCGCCAGGTCAGCGCCTCAAAAAAAAATGAGTCTAATTTCGAATACTTGTAATAAAACTACGGTAATCTAGTTTTTCTATTCGTCAAACTACTTCAAAATACTTTAAACTTCTTCAAAATTCTTCAAAATTCTTCAAACTACTTCAAACTACGGTCTCTTTTCCCGAGTGATTTGATGTTCAACCATTTGACTTCTGTCTTATAACTGTTTCAAGTTAAAATCAGCAATTAAATCTGCTGTTTGATCAGAAAATTGTTAGAAAAGTGCTAGTTAGTTTCTTTGTTAGTTCTCAAATCCATAATTTTAGATCGAGCCCAATGTGAAAGAATATTCCTTATCGATCGCCTCAATGTCAGACGCTTTCGGCATCGTTTTGTCAGCTTTCACGGCAATTGGAGTAAGTTGACTTTAAGTTAACTTTAGAATAGATAAGTTGACTTTAAGTTCACTTTACAATAGGTAAGTTGACTCTAAGTTGACTTTAAGTTCACTTTAAAATAGGTAAGTTCACTTTAAGTTCACTTTAAAATAGATAAGTTGACTCTAAGTTCACTTTACAATAGGTAAGTTGACTTTAAGTTAACTTTAAGTTCACTTTAAAATAGGTAAGTTGACTCTAAGTTGACTTTAAGTTCACTTTAGAGTAGGTAAGTTGAGTTTAAGTTAACTTTAGAATAGATAAGTTGCCTTTAAATTCACTTTACAATAGGTAAGTTGACTTTAAGTTAACTTTAAAATAGGTAAGTTCACTTTAAGTTCACTTTAAAATAGATAAGTTGCCTTTAAGTTCACTTTACAATAGGTAATTTGACTCTAAGTTGCCTTTAAGTTAACTTTAAAATAGATAAGTTGACTCTAAGTTCACTTTACAATAGGTAAGTTGACTCTAAGTTGACTTTAAGTTAACTTTAAGTTAACTTTAAAATAGGTAAGTTGACTCTAAGTTGACTTTAAGTTCACTTTAGAATAGGTAAGTTGAGTTTAAGTTCACTTTAAAATGCTAGTAGATGTTGGCATTAAAATCTACTCGATTAACTCGATCTTTACATTTTATACAACACAACACAACACAAAAAGTTATTTTACAGTTTATTGAACCCCCGTTTTAGTTGCACAACTACATCTGTGATCAACTCGGTTAAATGAATGACGAAATTTTGGTAATGCTTTGTATAGAGAGTTTATGCCGATGTTTTTATTAGTCATTGATTTGGTACATTAGAAGAATTGCTTAACGATTTGTAATCTTAACTTGCTTAAATTGCTTAACTTGCTTACATTGCTTAACTTGCTTAAATTGCTTAACAAAACTTTATCACCGTTTCGATTTTATACTCAACTCTGTGTCAGTCATACCTTAAATTAACTAAACAAGTTGAACTCTTCAAAACGTTTTAGATTCTTTTTGAGAGTATTTTTGAGAGTAGGCTCTAGTGAAAAGTTGGGGAAATGCGTTTTAGATCGACTTTTAGAAGCTTGAAGTATGAAACGAGCTTTTAGCTACTTTAAGCCAATTTAAGCGGCTTTTAACGACTTTAAACGACTTTAAGCGGCTTTTAG
Source organism: Mesorhabditis belari (assembly GCA_958450365.1). Lineage (NCBI taxonomy): Eukaryota > Metazoa > Nematoda > Chromadorea > Rhabditida > Rhabditidae > Mesorhabditis > Mesorhabditis belari. The sequence goes on from CAUEEP010000939.1 coordinate 897,556, forward strand.
CGACTTTAAACGGCTTTTAGCGATTTTAAGCGACTTTAAGCGGCTTTTAACGACTTTAAACGGCTTTTAACGACTTTAAGCGCCTTTTCTATCGTCTACTTCGATGTAATGTTCCTAAGAAGGTTTAGAAGGTTCAAAAAAAGCTTAATGAGCCTTTTCCTATTCAAAAAAAGCCTTTTTCTAGAGTAATCGAGAGTTCTGCTTGTGAATCTAACAAAATTCGGCTAGAAAATGAAAATAAAAAGCAATCAAAAGGCATAAAAACATCTAAAACGCATTTCCCCGATTAGCAAAAACATTTGCTCAAATGATCTCAATGTTTTTTTTGTTTAAATTTTCGTTTTTCTGGTCAATGCTTTGAGATTTAGGTGCAATTTCTTTTAAAATAAATCTTTTTTGATTTTTTTTATCTGCAGTTTTATTATGCGAATTTCTTTTATTACAAAAAGAAAGCGTTTATTGGTTTTACTGATTATGAGAAGATGAATTGCAATCAATTTGTCCAATCTGAGCACTGCCACTCGAGTTTTCCAGAGGATCAGACCACAAAAATGATCACTCTTCCACCCATTTACACAGCTTTATCTGAAATCTTTTCCTTTTTTTGAAAAAAAGAAAGATATTCAGCTCAAAAAAGAGGAAAACAAAGCAAAAGCTGAAAAAGTTTAACGTTTAACGTTTAAAGTTTAAACTTTAAAGTTTAAAACTACTCGCTTAAAGTTTAAAAATTGAAATCAAGCTTTTGAATCTACAAATAAACGTCAAAAAGTTGTAAAACCCAAAGAAATTTGTTAAACCAAAGGAAAAAAAACATTAAATTATTTACAAAAAATGAAATATTGGTCAAAATACGGCTGGAAAAATGCCCGTACAGTAAGGCAGACAGAAAGACAGACAGAAAGACAGACAGATACCGTAACCCCCCCTCCCTCCCCCTCCTTTTTCGTCATTTCATTTGTGAAAATTCGTAAATTTCGCATTTCTTGAAAACCAGTTTTTTAATCGTTCTGAAAATTTGGATATAAGCTTCATTTTTGATTCTCTACAACTTTTCCATTGACACCAAAATGGGTTTCTTTTGAAGAAAGTGCTCAAACTGGGACATATGACAATAGCCGGCAGTTTTCAATTCACCAACCCAATAAATCCCTAAGCGACAACATTGAAAAGGTTCAGAAAAACTTTACTCGAATAGCACTATTCAAAATTGATTTTGCTAACTACTCATCCGTCAGGCATAAAAATAAATTGAAACTTTTCTCACTTGAAACCTTAGAACAGCGCCGTCTTATCATAGATTTGGTTGAGTGTTTTAAAATTGTAAAAGGAAAACATCAAAAGCCTCTTTTTAAAAAAAATTTTCGGCTAAACTCGAGGCTTTTGGCGACTAGGCGTGGCTCTTTTATCTTGCATCCCGAATCTGCTTTCTCTAAATCCTCTAGAGCTTTTTTTGTAAATCGTGTGATTAAAGTTTGGAATGCCCTTCCCGACAAGTTGCGTTTGATCTCCACCGTGTCTGATTTTAAAAGGGCTATTTCGTTGCATTTTAAGTGACTTTGTGATCTTTTATCTGCTACATTTTTCGTCGTTTTCGTCGTTTATTTCGTTGTCGTTTGCGCACTTTATTTCTTTCTAAATAAAGTATTTACAGGGTGCGTCATAATTATTGCAACAAGAGTTCAAAGACCGTTTTAAAGAAGAATGTGATGTCATGGGCGTGTAAGGCCAATAACAATCAAAATTGGACCTTCATGCAAGATGGAGCTCCCGCTCACACGAAGAAGACGGTTCAGGACTGGTGTGTGGCCAACTTTCCCTCAGTGATCACCAAGGATGAATGGCCTCCAAACTCACCGGATCTCAATGTGATGGACTTTTCCATTTGGGCAATCTTAGAGGCTAATGTCTGCTCTCGAAAACACACGAGTTTGGATTCTTTGAAGAAGTCTTTGACCAAAGGATGGAAAGCCAAAGGATGAGGAGTCCTCAAGGTGACATTCGGGCCGCAGTGGAGGCATATCCGAACCGATTAAGGGCTGTTATCAAGGCAAAAGGCGGTCATATCGAATGATCTCTTGTTTCCTTATTTGTTACTGTTAAATAAAGCTATTTCTGTTTAAAAATCTTCTTCCAGTGAAACTTCTTGGTGTGCAATGCCTTGAGTGCAATGCCTTGAGTATCTTGTTGCAATAATTATGACGCACCCTGTATATTCCTTTTTCTGGTCAATGCTTTGAGTTTTAGGTGCAATTTCTTTTAAAATAAATCTTTTTTTATGCAGTTTAAATGCAGTTTTATTATGCGAATTGTTTTATTACAAAAAGAAAACGTTTATTGGGTTACTGATTATGAGAAGATGAATTGTAATCAATTTGTCCAATCTGAGCACTGCCACTCCAGTTTTCCAGAGGGTCAGACCACAAAAATGATCACTCTTCCACCCATTTACACAGCTTTATTTGAAATCTTTTCCTTTTTTTTGAAAAAAAGAAAGATATTCAGCTCAAAAAGGGGGAAAACAAACCAAAAGCTAAAAAAGTTTAAAGTTTAACGTTTAAAGTTTAAAGTTTAAAGTTTAAAACTACTCGTTTAAAGTTTAAAAATTGAAATCAAGCTTGTGAATCTACAAATAAACATCAAAATGTTGTAAAACCCAAAGAAATTTGTTAAACCAAAAGAAAAAAACATTAAATTATTTACATATATACAGATAAAAACAAAACCGGTACGCTAACTAACAAAAAGAAATCAAAAAGAAATCAAAAAGAAAAACGAAAAATTCAAAAACACCGGGCAATTCTCGATCGAAATTTGAGGAAATTAGACCTGAGCTCGAGAAAAATTCGAAATTGACAATGACAATGAAATTGAGAATTTTTAAAGAAATTCGAAAGCTTTTCAATTTAATCTTTTAATTTAATCTTTTAATCTAATCTTTTAATTTAATCTTTCAATTTAATCTTTTGTCAGCTCCGAGCCAAACTGATATTTTAGTTACTATTGTTATTATTGAATGATTTGTCTATGTCTATGCAAATGTGTTCTCCCCTGTGCTTATCCCTTTTATTGTCGAGAAGGGGCCGTCCTTAGGATTGCCTAGGAGGACAAGTGGACTCAAGGGACTCAAGTGGGACAAGAGACTCTCATTTGGAGTCCCCCCTTCCCCTTACACTCATTTCTAATCTATTCATCTTATTGTATTACTGCAAATAAAGATACGTATCTTCCGGGTCTATGCAACTGCAGTACAGGTCGGTCATTTCACAGGGACTCCCCTCTAATACGTTGGAGGAGTTGAGTTGGAGGAGTTAGGGTTGTCGGGGTGTTAGAGATGGCGGGATATCAAAAGGATTCACTCTCTTTAACTTAACCCAAATTCTAGTTCACATCCGTTTATGCCTAGGAACGTATACTTTCAATTTTTTAACTTTTCAACGGTAATCGCTCAGAAATTGAAGGCAAAAGACGCAGAAATTGCGAAAAAAATTGCACCAATCAGTGAAAATCAAACACACAAACACAATCACACAAAAATGTAACAATGAAACATGAAAGATTCTTTTATACTGTGCTCTAAACGCACAATATCTGATACAATCTTCAAGTAGTACAATACAAGTACAATAGAGGTGACTTCTTGTAAAAAAGGGCTTCTTTTTTTGTAACGAAAAAGCTGGGTACCGGTAAGCAAAGAGTTTGAATTATTACGTGAAAAAGGACCTGATTTCTCTTGAAAAATAACGAATCATCGGGATTTTCTTTCAAAAATTAATCACAAAACTCTCCAGGTTAAGCATAGGGAAAAATAGAGTAAACTAGAAGATTTTGGGACATTTTATAACGCTCTTGCCATTAGCAATCATTTACCATTGGCAATCTAACTTTGAACTCAAATTTCTTGATGCTCGGCTGTTCTATTGAAATAGTTTTTAAACCAATCGACAGAGGAAGATTTGGCGCGTCTAAGGATATCAAGAAGATTTAAATTGAACAGCTCAGCACCAAGATATTTGAGCTCAAAGTTAGATTACCAATGACAACAGGGAGAGGGCGTAAAAAGGGGCGGAGCGTATAAAAAGGGGTGTAAAAAGGGGTGGGGCGTATAAAAAAGGGTGTAAAAAGGAGCGGAGCGTATAAAAATGGCGTAAAAAGGATGTAAAAAGGGGCGGGGCGTATAAAAAGCGCACCCCGCCCCTTTGCGATTGGCAATCCAACTTTGAACTCAAATTTCTTGGCGTTCGGCTGTTCAATTGAAATAGTTTTTGTACCAATCGACAGAGGAAGATTTGGCGCGTCTAATGATATCAAGGAGATTGAAATTGAACAGCCCAACACCAAGATATTTGAGCTCAAAGCTAGATTGCTAATGGCAAAAAAGGCGGGGAGCTTCTCAAATGTGCGAAAACCAAAATTATAATGCATTAGCAGAGAAAATCCTTGCCTAACTCGTGGTGGAAAAAAAATGCAAACAAAATTATAAACCAATATTATTAAGTAATCCAGAGGGATTATTGTGATTGGGTGGTCAAATTGTAAGCAAAGTTGTCAACGGGGCGAGAGATAAATGGGAAATTTGAGTACTGGGTTGAGTACTAGGTCGAGGACTAGGTAGAGGAGGCAAAACCAGGGTCAGGTTAGGATTTATGCGAAACCCAGGATCGGTTAGAATTGTTTAAGATCAGTGAATGTTACGGTAAGACTTGGCTAGCTCAAGACTTGGCTAGCTCAAGACTTGGCTAGCTCAAGACTTGGCTAGCTCAAGACTTGGCTAGCTCAAGACTTGGCTAGCTCAAGACTTGGCTAGCTCAAGACTTGGCTAGCTCAAGACTTGGCTAGCTCAAGACTTGGCTAGCTCAAGACTTGGCTAGCTCAAGACTTGGCTAGCTCAAGACTTGGCTAGCTCAAGACTTGGCTAGCTCAAGACTTGGCTAGCTCAAGACTTGGCTAGCTCAAGACTTGGCTAGCTCAAGACTTGGCTAGCTCAAGACTTGGCTAGCTCAAGACTTGGCTAGCTCAAGACTTGGCTAGCTCAAGACTTGGCTAGCTCAAGACTTGGCTAGCTCAAGACTTGGCTAGCTCAAGACCAGGCAAAACCATTTATTAGAGACTTTAGTTAAAGCTTTTTCTTTATGTTGATCTGGATTTTTATTGTCAAATTTGACGAACAATTGTTCTGGATTGATCACAGCTAAATGTTAAGCATTAATCTCATTTGACTGACGCCTGTTTGTCAACAAAAATCCTGATTCAAACATTATTCAAACATCATTCAAACATTATTCAATCCTTATTCATTATCCAACATCTAATTCGACTCTCTTAAAGCGTCCAGTCGATGGAGAATCGAATGGACGTTGCTCGGCGACTCCAGGAGACAATGAAGGAACTCCTGAAAGGATTTGAGTTTTAAAATAGATATAAATCATATTTTTAGATATAAATCATTCTTAGTATGATAAAGTAAGCACTTTCTTTAATTTAGAACTAAAATTTTCGATTAATCTCGTGGCTAGTTTGTTGGAGTTGGAGAGCAAGTACAAAATAAGGCAAAGAACTTCCTATAGGCTTCAGGCTGTACCCCTACAGACTGTACCCCTACAGGCTGTACCCTAGGCTGTACCCTAGGCTGTACCCTAGGCTGTACCCCTAAAGGCTGTACCCCTACAGGCTGTACCCCTACAAGCTCTATCCCTAAAGGCTGTACCCCTACAGGCTGAACCCCTACAAGCTCTATCCCTATAGGCTGTACCCCTACAGGCTTCAGCCTGTATCCCTATATCCCTCGGAACTTCTATAGTACCTACCGTAAATACTGTAATAGTACCGCACCCCCATAATGACGGTGCGGAGTGTTGCGTGGTCTAGCTTTGAACGAGTGTTTCTCGACACTGGTTTATGCTACAATGTGCGCTTGGGTATCAAAAAATAGCTGAAATTCAGGGCTATTTTTTGATACCAAACACGCCTTTTTTTGAAAGTACGGGCGCTTTGAAAAAAATGAAATACTAAAAAACAAAAAAAAACTTTTGCGACTACGCGACTGTACGACCCCTCGTACAGTCGCGTAGTCGCAAAAGTTTTTTTTGTGGGGTACTATTACAGTATTTACGGTATGCCTAGCAGCACTGACAACTAGCCTAAGCCTGGCAGCACTAACGACTAGCCTAAGCCTGGCAGCACTGATGATTAGCCTTTATAATCTATCTATCTATTTATTTAAGAATTTAAAATGAGAAACAATAAGATAAAGCAAGATTTGTGTTATTTTCTGGAACAAACCGAACAAACCAGTTGGTGTTGCGGTGGCGCTTGAGGCTGAGCTAGCGCTACTTTGCGATGGGCTGTGTGATAGAGAAACTCGTCGAATTCTGAAAATAATTTGATTAGAGAGATTTCAAAATAATATTCAAATAGATGAAATATGAAAAGAAATAGAAATTTGTTGAAAATGAGTGGTTTTTGACAGTTTGAGACTTGAAATTTGAAGATAGTGTTAAGGAAATTCGATAAGATTAGTTAAATTTAGAAATTCCTAGATCTCTATTCTAATTTCAAATACAAAACCTTCTGGTCAAGCTTTGCAAATCCTCGACAACTGAGCCGACAAGCAACTCGTCCACATCCTCATCATCGTCCACCGAACTGCAACTAAACCATTGAAAAGTTAGGATCAAAAACGAAAGCTATCTCTTTCTAGAACTCACTGGCTAATCTCGGAGGCCAACGATTTGAGCTCGTGCTTGATTTGGATGAATTCCTGGGGTGGATCTTGATGGGCGATGATTTGATCGGCGACTACTCCGGTGGCCACCATCTGAATGGTAATAGGCTTTTGTTTTACACTTTTTAGCCTTAATTCAGAGTCAAGCCAAGCTCTGAATTTGTTAGATTTACTAGAATTCACTAGAATTACACTAGATCACTAGAATTACACCAAGGTTTGACCTGGCTAGCCCAAGGCTTCTTGGCTTGACCAACCCAAGGTTTGGCTTGACTAGCCCCAAGGCTTCTTGGTCTGACTAGACCAAGACTTGACCTGGTTAGCCAGCTCAAGTTGACCTAGTTAGCCAGCTCAAGTTGACCTGGTTAGCCAGCTCAAGTTGACCTAGTTAGCCAGCTCAAGTTGACCTGGTTAGCCAGCTCAAGTTGACCTAGTTAGCCAGCTCAAGTTGACCTGGTTAGCCAGCTCAAGTTGGCTGGCTTGAGCCGGCTAACTAGGTCTGGCAACTTGAGCTGGCTGGCTTGAGCCTAAGCCCAAGCCTAAGCTCAAGTTGACCTGGTTAGCCCAAGGCTTGACCTGGTTAGCTCAGGCTCAGGCTCAGGCTCAGCTCAGCTCAGGCTCACGTTCAGGCTCTGGCTCAGGCTAAGGCTTAGGCTCTTGGGCTGGCCGCTATCTAGGATGTTAGAATTTATGATCAAACTGGCTCAGGACCAAGCCAATACTGGATCAGGCCCTGGCCTGGCCTAATAGCAAAGTCAGTTAAAACCCTGAATTTGTTATCGTTTCTAAGATCAAACTGAATCAAGTAGAGGATAAGCTGACTAGGCACAGACAGCTGACTTCTTTTAGGCAAAAGATAACTATATTTGATTCGGTAATGTTTTTACCTTCAACACATCAAGTCGATATCTTTCAGACAACAAAAGCATTCTCTTGATAAACATCGAATCGGCGTTTTCCTGGAAAGCATTTCTTGTCAAGAATATTGGGCTGTTTAGAAAAAGGAGGAAAAGGAGGAAAGGAGGAAAGGAGGAAAGGAGGAAGGAGGAAAAGGAGGAAAAGGAACTAAAAGACTTTCTGGACAGTCCTGGACTATAGATGTGACGCATATTATGTAAATTGGTGAATTTCTATCACTTACAGTCATCACTTCACGACACATAAATTTTTCAGCTTCTCTCTTCAATGCGGGCAAGTGAGCGGCGATAACTCCTTCCAAAAGAGCAACAAAATCCTCATAAAAATTCACTTCTTTCATTAGAACATCTTTGAAGTAAACGTGAGCGAATTGCTGGAAATAACTTTTTAAAAGTTGTATGTGAAAGTTTTGTTAGACTTAACCCAGGATCATGAGCTGAGCCTAATCCAATGAGCTCTTGTTCCAGGTCAGGTCAGGTCAGGTCATAACTAGCTCAGGACCAAGCGGGGACAAGTCTAAGACTAACTATAAGATCCAGTTCAATCAGGTAATTAGGGCCAAGTCTAGCAAAGCTTAGGATTAGTCTAGAATCAGGTTAGCCGGGCTGGACCAATGACTGTTTCAAGAAGTAGTTCAAGATCGGGCTAGGATTAGTTTACATCCAGGCAAGAACCAGTATTGACAGGATTGACTCAGGCTCAGGATTGACAAGAGCAAAACCAAGACTGCATAGAACCAAGACCAAGACTGGCTCTAAAGTGTCTAGCATAGCTTCAACCTGGACAGTTCAACCCTGACTTTAGCCCGACCCTAGCCTAGCTTGATCATAGCCTGATTCTAGCTTGATCATAGCTTGACTCTAGCTTGATCATAGCCTGACTCTAGCTTGATCACAACCTGACTCTAGCTTGATCATAGCTTGACTTTAGCTTGATCACAGCCTGACTCTAGCTTGATCATAGCCTGACCTATAGTACCCATTTCTAATAACAAAGATAAAACCTACACTCCTGATATGCCTCAACATTTCAGCGCTATCATTGTCTCCAGCGCACTGCTCCTCAACGATTCCACATCCATGCACGAAAACCAAGCGATGCATCGCGAATTTGTCTTCCTGAAATTGAAATCATAAGAAAACAATAAGTTTACGGCTAAAAGGGTACTGTAAAGACTTGAAGGGGAATTTGAATGCAAACTTTTCCCACTTTCGACTCCGGATTGAGAAGATCCATGTTCGGGACGAAGACGACGCCTTTTTTAAAGTCCTGAACGTACTTCTGACAGCACTGAAATGGAGAACTGTAGGAGACTGTATTTCATACTGTAATTCTGATAATGTATTTAAATAAGTATTCAGTTAATGGCTCAATAATTGCTACGCAAATTACCTCTTCAATTCGCTGACTCCGACAAGCTTTGTCGACTGATGGAAGATAGTTCATTGGGTTGAAGATTGAGGTTTTCATTCTGAAAATCAGTGCAAGACTTCAGTTTTTGATTTTTTGATAGCTACAGTAGCTTTATAGCTTTACTTATAGGTTAATAATATCTAATCTTAGGCCTAAGCCAACCCCAGTCTGCCTTGAGTCTATGTACAGCAGCAGCATTACTATGTACAGAAGTCTTTCTGCCAGAGTTCCTGGAACAGACAGTGAGCTTTACTGAGACTTAGAACTTAGTTACTAGTTAGAAATAGCCTTGTATTACTAGCTAGTTATTAGTTAGTATTAGTTAGAAGTAGTTCTGTGCATAGTAAGGCTGCTGTTGTACATAGTAACTTGTACATGTACAGTAGTACTTGTACAGTACAGCAGTACTTGTACAGTGCAGCAGTACTTGTACAGTACAGCAATACTTGTACAGTACCGCAGTACTTGTACAGTACAGCAGTACTTGTACAGTACAGTAGTACATAGTACATGTAGACTAGTACCATAGCTTGCAGTACTTGTCCGACTTTTGCAACAAGTAAACCAGATCTTTTCATTATGAAAAGCTATCATATGAAAAGCCCTACCGTAAAACCCTACCGTAAATACTGTAATAGTACCGTACGCTCGTACAGTCACGTAGTCGCAAAAGTTTTTTAGTATTTCTCTTTTTAGTATTTTTTCAAAGCGCCCATACTTTCAAAAAATGCATGTTTGGTATCAAAAAATAACCCTGAATTTCAGCTATTTTTTGATACCTAAGCGCGCATTGTAGCATAAACCAGTGTCGAGAAAAACTCGCTCAAAGCTAGACTACGCAACACTCCGCATCGTCATTATCGGGGTGGGATACTATAACAGTATTTACGGTAATTTAACCCGATTCTTGGGACTTTTCTTGAGACAAATGATTAAAATAAACTCTGCCAATAGATTCTACGACCTTGAAAACCCCAGGGCACAAATTTTAAACCGTAAATTTCATTTGGGAATGATTTACAGAGAAAAGAGAAATGATTAATGGGTGTTCTTTTTGCAGCCGCGTAATCGTACTCCATCTGGCACAGGTCCGCAATAGATAGATGCTTTCTTTTGGGATGAATTAATAAGAAGGAGAGGTCAGCGATTGAGCTGGTTTGTCGTTTTTGAACGTCACTATGCCCAGTTATGCCTCAATATGCCCAGCTATGCCTCAATATGCCCAGCTATGCCTCAATATGGCCAGCTATGCCTCAATATGCCCAGCTATGCCTCAATATGCCCAGCCATGCCTCAATATGGCCAGCTATGCCTCAATATGCCCAGCTATGCCTCAATATGGCCAGCTATGCCTCAATATGCCCAGCTATGCCTCAATATGACCAGCTATGCCGTCACTATGTCGTTGTAGAATCAATCAAGAATCAATCATCTCCGATCAGCTCTCTTCGCAGAAAAGAAGTTAGTTACTCTTACAGTCTGTGCTTTAGATAAAGTTTTGTTACCTACCTGATTTCCACTTGAATCCAAATTTGCTCGTCGACGCGACTGTGCACAAAATCGGTGAATTGCGCCTGTCGGCCGCGCTCGAGTTGCACCGGCCAGCCACTGCCTAGAAAACATCTTTACGCTATCGCTATCGCTATCCGATTATCAAGAATCTAGTCTAAGATAAAACGTAAAACATCTGCTGTAATCAACACTAACTTTTCAACACTAACTTTCTCAATAAACAATTCTTCAGCTTTACCTTTCGTCCACTCAGCCTCAGGAATCTTCAGATCGCTGAACAGCACTTGTCCGTTCGTGTCACAGATGGCCATTCTGGAATAAATGTGAATAGCTGGGGGTTTTAGATTTAAGATTTACTTCACTTCATCCACCCAAACATCCTGTGCAATGCCATCTTTATAGTAGAGTGAGGCGAAGACGTGCTCCTTCGACGGTCCGATCTCACCGCCACCCCAAACCACACACTCGTCCGATAATCTGAAGATAGAGAATTGTAATTAGATATATTTACAAGGGCCAAGCTCGGTCAGCAACGAGGCAAGCTCGGCCAGCAATGAGTCAAGCTCGGCCAGCAATGAGTCAAGCTCGGCCAGCGAGTCAAGCTCGGCCAGCAATGAGTCAACCTCGGCCAGCAATGAGTCAAGCTCGGCAAAGAGTCGGCTATGGGATCTTGAATCCATTTTTTCGATTTAGAACAATCCCTGGCTATAGCTAAGTATTCGAATAGTGCTATTGGGTTGCTGGGTATGCCCAAACCCGACGTCAAGCCAAATGTACATGGGAAGAAGTTTAGGCTCTCGGTGTTCTGGGGTTTGATCTGATCTGGGTTTTGGAAGAGCTTATCTACTAGGAACTTTTCGATAGCAATAACTCAACTTAATCAAGCTTAAAGCGACTTGTCAAATGATCAAATCTTGGCTAGAGAAAAGACCTAGAGAAAAATCATTCTTCAACATGAAAATTCTAATGTTTCGAAGGTGCCTCGTTCTATACTAAATTCACTTGGATGGGTGGTGACGAGCCATCCGGGCCCATCAGCCATCTTTGTTAGGCAAGACATACCCATCAATTCAATATATAATCTTCACCTGGCAGTCCACGTGAAAGCCACTCCATTGTAGGAGGTGGTGAATGGAGGAGAAACGTTCAAGATCAAAGCCTCCTCGTTTTCGACTAATCTAAAATTTTTGAATAATAAAATTTGTTAATTATCGAATAGATAACACTTTTTGATCACTAATTCATTTGTTTTAAGAAAAGAAAGAAGAAGGAAAGAAGAACGAAAGAAGAACGAAAGAAGAACGAAAGAAGAACCAAGGAAGAACCAAAGAAGAAGGAAGAACGAAAGAAAAAAGAAGAAGGAAGAACGGAAGAAGAAGGAAGAACGGAAGAAGAAGGAAGAACCAAAGAAGAAGGAAGAACGAAAGAAGAAAGAAGAACGTAAGAAGAACGAAACCGTTGGGAAAAGTTGTGCTAATTTTAAGTGAAGTTTTAAGTGAAGGGAAGTTTCTTTTGCCATCTAGTGCTTTTGCCATTTAAATTTCTGTTAAAGAGGTTAATTTTAATGTACCAAATAGTGTTTATTGCTTTTTTTCGTTCCCCCATGTGTGGCCACTGGATTTTTGATTCGATATTTGTAATCGAGTGGAGAAAAACAAGACAACTGTTCTCATTTATCTTTTTTCTCATTTGTGACATTGCTTTTTCTTTTCTTTCTTTCTTTCTTTCTTTCCTTCTTCTTTCCTTCTTCTTTCCTTCTTCTTTCTTTCTTTCTTTCGATCTTCTTTCAATCTTCTTTCCTTCTTTCTTTCAATCTTCTTTTGATCTTCTTTCTTTCTTTCAATCTTCTTTCCTTCTTCTTTCCTTCTTCTTTCCTTCTTTCCTTCTTCTTTCCTTTTTCCATTTCTCTCAAACCCAAATCTTTTGATTCTTGTTGTTTACTAGATTTTTAAAATGGAAACTTTGAAAATAATTGTTATTGATGAGAGAGAGGAGATGAGAGATCAAAATGGCAAACTGCAGAGAGAAAATTCTCGTAAAAGTGTTTTAAGATTAAATTGATTGATTGATTGACTGATAAGATTGATTAAAAAAGATTAGATTCGAGATTTTAGATTAAAAAAAAGACTAAACCAGACTAAACTAATAAAGGTTTTAAAAATAATACAATTTGTTTGAATAAAATACATTCATTCAAACAAATAATCTGTTACAAACAATACACAAGCAAAAGCTGCGTCATTTTATTTCCTCATTTCTGAGTTTTTCTCAGTGATGAGTGGAATTGTATTCGGCTTATTTCTATAGATTTATCTATAGAATCGTAATCTCTAAGCTAAGCACCGTAAGCATTGCCTAAATTCCTCGAAATCTCGAGAACCGCTTATCAGAACCTATCGATGTGGGGTCGGAAAATGTAGCTGACGATGAGATCTAGTGGGGGATTAGGGTGTTGAGCTTCTGCAAAAGCTTGGAAGCCGTAAAATAGTCGCCAACTCGGCTCGCCGGGGTGCACTACTATTAGAGAGAATACGGTAATTATCCAAGTTTTTAGAGAGTTTTGTGATGAGTTTATTGGCTTGGAAACACTTCATTTTGTAGCTCTTTCAGCTTTCAGCATAACTCTTTCAATTCCATTTCCCCAAATAACAAGGAACTCATCATTTTGGATCATTTTGGATCTTTTTGGATCTTTTTGGATCATTTTGGATCATTTTGGATAGTTTTGAATCATTTTGGATCATTTTGGATCATTTTGGATCATTTTGGATCATTTTGGATCATGTTGGATCGTTTTGGATCATTTTGGATCATTTTGGATCGTTTTGGATCGTTTTAAATCATTTTGGATCATTTTGGATCGTTTTGGATCATTTTGGATCATTTTGAATCATTTTGATCAACTCGTTTTGCGAGGTTTGCAATGAATGACCTTGATTGTGATCACGTGCTCTAAGAAAAGTCTCAAATGTACTCAAGCCTGTGTTCCTTTGTTCATCCCCCGAAAATCTCTTGAATCTTTTGATCAAAAACTTTTTGGAAATCGAGAACAAAAATAGAATATCAATTTGGGGTTTTTAAGCAATTAATAATTGAAGAGAAGAAATAAATCCCTCATTTTGACCTTTCCAACCTAATCACTTTAGGTTATTACACGTTTATTTAGACTTTAAGGCGTTTCTATCTACCAAGGTTTAAGTTTTCATTTCTATTTCATTACTAGCCTTGTTCTAGTGCTTTCAATTGTTTCCAATTTCAATTTTTAACCTATTTTAGCCTATTTTAGCCTATTTTAGCTAATTTTAGCCATTTTGTAACCAATTTTAACCAATTTTAACCAATTTTAATTAATTTTAGCCAATTTTAACCAATTTTAACCTATTTTAACCAATTTTAACCTATTTTAACCTATTTTAGCCTATTTTAACCTATTTTAGCCTATTTTAGCCTATTTTAGCCTATTTTAACCTATTTTAGCCTATTTTAGACTATTTTAGACTATTTTAGCCTATTTTAGCCTATTTTAGCCTATTTTAGACTATTTTAGCCTATTTTAGACTATTTTAGCCTATTTTAGACTATTTTAGCCTATTTTAACAAATTCTAGCCAATTTTAGACAATTTTTAGCCAATTTTTAACCAATTTTTAACCAATTTTCCCCATATGCATTGACCAGCACTCTATGAATGACGCGAGTAACCCGATCACCGGCTCACCCTCATTCTCTGAGCAAATAACGGTGAGAAAGTTTTCTTTTTTCTCTTTTTTGCAGAAGATTAGTCTTGTTTTATGTTCGATGAAATGAATGAAAGTAACTAAAAATATCTGCATAAGAATTTGCAAAAATGTAGCGTCAAAAATGCGAATTCTATACATGCTTTACTAGCCGAGAAACCAGAAATCAGCGAGGTTTTCGAGCTTTATTCTGCCCATCGATCTTTGTCATCGTGGTGCAGTCGGGAGCGCGCTTGTCTACGGCGCACATGAACCGGGTTCGGACCCCCTAGCGCCACTGAATTCTAACTTTTTCAATCTTTGATTTAAAATAGCATGACTATATTATATTTTAAGACTTTTTACATAATTTCAGCTTGTTTTGGTCTAAACGAGGCTAAGAAAAAGACAAAAAGACGAACAGACAGACATTGCTCCTTTATATCAATTAGATAGCTTGGGTAGAAGTGTTTAGACGACCGTTTGTCTTATTCAGACGTTCAAACTTTCAGTTCAGACGACCGTAACCGTTTGTCTTAAAAGTATAGTAGTTGGGGGCTAGGGTAGTTGGGGGTTACGCTAGTTGGTGGCTACGGTAGTTGGTGGCTACAGTAGTTGGGGTTATGGTAGTTGGGCTTACGGCGGTTGGGGTTACGCTAGTTGGGGATTAGGGTAGTTGGGGGTTACGCTAGTTGGGGGTTACGCTAGTTGGGGGTTACGCTAGTTGGGGGTTACGCTAGTTGGGGGTTACGCTAGTTGGGGGTTACGCTAGTTGGGGTTACGCTAGTTGGGGTTACGCTAGTTGGGGTTACGCTAGTTGCTGACTACAGTAGTTGGGGGTTACGCTAGTTGGGGTTACAGTAGTTTGGACAGCCTTTTGACGTTTTTTCTTCCCGTAAACCAGAGTCAAACTTCAATAACTTTCCAAGTTTTGCTAAAAAGGTGATTCTTTGGTGTTTTCTGTGAGCTGGAAAGCTAGTCTTAAGCAATACTCTGCAATTAGGTGCAACTCGTACCACAGAAACATAAACAAAGCTGCAATTTGGTGCAACTCGTACCACATAAACAATTTCTAACCGTTTAATCTATCACGATTTCTCACGATTTTCTCAAACTTTTTTTCAGAAATTTTCAATTTCCCTCTCCTCCAACGAATTCCAACAATTTTCCACTTAAATGAATAAAGAAAAAACAAGGCGAAAGCTCATAAAAAGCTCTTTTCCATTTTAATTTTGATTTTTAAAAACAATTTGAAATGATTAGGGAAAAACAGGAAAAAAATGGACGGAAATGATCGTTTGACGTCGAAATTTTCGCGTTTTCCCTGAGAAATTTTCAATTTTTTTCAAAAAACCCCCAGAAATTTGCCATTTTTTGCAATTTTAGAGAGACTTTTAAAGCTATCATTAAAAAAAGAAAAGGAAAAGTCTTAGATTTTCCCTTTTTTTCCCGATTTTTTTGTTTTCACCCACCGGAAATGGTGAAATGGTGATTGCTCGGCTAATGAAAAGTGATCAATATAAAAGCAACTAAACGACTTTATACTCATGTTTAAGAGCAAAATACACTCAAAGAAGTACGTAAAACAAAATAAGTAGCGGACAGGTTACGGTAGTTTTTCCGAAATCAATCACCTTTTAAAAACTAAAAATTCTCCCCGGGCCGGGAATTGAACCCGGGTCTCGCATGTGACAGACGCGGATACTAACCACTATACTACCGAGGACGTGGGGTTCAGAAGGTTTTTTCGGGAATAAATCGGTGGCGGCTTCAATTCTAACTACGAAGTACTGAGTCTCGTCACCGCCAACTCGAACTCGCCATCCACTTGTGCCGAAAAAACCTTCTGAACGCCACGTCCTCGGTAGTATAGTGGTTAGTATCCGCGTCTGTCACATGCGAGAACCGGGTTCAATTCCCGGCCGGGGAGAATCCTTTTTTTCTTAGCTATTTTTGGCTACCAGGCTGTTTTTGGGGAAAACTATCGTTCTTTAGACTTTAGACAACGCTAAAAATAGCTCGTGATGCGGAAAAATAGCTCTTATTTCGGGAAAATAGCTTGTCCTACACAAAATAGCTACGTAGAAACGAATCGCTTTTTCGAAATTCCTTTAAATTAGCTTTTTCAAATTGCCAAGCTTTTAGAAAGCGGATGATTATTCATGAGAAAACGCTTCTAGTTGAGCGTACGGTAGCTCTATTTGTTCATTAACAAAATGGATAAGGTTTACCGGCTTAAAATCAAGGTTACTTATTAAAATCAAGATTTACTGGCTTAAATCAATTATCAAGCAAAATCTAAAGAAAAGATTACGGCAATTTCCCCCAAATTGTCTTTTAAAACGACGAAACCCTAAAGGATTACGGTAGTTTTTAAAAGTGATTAGAAAAAGCATCATTTCATTACAAATTTCATCGTATTTCGTATAAATATTTTCCTCGAAACTCCCCAGAAACTCCCCATTTCATTTCCCAATCGCTGAAACTTTTTGATCAAATTTGTGAGAAAAATCTCTGATCAAACGAGGAGAGAAAAAAAGATTTCAACTGATTCCCAGAGAAAGAAAAAAAAAATGGTGAAGATAAAGTCTATCGCTGTAAAGTCTATCGTTAGCCGTACCCAATACCCACCTTTTCTTTATCTATTTTACTTCATTGAACTCAAGTAAAAATCAAAATCAAAAAAAAAAAGTAATAAATTGAGCATTCCGTTTCAACAACTGATCCTGAAAAAGCGGAAAATCTCAAAAAATTTCTTGAGTAATTGAACTTGAAAAGATCATCTATTAAAGCGAAAATGGAACAGTTTTTAGTTGATCTCAAAGCAATATTGCAATAGCAATTGAGCAATAGAGAAAATTGAGCTGAGAGTTCAAAAGTTTAAAGTTTAAGTGATGTTTAAGTGAGGTTTAAGTGAGGTTTAAGTGTTCTTTAAGTGCTCTAAGTGTCCTTTAAGTGTTCTAAGTGCTGTTTAAGTGATGTTTAAGTGTTCTAAGTGTTCTTTAAGTGTTCTAAGTACTCTTTAAGTACTCTTTAAGGGCTCTAAGTACTCTTTAAGTGTTCTAAGTGCTGGTTAAGTACTCTTTAAGTACTCTTTAAGTGCTCTAAGTACTCTTTAAGTACTCTTTAAGTACTCTTTAAGTGTTCTAAGTGTTCTAAGTACTCTTTAAGTACTCTTTAAGTACTCTTTAAGTACTCTTTAAGTGTTCTAAGTGCTGTTTAAGTGCTGTTTAAGTGTTCTAAGTGCTCTTTAAATGTTCTAAGTACTCTTTAAGTACTCTTTAAGTGTTCTTTAAGTGCTCTAAGTGCTGTTTAAGTGTTCTAAGTGCTCTTTAAATGTTCTAAGTACTCTTTAAGTACTCTTTAAGTACTTTTTAAGTGTTCTTTAAGTGCTCTAAGTGCTCTTTAAATGTTCTAAGTGCTCTAAGTGTTCTTTAAGTGTTCTAAGTACTCTTTAAGTACTCTTTAAGTACTCTTTAAGTGCTTTAAATGATAAAAGTACATTAACTTTATATCTCTTTATATCACTAAACGCCATCTTCATCTAAACGCTTTTTTCAATAACTTTACAATATTACTTTTCATCAATTCAATAGTTTAACAGTTACCGTATTTTCTCTAATAGTAGTGCACGTTGAGCGTCGCCTAAATTCCTCGAAATCTCGAGAACCGCTTATCAGAACCTATCGATGTGGGGTCGGTAAATGTAGCTGACGATGAGATCTAGTGGAGGATTAAAGTGTTGAGCTTCTGTAAAAGCTTGGGAACCGTAAAATAGCCATCAAAATCGTCACCAACTCGGCTCGGGTGCACTACTATTAGAGAAAATACGGTATCAGGCTTGAACTATTAAATCTTATAATCTATCTGGTACAGTGAACCAAATTTTTGTCTTTTCAGCTAAACCGTAAACACAATTGCGCTAAATTCTTCATTTTCCTTCGCTTTCTGAAGAAAATCAGGGATTCGTGCGCCAGAATGCGCCAGAATCGGATTCGTGCGCCAGAATGGGTGGCTGTATGTGGATTTAGCATTTTTTTAAGGCCAATTAGGCTGAAAATTAGCACCTGAGGGTTTTCCGGGTCAAGGAATTCGAATTCGTTATTAGTTTTTAGAGAAAACTGCTTTATTTTTGGATATTTCATTTGGTTTACCGTATTCTCTCTAATCGTAAACTCTAATCTAAGTGCACCCTGCGCGTTGCCTGAATTCCTCGAAATCTCGAAAAGCGCTTATCAGAACCTATCGATGTGGGGTCGGAAAATGTAGCTGACGATGAGATCTAGTGGGGATTTGAGTGTTGAGCTTCTGGGAAAAGCTTGGGAACCGTAGAATGGTCGTCAACTCGACGCAACTCGACGCAACTCGACGCAACTCGACGCAACTCGACGCAACTCGACGCAACTCGACGCAACTCGACGCAACTCGACGCTCGCCGGGGTGCACTACTATTAGAGAAAATACGGTAATCGCCCCGTTAAAATTGGTAAGCCGCCCCCTTAAATCGGTTTAGTTATAATATTTCATAAGATTTCATTTTTAAATCCCTTGAAAATGAAGAAAATGTTTACTTTTCTCTTCTCCAAAGAAAACCTTGATTTTATGGACTTTTTTGTTTTGTATTTTTGATAGAAAGTCGAGTGAAAATCGCGTGAAAATCCTTGTGGAAAGAACAAAAGAAAAAAAGAATCAAAACTCGTTTCCCGAACTTTATATCTCTACGAAAAAGATTTCCCCATAAAGGAAAACGATCTTTAAAAATCTCTTTATCAAAACAACTCTATTTGACAGAAAAATAGTGGATAGGAAAATCTTTAAAGGTCAAAAAGGGGAGGTAGTCAAATGAGCGCCAAAAATTGAGCGCCAATCATTTCAGCGCCAATCATTTTAGCGCGCGTTCATTTCAGCGCGCGTTCATTTCAGCGCGCGTTCATTTCAGCGCCGCACCAAAAATGACTGGAAAACATTCATTTCAGCGCCGAATCAGCCCATTCTGTATATGCATGTTATTTTTGCATTTTCTGCATGATCTCAAAGTTTTTACTGTATGTTTTTATCTAAATCATCTAAAGATAAAAATAATTCTTGGCAGCAAAATAAACCAAAATAAATCATGAACAAAACGTTACTTTGACTCAGAGTGTTCCTTTGTCTCGCCACTTCTTGCGCAGTTCACGAGCCTAAGCAAAGAACTATGTTAACTGTAAGCAAATTGTAAACGAAAACGGCAAGAAACGGTGAAAAAGCATGCTATTGGGGGAAAATATCATACAACTAGCAAATTTACACATTTTCATCAAAAAAACCTTAAATACGAGCTAACCTAACAATTTTTTCCGCGCATTTGATGCCTACTACCGTGCCCTAGGTCAAATGAGTGAAAAAAAGTGTAAAAACAGAAGCAAAACCCTAAAAAACATGCAAAAGCAGCGTAGAAAGCAAAAATATTAAAATTTAGTCGCGCTGAAATGAACGTTTTCCAGTCATTTTTGGCCCGGCGCTTAAATGAACGTTTTTAGGCCTTTTTAATTTGGCGCTCAAATGATTGTTTTCCAGTCATTTTTGGCACGGCGCTCAAATGAGTGGCGCTGAAATAAGCGTGAGCCAAATCGTTGGCGCTGAAATGATTGGCGCCCAATTGTTGGCGCTCATTTGACTACCTCCCTCAAAAAGTGCTACGAAATTTTCGTCTGCAATTTTTATGGAAAAATCTAGACAAAAGTGTGATATCACAACTTTATTTTGTAGAGTTTTATAGCTTAAGTTTATTAGCTTAAGTTCGTCTAGTTTATAGCTTTCTTTATAGTAATTAGTAAGTTTAAAGCTTAAGTTGATAGTAGTTAGTGAGCTTATAGCTTTACTTTATAGTAGTTACTTTAGTTTATAGTAGTTAGTGAGTTTATAGCTTTCTTTATAGTATTTAGTTTAGTTTAAAGCTTAAGTTTATAGTAATTAGTCTAGTTTATAGCTTAAGTTGACAGTAGTTAGTGAGTTTGAAGCTTTAGTTTATGGTAATTAGTTTAGTTTATAGCTTAAGTTGATAGTAATTAGTAAGTTTGAAGCTTTCTTTATAGTAATTAGTGAGTTTATAGCTTTCTTTATATAGTTAGTTTAGTTTATAGCTTTCTTTATAGTAATTAGTTTAGTTTATAGCTTTCTTTATAGTAGTTACTTTAGTTTATAGCAGTTAGTGAGTTTATAGCTTTCTTTATAGTATTTATTTTAGTTTATAGCTTTCTTTTTAGTAATTAGTAAGTTTATAGCTTTAGTTTATACTAGAAAAGATCTTAGACTATTCTACTGTGATTGGACTATGATTATTTTGCAGTCCAGAAAGACTGCAAAATACTTTTCGTTCCTTTTCTTAATTCCCTTGAAAAATAACAAATTCACCAATTAGGCTATATAAATTTCTTTACGAAAAACCCGTTTTGCACTGTCGAATTTGCCTGTAAGTGAGCAGAAGTTGACGATATTTTACTAACTATGCCTTTTTTCAGTCTATTTTATCGGTGTAATACTTTAGACAGCTTTTTAGACAACTTAGATAGCTTTAGATAGGTTTAGATAGCTTTAGATGGCGTTAGATGGCTTTAGACAGCTTTTTCAACAGCTTAGACAGCTTTTTAGACAGCTTAGACAGCTTAGATAGCTTTTTAGACAGCTTAGACAGCTTTTTAGACAGCTTAGACAGCTTAGACAGCTTTTTCAACAGCTTAGATAGCTTTTTAGACAGCTTAGATAGCTTTTTCAACTGATGTATAGATCTAAAATCAAAGGTAACTCATTTCTGGAGTTCGTTTTGGCCACCGAGTTCGTTTTGGTCACCCCGCTCCAGCTCCAACTCAAGCTCCAGCTCAGAGATCCAGGATTTCCAGACCAAGCTCTTAGTTTTGAGAGATTTTTTGGATCTTCAGAGCGAGATCTTAGTTTTGAATAGCTTCTTGATAGCTTTGAAATATTATAAACCTTTTTTTTCGTATCAAATTTTCCCCAAAACCCCAGCTGTTGACATGGAAATTCCCGAAAATTTACCCCGGTCAATTGTTTGGAAATTCGGAGGCAGAGAAATGGGGAAAAGAGGTGGGAAAACAGCAAAATAGGCATGTTGATGGGCAAAATTGTGAAGAGAAAACAAAAGATGGAAAAGAGGGAAAAGGGAAGGAAAGGAAGAAAAGGAAGAAGAGGAAGAAGAGGAAGAAAAGGAAGAAGAGGAAGAAGAGGAAGAGATTCCGGAAGAAGCACAAATAAACACTCAAAGGGAAAATGGGGGAAAATATTCAGAGGATTGTTGATCAAAAGGAGAAACCGGGCCACCAAGTCTAGATGGTTCAAATTGGCAGAAAGCTTACTAACAAGTGATGAAATCTTTGGCTTTTTGTTGCTTTTTGGTTGATTTGATCTTTTGATGAAAGAAGTTGCTTTTTGGTTGATTTGGATGCTTTTTTGGGTGTTTTTGGATGGTTTAGATGCTTTCTTAGGTCATTTTGGCTGATTTAATGGCTTTTTTGAGTCACTTTGGCTGATTTGGAGGCTTTTTTGAGTGATTTTGGCTGATTTGAATGCTTTTTTAGATATTTTTGGATGGTTTAGAAGCTTTTTTAGATGTTTTTAGATGATTTGGATGCTTTTTTGGGTGTTTTTGCCTGATTTGAATGCTTTTTTAGATATTTTTGGCTGATTTGGATGCTTTTTTGGGTCATTTTGGCTGATTTAGATGCTTTTTTAGATGCTTTTAGATGATTTGGATGCTTTTTTGGGTGTTTTTGGATGGTTTAGGTGCTTTTCAAGTCATTATGAATGATTTGGATGCTTTTTTGGGTCATTTTGAATTATTTGAATGCTTTTTTAGATGTTTTTAGATGATTTGAATGCTTTTTTGGGTGATTTTGGCTGATTTGGATCCTTTTTTCAGTCATTTTGAATCAAACTAGATGCTCAAACCGAAAGCAAATCTATTACTGAAATTTCTCAACTCTTAAATCATTCTATTAGCTTTTCCGTTTCGCAAAACCCCATTCTTTGAGTCATCTTCTAAAGAATTTATGATAATGTGCTGGGCAAATGGAAAAAAAGGGAAAAGGACGAACAAAAGAGAGAAGAAAAGGGATCAAAGATGTACTATCACAGCAAAGTGTACTATCACAGCTTTATATTGTATAGAATTCATATTTAGATATTTATCATAAATAATATAAGAATAAATCTAAATAAAAATAAAGAACAAACCTCTTGCAAATCCTTAACGGCCATGTGTATTGAAAAGACATTTTCTCGCGTGGTTCATCACTTGTCGAAGCCTCTTGCAGAGTCGGATCCACTGAGAGAGGCACTTGCATTTCCTGGAATCGAAAATTGCATAGATTAATACAAAATATGATTTAATTATCGTTTTAAAAACTAAAAAAAAACATCCAGTTGCAGATCAGTGCGCCGCCGGGAGTCGAACCAGCCACCTTTAGCTCAGTGAACAACTGTGCTAGCCACTATACCACAAGGCAATAGACTCCCCTACTCCAGAGGGAGTTAAGTATCCAGTTTATCCAGTTTTTAAGGAGGTTATCATAGATTTGCTTAATACCGGAAGCCGAGACAAAAGCCGAGTTAAGCGAGGGGGCGGAATGGCGGCCATGGCCGAATGGCTAAGAGCCTCGTCTCTCAGTCGAGAGGTCGAGGGTTCAACCCCGTCTCCGGCCAGTCCATTCTGCTTTTCAACCCCAAGCCATTTTGCTTGATACCTGTCAACAAGACGTCACCGCCGACTGGCTAAGAGCTCTTATTGGTTCGGTCAATCAATTCCGCCGGGTTCAATCCCGCCGCCGGTTCTTATTTTCATTTTTTGAAAAATTCTGTCTCCAGATTCTGGAAAACTAGCCTTTAAAGCAGATAAAACTCTTTAAAAAAAAAAATTCCATCGTAACCTATTTACAAAAAGATTGAAAAAATAAAAGCTTTTTTTTAATTTTTTCCTGGATCGATCAGAGAAGATCTAGAGTTCCCTGGATCGATCAGAGTAGACCTAGAGTTCCCTGGAGCTCAAACCATGGTTCACTAACTTGCCTAGGACTTTTGAACCTGGGAATCATTTCTTTAAGCTCTTAATTAGACTTGAATTAACCCATTAAACAAACTTACAAACTCGTTAGCTATAAAAATAATATCTATTTTAGCAAAACTCTTAGCTAAAGATCATAAATTGATCGGCGAAGTTTCCCCGTCACTCAAAAGTTTGCTGATAAGGCAAAAAAAAGCTCAAAAATCTGTTGTTTTCTTTGAAATTCTTAGAAAACTCATAGAACGATTAAAAGAAAAAGGAAAATTTGCATTTAAAAGCCATTTTTTGTGAGGTAATTTTCGAAATTCTTAAATAGAAAAAGCTTGGCAAAAAAGCCAAAGGACATTTCGCGAAAACGGGATAATTTCGATTAAAAAAATCAGTAATTGATGGATAAAAATTGAATTTGGAAAAGGAGACTCTTTAAATAATGCTTTAATTTGTGCTTTAAACACTTTAAATCCTTTAAATACTTAAAAATAGAGATTTATAGATGAAAGTAGCTGGGTTTTTTTGAAATTTTTAGACTTGGAGAAATCTATCGATGAAAATAGGTAAAATTTTACGCTAAAAGTATAAAACTACAACTACAACTTTAACTACGATTTTAGCTATAACTTTAACTACAACTTTAACTATAACTTTAACTATAACTTTAACTATAACTTTAACTACAACTACAACTACAACTTTAGCTACAACTACAACTTCAACTTTAACTACAACTTTAACTACAATTACAATTACAACTTTAGCTACAACTACAACTACAACTTTAACTACAACTTCTTGACGTCAAAAATACACCCTAAATTCCCAAGCAGCCAAATCCACTAGATAGATATTTATAACTGCACTAGAGATTTATAAGTAAATATTCAAATAAATACTTAGAAATAGTTACAGAAATGTCAAGAATAACGTCAAGAATCCAGATTCAAGAGAGATTTTAGAGATTCAAAATCAAGATCATCTACAGATCTTTTGCTCATGATAATTTCATTTAATTTCATTTAATTTCATTCACTTTCATTCAATTTCATTAAATTTCATTCACTTTCATTCAATTTCATTTAATTTCATTCACTTTCATTCAATTTCATTCAATTTTCTTCAATTTTCTTCAAACAAACCTCGCTCATGTTGTTGAAATAGAATCGAGTTGATTTTGTTCGTTTTTCCTTTGGAAATTTATCGTTTTAGTGAATTTGAAGGGAATTCCTTTAAGGTGCACATGAAATAAACACCTGAAAAGTAAAAATAAACAAGAATTTAGAAAACGATTAATAAAGATAAAGATAAAGTTTAAGATAAAGATAAAGATAAAGAGAAAGATAAAGATAAAGATAAAGATAAAGTTTAAGATAAAGATAAATTAAAAGTAAAGCTTAAGAAAAAGATGATAATGATGATGATAGATACTTTTTTAAGGAAATGAGGGCAAAAGGGACATGAAAAAGGAAAAAAATCAGGACAAAAATAAAGTAAGCAAGATTTAAGATTAATCCACATCAATTCATACAAATAAATACGAAAAGAAAGAATAAAAAGCAACACGATATAATAATATATGAATATAGGTAGCGTTAAGAATTCACTAGAGATTCAAGATCAAGATCATCATCAAAATCATCTACAGATCATTTAAAAATGATAAGTAAAAAGCAAGGTTTAAGATATAAATAAGTAAAAAAGTAAAAAAATAAAAAAATTTTTTAAAAAAGATCAGTAAAAGTAAAGTTTAAGTTAAAAATAAGTTAAAGACCAGTTTAAAAAAGCTAAAACTTCCTTAGAAAACCTTAGAATACAATATAGTTATGCTATTTAAAATAAAAAAACTAAAAATCGAATTCGGATGGCGCTGCCGGGGGTCGAACCGGGACCGCGTGGGCTGAAGACCAGCGCGCTCTCGACTGAGCCACAGCGACGACAAAGGAGGGGGCTGGTTTTTCTGGCTAGATGCTTTGGGACGCCGTTTTGTTGCCGTGACGCTTCAAAATGGCACTCCAAAAGATTTAGTGAGAAAAATCAGGCGTCGCAGCGGTCGCGGCCATGGCGCAGTCGGGAGCACGCTTGGCTCTTGAGCAGTCGGTAGCCCACACGATCCCGGTTCGACCCCCGGTAGCGCCTTTCGATTTCTATTTTTAGTATTTTTATCTTAAATAGCATACTATATTAGATTCTAAGGTTTTCTAAAGAAGTTTTAGCTTTCTAAAGAAGTTTATTGATCAAAAAAAAGGCTGAGAAAAACCCATACATACGAACAGGCACTGCTCTTTTATATCTGTTACCCAACTAACCCTTTTTACGCGTCCTAATCCAAACTAATTTCATAATTTTTACTAAATTTTACTATTTCTAACTTTACTTTAAGAATCTATAAGTTTTGCTCTACAAAACGACACCAAAATCATCAAAATCAAGAAGAAAAACCGGATTTCTCGGCTGGTAAAGCAAATTGAAGCCAAAAAAGCGAATTGGAAAGCTTTTTTCGAATTCGCTCATGAATTAGGACCTATGGGAGCCAAATTAGAGCCCAAATGAATAGTGGGCACGTGCTAGGGCCCTCAGGGTCCAGGCCCAGCTCACCCTTTATCCAACAAAAAGAGATCTGACCAACTGGCTGACTTTTTCCCGGAAAGAGATGACCAAAGATGAAAAGAGATCGTTTTTCCCCCAGCTTTTTCTTCTTTTCCGCTTTTTGATGGGGAAAAAAGTGCCTGGCACAAACACGACACTTAAAAATCGACAAAATCACCTTATTCTTTTCACCGAGCTTCTACTAACCATAAAAGTTGAAGCTATAGTTTTTTTTAGTGTGCAGAGATAAAAGTGATGATCTTTGAAGGGATCAGGCTGGCTAGTACTAACTGGATTTGTATGGATGTGTAACTAGATGGTTCGCTAGATGTAGCTAGATGCTAGATGTAGCTCTAGCTAGCTAGATGGTTCGCTAGATGTAGCTAGATGCTAGATGTAGCTGTAGCTAGCTAGATGGTTGTAGCTACATGGTTCAAGGGTCATTTTACAAAGCCAGTTCAGAAATAGATCAAGATCTTGGCCTAATTTCTCGGCTAAGAAGCTCAAGACTCAAGCTCAAGTGACCCAAGTTTGCCTGTAGAAGCCTGACTTGATTTTAGCTTTGACTGGCTGGCTTTGACTGGTTTGGGTTGATCAGATCTGAGTTAGATCAGCATCTAAGTCAGATTAGGTCAAAATCCTGGACCTAGACTAGTCTGGAACTGGCTTCTGCACGGGTTCTAGTCTATCTTGAAGCCCGTTGGGTTTTGGCAAGGCCAGGGCTTGTCTGGCTAGAATTGGTTGGGTTTTGATCTGGTTAAAGAATAGAGTTAAACAATAATTGAATATCCTA
Organism: Mesorhabditis belari; assembly: GCA_958450365.1. NCBI lineage: Eukaryota > Metazoa > Nematoda > Chromadorea > Rhabditida > Rhabditidae > Mesorhabditis > Mesorhabditis belari. The sequence goes on from CAUEEP010000939.1 coordinate 924,263, forward strand.
TAAATGTTAGATGCTAAAACAGTGGTACTAGTTGTTCCTAGTTAAAATCTCTCATCAAAATCCAAAAACCAACAAAAGATGGAACAAAGATAGAAAAAGAAAGAAAATGAAAGAAAATGAAAGAAAATGAAAGAAAAGACCTTGAGCCTTGAGGCCTTTGGCCTTGAGAAATTCTTCTCAGGGCCAAAAAAATTGTATTCACTATAATTCCTTTATAAAAAGGCTTGAAATTGATCTAAAAATGGAATAAATAAAGAAAAAGAAAGGAAAGAAAGAAAGAAAGAAAGAAAGAGAAAGAAAAAGAAAGAAAAAGAAAGAGAAGAAAGATATTCTCTTTACGAGATCGATGAGTAAGATGTGTTTGAGAGATTTGAGGGAAATGACGTCACGAGATCGAATTGGAGACAATGAAAAGGGGGAAAGAAGGAGAAAAGAAGGAGAAGATCAATGAAAAGTGGATTTGAAAGATCAATGGAGATCAATAGAGGTCAATAGAGGTCAATAGAGATCAATAGAGATCAATAGAGATCAATGGAGATCAATGGAGATCAATAGAGATCAATAGAGATCAATAGAGGTGAATAGAGGTCAATAGAGATCAATGGAGATCATTTTTAGGGAAAGTATTTTGAAATAATTGATCGTTTTTTGAGATCAAAATCACTGTTAATAGAATTTTCAAAGTTTTTGTGCCAGTAAAGGATTGTTAAAGTTTTGCAAAGGATTCTATTAGCTTTTTGAATAAATTTTTGAATAATTGTACAGAGGACAATTCAAGCTTTCAAATGATATCAAAAAGAGCTTGATTGGATAATCGAGTCCAAGAAAATCAGAGCCAACTCTGGAAAATGAGGTCCATCTGACTCGGGTGTCGTGTCGCCTGGTTTGCATGGGAATGAAAAATCCAATTAAGCTCTATTTGGTATCATTTGAAAGCTTGAAATGTCTTCTGTACAATGATATAAAAAGTTAAGAAAAATATTATCTCTGGACAAAGTTATAGGTCTTCAAAGCATGACGAGCCGTTGAAAAACCCGGATTCTTTCAAATGACCCAGATTCTTTCAAATGACCTGGATTCTTTCAAAGGACCTGGAAACTACGCAATAGATATGCGATCCGGTCGATTCGATCGATCCGTCCCACCCACTTTCGCCTTTTTGCCGTTGGCAAACTACTTTTTTCTCAGCTTTCCCTAAACCAATTCTAAAACAGAATCATTCAGCTAAATGTCTTTCACCAAAGAAGTACGTTTTTAAAGTTTTCAAATCGTTAAAGCTTGTTGATCTCCCTTATCTCTTCTGACTCAAACTTGAAAATCCGGACCTGTCACGGTGGTCCCTTTTCTCCTTTTCTTTTCTTAGTTTTGAGGCTAAAATCAATCATTCCCAATCCCCTTTCCCAACTAGAAGCTAGAGGTCAATCGGTTTACCTAAAAAAAAACTCAAGCTTTCCATCAAAAAAAAGCGAGTCTTGTCACCGGGTGTAATCGGAGTTTCATCTGACAGCTCTCCTGGACTCTAGGAAAACCAACTAGAGAGAACTTGTGACCCAATAAAACCAAGAGAGACAAGGGTTTAGCTTTTTGATTCACACGTTCATTCATTCCTTCATTTGCCATCCTTGTAGAATGCTATGGTCAACAGGATTGTACGACAGAACGCTACGATGTTGCTACTATCGAATTTGCTTGGAATTGAAGAGAAATTGACCTAAAAAGATGGGAAATTCGAGCAATAAACACTTATTTAGAGAAAAGAATAGGTTAATTGGTGAAGTATGAATAAACGGTTTATGAAATGAAAAGTAATCGAGTATGAAAAGGAATGAAATGATTTTCTGGATAGTTTAATACATAGTGACAAAGTTTGGAGCCAAAGGTTCAAGACAAAGCTTGGATTTAAAGGTTTAAGACAAAACTTGGAGCCAAAGGTTTAAGACAAAGCTTGGCTTCAAAGGCTTATGGCAAAGCTTGGGTTCAAAGACTTAAGACAAAGCTTGAATCAAAAGACTTAAGACAAAGCTTGGGTTCAAAGGCTTAAGACAAAGCTTGGCTTCAAAGGCTTATGACAACGCTTGGGTTCAAAGGCTTATGGCAAAGCTTGGGTTCAAAGACTTAAGACAAAGCTTGAATCAAAAGACTTAAGACAAAGCTTGGGTTCAAAGGCTTAAGACAAAGCTTGGCTTCAAAGGCTTATGACAACGCTTGGGTTCAAAGGCTTATGGCAAAGCTTGGGTTCAAAGACTTAAGACAAAGCTTGAATCAAAAGACTTAAGACAAAGCTTGGGTTCAAAGGCTTAAGACAAAGCTTGGCTTCAAAGGCTTATGACAACGCTTGGGTTCAAAGACTTAAGACAAAGCTTGAATCAAAAGGTTCAAGACAAAGCTTGAGTTCAAAGGCTTAAGATAAAGCTTGGGTTCAAAGGCTTAAGACAAAGCTTGGGTTCAAAAGGCTTAAGACAAAGCTTGAATCAAAAGACTGAAGACAAAGCTTGGGTTCAAAGGCTTAAGACAAAGCTTGGGTTCAAAAGGCTTAAGACAAAGCTTGAATCAAAAGACTGAAGACAAAGCTTGGGTTTAAAGGCTTGGGTTCAAAGACTTAAGACTTAAGACAAAACTCGAAATGGTTAGTTCCAAATATTACTCTAATATAAAGCTAGCTATGAGCTCAAAAAGCAAAACAATTTTTCGAAAAGGCTTAAGAGATGGGAATGGTTGTGGATGGAAAGAATGTACAGGGAAATGGATGAGAGAACAAGGCAGAGACAAGAAAGACAACAACACACACTCCTCGCTTCTCACCCACCCAAACCACGCCCCTTTTCACCCTTCTCATCCATTTTTCCATTTTTCCTATCTTTTTTTGTTCTTTCTTTTGAAGTTTCCTTTTCTCTTTCTTTTGAACTTTCTTTTGGAATTTAGCTATGGGAAATATCCTGAAAGATTTGAGAAAGAATGCTTGATTTGAGACTGACTATAACTTGAGCAACCTTTGCCTACTTTAGAAGCCAACAAGCTACTTCAAGCCAACAAGCTACTTCAAGCCAACAAAACGTAGTTGGGTAAATGAAGGCTTAAGTAATAGAGAAGCAAGAAAGAGATTGAGATCATGAGCTTAAAAGTTCTTGATCTTCAAAGTTGATCTGAATTCGATTGCTAAGCTAAAACAACTTTCGAATGCTTCAAACTTGCTTCAACTTGCAAAAGATACATAAATGTAAATAAACTCTTTGAAAAAGAGCAAGGCAAGGAATGAAATTTTCAACAAATCAGCAATATTAGATGTATTCAAATCCTAATAAGATTCAAATTTGATTAAGAATACAGTTGAACCTCGTTTATGAACTATGAAAGAGATCCTAAAAACTGTTCACTATCGAGGCTTGATTAGTACTAAATCAACTCAGAGGTTGATTAAGAATACAGTTGAACCTCGTTAGTGAGCTATGAAAGAGATCCTAAAAAATCCGGTTACTATCGAGCTTAGTTCACTATCAAGGTGTTCACTAACGAGGTTCAACTGGATATTCAAATCGAAAGCTGATTTGAAATTTATTCGTAGTCCGACTATCCTATTCGAGCGTTCGATTCGAGCATCCAATTCGAGCATCCAATTCGAGCATCCAATTCGAGCGTTCGATTCGAGCGTTCGATTCGAGCGTCCGATCCGATTCTCCGAGCCGATTCTCCGATCCGATTCTCCAATCCGATTCTCCGATCCGATTCTCCGATCCGATTCTCCGATTCGATTCTCCAATCCGATTGTCCGATCCGATTCTCCGAGCCGATTCTCCAATCCGATTCTCCAATCCGATTGTCCGATCCAATTGTCCGATCCGATTCTCCAATCCGATTGTCCGATTCAATTCTCCAATCCGATTCTCCAATCCGATTCTCCAATCCGATTCTCCGAGCCGAGCCTCCGATTCGAGCAAACGGAAGATATGCACTCATCGTAGTAATAAAATAGTAAGAAAGTAGCAATAAAGTAGTAATAAAGCAATAATAAAATAAAATAAAGAAATTCTTGATTTTAAAGTTCTCAATCTCAATAAGCTCTATTTAACTATAAATATCTGTTCAAATGGTACAATTTAGTGTGAAAGAAAAAGCTTTTGTTGTATAAAAACTTGTAAAAGCAAGCTAAAAAAAGATTTCTCTATCCTTTTCTTTCTCTTCTTTCTCTTCTTTCTCTTCTTTCTCTTCTTTCTTTTCTTTCTTTTCTTTCTTTCCATTCTTTCCATTTTTTTCTTTCTTTTCTTTCTTTCCATTCTTTCCATTCATTTCTTTCTTTCCATTCTTTCCATTCATTTCTTTCTTTCCATTCTTTCCATTCTTCGATCACCCCATGCTTAAATGAATCATCAGTGAAGAAAATGGGAAAGAAAAGAATCCAAGAAAGATAATAAAGAAACGGACAGTGTCGTCACGCGTTTTTTCAATCTCTTACACACCACGAGGTCAAAAAAATGATGTAAATCTTTTGGAAAATATTACAAATCTTTTGTAATATAGAAATCTTTTGTAATATAAAGGAAAATAGATAAAGAATTCAAGAAAGAAAGAAAGAATTCACCATTTAATGTGAAAATTTCGTTTCTTAACGTTCTCAGTGATAAAAGACGAGTTTGGAATGATTTTAGCAATGTGATTTTTCTCTTTAAAGTGCAGAACGAAACGCAGAACGAACCACGATTGTTTTCGTGGTGAAACCAAGCGATGAAAGTGCACTAGTTAGCTTGACCTTTAAACAGATATTGAGCTGACCTCTAAACAGATATTGAGATAAATATCTACCTGAAATGAAATAAAGACATTGATGTACTTGTCATTAGATTAAAGCTACTTAAAAATTTACTACCCACTTTCGCCATTTTGCCGTTGGAAAAATGCGTTTTTCTCAGCTTTCCCTAAACCAATTCTAAAACTTTTAGTATCATTCGATAGGAAAAAAATTAGCTATCAAATGATAACAAATAAATTGGAAATTGGATGGAAATTGGATTTAAATTTGAAAAAAAAGAAACAAAAAACAAAGTTGGGCAAATTTGGACATATTTGGTGCCATTCGATAGCTAATTTTTTCTATCAAATGATACTAAAAGCTTTACCAAATATATATAATACCAAATATATATTCCGTTTTTCCTCTTGCGTAGTTTCCAGGTCTTTTAAAAGAATCCGGATCTTTAAAAAAAATCCGGATTTTTCATCATGCTCGTCATGCTTTGAAGACCTATAACTTTGTCCAGAGATAATATTTTTGTTAACTTTTTATATCATTGTACAGAAGACATTTCAAGCTTTCAAATGATACCAAATAGAGCTTAATTGGATTTTTGATTCCAATGCAAACCAGGCGACACGACACCCGAGTCAGATGGGCCTCATTTTTCAGAGTTGGCTCTGATTTTCTTGGACTCAATTATCCAATCAAGCTCTATTTGGTATCATTTGAAAGCTTGAATTGTCCTCTATACAATGATATAAAAAGTTAACAAAAATATTATCTCTGGACAAAGTTATAGGTCTTCAAAGCATGACGAGCCGTTGAAAAACCCGGATTTTTTTAAAAGACCCAGATTCTTTCAAAATACCTGGATTCTTTTCTTTCAAAATACATGGAAACTACGCAAGAGCCAAAACGGAATAGATATTTGGAATCAGCATCAAATTCTGCGTCGAATGGTATAGGTGGCAAAGCATTTGGTCGGCTCAATCAGTTATAAATGCAATTCAAATAAACCGGCTACCTATTAATTGCGAGAAAAATTTATCAAAATTGCAACTGCTTATGCTTATGCAAAAGAAATGATAAATGATAAAAAAGAAATGATAAAAAAATGATTAAGGAAATGCTTTATGTATTCTTAAAGGTTTAGAGTTCAATCTTAAAGGTTCAACCTACTAAGCTGAATATTTGAATGCTTCTATTAAAGGCTGCACTTCTATTAGAATTTCTAATAGAATAAATACGGTACTTGGATTAGGTTTGGAGTTTTGAAGTTTTAAATTCTTCAAATAGCTGACTCTAATAGCTGACTTTCTAACAAGAATAGTTGACTTTCTAACTAGAATAGCTAGAGAGTCAGCTCTAGCTATTCTAGTCAGCTATTCTCTAACTAGAATAGTTGACTCTCTAACTAGAATAGCTGACATTCTAACTAGAATAGTTGACTCTCTAACTAGAATAGTTGACTTTCTAACTATAGCTGACTAACTAGAATAGCTGCCTTTCTATCAAGAATAGCTGCCTTTCTAATAAGAATAGCTGACTCTCTAACTAAATATAAGTGGAATTTTTGTGAGGGAGGAGTCACGAGATCATCGAATGATCATTGAGTGTTCGTTGTTCTCTTCAAAAGCTTGTTGTTCCGTTTTTGAGTCAACGAGTGAAACCGAATCCTTAAGGTGTCTCCTAGCACTGCTTTGAGAGAGAAACAATTTTCAAAGAAGTCATCACTCATCTCATAAAGGTGACAGTTGTGATCCCATGTGATGAACGAGATTTTCAACGGGATTCTAGTAGTAAAGTTTTTGTCATGCCAAGCGATTTGTCATGCGAAGCTTTTCTAAAATGATAAGCCTAGAGATGGGCTCTAAAAACAACAAAGTTGATGAACTGTCAGTGTCACTCAGAACTGTTAGGCTAGAAATGCTTCTAACTTTCTTTAAATCTCTCGAATTTCCATGATCTATAGCTCAAAAAATAGAGAATTTCAAGGGCTTTCGAATGGAGTAAAGCACATCGAAAAATATCAATTCTATAGAAAGTTACAGTCAAAACAGATCGTACTCGCGCGTAGTCGAAGTGGTCGATTCTTTGCGACAAAGTGAATTCATTTTTCTCGCAACTTATCACTTGCTTTCTCTTGAAAATAAAGAATTGAGTCCTCTAGAAGGAGTCCGACAATTTTTAAGCACAAAATAGTAAATAATAGCTTTGTGGTTGCGTGTAAACGCATGCTTTCTAGCACATGGATGCTAGCTGTGTGCCAGATGCCGAAAAGAAAAAGAAAACTGCAGAACAAGACAAAGAAAGTTCAGAAAAAACAAAGAAAAATGACACTTTTGGAATGGGAACAAAGAAATGTCGCTTATTTTAGTATTTTAGTTCAGAAAATGAAATGTTTAAGACTTAAAACAAGCATACAAATAGCTAAAATGGGGAAAAATATCTTTTATATCGTTTAGTAAAGATCTGAGCTGAGCAATAAGCAGTAAGAGCTGAGCAGTAAGAGCTGAGCAATAAGAGCTGAGCAGTAAGAGCTGAGCAGTAAGAGCTGAGCAGTAAGAGCTGAGCAGTAAGAGCTGAGCAATACGCAAGAAGAGCAATAGTAAGAAAAGAGTGCTGCAAATGATGTTGCAGTCCTTTCTGGATACCTATGATGATGCGATTTAGACACACTTTAGCTAAGGAAACCTATATTTGTGTCAATAGATAAAAGATAGAGGATAAAAAGTTAGGTATATAGTCAAATTTTCAGAGAAATTCATTCAGCCAATTTCTTCGTAGAGGTTTTTATAGATTTTTACGAAAAACACGTTTTGTACTATCGAATTTGCTTGTAAGTGAACCAAAATTGACTTAAAAACATGGCAAATTGAACAATAAACACTTTTTATTTAGAGAAAACTATAGGTTAATTGGTGAATTTCAAGATTGTGGGACATTTGATACGCGCCCCGGCCCCTTTGCCATTGGCAATCTAACTTTGAGCTTAAATATCTTGGCGCTGAGCCGTCTAATTTCAATATTCTTAGTATCATTAGATACGCCAAGTCTTTCTCTATCGATTGGTACAAAAATTATTTAAATTGGACAGCTGAACACGAAGATATTTGAGCTCAAAATTAGATTGCTAATGGCAAAGGGGGCGGGGGCGGGGCAGGGCGTATAAAAGGCGTCCCGCTCTCTTTGCCATTAGCAATCCAACTTTGAGCTCAAATATCTCGGTGTTGAGCTGTCCAATTTAAATAGTTTTTAAACCAATCGACAGAGAAAGCCTTGGCGCATCTAATGATACCAAGAATATTTAAATTGGACAGCTCAGCACCAAGAAATTTGAGCCCAATGTTGGATTACCAATGACAAAGGAGGGAGGGCGCCTTTTATACGCGCATAAAAGGCAAAGGAAGCGGATCGCGTATAAAAGGCGTCCCGCTCTCTTTGCCATTAACAATCCAACTTTGAGCTTAAAGATCTTGGTGTTGGACTGTCCAATCTCAAAAGTTTTTGTACCAATCGACAGAGAAAGACTTGGCGCATCTAATGATATCAAGAATATTGAAATTGAACAGCCCAACACCAAGATATTTGAGTTCAAAGTTAGATTACCAATGGCAAAGGGGCGGGTCGCGTATAAAAGGTTATCGGAAATCTGATAAGCCCCGCCCCCCTTGCCATTGGCGATCTAACTTTGAACTCGAATACCTTAGCGCAATTATATTAGCTCAAATTGTTATTTTTCAAAACTAAAATCATATGTTGCTGCAAAAATTGCCACCCACCCTCGTCATGTAAGCCTATTTTACACAAAAATTTATACAATTTATCCCAGTTTACATGTTTTTCCCCATAAACAGAGTTCAGTGACGTAGCTGGCTTGTGTCCTGTAAAGTTTTTCCCTTTTTGCTTGCAGGAAATTTGCATATCTGGCCGTTCAAGCGTTTCATCGGAAAAGCTCACAAAATGAGCAACTTTTCCGTTGATTTCATGAGCCGAAGGAATTGATTTCAAGTGACGACTAATGGAAGGATTTGATCAATCTAAACTCTATAGTTTTCATTTTTAAACTTCAAACAAAATTCAAAGGAAATTTGAGTGTTTTCAAATCATTCAAACCTTTGAATTCGGCTCTCTACGGGGCGCCTCCAGAAGGCTTAGGCTTGAACTTAGTGTGAAGGCTAGCGGCTAGCGCCTCGCACTAAGTCTATTTGGGTTTAGGCTTAGGCTTTGGCTTAGGCTTTGGCTTAGCCTCAGGCTCAGGCTTAGGCTCAGGCTTAGGCTTAGGCTTAGGCTTAGGCTTAGGCTTAGGCTCAGGCTTAGGCTTAGGCTTAGGCTAAGGCCCAGGCTTAGGCTTAGGCTCAGGCTTAGGCTCAGGCTTAGGCTTTGGCTTAGGCTTAGGCTTAGGCTTAGGCTCAGGCTTTGGCTCAGGTTTTCTCATACGCCAACCTTCCGTTTCCTCTAAAAGCCCCCACAGTTTCTTTTTTAATCGAGTTATTAAATTCTGGAACCTTTTACCCCCTCATGTTCGTGATATTCCCACTTTGGCTAGATTTAATTTCTGCAATTTGAATGCAATTGAATAAGCAGAAGCAATCAAAGAATGAAAAAATGATTTCTTAGCGTTATTCTGATAAAAAAATCCCTTGCAAAACATCTGTCAATTCCAAAAACCAAAAAAGATAGACAAGGGACTGTAAAATTGAAGAAAATTGTTTAAGATTATCAGAAATTTGGGGAAAATGTTTGAGAAGCTTTGAAAACCTATGAAAACCTTTGAAAATCTAACCCTTTATCCCCATGTAACTTTACAGGTATCCCCATACCTCCAGAAAGAACACCCAGAGGAATCCCCATACCTCTGATCCCCATACCTTTGAAAACTTGTGGCTCAAAAACGCGGATTCTTTCAAAATACCTGGAAACTACGCAAGAAGCAAAACAGAATATAGATTCGGAATCAGCATAAAATTCTGCGTCGAATGGTGTAAGTCGCATAGCATTTGGCTGGCATTTGGCCGGCATTTGGAACATTTGGCCAGCGGGCTCCTTGAACACCCAGAGGAATCCCCATGCCTCTGATCCGCATATCTATGATCCCTATCTGATTCCCATGCCTCTCATCCCCATACCTTTGAAAAATTCTGCCTCAAAACGCCAAAATGTCTACAGATTTTCAACAAGGAAAGAGATAAGAATCTCTCAAAAATGCCCTCAAAAATAACCCTCAAAAATACCCTCAAAAATAGATTTCTTCTGCTCTTTTTTGAATATAGAAACTATTTATAGAAATGAGACGGTTTGATTTTGTGGCTTATCATTGCGAAAAGACAACAAACATTGGGAAAACGTTACAAAAATCGAAAATCATATGTGCTTGGCGGGTACTTTGCGCTGAAATCTTGTAAACCCATTCTTTATAGTGCTTGAATTCTTGATTTAAGCTTATGGAAGCTTATCTATTTTTACAAATAGATAAGCTTAAAGTGCATCTAAAGATTATGTAGATAAAAGCGATTTTGAGCGGTTTTTAAGCAATTTTGAGGCGATTTTCAAGCGGTTTTAAATAAAAAACCAAAAAATAAAACGAATTCTCTAAAGTGAAATCCGAGGAGGCTGAAATGGGGAATGCTTTAAGCTATTTTGAGGCAAAATAATGAAAAAACTATAGCTTTAAATGGCTTTAGATGGCTTTAGATAGCTTTAGATGGCTTTAGATAGCTTTAGATGGCTTTAGATGGCTTTAGATAGCCTTAGATAGCTTTAGATGGCTTTAGATGGCTTTAAATGGCTTTAGATAGCTTTAGATAGCCTTAGATAGCTTTAGATAGCTTTAGATAGCTTTAGATAGCTTTAGATACCTTTTTTCAAGCTTTAGATCTCTAGATCCGGATGGATTTGTCCTTTTCGGTGTACTTTTTACTCAAATCTGTAAACGCACTCTTTCTGGCACTAAATTCCTCATTTTTCTCGAGACCAAATCATTAGATCATTTAAAAATTGATCATTTATCATTTAAACTTGCATATTAAAATTTAAATCATTTAAACTTGCATATTAAAATAAGACTAAACTTAAAGAAATATTTCGAAAGACTTCAAAAAAAAGCTTTTAAACTTTACAAGTACCAAAAAGCTTGAAGCTCTGTAGCTTGAAGCTCTGTAGCTTGAAGCTCTGTAGCTTGAAGCTCTGTAGCTTGAAGCTCTGTAGCTTGAAGCTCTGTAGCTTGAAGCTCTGTAGCTTGAAGCTCTGTAGCTTTTCAAACAAAAAGATTTCAAAATCCGATTCAAAAAGGAATTCAAAACATCCAAATCAAAAAAAAATCGAAAGTAGAAAAGGACAAAAATCATAAATATAAATGAGATGATCGATTTTTCTCTGAACACAAGCAAAACATTTCGTTTTTGGGGAATTAAAGATCAAATTTTTAATCAATTTTTATATCTCAACTAATGGTCAATTTGATGATGGTCAATTTGGAAAATTTACTGTAGACTTTCCTTTAGAATTTTCCCTGTTCTACTTGATTTTGTTTCGATGAGATTCACAGTTTGATTCCACATAGAATCTGAGCAAAATTAGGTTTATGGATAGCTTTTTACGGGACAAGTGGATGGCGAGTTCGAGTTGGCGGTGACGAGACTCAGTACTTTGTAGGTAGAATTGAAACCGCCACCGATTTATCCCCGAAAAATACCCAAGCTTCGTTTCTACGTAGCTATTTTGTGTAGTACAAGCTATTTTTCCGTATTACGAGCTATTTTTAGCGTTGTCTAAAGTCTAAAGAACGATAGTTCTCCCCAAGAACAGCTTGGTAGCCAAAAATAGCCAAGCAAAAACGAATTCTCCCCGGCCGGGAATTGAACCCGGGTCTCGCATGTGACAGACGCGGATACTAACCACTATACTACCGAGGACGTTGAGTTTGGAGGTTTTTAGGGGGTTTTTAGTTTCACCTTTCAAAAAACTCAGTACTTCGTAATTAAAACGGAAGCCGCCACCGATTTATCCCCGAAAAAACCTTCAGACACCAAGTGCCTGGTGGTGTAGTGGTTAGTCTTCGCTTATATCACATGCGAGACCCTGGTTCAATGCCCGGCCGGGTAGAATTTTTCTGCTTTTGCAAAAAAACAGAAATCGATGATATGGAATGTTTCGGAAAAGTGCATAATGTTTTGAAAAAGTACGGAAATGTACACAGTACACTGTAAATTCAATATACCAGATGCTATGCGTTTAAGAGTAAAGTACACTCAAAGAAGCACGTGAAAAAAACAAATACGTTAGTTAGGGCTCTTTTACGAGAGAGTAGAGTGAATAAGCCGAAATCTAGTATGCCAGCTAGCGTGCGTTTACATGAGCACAAAGTAATTGTCTGGGAAAACTTTCAAAAACCAGTCGGTCATTTCGAATTTTCGAATGACGCCGTGTATGGATCGTAAAATTTGACCAAAATCCACTTTGATGGAAAGCGAAATTTCGGCTCAAATTACAAAACAAACACAAAAATTTGGGGAAATTGCGGGGCAAAAATGACCGGTCAGAAATGAGAATTTGAAAATGGAAGAGTCACAGAGAACAGTTTTCACATGTACTTTGTCCTTTGAAAATGTAAACACAACCTTTCTGGTGCACTAGAATCCTCGTTTTTCTCGTGATTTCAAGTCACTCAGTGCCAGAGAACTCGTTGCACCAAAAGGCTTTGTTTGTTTACAAAATCTTCACACAAAGTAAACATATCTAGTTAGGCTTCTTGGTGGAACAGGTTTTTAAGTAATACAATAATATAATATAATATAAACAGCGGAATTCCACGAAACCTAAGTCCCACCCCTTTTGGCTGCGCACAGGCGGCAGACGGAGAGACGGAGAGACGGAGAGACGGAGAGACGGAGAGACGGATAGACGGATAGACGGATAGACGGACAGACGGATAGACGGACAGACGGACAGACGGACGGACGGACAGACGGACGGACGGACAGACGGACGGACGGACAGACGGACGGACGGACAGACGGACGGACGGATAGACGGACAGACGGACGGACGGACAGACGGACGGACGGATAGACGGATAGACGGACAGACGGACGGACGGATAGATGGATAGACGGACAGACGGAAAGACGGATAGAAGGACAGACATACGAACAGACGAACAGACGAACAGACGAACAGACAGACGAACAGACAAACATACAGACGGACAGACGGACGGACGGACAGACGGATAGACGGACAGACAGATGGACAGCCGGCAGACGGACAGCCGGCAGACAGATGGACAGACGAACAGACGTCTCTTCTGCTTTATATATAGTAGATATAACTTAATTTAATTTAATATATAATATCTACTATAGACAAAAAATAAAACGTCCGTCCGTCCATCTGTCACGCCTACGCGACCATACAAATTACGTTAACGTTAAAATTACAACGAAGTGAGCTAAAAGGTGAAAATTTGTACACGGGGGTTTTAGGGGGCGGGGAATCCGAATCTACAATCAGATTTGTGCTACGTGCCCTCAGAATCTCCTCTAAGTAGAATATTCATGCGTAACGGACGCCCAGCGCAGCTGGTAATATAATAATTGAAGTTTTGAGATCATCCGGTTGCCAAGCTTTCCACAAGGAAGGGTCTAAAGTCTAGATTTCGAGAGGTCAGAAGGTTGTCATTCTATTAGAGGATTTCATTCTAATCCAGCATTTACAGTATATGGAAAAAGAAACAATAATCTAGCCGGATTCTCGATTTTACGCAATATTCGCTTACTTTTACAAGAAAAATGAAGAATTCAGTGCACCAGAAAGGTGGGTTTAGGTGTGAGCAAGAGCTCAGCGGTGAACAAGGTATTGGAAAGGATTAAGCTTCTAAAAGAATAAACATTAAAGCTGAAAAATCATGTCAAAAGATCAAAAATTGAGAAAAGAGTCAAGTGCTTGAGAGTTGAATGCTTTTTTTCATTCAGCTTTTTCTGGGAGGGATTTTAGTTGAAATAGAGCTCTTTGTGAACATTTCAGCTTATCAACCCTTCCAAAAATGGTCAAAAACCTTCTCAAATACTTTTCTTTTGCTCTCAATAAAGTTTAACTTCGAAAAATCAAAAGTTCAAATGAGAAATCGAAAAATTTGAATACTTTCAAAGATCACAAAAAAGATTTTGATTTAAAATTTCATCATTGTGAAAGGTAAGCCGATTATCGATGATTTATCGGTGATTTATAAAGTTTCAAAAAAAGAAAAAGTCTATGGTCATTGAAAGAGCAAATAGTGAAAAGAATGAATGAAAAAACAGCGTCTAGCTTAGTGTACTTTAAAGTGTACTCTATGTTCTTTAAAGTACTTTAAAGTGTACTTTATGTACTTTAAAGTGTACTTTATGTCCTTTAAAGTACTTTAAAGTGTACTCTATTTTCTTTAAAGTACTTTAAAGTGTACTCTATTTTCTTTAAAGTACTTTAAAGTGTACTCTATTTTCTTTAAAGTACTTTAAAGTGTACTTTATGTCCTTTAAAGTACTTTAAAGTATACTTTATGTCCTTTAAAGTACTTTAAAGTGTACTCTATTTTCTTTAAAGTACTTTAAAGTGTCCTTTATGCCCTTTAAAGTACTTTAAAGTGTACTTTATGTCCTTTAAAGTACTTTAAAGTGTACTTTATGTCCTTTAAAGTACTTTAAAGTGTACTCTATTTTCTTTAAAGTACTTTAAAGTGTACTTTATGCCCTTTAAAGTACTTTAAAGTGTACTTTATGTCCTTTAAAGTACTTTAAAGTATACTTTATGTTCTTTAAAGTACTTTAAAGTGTACTCTATTTTCTTTAAAGTACTTTAAAGTCTACTTTATGTACTTTAAAGTACTTTAAAGTGTACTTTATGTCCTTTAATGTACTTTAAAGTGTACTTTAAAATTAGAAACACATTTCTGTATTGTTTCTGGCGTATTGTTTAAATTTAAATGTATTGAATGCATCAATTTCCCCCAGAAAATGAAGAAATGAGTCCATCGTCCCGTTTAAATCGTTTAAAATTTAATTTAAATGGATATAAACACATTTATATCCATTTAAATCTATCTAAAACTATTTAAATCTATTTAAATCCATTTAAATCCATTGACTCGCGCATTGACTTTGACGATGAAGCTCCAGAATGGCAGATCCCTTGTTTGGCATCCTGTAAAACAAATGAATAGACTTGAAACAAAGTAAAAAAAGCAAAGAAACTAATAAAAACAATCACAGAGAATAGGTTAAAAATGAATTTGTCTCCCAAAATTGAAACTTTGAGGATTATAGGCTGCCGAAAATCCCGCAACGTTATTTCTGGTCAGCCTGTAAATCCATTTAAATCCATTTAAATTTAAGCACAAATAAGCCAGATAAATCCAGCCACAAATAAGCCAGATAAATCCAGCCACAAATAAGCAGCCAGATAAATCCAGCCACAAATAAGCCAGATAAATCCAGCCACAAATAAGCAGTCAGATAAAGCCAGCCACAAATAAGCCAGATAAATCCAGCCACAAATAAGCAGCCAGATAAATCCAGCCAGATAAATCCAGCCAGATAAATCCTATAAATCCAAGCCAGATAAAACTATCAGAAATCTAAAGATTGTTTAGCTAAAAGTTAAGCAGAATAAACAGAATAAAACAGAATTTATTTGCTAATTTATTTGCTAATTTATTTGCTAATTAAAGGCTTTCGTTTAGAATCGAAAATTGTAGGCATTGGAAAAAATTTCGGTGGAAAGAAGTGAGCAAATATTGCGAGCCAATGGATAAGCCTTGAGGGGGAACAGCACTAGACAAGCACTAGCTAGCCGTATACATAAATCAATGATCAAAAATCATATTATATACATTAGGTGCATGCATAAGAAATGCGATAACTGAATATTGACTTTCAAATAGTTTTATTGAGAATTCAGTGTGGGCAGTGGTTGTTGAGGGGGAGAGATCAGAGTCCCTTCAGTCTCTTTTTCCTCCTTTTTTTTCAGCAAACACTTCACCGACACGTTGTTTGTCACTCTTTCAACAACTTTTCACAAAACGTGAAAAAGCTGAGAATAATACTGAAAAGAGGGTCTCACTTTTCAGAAAATTGAATTGACAAGGGAAAATCAAATGGCTGAGCCCGGTAAATCTTTATCGAATGGCTGAGCCCGGCAAATCTTTTTGCTTTTTGATTGGAGAGGTAAGGAACCAAATTTAGAGAGATAAGGAACCAAATTTAGAGAGATAAGGATAAAGATTTGCCCGGCTCAGCCATTTGATAAAGATTTGCCCGGCTCAGCCATTGGATAAAGATTTGCCCGGCTCAGCCATTCGATAAAGATTTCGGAGTGCAACTAATCTAGACTGAATACCCGATCTAGAAGGAATACCGTAATCCAGCTAATGGAAAAAAAGATCTAGAAGGAATACTGTTGTCGGTGAATCGATTGAAGCTGCTCATTTTATTGAGTCTACAAATTTGGGACTTCTAGTACTTCTAGTACTTTTCCTCTAGTACCTTTCCCCCGTTCAGATTCTCGTCTTTGTCAACGCTCCGCCGGATGTCTCAACGGATCAGGGTCAACACGCGATGTTCTCACTCGTTGACCGCTTCGAGAGACTTCCATTTGCGATGGGGAGAAATTCGACCTCGTTTTGGTTGAGGACTTTCTTGTCACAGGTTTGATTCAGTATTCCGCTGGCTTTTTGATAAGCAACGAACAAACTATTGCGATTAGCTAGATTACGGTATTCCTTCTAGATCGGGTATTCAGTCTAGATTAGCTGCACTCCGAAATCTTTATCGAATGGCCGAGCCGGGCAAATCTTTATCCTTATCTCTCTAAATTTGGTTCCTTTGGTTCTAATTATCAAATGGCTGAGCCGGGCAAATCTTTACCATTCGAATTTTACGCTGATTCCCAATCTGCATCCCGTTTTTTCGAACAATTGATGGATTGATTGATTGATCGATTGATCAATATGATTTTAGAGCTTTATATCTGGAAAGCGATATGCTAGATTGATTCTGCGCGCGCACAAAGAACACTAGCCAGCACTTCTTACACCAAAAACTAGTACTTCTGCTAGAAAAAAAACTAGTACTAATTCTGCCAGAATTACCTAATTTAGTTTAAATTAACATTGTGAAGAAAATTAACATTTTATTCACAGAAAAAGATATTCAAGCCGTCACCCAACTGATCGAAAGAACACGAGAATTCCGAATACCACTCATCCTGGTGTTCGTCGACTACAAGAAGGCATTCGACTCAGTGGAACACGGCGCAGTGACACAAGCTCTCCTCGACGCCGGGATTGACCTCGGATATATCCACGCGATACAAGACTGCTACACGGAGGCTACCACCACCATCAAGATGTTCGAGAGGGAAGTCCACATCCCTATCAAGCGCGGGGTCCGCCAAGGAGACACCATCTCGCCCAAGCTCTTCACCACGGTTCTCCAGTATGCCATGAAAGACCTCGAGTGGGAAGACTACGGCATCCCGGTAGACGGCAGAAACATCACCAATCTACGCTTCGCAGACGACATCGTGCTCTGCGCCAAGACACCAGAAGAGGCCCAACGGATGCTAGAAGACCTCGACCGGGTCAGCAAGAAGATTGGCCTCGAGATGAACAGGAAAAAGACTCAGAGCATGAGGAACGCATGGTGCCCACCTGGAGAGATCAAGCTGGAAGGTCAACCACTAGAAGAAGTCACCTCCTACACCTACCTCGGAAGAAGCATCAACATGGAGGGAGACCTAAGACCAGAAGTCGCCAGAAGAAGACGAGCTGCCTGGACAGCACTAGGAAGCATCAAGAAGTCACAAAGATGCTCAAGAATCACCAGAGAACTCGGGCACACCTCTTCGACAGCACCGTCCTCCCGGCACTCTGCTACGGGACAGAGACCTGGGCCACGACACAGACCACTGAACGAGCCCTGAGAACGACGCATCGAGCCCTTGAAAGGAACCTCCTCGGGTACAATAGGAAGACGCAGCTCGACCAGGACCTAAGAAGTACGGACATGCGCCAGCTCTCGGGACTCAGAGATCCAGTGGAAGTGATTGAGAGAAAAAGACTCAGATGGGCCGGTCACGTAGCCAGAAGAACAGACGACAGATGGACGATACGGATCATAGAGTGGCTACCACGAGACCAGAAGAGGCCAGTCGGAAGACCAGCAACGAGGTGGAGCACAAGAGTGGCAGAGACGGTCAGAGAAAGGATGGCTAGAGTGCAACCACCACCAGCACCAGCAAGTCGAAGACTTCGAACCAGGAACAATCAAGCTAGGAAACACTGAATGACAATAGCAAGGGATAGAGAAATGTGGAAGCAGGTTGTGATCTGCGCAAATAGGAACACCTGAGTGCGAAGACAGATCAAAAAGAAAAAGATATTCAGCTAACAAGCTACAAAAAAATAAATGATTTTGGGCGCGAAATAGAATGAAGGCGCACGGATTTCCGCAATACTTTTCCAATTTTTAGGCTGTCAGAGTTAGGCAACTTTTTAGTGGCTATTCGCCACAGCTTTATATCTGGAAAGCTATATGATAGATTGATTCTGCGCGCGCACAAAGAACGCTAGCCAGCACTTCTTGAAGAAGAGAAATCCGAGGGCAAGGTCGAACTAGTGAGGTCTAGCTCTGGAAACAAACCCTGTACCACTCGGCCACGGCTGCCTGAAAACGGGCCGAACGGCCGAAAAGAAGGGCGCTAAGACCCAAGTAATCCCATTTTCAAGACCGATAAGTTCCCATTTTTAACCCTCAGTCTTAACAAAACCCTCAGTCCTAACAAAAATTTAGACGCTTGTAACTTCTCACAGATTGTCATCTAGCAAAAACAGAATATAGATTTGGAATCAGCATAAAATTCTGCGTCGAATGGTATATTTCGCAGAGCATTTAGAAGCGCATAGCAAAAGTTTTGCCAAAAAAAGGAATTGAACTCGAGCAAAATAATGCGATACCCGCTTTGTATGCAAGCAACTTATCCACTACACCATCAGATCACGTTGGAGATCACCCATCAGATCCGTGAGCGAACCGTTATAAAGACATCCCTCTTGGCTCTAGATTTTCGCATTCTCCGCAACTTCAAACACGTAGAACTTTTTGTAGAAAGTTATTTGGCAAAAACAGAAAGCAAATTCTGAATCAGTGTGAAATTCTGCGTCGAATCGTCTACGTATTATCTCATTTGGCCTTTCCTTTGTCAAAAAAAACAAAAGAGAAATCGATGAGCGACTTTGTTTATCACATTTGATCAAGGGAATTATAAAAGTGAACTTTAAAAGAAAGAGATTTATTTAGTACATCTGGAAAGCATTAATTGGAGATCGGGAAAAAGAAAGACTTCAGGGATCTCAGAAAGGATTATTTGGCTCTTGAAAATATTTTGCAGGAGTGAAAGGCTTTGAGAAGATATTTTTGGAGGCTTTGTGAAAGCTATTTTTTCTTCAGATGCTTTGAGAATTAAGAACTGAATGTAGAAGAGGTAGAATTGAATGTAGAACTTGAATCTTATTCGTTTTACAAGAGTGATTTGGTTGTTGCTTTTGTAAAAGTCTCGGTTTAAGTCTTTTCTAAAAGACGGCCTTGGAAAAGTGACATCGTAATCTTTAAAGCTTATCTAAAGAAGCTAGTTACCATAACCCTTAAAGAAGAAGCTTATCTAAAGAAGCTATCTAGTTACCATAACCCTTAGAGCTTGTCTAAAGAAGCTATCTACACTACTGGACAATGAGATATCATATTTGAAAAAACACTTTCGCACTTTCGCGCGTCTGTAACTCCCTTGTCTTTACCGTATTTCTAAATATTAATATTACCATTGTGTAGTCCTTGAAAAGAGCTTTCAGAAAATGTTAACTGATAGTTTAAACTCAAAGACAAGGGAGTTACAGACGCGCGAAAGTGCGAAAGTGTTTTTTCAAATATGATATTTCATTGTCCAGTACTGTAGTTACCATAACCCTTAAAGCTGATCTAAAGAAGCTATCTAGTTACCGTAGCCCTTAAAGCTTATCTAAAGAAGCTAGTTATGATAGCCCTTAAAGAAGAAGCTTATCTAAAGAAGCTACCTAGTTACCATAACCCTTAGAGCTTATTATTAAAGCAAAAATCGCAATAACTCTCGTGTTTATTCAATTTCAATAACTTCAATCAGTTCAAAAACAATACTAGCCCAAGCTTTTCTAAAGTAAAATCACATTAGTCTAACAGACTAACAGACTAACAGACTAACAGACTAACAGACTAGCAGACTAGCAGACTAACAGTCTAACAGACTAACAAACTAACAAACTAACAGACTAACAAACTAACAAACTAACAGACTAACAGACTAACAGACTAACAGACTAGCAGACTAACAGACTAGCAGACTAACAGACTAGCAGACTAACAGTCTAACAGACTAACAAACTAACAAACTAACAGACTAACAAACTAACAAACTAACAGACTAACAGACTAACAGACTAACAGACTAGCAGACTAACAGACTAGCAGACTAACAGACTAGCAGACTAACAGTCTAACAGACTAACAAACTAACAAACTAACAGACTAACAAACTAACAAACTAACAGACTAACAGACTAACAGACTAACAGACTAACAGTCTAACAGTCCACCTTTTACAAATCCATTCCTACTCTAAAGCGATCTATGTGAATTTGGGCAAAAAAAAGATGCATAACTTTGGCTGACTAAAAAGTTGGCCAAAAAAACGTATTTCCCGGGATGAGATCCGAGAAAAAGAACGGCTTTTTGAGAAGAGGGGAAATGCTGGCGAAAAAAAAAGATTGAACAAAAGAGAGGCCATGAAAAGGGAAAGGGGAAAACATCTAAAAAAAACGAGGTTCCTTTTCAATTTTCTTGAGAAAAACAACCTTGGGATTAGTCTTTCGTGTGCCTTTTTGAGTTGAGCAATCATTTGTGTAAAGCTTGGAAAGAGAGATGTGCTGATGATTCTTGAGGTGTACTTTGGACTAAGAAAACATCCTTTCTGGCGCACTGGATTCTTCTTTTTCTTGCAACAAAGTGAGATAATTCAGTGCGCTAGGAAGGATGCGTTACAAACTTACAAAACTTATAATTTATGCTTACAAAACTCTAATCCGAAATGTGGTAATTGCGAAAAAAAGCTTTCAAAGTTAGCCTATTATTACGCTGTCCAGAAATATTCTGGGACATTTAATCTGGGACATTTTATCAGATTTCTGAAAAGCTTTTATACGTGCCTCGCCCCTTTGCCATTGGCAATCGAACTTTGAACTCAAATATCTTGGTGTTGGGCTGTTCAATTTAAATATTCTTGATATCATTGGATGCGCCAAGGCTTTCTCTGTCGATTGGTATAAAAACTATTTAAATTGGATAGCCCAACATCAAGATATTTGAGCTCAAAGTTGGATTGCTAATGGCAAAGGGAGCGGGACGCCTTTTAGACGCGACCCGCCTCCTTTGCCTTTTATAAGCGTATAAAAGACGCCCTCCCCCTTTGCCATTGGTAATCTAACTTTGAGCTTAAATATCTTGGTGCTGAGCTGTCTAATTTAAATCTTCTTAGTATCATTAGATGCGCCAAGGCTTTCTCTGTCGATTGGTTTAAAAACTATTTAAATTGGATAACCCAACAGCAAGATATTTGAGCTCAAAGTTAGATTGCTAATGGCAAAGAGAGCGGGGCGCTTTTTATACTCCCTGCCCCGCGCCCCGTCTGTTTTGTCATTGGCAATCTAACTTTGAGCTTAAAGATCTTGGTGCTCGACTGTCCAGTTTAAATAGTTTTTGTACCAATCGATAGAGAAAGACTTGGCGCATCTAATGATACTAAGAAGATTTAAATTGGACAGTCCAAGATCTTTAAGCTCAAAGTTAGATTGCCAATGGCAAAGGGGGCGAGGCGCGTATCAAATGCTTGATAACCGTCCAGAAAGTCTTTTCATTCCATTTCATACTTCCGTTGAAAAATAACAAATTTACCAATGAATCTATAGTTTTCTCTAAATAAAAAGTGTTTATCCTCTACGTTGTTTGTCTTTCGTTCTACTAATGACAAAAAAAACGGGGAATTTCTTTAGCACCTCTCGTAGACAGCCCTCACTCACTCGTAAATGATCGGCATGGGTTTTATTGTGATCCGAGCAGCTGAAAGATCAAAAAATTCGGTGATCTCTCATGGAAAAGAGATTCCATCCACTCTCGTAGTAAAGTGAGAACTAAAAATAGAAACTGGAGAGAAATACACGGGAAAACACGGGACTTTTAAAAAATTGGAACTTTGGAACTTTGGAATAAAGACTTTGGAACATTTTCAACTTATCTATAGCATTTTTATAAGCAAAATTTCCTGTAAAAATCCTGTAAGAGCTACAAAGATCCGAGTAAGAGTCTAGGCCTTGTATCTGACTGAGCTTTAACTCAAGAACTTTAACTCTTTAGCTTTAACTCAAGAAAGACTGATGTCTTGTCCTTTTTACAATGAAGATCTTTATATTATAGAGTTTAGAACGTTTTCAACTTACTATTAGGGTGGTGCAAAAGAAACTGCAAAAGAAACTGCCGATGGGTATCAGCTCTCATTTATCAGAAACGAGCGATGCTAACGGCATTATTTTTTTTGTTTTGTTCGCATATTTGTTTACGATTTATTTCGACATTTGAATTTCTTGGTTGTTGTTTATTTTATTTAAAAATACTTATATTTTTTATTTAGATCATGGTCGAGGAAAAGTTTGTGAGCAGCATTACTGTTTAACTTCAAAATTGGAAACTCTGCTGCCGAATCGCATCGTTCTCTCTGTGCTTAGATTTATTGATTAAGATTGCTAAAGTTTCAAAATAAACTACTCTTTCAACGTGACAAAGCTCGATTACAACGACTTTAGATTGTAAGGAACGTCAACAACACTCTTTTCCCAGTAATAGCAAGAGATCAAAGCTCAAAGAGTCACTCAAGACGCACTCTTTTTCAAGCAGACCACCCAGCGGCAAATGAAATGATCAAAACAAGAGAAAAAAAGAGTGATTGAATGCTTCAGACACGAACTGGTACAAGCTTTATCACGTTTTTTGCTTCAAGCTGATGAAAGTAGTGAGGAGATTACCTAGGAAAAGCTTTAAAAGGTTTCTAGTACTTCTAAAAGACTTCTAATGCTTTCTAAAAGACTTCTAATGCTTTCTAAAATACTTCTAATGCTTCTAAAAGACTTCTAATACTTCTAAAAGACACTCATTTTAGAAGTCATCAACTAGTTTTCATTAAAACCTGAGTCTTGTGATTTTTCATCGAAATATACCAATACCAATACCAAAATTAGGCTGATCAAATGAAAATTGATTGGTAGTTTTTGCCTAAAATAGTTGCTTTTTCGAAATCGCACTCTAAGTAAAGTTTTGATGACATTTCGTTAACTTATTCTGTCAATTTGATAAAGAACTTTGGGAAGTTGAAAAAATGAACTCAGTGCTGACAAAATGAAGAAACAATGAAGAAAAAATGACAAATGATTAAGCGAAACTTCAAACAAAGATTAATCAATCAAAAAAAATGATTCTAAAATGGCAAAATGGACAAAGGTACTTGGAAATGCGTTAAATCTTATGTCAGTTGACGGTTTTTGGCGTTGTTTTGCCGAAAAAGGGAATAAAAGAATCGCTAGGCAACGCGCGAATGATGTATTTTTGAAAGGAAAATGAGCACAGGGCAAAGATTTATGCAAAAGCTGGTATTCATTTGAAAAGTGAACTGGGTAAAGAGATTTGAAATTCAAAATCGCGTTCAAAAATATGACTGTGACTGAGAAGTGACAACAAGTGATTATGATTTTAACGACGAGTGACTTTAAACAAAATTTCCAAGAACATGTAATTTTGGATCCTCTTTCCGAATCCGACGTTAATTTTATTAGGAATTTGTGTGATTTCTTGTAAAAAGCGAAGAGAACTGAGTGTTACCTCGAATCCGATGGCCGAATGGGAATGGAATGGTCCAAAGGGAATGGTTCAAACGGAATGGTCCAAAAAACATTATAAAACGTTGGGAGATGTTTTTTAACAAATTTAATTCTCTACTTTATCTCTACTCTACTTTCCTCGAAAATCATTTTGAATGGAATTCGAATAGCGTCAAATTCTCGAATTTTCTCGAATTTTTGATGTTATTTGCAGATTTTCATCAAAATGACATCATCCAAGGCGTTCTTTCCAAAAAAAGCCAAAAAATTTTGGCATTTTAACGAGAGAATTTGAGCATTTTGGGATTTGGTTCTTTTCTCTTTGCGTGAATTGCAAAGACTCATCAATTCTTTCCAAAAAAGGACCCAAATCCTTTCAAAAAAAAGCTGTTGGGCATCAAACTTTGACCAAAAACCAAGCAAAAAGGGAATCTATTTATCAAAAACGACCACGTTCGTTAAAAGTTTCTTTTTCGCTTTTAGAGAGTGATAGGAAAAGGAGAAAAGGGGAAAATTTGTGAAAATAAGAACGAAAAATGGGAAAATTTTGTGGGGATTGAAGTTTTTTGAATCGTTTTCTAAAGTTTTTATCTTTTAAACTACCGTAATCTTGTCTCAGTCTAGCCAGGATTACGGTAGGAATCAGAATTACGATAGAAATCAAGATTACGGCAAAAAAAAGATAGTATATTTCAAAAGCTATCAAGACAGTAGATTTCAAAAGTTGCCACGTTTTAGAAATTGAGACGAGAAATCCATTGATCTGCTTCTGGATTGGATCCTGGATTGGATCTTGGATTGGATCTTGGATTGAAGCCTGGATTGAAGCCTGGATTGGATGCTGGATTGAAGCCTGGATTGGATCCTGGATTGAAGCCTGGATTGAAGCCTGGATTGGATCCTGGATTGGATCCTGGATTGGATCCTGGATTGGATCTTGGATTGAAGCCTGGATTGAAGCCTGGATTGGATGCTGGATTGGATCCTGGATTGGATCCTGGATTGGATCCTGGATTGGATCCTGGATTGAAGCTTGGATTGGATCCTGGATTGGATCCTGGATTGGATCCTGGATTGGATCCTGGATTGGATCTTGGATTGGATCTTGGATTGAAGCCTGGATTGAAGCCTGGATTGGATGCTGGATTGAAGCCTGGATTGGATCCTGGATTGGATTCAACTTGGTGTGCCAGAAAGTGTGTTTTTGCGGCTAGAATTGTACTTTCTGCGCAAATTTGTAAGCACACCGCCTCTAACACACTTAATTCTTCATTTCTCTTCATTTCTCTTCATTTCTCTTCATTTCTCTTCATTTTTCTTCATTTGTGCAATGTTTCAATTCCCGTTTGACTTTTGATTTTTGCTTTTGATGGACCGGGAGATTTGAATTCGATTCTCACCAATCATGGGATTCACGGGATTCACGGGAATACGATTGAAAGAAGAAAACAAAAGAAGAAAATAACAAGAAAGAAGAAAACATTGAAAGAAGAAAACAACATTGAAAAGAACCCGGAAACAATTGTGAAATCGATATAAACAATGATTTGAAAACATTGGGGAAAAGGATGAAAAATAAAGCTGAAGTTGAAGATTCAGAATATCCTAAAATAGGTGCCAGGCGGTGTGCTTAGGGTTTGAAGGAGCTGAAGAGTCGTTGAAGAAAGCACGTGTTTGTCTCTTTCCCCCTTTATTCTATCGCTTTTCAACAATCAAGGATTTTCAATCTCTTTCTCTTCTCCAAAGCAATTATTAGGCTATCCAGAAAGTTCCTTTTCCTAATTGCGTTAAAAAATAAAATCCAAGGGCTAGGCTAATGTCTGCAATTTTATTTAGGCAACAGGGTCATTTGCGCAACTGGATCTTTGGCGTAATTTGCCATAACTTTCTTCTAAGTCGGCCAATCTTTATGTTTCTGGTGTCATTTTGTTGCGCTTATTGAGATCTACAAAATGAAACCAAAAACATAAAGATTGGCCTACTTAGAAGAAATTTATGGCAAATTATATTATTTGTTGTTGAAGAATAGAAAGATGTGAACAAAATTTTTGAATATTTAGCAATTTCGAATAGAAGGGGGATTAAGAAACACTATAAAACAGCTTTTCAAAAAAAGAAAAACCTAATGGAAGTCGAAACCTTTGCACAGGTTTTGCTTTACAGTTACGGCTTTGCATTTCGACACGTTATCCGCTACACTACGCAACCATAAAGCGGACGCAAGCGTTATAAGAGAGGCCAAAAAAACTTGTTTGTCAAATTCCTTGCGATTCTGATCTATTTAGCAAAAAGGAACAGCAAATTCGGAATCAGCGTCAAATTCTGCATCGGATGGTCTCGGCCTCATTTCGATTGGCCACCTTGATTTTGTGACCTTCTCTTGTGTGTCAGAAAAACCACATTTGATGGTTTTGATGGCTGGCTTTTGATAACTGGCTTTTGATGGCTGGCTTTTGATGGCTAGGGTAAACTGCAGTCTTACCTTGTTTTTCAACTTTAAAGTCCATTTTGCTAAAAGGTATACTTATGAAATTACGTCACGAATCATTAAATCACGATTCAATTTGTGTGTTTAGGTCAAATCGCTTCAACATAATCACGGCGATTCGAGGATTTTCGCAATGTGAATCCCGTTTTTTGGAGACTGTTGTGAAATTGAAGGAAGAAGTTTGTTTTTTAAGTTTTTAAGTTGTTAAGTTAAGCAGTCTATGTGATTTTCTTAGATTAGCACAATTCCCACTCAAAGCGTTGGACTTGATAATCATGGAATTGATAATACCAATCATGCCTTTTCGAATTCGGCTACATCCACAAGGAAACAAAGAAAGCAATAAGGATTTCAAGAAAGCAATAAGGATTTTTTTCTGGTACCATTCTATTTTTATTGGCAGTCATTAAAGTGTTTACCTAGTTTACAGTAAATTATATCTAGTAAATCTAGTAATCTAGTAATCTAGTAATCTAGTAATCTAGTAATCTAGTAATCTAGTAAATTAAATCTGTCTAGGTATTCTGCACTGTCCAACAAGCTCGATACAAGGCCAAGTTTGCTGTTTTCAACACAAGGAATGAAGAAATACCAACAACAGTTTACACCGGCACTCAACAAGTTTCATACTAGCTTTTAATCGAGTATATTTTGTTTTAGCTTTATGCATTGGTTATTGTTTCTTTATTGGTTCAGCACTTAGCACCTCAAGATGAGCTCCAGGTTAGCTATTGTTTCTTTGAAAATATATGGCTGCTTTAGTTGGTGTTGACGCTGATCTTCGATACGGGCACAAAAAGATCAAAGTCCTTGCCTCCTTACCTCCATACTTTTCTGCACAAGGCAAACCGAAGTCAGGTGCTGTGTAGGTTGTATTCCCCTCTGTGTTCTGTTTCTGGTGTTCCGGTGTCAATATTATATTCTTTATTTTGGCCATATTCTAACGACAACGACTAAAACGGCTAAAACGACTAAAACGTATATCCAATAAACCTTTTTATCGTTTCCTTCTAATTGTGATTATCTAGGAAAAATATTCGTTAGATTGATGATAAAATCGCCCATTACTGATGATATTTTTTCTTAATATTGCATTTTCATTACTTCTTACAATAGGTGTCTACGGTTTTTATGCTATACTAATTGAATAAATACCGTATTTCTTCGAATAGAAGACAGGGTAAAGAGTATCATCGCGTACTCCTGCGTAGCAGCCCTTTTTAAAATTTCTTTTCTGCATAAAAGCTTTCCATGAAGTGCTATAGAGCTGGAAAATGACTCAAAAATACCACATGAGCTAACAGCTTTTTGAGCCATTTTCCAGCTCTATAGCACTTCATGGAAAGCTTTTATGCAGAAAAGAAATTTTAAAAAGGGCTGCTACGCAGGAGTACGCGATGATACTCTTTACCCTGTCTTCTATTCGAAGAAATACGGTAATTTGATTAAGTGTTTTAATTAGTAATGGGTTGATAGCTTTTAATAACGACATATTCGTAAAGCGTTTGGTTAGGGTTGGTAAAGCGTTTGGTTTGAATCTACGAGCCACATTTCATTTTAACAAGTCGGTTTGCATTTTTATTGTTTTAAACGGAAGTACGAAAAGCGAAAAGACTTTCTGGACAGCCTCATAACTCTTCAACGATTCATCCAAGTCATCTCATCGATTCATCTCAATAAGCATTCAGAAAGAGATGGGAGCTGGGGAGGAGATGGAAATGAAGCGTTTGGGAACAAGTTCTTGTCACACAGTGATTTTCAACTTGACAATCCTGGTCTGGTTTTTGTCATCAGCACCAAAACTAGGACAAGACCAGACTAGAATTTAATTTACGTGTGAAAATGATTAATTTAAAAGCCAGAGACTAGATTCTGACCGGGCCGGATCTAGAAAAAGACAAAAATACGGGAGTGGGACAAATGCGACCTTTTTTTTGCGCACCCGGACATTTGCGCACCTTTTTTTCCGCGCCTTGCGCATTAGCGCACCTTTTTTCGCGTTTTAAAAAGCTCTAAAAAGCTAATATTAACCAATTTCTATTCCAAAAGTTGTTTTTCTAGGTAATTTTAGGGCGTAGAATCGAAATTTTGGCATATCAGAGCTTGTGGAAGCGAACGGACGGAGTTATACAAAGAGAAAAATCAACAATTTTCTGTAATTTGACCTAGCCGTTTTGTCTTTCAAATTGGTTCCACACGCAAAGTCTACCGTAAGCCGCCTTGTCCTGAAAATTGGCGCAAACTTGTCGCGATAAAAAGCTCAACTTCATTTTTTGTGATGCGATTTCTTGCAAGATCATTTTCTCCAATATTAGATACACTTATTTCTTATTCAGTGTATTCTATTCTAATATGTGTCTAATTGTTTCTTTTTCAACTTCTCTTTTGTCTTCCCGCGCGTTGAATAGTGTCATTTGTATGGTTTAGTTGAAAACTGCAAAAAAAGCTGGACAGATGACTGAGCGCATTGTGCGCGAAAGTTGATTGATTGAATAAGCCCTTGATAATTTTTATCTTTAGGCCCATTTACTTCATTTTAAAAACATTATAAAACATTGGCAGATGTTTTTTTCTCAAATTTAATTGTCTACTCTATCAGCACATCTTGGAGCGTTAAGAAGTTAAGAAGCTTAAATCTTTCAATTTTGTGTCTATTTGACTTCTAAACTTTGTAAATCTTTCTTTTTAGCTTAAATCTTTCAATTTTTGGTGTTATAGTAGTTGGGGGAAAGCCGGTATTCATCTCTATGGAGCCAGAGCGCACTAATTTTTGCTTCTAGGGTTTTTAATGGCGTATTTTCTTAATTTCGTATTTATTGAAGCTTTTGTGACTACTTTCTAGCTATTTCAAGCAGTTACTGTGGTTTTAAGCCTCTTAATTCGATCCCGCACCTCTAAATCCAGGGGAAATAGAGCCACGTTTGAAGGCTCGGAATCGTTGCTCAAACTGGCATAAAAGTTGTCTAGAATGTTTGATAAATCCTTCCAATGGATTCAGTGCAATTAATTACCCCAGAAAAAGTTTTTAAAACTAGTAGCAAGTTTGAAAAAACCGGTGTTGTCAAACTTCCCCCCCCCCAACTGCTATAGCACTCAATTTTCTGTCTATTTTACTTTTAAATGTTGCAAATCTTTCTTTTTAGCTTCAAGTCAATGAATCATCCGCTGGATTACACTGCTGAGGAAAATGGCCAAGGGCGTCGCCGTAAAAATGTTTCCTTGGTCGACGGCATCTCACACTACACGGAAACGACAACTCGTATGGAACAGGTGGAAAATTTTTTGAATAATAGTTATTCTGATAAGAACGGTTAAACCTCTTTGTTTTTAACACATGTTGCTATATTCGTGTTTTAGATTCACTTCATCAACAAATGGTCGATTGAGCAATTCAGCGTTCAACAAGAGCTTTGTCCCCCCGGTGAATCGGTGGAAGGAAGGTTTTTGCAACTCCTGTTAATTCGTAAACCATTTCATGTAGTTGCTTCGGATCGGGCCCTTACAAGTTTCAACTTCGACTCTATCCATCTGGAAAAGATGAGGATTGTAGTGGATACATTTCGCTTTATTTGCTGATTAAAGGTAACGTTTATTCTTGATGAGTTTTGTAAACAACTTTTTAGACTGTCCATCAAGCCGTCTCTCCTTCAGAGTCAACTTTTCGCTGGATACACTTGATGGCCCAAGGAATTGTGCGCTCAACAAGAATGTCGTCACCATCAATCGCGGAGGAATCGTCACTGCCAGCAAATTCTTCTCTCTGGATTCTTTGAAGGTTTTACTTTAGTTGTCTTTTAGACTATTTTTTGATTTAGTCACGCGGCAATCGCTTGCTTCCCGACGATACACTGACGGTGTCGGTTGAATTGGTGGTGTTCGGCGAACTTCACAACGACAAAAGCGAAATCGAATTGTCTGACGTTGATGAGGAACCCGCGGAGGCCACTGGACGACAAAAACAATCTCTTACGAAGTAGGTTTTTTTCAGTCAATAAAACGCAAACATTATGTTAGTGCTTCTTTCTTCTTGATGGATCGTAAGCGCAAAAGTGCTTTAAGTGATGGGATGCAACAAGGAATAGCCGTCCCCGAGGATGAATATGATGGTTCTGTTTTGACATACGATGATTATTATTGTGGTTCTAGGTGGTTTCTCGTCACTTCTCGACTCGGGTGAACTGACCGACTTTTCAATCATTTGCGGAAACAATGAAATCAAGACTCATCGTGCTGTGCTGTTCGCTCGATCTGGATATTTTCAAGGAGTCTTTCGCAGTCAATACTCAACTGAAAACCAAGCTTCAAAGGTTTGTGTAATCATAGTTAATTAATACGGTGTGTTTAGGTGGAGCTGAAAGATATAGACCCGGATGTGTTGACGGCTGTTGTAAACTATATGTACACTCTCAATTGCCCACAAATTTCGTCAATGTCGTCTCGTATTGCGCGAGCTGCTGATAGGTCTTTATGCGTAAATAATTGTATAATAAACATTTTTTAGATTTATTATGCCTGGATTGAAGTCCCGATGTGAAGCATTTCTCCTCAACGATGTCTCTGCGCACAACGTTTCCGAACGCCTGAAGACCGCCTATGAGCTTCAGATGAATGTAAGTTTGCAAAATAATTTGTAATGCTTTGTGTGTTCAGAAGCTTAAACGCAAAACCGTTGGCTACTTTGCTCGCAACCGAGAGGAAGTCGTCAAAACTGAGGTACTGTGAAAGTTGTAGCATAAATATAACCTTTGTTGATTTAGGAATGGAAAGATCTTCGACGCTTGGACCCCGAATTGTCTGGACAAATTGTGGAGGATGCCTGGAAGCTGGCCGAAAACAACAAGTGATTATTTGAACTAATATTTTAAACCACCGCGTGTTTAGATATCCATCGGTGAAGCGTCGCCGTGCTAGCGAGACGGATATTTAAGCAAAATTCGACATCACCGCAAAACTTGTCTACACACGGGTTAAAATTCGACGAATCTCATTGTACGTTACTTTGTGGTATGCATCGTTTACTAATGTCTCTATCTCTTGTACTTTTATTGGGTTTCCTTATGCTCCCCCAGTTTTCTGTGATTAGTTTGTTCCCATTGTGATTATCTTGATATTTGTTTTTAATCTTCTAATGTTTACCTATGTTCCCCGTTTTCAACAATTTGTGCAACGAAAGTAAATCTAGTTTAAAAATGCAGAATAGAAAAATGAGTTGAAAAACACAAAAACTTGCAGAGAAACATTGAATGCTATAATAATCTTTCGAATTGGCTAGGTAAATTTGAATTTGTGTCGAAACAAACGGAGATTTTAATTTATGGATCATTTAAAAAGAAGTCTTTCCAATAGGTTCTTCATTCCACTCATTCAACCGCTTCTACTCTTGTACTCCTACTCGGCAAACTTCAACGTCTATCTGCCACTTGGAACGCTCACCGTCGACCAATTCCTCAGCATCCAACTGCATCCGATCAAATGCCAGGTTCGATTCCTTTACTTTTTGTTGCCTAGGTTTTGGAGACCAAGATTTGCTTCATGCATGACTTTTTTCACTTTTACTTTGATATCCTTGATAATTTGGCTATATTTTAGGCAACTTACGTGTGGATTGATGAAACGGGAGGGAATCTCCGCTGCAAAACGCGAACCCTCGACAAGAGGCATCAAAAGTTAGGGGTTGGTTTTATTATTTTCTTTGCATTAAACATTTCCATCTAGAATACCCGCTTTGGAACTAAGATGGTTCGTCAACTGAACAGCGATCGGCCGAGACTCGACTCGGCCATTAAAAAAGATAAAAATCTTTTTAACAAGCAGCGCCGACAAATTCACTTGGGGAGTGGCCAATCGTGGATGCTCGGTTCGAATTCCTCGTCAAGTTGATGCCGACAAAAAGGTATTCTTTCTTGTATTATGAGAATGTTAAACTTTATTGCTTTTAGGGTTACCTTGAAGATCGTCGCCCCTCGTCCAATTGTGATCCCTGCGTTGTGACTGCATCGATCAGCCGCTCAACTCTGCTCACCTAAAAGAATCAATTCGATTACTTGCATCTTCCTTTTCTCTGTGTGATTGATTAGCTTTGAATTTGTGTAAATCCTCACCTTCAAATTACATGGTTCTTGCGGATTTCAATACTAGGTTGAGGAAAAAGTCCTGAATCAGGAAAAAGTCTGAAGCTGCGAAAAATTCAATTTTTGTGCGCAATTTAAAAACAAAAATAACAACAATTATACCTCAAAGTATAGCCCATCATCATCTACGACTTTCTGCCATCGATCTGCAAGCTTTCGGATCTGGTCGAAGTACCACTCCTTCGGTTTCGAATCAAAGAACTCTTGACAAGCTTCTTCAACTTCTTCTTCTAGCAATAGTGGATCAAAGCTCGAAGCTCTTTTTCTTGCAAACTCATATGGAATACAAAGATGAAGATTGGTACAACACTATAAACGCGAAAAACCAGCAAAAAAATGCATAAAAATTGAATTTTTCGCAGCTTGGTCAGAACTTTTTTCTCAACCTAATAAATGCTGCTTTGAGTTCAATGCATTATTTATTTGGTTCTTGAATAAAAACTTTTTAAGTGTTCAAAGTTTATTTCTCGAAGAAAGCTTGTGCTTTAATAACGCAATGCGGCTACTTTTTATACTGGTCAATTGTTAGTTCAATTTCAATTTGTTCTTGCAGATTGTTCAATTGATAGCCTGAATATCTTCAAATTCGACGTAAAGCGTACGGCCAAAGTAAATGTAACATTCAGAAATTGGTCGCTAATTTTTGGACTTGCTTATCGATATTATCGATACAAGCAGCATGCCCATGTTTGACCGTTCAGAGCTCATTTTCTAGAAAATCTATCAATCTGATGATCGTTTCATTGGAAAGTCAAGAATATCAGCTTTTGATTGCTATTTTATACATAGCTTAATTTTCTGATTTTGTTTGCATTATCGTTTATTTGTGCACTTAAACAAGCTATCCCAGCCATAATTCTTTTATTCAGTTCTCTCAACGGTCTGCAAATCGAGATGGGTGCCAAGAACGATCGCAACCTCAAAGACGACATCAAGTTGGCACATGTGAGTTTTTTTATTGCTTGTTCGGTTGGATCTCTTTAGGAAACATTATCGTTTTGTCAAAGTTTTGACGATTTTCAATCATTTCATGTATTGCATGTTTTATGTGTCTAACCTTAATCATTTGATGTGTTAGGCGGATGCTTTTCGTTCAACTCTATATAACGTCAATATTTTAGGGTGATCTCCTGAATTTCCTCTACGCTTCACATGGTCGACTCTACGATGCGATGTGTCTGAATTTGGAGAAAACAGGAGTCAGACGTGAGGAGGTTGGAAGGATTTTGGTTAACATTTCTAACATTTGACCTTTTAGATCTCTTATGGACTATTCGTTTTACTCGGTTTGTATCTGGTTTTTGGAGCACGCGCTCAATTCGTGTGCAATCTCATCGGATTTGTATATCCTGCTTATGCTACGGTTAAGGTAAGCAAATTTGCGCTATTCGTATTACGCTTCAATGTTTATAGTATGAATTAATTTTCTTTTTAGACAATTCGCAAGGAGGCGAAAGACGGCGACACTCAATGGCTGACCTATTGGATGGTGTTTGCCTTTTTCTCGTTGATTGACTTCTTCACCGATGCTTTGCTGAAGTGGTTCCCTTCTTACTACGTCGTTAAGGTGGAATTTCTTTATAAAATGGACCTATTTTAAGTACACATGTATCGGTTTTATTTAGGCTATCTTCTTGATTCATCTATCGCTTCCTCAAACTCAAGGTGCCCTCTACCTCTACAATAAAATCATCGATCCGGCTATTACCCTTTTCGACAAGTTGGTTTTTACATTTTTCGAATTGATAAGCATAACATAGACTTCAACTGATTTAAACACAAATTAGTATTTTCTTTCTAGCTTGTTCTGTTTAGGTGTTTGAATGCTCGATTGTCGAGAGAATCAGTAGGAGCAAAGGACGAAGCGAAAGAGGCCTAAGCAGCAATCAACTTTAGGTT
Source organism: Mesorhabditis belari (assembly GCA_958450365.1). Classification (NCBI taxonomy): domain Eukaryota; kingdom Metazoa; phylum Nematoda; class Chromadorea; order Rhabditida; family Rhabditidae; genus Mesorhabditis; species Mesorhabditis belari. The sequence continues at coordinate 958,495 of CAUEEP010000939.1, forward strand.
AGCAATTTTGCTACAATACGTATGATCCTTGTGTTTTGTCGTGCCTACTTTTTCGATTGTCTCTATGTATTTTCTTTTCTTGTCTCAATAAATGTAATAAATCAAAATGTTACAGTAATTTTTCGTTTAGACTGATGATAAGCACTGGCTAATTTAGGCAGGTGTTGGGTCTGAATTGAAGTCAAGCTTTAGTATCTCAGTTCCTTGTCCTGATTCTTTCATTGAAAAAACATTTAGCAATCGATTTTTCAAAAAAGTAGTTTTTCTCCGATCATTCCCCTCCTCTCAACCCGCTTTGCATATTTTGACTTTGATCGGAGTGAAAACTATCATTTGTTTTCAATGCTCGGAAGTCCAAAGTCTTGTCTTGAATCCCAATCGTATCCAAACTAACTTTTGCCATTGAAAACAGCTCTGACGATTCTAAAAATGTTTGCATTATAATCTTTTATTACATCTTTTCCCTTTTTTCCTCTTCATTTTTTTTTGGACAAAAGAATAGACGCGCATGTTAACGAGATGAAAACAAATTATTCAAATCGATACGATCGAGCTTTGAAAGAGGGAAATCGGGAGAGAAAACGCTGGCACATTGACAACCTTTCCTTGTTTTAGCTCAGAAAAATCTAGAATTATTGCTTTAGAGACGTTTGACGATCATTGCTTGAAGTATTTTGTTAAAATGTCGACAAGGATCCACGCGTCGGACACCGAACCGCCGCCGATCTCTTTCCCGAAAGACTTCGAAGAACAGCGACCGGTGGTGGGTTTTTTTTTCTAATTACTGTATCTATGTTGCTTGCTAAACTGTGTCCCTCTTGGCTACTAAGTTTTCTAAAAGGTGCATAATTTGGGGAAGGTATTGTTACCGTTTTCCTTTAGTTGCCGTAATCTTTCGTTCAGATTCTGCTCGTTCTGTTTAATTTTGAATTCATTCGACTCATAGCTTGCTTCCTCATAAAATAGGAGCAAAATTAAGTAAATCGGGGAAAATTTGAAAGAAAACTTTGTTTTTTACGGTAACTTTCCAAATTAGGCACCTTTTAGAAAACACGGGGCTTTATTGGTAATGATACTGTATTCAATTGCTCAAGATTTTGAACAAATTCATTTTTTTAGATTCCGTACGCTTTCCTCGTGCTCTCCTTTTTGTGCGTGTGTCTTTCTTTTGGCTGCTCGTTGGTGATTTCGTTGACGTTGACGCAGATTCACAACTACGGGAATGGATCGGGAGGAGACTGTAGGAGAATAAATAGAAACCATTTTCTAAAAGATGCCTAGAAAACTACCGTAAACCGGATGCTACAGAAAGCCTTGTTATAAAATTCTAATTGGTACATCAGCCACTCAAAGGCAGGATTAATGTAGCATCTGGATTACGGTATTTATTCTAATTTCTGTATTTATTCGAATAGAAGATATTCTGGTCTTCTATTAAGAATAAATACGGTACTTAAATTTAAAAAGCATCCGAGATACGGGGAACTTTTTCTTAGAAAAGACAACATATTTAGTCTATGCTGAGTGGGATTTTCGATATGAGGATTTTGGCAGTTCGTTGATCAATTTCACGACGCAAAGAAGAAGTTACCTATCGAATCCGCAAAAGGTTGTCTTTAATGTGTAAAGTATTAGATGATTTGTGATTACGATTGAACAAGCAACTCCTAGGAAATGCTGAAAACTGTTGACTCAATCGGTTTCCTGATCCTCCTTGTGCCGTTGATCTGCTTCTACAATAAATTTGGATTTTGGTGGGTGTTAAAAATATTTATCTTTCCCAAAGTTGCCAGCATCCGACCAAAAGCCAGTCCAGATCCCCTAATCTGGTTTTATTGTAGTCCTGACCAGGCTAACAGAATTTTCCGCAAATAAACGGAAAACGGAAAAAAACCCCGTCCACTTGTCAGCGAGATTTTGGCTATAATTTTATTCAGATTTAATCTTTCTACGTTATTTTGATAGCATTTGATAGAGCAAAATTTTCTGCGTCGAATGATATCAAAATAACGTATAAAGGTTGAATTTAAATCAAATTATAGTCAAAATGCCTCTGGCAAGTGGACGGGCTTTTTTTCGTTTTCCGTCTTTGGCAGAAAATTCTGCAAGCTTGGCCCTGATCCAAAAAGCACCTGGAATCGCCAGCAACCAGGACCTAGGACTTACAAGAACTGTACCTGCCAGGAATCAGCTCGGGGCTAATCTGGTTGGCCCGGATCTGGGTTACAGTACATATGGTTCAGTTAAAACATCTCTGGCCTTTTTTCCAGAAAATTCAGATAACCGATTTTAGTCGAGGCTTTCTGTTGACATGCGCTTTCTCGATCGTTCCCTCGTTTTTTCTGCCAATGTTCATCAATGTGCAGACTTATGTGGTAGCGATAATGTTGAGGATATTACAGGGTAGGGGAAAGATTAGCCTGGTAAGAGATCGAGTTGAAATTTAGAGTCCAATCTGCTCAATTTTTCAACTCTAGATCTCAAAATCTCTTCTTTTCAGGAATCGGCTGGATTTGTGTGGTGCCATTTATCGGGAAACTTTGCGCTTTCTTGGATGTTCAAGAGAATAAATACATCTCGTGGATGTCGTTTAGCTATATGCAGGTGGGGGATTTGTTTTTTTAAAAGGCGTCAATTTTTGAAGGACTATCGTACCTATACCGTGCACATTTAGGCATCAGCTGTCCTGGTTTACCCAATCTCTGGAATCATCATGGCGACAGAACTCGGATGGCATGCACCGCATCACATTGTGGCTGGTTAGTTAGCAAAAGTGGTTAAAGTGTGCCCCCGACTACCGTAAACCCAGGTCAGCCAAATTGAATACTGTAAACGTTTTATTAGAATCAGCTACAGTATCCCTATATCAGCTACAACACCACCACCGTACCCCACATCAGCTGCAGTACCCCTTACAGTACTTTTAAATTAACTACACTATTCTGCATCAGCTACAGTACCCCTATGACAGCTACAGTACCCCTTACAATACTTTTAAATCAACTACACTATCCTACATCAACTACAGTACCCCAGCGAGTTTCTAAATGTGTTACTATTAGAAATGTTACCGTAACCCCAGTGCAGCCTAACTGGACACCGTAAACGTTTTAAGAATCAGTTGCAGTACTCCTATATCAGCTGTAGTATCCCTGCATCCGGTACCCCTGCATTATGCGATACCCCTATGGCAGCTACAGCACTCTGTGACAGCTGTACTGCTCACTACGGTGTCCCACTGTACTTCTAAAGTGTGCTACCGTAGTCTACCATAACCTTAGTGCAGAGTCTAGCTGTAGTCTACCGTAACCTCAGTGTACTGTAGTCTACCGTAAGCTCAGTGCAGATTCTGGCTGAATCATCCTAATTCTAATGAAATAATACTGTAGTGATAAGGGTACCATAGTCTACCGTAAACGTCCTAATTCTAATAAAATGACACTGTAGTTCAGAATATCTTTAGCCTCTCTATTGATCCTTTTAATCCTCTTCATGATGTGTCATTACTCGGAGGATTTCAAATGGGATGTCGTGGAAAAACGATGGACTGAAGTGGGCAAAGTTGGGGGGAATTTTGCAGAGATTTTTCTCTAGATTTTCCGCGGTCATTCCCTTGGATCTCATCTGTTCACGATGAGGCTACCCTACCTGTCGATATATCAAGTACAGTATGCTACACGAGTGCTACACGAGCAACCTAGTGCACTAGATTGCTTTTGTTTACACTGATCTCCTTTTGCTGTACGTTGTGCTCTAACTTTTGTAAACGTACCCCTTCTGGTACACGGAATTCTTCACTTTTCTTGCAGAAATGATTTGATATTGCGAGAAAAATAGGGAGTTGAGTGCGCTAGAAATGGTGTGTTTACAGGGAACACAAAGGCCGCTGCTGCATATTATAATTGAGATAAATATTGTTTTAAAAACAGCTGTAAACTTTAAAAATTGAATCTTAGTATCTAAAATTACTATGTTGTTTTTAGGATTTCCGCATTTGGGTGTGTTTCTTGGCAGCGGCTGCTCATTTCTCGATCATCGCTTTTTCGCTGGAAGTTGTACCGACAATTTATGTTAAAGTAAAGTTTTTATGGTACTTTACCCTTATACCTCTTGATTTTTTTTGCTATGCATCAATACCGTTATACCTCCTCATTTTGTGGCCTTTTTTTGGCGACATATTGAGCCGAAAAGTTAGTAGGAATGTCTTGAATTCAGACAAATAGAAAAACCCAAAATAGGCACTAACCTTGAGCTTTACATGGTAGGATTACTGCGAAGAAATCGCAATTTTTTAAAAATTTTGTAATATGAAGTCAAAGGAGTCCCTGGTTTCAATAGGATTTAGAGGCAGAACATAACGACATTGAGCAGTGTGAACGATATAACTATCTTGGAAAAAGATGTCGAGGGGTAAAATAAAATTTTGAACATTCAATAAAAATCCTCATACCTGTCAACCTGGTTAGAGTCGATTGGTATTGAATTTAGCCCTTCATTCAATGAAATAGGCTTTCTTTCACGTCAATAGGCGGCACAAACATTAGAGCCATTAAGCCTTGTGTGTAACATTAGTGCCATTAAGCATTGAATGAATGATTGTAAACGTTGTAAACGTTCAAAAGATTGTACTTCTAGATTACCATAGTAAAAAAGTATTATAGGGAAGGTATTGATGCATAGGAAATATGGGGAACATAACGGTAAAGCACTGTTTTTATCCATAGATCCTAGATATCTTAGATATATATGTCGTAGCCGATTATGAATGAAATTTTTTGGTAAATCTTTCTAGTAGAGCAACCCTTTAATGTATGAGGACAATATTATATCATCCTGTAGCGAATTAAATTCTGCGTCGATTGGTACCAAATTTGTGAGTTTAGGTTAAAAATTACCGGCGCTACAACGTTTCATTCAAAATCGGCGGGCCCCCCGTAGCCGATTATGAATTTCAGCCGATTATGAATGAGTGGGTCTAGGAGCGTCCAATCATCAAGTATTTGGTATCATTCAACGCAGAATCATTAATAATTATGTTAAACTTTTAAAATTAGAAAGATTTGATAAAAAGAAAAAAATTAGAGCAAAAAAACTGTTTGTTCAAGAGGAAACTTTGAGGCCCCATAATTTGTGTTCTTTTTATCCAATCTTTCTAATTTTAAAAATTTAACATAATTATTAATGATTCTGCGTTGAATGATACCAAATACTTGATGGTTGGACGCTCCTAGACCCACTCATTCATAATCGGCTACGACATATAAATATCTAGCTATTAAGATAATAAATATCTAATTAATCGACACCTTTTGACTATTTTTCATGCCATGTGAAATTTGCATTTAAAAAAAAGCCTAGACAATTTTGCAATCTCATCAAATGCCGAATTTTGTTGGTATCAGGCTAATGCAGAAAAAAAGGATTGCTAGAATCGGCAAATTTTACCTTTTGGGCTAACTTGGATGCTTTTATTGCCAGTTTCAATGCCAAATCTCTTCTTTCAATATGTAAAATTGCGTGCAAAATAGTCAAAAGTACTAATTATCCTTATTTTATTCTCAAATTTAGGTCCTAGACCTGGAGATCGGTTGGGCGGGTTTCTTGGCGGCTCTCGGCCCGGCGATTTCTCTCCCAGTTGGCTACTTTTCGATTGGACTTTTTGAGAAGTTAAAGTAGGCTTTAGATTTGTTAGATCTTTATAGATTTAGATAGATCTAAAGTCTTATATTTAGATCGTTAACTGAAACAAATCGTCTCCGCTTTTTTCATTTATTGTCCACGCTTTTCCCGGCGCTTCTCTTCCTTGTGATTGCTTTCATCGATCCCACAGAGGTGCGTTACGGTAATTGGGACTGATTACAGTATATACAGTGGTCAAAAAAAGTCTTGCAACAAAAAAATTTGCATTTATTTGATTTTCTTGCCTAAAATGCATTGCAAAAAACTGAAGATTTGATGGAGTTTTTGTGAAATTGCCTGGCTGGCTACGGCTCAACGACGTCTATTTTCGAACACCACCTTATTTGATTGTAGCCTTAGTGATGGACCTTATTTATGAACCCATGTCAAGCGAAAATTGCGAGGATTCCAATTTGCGTCAAAAAAAGGAGCTTTGAGACAAGGTTTAGGACATTTAGAGCTCGATTTTACAACAAACCACGGAAAAATTGATCCCAAGTATGCCAAATCGACTTCAGGAGATTATAAAAGCTAAAGGAGGCCCAACAAGATACTGAATTTTGTTAGCGGCTTTTGTTAGCTAATAAGCAGCTTTTAAAAAGGTGTCAAGACTTTTTTGCTGTAATTGCTTGAATATCTTATTAGCATGCTAAAAAGCAACTATTTTAGCGAACTATTGCAGTCAAATCGCCAGTTTTCATTCGATCAGCTCAATTTTGGTATTGAGCCTTGTGATTCCTCATCGAATTACCAAAATTGAGCCGGTTCGATGAAAACTGACGGTTGGATTACGGTAGTTTTCAGGTGTCTTTTAGAAAGCGAACTGAATCTGATCTTTTTATCAGTTTTTATCAACCAATTTCCAGAAGGGCAATCTCGTGATGGGACTTTGCACCGTAGCCGTGGCTTTCTCCGGTTTCGCCTATTCAGGCGTTTTTCGAATGTCTCAAATTAGGAGCAAGTTGGTTTGAGTGAAAAACTACGTACTTTTTAAGCTAAACTTTGTAAACGCAACTTTTCTGGTACACTGAATTCCTCATTTTTCTCGTGAAATCTAGTTGTTTCTGAGGAATTCAGTGCATCTGAGAAAAATCAGGAAATTCAGTGCACCGGAAAGGGTGTGTTTACTTGGGCACAAAGCACTTTTCCAAGCACAAAGCACAAAGCACTTTCTCCAGACAATTCAACGCTTTCGTCGTTGTGCATCTCCTCGTCGCTCAGATTCTCTCATTCTTTTTAACCTCACTCGTCACAGCGCTTATCTCGCAAAAGAATGAATACAGTGAGTTTTTTTGATATAAGATCAGGATGACTATTGATTTCTAAACAAAATTTGAATAATTTCAGCTGCTTGGCGGAATTTGTTCATGGGTGAAACGATAGTACTCGTTGTTTCCGGGGGACTCTTTGCCTTGTGTGCCTCAAATGAGGCGGCTGCCTGGACAAGTGATGGTGAGTGATACAGAAAATACAAAAAGATACTAATTTAGTTTAGCTCCGGTAGCAGGAAGTGGGAGTACGTTTTTTCCATAGTGTTTATCTTAGTCAAAAAAGTGACCCTAAGTTGGGAATTTTCCTAGCAATTATAGTTAAAAACTACTGTATTCCGGCTGAGCGGCAGTGACTTAAATCTTTGACAGTTTAAATAAGAAATAACAAAGAAAACACTAAAATTAAAGAAAAAAGTTTTTTTTTGCAAAAGGGATCGAACCTGAGCAAAAAGCGTACCGACTGTCTTTGATACAAGGCTCTTACTCACTAGGCCACCAGGGCGCCCGTTTTGCCGAGTGAAAGGGAATTTATAGAGGCAGCCGGGAACTTAAAATGCTCATAACTTTTGTTAGAAAGCTGTTTTGCCGATTTTGAAGGCATTAAACTGTAGCATTAAAATCACTTACCACTTAAATTCTAATGGAAATTGCCAGGCTACCAAGACACATCGATGAAGCCGAAACGCGACGATCCTTTACCCCAATTCCCGCTGTAACTACTACTGTATGAAGAGTTTTCATGAAAAAAACCGGGTAGTATTGTTGAAATCTTTCTCATTTCTTGGCCAAATAAAGATCTTATTCTCATTTTTGGTTTCTGCATTTACATTCAACGTTAAATTCTGGTGTTATACCCAATTTTCTGATGTTATATACAAAACATTCGGTTTTTTGAGCTTGAGCATAAAAGCTTGTGCAAATCATGAGTCTTTGAGCTCTTTGAGCATAAAAGCTTGTACAAATCATGCTCAAAAATTTAGTTATTATGTATATTCGTCTGTATATGGCTTTAAAGAAGCCCGTTGGGGGTTTCTTTAGCAGATTCACTGGCATCGGTACACGTTGGCGGCTGTAGTCTAGATGTTGAAGAATGAATCCTGCCCGAATTCTTGTAGCTACATAAGCTCTTGAAAGTAGTCTGTGTAGCGATCGTTGTTCAACGTGTTGAACCTATGCTTGCGCTTGATTTTCTGGAAGCACTACCATTGACTCTCAACATTTTGGGGTGGGATCCAGTCTGAGGATTGACAAGGTAGCTACATAAGCGCTTGAAGCTCTGACAAGGTAGATCATTGACGGTGAGATGGCGGAAAGTGTGTGGCAGTAAACTGAGGGTGTTGTAGGCTCTCCAGAGGTCAGAATGAACGATGGTGAGAGGAGAGACTGGATAAGTGATAAGGCATACTTCTGGATAAGTGGCAAGTGCGTGGCAGTATCTCGGATTTACGTCGAATTTGAAGATATTCAGGCTACCAATTGAGCAATATAAAAACGATAAGCAAACCCATAGGCTGAAGCTCATAGGCGGTCTTCAGGCGTTCGGAAACGTTGTGCGCAGAGACGTCGTTGAGGAGAAATGCTTCACATCGGGACTTCAATCCAGGCATAATAAATCTAAAAAATGTTTATTATACAATTATTTACGCATAAAGACCTATCAGCGGCTCGAGCAATACGAGACGACTTTGACGAACGCAATACGAGACGACAACGACATTGACGACGTTTCCGGCAATTGAGAGTGTACAACAGCCGTCAACACATCCAGATTCATATCTTTCAGCTTCACCGAAACACACCATCTTGATTAACTATGATTATAACCTTTGAAGTTTGGTTTTTAGTTGAGTATTGACTGCGAAAAGCTCCTTGAAAATATCCAGATCGAGCGAAGAGCACAGAAGAAAGTTAGAAGAAAGTTATGGCGAATTGAGCAAATGACCCAGTTGCGGAAATTAGCCTACCCCCAAAATGGACTTTAAAGTTGAAAAACATAGCTGTTAATATTGATGGGATCAAAGGGATCAAAGGGATCAAAGGGATCAAAGGGATCAAAGGGATCAAAAATTTACTTCAGTTGTCGACCAAAGAATCCGCTAAGTGTTGAACGGATTCAACAAATTCGGCCATTCTAAAAGAACATTTAATTAATATTACCCTAAAGTCGCGAGTATAAGTTCTGTCTGGTTTTCGCATGCAAATTGACGGCTGTCATGCAAATTGACGGTGTGTCGAGGGTTCGAACCCGGCTGCAGCATGACTTTTTTGCTTTTTAAGAACAATAGAAGTAAATTTATTGAGGGTTATAGCAAATTTTATGCTGTTATTTGTTGCTCCGGGCGTGGCTCAGCGCGTCCGCCCTGCTCCTCTCCGGTGCTCAGTCTTATGGATCCCTCCCTGGCCTCTTCATCCGGCCAAAGTCCACGTCGACGGTCGAAAGAGATGCTTTCCAGCGTCTTCTTCAACACTATCCTCTGGATGTATCCATGCACATAACAAATAGCAATGGTGATAGGCTGTCACCCTGTAGTATCCCGCGCTCCAAGAACAATAATAAAAGTTTATATAACAATAAAAATGTATAAAAACCCAACAAAAGAAATTCAAAGCAATTAAAGCGACATAAAAAAGAATTCTGTGCTTAGCTTCGAAACTGATGATCACACCGGGAAAAATTCCTTTAGGAAGAGTCTTGCGCTTGAAAATGAGCATCGGTGGGAGTTTCGATCCATCGGCTAGAATTCCGAGCACAACTGTGAAATTCGTCTTCTCATTCCCGTTGAAGCAATTGAAATATCACCCTTTCCTTTTACTTCGACTGAACAGTCGAAGTAAAAGGAAAGGGTGATATTTCAACAAATATTGAACAATATCGATCTTTCTCCACATCCGGCCATTTTGCCCTCAATCCTCGGAAAGCTCGCTTATTTTTTGGTGAAGTCATCAGTGCCGGCTCAGCTTGTTTCCAGCGGTTAATCATCTGTTCGGCGACTTCAAATTCGATCGCAGCCGCGTTCGTTCCAAATTTCCTCGCAAATTTGACCGCTTCGAGCTTCGTTTCGGCGGTGTACGACTTTCTCCTCATCGTATCTAAAATGAAAAAACGTTAGTAAAATAAAACAAAAAAAAACAAAAAACAAAAAAAAAAAAAACAAAAAACAAAAATAAAGAAGAAAATTTTCCATCCCTTTAAATGCCCTTTAAGTGTAAATTACGGAACTTATGGATGAACTTATACTCGGGACTTTAGGGTAATAGCTTAAATCAAAAGTAAAACACAATCGATGGTTGAACTTTCAAAATAATCTTGAACATGTTGTTTTATTGATAAAGTTTATGCCAAATACCACCAATGCACTGATTTACAATTTCGAGGAAAACACTTGAAGTTTGGGTACTTTTTGGAAAAATGGCGCCGCCGCTGGGTCAAATTACGTCCGAACTACAAGTTAAGGCTATGAACATTTCTTTTATTTACGATTTCTTTAGATTCAATACCCAAAGAGCATCTATTTGTTGCGTGGCATTCATGAACTCGTCCGAATCAACAAGAATGTTGAAGAACAAGAGATCAACAAGAATGTTGAAGAACAAGAGATCAACAAGAAAGAAATGGCTTCTATGACGGTTGCCTTCAATTGTACCAACGAGGATTGGATGGGGATCTCGTTTGAACAATTTTTCAGGTATTGTTGAATGTTTTACGTAACTTGAAAGAGTCTAGAGTTAGAAAAAGTTAAGGTTAAAAGTCGTTAAAGGGTTTTAATTGCGTTTTGCTTTTGCTTTTGCTTTTGCTTTTGCTTTTGCTTTTGCTTTTGCTTTTGTTTTGCTTTTGTTTTGCTTTTGTTTTGCTCGTTTGGGTATTTTATTTAATACTAAATTATTGACTAATTAAAGATTTCAATTTCATTTCTTTAGAGAACGTTTAATCAACTCTCCTTGTGCGCCATTATTAGCGGGCAAAATCATTTGCATGGTCTCTCACCTAAATTTCTCAGTCTCTCACCTAAATTTGAAAGCATCGATGATTTACGAAAGATAACATTAAGCTAAAGGTTTTATTTTTTCACGCACAGGATCCAATAGTACATTTTTTTCTTTAGAAGTCGATTCGAAAGCGATTTCATGAACTTCTCAACGATTTGATGTGGGCGGATCCAGATGCTACACAAGACGAATGGCGGAACAGTGCTCGGGGAAGTGGATTTTGATTTGGGCCTAATGTTTGTACTTTTATATATACTATTTTGATTCTAGAATTGATCTAAATGAATAGAAATTTCCTACGGATCAAACTTTATAAAATTTTTGCACTTACAGCTACGGCTTATTCCTTTAATCGTTATTAATCGTTTATTTTAGCTGATTGAAGAAACGTTGCAGCTACTCGGCTTGGAAATGATTGTGCGTGCGCATCAGATGTGTTACGAGGAAACGCGATGGAGCAACAAAGCACAGCAACAAAGTGTCTGTGCATTGTTGCTGTGCACAACAAAGTGCACAGCAACAATCTTCTCGACGCCGTCTTCCTGTGGTGAGTGGCTTTTACGCTTCTAAATTTATTAAATAAGTTTGTAAAATGATTCTCTTTGACACGGTGTTTTCTATTTATTAACGACGAATCATTTCTATTATAAGTAAAAGCTTTTCAAAGTTTCTGAACTTAATCATCTATAATATCAATCTATCCAATCATCTATAAACCTTTTTAGTATCGAAATGCTGGCTGTGTACTGAAAATTAGCGAACAACTCGTGGCTTTCTTCCCTAGAAATGTAAGCCTTTTGAACATAAATTACAATCTAATAATGGCTAATGATGAGTCATTTTCATCTATCTATTACCTATTAAATTTTAACATTGTTTAGTTTTGCTGGCAAATTCACAAGGCTATATTTTTAAATCTTAAATATCATGAATTATAGACCTTTTCTTTAGGAATCAACACGTAAACGTTTGGAGAAAACAAATCGATTGTGGGATTCGTCATTCAAGCAAACAATCTCTGTGAAATCCGGTGGCCCTCTGATTCGACCTTGTTAATGCAACGAAAAGAATTGGATTAAAATTTATACATTCTACATTCTTTCTTTTCAGTACATTCTTTTCTTTAGCTTGAAAGAGTCTAGAGTTAGAAAAAGTTAAGTTTAAAAGTCGTTAAAGGGTTTTGATTGCGTTTTGCTCGTTAGCGTTTTGCTCATTTGGGTGTTTTATTTAATACTAAATTATTGACTAATTAAAGATTTCAATTTCATTTCTTTAGAGAACGTTTAATCAACTCTCCATGTGCGCCATCATTAGCGGGAAAATCATTTGCATGCGCGGCGGTCTCTCACCTAAACTTGAAAGCATCGATGATTTACGAAAGATAACGGTAAGCTTGTTTTCTTTTTTCACGTACAGGTTCCAATAATACATTCTTTTCTTTAGAAGTCGATTCGAAATCTAGCATTGTTTAGTTTTGCTGGCAAATTCACAGTCATTTTGATTCAGCTATTAGACTTTACCTATTAAATTTTAACATTGTTTAGTTTTGCTGGCAAATTCACAAGTAAATTTTAAATATCATGAACAAATTATAGACCTTTTCTTTAGGAATCAACACGTAAACGTTTGGAGAAAACAAATCGATTTTGGGATTCGTCATTCAAGCAAAAAATCTCTGTGAAATCCGGTGGCCCTCTGATTCGACCTTGTTAATGGAACGAAAAGAATTGGATTAAAATTTATAATATAAAGAAATCTCACTGTATTTACCATGTGCGAATAAATGTTTAAGCATTTTTTTTTTTTGTGGAATAACAGTTAATTAATAGATTTGTTTTTACTTTTTATAATTTCTTTGATCTCATTTTTATATCTGTGTGATTGCAAAAAAAAAATGTGTTGTTTACTCGAGCCAGTTTCCCGATGTGAAAAGTGAAAAACAAGCGCTGTTTATGCGTCTTTTTGCCCTCTTCAGTTTTGCCAATATTTCCCCGCTCATCCTAGCCGAAAAGTAGACGAAAACAACAAATTCACCCCAATTCTTTTTTCATAGAACATGTGAAAGATTCGATTTTACTTTTTCTTGAAATTATTTATTACTTTAACTACGACAAATGCTGTACCATGTCGTTACACTGCTTTGGTGGGTTTGAATGAGTGCAGTAGATTGAATACGTTTTTTTGAATGAAGCCAGATGTTGATTTGAGTGGAAATGAGCCTTGAAAGTCTTTAGATTTTGAATGGCTTAGATTTTGGGAGTGGGACAAATGCGACCTTTTTTTTGCGCACCCGGACATTTGCGCACCTTTTTTTCTGCACTTAGCCCATTAGCGCATCTTTTTTCGCGTTTTAAAAAGCTCTAAAAGCTAATATTAACCAATTTCTATTCCAAAAGTTGTTTTTCTAGGTAATTTTAGGGCGTAGATTTCGAAATTTTGGCATACCAGAGCGTGTGGAAGCGAACGGACGGAGTTATCCAAAGAGAAAAATCAACCTAGCCGAGCTAGCCGTTTTGTCTTTCAAATTGGTTCCACACGCTTTGTTATGCCAAAATTTCGAATCTACGCCCTAAAATTACCTAGAAAAACAACTTTTGGAATAGAAATTGGTTAATATTAGCTTTTAGAGCTTTTTTAAAACGCGAAAAAAGGTGCGCTAATGGGCTAAGTGCGGAAAAAAAGGTGCGCAAATGTCCGGGTGCGCAAAAAAGATAGCATTTGTCCCACTCTCTAGATTTTGAAAGTCTTAGATTTCGATTTTGAAATCGATTATAGTAAACTTGTAAACGATTATAGTAATCGATCAAGTTAGTGAAAATAGAAATTGCAGTCAAATCTATTGCACTGGCCCTCTCCTCCGAGCCGTTCAAGAGAGCCGACTCTTTAGCGATTCGAAGACTTTCGTTGATATGCCATTGAAAGAGGATCCGGGTATGAATTTGATTAAATTTGATTAAATATTTAAGGGAACGATATTTTCGAAGATAAATCCTGTATAATAGAAAATTTTAGTGAAAACCCTCAAAGAATTCGCGCAACTCGGGCCGAAAGCCGCCGCCGATCCGGTGATTTTGGCTGGTTTTGTGAATGCACATTTTCGACCGCCCGGTCAAGAGGTGAGTTACAGTTTCATTTAAATATAGGATCTAGACTTTAACTATAGATCTTTAACTCATAAGATCTGGCGATATACAAGATCTAAGCGGATTTCAAAATGCCACCTTTCTAGCGCAATCTGGCGCAATCATTTTTGCTTCCGAAATCATAACGTTACTGCAAAAAAACGTGGCATTCAGTGCATTAGAAAGGGTGTGTTTACAAATTTTGACCATAAAGTACGTTAATTTTTTTTAGTTAATCGCTTGCCGTCCCGATGATTGGTCGGATTTTCCGCTCTCCTTTTTACGAATCAAAAACCATGAGCAACGGCGTTGGGCTCTACACTTGCACAGAACGTGGCGCGATTTGTGCAGAAGGGTTTCTTTTGGCAATAAATATATTTGTAGTGGCTTGTAGAACTTTGTAGAGGCTTGTATATTGTAGAACAAAAACGAAAAGACTAAACTATCCACTTTCAGGTACGCGATGAAGTCCGACTTCAACCCGAATTGAACTCTCTCCTCTATGTTCCGTATCCGTTCATCATTCCCGGTGGACGCTTTCGAGAGTTCTACTATTGGTGAGCAAATGACGAGTGGAAAGGCTGAGTGTTTTTTTTTCATGAAATCCATAAACGTTTGCCTTTTCGCACACCTTGTAAGTTAAAAATGATAAGAAAGTTGGAAAATCTTTAAAAAAGACAGATGACTTGTTCTTTAGATGACTTGTTCCTTAGATGACTTGTTCTTTTGATGACTTGTTCTTTTGATGACTTGTTCTTTTGATGACTTGTTTACTCTTCTTTAGAGACTTGTTTAATCTCTTTAGAGACTCTAATTACCGTATTTTCTTTAATAGTAGTGCACCCTGAGCGTCACCTAAATTGCTCGAAATCTCGAGAACGGCTTATCAGAACCTATCGATGTGGGGTCGGAAAATGTAGCTGACGATGAGATCTAGTGGGGGATTAGGGTGATGAGCTTCTGCAAAAGCTTGGAAACTGTAAAATAGTCATCAACTCGGCTCGCCGGGGTGCACTACTATTATAGAGAATACGGTATAGCAAATTAGTAGCATAGATTCGCGAATTTGCTTGGACCTCGGGGGTTTTCGCCTATGCGGAATTCGATTCATTATAATCGATGTTCATTTTAAACGGTGTTCATTTTAATTGGGTAATTGATGAAATGAAAATTCTCTAATTCTCTAATTGATTTGCATTTACTTATTTATTTCTTCTTTCCTTTCAGTTTTTGGGGTTTTTAGGGACACTTTCTGGATCGTTCGTGGATTGTTGGTGTCTGAAATGCCGGTGACAGCGCAAGGAGTCATCAGAAATCTTGCGCACATGGTCAAACAGTAAGTAGCAAAGGATTTTAAAGGCTTTACACAGTACAGGGTATTCAATATTTGTGTAGACCAGTAGATTACGAGGTTTAGAGCACATTTTGTACAATTTTAATGCTAAAAAGGAAACAAAACTTTTCAATACGCTCAACGTTCACAAATTTAAGTTACTTTCCATTCAAAATTGCCTTTTGATTGCCTTTTGCGCTGTTGCTTGTCTAGAAACACTTGTAAAAGTGCCAACTGTCGAATAAATTGATTGAACTATTCGTTTGCCGAACTAATTTTGCCACAAACAAACAATTTTGCCACAAAGTTAAGCTTTTTTGAAAAAAATCAAAACTGAAATGTGATTCTAACATTTTTAATGGCCCGTAGATTCGAAAACTGATAAAATAGTGAAGAATTTCTCATCGTTAAGCAAAAATAACTGGCGTCTGACTTCTTAGCATAGATTTCTGACTTCTTTTGATAAAATTTGATAATCAAGTTCCAATAAATCCAAATAAATCGATTTTTCAAATTTCAAATTTAGTAAACTTTAAAAATAATCTAGAATTTCCAAAATTTCTAACTCCTATGCAGTGCTTTCTTGACTTTTTTTTTGCATAAACCAATTTTGAGAACGCTAAACACAACATGTGAGCTTAAAAGTCCCCATAAATATTGAATACCCTGTACTATGGTTCCAATGTGGTTCCAATATGGTTCGGATACAGTTCCAATATGGTTCCAATATGGTTCGGTGCGGCAAAAGTTTGGAGCCGCTTCTTAAGATAGTTAAAGGTTTAAAAACTAGCTTTAAAAAGTTAAAAATTAATAACAAACTCTTTATTCGAATCATAACAACAAATAACTTATAACAAATGCTCGAAATTTCCACCATCCGCTTCGATACACCTCTTTAAACGCTTTGGGAAGTTCCTCACGACGGTGGCGCACGCCTAAACAGTTATTTCATCCCAGACTCGTTTCAGAGCAGATTTTAAAGCATCTACTGTTTGATACGTCTTCATCGAGATCTTATCTTCCAATTGTATTGTACTGTACAAGTCATAAACCTTTTTAGACATGGTTTCGTCCCGAATGGTGGCCGTGTCTACTACTTGACTCGTTCACAGCCACCTCTTCTTGCTCATATGGTCTACGATTATTTCCTGGCCACCGGGGATATTCAGTTTTTGATTGTATGTAGTAGACATGGGAAAATTCCAACCCAAGCCTAATTCCACCTTCGTTTTCTCGACCGTTTCTTGGCCGATTTCTCTGAAATTGTGTCTACAAGCGGAAAGTGTTGATTTCTATTTGTGAACAAATTTTCGAAGCAATCGGTCAAGAAACGACCGGGAAAACGAAGGTGGAATTGGGTTTTTCTTGGAATTTTCCCATATCTAATATGTACTATAGTGCAAGAGCACTAGTCCAGTACTTAAAGCTATAATATCCATTTCTAACAGCTGAATACGTTTTTTTTCTTTATTTATAATATACTGTAGACGTTCAAGCATACTGTAAATGCTTTCCAATAATCCTTAAAATTTTCAGGAAATGCTAGATGTCCTCGAGAAAGAGTTCAACTTTTGGATAAAACACAGAACACTGGTTTATCACGCTGAATCAATTTCGCTTTAAAACAAATTTAGACATTAAAATTTGGAGTAGACACGCATTCGGTCGGAGATGAAAACGAGAAAAATGAGAAGAAAGAAGAAGAGACTTTGGAAGTATTCCAGTATCGAGTGAAACAATTGGTGCCACGACCGGAGAGCTATCGAGAAGATATGCATTTAGTGGAGGGAGTTGAGGACCCGGGTTGGTATACAAATGAATATTGTACAACAAATGGTACAACAAATGAATATTGTACTTTGTGCTCATCCGTAAGGCTATCGGACATTTGATAAGTGCCCCGCCCCCTTTGCTATTGGCAATCTAACTTTGAACTCAAATTTCTTGGTGTTCGACTGTTCAATTAAAATAGTTTTTGTACCAATCGATAGAGAAAGATTTGGTGCATCTAATGATATCAAGAATATTGAAATTGGACAGCTCAACACCAAGATATTTGAGCTCAAAGTTAGATTGCCAATGGCAAAGGGGCTGGGGCGCGTAAAAAGGGGCAGGAAGTATAAAAAGGTTTTAAAAAGGGGCGGGGCGTATAAAAAGGTTTTAAAAAGGGGTGAGGCGTATAAAAAGCGCAAGCGCAAGAGCAAAAGAGTTCAAAAGGCGCTCTTTTGAACAGCGCTCTTTTGAACTGCGCTGTTTTGAACAGCGCTCTTTTGAACTGCGCTGTTTTGAACAGCGCTCTTTTGAACTGCGCTGTTTTGAACGGCGCTGCTTTGAACGGCGCTGCTTTGAACGGCGCTGCTTTGAACGGCGCTGCTTTGAACGGCGCTGCTTTGAACGGCGCTGCTTTGAACGGCGCTCTTTTGAACGGCGCTCTTTTGATATCATCCCCAAAAAAACGTTTCACGACTACCGTAGCCTCAACTGTAACGAATACATAGCTACTATGGTAACATTATTACGGGCTAGTTAGGTAGGGCACTAGCTAGAGCGGGTGCTTGAGTCGGTGTTCAGAAAAGCGGTGATTTCAAGTAACAAAAGTACACTGCCCAGATTGTACACAATATGAATTGCCGTTTATTTTAGTAGATCTTTTGATAAGACGCAAAATAAACAAAAATTCCAGCGAAACGCGAAGAAATTTGGTCCGACATTGCAGCCGCCGCCGAAACGGGATGGGATTTCTCGACGAGGTGAGCTCAGGCTTTAAAATTAGCGCCAACCTTTTGAAATACTCTAACGGAAGGGCTAAGTGCTTTAAAAGCTTGTAAGTGCTTTAAAAAGTTTGTTTTTAGGTGGCTTTCTCACAACGAGAGCTCGCGACACTTGCTGAAAACGATTCGCACTCACCGCATCATTCCAGCCGATCTGAATGCTTTCATGTGCGCAAACGCGAGAATCCTGGCCTCAGTTTATGAGATTACAGGTTTGTGCGTTTGTCTAGAGCTATTGTAGTATCGTACGAGCTATCTATAGCTATTGTACTATCGTACGGTCTATAACTTTCGCCATTTCTCAACTTCAGGAGGTTTTTCCAAAGTTGCCGCTTACAATCAACGGTATCGAAGTCTGAAGCGAGCACTCGAGGTGTTACATTGGAACGCGACCGAAGGAATTTGGTTCGATTATGATCTCGATTTGAAGGTAGGTAAGGAGTCAAAAGATTTGAGTCTTGATGAGCAGTTTGAGTTTGACTTTGAGTGAGTTTGAGTTTGAGTTTGAGCAGTTTGAGCAGTTTGAGCAGTTTGAGCGAGTAATGACGCTTTGTTTTAAGCTTTAATTAAACAGGAACCCATCAGCTTTAATCAAGCAGAGTTACGAGTCTTCGAAAGTCAAAAGTCAAAAGTCAAAGTCAAAAGTCCAGCGTCAAGAATCAAGAGTCAAGAGTGCTTGTATTACCGTCAGGATTCGACTTTCCAGGGCCACTTCCCCAGCTACTACATCTCGAACGCGATCCCGTTGTGGACACGGTGTTTCGACGATGATGATATCCCGAATAGAGTGCATTCATATCTACATGTAAGTTGTCGTTTGCTTTACATTCAGCTTTGAATACCTCTTACAGTTTAGCGTTAACTACTGTAGTCCAGATAGCCAGCCTGACTTTTGTAGTTGTAGTTACCGACTACAGTAATCTGGTTACAACCAATTGCAACCAATTGCAACCAATTATTGTTTATCAAAAAGTCACTGTCTCCATTCAGCGAACCGGTGCTTTCAATTTCACAAAAGGCTTGCCAACATCGATGATGATGCTATCCGAACAGCAATGGGATAAGGTAAAGAAAAGCCTAAACTCAGAAGATTCTCAGAAAATTCCAGGAAAATGCCTGGCCACCAATGGTTCATATGGTGATTGAGGGTTTCCGACTTACGGGTGATGCGCGTTTGATGAAGGTTGGATAACCTTTAAAGCCTTAAAGCCAAGGAAAAGCTAACTCTAGGAGGCGGCTCGTTTGGCTCGAGTATGGTTAACAGCATCCTATCAATCGTTCATTCTCACACACGCCATGTTCGAGAAGTACAACGTTTCCGCGTTTTCCGATGCATCCGGGGCGGGTTCGGGTGGTGAATACGAGGTTCAGGTGAGGCGATTCAAATAGAGCCCACAATTTCGTCATTTCCAAATTCCAGACGGGCTTCGGCTGGACAAACGGCGTGATTCTCGATCTTCTTGACAAGTTCGCCGAGCATAATGCGGGTTCGCCCATCACTCGAATCTCAATAGTACTTTTTGTGACATTATTATGGGTTTTCGTTCGTGTTTAGTTACGTGATAAATTAGACTCTATTCAGTTAATCACCAGAAATCACACATATTTACGAGATTTAAAAATGTAGCGCAAAAATACGCGGGGAGAAACACTAGATGCATTATCACAGAATGATGGAAGCGGATTCAAGCCGCTTTTCCTGGAAAAGCTATGCATTGTGAGTAACAAAAAAGAATGGTATAAATTAGCTACCAAGTCGAAAGAAGTGAAAATTTACAAAAAAATAGTTAACTAGATAACTATAATAATAAGGGACTATTGTTTAGAATAACAAAAAAATCATTTCATAGCGAATGGATATCGATTTAGGTGTTATATCGATGATATGACATGATATCGATTTAAATATTAGCTCATTTAAAAAAACTTAAAATTCGGATACAATCATCTTTTTAGTCTTTCTTCAGCTTGGGCGAATTCACGAAATCCTCGCCATTCAGAACGATGAACGCCATACATAGACCAAAGACGCAGAGCCAGAAGAACGTAGCCGAGTAGTTTTCTAAATGAAAAGGTTGGATCGTTTAGTTAATTTTAGGGATCTTGTTCCCAATAGAGACAAAGTTCTACGATTGTAACAACTTTTTAAAGCGCCAAACCTGCTACAAGAATGCACAAAACCGTCATACTCATCGCCACAGCGGCAGCAAGAATCGCAACACCCTTAAAACAAAAATTTCAAATAGAAGTTCAACAAGAAACACACCTGTTGATTGAGAGCCAATAAAGTAGCGTCGAAATTCGTAGGCAAATTTGTGACATCAACTCGGAAATTGCCAAGGAACAAGTCGATAGCATCCTAAAGCAACTGTAAATTTGAAATCAATATTTTTCTTTTTACTTGTCGATTTCCGTCAGCAAAATTGTTTCGAAAATATCGTGTGATCGCGTTCACTCCATCGTTAAGTGCTCCCACATAGGTACGTTTGCCCAGACGAGTATAATCTGACTAAAAAAGAAATGAGCTACGTTCGAAACTAAAATCAAACCTTCAAGGCACCAGTTCCAGCGTACTGTTTACTGCATTGATCACCGTTGTCTGCCCATACTATAAAATCACAAGATTCATCCACTTTTTTAAAAAAAACTTACAGTTTTTGAAAGCCTCCTCTAAGTCGGCATTGCTGACCACTTCGAAGCTTTGAGGAGAAACGAATCCCAATGCTCCAAGTTGTAATGGCAGAACCGCTCGTGCAAGCATAGATTGGACCTAAGTTTGGATTGAAAAATGAATATGGATCAATAACATACGACGTTTGTTCGATCCAGGCAGTCCATACAATTCGATCGGAAATATCCAAGCTGTGTTTGATTGATCGAAGGATTCAAAGAGGAAGTTGCAAAGAAACTGAAAAGAAGACTAAAAGTCAATAAACTAATGAAAACGTACCCAAAACTAGCAATCTCCTTGGTGAGCTGATTTTTCAGAATTGATAATCGTTCCCATTGCATTGCGCCACATTCACGGTGAAAGTCGAATCCATGATGTCTGAAAGTGGAACAGTTAGCAAACAAATAACTTCATCTAAACCGACCTGACATATTGTAAGTTTGCTTGTAGAGAAATCCTTTCCAACTCACCTCCGACTTTGTTTTCACGACCTTTCTGATTGACAAGATTGACAATCACCTATAAAAGCATGAATTGTGAAAACAAACAAAAAGCATTACATGGTTTCCTCCGTATAACTGTCGTTGCGATTCAAAGTGTTTAACGTACGCCTAAAATTAAAGATAAATTTGCAAGCAACTCATTGATATTACTTGCAATTGGTCATCGGCAGGCTTGAGCATTGGACATGGCTGCCAACGTAGATTCGGTTTTTGTGACCAGAACAGGGGAATCGATCCACGAAGCTAAAATTCGTCTGTTAAACGTTTACATGTTTAACAATTACCTGGACAAAACTCGCAAGAGCATTTGTATCACCATCCGGATGAACGATTTGCTCGGTTTCAACGAAATTTGCGGGTTGACCTTCAGCGTTAACGCCTCTTTTGTGGAAACGGACGCCAGCTCTAAATTAAATACAATTTAATTCAGAGCTGGCGTTTAATTTACCCATCATAACGTTAATAAAGACTGTGGTACTTTGGTGGTTTAAAGGGGCCACTTTTATCCTGGCTTTGTTGTATCTAATGTTTTGAGTGATTGTATTGATACCTTTTATCTACCTATTCTAGGGTAATCAAATATGCTTATACTTTTAGAGCATTTACAACATGTTTCAGGTTTCATATTGCCGCTTTCATTTGATTTTCAAGCGTAAGCAGCTTTGAGGTAGCGTTTGGTGGTTAAAGTACACGAGATTAGACTAGAATTGCTAAAAACTTGCTAAAATAGTCACCAATCTATTAGGCATATTTGATTACCTTAGAGTAGATAAAAGGTATCAATACAACCACTCAAAACATTAAATCTAACTAAGCCAGGATAAAAGTGGCCCCTCCCAACTACCAAAGTACCAAGACTGTGTACAAATTTAAAACTTACGATTGAATACTTCGACGTGAGATCAGCGTAAGCCAGCAAATGTGACCACCAATTCTCACGCGTCGTGACCCATAAAACCCGTGCATAAGTGGAAGACAAAATTGAACAGCCTAAATATTAATAACTTACTAAACTTTTCAAAAACAAACATCACGAATTGATCGAAGTTGACTAAGAAGGTAACCATTCCAAACAAAACGTGGATCAGCCTAAAGATTAAGAACTGTTACAATAAAAATAAAACAAACATACGCGTTCGATTAGTGAAAGTTTGCGAAATTCAGGATTTGCGTTTTCACTCAACCATTGTAGAGAGCGTGTTAAATCGAAAGAATAACAAAAATAGAAACCCGGCTGTAAAAGGACCAGAGTCAGCAAGTCTTGAAAATGACGTTCATGCAGAGCCTAAATTATGGTAGTTGAAAATGAAAATGAATAAATTAACCTGTTTATCTGTTAAGTGGGCTGTTGTCCGTCGATAAGGAATAACCTCAGCACCTTCCATTTGCCAAACATCGTGTCCCATTATACTCCCGACTTGCTTAGCTCGATTAATAACAATAAGCGATGGTCCTAAACAAAAACTATTTCGGTTTTATGTTTAGAAAATACCAGCAACAAGTTGTATTGTTCCAACAACGCCATAAATGAGTTTGATTTCAGCGTCAGCAACGCGTATACGCTCCTCATTTTGATCTAAACAGCAATAATTAAGCAAAAATTGCCATTAAAAACCTCTGACACGAATATTTGTGGAAATTCTGTCGATTTCTATGTATCTCGTCGACGCTAGTCCTCCATCTCTGTCGCGCGGCTCAATGAAGAACTTCTCGGGCAAAATGTACCTAAAATGAGCATAAGAAAGCCCAGCCGGTGCGAACTTACAAATTATAGCGCTCAAACACGTCGATGTTTTGCATTTGCATTCAGCAATGGATCATCGAGATCCAAATTCTTCGCTTGAAACGTTGGAGATGCTGAAGTAGCGCAAAGAAAATGCGTAAATAGGATAAGCGGAGCGATATGGAAACACGATTGGATACTAGCATGCTTGGGAGGGAACTTTTTAGTTAAACACTTTTGGGGATTTTCGAGGGTGCTGAGTTCGAACTCGTCAAAATTTTAATAGATTTTTTATTATTAACATGCCATAATATAATATAGCATCTCAGGCGGGGGGTTCACTTAGGCAGGTTCGAGGAGGGGATGGGTGCTGCACTCTCCAAAGGTAGTTCGGACTCAGCCCCATCTACTCCCTAGAGCTTGGCGAGGCTTTGGCAATGAGATGTTTGTCGAGATGGGTGAGGACGGTGTTGCAGATGTCGCTGAGCTCCTTTTCTACCGTTTCGCGGCAAGCTGAGAGCGTTTCTCAGAATGATTGTTGAATGATCTCAGAATGGCGTTTTGCTCGATCCACGAGATGACTCTCCATGATGACCGACGAGCCCCAACCACATTCTTGTAAGCGAGAAGCCAGAAGATGCCTTTCATTGTTTGCCAGCTCGTCTCCTTGCTCGGCCACCTTTTGCATCACGTCAGCCATTTCGTCGTATTTCTCGGCTTGCTCAGCCAACTTGGCCTTCTGCACGAGCTCTTCACGGGACATTTTCTGAAAATTAGGAAATGAAATCGGGTCAAACAGTTAAGAACCCAAGTCAAGTCGTTGTCTAAGCGAGTCAAGCATACTTTTGGTGAAATCCAATTAAAAGATTACCGTAAATATTCTAATATTAGAATTTTGACCCATTGCACATCGGCGCGAAATAAGGCAAAAATGCGTTTTCTATCGAATTTTTCTGGGAGTACCTTTTTTAGATGCGGAAAATTGTGCTGATTCCGAATCTGAAGGAATTTTTCAAATCCCCTTCAATTTCAAATTTTTTAAATTGAGTTTTAGCGGTTTTTTGGTCATTTTGTATGGGAAATTTTGTGGTACCCTGCAGTTTGGGGCTCGTAACTCGACAATCAGGGTCTGGAACAAAAAACAAGGGGATAATTTTTATTCTAGAGACTCTCACGAACATTTTGATCCAAAAATCATCAAATTTGCTCAACTCTACAAAAAGTTATAACATCTTTAAAGAAATTTTGCAAAATACACTAAAAACATATGGGGAAACCGTGGCCGAGTGGTCTAAGGCGCGCGACGTGAATCCCGCGCAAAAGTATGGGGTTGTTGGTTCGACTCTCCCGCACACTTGAGCTATTATTTTGCATATTCCTTAATTGTTTTGAGTGAATACGATACATAGCTACATTGTTCTTTTGAACAAAACAATTGTGCAATAGAGAATTTTTAGATTTTCTCATTTCTTTTTTAAAAAATGTTATAACCTTTTGTAGAGTTGAGCAAATTTGATGATTTTTGTATCAAAATGTTCGTGAGAGTCTCTAGAATAAAAATTATCCCCTTGTTTTTTGTTCTAGACCCTGATTGTCGAGTTACGAGCCCCAAACTGCAGGGTACCACAAAATTTCCCATACAAAATGACCAAAAAACCGCTAAAACTCAATCTAAAAAATTTCTGTCAAGGGGATTTGAAAAATTCCTTCAGATTCGGAATTAGCACAATTTTCCGCATCTAAAAAAGGTACTCCCAGAAAAATTCGATAGAAAACGCATTTTCGCGCCGATGTGCATTGTTCTATTAGAATTCTACTAGAACCTTGACCCCTTGAAGATTTTCGATTTTTTGGATCCGCTACCGTAATGAGACACTTTTCAAAATTTTCAAGAGCTTAAAAATGGGTGTTTACAGCGAAATTCCCTATGGGTTATGATGTCCATTAAGATTCTCATATATCTAACACTTAAAAGGATTCCAAAAATCTAGAAAAATCTTGGAAACACGGGACGGAAGTTGGCGAATCCGACAGAATGAGATTTTTTCTCCAAGGGGTCTGTCGGAAAAATTAGGCTATTTTGAAGTACCAAAAACTACACGCCCCAAAAATGCAACTAAGCTTCAGTGGACACTGATAGGTGTTAACAGTTGTTTTATACATCGAAAGGCTTCGCCTTGAGTTTTGGAACAATATTTATTTAGAAAATTTTCATAAAATACAGCGGTGGCTTGACAATTTAAACATAAATAAATATTTACGAGGACAGACAAAAATAATTTAGTTATGAGATCTCCGGGTCGATGCCATCGGTTTAGTACTCGTCTTGTCCTTCACCGCCTTCATTTGAGTCGACAGCCACCTCTTCGTAGTCCTTCTCGAGGGCAGCCAGATCTTCACGAGCCTCACTGAACTCGCCTTCCTCCATACCCTCGCCGACATACCTAAAAATGAAATGAATTATGAAAGTTGGATTTTTTTTAAATTACCAAAACAAACTCACCAATGAACGAATGCACGTTTAGCGTACATCAAGTCGAATTTGTGGTCCAAGCGGGCCCAAGCTTCAGCGATGGCAGTCGTATTGGAGAGCATGCACACAGCTCGTGGCACCTTCGCGATGTCACCTCCAGGAACGACGGTTGGTGGTTGGTAGTTGATGCCGACCTGAACTTAGAAATTAAAGATTTACAAGAAGTAGGCTACCTTG
This sequence comes from Mesorhabditis belari, assembly GCA_958450365.1. Classification (NCBI taxonomy): domain Eukaryota; kingdom Metazoa; phylum Nematoda; class Chromadorea; order Rhabditida; family Rhabditidae; genus Mesorhabditis; species Mesorhabditis belari. The sequence goes on from CAUEEP010000939.1 coordinate 984,265, forward strand.
AATCCAGTTGGGCACCAGTCGACAAATTGAATCGACCTCTTGGTCTTGATCGAAGCGATTGCGGCGTTAACGTCCTTTGGCACAACATCTCCTCTGTAGAGCAAACAGGTGGCCATGTATTTTCCGTGACGAGGATCGCATTTCACCATTTGATTGGCCGGTTCGAAGCACATATTTGTAATGTCTTGCACGGAGAGAGATTCATGATAAGCCTGTAATAAAAGTTAAAGAGCTTCGACATTTCTTTTAACTTACCTTCTCAGCCGAGATGAGTGGTGAATAGGTTGCCAATGGGAAATGGATCCGAGGGTATGGCACCAAGTTGGTCTGGAATTCGGTAAGGTCGACGTTGAGAGCACCATCAAAACGGAGAGAGGCAGTGATAGACGAGACCACCTAAACATAGATACATAGTCGCATAAACAAAATGTGAACAGATTCCTGAAAACAAAGTACAAACCTGTGAGATAATGCGATTCAAGTTGGTGTAGCTAGGGCGTTCAACATCCAAGTTGCGTCGGCAGATGTCGTAGATGGCTTCGTTGTCGACCATAAAGGCGCAGTCCGAGTGTTCCAATGTGGTGTGGGTGGTGAGGATCGAATTGTAGGGCTCGACGACAGCGGTGGACACTTGGGGAGCCGGGTAGATGGAGAACTCCAATTTGCTCTTCTTGCCGTAGTCGACGGACAGGCGCTCCATCAACAATGAAGTGAAACCCGAGCCAGTACCTAAATAAACAATAACTCTAGATTTTAAAGAAGAAATACTCCATCAAAATCAAATCACAAACCTCCTCCGAATGAGTGGAAGATAAGGAATCCTTGCAGTCCGGTGCAGTTGTCGGCAAGTCGACGAACGCGATCCATAACCAGGTCGATGATCTCCTTTCCAATGGTGTAGTGTCCTCGGGCATAATTGTTGGCAGCGTCCTCCTTGCCAGTGATCATTTGCTCGGGGTGGAAGAGGTGCTTGTAGGTTCCAGTGCGAATCTCGTCGACAACAGTTGGCTCCAAGTCGACCATGATTGCTCGAGGAACGTAATGTCCGGAGCCCGTCTCGCTGAAGAATGTGGTGAACGAGTCGTCAGACTTCTGATCCGGTGGCATCTTTCCATCAGGCTAAAATAATATATGTATAATCAATATAACGACGTTAAGGCTTTAGGCAACTTGAGCTAATAGCCTCATCTTTGTGAAACCAATATATCTGATACCCAATCAATCAACCTGAATTCCATGCTCGAGACAGTATAGCTCCCAACAGGCGTTACCGATTTGTACTCCGGCTTGTCCGACGTGGATCGAGATCACTTCACGCATTTCTGAAAAAAATTTACGGAACTAACAAAGTTGGGGGCTATAAATGTTCGTTTCAAAGCAAGAATCCACATCCGATAAGTTTGCTGATCAAGCGCATTTGAGAAATCGAACGAACAAGAAACAAACAATTTATTTAACAAAAAAAGCAACAAATGCCACTGCTCCACTTAAACCTTCTTCGAATCAAAATAGTGCTGAAGAACAACTTTAGCTTGTTCGTCTGTTCCATAGTCTCGAACCACAGCAGCTGAGCAACCGACGACCTTGCGAGCTTTCCCCTCTTTGTCGTATTTGCACTGTCCAACCCATTCACCAAGAATCTTCTTGTCGGCAACCTGAACCAAAAAATTTGTTCAGATAAAAATCAATGTCAAATCACGCTATGCTAAGCATTTACATTCCAGAAACTACTTTGAACCAACCAACCTTCATGAGCGGAATTTGATGTTCTTTGCACAATGCTTCAACGAGTTTGACATACATCGGCTCGTCGCAGTTCTCGGCAAGAACGGCAAAGTAGGCCTCACGCCTAAATAGATAATATTTAATCACAGTTAATAGATTCGTACAAAGATAAAACTAAAGCCAGGCTGAGCCAATTGGTCTAACTTGAATTGAAACGAGCATGGACGATTTTACGGCGATGGACACCTTTACAAACCGCGCAAGCAGTGTAATGTGATAAGGAAGTGTAATGAATCTAGCAACTTTTCATAAAACACACTTGTCAAGTGCCTTAGCACACTCGTGAAGTCCTCTGGCGAGACCATCGGCATAGTTAGCCGATCGTAGAGCCGCTTTGAGCGCTGATTGCACGTCCATGATGGCAGCAGGGGCAGCTGTAGGGATTTGCACCTCGTCTCCTTCGGCCATTATTATTGAAGTCCTTGAGTCCTCGGTGATTGAAGTAAACCCTTAATAAAATCAGAATTGGTTTAATACACAAAAAAAAACGAGTGAAAAATGCCAAATATTCAAACCGACCAGCGGAATCAAACATTATAAAAAGAATTCAAAATACAACAATTTATCGTAACAAAAATTTAGTGCTTGGCGGCTTTCCTCAATTTAGCAAGCTCAACCCTGACAAGACGATTGCGCAGTTGCTTGGCTCTCATCAACTTGAATCGCTCGAAATCGGTTAGGTTGGCGCGCTAAACAAAACAATTCAGTATTAGATAGTCGGTCATCTGAAAGTTACCTTTTGCTTGTTGACGATATTCTTGGCCCATTTAGTTTGTGAGAACTTATCGGCAACCTTCCCCTCATCGAAAGCCTTCTTGACGCCCTTGGTTCGTTGTCCGACGCGCACATTGGTCTTGAATTTCGTCAACTGGAGGTCTTTCAAGTTTCGGGATCCGCGAGAAACTCCAGATGAGGGGCCATCAACAAGCACCTAAATGGAAAAAATAATGCAAGAGAAAAACTAAAAATGCGTATTATATAGAGCCAGTTCATACTACAATTATATATTTTTAGAATAACTATCCCCAATGGGCATGCGTAATCACTTTCAGAAAGTAAAACAGAAAGTTAACCTTTGGCAACTAAATAGCGATACTCTGTCATTTTCTGAGTAGATTTTTACAAACATTCGATTAAGTCGATGAATTAAACCCAATCAATCATCAGTCAAGTGCAATACTTTATCGAAAACGTGGTTTTGTGGCTATTGTTATTTACATGGTACAATAATATTAACCCCAGTTTTCTTTTATCTCTGCAAGTAGAAAACTAACGTGATTTCCATCGATGACATTGACGATTGTGGCAAGCTTGCCTTGGTCCTTTCCTTTCGCGATGAAAGCGACTCGTCCAACTTCTACCAATCGTTTGTAGACGGGCATGTCTAAAAAAACTAAGTTAAACAACAAAATATCAGAGTCGAAAGGGAAAAACTTGCAAAAATTTAAAAGAAATCCAAAAAATCTCACTCTAATATTTTGGGTACGATAAAAGTTTGAGAGGAATGGGGGTCTCGCAACGAGCGACTGCGTAGTTTGTATCACAATAGGTTTTGGCAAGTGGTTGTATTCACGAAATGGACTACATTACTTTCTTTTGACAATCAACGTTTAAAACAACAAACGCGGAAGAACTTCACCAGCTTTGGTTTGAAAAATGAAAATGAAAATTATTTTTTCCGCGAATGCCCCATGATTTTCCGTCATTGCAAAAAAGATATTCAACCTTTTAGCTGAATACTTTTTGTAAGCAGTTTTGGTACATAAGCAGCTTGAGTATATAATCACTGTTTCATTCTTTGCGTTGTCTCATCATTGTTTGTTTTCGCTTTGTTTACAAATCTTTGACTCATCTTCAAGTTTATATTTTAGCGCTCTCTGCGATGAGTGACGCAGCCCCCGCCGTCGTCGAGCCCCCCGTTCCCACATCTGATGAAAATGTAAACGATTACTAGCTTTTTTCATTAAACTTCTTATTTTAGGACAATCGCGAGAGGCCAGACGATCCAACTACTGAACCCACTGAAGAAGGAAAAGAAGAAAACGAAGGAGCGGAAAATGAGGGAGATGAAGTAAGGTTTTTGGCACTTTAAGAGAGAATTTTTGTGATTTTAGGAAAATAAAGAAGAGAAAGGAGATGGACTAGATGATGATCAACGAGAAGACAATCCAGCATATATCCCGAGGGACAAAAGGTGAGTTGAAAAGTTTTTAAAGGCGAAATTTTTTTTAGGTATTACCTGCACGATTCCCGAGTTTCGAGCAGTGAAGCTGAGGAAGAGGGCGATGAAGACGATGCGCGAAAAAGTCGGGCCGATGGATCTTGGGCACACGATCGTTTTGATGAAAAGTAAGCATTTTATAAAGCTTAAATTTTTAATTTGCAAAACCTTTACATTATTTATAGATGGCAGCGTCCAAAAACTCGTAAGCAGCTGATGAAGAAATATGGATTCGATATTCGGTTAGTATTTTTTTCGTAATGATTTATCCATTATTTTTTGTGATTAATCCTGTGTAATTTTAGCATCGATGAAAATGGAGAAGAAATTGTCGAGCAAGAGCCCGAAGCCGACTCCAAAGTACTCAGGAAGCCGGCTGCAAAGAATCTCAAAGCAAGCAGTGATCAAGAAGAGCAACCCCAGAAAGAAGAGCAACCTCGACAGGAAAACGCGCCACCCAGAGTAAGACTTTTTCTGGCATTTTCGAAATTTTCAATTCTTAGGTACCTACACGCGGGCGAGGGCGAGGTCGTGGCCGTGGTCGTGGTGTCGCCTCTAGACCGCCCAGGTCACAACCCACACGCCAAGACGACGAGGAATATGAGGACGAAGAACAAGAAGAGGTGAACGAGGCAAGAGGCCCACGCTATCATCAGGCACAGGAACAAAGGGTATGTCTGGTATTTGAGTGGTTTGTAAAAAGATGAGTGTAAGATTCTAGTAAAGTGGAGTGTGGAGCTCTACTCGTGTGTAGTAAAAAGATTCTAGGGTGACAGACGCCGTGCACCGCCAACAAGAAACCGGGGAGGGTATCGCGAAGAACGACCAATTTCAAGCGGCAGAGGGCATCGCGAAGAACGACCAATTTCAAGCGGCAGAGGGCATCGCGAAGAACGACCAATTTCAAGCGGCAGAGGGCGCACTGGACAACGCGGAGGATTCAGGCAGCGTCAATTTGAAGAAGAATACGAAGAACAACCTGAACGTGCAGAATATAGGGAACGACCATCACAATTCAGAAGGTCAGTGAAACGTTTTTGTATTATGGCTCTAGTCGACGCTAGTTTACGCGTAAAAGATTGTAAAGCGTTGTTAAAAACATTTTTACTGCTATAGTAAATTGCTGTGGGTTATTAGATTCGTCTTATTTTACCCAACTAAACGAATTATTTTAGAGGAGGCAGAGAACAGCGGACAGGATCAGCACATGATCGATCGTATGATTCTCAACGATCAGCCCCACAAGTGCCCTATCGTCAACGCGGCGTTCCAACTCGTGGGAGGTTAGTTATTATTTTTAAAATTTAATTAGTCTTCTTTGTAGCGGTGGTGGCGCTCGTTACCCTTCCCGTGGAAACGGCTATAGTGCTAGAGAAACGGGACAATACGAACGAGGGGAGAATAGACAAGGCTATGGTGGCAGGTTAGTTTTATCATAGCTATCTTTCTTATTCAAGTTTAGGGCTTTCCACAACCAAAGCTATTCGCGTGGTGGCGGTGGTGCCCGTAGAAATGATGCGCCGGCTCAAAATCGTCGAGATGATCAGCAATCTTTTAGAAATAATGACCGAGGTTGGTTTTATTTACTTGGTCTATTATAATAGTTTTTAAAGATTTTCCTCCACTCTCACGCGGCGGCGCTCCGCAACAAAGCTCATCGCACTCACAGCAATTGCCCATCTTCGATCGCACTCGACCCCCACCAATGCCCACACGAGGTGCGCCGAAACGTTACTCGAATCAACAACGTGCGGATGCTCCCGATAACCAGGTTTATGCTTTTCTTTCTTAAATGCTAAGTTTGAGTTCTTATTGGGGTTAAAATTTGAATTTAAATTTAACGAAACTCTAGTTTTTAAATTTTTAACGAAATTTTATCGGTTCTTTAAATATAATATCTCATTTTTATACATTCAATTCAGAATTTTATTCCTCGGCAACCAACGGCGGTGGTCTACTTCGATCCAAATGCCCAGCCTCGTCAAAATGCACCTGCGGCACCGCGTCCAAAGAAAATCATCGACATTGTTCCTCCAAAACGCTAAGTTTTTATTGAGTTTTACCGTGAAAAGCTGTATTATTGCATTGCAAGCATATTTATTATATTTAAAGACCTATTGTTTTTGTCAAACTAATTGTTACTTTGTCATGCTGCGAACTTTGGTAAATCTAGAAATTGCCCTTGAAATTTTGCTCATCGGCAACAAAATAATCGTATTCGAACCTTGTTGTCAATGGTGTTTAAAATATTTGGTTTGTTTTAACAATATTGTTTCCGTTACAATAAACGTCAAGAAATTGTAAAACAAGTGAATTCAAGATCTACCTCTACCTACCCAAAAAGAAAACTGGTATTACGGTACTTTGACAGCATACAAGTCGGCAAGTTTTATAGTAGTTAGCGAGTGATAATACTGTTGATAATTTGTTTCTCGATCGAAGCTTTCACAAAAAGCTCGATCTAGAGAACACAGCGAAACTGGCTGAGATCTTCCTGTAGATGCAAGGAATTACTGTAGATCAGAGGTATTACTGTAAGTACAAAGGATTACTGTAGCCTAAATGACTCAATAGCTTTCAAAACCAGTCTAAGCACCAGTAGTCTCATGGTAAATGAGTGAAAGTCGGCTCATCTAGTATTTCCGAAAAAATCCGTACCGCTATGCACCTTCACTTCTTTTCCGTGAGCCGGAAAAGCGTGGCACTATCATTTTTCTTCTTCTATCATGATTGACTGTTGGAATGAGATCGACACAATAGTGAATTGTCGGCCGAGATACCTGCGGGGTGGGAAAGTCGAGGAGAAGAGGTATAAATACAAGATCATTAGCTCACAACCAGTTGTCTCTTCTCATTCACTTGCCATTCACCCATTCATTTCCCTCTCTAACTTTCCCACCTTTCGCCCTACTACATTCGCTTTGATATTTTAGAAGATTGTGATTCTTTTTTCTTGAAACTGATGCCTTTCTTGGACTCGGGCCAGTCGCCCATTTTGGTGAGCTTGCTTAAAATTACCACCGTAAATACTTTAATAGTACCCCAACCCCATAATGATGGTGCGGAGTGTTGCGTAGTCTAGCTTTGAACGCGTTCTTAGCCGGATATGGCCAGCCAGACAAGTACAGTAGCCAGGTACAGACAGACAGACAGACAGAAGCTATCGTAATCTGGTAGAAGCTATCGGCTTTTAAAAATACAGTCCAGTTACAATAGTTTTTAAAAACCGGATTACTGTAAACAGTCGAGACAGACAAGACGGATTACTGTAAATAGAGAGACGAGACAGACTGCTGTAGACAGACAGACAGAGAGAGAGAGGAGACGGATTACTGTAGACAGACAGACAGACGAGACGGATTACTGTAGACAGACAGACAGACGAGACGGATTACTGTAGACAGACAGACGAGACGGATTACTGTAGACAGACAGATAGACGAGACGGATTACTGTAGGCAGACAGACAGACAGACGAGACGGATTACTGTAGGCAGACAGACAGACAGACGAGACGGATTACTGTAGACAGACAGACAGAGAGACACTGTTCTTTTATCTATAGTAGATTTTGACCTGACTACAGACTCTCTAACTTCTGAAGTAAAACTTAACAAACTTTCAGAGCTTCCTCGTTATATTTTCCCTACAAAATGTGGCCTACACAAGCATGGAAAGTGCAGTACTTTCAAGGCCAGAGGTTTCAGCTTATTTCAAAATTTTCAACTTATAAATATTCAGGTAGAGTGTGGAGTTGATTCAGTAACCATCCATCTCCAATTGTTCCCCCTTTTCCGTGGAAGATTGTTTGTCCTTGGGCACAGTCATAGTGAACGGTGTCAGCAGGGCGCCGAGGTTTGTCTCGAAGACAAATTTCATTGAATTTCAATGAAATTTCATCGAATTTCATTGAAATTTCGTCGGATTTCATTGAAATCTTATAGTTAGAATATTTTTGACTGTAGTTGTCAGTTCATGGCTAAACTGTTCTTTGCCAAAAAATTGGCCAGACTTGGACAAGGCAAAGACAAGGCAAAGACAAGACAAAGAAGGCAATATAAGGTAAGACAAGGCTAAAGCCATATAATGAAAAGTCTCATTGATTGCCCTTGTCTTGTCTTGTTTAGGCTTTTAATAAAAATGATATTTAGTTAGTTATTTAATATAGTTAGTTATCAAGTTATCAAGTCATTTCTAGACCGAATCCAGCACAAAGTTCACTCTTCCATTCGGTGCATGCGGGATGCGACGCGTTCGCTCACTTCACCCACGAGGAGTTACTTACTCGTTTTCGCTTGTTGTATCTGCTCATCCAGTTTGTTTTTAAAATTTTTCAAACCATAAGAGTCAAATTATCACAAGCAATTGCCATAGTTTAATAGCTGATCGATAAAGTCATGTACTTTGTGCCCAACTCTGTAAACATACTCTTTCTGGCGCACTGAATGCTTTATTTTTCTTGCAGCAACGATAGAAAAATGGAGAATTCGCTAGAAAAGGACGCATTTACAGCACAAAGTACACTTCAAGAACAATTTTAGGTATTTGTCACCGGTGCTGATCGGGCGTTCGCAGTGAAATGCTTCTTCCGGGAGGATGTTCGGGATTTGCATCAGAAAGTGGAAATCGGGTAAGTAGAAAGATCAATCGGGTAAGTAGAAAGATCAATCGGATACTAAAGCTTAGACTTAGATAAAACCTAATAGTAAGTAATAACTTACTTATTAGGTTGTCCGGAAATAAATGAGCGTTTTCAACTCGAATATTTAAAATCCCATAACTTGATCCAAACAAAACTTTATTAATCGAAATAAGAACCATTACAATTAACACATGTTTGCCAATGAGAAACACGTTTATTTATGCCGGTAGCATAGAAGTTCGGGCTTCAGGAGGCGATAAAGTAGGCGAAGGCGTTTTTGGCATCGTTTTTGAGTTTTGAAGCATTTCTCCCTTGAGTTTTGAAGCAAGAAAGTTGTCGAGGTGCTTGAAAAAGTGGTAGCCGGTAGGCGAAAGGTCCGGCGAATATGGCGAGTGAGACAAAATTTGTAGCTCAGTTCGTTCAGCTTTTGCAGGGTCGGTTGTGCGACGTGCGGACGAGCGTTGTCGTGGAGAAGAATTGGAAAAAAATTGGACCTTTTCTGTTGACCCATGCCGGGCACATTCACCCAATTTCTGGTGCATTTCGTCGATTTGTTGGCAGTACTTCTTCGCCGTATTCTTCGCCCGGATTCAGAAAGCTGTGATGGATGAGACCGGCTGCGGACCACCAAACAGTCACCATAACCTTCTTTTGGTGCAAATTTGGCTTTGGAAAGTGTTGTGGAGCCTCTCCGGCATCCAACCACTGAGCGGAACGTCGCCGAAGTATGGTTAAAGAGAGCACGAGCTCAGCTTTCTAATAGTATACATTAGAAAGAAATGTATAACATTACAACGTACAGAGCAAACTTTATTGAGAAAAATGTACCCAAATAATAAACAATACAAAACAAAATCAACGCTCATTTATTTCCGGACAACCTAATCATAACATTTATTCTATTAATCTAGTTAATATCATCATCTAGAGCCTTATCGACCGAGTCACTTGATGAGGAATTCGAGCCGCCTCGATGCACCTATGAGCTCCGTGCTGAATCAGGTTCTACAAAAGAATTTTTCTTTCCTTTTTTTCTAAAACCCAAGTTTTTGTTATGTTTAAGTAGATTTATTAAAAAAAGAAATATTAAATGCGTTAATATTTTCTATAAAATCATCGATAAAGGACTAAATGTCTTGCTATTTTTTGACAAGCCATTTTTAAGCGTACAGAAAAAAATAATCTATTTATTCTATGGCCATGAAATCTTGAACATATACAGAAAATGATAGGGATTTTCATTTAAAAAAGAAATTAATCGTTTTCGTCTACAAATAACAGAAATATGAGCCTAGAAGAAAAGGACCGGTTATTTCTGTTGTCGCGTGCTTGAACGCGTGTTACTCCTCGAGCTTAGTTTGAAATCTTATGATTAACATACCAAAATGTTGCTAAGAGTCTAGGGAATCTAAAGCTATGCATGAATTTTTGAGACAATCACTGTGAAAGATTTTATTGCGATTCAAAAAAAGCACCCTCCTCGGTGCTCGTTTTTAAGTTTAGTGTAAAATCTTTTATGAATAATGCTCAAAACGCCAAACTCACAAAAGCAAAAGTGCTTGAAATTTTGGTTTTCTTTTTGCTTTTCATCTTTTTTCAGTTAAAACCGGGTAAGCTCGTATTTGGCTGGCTATTTTTTGCTTTTCTTAAGAGAAAAAAAATGAGAGCCACAATTTGATGAAATTTTATAAAATTTCATTAATTTAAGCCAAATTTCAATTTATTTTAATAAAAAAAACATTTAAGGCAACATTTAAAATGAAAATTTTAAAAATTAACTGAATAAAGATATAAAAATAAAGATTCTACTTGTATGAGAAGCTTAGAATTGATTTTGGGGAAAGTACCTTTTTTGGAAGCATAAGAATCGCAATAAAATCTTTCACAGTGATTTTCTTAAAAATCTATGCATAGCTTTAGATTCCCTAGACTCTTAGCAACATTTTGGTATGTTAATCATAAGATTTGGAACCAAGCTCGAGGAGTCACACGCGTTCAAGCACGCGACAATACGTATTACTAGCTTACTAGCTACGTATTACTTATTACAGCGTTCAATACTTATTACTAATAAGTATTGTATTACTAATAAGCTATTAGCCACCAGCTATTAGCCTGTAGAAACAAAGTACTTACCGTAAATACTGTAATAGTACCCCACCCCCATAATGACGGTGCGGAGTGTTGTGTAATCTAGCTTTGAACGAGCGTTTCTCGACACTGGTTTATGCTACAGTGCGCGCTTAGGTATCAAAAAATAGCTGAAATTCAGGGCTATTTTTTGATACCAAAGACGTATTTTTTGAAAGTACAGGCGCTTTGAAAAAAATGAAATACTAAAAAACTTTTGCGAGTACGCGACTGTGCGAGAGGGGTGGGGTACTATTACAGTATTTACGGCACGTAATAAAGCCAGAAAAAGTCAAGAATTCTAATCTTTACCTAAATCTTATCGTATTCTAGGAGAAGAACTGCAATTTGCCCGTGTCGGTCAGCCGGTTGTTCACTCGTGGACTTGCCATCCTGGTACTTTTTTGAGATCACATACCGTATTTACTCGAATAGAAAACCGGTTTTCTATTTTTTGCATTAGGTAAATATTTTTAGGAAACTTGGTAACCAATATTTCAATCCAATTTTTCTACCGCAGGGTACAATAGTATATTCGAGGCCGGTCTTCTATTCGAGTAAATACGGCATTCCATTAGACTACTATTGACGCTATTAAAAGCTTATTAAAGTTACAGTATGTTTTCTTTAAGTTACAATTGTAAGACAATCGATTTCCAGATGTCCCTTCGGTCTTCGGCCTCTTGATCCACAGCTGTGTGGTCGAGGATGGGAGTGGAGAACACTTTGAGCTCATCGATTCAAATGGGTAAATTTTAAGAGAAAAAAGACATCCCAAAAGATTTTCTACTGATATTTTATTAGATTTAACCGTACCTATTGATACAACGCTTCGTTTTTACTAATTAGTGATATTGTAAGGTCTAACAACACCTATCGTTGATCAGGTTACTCCAGTGCTAACTAAGCTAATCGTAAACGAGAAGATGCTCAATATAAAGATTATCCTCTGGTTTTCCTCTGGCCTTCCTCTGGACATGCTATAAGGAAAATACTATTAGATTAGAGTGTGTTCCTTGCGAGTAAGTACCGTATTTCTTCGAATAGAAGACCGGGTAAAGAGTATCATCGTGTACTCCTGCGTAGCAGCCCTTTCTAAAATTTCTTTTCTGCATAAAAGCTTTCAATCAAGTGCTATAGAGCTGGAAATGGACTCAAAAATCTGTTACCGTATTTCCTCTAATAAACGCCCCGCCCCCCCTTGACCAACTTTGGACGCTTCGTTCTCAGCTCCATTTGGAGATATTTTTATGTTTAATATATCAAAAGATAGAAGACATTAAGGGCTATCTTTTGATATATTAAACATAAAAATACCTCAAAATGGGGCTGAGAACGAAGCGTCCAAAGTTGGTCAAGGGGGGGGCGTTTATTAGAGGAAATACGGTAGCTCATGTGGTATTTTTGAGTCATTTTCCAGCCCTATAGCACTTCATTGAAAGCTTTTATGCAGAAAAGAAATTTTAGAAAGGGCTGCTACGCAGGAGTACGCGATGATACTCTTTACCCGGTCTTCTATTCGAAGAAATACGGTAATTACTCTAGTAAAATTTGCATGACTAATTTTTACTCGATTAATCGACGTTTTTTCGTCGAGTAACTACGAGTAACTACTCTTTACACGACGAGTAAATTCAATATCTTTACTTTAGAAGGGAATTTCCCACCAAATCAGTTAAACAGCTGAATATCTCGGCAAAAGCTCAAAAGCTATCTTGAAAAAGGCGTATATAAGGCAACCCTCGTGATTTTTGCGCCATTTTTTTGCAATAATTTTTGCTAAAAGTATGGTCATTTTTTCCAATAAAAAAACGTTTTAAAAAATGCATTACTCGCGAGGAAAACCCTCTAATTACACCCTCTAATTACTTTACTCTTGTACCAAACACTCTAGTGTTGATATTTTCAAATTTATAACTTTCAGTTGTTCAACGGATCCCCTCCTGCTGCCACCGCTCGACTACGCCGTCCATTCCCTCGCCGCCCGTGTCCATAGCCGGATTTTCAAGTTTGCTGATAAGGTAAAGTATCCATTATATAATTTAGCCTTGTCTATTTAGCTATGTCTAACATTCAAAACCTATTCTTAGGTCCAAGTCTACTTCCGGTGCTCTGTACAATTGTGCTTTCGACACGATGGAGGCTGTGAGGGAGTGACGGTGCGTTTTTAAAAGAAATCCCATCATGGGAAATGTTGCTAAATGAATAAAATAGCTCAAGTAGCAGGTAGCTTACAGGTTACGGTAGCCAGAGCACATTTTAAAACTGACTATGAGTGCTGAAAAGTTCGTAAAGAAAAGAAAAGAAAAGTTTTTAGCCTCCGATTTGTCATGGTGGACCCGAGCAAGGTTCCGGGTCCAATCTGGCGATTCCACCGGCCAATACAGGTTCTAAAATTATGTTATCTTCTACAAGCTTCTATAAGACTGAACCCAATTTGATGAATCTTTTTTAAAAAGCTATCCACTTTTTAGCTATCCATTTTTAAGCAATCCATTTAGAGTTCCACCCACGCCCGTTCGTCCTTCTTCCTCATGGGTATCGTTTTATTTCTTTGCCTAAAGTACTGTTCTTTTCAGCCCAACTGAATCCTATGACTCTGGATTTGAGCACTCTGAATCAGGATCACGAGAAATTAGTGTTTAATTTTAAAATTTTAGCTCAATTTCAAATAATAATGCTCAAGTTTAGGTGAACACGCGGCTGCGAAAGGGAATACGATTTTGAAGGGGTTTGTTGCTGAGTGTACTTTGTGCTTTTGTAAAAAAGTGCTTTTATAATCACAGCATACTGTAGTTTTATCCATTTTTTAAATGTAGAACGAGTTTTCTGATGAAAAACCTTTTTCAAATAAATCCCTTAGCAAACCGATCCTCGTCGCCAACAATATCGAGGTTTTACCGAAGAATTCGACTATTGGTTTGAATTTTTAACTTTGACTAGTAGATTGACTAGTAGATTTATAATTAGAAAAGTAATCTAAGCTTTAGAAAGTTCTAAAGAAAACCCGAAGATTTCTACGAGAAAATCCCGGTTTTTCAAAACGACAAGGACCCCGAAAACGCACAAAACCTCGACCGGGTATACCGTAGTGAAACAGGTGGGGAAATGTTCCGGAAACGTACTTAGGACGTTAATGTTATAAAAAAAAACAGATCTAGATAGATATTTAGATACATTTAGGCACGTACTATGAGTTAGATTCTTATTGACATGCGGTTTTAAGGGACTGGCGCAAAAGCGACATGCGGTGCTTTCTAAAGCGTGGATGAGCACCGTACCCCGCACAAAATTCCCCTTTTGCCATTCTTTTCATTTTTCTTTATTTGGAATCGAGAGCTTTTTTGTTTTTACTTTTACTTTTATGTTTTTACTTTTATGTTTTTACTTTTATGTTTTTATTTTTATGTTTTTACTTTTAGGTTTTTACTTTTATGTTTTTACTTTTATGTTTTTACTTTTACTTTCATGCGCTAAGTTCCCTTTCTAAAGCGTGGATGAGCACAAAATTCCCCTTTTGCCATTCTTTTCATTTTTCCTTCATTTGGCATGTTGTAAATGTCATGCTTTCATGCTTTGATACGTTCAAAATGCTCGTACGTTTTTGCGTTCATGTGTTCATTAGTAATCGTTCATTAGGAATCGTTCATTAGGAATCGTTCATTCGTAATCGTTCATTAGGAATCGTTCATTCGTAAACGTTCAATGGTAAACGTCCATTCGTAAACGTTCAACCGTTGTTTTTGTAACGCGTTTTTAAAGTACTCTCTATCCCCTCGTTCATTCCCTCCTTTTTATATTGTTTGCCCAAAGTTTGTTGTTTAAAATTCTAATACGCTTTTATTTCGTTTTCTTTTCGGCTTCTTCCATTCCATTCACATGCCGTATAAACTTAAATTAACCAATTCCTTTGAACTAAAACGCAAATCTAAATAATCTTCCACAGCGCGATCTTCTTCTTACTTTGCCTTGGGTTTTGTGTTAAATCATTTTAGAAAAGGGTTGATAAGTCTAAAGGTGTTAGGTTAGCGAGTTAGTTACTAACTATGTTTGATATTTGTTTTTAGAAAATTTCGCAGACAACTCCAACCACGCCCGAAACTCGACATGTACGAGCCTTGCAATCTGAGCTCTCCGTCGATGTCCTTGTGTTACCGTTTGAGAAAAGTTTAGGTAATGGGACTTGGACACAGTACCACATTAAAAGGTGTTCCTTAGCCTTTTCATCATCCAGTTTCATTTGATCAGCTCAATTTTGGTATCATTGATTGAGCCTTGCGATTCCTCATCGAATGATACCAAAATTGGGCTGATCGAATGAAAAATGGCGGTTTGATAACGGTGCTAACGGTGCTAGAGATAACGGTGCTCTACGGTCTAAAATAGATGCCTTTTAGAAAGTTAGCTTCAGAACTGCTTCTAAAGCCGATTTTTTAGGCTAGTCCAAGCCAAAGCCAACAGTAATAGCTCTTGGCCAGTAATAACTTCTGGTTTTAGGCCAACAGTAATAACTCTTGGCTTTTCAGAATAGCTTAGATTAGCGTGAACGCTAAGCTTTAGATGGAAATGAAACTGCCCTGGAATCGAGTTCTTCCCAACAACAAATATGTCTATCGAAAATCTCAACTCTTGCCCTCAGCACCTCAATTTTACTCCTTTTCTTCATCGGCTTTGGATTGGGCCATTTGCTCACAAGAAAATGCTTTTTTGGAATAAGAGACACGAATCGAGAATCGACTTATAAAGCTTTTGATCAATAAAGTGTTATACGAATTGTTTAGCTGTAACGTGCACATTTCATGTATTGAAATAATCTTTATTGGGTTTCAGTGGTACGATATTCACAAACACTAGACTCTTAAACTTTAGCGGAACCGCAATTTTCTGAGATCTCTTCCGGAGAGCAACAGGTGAGCCGCTTGCTTTGACACGCGCCATTCACACAAATTGGGTACTTTTCTTCTTTTGGAGAGCGTCGATCGACGAAATGTGGCTCGATCACAATCTAGGATGCATTTTTTGGAAATTTGGAAATAAACATATTCAACTGGCTCTAAAGAGAGAAGATTAAAGATCTTTCAGAGTCTTTGGTTCAATTGAAATCGATTCAGCTTGATACTGGACTTGGTTTGTGCTTAAATCTGTAAACGCATCAATCTGACGCACTCAAATCTCCATTTTTCTCCAACAGTTGGTATAAAATAGAGATTTCAGTGCACCAGAAAGGGTTTATTCACGTATTCAGCAAGTACACCAGACTCACTTTATTGCTTTCGCACTTTCCAACGAGATGCTCCCGGATGAAGCGATTCGCTTCTTCAAAAACCTTTTCTCCTTCTTTTCCCCAATTTTGATCTTGCTTATTTACCTGAAATTTTATAAGCTATTTAATTTTTCTATAAGCTATTCAGCTATTCAGCTATTCAGCTATTCAGCTATTCAGCTAATCAGCTATTCAGCTAATCTTTAAATTAGTGAAAAAGTTTTTTCTATCAATTTTTTTTGAACTCACCTCTATCGATAACCTGAAATGAGCCTCAACGGCTCCTCGAGGCCACACCCGGAAAACGTGACAATGACGGATTCGAACTTGAGATAACTGAAAGAAACTATATTAAGGAGAATGAAATATTTCGATATTACTGTACAAATTAGCATTGCTCAACACTTCGATATTAGCATTGCTCAACACTTTACCTTGCTATGCAGCTCCTCTTTCAGCGTATTCACGTTGAAAGTCTCGGGCGCCGAGTGAAAGATGTAGTCCTTGAGGTATTTGACTAAATCATGACTATTACAAGAGCAAATGTGCGTATTATTATTGTCTTAATGTACTTAATAGAGATGCAAATCGAATACTTACAATAGGGTATGATGAGTGCAATTGTTGAGCCGGAAAGGACAAGGGTTGAGATGGGGACCAAGTGCTCCCACAGCCAGAGGTCACTGTGCAAGAATTGTGTCCCACCAGCGACACAGGCTACCTAATGATAACTGCATTAGAATATCTATCTACTATATATAAAGCAGAAGAGATGTCTGTTTGTCTGTCTGTCTGCCTGCTTCATGACATTTTAACAAGACAAGATTGAAGCTCGAGATTCAAGCTAACTACAGCAACTACAGCTAACTACAGCAACTACAGCCTAGCAAAAACAATACAATATAATTACTGGATATTGCTAAGCACTGTATTTGTCAACTCACTGCAATTGCCGGCGTGCAAAGAAGAGCAAAAATCGGTGCCGAGTGTCGATAACCGAATGTCGGAGTTCGACCCGAGAACACGAAAAACCCCTTCAACAAAGCATCCACAACCGCTGTCATTAGGTAGCTGACTAAAAACAGAAAATATATAGCTTAAAATTCACAAAAAGAAACTCGGTATCTGCCCAGCTTCGTTGTGTCCATGATGGTGATTGTCCGTGGGACCGATCTGTTCGGTTAGCAGCTCGAGCGCATGTGTGCAATTCACGAACACCACTCCCACCAGCACCACACCGGCTACTAGTCTAAAAAGAAGTTTATGGCACTTTTTATTGCCTAATTAGGATATGCCTGATATTGGCGAATGCTAAAAATAAACTTATTTGCATCTATTAGGTTGATGCAAAAGTCTTTTTCATTTTTTTCGTACTTCCGTTAAAAAGTAACAAATGCACCAATTGAACAACGGTTTATTGCATTCGAAAGGCCAATTATTTTTCTGCAAAATGACATTAAAACGAGTTTAAAATGTCTTATGTCTAGATTTTTTTGAGCGCCTGAAGTCGGGTAGTCAAAAAAGGCGACGGCTCGATGATGAATTTTAGACGCTTTAGCTAAGGAGACCAATCTTGATGTTAATAAATAAAAGATAGAGCACAAAAAGTTAGATATTTTTTCAGATTTTCAGAGAAATTGATTCAGCCAATTTCTTTATAGAGGTTTTTATAGATTTTTATGAAAAACCCGTTTTCACTCTCGAATTTGCTTGAAAGTGAACCCAAATTGACTTAAAAAGATGGGAAATTCAACAATAAACACTTTTCATTTAGAGCAAACCATAGGTTAATTGATGACTTTGTTATTTTTCAAAAGAAGTACGAAAAAAATGAAAAAGACTTTTGCATCAACCTAATATTTAGCAGACTAGCCGAAAAACTCGCCTAACGGGCTTTCCTGGATGTTTTGGAGTGCTTTTTAGATTTGGACACTACAAACTACAAACGTAAACTACAAACGCTTCTAATTTCCTTCAAATCTGACAGATTGACATGATCTGTAGCTCAAAAAATAGAGAATCTCAAGGGCTTTTCTTTTGGCTTAAAAACGGCTGAGAAAAGCTCGTACAGACGCACAGACAGACACTTTTACATCTAGTAAAGTAGATAAGTAGATGTCAAAATTAGGCAAGGTCAGGTCAAAGCTTGACCAGAAGGCCAGGTTAGAGCTTGGTTTGTTATTTTTCAATGGAAGTATGGGAAAGAACGAAAAGACTTATTCACTAACGTAATAGAATTGATTTCAACTTTCGAAAACGATTGTAATTTATGGGTTCAAAGCTAGACTACACAACGCTCCGCACCGTCATTATGGGGGTGGGGTACTATTAGAGTATTTACGGTAAGATATTCAAAAAGCTCACTTCCAGAAAAAGCTTCGCAGACTCTCGGTTGGTTCCTTTGGTGGAGCAAGAGAGAGCAATAAGAGAAGAGACGTTGAAAGAGGCAAAACACCGAGAATCACTCCATGCCAAACGAATAGACACGCCTAAATGAGGTATTTTTTGATAATAATTGTATTTTATTCTTTTAGCGAGGTACACTACTGGACAATGAAATATCATATTTGAAAAAACACTTTCGCACTTTCGCGCGTCTGTAACTCGCTTGTCTTTACCGTATTTCTAAATATTAAGATTACCATTGTGTAGCCCTTGAAAAGAGCTTTCAGAAAATGTATAACACTAATAGTTTAAACTCAAAGACAAGGGAGTTACAGACGCGCGAAAGTGCGAAAGTGTTTTTTCAAATATGATTTTTCATTGTCCAGTACTGTAAATTCGATTAGAATTTCTTGAATCTGTTTAAATTTTCTTCGCTTTCTTTCTTTCTTTCTTTGCTTTCTTTCTTTCTTTCTTTGCTTTCTTTCTTTGCTTTCTTTGCTTTCTTTCTTTCTATAGCTTTCACAAAACGTTAATTCAAACGGGTTGGGGTCTGAGGTCTGAGGTCAGAGCTCCGACTCGTGTGCGTCGTGAGCACATCAGCTGTAGTGTTTGAAACAACCATCTTTAGTCTTTATCTTCACCTCTTTAGTATCACCGTAGATGAGTGTAGAATATTAGTAAGCTTTTTCTTGTCCTTTTGCTGCTGCTGGTACTTTTTCAAAAGACAAAAACAAATTTTTGAAAAGACCATCCTTAGCCCACGTGGCCTACTCTGTACGTAAATTACTGTACGTAAATTGCCCGAATGAATGGGAAGAAAGAGCGCCAGAAAGGAAGTGTTTATGATTTTGAGCTTAAAGACCCCAAGAGACTCCAAAATACACTGAAAGTACAGTAATTTAAGTAATTATAAGTTTAATTGATAGAAAACATCGAAGTTTAGAAGTTTAGTTAAGTTTCGTTAAGAAAATAGAAGTTTTTGTTCTTAAGTTTAGCTTTTTCATCTTAAGTTTCGATTTATACAAGTTTTTGCATACATTAAGCACTACATTAAGCACTGCTTTAAGCGCAATTCTCTAAACGCACTCTTTCTGGTGCTGACGATCGAGAGTCGACCATTTAAAATCCCATTCTAGACGTAGAAGCTTAAATGACGTGAAGCGACTATGGCTGTGGCAGCTGGGCTGCGTTATTAGGGGTTGATGGGCTAATATTTCCCAGCACCACAGCTTACTAATATTCCACACTCATCTACTAAAGATGGTGATACTAAAGTGGTGAAGATAAAGACTAAAGATGGTCAAACACCACAGCCGATGTGCTTTACGACTCCCAGGGCGGGTCGGCACACAGGTCAAGGGTCCGACCTGAGTAAACCGGTAAATGTGCGATCTCTAGTGCATTTGTTTCTTCATTTTTCTTACATTAATCATTGAATATTGCTAGAAAATGAGGATTTTAGCGCTAGAAAGCTAGAACGCTAGAAATGAGAGCGCTAGAACGCTAGAACGCTATAAATGAGAGCGCTAGAACGCTAGAACGCTATAAATGAGATCGCTAGAACGCTAGAATTGAGATCGCTAGAACGCTAGAAATGAGAGCGCTAGAATGCTAGAAATGAGAGCGCTAGAATGCTAGAAATGAGAGCGCTAGAACGCTAGAACGCTAGAACTAGAATTAAGCTCAAACTACACTCACCTCGACCAAACTCAGCGCTAATAATGTCCAGAAAGCGATCGGCCAGCCGTGATTTAAAGAAGTCATAGAAAAATAGAAAAATAGAAAAATCGAAAAATTTGCAATCTAAATCTATAAAAGATCTTCTGGACTATCTGAAGAGACAAAAACTAATCAATTCGGCGATTTTTTTTGCCGCAAATTGCCCTCTTTTTGACGGGTTTGATAACAGAGAAATGTGTTTGCCATAAAGCTTTTTAAGGACAAGCAAAAAAAGTAAAAAGATAAAGGATTTTCAAAAATGACCTTGATCTAGATATTGTTTGATTCTTTTAAAGATGAAATCAAACAAAATATTTCATAATCTCGTGCAATGACATGACAAAAATCGTTGTCAAATCTGGAACAACTTTCAGATAATTCTAATTTTATTATAATTGATGATTGCCTGATATAATTGCTATAATTGCTAAGTTATAATAATTGCCATAATTGCTAAGTGCGCTTTATTGTACTTTGTGATCAAATTTTGTAAACCCATCCCTTCTGGTGCATTGAATTCATTATCTTGTGACAATGATAGGAAAAAAGAAGAATTGTGTATGGTAGAAAGGATACGTTTACTAGTCTAGTCTAGTCTAGTCGTTTACTAGTCTAGTCTAAAGTCTAGGATTCGAAGCCGCACCTCTCGGTTAAGAGAATATTCTACCGACACCAAACAACAGTTCAATGGATCGAGTGGTTAGGAGTTTTGTTTCCTAGTCGGGTGGTCGAGGATTCAATCCCGGCTGTTGATTTTTCAATCAACAGCCGTTCAATCCCGGTAGGATACGTTTACGTGTACGCTAGAAAGGGTACGTTTACTTGTACGGTAGAAAGGATACGTTTAGGTGTACGATAGAAAGGATACGTTTACGTCTACGCTAGAAAGGATACGTATCCTCAGCGTATCATCAGCAAGAAACAAATCCTCTCTCAAAAAAAAAAGCATTACTTCAATGCATGAAATTCGTTGTAAACCAGTTTGAAAGGTCAATTTTTTTGACTTTTTTATACTCTTGACCTAGTTTCTGCAAAGGGAAATGAACAAAAATGACAAAAATTGAGTAATCAAAAGGGAAGAGACAGGAAAAGTGAAAAATTGAGTGGGCAGAGATGCAAAAAACGTCACTGGCATAAATTTTGGAACAACTCATAGATCAAATTCATCATTCATCATCAAGTTCATCATAAAGAAAAATGGACGAGGGGAAATGCTGAAAGAATTCAAAGATACAGCTGCACAGGTCAGGTTCTTGTTTGGATTGGAGTCGCCATGTTAACTCCGCTACCTTTTTTCGGTTCGTTTGCCGTTGGCAATCTGGCAATCTACGTATTTTCCTTGTATCTTAGATGGGTTTGTTTGAAAAAAAGGTTGAATCTGTTTTCATTCGACTTGAAATGAAATTTTCTATCAAATTTCTATCAAATCTCTATCAAATCTCTATCAAATCTCTATCGAATAAAGCAAATAAACAAATCAAAGCACTCAAATCAATCAGAACAAATCAAATAAAGCAAATAAACAAATCAAAAAAAAACCCCGGCTAGAATACGAGAAAAATTCGTAGATTGCCAACGGAAAATGGTTGAACTGAAAGGAGACAATCAACGATTGAGAGTTTCGATTCTAGACCTTTAATAAAGTTGTAGAGAAAAGATCTAGTAATTGTATATAGTAAAAGTACTGTAGTAATAGTCTTTTAGTAATATTATGATACTACTTTATCTGTCTATATAATATTAGGTTGTCCAGTTATAACAAGATTAACAAGATTAAGAGAACAAGATTAAGATAACAACTCTTTATTTTAAAACCAACAGTTTAACAGCTCAATCAACAATATATTCACCATTTGTTAACAATATTTGTTTCCATCTTCCATGCAAAGAATGAATTCCCTCGGCGTAAAAATTGCCCTTGTTTTAAGGCAAAGAAGTCGGCTAACCATTTTTCGACCTCTTGAACATCTTTGAACCTGTTTCCAGCCAAATGGTTTCGCATTGAGCAAAATAAATGGTAATCCGAAAGAGAAATATCCGGAGAATATGGCGGATGCGGGAGAGTTTCCCAGCCCCACTCTTCAAGTTTTTCCTGAACAATCTTTGCAACGTGTGGACAGGCGTTATCTTGAATGAACTTTATGTTTGAAGGATCAAGGCCTTTTTGTAGCAATACATTGTTCACTCGTTCCAGTTGTTGTGCATACGTTTTACCCGTGATTGTTTGTCCAGGTTTAAGCAGCTCAAAATAAACAATGCCTTGGGAATTCCACCAGACAGTAAGCATTACTTTCTTGCCATGGAAGTCGGGTTTTGGTGTTGGTATTGGCTCCTCACCAGGTTCTAGCCATTGCCGCTTTCGTGTAGAATTATCATATTGAATCCATTTTTCATCGCAAGTAAGGATTTCATCGTAAAACCCAGTATTTTTTGCCAAACGAAGAAGAATACCCGCCATAGTGACACGAGTAGCTTTATTGGCATTGCTGAGAAGATGAGGAATCCATTTCCCTTGTCGGCTTGTTTTCCCCAATTGATTTAAATGCTCGGAAATTGTTTGAGGGCTTACTCTAAATATTTCTGCAAGTTCGCGTGTAGTTTGTCGAGGATCCATTTCTATTGCCTGCTTCAGTACTGCATTATCGATTGCAGGAGGTCGTCGTTGGTGGTCTTCGTCTTCCAAAGACTCATTTCCTTCTCGAAATCGTTGAAACCATCGGCGACACTGGCTTTCCGAAATAGCATCTTCGCCAAATACTTCGCAGAGATCTCGATGAGATTCAACGGCATTTTTGCCCAATTTGAAGTCATACCAAAGACTGGCACGAAGACGAAATTTCGTCTCGGTCATCTAAACACGGAAATTAAATCAAAAATGGATTAGTTTAACGTCAAAAACACGAAAAGTTGTAATAAATAAGAAATCTTGAACAGCATATAGAGAATAGGGTTCGATAAAATTGTATAGCCCTAAGGTACGCTGTTCAAGAGCAGGCGCGCATTCATAACTGGACAACCTAGTAGTATGAGCCAGGATGAGTTTAAAACTTTGCTCAAGGGTTGGCCTGACACAGGTTCACCTGATCAGGCTATTGATTTAAATGTAGATAATAAAAGATCAAGGCAAATAAAGCCGGTGTGCCGAATATTCCAACACCAAATTCAAATTTTGGATCTAAACAATTTACCTTTTGTATATATTGCCTTGGGGACCTAGAAGAGGAAGGGCCTGCAGTCTGCCCGTCCAATTTGCCAAGTTAAGCAACGTCATGGGATAGTCATGGCTTCGACTTCTGTGGGTTCCCAAGCACCCCAGCCATCGGAGTATCATCGGCTACGACAACTACACTTCTGCTTCAGTACCCCGCACGGCCTCCCTGCTCTCTTCCGGCATCGAGGGATCAAGCAAAGGACCAAGGAACGGAACTCGACGAGACGACAAAGCCCAAGCCTCCGACTCTGCACTTTCAACGCCAGGACAACGCCAGGACAATTTTCAACGCCGCCTCGCAAGCCGATAAGACCGCACTCCATGAGATGAGCAAGAAGATCAAATTCTACATCATCGCCCTCCAAGAAGGCCAAACAAAGGCCAAAGATCATACACGAAGACACAGGCGAACGGCGACCTGCTCATACTTGGCCACAAAGTCACCAACAAGAACATCGGAGGAGTAGGCTTCCTGGTCAACAAGGACATCGTGCCACTCGTCGATAGCCATGAGATCATCACTCCACGACTCGCAGTCCTCCACCTCAAGCCACCGAGAAACCGCGACATCGTCGTCTACAGCTGCTATGCGACATCGCCGTCTACAGCTGCTACGCGACATCGTCGTCTACAGCTGCTACGCCCCAACCTTCGCAGCCGGGGAAGACGAACTGACGACGACGAAGACGACGAAAAATGTGGAAACAGGTCGTCGTCTGCGCAAAATAGGAACACCTAAGTGCGGAGGCAGATCAAAAAAAATATATATATTACCTTTTGTATTGCCAATTTTCGTGTAGAGAATTTAGCCCGTTTTACCAATATCTTTAACGTTGTTTGCTTTATTATGTTGCCAGAATTTTGAATCTCTTTTTTTTTCATTTATATCAAGGAGATACACTTCTTGTACTTCTTGTAAATCGAAGAAAACTATTGTAAAAAAAACTATACTATAAAACTATAAATCTATAAAAACCTCTGCAAAGTAATTGGCTCAATGAATCTCTCTGAAAATTTGGCTATACACAAAACTTTTTGTGCTCTATCTTTTATCTAGAGACATGAAGATGGGTTTCCTTAGCTAAAGTGTGTCTATACCATCATCATCTTCAGCATCAGCATCATCAGCAGCAGCAGCATCATCATCATCAGCATCATCGAGCCTTCGTTCTTTTTGACTACTCGATTTCACCCAGCGTTCTACCTTTAAGTTTGCGTACGAACGGACGGACGGACGAACAGACAGACAAACAGCCCTCCATTATATACTAATTATTTCTTATCAAAAAATGTTCAAAGATTTATCGGCCAGCCTTATTCTCAAGACTCAGTCCAGCCTTATTCTCAAGACTCAGACCAGCCTTAATCTCAAGCCTCAGGCCAGCCTTTTCGTTCCTTTTTCATACTTTCGTTAAAAAATAACAAATTCATCAATAAACCTATGGTTTTCTATAAATAAAAAGCGTTTATTCTTCAATTTCCCATCTTTTTAAGTCAATTTCGGTTCACTTTCAAGCAAATTCGACAGTGAAAACTCCACAAATTCGAGAGTTTTTCGTATAAATCTACGTATAATGCATCAGAAAGAGTGGTTGACAAGACAAAAAGACAAATTTAGGCACTCTGAAGATCTCGCTAATCACGCAATCAAAGTTAAGCACTCTGAAGAAAATCTCTTGTTAAAAGCATTAGATTTTATATTTTCACGCACTCATTTCTGTCAAGAAATCAGCGAAATTCCAGATCATCTCTTCGCCAATCACTTCAGAGAACGTCAAACGCTTTATAAGTCTCGCGAATCAACTCATCTTGGTACTGCTCGGAGAAGTCCACAGCTGGCTCCTAAAGCTTTCAGTTTTTTCAGTTCTTTCTTATTTCTTTCCGTTTTCAGCCATAAACAAATTACTGTAAAATGCTCTATCGAACATCTTCTTAACCCATAAATTACAATCGTTTTCGAAAGTTTGAAATCAAATCTATTACGTTAATGAACAAATCTTTTCATTCTTTTCCATACTTTCATTGAAAAATAAAAAAATCCATCAATTAACCTATGATTTTTTCCAAATGAAAAGTTCACAGCTGTTCAATTTCCCATTTTATTGTTCAATTTTCAATCTTTTTAAGTCAATTTCAATCCACTTACAAGCAAATTCGATAGTGCGAAACGTGTTTTTCGTAAAAATCTATCGAAACCTCTACGAAGAAATCGGTTGAATCAATTTCTCTAAAAATTTGATTATATACCAAACTTTTTATGCTCTATCTTTTATCTATTGACATAAAGATAGGTTTCTTTCAGTCAAAGAGTCTAAACCACATCACTTTATAATAATACTTTATTCAAACGATAAAGTGAAAGAAATCATAGAGAAATGCACAGTGATACTTAATCATACAATACATACTGAAATCAATAAGCCAATTACTTACGGCAAAGAGCCACTAGATCTAAAGCATCGATACGTTTCTTGAATATGAAAAGCGACTGAATTTCTCGTATGTCGTTTGGGAGCAAGTTCCATAATCTAGCGGCTCTAACGGGAAATGAATTTGATAAAGAGGCATTGGAAGCAAAGGGAATTTGCAAAAGGAATGAGCCACTTCTGGGCCCTGACCGCGGTTTAAATTTGAAAAAGTCTATAAACAAAGGGCTAATCTGTTTACAACGGAGGATTTTGAAAGTTTCGACTAAATCAATGACAAAGCGACGTAAAAATTTTCGTAAAAATCTATCGAAACCTCTACGAAGAAATCGGCTGAATCAATTTCTCTAAAAATTTGATTATATACCAAACTTTTTATGCTCTATCTTTTATCTATTGACATAAAGATAGGTTTCTTTCAGTCAAAGAGTCTAAACCACATCACTTTGTCGCCTTTTTATGTACAGTCTCAATTCGCTCGCTCTGGCACAATGAGAAGTTTGTAGGCTCTAAACTTGATCAATGCATAGAGTAAGACTCCATTAGCTCTCTCCAATTGTAAGTCTATGCATTTGCTCTATGCTCTATCATTTATCTATGCTCTATCATTTATCTATTGGGTTGATGGAAAAGTCCTTTCGGATTTTTTGGGAGAGTACCTTAAATTTGTCGAATTTAGACGTTTTATAGCTCATCCTAAAGCTGAATTCAAGACGGATCGATTGGTAAAAACCGTTTTGAGATATCTCTTTTCTAAAAGTTTTTACAGCTATTTTAGTAAAGGGCGGCAGAGCCAAAGATGGCTGTTTTCACGTTTCGTTGGTTTTCCGTGCAGAAACCCAGGCTAAAAACATGTGTTTCGTGATCAGCGTCAAAAATAACCCCTAGACACGCATTTTCAGAATCTTAGAAAAAAATTTTTTGAAAAATATTGTCACCGGTGGAAGTCGAACCAGCGACCCTCAGATCAATAGCCTTTCCGCCGCTTTTCGCGATTTTCCTTCGTTTTGTTTAACAAATAACCTCCAACAAATATCTCAAAACGGTTTTTACCAATCGATCCGTCTTGAATTCAGCTTTAGGATGAGCTATAAAACGTCTAAATTCGACAAATTTAAGGTACTCTCCCAAAAAATCGGAAAGGACTTTTCCACGAACCCAATATTTGACACGAAAAGACTTTCTGGAAAACCTAATGAGAAACCAGGGTCAATCTTGCTTTGAAATTTAGCATTTGCACAAACCCCACAAATTCTTTTCAACTGGTCCAAGGAAACGTTTCTCCTTAGGTTTCTTTTTTTCTGCTCAGGGAATGTCCTTGGACCGAAATGCCATTCATTGCTTTAGAATGAGCCGATTTTACCCTCAAATCAGCCAATCCCTTTTCACCAAACTTATCCCAGAAAAATCATCGATTTTAAATGGGTTTTTTCTTGGAAGATTGCATTTCTTCCTGGATTAATCATCCGGAAAACGAAATCGAGAAAGTTGAAATGGAAAACGAAGACTTCAGCACTTGATTTCATGAATTTTCTTCTTTGGGTTGAGCTGTCAATTGTAAATGAATGAATCTAATGCACTTTTCTGGTGCATTAGAGTTCTCATTCTTGTATTGGATGAAAGGAGTTGGATGAATTGTATAGGAATTATATGAATTGTATGAATTGTATGAATTGCATAGGAGTTATATGAATTGTATGAATTGCATAGGAATTATATGAATTGTATGAATTGTATAAATTGTATGAATTGTATAGGAATTATACAAGGTCCCCAAGAATTACCGCAACAACCTCGTATTATGTTATGTGCCCCATTTCACTTTTTGCTTACCTGTTTTTATGGTTTTTGTGTATTTTTCTTATTTTATGATATGATTACTAACTTTCAATATATTATTGTTTTCAGGAATGGTGAAAGCGTCTCCACATCGACAATCGATCCTTGAGCTTGAGCTCAATCGATTCTTGAGCTTGAGCTCAAGCGAGCGAGACCTCAAAGCGCCTGAATGTCCCCAAAAGCCTCGTTTCTCGAACCATTCAACGTTATGAAACTCTTCTGATCTGATCGCAGAGTTTCTGATCGCCCTGGAAGTGGTGCAAAACTGTTTAGGCTACTGTAGTTGATGGGGGTTTCTGCCTAGATTAGATTTAAAGATTAGATTCTGCCCTTCTGCTTAGATTAGATTTTAAGGAAAAAATTTGTACTCGGGGCTTTTTAGGGTTGACTTGACGTTTCGTTCGTTTTCTGGTCTTGTTTTTTTTTGTGTATATCCTGTAGAACGCTGTGAATTTGCTCAAACTTACTCAAAGTTTGGAAAAGATTTGCTCAAAGATTGATTTGCTTCACGGAATCAAACGAAAAACGAGTCTAAAGTCACAAAATTGAGTCGATTTCGATGTTTATGTCTCTAAAATGGTCATTTTAAAGGGGTGCGGTCTTCTCTTTTCCCCTTTTTTTCATGCAAATACCTCTCTTTTCACTTTTTCTTTACTTTCCTTGTTTCGTTTTTCCCTTTTTTTTGTGTATATTTGTCTTTTGGGACGATTTGAAGGGTTCTTGTGTGCGGAATTTTGATGATTCGACTTCTATATCAAGTGTGATACCTCAAATTTCCTTTCTATCAATCAAATTTGCTTTTTTTTTGCTTAGATTTCAAGAATTTAATAAGCTTAAGTAAAGGCTTGAGTAAAGGCTGTAAAGGCTTGCGGAAAGGCTTAGGTAAAGGCTTAAGTAAAGGCTTAGGTAAAGGCTGTAAAGGCTTAGGTAAAGGCTTAGGTAAAGGTTTAAGTAAAGGCTTAAGTAAAGGCTTAGGTAAAGGCTTGGGTAAAGGCTTAGGTAAAGGCTTAGGTAAAGGCTTAGGTAAAGGCTTAGGTAAAGGCTTAGGTAAAGGCTTAGGTAAAGGCTTAGGTAAAGGCTTAAGTAAAGGCTGTAAAGGTTTAAGTAAAGGCTTAAGTAAAGGCTTAGGTAAAGGCTTTAGTAAAGGCTTGAGTAAAGGCTTAGGTAAAGGCTTAGGTAAAGGCTTAAGTAAAGACTGTAAAGGCTTAAGTAAAGGCTTAAGTAAAGGCTTAGGTAAAGGCTTAGGTAAAGGCTTAAGTAAAGGCTTAGGTAAAGGCTTAAGTAAAGGCTGGAAAGGCTGTAAAGGCTTAAGTAAAGGCTTAGGTAAAGGCTGTAAAGGCTGTAAAGGCTTAAGTAAAGGCTTAGGTAAAGGCTTAGGTAAAGGCTTAGTAAAGGCTGTAAAGGCTTAGGTAAAGGTTTAAGTAAAGGCTTGAGTAAAGGCTGTAAAGGCTTAGGTAAAGGTTTAAGTAAAGGCTTAAGTAAAGGCTTAGGTAAAGGCTTAGGTAAAGGCTGTAAAGGCTTAAGTAAAGGCTTAAGTAAAGGCTTAGGTAAAGGCTGTAAAGGCTGTAAAGGCTTAAGTAAAGGCTTAGGTAAAGGCTTAGGTAAAGGCTTAAGTAAAGGCTTAGGTAAAGGCTTAGGTAAAGGCTTAGGGAAAGGCTTAAGTAAACTTAAATATTTGTAACTTATTATTGTAGTTTTATTTGTAAGTTTTTCTTGACATATACTTGTCCAAAAAACGCAACCCTTCTAGTTCACTGAAATCCTCATTTTCTCGCCGAAATAATGAAGAAAATAAAGAATTGAGTGCGCTGGAAAGGGGGCGTTTACAAGATTTAAGCACAAAGTATACCAAGATTTAGTTTTATAATGGTCTAGAAGCTGAAAAAGGAACTTATAATGGTCTAGAAGCTGACAAAGGAACTTATAATGGTGTAGAAGCTGACAAAGGAACTTATAATGGTCTAGAAGCTGACAAAGGAACTTTTTCGAGCTACAGTCTGAGATGGATACCAAAAGAAAGGCGTGAAAATGTACGTTCAGAAACTGTTTTCAAAAGCCGCTAATCTGCAAAACGCAGAGAGTTATAGTTGTTTGAATTCGTTTCCATCTGCGTCACTCTTCATTGTTGACAAAGTTATCAAAGGCAAAGACAAAGCAAAAAGAAAAAGACAAAATTGTCGCATTTTCTCTCTTTTCCCACTTTCCTTTGTCATTTTTTGTTTTAACATGAAAAAAACTAAGAAAACTTTCAATGGGAAATTCAAAGAGAGATCTTTGAAAATCTTTAAAAGAAATCTTTAAGAAAATTCTCGAAACTTTCTCCTTTTTTTCTTTTTTTCTTTATGATTTATATGAGATTTTTTAGGAAAATGAGGCGTCGACGATTCCGAAGGAAAAGATGGGAAATTGATGGATGGAAAGGGAAAGAAAACTCGATGAAAGTGGGTTTTTATTGCAAAAAAAAAGAAATTCTAGCTAATTCATTTGATAAAATACGTCAATTTTAAAAAAAAACTATCGTAATACGCGAGTTTCCATTGACTGAGTCTTGTGATTCCTCATCGAATGATACCAAAATTGAGCTGAACAGATGAAAACTGGCGCTTGGATTGAGGTCGTTTTATATAATTGGCGCATTTTAGAAGACAGATTAAGCAAAGGGGAAGATGCTTTAATTCTAGTACAATAATAAATTAAATTGCCAACGGCAAAAGGCTAAGCCCGCCCATATTCAACTCAATAGATACTCAACTCTTCAATTCAACTCAATTTTTCCAATTTGGCTCATAAGCTCATTTGGCTCAAGGTTTTTGCCTCATAACTTTGCATGGATATTATATTTTGAGTTGTTTTTGGTATCATTTGATGCGCAATTTGATTCTGCATCTAATGACATTCAAATAATCAAAATAGAAGAATTGGTGCTGGGAAAAACACGAAAAACTTTCAATTGCCGACGGCAAAAAAGAAGAGACAGATGTTTTCATCCAGATTATTGTACTAGAATTAAAGCATCTTCCCCTTTGCTTAATCTGTCTTCTAAAATGCGCCAATTATATAAAACGACCTCAATCCAAGCGCCAGTTTTCATCTGTTCAGCTCAATTTTGGTATCATTCGATGAGGAATCACAAGGCTCAGTCAATGGAAACTCGCGTATTGCGATAGTTTTTAAAAATTGACTCTTGCTACAGTAATCTTTGAATATTACTTGAGACAAATTCTATCATTCTCCAAAGTTTAAAAAGCTTCTGTTTATCAGTGTTGGGAATCCCAGGACACTGTAGAATTGATCGTGTACTTTGTGCTCAAGGAAACAGAAACATACCCTATCTAGCGCCCTAAGCCCTTTCAAAAATAAGAGTTCAACATGCTACGACGGGCGTGATGCTACTTGAGCTCAAAGTACACCCCAAGCCGAACCGATTCTCCAAAAACCCGTATCTCTTCTTCATCTTCACGTTCTCCTATTTCTCATTGTTATTCTAAAGGGTGTGGTTCACTTGCACTCTTCATTTCAATGTCTTTTTTCACTTTCAAAACAGAAATTCTTTTCTTTTCTCTTTTTCAGATGCAAAATTCTACCATTTCTTGTTGCAATAAACAAGAATAACGGGTGGAAGGTCGAGAGCTTTCTTTTCTTTGACAAAAAGCATATTCATTTGGGGAATTCTTTTATCTAAACTTAAATTGAATTCAGCTTACAAATAAAATTGGGAAATCTATAGGATTCCCCATTGCCGACCCAGAACCTTTACAATACAACAACTTTAGCAACAGTACTCTCTAAAGCAGCTACAGTACTCTCTAAAGCAGCTACAGTACTCTCTAAAGCAGCTACAGTACTCTCTAAAGCAGCTACAGTACGCCTTAAAGCAGCTACAGTATTTCCAAAAGCACCTACAGTACTCCTTAAAGCAGCTACAGTAACCCTTGCGCCAGCTACACTGCCACATATATTAGCTAATTACCCTAAAGCAGCTGCAGGACTCCCAAAAGCAGCTACAGTACTCTTTAAAGCAGCTACAGTACTCTTTAAAGCAGCTACAGTACTCTTTAAAGCAGCTACAGTAATCCTGCGCCAGCTATACTGCCCCTTACATTAGATAATTACCCCAATCAACTACAGTGGCCTGTACCAGCCGCAGTATTCCCTTGCATTGGCTACAGTACTCCTTCTTTAACTATAGTACTTCTTTTTTTAGGTATAGTAATCCTTTTGTTAGCTACACTACTCTTTTGTTAGCTATAGTACCCTTGCTACGGTACGTTTTTGAGGAAAACTTGTGAAAATTTCAAATTTTGAAATAGAAATTCATCCTTCTTCAATCAAAAATCAAATATTTTTCTTTTCTGCAAAAAAAAGCGAAAACTTTGTTCTACCCCATTGACGATTCGGAATTTGTGAGAAAAGGAA
The DNA here is from genome assembly GCA_958450365.1 of Mesorhabditis belari. Taxonomy (NCBI): domain Eukaryota; kingdom Metazoa; phylum Nematoda; class Chromadorea; order Rhabditida; family Rhabditidae; genus Mesorhabditis; species Mesorhabditis belari. Next base: position 1,016,302 of record CAUEEP010000939.1, read on the forward strand.
AAAAAAGGAAATCTCGAATCTCCAAAACGAACGACCATTTTTTCGCAATGATTTCTGCACTTTATTACTCTGATAACCCAATATTGTGGAAAGTGGTACTTTCTCTTAGGAAATCCCTAATTTTAAGTGTTTTTTCGGATTCTACATCAAAAATTTACCCCAGAAAAGTGTTTTTTTATGATGATTCTGCGTCTTCACTTATCTCTAAGTCGAAAAGACTTGTAATGGAGTCACTCTCATAACAGATCTCTGAACAAGATTAGCATTTATCAGCAGAATCTGAACAAAACCTTCACTCAATATGGTATAAAGTACTTTTTCTAAGTTCAAATTTCATGTAGAATCCGAAAATACACTTAAAATTAGGGGTTTCCTAAGAGAAAGTACCACTTTCCACAATATTGAGGTATCAGACCCCCCTGATCTGATCAGGGGGGTCTGATACCCTAATATTTCAATATTTTTAGGGTTTTGTTTTTGCGAAAATTTGACGGAAACAGATAATATATATTTTTTCAGATAACTCTAAATTCCAGTAATATTAGGTTGGAAAGAAAGTTCGTAGAAAACAGTTTGCACAGTGATTTCTCAAAAACCAAGCCAAAAACACCAATTCTGCCCAGATTCTTTTGATAAACAACTAGATTTCAAAAATTGTTTCTGATTGCAATTTTTGATTGCAATTTTTGATTGCAATGATTTCCTTATAGAAATGATCAGAATTTCAGCTTCAAAATGCGATAAAACAAGGGAAATTTTCTTTTATTAGATAAGAAATGCGGATTTGAACATTTTCATAAATTTCCAACGATAGAAACCTGATATCGATGAGTGTTATAAACTATTTGAAAGCTGTAAATCTCCTCTACAAAATAGGCTCTACAAAATAGGCTAAAACATGTTTTAATTGATCGAAGCATTGAAGAAATTGCGGGCATTTCGAGAGCAAAATGCGAGTGACCAAAAAAGGAATCGAGTCACTTTAGGGACAAGTTTAGTGTGGTCAAAATAGAAAAAAAGGATAACTATTGGGTTGTCCAGTTATGAATGCGCGTTTTTTACTATTTTGTAAATTTCTCAAGATACCGAAATCAAGAAAAAAATATTTATGAGTATTATTCGAAAGCTGAAGATCTCCTCTACATTTTGATATAAAAAGTTTTTGAATTTGTTCAGCTTTTGGGCAAATTGATGGCACCGAAGAAGAGGTGGCCAAAAAATGGAAAGGTGCCTTTGGATCAAGTTTTGGCTCCGCTCAAATTGAGTTAACCGTTTGATGCTTGGCCAATAGATATATCAGTACAACTTTTTTTTAATATAACAATTTCAGAGCATCTTTTCTTTTCTGGGCGGTTATTTTACACCATAAAACTTGAGGAATAGCTAAGCTGGGATAGGTTTTTTCGAAAACGACCGACCTCTCCCTTTGTGCAGTCAATTTCCCAAAAAGTTGAATGAATTCAAAAACTTTTTTATTCCAAAATGTAGAGGAGATCTTCAGCTTTCGAATGATATATAAGACTCCTATACATCTATTCGATGTCTTGAGAAATTTACAAAATAGTAAAAACGCGCATTCATAACTGGACAACCCAATACATATCAATTCATTAAAAAGTCTCCAATTTTGGGAAGCTAACTCTATTTTGACCACCCTAAACTTGTCCCTAAAGTGACTCGATTCCTGTTTTGGTCACTCGCATTTCGTCCTCGAAATGCGCCGCAATTTCTTCAATGCTTCGATCAATTGAAACACGTTTTAGCCTATTTTGTAGAAGAGATTTACAACTTTCAAATAGTTTTTTAACATTCATCGATATTCATCGATACACATCGAGGTTTCTATCGTTGGAAATTTATGAAAATGTTGAAATCCGCACTTCTTATACATGCACCTAATAGCTTTCATTTAGAAAATGAATCATTTACAAGTGTGCGGGAACTTTTTGTTCAACCTGTATCGAAAGCTATTGTTTAGCTTTCAATATTTGAGTATCAATAAGTATTGATAAGTATTGATAAGCTTTTTATGGCATTTAATAGCAAATGGGACGCGGTGCGTATAAAAGGCGTCCCGCCCCTGTTTGTCATTGGCAATCCAACGTTGAGCTCAAATATCTCGATGTTGAGCTATGTGTGAGCTGACAAAGCTGACAAAGACAAAGCTGACATTCTTGGCTTTTCAATGAAACAATTTGCAAATTGATAGCTTTTCTAGAAACGGAGAGCTGAACGTTTAAAGATGAGCATGTCTGTCTTGATAGAATCGATAAGTAAGTCTAGTTTTTGTCTCTGGCTTAAATCCACTCACCAACAGATCATTTTCTTTTTCTTTTTCTTTTTCGGATCTTTTTCAGATCATCACCATCAGATCTCTTTCTGTTAAAAGACTAAAAAAGCCACTTTAAACAATCTAATTGTTTAAAATAACATTAATCAACATTGCAATCTATAAAGACATTGCTTTTAAACATCTTATCTCTACTTCTGTAAAGAATTAGATCAATTTTCAGATTTACTTGTGCATTTAAAGGTCCCGTATGACTTTTTAAAGTTTCCAAACACTTTAAAATACTTAAAAACCGGATAACTCAATGCTAGCTGCTAAAAAATGGATAGCTCAGTGGTTAGAGTAATTGCCAGTAGAAAGCAAAAGCTTTCAAGGGTTCAATCCCTTCTACTTTTCTTCTAAATCTACTTTTCTTGCCAATTCCTTCACTTCTCTAAAGAGATTGGGTCTCAAAGTGAGCAAGTTCAATGCCCATAAGTGGTGAAATAATCCGTGAATCAAACAGAATAAGAGAGACTCATTGACACGGCTTCGTCTTTAAAGGTTTTTCTTTCTTTGCTTTCTTTTCCTTTCTCTTTCTTTCTCTTCCTTTCTTTTCTTTTTCTTTCTTTCTCTTCCTTTCTTTTCCTTTCTTTTCCTTTCTTTTCTTTTTCTTTCTCTTCCCTTCTCTTCTTTTCCTTTTTCTTCCTTTTCTTTTTCTTTCTCTTCCTTTTTCTTCCTTTTCTTCTAAAAGTCCTCCTTTAAGTGAATAATCTGGAGAAAGTTTGTCAATCTTAACAAAAGCTTGAAAAAAATTGTCAAGTGAGTTGACTTCTCCCCAAATTTTTCCCATCGAAAAGCTGATTTCACGCCATTTTATGATTCCGGTCTCTCTTTTTTGCCTTTTTTAGGTTTCTTTTTTCCTTTTTCTGCTTTCCCATCTCCAAAAACCGTTTGCTGGTTGTAAAAATGTTTGAATTGACTTTTTTTCGCTACCAAAGCTTATTGATTTTACAAAAATTTATAATCTTTTTTGTTTTTCAATTTTTAAATCTCTCTTTAATCTTTAATTAAATCCTAAAAAATTTTTTTATATTTTTTTTTTTTTTTTTTTTTTAAAAAAAAAAAATAAATTTTAAAAAAAAAAAAAAAAATAAAAAAAAAAATTTAAAAAAAAAAAAAAAAAATAATTTTTTTTATTTTTTTTTTTAAAAATTAAAAAAAAAAAAAAAAAAAAAATTTTATTATTTTATTTTTTTTTTTTTTTTTTAAATAAAAAAAAAAAAAAAAAAAAAAAAAAAAAAAAAAAAAATATAAAATTATAAAAAAAAAAAAAAAAATTATTATAAAAAAAAAAAAAAAAAAAAAAAAAAAAAAAAAAAAAAAAAAAAAAAAAAAAAAAAAAAAAAAAAAAAAAAAAAAAAAAAAAATTTTTATAAAAATTAATAAAAAAAACCTAACTTTCTCTTTGTATTGTCAGGATTGTCGAAACTTGAAAGAGGACACAAAAAAACGTGAATCCAATAATTGTTTACTCAAATGTTTGCAAATAATGTGTGTGCTTTTATCATAAGTGAGTCAATAGAGAGAAATTGAAAGCATTCTTCTTTGAGATCATTGATAAAATGAACTCATTTCCGTTTCTATTTTGCAATACCAATCCTTTACTATAGTACTACAGAGCTATAGTGCCACAGAACAGAAGTGTTCATCATTTTCTTGATCATCAATTCCGATGTCCTTGAAATCCCGTCAATACGAGCGGCTCTAAGAGGTCCTCGATTTCTGTCTCTGTCCGAGCATTTCTCATCGCCTGTAAGTACAATAGATTAAAGATAATAATTAAAGATAAGTCCACCGAAAGAGCGTTACAAGTATTCCGCCGTGATCTCATTATCGAAGCACTTGCTTTTCTTCTCTTTCCAACAGAGCAATAACTTCGATTAGAACTTTGCCTCGATTTTTTTTGTTCATCGTTTTCCGAGGCACCACGACAAAAGGGCGCGACTTTTTCCCCATCGAAACAAGCAGTGAGCATCATGGATATATTCATCTTGTCGTAGCCGCGGGTGAGAACACCAACTTCTTTGGCTCCAACCGCTTCGATGCACTTGCTCGTCGAAGCATTCAGCCAAACCGCCGTCTCATCGCAAGCAACAATGTGCTTGTAATCGCCTTCTTTGATTGTCTTGTTCTTCCTCAGAATGTGCTCGACGATGGCCTTCTCAAATTTGCTCGACAGCTTTTGACAAGTAGTTGTTGGTGCCCTCAAAGAAAGTTGGTGGCGCCTCAAGAACGACTCCATCCAGCCATGGGTGCTTTTGAAAGAAATTTCAGCTTTTTCGAATCGATTAGTTAGCCGCTTCATTCCAGATAATCCGGCGTGTCACTCGTTTCTTCTCGGCTCGACGATCCCGTATCCATTCAGACAAGCGGCTCCAAGCGGCAGCCGATATCAATCCCCTCCGAGTTCAAGTGGCGTCCGGCTCCATTGAGTCTCTTACGTTTTCCGTGGACTTTCTCGAGCTCGATTTCTTGTTTGATGCAGGAACGCACACATTTTCGATCAATCTTATAGAATGCAACGGCTGCTTTGATCCAAACATTGCCCATCTTTGCAACAGCCAATTTCGTTTTGACATCAATAGCCTTTTTCTTTTTCTTTGTAGGTAGCTCATCCGATTCACTTGAAGATCCTTCAACTTCAGCGTTGACCGAGCTCCCATTGGCATCTTGTTCGGCTCGTTCATCACGCGGTTCTTTGAAGAATTCCCTGTATTCTTCGTATTCGCAACGAGCCCGATATTCCTCAAACCCATCGAGCGATTTCCCATCGAGATCCATATCTGAAAAAATAAAATTAATAAAGTAAAAAGGGAAGCGGGGGTGGCTACTCTGCGCCAAATTCTTTGCGCAACTCGCCATAGCTTTCTACTAAGTGGGCCAATCTTTTATGATTTTGGTGTTACTTTGTTGCACTTGTTGAGACCTACAATCATAAAGAAAGATTGGCCCACTCAGAAGAAAGTTATGGCGAGCTGCGCAAAAAAATTTGGCACAAAGTAGCCACCCCAAATTTAAAAACAACAAATTTATGGGATAAAATTAAAAATACAAACGATTTCTGAAAATACATGAAAATTTTCCGCTTTAAAAGGGTTGTTTGTAATTACGCGTTGGGTGGGGGGTGGGGTATTATTTTTCCCTCCCCCTCTAGAGTGGGGTATTATTAGAGGGGTGGGGTTCAATTACAGTATTTACGGTATATTATATCGTGTTGCTTTTTATCGGCCCTTTTCGTGTTATGTATATGAATTCATGTATATTTCTCTTAAATCTAGCGCACTTTATCTCAGGTCATGAATAAAGTATCTATAGACCACAGCTGCATTCATTTCCCTCGATTTTCCTTCTTTTTCCTTCTTTTTCTTTCTTTTTCAAATCTTTTTCAATGATTCACTTCTCCATTTCCTTTCTGATACAAATCCATTGACATTTTTACGATCCGCCCACTATTTTTTTTCAGAATTTCTAAATCGTAATGATTTTACGAGGGTTTTTTTACCTTTATGAATAAACAAATATTAAAATTTATTAGTAAAAGTAGCTTTTTTTAGTACAAGTAGCTTTTTTTAGTAAAAGTACAAGCACTTTTTGCCTATTTTTATCAATTGCTGTATTTAAATAGCATTTAAAATTTAAATGATTAATGAAAACGATTCTCTGACTTGCTGTTTAAGGGTTACTTTGTGCTTACATGTAAATGCCGACTTTATAGTCTACTTGATCCGCTTTTTCTTTGATTTATCGAAACTAGAGAAAGTGTGTTTGCACTTTTGAGCACAAAGAATACTTTATTTCAACGATTTCAAGATTCTAGTTTGGTTTTTTTGCTTCGTTTCTAGATTTCAACTGAAATTTATTACATTTACCAAGTTGGGGACTTGAATTTGAAAGAAAACCATCAATTTTCTTATCTCTTTGCAAAGTTGGAGCTATTTTTTTGAATCTTAGAAGCTTTTTGACGTTTCCTTATTTAGATTTAGATTGTAATTTAGAGAAAAACGCGTTCTTATTCTTCAATTATTCTTTAATTCAGTTTTTCATTCAAATTTTGATTCATTTTTGATTTTGATTCATTCAAATCGTTAAAATTCATTAAAATTCATTAAAATTCGTTCAAAATGCATTAAAATTCGTTCAAAATTCGTTCAAATTCGTTCCGATTCATTAAAATTCGTTAAAATTCATTAAAATTCTTTCAAAATTCATTAAAATTCGCTCAAATTCGTTCAAATTTTGATTTTGATCGCGAGATTTCCAGTCTCTTAGAAGACTTTTTAATAGTATAAGAGCTTTTAGTAGGCTTAAAGCATCTTTTTAAAGCTACAGTACTCTTTTTGGTACTCATAGTACATCTTACATCTTACAAATAGATTTCTAAGCTAATAAGGGAAAGGCAAAGGCTTTTTGATTTCTTTTTTGACAGAAAAACTGCCTTTTTTCACTCGAAACCAAGTCCATTTTATAGAATCGGACATGAGGATCTAGAATCTGTTTTTAGTTTTTGCAGAACGCTTCGCAAACGCGAGATCTATGGCATAGGAAGTCACCTTGAAAATCATCTTATTAAGCACCTAAAGCACCTTATTGACTCCTCAAGAAGCCGTCAAAACCTCCTTCGGTGGTCTGGTGGATAGGCTGCTAGATTAGGGAACCTCTTCCCTCTTCGACCCAAGTTCGGGTCCCACTCTCGTCACACTTTTTTGCTTTTCGAAAAAACTGTTTCCTTACGTTGTTACAATGCAGAATAGACCTGAATTTTATGCACTGCTTTCTGTAGCTTTCAGAAATGTGGCTATAAATGTTCAACTTTTTAATACTGATCGATTGATTCTGATACAATCGACTCTCGATTTAACGATCCACTTGGAAAAATTTTGATTTAACGATACTAAAACGATTCTAAAACGATTCTAAAACGATTCTAAACAATCCTAAACTATCCTAAACGATCCTAAACTATTCTAAACGATCCTAAACAACCCTAAACTATTCTAAACGATCCTAAACTATTCTAAACGATTCTAAAATAATTCTAAACGATTCCAAATTTCTTGCGTAGCTGCCCTGAACGGCTAACAAACTCTGTAGACCATCAAAGCAATTATTCAGAAAGCTTTTGATGGCTTCTTAAGGAGGCTTTTCGGCTTCTTCTTAAGGCTTCTTAAGGTGATGTTCTATCTCATATATCTCGCATTTGCGAAGCGTTCTACAAAAACTAAAAATAGCTTCGAGATCCTCATGGCCGACTCTATAAGATGGACTTTGTCTAAGCTTGCTCAGCTGGATCAGCTTGCTCAGCTTGCTCCGTTGCTTTCCCTTATAAGTACTGTTTTCTTCTGTACTGTTTTCTTCTCACTTCAAATCTTATCTTAACTCTAATTTTCCAGGCTATTTGATGCTCAATAGCTCTCTACTCGTTGTCTATTCAGCGCCCAATTTCCGCACTACCGTAACTCAAACTTTCAACTACAGTATCTCATTGATGATTTCCCCGAAAAATGACCCGATGACTACCAGTGATTTGTCGCTGAGTGACGAGGAAACAGACTTTCATTCAAATTCCCAAGACAATACAAACACAACAGGAAAATCTCGTTCCCCTAGCTTTGGCTATGAATCATTGGGCGAAGAGGATGAAATATTCGATGATTACTGTAACCCGTCGACATCGAAAGAGATTCAGTCAGACGATTTCTCTTTATCCCCATTTTTGCAGTATTTTTTGGCGGGTGTCTGCGATTTGAGGCCGAATCAAGATGAGTACTCGCATGTGCGATTTGGGTTGAGACACGCGCAGAGCCAAGGTCGGTTTTTATATTTCGATAACTTATATCAGATTCTACTTAAATCAGATTCTAATCATTCCAAGAAAAGCCCATTCCCGTCTTGACTGTGTTCCTCGCGAGTAACGCGTTTTTTAAAACGCAAACTTGGGAAAAACTACCTTATTGTTCACGCAGATTACTACAAAAAGTTGTCGCGAACAAATCACGAGCGCCGCCTTATATACGCCTTCTTTTAAAGATCGCTTTTGCTGAAATATTCAGCCGTTTAACTGATTTGGTCGCAAATTCCCTTTAAATGTAAAGGTATTCAATTTACTCGACGAGGAGTACTCGTAGTTACTCGACCAAAAGCGATTGTGGGGCATTTGATGCCGCCCTGTTTGCCATTGGCAATCCAACTTTGAGCTCAAATATCTTAGCGTACGGCTGTCCAATTTAAATCTTCTTGATATCATTGGATGTGCCAAGTCTTTCTCTGTCGATTGGTACAAAAACTATTGATATTGGACAGCTCAACACCGAGATATTTGAGCTTAAAGTTGGATTGCCAAAAGCAAAAGGGTACAGGGCGCGTATAAAAGGCGGCCCGTCCCTTTGCCTTTTATACGCTTAATGTTTCATTGAAAAGCCAAGAATGTCAGCTTTTGATTGCTATCTCACACATAGCTCAACACCGAGATATTTGAGCTCAACGTTGGATTGCCAATGGCAAACAGGGGCGGGGTGCGTAAAAAAGCCGACCCGCCCTGTTTGCCATTGGCAATTCAACTTTGAGCTCAAATATCTTAGCGTACGGCTGTCCAATTTCAATCTTCTTAGTATCATTAGATGCGCTAAGTCTTTCTCTGTCGATTGGTACAAAAACTATTTAAATTGGACAGCCCAACACCAAGATATTTGAGCTCAAAGTTGGATTGCCAATGGCAAAGAGAGCGGGACGCCTTTTATACGCGTATAAAAGGCAAAGTGGGGCGCTACCAAATGTCTGTTAACCACCAAAAAAACGGGATTAATCAAGTAAAAATTACCCATTCAAATTTTATTCAAATAATTACTTACTCGCAAAGAGCACACTCTATTTCCGTCTATTTTTTAAACTTCTACCAGAATTCTTTTTCGTGCCCTAGCTACAGTACTCTAAGTCTTCAAAGAGTTTAGAAATAAGTGCTTTTTATGAATTTTTACCCTCTTTTCGATTTCATTTAGCTTTTTCGGTTATATCTATTATTTAAAGAATTCTCCGATCCTTGAAATGCTTTAGATTTTTTTGGACAAGAGCTGAAAGATCAGGGGAAATGAAAAACAATTTACCTAGATGGTATTCTATTAGAATGATTACGGTAGATATCTAGAGATAAAAAAGGGTAGATCTAGTTCACTAGAACGAGTGCGTTTACAGAAATTCACTGAGATTTCACTCTTTTTTTGATCAACTTGCTTTCAAATTCCTTTCTCCTGAAATTCCATTAAATTCAAATCCATCAAATTCTTTTTTCGATTGTTTGCCGTTTGAATCACTTTCCAAATTCCAATCTTTATAGGGAGAAAGGAAAAAAATGACGAAAAGTTGAAAAGTTGATAAGAAATTTGAAATTTGAAACAAAAAATGAGGATTTAATCTTTAGAAGTGCGAGATTTGTTGGAGAAAATCGAAAAACAGGATCTTCGAATCGATGAACTCGCCGAAATCCATCCAAATGCCATTGTTACCGTAGTTAAAGTGAGTTCAGAATTTTAGGATTCATTTTACCGTGGTAGATTAGGCTTTTTTCTATAAACATGACCAGAATTAGGCCACCAGCTAGATCCAGGCCAACAGCTAGACTCCCAGAAGCCAAAGACAGTTTTGACCTGATCTGGCCATAGCCTTGCTGGACCTGCCTAGACCTGCAGACTCAAAATACAATAAAGTACCCATTTCTGTGCTTGAGGTGATGACAAAAGAATCCAGATACCGTAAATACTCTAATAGAACGCCATAATGACGGGCGTACAGTTGCGCAGTCTAACTTTGAAGTCCCATTCTCCGCGCTGCTACAGTGTGCGCTTGGGTGTCAAATGATAGCCATTGGAATCTAGTATTTTTAAGTAGAAAGTAAAGCAGTGGGGTAGAAAGTGGGGTAGGAAGTGGAGCAGGAAGTGAGGCAGAGAGTGGCGTAGAAAGTGGGGCAGAAGTGGGGCTGAAGTGGGGCAGAAGTGGGGCAGAAGTGGGGCAGAAGTGGGGTAGAAAGTGGGACAGAGAGTGGGGCAGAAGTGGGGCAGGACTAGGGGCAGGAAGTGGGGCAGAAGTGGGGCAGAAGCGGGGCAGGAAGTGAAGCGGAAAACTGTAGATAAAATCATCAGGAACTTCCAGGAACTCCTCCTCTCTCTACCTCCAATTTTCGCTCATGAAGAATTTTTATGTCTGCCCGTCGATTGTTCAGCCGAGTTGGCGTTGTGCTACTTGACGACGTGAGTTTGGAAGGGGAACGATTTTCGGTACTTTCCGGTACCCGCATAGCATCAATCCAGTTATGTTCCCGTCAAATTTGCATTTTTTTACATTTTATACATTCACGACAAAGTCATTTTTAGCTTGGCTGCGGTTTCGGGCTATCTATGTTAGCTGTAGAGCTGAAAATTTGTAATCAGAGGCATTCTGGGATGGAGAATCTGAATCCGTTATTAGTTTTTGAGCTAATTTAATTTCCGAGCCAATACGGCATCACAAAACTCTCTGAAACTTGGGTAATTAAACGAAATTGTAGAGAAAAGGCAAAAAAAGCAAATTTTGGTTGGAAAGTACTCGATTTTCAAAGCCTGAATAAGAGGATTTAAGGAAAAGGGATAAAATGCGCTCATCGTAGCTATTGTACCAGTGAATACTGGTACAATAACTACCGTATAGCCATAAGTCCAATACCAGAGACAATCCAATACCAATGCCAGTACTTTCCCTAATCTTAAGCCATGTTTTGTCTATATAAAAGAACTGTTTTACCTCTCTTACCTTAAAAAGAATCTTGAAATTTCAGTCTCATTGACGGCCTCTCGTCGGAGCAACGCCAGTTAGCGTTTTTAGCGTCAAAAGCCATCGCTCGTTTGATTCACGTTGGTGGGAGTACGACGGCCGCTTTGACAGGTTCAATAATTTCAAAGTTATTGTTAATGATCCTAAGCTATACCTAAACAATTCCTAAACATTATATTAGGTTTTCAACTAAAAAAGGATTCGAGTCACTTTAGGGACAAGTTTAGTGTCTTCAAAATAGTTCGGTTTTGATAGAGTTCGCTTTTGACTATATAGTGGAAAATGAGCACCCAAAAAATACCATTCAAAATAATTAAGAGTTCGGATCATTTCATGGAAAAACTTTGTTTTTGCAATAATTTTTCTTTTTTGTGAAAAAGCCGGTTTTTTGAAAATTTTGAGGGTTTTGAACTTACGCTCTATCTAAATTTCTGTAAATGCATTCCCGTTAGACTTTAGACTCCGTTAGACTCCGTTTGACTTAATGAATTCATATATAGTTATCCTTTTTTTGTTTAAAGCTTCAATTTTGGGAAGCTAACTCTATTTTGACCACACTAAACTTGTCCCTAAAGTGACTCGATTCCTTTTTTTGGTCACTCGCATTTCGCTCTCGAAATGCGCCCCAATTTCTTCAAGGCTTCGATCACTTGAAACATCTCCGAAATGTCCGAAAAAGTTCAAAAACAAAGGCTTTTCAAAATCTCTCAAAAGCCATTTTTTTGAGAAGAGACCTATCTTTCGAATGATACAAACTAGATTTCATTTTGTTCAGCTCTAGTTCAGCTCTGGTCCAGCTCTAGTTCAGCTCTGGTCCAGCTCTAGTTCAGCTCTGGTTCAGCTCTGGTCCAGCTCTAGTTTAGCTCTAGTTCAGCTCTAGTTATTCCTTTTACAACCAGTCCCACTCAGAGTCTGGTTATTTCCTTTACAACCAAATACTTACAATAGAGTTTTCGTATTGTACATTCGAAAAGCTGAAGCTTTCAGATGCTGTCATTCTCTACACTCCATGCCTTTTCCCATTGTGCTCATCAAGGTGTCCATCGTTTTTGAGGTAAAAACATATAAGGGGGTACGGTATTATTAGCAAAATGTCGAATAAGTGTTATTTTGTAAATGATTTTTATATACGATTCATTCAAAAGCGTTTCAGAGCCTCTCGAGCAACTCTATTGTTGATTGAAAGCTCCGAGTCATTGTTTGCACCTTATATCACGCATGACCAATTTTATACAGGTTCATTTTCCCTTCAGAAAGCTACTTAGCCTACTTAGCCACTACTGAGCCTACTTAGCCTATACTGAGCCTACTGAGCCTCTCTTAGCCTACTTAGCCTCTTCTTAGCCTACTTAGCCTACTTAGCCTCTACTGAGCCTCTACATAGCCTACTTAGCCTCTACTTAGCCTACTTAGCCTCTAATTAGCCTACTTAGCCTCTACTTAGCCTACTCAGCCTACTTAGCCTACTGAGCCTACTGAGCCTCTTCTTAGCCTACTTAGCCTACTTAGCCTCTACTTAGCCTACTTAGCCTCTAATTAGCCTACTTAGCCTCTACTTAGCCTCTACTTAGCCTCTTCTTAGCCTACTGATCCTCTACTTAGCCAAATCAAATGCCAAATCAAATCAAAATTTTAGAACTATTTGGTCGATTGAATCGTTTACACGAATCGATTCTCTCCGACTCTGACGACGAGGAGACTTCAGAGGAAAGTAGTGGAGACTCAGGAGAAAGCTGCGGGAATCGATCTGATCTGGTGAATGACAAATGATTGAAGTGTCGTTTCCCAGCCAGTTTTCAATGCAAATCAGGAATTTGCTATGCAAAGCGATTGGGAAAGAGCTAAAGTATCGGCCAATAGTGGCCCAATAAGGGCCAATAGTTTAAGTGTTAGTTTAAGTGCTATTTTTAGTGTAAATCATCAGCTAAACCCTGAAATTTCCTTGAATCATACTGTTAATCGTACTTTGTGCTCATAAAATCTCCCGGGCGCATTCAATTCTTCATTTCTCTCGGGACAACGAAGCGTTACTGCGAGAATTTGGAGAGTTCAGTGCACCAGAAAGGGTATGCTTTTACAGCTTTACGAGCACAAAGTCCACAACTTGCCTCAGTCTTTAGCCTATTGAACTCAATTGAACTCAAATGGATACTCAACTCTTCAATTCAACTCAATCTTTCCAATTTCAGAGTCTACGCGATGACTGCATGAAACGCGCCCAGAGTTACTACATGCTCACCTATGAATCTGAGTGATCTGCATTAGATTTGTAACAGAAACATCTGTCGATCCCTTTTTGCCGTTAACAATTGAAAGTTTTTCTTGTTTTTCTCAGCACCAACCCTTTTATTTTGATTATTTTAATTATCATTCGATGCAGAAGAAAATTGCGCGTCGAATGATACCAAAATTAGCTCAAAATATAATATTCAGTGCAAAGTTATGAGGCAAAAGGTTAAGTCCGGCGCATAATGGGCGGGGCTTAACCTTTTTCCGTTGGGAATTTAAGGTTTTTCTTGTTTTTCTCAGCACCAACTCTTTTATTTTGATTATTTTGAATGTCATTCGATGCAGAATCAAATTGCGCTTCAAATGATACAAATATTAAATAGAAATATCCATCCAAAGTTGTTGGCTAAAAACATAAATCCGCCGATTATGGGCGGGGCTTAACCTTTTGCCGTGGCAATTTAAGGTTTTTGCCTCATAACTTTGCAAGGATATTCTATTTTGATTTAATTTTGGTCTCATTCGATACACAATTTGATTCTTCATCGAATCATAGTTAGAATTGTCAAAATAGAAGCTTGGTGCTGAGGAAAACACGAAAAACTTTAAATTGCCAACGGCAAAAGCTTCTTAATTTAATTTTTGCCCCATAACTTTGCATGGATATTCTATTTTGAGTTGTTTTTGATATCATTCGACCCACAATTTTCTTCTGCATCGAATGATAATCAAAATAGTGAAGATAGAAGCTTGGTGCTGAGAAAAACAAGAAAAACCTTAAATTCCCAACGGCAAAAAGGATCGGTAGATGTTTTTATTACAAGCTTAATCTGTATTGATTCGAAGAGTTTATTCAAAACAGTAAAAAACTTGATCAAACATTTCATAAAATGCAAAAAGTATCAACAAAAAGTATTTTGTGCTCAAAAAACGTAAACGCCTATTTTTTGGTGCACTGAGTTTCCTATTTCTGCACGGAAAAGTGAAAAATCAATGCAGAAGACGTGCGTTTACAAGTTTTGAGTAAAAAGCACACCAAAAAAATCAAGCAAATCCATCAGAAAAATGCAAAAAAAGACGAAACACCGTAATTCTTGTTGAGAGTCAAAAAAATTGATTATAAAAATTGTGTAGATATGAGAATATGCGTTTTTTTGAGCACCAAAAGTCAGGAAAATGCGGTGAAAGAAATCCTTTAGCCGTGCACCAGATGGGGTGCGTTTTTGCACGAAAAAAATATTTAAAGGAGATTGGGGGTAGGCTAATTTTCGCCATTTTTTTTTGCGAAACTGGGTCGCTTGCGCAACTTGCCATAACTTTCTTCTAAGTGGGCTAATCTTTATGATTTTGGTTTCATTTTGTAGACCTCAATAACTGCAACAAAATGAAACCAAAATCATAAAGATTAGCTCACTTAGAAGAAAGAAACGATACTAGATTCGGCCTTGGCCACTTTGCGCCAAATTTTTTGCGCAACTCGCCATAACTTTTCCCCATCTTTATGATTTTGGTGTCATTTTGTTGCACTTATTGAGATCTACAAAATGAAACCAAAGTCATAAAGATTGGTCGACTTAAAAGAAAGTTATGGCGATCTGCGCAAAAAATTTGGCGCAAAGTAGCCACCCCCGAATCTAGTACCGTTTCTTTCTTCTAAGTCGACCATTCTTTATGATTTTGGTTTCATTTTGTAGATCTCAATAAGTGCAACAAATGATACTAAAATGACGGCTCCATTGAGTCTCTTGCGTTTTCCGTGGATTTTCTCGAGCTCGATTTCTTGTTTGATGCAGGAACGCACACATTTTCGATCGATCTTATAGAATGCAACGGCTGCTTTGATCCAAACATTGCCCATCTTTGCAACAGCCAATTTCGTTTTGACATCAATGGCCTTTCTCTTTTTCTTTGTAGGTAGCTCATCCGATTCACTTGAAGATCCTTCAACTTTAGCGTTGACCGAGCTCCCATTGGCATCTTGTTCAGCTCGTTCATCACGCGGTTCTTTAAAGAACTCCCTGAGGGGGGGGGATGGCTACTAAAAAGAGGGGGGGGGGCTACTCTGCGCCAAATTCTTTGCGCAACTCGCCATAGCTTTCTTCTAAGTGGACCAATCTTTATGATTTTGGTGTTACTTTGTTGCACTTGTTGAGATCTACAAAATGAAACCAAAATCATAAAAATTGGTCGACCTAGAAGAAATTTATGGCAAGTTGCGCCAAATGACCCAGTTGCGCAAAAAAAATTTGCGGAAATTAGCCTACCTTGGGATTGGGCTAAAAATTTGAATTTAATGGCTAAAAAAAGGACTAGATTAAAAGTACAATAAACTTTTAAATATGAAACTTTCAAATTATAAATTTCTAAAACTGAAAAGTTTGTTCAGTTAAAACAAGAAAAAAAAGCACAACCTGGTTTTTTTTTTTTGAAAAATTTTGAATTCAAAATTGTAAAGAGAGTGAAAAATTTGGCAATGATAAAAGCCTCAAAAACAGATTTTGAAAAATTTAATCTAAGACTGCAGTTTCTCTGAAATCGTAAATGATTGCCAGAAACGGATTCCCTGATCAGAAACGGATACAAATTTCAGCGTTGTACCCATGGCCTACTTTGACTTTTTGCAAAATTTTTTTGAAAAGACACAACTACATGAAATTTTATTAGACACGTGTTTTAGGGTTTTTTAAAATACTCAAAGGGGACGCGCGTACAGACAGACAGAGATTATTTTTATATATGTCGTAGCCGTTTACGAAATTCAAATTTTCTCTAACTTAGTAGCCCTTAGTAGCTTACGTTCCTCCAGATGTAGGAATTTCGTCCAAATATGGCGC
The DNA here is from genome assembly GCA_958450365.1 of Mesorhabditis belari. Classification (NCBI taxonomy): domain Eukaryota; kingdom Metazoa; phylum Nematoda; class Chromadorea; order Rhabditida; family Rhabditidae; genus Mesorhabditis; species Mesorhabditis belari. Next base: position 1,032,496 of record CAUEEP010000939.1, read on the forward strand.
ATAGTCAGCTTCCTGGCGCATTCAGTCAGCTTCCTGGGTTCTTTCTTCCAAATCTACAAAAGCTGCCCAACTTCGACGCCCGTTTTCTCGATGTTCTTACAGGTGAGCACCCCGTACAAATTGTATTTTTGCAAGTCAGAATTTCATGAAGATTCCAATAAGAGCTACCGAGTCGACGCCTGCAAGTCGAGATATAGAGCAAAAGGTGAAACCAGCACTTTTACTGTGATTTTGGGCTTTGCTTTGTAGTCTCCTGGGTCAATCAAAAACGCTTGTGGGTCAATAAAAAACAAAATAATAAAAACAACACAGTGTGACACAGGTCACTTCCCGGTCGCGCATTATGGCTTAGCCAGAAAATCAAAACAAAACCAAAAAAAACGTCATTTTAACATTGTTTTGAGGGGAGAAACTGCAGTTTGAGTTAAATTTAGCAAAGTTTAAGTAAAAAGAAAGCTTAAAAAGAAGTTAAATAGGTATGTTTTGAATAGTTTTTGAAGTTTTTGAAGTTTTTGAATAGTTTTTGAATCGTTTTTGAATCTTTTCAATCCTCGTGTGGAGTCTCGGGCACACAATAGCATAGATATTGGATGAAATGCGTGAAACGGACTGGAAATTTCGAGTTTTAATGCGTAAAGTATGTTAAGATTTAAGGCGTAATATGTAAATTTTGGAAAAAGAGATTTAAATTGATATGCGAAAAGTCAACTCGATCTGATTTTTAGCAACTTTTACACGATTTTCCCCAACCGGAAATTGAACTTGAACTGGAATTGAACGGGAAAAATCGCATTTGACAGACGAGAATACTAACCATTATACTATCAAGGATCTGAAGAGCTGAAGTTTTTTTAAGAGACAAATGAGCTGCCAAAAGAACCATCAATTTTGATCAATCAAATTTTGAAATCAATGTAGAAAATTAGTTTGAAAGAATAGCTTTAAAGATAGGTAATCAAATCTCTTGTGAAAATCAAGGGTAAGGCTAGATTCAGGCTAGAACCAGAGATCTGTAGCTGGCTTCTGGCCTGGCCTTGGCCTTGGACACTTCCAAAATGGAAAACCCACCCCACGGTTGATAGAGAAATCGTGGTATCCGTGTGTTTAGAACAACAAAAAGGAAATACACCGGCACACCGCTGAGAATCAGCGCCACGCTAACGAAGAGCTCGGCTGGCTGAAATGAATTTTGTGTTGATTTTTGTGCTGATTTTTGTGTTGATTTTGTTAGATTTAATTGTATTAGGTTGAAAAGAAAGTTCTCGGAAAAAGTTTTGACTGGAATTTCTTCAAAAACGAATCCACTAATTCAAGAACACTTTCTTCTATTACAGTCATGGACAAAAGTCTTTTCACGTTGGTTTTTCGAAGTTTATTCTTTGTATATCTTGGTCCAAATCCGACCAATTTGCAAATAGTTAAAAGATTTAAAGAGCTTATTATCTCTAATTTTATTGGATTGGTGAATTGAAAACTGCCGGACTTTGAACTAAAATTTATACAACATAAAACCATGAATTCATTCGAAATAATTTCCATTATTATTGACCACTTCTGCCCATTTTACAGGCAATTTGCGGAGGCAATTTCGTAGTAGGATTTTGTTTTGTGTCTGAGACAAGTGTGAGACTCAAAAATGGAGGACTGGAGACTCAAAAATGGAGGAATGTCCCAGTTTGAGCACTTTCTTCAAAAGAAACCGATTTTGGTGTCAATAGAAAAGTTGTAGAGAATCAAAAATTAGGCTTAGAGCCAAATTTCCAAAAAGATACACTTAGTAGTTTCGCTTAAAATGCAAGTTTTGTGAAAATTCGTAAATTTGGCATTTCTTAAAAACCAAAATGAAAAATGAAATATTGGTCAAAATACGGCTGGAAATGCCCGTATAGTAAGGCAGACAGAAAGACAGACAGATACCGTAACCCCCCTCCCCTCCCCCTCCTTTTCCGTCATTTCATTTGTGAAAATTCGTAAATTTGACATTTCTTGAAAACCGTTTTTTGAATCGTTCTGAAAATTTGGATATAAGCTTCATTTTTGATTCTCTACAACTTTTCTATTGACACCAAAGTGGGTTTCTTTTGAAGAAAGTGCTCAAACTGTGACAAATGACAATAGCCGGCAGTTTTCAATTTACCAACCCAATAGATTAAAAATAATAATTAATAATTAATAATTAAAAAAGTAATTAAAAAAATTGGGTTTAATTTCATTTTACTTTAAATCAATTTAAAGGAATTCTCTCTTGAAATAATAAAATTCTGACGGCAGATGCCTTTCGGACCGTCCACCGTATACTTTGCCTTTCAGACGTTTCCGCGCCAAACGTCGGAAACTACCGTAACCCGACGCAATAAAAGGACCCCGCCAAAAAGAATAGGGTTGGTTTTATTAGAAAGGCCAATTATTGGGTCGGTGAATTGAAAACTGCGGGACTTTGAACTAAAATTTATACAACATAAAACCATGAATTCATTCGAAATAATTTCCATTATTATTAACGATTTCTGCCCATTTTACAGGCAATTTGCGGATTCCTCTTTCGTAGTAGGATTTTGGTTTTGAATCGAAAAACTTTCAAAGCCAATTTTTGACCGCTTCTTCCGAATCGAAGTGTTCTCCCGCAAGCTCATTACTCATGGTCCGAAATAAATAGTAATCAGAAGGGGCGAGGTCCGGACTGTATGCGGGATGCGCCAAAAGTTCCCAACCAAGGCTGTTTATTTTAGAGCGAATCAGTTTTGCAACATGAGGGTTAAAAGGCTTTTGTCCATGACTATATTTACAAGTCGACTTCAAGAAATTACTCACTACTTCAAGAAATGAGTGCAGCTTTCCCTTAAGGAAAGTGCATCTACTGCTAAAAACTGAGATTAGATTTCAATTAGTATACCTCTGAAAAGAACGGGAAAACCAGCAGAAAGATGCACATAACGAAAAAGATGATTGGGAGGATGATGTTGAACTAAAATTCTTGAATAAGACGGATCACTTTCTAAAATAATATTCAATTCCATGTACAGGCTTTGAAAAACATTTTCCGGGTTAAGTCAAGAGCAAGAAAGACCAGTCCGGATTCGTAGACAGGTCTAATAACGTAGACAAGTGCTTAGCCTGATCTAATGTACTAGTCTACCCCAGATTCGACCCGGCTTCCGGCATAACTTTGGCATAACCTGGCATAACCTGGCAGAGATGGCTTACGAGCTCTATAGCCTTGTAAGCCATCTCATTTAAGCCATCAACAGCAGTTGAACCCACTTTAATAGGCCTTTCCATATTTGGCCGACTGAAGCGCATCCAAAGCAAACCGGCCACCGAACCAAAAACAACAAGGGTTTCAGCAAAAGCCAGATAATTGATGAGAGCATAGACTTTTCCGGAGTACAACATCCCGATTGAAAGAACTAAAAAGTTCACTTTAATATAAAGAATATTTGAATTCAGCCATTGAATTCAGCCATTGACTTCAGCCATTGAATTCAGCCTTTGACTTCAGCCTTTGACTTCAGCCATTGACTTCAGCCATTGACTTCTGCCATTGACTTCTGCCATTGACTTCAGCCATTGACTTTAACTTGGCTTTAACTTGGCTTTAACTTGGCTTTAACTTGGCTTTGACTTTTTCAAACAATGCTAGTAATGACAAACCTCCTAAAAAGAGCAATGATGGAATCGGAGTGATATATTTGAGATTGATCATCGAAAAGATTTCTGGTAAAAGACCATCTCTGAATGAGAAGCTTTGATTTCTTTAAAAGAAAAAACGAACCTAGCTCCAGCGAAGAACATTCGACTACCGGTGAAAAGGAGACCGTTCATCCCTGAAGATCAGTAATTTGTTGGGACTTGTGATTAAATTTGTGACGAAAACATTTGTCTCTTCTTTTTTGCCGTCGGCAATTTAAGGTTTTTTGTGTTTTTCTCAGCACCAATCCTTTTATTTTGATTATTTTGACTATTATTCGATGCAGAATCGAAGCGCGCGTCAAATGATACAAATATTAACTCAAAATATAATATCCATCCAAAGTTATGAGGCAAAAACCTTAAATTCCCAACGGCAAAAAGGGATCGACAGATGTTTCTGTTACAAATCTAATGCAGATCACTCAGATTCATAGAAGCTCTGGGTGCGTTTCATACCTCCAATACATGAGCAGGCGACAAAGAACGGCATAGCCACACCCAATGGATACCACACTCGTTCGGCGAAGCTCACCGCGACGGCGTTTGATTCGAGAATCTAAAAAGAGGAATTGAAATTTTGGGTTGAGAACAATTTGTAGGAGTTACTGGGTCAGCACTACAGGGCAAAAACAGATCCATATCATTCGATTCGATTTCAAGTCGAACCTAATAATTAGACAGGCACAGAGTCAGACAAAACCAGACCAGATCAGACAAATAATTGACTTTTCTAATGAAATAAACCGTAGTTCAATTGGTGCATTTGTTGGTTTTAAACGAAAGGACGAAAAGGAACGAAAAGACTTTTTGGAAAGCTTTCTGTAAGTACAATAGCCAAGTATTGGCCGGCTTAAGATAAGCAAGGTAGATAAACAGAAACTAATGATAAGGAAATCTCAAGAAGCCTTGAATCGACTAGGTGACAGCGCTCGAAAACCTTTTCTCTTTTCCGAGACGATTCCGAGACGTCTTTTTGAAGTTAGACTAAAGCAAGAATGGCCTATGCATTCTAATTTATTTAGTTTTTGTTGTGTTGTGTTGAAAAAGTTGATCAATCGAGATGAACGAGCAATTACGAGACATCTTTCCAACACGACGACATTGCTTTTGCATTTTGCAAGGTTTGCAGAAGAGGTTTGCAAGGAGATGAAGTTTCCGGTCACTTTTTCGATGCCGAGATGTCTTTTTGAAGTTAAACTAAAGCAGGAGGATCCACTTATTATCAATTTATTTAGTTTATGATTTATTTAGTTTATAATTTTTGTTTATTAACTTTTTCTTGATAAAATAAAAGTGCGTCTATAATCATTTTGCAAAAGCAAATAGCAGCATCGGAAACACCGTGAAATTTTGTACCGTATGGTATCTGGCTTATTTCATTTGGCTATCTCACCTACTACCTACTAGACATGGGTTCGATCGGTCGTTCTTTGCACTCCGACGTAAGTACCAGATCGATTTAGTCTACCGACGAAGACGTAGACGTACGACGAGCGCAAAGAACGACCGACCGAAGTCATGCCTACAGCCTACAAGCCACTAAATCATGGGCTGAAAGTGAATAAGCCGAATGAGCCACCTAAAAAAGACAATTTTCAAATCATCAAGCCGGGAATCTCTGCAATTGAAGAATACGAGACTACTTTGAATTTTTGAGACGTCTTTTTGAAGTTGGACTAAAGCAAGAATGGCCTACACATTCTTAATTTATTTAGTTTTTGTTGTGTTGTGATGAAAAAGTTGATCGATCGAGATGAACGAGTAATTTTCAGATATACCCTTTTAAAAAAAAAGGGGGGGGGGGAAAAAAAGGGGGGGGGGTTTTCCCCCCCTCGTTTCCCCAAAAAGGGGGGTTTTTTTTCGGGGGGCCGGGGGGGAGAAAAAAATAAATTTTTTCTCAAAACAGGGGAATATAAAAAGAAAAAAGGGGGGGGGGGGGGAGGAGGGGAAAAAACGAAAAAGCGGACGGAGGGGGGGGGTGGCCGCCGTTTCGGGCCAACCCGGGGGGGAGGGGTGGGGGGGGGGGGGGGGGGGGGCTTGTCCCTTTCCGGCGGGGGGGGGGGGGGGGGGGGGGGGGGGGGGGGGGGGGGCCCACGAATTTTTTTTTAACGAGCAATTACGAGACGTCTTTCCTACACGACGACATTGCTTTCGCAATGCAACAAAGAGATTTGCAAGGAGATGAAGTTTCCGGTCACTTTTTCGATGCCGAGATGTTTTTTTGAAGTTAAACTAAAGCAGGAGGATCCACTTATTATCAATTTATTTAGTTTATGATTTATTTAGTTGATAATTTTTATTTATTAACTTTTTCTTGATAAAATAAAAGTGCGTCTATAATTTTTTGACAGTTCTCTGTACAAAAACGATAAAAACAAAAAAAAAGACTGACAAAAACGTACTCTGTATGTTTCTGTAGGTTTTTAATTAAAATGGTGTTATTTTTTTGAGATAAAGAAACTAAAAAAACATTTTCTAACATAATAGCTACCATTGCGCGCCTACCAAAAGGTTAACTAGCAAAAAAGCAGCTAAAGCAAAGCTTAACAAGCAAAAAAGCAGCTAAAGTCTAAAATCTAAACTAAAGTCTAAACTAAAGTCTATAATTTTTGATAGAGTGTATTTTAAAGCTTGAAATTTTTCATTTTTCTGATTTAGATGAAGCAGAGACAAGAGGAGGTGTAAGCAGAATTATATCAGACTCAAACTTGAGATTAGTTGGACCTCAAACCAGATCAGTTTGCGTTCCTGACCTGACTTAGAACTTAGAAAGCTTTAGACCAAAGGTTAGGAATGACTCTGACAATGGTTTTCTAGATTTTAACCTGATCTAAACTTCAAAAATACCTCATCCACTGATAAAACCGCAAAGTAGGCAACATTGACGAGAAAATAGATGATCGTGACGGCGGGGATTGAGATGTAAATGGCACGGGGGAGATTCTTGAATGGCTCTTGCAACTCTTCGGTGACAAAGTTGAGATAACTCCTAAAAAAAAGTCATAAATGATCATTGAAAAGATCCAACCATCCAGAGAACGAGAATACTCCTGAGTAGAAAGCCAATGAGAGAGATGAGGGTGCGTATTTTGTCCCTTCCATTACTTCGGGCATCTCGAAGTAGTCGGTGTGACCTAAGTGTGATTGTGTGTACTTTTCAAGTGGAAACACATCCTTTCTAGTGCCAAAAAGCGCTCACTGTACCAAAAAGGCTGTGTTTTTTCGAGCACACTTACCAATGATCAACCAAAAAATTCCAGTGAAAATGATAATGATGAGAGCTGAGACTTTTGTGACAGTGAACACATCGTTCGCCTTTGTAGCCAATGAGACTGAGTAGCAGTTGAGAAAGGTGAGAAGGGCTGAAAAAAGAAGGAATCTTGACTAAAATCAAAGATTACAAGTACGAATTACAGATGTTATTCGATTGAGTACTACTGAGAAGGGAATGATCCAAAGTTGAGGTGAGGATGAGAGGAATGGCAAGGGAATGATTCAAAGTTAAGGTGAGGATGAGTGGAATGACAAAGGAATGATCCAAAGTTGAGGTGAGGATGAGAGGAATGGCAAGGGAATGATTCAAAGTTAAGGTGGGGATGAGTGGAATGGCAAGGGAATGATTCAAAGTTAAGGTGAGGATGAGAGGAATGACAAAGGAATGATCCAAAGTTGAGGTGAGGATGAGTGGAATGGCAAGGGAATGATCCAAAGTTAAGGTGAGGATGAGTGGAATGGCAAGGGAATGATCCAAAGTTGAGGTGAGGATGAGTGGAATGGCAAGGGAATGATCCAAAGTTGAGGTGAGGATGAGTGGAATGGCAAGGGAATGATTCAAAGTTAAGGTGAGGATGAGAGGAATGACAAGAGGATGATCCAAAGTTAAAGTAACCGTTTGGATGAGAGGAATGACATGGAAATGATCCAAAGTTAAGGTGAGGATGAGTGGAATGGCAAGGGAATGATCCAAAGTTGAGGTGAGGATGAGAGGAATGACAAGAGGATGTTCCAAAGTAACCGTTTGAATGAGAGGAATGACATGGGAATGATCCAAAGTTAAAGTGATGAGTCATACCTCATTCAATAGATCCCATGATAAAAATTGATGACCAAAAAATTAGCTGCCGAAAGCAACTCTACAACGATAAATGGGGCCGTCAAATTAATCGTTTTTGACCCTCCTTCGTGAGGCTGTAACTCTTTACTGAATCAATATTTTCAAATAATCTTTTTTGCATATAATAGAACTTGAATGAAACCAAAAAATAAACTTTCATTAATTATAAGAACTTAAGATATTCCTATAAAAAAAGTTCAATAAACTTTGGCTAAAATCAATGTGAATTTAATTGCTTTGAAATGTAAAATTTTATAAATAATTTGGGAATCAAATTTTACTATTTTTTAGTTTCATTCAAGTTCTATTATATGTAGAAAAGATTTTTTAAAAATATTGATTCAGTAAAAAGTTACAGCCTCACGAAGAAGGGTTAAAAACGGCTCCTTGTCGGCAGCTAACTTAGAACTTATAAAGCTATCGGCAGCTAACTTTTTTGGTCATTCTGAGATCTATCGAATGAGGTATCACTCATCCCAAACGGTCACCTTAATTTGGATCATTCCCTTGTGAGTACTAGTCAAATTTTCAGATCAATCTGTCCAGCTGATTGCTGATCTTCCAGCTGACTGCTGATCTTCCAACTGATTGCTGATCTTCCAGCTGATTGCTGATCTTCCAGCTGATTGCTGATCTTCCAATTGATTGCTGATCTTCCAACTGATTGCTGATCTTCCAGCTGATTGCTGATCTTCCAGCTGATTGCTGATCTTCCAATTGATTGCTGATCTTCCAGCTGATTGCTGATCTTCCAGCTGATTGCTGATCTTCCAGCTAATTCTTTTGTCTGTCTAGCTCATTTTTTGTATGTCAATTTTACGAGTTTACATAAAAAATGAGAGTTTTTCCTCAAGATTACATTGAAACAGACTCAAATATGCTAAAAATATGCTAAAACTATGCTAAAAATATGCTTTAAAATGACAATATGTAACGATAAACGTTTCCAACAAAAGCAAACCGTAAAACAACCGTAAAACAATCGGTGAATTTCAGAAGTTTTAAACAGAATCAAGGTAAATAGTGACATTTTAGATGTACAGACTCAATAGATATCGATTTGTTTTGTGTACTAATCGTAGAGTACAGCGTTTACTAATGGTACCATTAGTAAACGCTGTACCCTACGTTACAGCCTAAGCCTAAGTGTAACTCACCAATGACACAAGCCGCCAGCAGTCTCACCGCATCATCCGGCACATCGCAAGTCGGAAAGAAAGGCTTCAACGAGTAGTTGCCAAAGGTAAGAGCTAAATAAAGCTTATAGTAACTTTTAAGCTTAGTCTTATAGCTTATAGTAAGTCTGATAGCTTATAGTAAAATTTGCGTAGAATAGCCGACTGGCCAAGAGTACTGGACCTTCATGGAGAGGATCTGGACTGGATCTTCAGGGTTCAATTCCGGCTAGATTATTGATTCTTTTATCGATATTTATAGGTTTTCTTACCTAGGACTTAGGGGTTTTACTTGTGCATTGTTTGTATCAAATTAATAAGTGTATTTTTGAAAAACAATAAGTAGACCAAGCACTGCCTTTATATTCACTTATCTGCACTACTGGAGTTCCAGTGAGACTCTAGAGCCTGTAAGCTAGACCAGAAGTCAAATCAGAAGTAGTCAGAAGTCTGGTCAAGGCTAGGTCAGCTCCAAGCCAAGCCCAGACCACCTAGCGAAAGCCAGACCAGGCTACGAGCTGTAAAACTGGTCCAAGTCAGTTCCAGGCCAAGTCAGTTCCAGGCAAGGCCAGAAAGCCAGTTCCAGGCTTGAACTAGAGCTTTTGTTGGCAATTTCAACTCACCAATGATCGCGATCGATGTTGGATTGATGATCACCAGTGCCATCCACAAAAAGAGGAACGAGGGCAGACCGCCGAAAGCCTGAATTCTGGGATGGGAAAGAACTGCTGAAGCTTGTCCTATCGTTCAATTTTGGTTTCCATTTTCTCCAGAAAGTTCCCAAAGAATGACTTCCTGATTTCCTGACTTGAAAGAATGACATTTTTATCCTGAATCACCTCATGAATGTACGCGTAATCTCCACCACTTTTCGGGATTGATGTCCCCAATTCCGCATAGCATAAAGCGCCAATCATTGAGAAAAGTCCCGATAGTAACCAAACGAAAAGAGAGACACCGGCACTGCCCGCTTCCAGGAGGACACCTAGAATTGTAAGCCTATATAAGCCATTGTAAGCCATTGTAAGCCTATGTAAGCCTATATAAGCCATTGTAAGACATTGTAAGCCTATGTAAGCCATTATAAGCCGGAGTTGACCCAGGGACAAAAGTGCGACAGTTCTAGGCCACTATCCACTAGGCCACTATCCACTAGGCCACTATCCACTAGGCCACTATCCACTAGGCCACTATCCACTAGGCCACGACCTCATGTTTACAGATCTCTGTAGAATCCTTATGACCGGATGTGCGGTTTCATGGATGCTCAATTTTGACGTAAACTTTAAAGCGAAATATCTCACAAATTTTAGAACCGTCATCCCCAAACGACATACACCATCGGAATCAGCGCAAAAAGCTGAACAAGATGTGCTAGGACTCGGTCCAAAACCGACGTGTAAATCCAAAAGCATCTCCAGTTAGACTGGAGTGCCCCTTGAATTGTTAATTGGTTGTTAATCAATTTGATTTCGCATTTTCCGCATTTTCTGCCTTTTTAAATGAAATTTAAATTGGCGTTTAAATTGGCGGAAAATTCCGCCTTTTCGCTTTTCGGAAAAATTGAGTCTACCAGAAACTCCGTTTTTCTGTTTTCCGCTTTTCTGTTTTCCGCTTTTCTGTTTTCCACCTTTTCTTTCCTGCTGCTTTCAAGCCTGTGACCTTTCTTTATCAGTTTTTCCAGGTAACACTTCGCCAGAGAACTAGAGAACAGTTTTGTGTGCTTTTTGGTTCAGAAAACACACTAAATTGTTTAAGAAAAAGAAAACTGAAATGCGCTAGAGAGCGCGTTTACTTTTGATATACCTTTTGGACTGACAAAGATCCCCGAGCCGACAATAACACCGACGATGATCGCACAGCCGGAGAATAGACTGAATTTGACCGTTTATTCGTATGCGCAAGTACAGTACCCTTAGCTACCGTAAATACTGTAATAGTACCCCACCCCCATAATGACAGTGCGGAGCGTTGTGTAGTCTAGCTTTGGACGAGTTTTTCTCGGCACTGGTTTATGCTACAATGCGCGTTTAGGTATCAAAAAATAGCCCTGAATTTCAGCTATTTTTTGATACCAAACACGCATTTTTGAAAGTACGAGCGCTTTGAAAAAAATGAAATACTAAAAAACAAAACAAAACTTTTGCGACTACGCGACTGTACGAGGGCGGTGGGGTACTATTACAGTATTTTACGGTAAGTAGTTAAAGTACTATGAATATCCAAATGATTACGACATTTTAAAGCATTACTTGATTTTCCTCTCCAATTTCACTCCTCCATCGCCTCGTTGCAGTGGCTGAGCCTCAGCCGGAGTTCCACCGCCCATTTCACTACTAGAAATAAGATTTTTGAAAGCTTTTCTATATACAAATTGATAATCTAAATGCAAATTAATAATCTAAATATAAATTGATAATCTAAATGATAGAATAAGCTTAAAACTTTAAAAATAATCTAAAAATTGAAAAAACTAGTGAAAAAGAGAGCTGAACATTGAAATTTCTAAGTTTTTCTAAAAATTTTCTGAAAAATCACTAGAAATTGAAAAGATTAAGTGAAAAATCATGGAAAATCATGGAAAATCTGTTTTTTTTGAGTCAATCGGGTAGAAATTTGTCTAAAAAAACTCCACAAAAAGCCTAAATCCCTCCTGGGAATCGGCCAAGAATTGTATGATTTTCAGGGGTCAAAAAGTGGATCAAAAAGCGGAACAAAAAGCGTAAAGTTGAATAAAATGTTGAAATTTCACTGAAAAATGTTGCAAAATCGTTTGATTTTGAGAATTTTCTTGATAAGATCAAAGAATTTCTCTATTTATCTTAAAGCTTTTGAAAAAAATAGCTTAAACAAAGAAAAATTTACTGAAAAAGTTGAAAATGATCGAGAATTTTTGAGAGAAAATATTTTCGATCTAGAAATATTTAGGTATTCGGGCAAATGAGCTATAAATTATTGAAAATGAATGGAAATAGATGGAGTGTGGAAGGGTGGCTGCTGAGGGGAAAAGCTTCTCTTTTTGGCCACTAGAGTTCCTCCGCTTGGCTCAGTCGGGTAAGTGGGTGTTTAGCAGGTTGATAGCGTTTACTAGCTTGATAGCGTTTACCCGCTCTACCAGGCGCTTACCCGCTCTACCAGGCGCTTACCAGCTCTACCAGGCGTTTACCAGCTCTACCAGGCTCTACCAGGCGCTTACCAGCTCTACCAGGCGTTTACCAGCTCTACCAGGCGTTTATCAGCTCTACCAGGCTCTACCAGGCGCTTACCAGCTCTACCAGGCGTTTACCAGCTCTACCAGGCGTTTATCAGCTCTACCAGGCTCTACCAGGCGCTTACCAGCTCTACCAGGCGTTTACCAGCTCTACCAGGCGTTTATCAGCTCTACCAGGCTCTACCAGGCGCTTACCAGCTCTACCAGGCGTTTACCAGCTCTACCAGGCGTGTATCAGCTCTACCAGGCGCTTACCAGCTCTACCAGGCGTTTATCAGCTCTACCAGGCGTTTATCAGCTCCTACCAGGCGCTTACCAGCCCCACCAGGCGTTTATCAGCTCTACCAGGCGTTTATCAGCTCTACCAGGCGCTTACCAGCCCCTACCAGGCGTTTATCAGCCCTCTACCAGGCGTTTATCAGCTCTACCAGGCGCTTACCAGCCCTACCAGGCGTTTATCAGCTCTACCAGGCGTTTATCAGCTCTACCAGGCGCTACCAGCTCTACCAGGCGTTTATCAGCTCTACCAGGCGTTTATCAGCTCTACCAGGCGCTTACCAGCTCTACCAGGCGTTTATCAGCTCTACCAGGCGTTTATCAGCTCTACCAGGCGCTTACCAGCTCTACCAGGCGTTTATCAGCTCTACCAGGCGTTTATCAGCTCTACCAGGCTCTACCAGGCGCTTACCAGCTCTACCAGGCGTTTATCAGCTCTACCAGGCGTTTATCAGCTCTACCAGGCGCTTACCAGCTCTACCAGGCGTTTACCAGCTCTACCAGGCGTTTATCAGCTCTACCAGGCTCTACCAGGCGCTTACCAGCTCTACCAGGCGTTTATCAGCTCTACCAGGCGTTTATCAGCTCTACCAGGCGCTTACCAGCTCTACCAGGCGCTTACCAGCTCTACCAGGCGCTTACCAGCTCTACCAGGCGTTTATCAGCTCTACCAGGCGTTTATCAGCTCTACCAGGCGCTTACCAGCTCTACCACCTACCAGCTTTACCAGGCGCTTACCAGCTCTACCAGGCGTTTATCAGCTCTACCAGGCGTTTATCAGCTCACCAGGCGCTTACCAGCTCTAGCAGGCGCTTACCAGCTCTAACAGGCGCTTACCAGCTCTAGCAGGCGCTTACCAGCTCTATCAGGCGTTTACCAGCTCGAGGATTCGACTCTCTACCAACATTCTTAATGCCACCTTCTTAAAAGAAAACCTTTTGTAATCGATTTTTGAAATTCAATTCAATTCAAAAAAAAAAGAGCTCAATTTGATTTGGAATTCAAGAACTCAATTTGACTTGAAGATGGACTTGAAGATCGATTTGGGAAAGTCTAAATGTAGGCTACAAATTAAGCATTACCCTACAGCTAAAAAGCTAAAAATAACTGATTCTAATTTACAGGCTTTTTTAACAAATAGATCAAAGACAAAAATAGACCAAATACTCAAAATGTGTACTTAGAAACGAAAAAAATGGTGGCCAAAAGGAAATTCAAGAGCTAAAGATGAGTTCAGAACATTAAAAGTTCATTCAAAAGAAAGGAAAAGGGGAAAAAAGATTGGGGTTCTAAAAACGCTCAAAAAAGCTAATATAGTTGAGAAAAAAAGGGAGGCTGTGGATAGATTGAGGATTGGAAAAGAGTATGAAAAGAAGGGGGAAGGGGAAAAAGGTCAGAGAAAAGGGATCGCAAAAAGAAACGCAAAAAAGAAGATGCAAAAAAAGAAAGGGACTCACTCACCCACTCAGTCCCCAATCAATCAATATATGTAAAGAGGGGGAAAAGGGGGAAAAGGCGAAAACGAGTAAACGGAAGCCAGTTTGGAACACAGCCAGTTCGTCTATCGCCTGAAATATGTCCCCTTTCTCTTTCTATCGTAATCTTGTTGCTATTTTTATCTAATTTATCAACTTTTGTCTGATTCTGCGAGTTCGAATATCCAATTGAATATCCAATTAAATCCGAACAAAGGATATCCAATTGAACAGCCCAACAGCGAAAGACAAAAAGTGGATAGATTGGATAAAAATAGGGACGATCTGATGGACGATGAATACTGACGATCTGACAGAAAGAAACCAAGACTATTTTGCTGAGAGAAAAAAGAAATGCTGAGAGAAACGTTCGATAAAAAGATCGAAACAAAAGTTCAATCAAATTATTGCTTTGTTGGAAAGAAAAGAAAAATAAATGCTTCAACAATGACATCACAAAGGAATTCTTGAAGCGAACTTTTAAAGCACTTGGATTCTTTACAAAAATGAGCGGTCGCTTCTGATCTGCGGCTGAGAGCTGTTGAATAATCAACATGCGGCTCACAAAAGTGAAAGCACAAAGGAGCATCTCGAGAAGATTAATTTAGATTGTCTTCTTTAACAAAAACGAGTGATCGCTTCTGGTCTGAGACCAACTCACAAAAGTGACAGCACAAAAGAGCATCTCGAGAAGATCAAATGTATCTCGAGAAGATGTATCTCATTGTCGAAGCATTTGTTTTTCTTTTCTTTCCAACAAAGCAATAATTTCGTCTGTATCAATTTGGATTATGCACAGAGGAACGACAAAATACGTGCAGAAACTCCCAAGTGGATTTGAGAAGATTCTCGTCGACTACATTTTGAAATGAACAAGAAGATTGAATGAACAAGAAGGAGAACACCTAAAAGTACATCTTCGCTTGCGATGAAACGGCTGTATGGCTGGATGCTCCGACAAGCAAATGCATTAAATCGTCAGGAACAAAAGAAATCGGTGCTCTACACCGGCGTTCGGTGTTCTTTAAGAAAAAGAGCGGTCGCTTCTGATCTGGGACCAACATGCGGCTAACAAAAGTGACAGCACAAAGGAGCATCTCGAGAAGATCAATTTGGATTGTGTCTACGTGCCCAGAGAAACGTCAGAATACGTGCAACCTTCGGATATTTCTTGGAATGCACCGTTTAAAGCAAAAATCCGACAACAGTATGAGAATTGGCTTTTGACATCGGCTCGGCTGACAGGATATCGCCTGACAAGATCACGAAAAGATGGAACGAGTGGTGGCAATCCAAAGCCATGTTTTACTTTGTTTTGTTTCACGTTTTTTCGCTGTTTTATTTTCGCTATTAAAGTTGTGTTGATTTTTTTAGTTAAAAAAGTTTATCAGTTACAATGCAACATATTCAAAACATTAGACATTGCATTGTAGTACTGGTTGTATAAATGGAAATTTAGGGGTGAGCAGGTCAGTATTTCAGCGCCAACCTTTTGGTAGAAACGTGGAAAACGTCAATGATGGAAAGATGGAAAGATGTCACTTTGGTGTTTCCATCATTGAATTTGAATCGAAAAATCGAATTCAAAGTTCCGATTCTTTTTGATTTTTGGCTCTTTCAGTTATGGTTTCTCGAAATCTTTCAATAGGTAGACCAAAATAAAGTTAAA
Organism: Mesorhabditis belari; assembly: GCA_958450365.1. Classification (NCBI taxonomy): domain Eukaryota; kingdom Metazoa; phylum Nematoda; class Chromadorea; order Rhabditida; family Rhabditidae; genus Mesorhabditis; species Mesorhabditis belari. The sequence continues at coordinate 1,048,106 of CAUEEP010000939.1, forward strand.
AGCCAAGCCAAGTAGTCAAAAGCCAAGTCAAGGAGTCAAAAGCCAAGCCAAGTAGTCAAAAGTCAAGCCAAGCAGTCAAAAGCCAAGTCAAGTAGTCAAAAGCCAAGCCAAGTAGTCAAAAGTCAAGCCAAGCAGTCAAAAGTCAAGCCAAGCAGTCAAAAGCCAAATCAAGTAGTCAAAAGCCAAATCAAGTAGTCAAAAGCCAAGTCAAGTAGTCAAAAGCTAAGTCAAGTAGTCAAAAACGATTGAAACTCAAAGTTTTTATTTGATTTGAGCACTTTTTATCACAGAAATCTATTTTGATGTTAAAAGACAAAAGATAGAGCATTAAAAGTTAGGCAGATAGACAAAATAAGGGCACGTTTCAGAAAACGCATTAGGCGCACTAAATAGCAAGAATTACCGAAGGATAGTTGCTGTATTTCGATGTAAATAGCTGCTCAATGCATCAGAAGTGATGTGTTTACAGAATGAAGCACAAAGTGCGCCTAGTACAATAAATTCGTTGCAAAAACGGAAACCCAAGCCTTTACTCTACCTGACTGACCCCTCATTGACACTCCCCTTCTACTCTTTGAGATCAAAAGTCTCACCGCTGTCTTGATCGGGATTAGATCGCTCAAGATCTCTAAGCAAATTTGGACAAGTTGATGACCCGGGCTACTATATAATTATAGAAAATGTAGGCATTTTTAAATGTTCATTTTTTAGTTTCATTTTTTAGTTTCATTTTTAGGTGCCAGATGTGCCCTTGAATTGGCCAAATTGGAAGGGATTCGTTGAAATGAAATGAGTGAAGGGAAAATGAGAGAAAATTCTTGTTTGAAGAATTGTAAGAACATATCTAATAACGAAAAAATATATCTATAATTATAATAATGAAAAATATACCTGTCGTAACCGTTTACGAAATTCAGCCGCTAATGAATCACGCATTCGTTAACGGGCTAGCTGCATTCGTTAACAGGCTAGCCGCATTCGTTAACAGGCTAGCCGCATTCGCATTGTGTTCCCTGTGCGCGTGCACAATCGCACTCGATCTGGCATACTAGACTAGCACATATCCTTTTTTTCACTGCTCGAATCGGAAGCGTCCATTTTGGGTCATCCGGTAACCAATCCGTTGTCTGCCCCATATGGTCACCGCTTTCCAAACTAACTTCGGCTGTAGAATTGGCAAACCCAGTTCCGGCCCATTTTGGCCACAATGGTGGGTTCTCCGCCGGTCGAAATGGGTGCTGTAAAAGGGTGCTGAAGGGAGCCGCTGTGAATTTTTGGATTCATCCCAAGGATTTCGGTCCGCAGGGGCAGCAAAAACATGAAATTCAGAAAAGCTTGAACTCTTTGAAAAATCCAACGTTTCATAAGCGCCAACCCAATATAGTAACATATTAAACGAATAATTGTCTTTGGTAGGCAAAATTGTGTCCATTTATTCCCTCATTCAGTCACCGCCTGGAATCGAAGTGTCAAAGGTCGGTAGTGCAATGATTTTTACGACAAAATCCAACCTTCGAGCTCGATCTCGCCAAAATCCATAAATTGGTCAAATGATTCGTCGGCCTGTTGGAACACGCTATAATCTCAAGTATATGCGTCCTAAAATCAAATTCAATGGTGGAGGAATCATGGTTTGGAGTTAGTAAATGTTTTTTAGATTGTGCCTAATTCTGTCTATATTTAGGTTGCATGTCATCGTCCGACGTTTGTCCGCTAGTCTTAATAGAGGCAAATTTGAATTTAATTGCTAATTTGTTACTGTAATATGTTGAATAAAGATATTTAAGTTAACTTTTCGAGATGGGTTGCATATTTGGTTAAAAGCCAGGCCTTTTGTGTGTAGCGGTAATTCTTGGTCACCCTGTATAATAATGAAAAATATATAACGGATTCCTAACAAAACTGCAGACGCTTATAACTTCTGACAGATTTTCATTTGGCAAAAACGGAAAATAGATTCGGAATCAGCATAAAATTCTGCGTCGAATGGTAGAGGTCGGATAGCATTGAACCGGCTTAACCAGTTGATCTTCCCTTGTAAGTAAGCATCATCTAGTTCATCCCAGACTTTCAGAAGACTTTTCTTCAAACTTTCAGCATTTTTGAGCAGGCCTTTGCCTCAAGGACGGACCAGGCAGAATAATCCATCGGATTGAGATCGGCTGGGCAGCCATTCAGAAAGAGATGAAATCAAGAAGCTTCACTTTGCAAAAATCTTGAACTTTTATCGTTTTATGGGCCGAAGCCCGGTTTTGTTGGAATGTTTAAATTTGATTTTTGAAACGCTTTTGTGCTCAGTGCAAAATTCCAGCTTTGAGGAGATCGAGATAGTTAATAATAATAGATTAATATAATAATAATAGATTAATATAATAATAATAATAGCCTGAGCTACTGCACCTATAATTATGGGCCACTCTGTAGATAATCTAAATTGGGTTTTAAAAATGACTCGAAAATTGCTTAGGTGCAGGTGTTCAACTCTTTTTTTTTGCTGAAAAGTAATCAACGACGTTTGGTGTTTCTTCTTTGAGCAGTTGTTGCAAAAATTGCGTCTCGTACTCAAAAAAAACATTAAGAGTACTAGAAATGGATTGATTGAGAGATAAATGACTGGAATTTTGAGATTGGTTACCTCAAAAAGCCATCTGGTGCACTCAATTCAATTCAAGAGTCCAATATGGTTCCAATATGGTTCCAATATGGTTCCAATATGGTTCCAATATGGTTCCAATATGGTTCGGATACCGTTCCAATATGGTTCGTATACGGTTCCAATATGGTTCCAATATGGTTCGGATACGGTTCCAATATGGTTCGGATACGGTTCCAATATGGTTCCAATATGGTTCCAATACGGTTCCAATATGGTTCCAATATGGTTCGGATACGGTTCCAATATTGTTCCAATATGGTTCCAATATGGTTCGGATACGGTTCCAATATGGTTCGGATACAGTTCCAATATGGTTCGGATACGGTTCCAATATGGTTCCCATATGGTTCGGATACGGTTCCAATATGGTTCCAATATGGTTCGGATACAGTTCCAATATGGTTCGGATACGGTTCCAATATGGTTCCCATATGGTTCGGATACGGTTCCAATATTGTTCCAATATGGTTCGGATACAGTTCCAATATGGTTCCAATATTGTTCCAATATGGTTCCAATATGGTTCCAATACGGTTCCAATATGGTTCCAATACGGTTCCAATATGGTTCCAATACGGTTCCAATATGGTTCCAATATGGTTCGGATACAGTTCCAATATGGTTCGGATACGGTTCCAATATGGTTCCAATATGGTTCGGATACGGTTCCAATATGGTTCGGATACGGTTCCAATATGGTTCCCATATGGTTCGGATACGGTTCCAATATTGTTCCAATATGGTTCGGATACAGTTCCAATATGGTTCCAATATGGTTCGGATACGGTTCCAATATTGTTCCAATATGGTTCCAATATGGTTCCAATACGGTTCCAATATGGTTCCAATACGGTTCCAATATGGTTCCAATATGGTTCGGATACAGTTCCAATATGGTTCGGATACGGTTCCAATATGGTTCCAATATGGTTCGGATACAGTTCCAATATGGTTCGGATACGGTTCCAATATGGTTCCCATATGGTTCGGATACGGTTCCAATATTGTTCCAATATGGTTCGGATACAGTTCCAATATGGTTCCAATATGGTTCGGATACGGTTCCAATATTGTTCCAATATGGTTCCAATATGGTTCCAATACGGTTCCAATATGGTTCCAATACGGTTCCAATATGGTTCCAATATGGTTCGGATACGGTTCCAATATGGTTCGGATACGGTTCCAATATGGTTCCAATATGGTTCGGATACAGTTCCAATATGGTTCGGATACGGTTCCAATATTGTTCCAATATGGTTCCAATATGGTTCCAATACGGTTCCAATATGGTTCCAATATGGTTCGGATACAGTTCCAATATGGTTCGGATACGGTTCCCATATGGTTCGGATACGGTTCAAATATGGTTCCAATATGGTTCGGATACGGTTCCAATATGGTTCCAATATGGTTCAAATATGGTTCCAATATGGTTCGGATACGGTTCCAATATGGTTCGGATACGGTCCAATATGGTTCCAATATGGTTCGGATACGGTTCCAATATGGTTCGGATACGGTTCCAATATGGTTCCAATATGGTTTCAATATGGTTCCAATATGGTTCGGATACGGCTCCAATCTAATTCGGAGCAAGATAAACAAACCAATTTTTTTACCTAAACTAATAGATTAGAAATCTAAGGCTCAAATCTATCATGCTATTAAAATTTTCCAATATTAGCATCCAATTTCCAATATTAGCATCTCAGTTTAGCTAATTTTTAGTATTTATATTATAAAATCTAAATTTTTCTGCCAAAACTCTTACGAATTTTGAGTTTCCTCCAAATTTCTCTCAAAAATCGGTGTTGTTTTTATTTTTTTTTTGCCGCCATGGTGACGCGTCAACAATGCAGAAAGAAGAAAAATGTGGAAACCCTGAAAATTGGTCTATTTTTAGAACAGAAATCGATTTATATTATTTTAATATATTGCTAATGTCATCATCCGGTTTAAATTCTCATTATGAGCACTTGTTACGTCAATTTTTGACTCTATCCACTTCGAAACGGGCAACGTCATTGAAAAGTTTTGAAGCGATATTTCAAAAGAGGTACATTTGTTTTATAAAAGTTTTCTGAGCCCCAAACCGAGCCAGTGTTAGGGTCAGAGCTGGGTTTTGACCACATAAAGTCAGACAAAGCTTGCAAGTTTTCCCTTTTCTGTACTTTTTTGTACAAAATGTTCCCGTAGAGCTGAGAACCAAGCAATGAAGCAAACTCTCGATTGAACCAAGCAATCGTCATCAAATTCTATCTAAGTTAATATATATTAGGTTGGTGAATTGAAAACGGCGGGACTTTGAACTAAAATTTATTCAACATCAACCCATAAATTCATTCCAAATAATTTCCATTATTGTTGACGACTTCTGCCCTTTTACAGGCAATTTGCGGAGGCAATTTCGTAATAGGATTTTGGTTTGTGTGTGAGATAAGTGTGAGACTCAAAAATGGAGGACTGGAGATGTCCCAGTTTGGACCCAGTTTGAGCAGTTTCTTCAAAAGAAACCCATTTTGGTGTCAATGGAAAAGTTGTAGAGAATCAAAAACTAGGCTTATAACCAAATTTCCAAAAAGATACACTTAGTAGTTTCGCTTAAAATGCGAGTTTTGTGAAAATTCGTAAATTTGGCATTTCTTGAAAACCAGTTTTTGAATCGTTCTGAAAATTTGGATATAAGCCTCATTTTTGATTCTCTACAACTTTTCCATTGACACCAAAATGGGTTTCTTTTGAAGAAAGTGCTCAAACTGTCACATATGACAATAGCCCGCAGTTTTCAATTCACCAACCCATAAATTAAAAATAATAATTTAAAAAAGTAATTAAACAAATTGGGTTTAATTTCATTTTACTTTAAATCAATTTAAAGGAATTCTCTCTTGAAATAATAAAATTCTGACGACAGATTCCTTTCGGACCGTCCACCGTATACTTTGCCTTTCAGACGTTTCCGCGCCAAACGTCGGAAACTACCGTAACCCGACGCAATAAAAGGACCCCGCCACAAAGAATTTTTCAATCTTTCGTCGTGTTTTATTTTTTCAGTCTTTTTTTTTCCATTGACACCAAAATGGGTTCCTTTTGAAGAAAGTGCTCAAACTGTCACATATGACAATAGCCCGCAGTTTTCAATTCAATTTCAATTCAATTTCAATTCAATTTCAATTCACTAGCCCAATACTTACAGATTATTCAGAAATTTTAGATCAAAATGTTGGCTGATTTTTAAGAAATCACAAATTTAAGAGCCGCAAGAATTTATGAACAACCCTAATAGATACAATATGTTCTGTTTGTCTGTCTGTCCTAGACTTCGCTTGACCCATAAAAGAGATCTAGAGTTTGTGCCTGACTTTTCTGCGGATCTGGGGACCTTGGTCCTTGGTCCTTGGTCCTTTTTGTACCTCGGTCTCTTCTCTAGCTTACAAGGAAATGGCAGAAGTGACCATGAGATTTCGGCACCAAAATGGGATACCTATTGAATACGGCGAGTAGGATGATGCTTTCGGATTTCGGATTTTGCTAACGAGAAAAGCTTTCAAACTTGTATTTTTTATATTTTTTATTAAAGGGGGTTATAGAACTGTTAAACTTGGCCTCTAGCTTAGTCTACGTCCATAGCTCTATTCTTTGTATCCCTTCATTGGCTTGTAGTTAGTGTCGTCTTGCTTTTAGTTAATGTACTGCTTTCCTGAGCTACGGTAAGTCTTGCTAATCGAGATATGTCGTAGCCGGATCTGGCTTAACCACCTGGCCACTTTCGGAGTCCTTTACTACATTCTCCAAAGGCCAAAAAGAGTTGTCATTCTCCTAGCTTTCATTAGCATTCATTCATTCGCATTAGCACTCCTAGCATTCATTAGTCATAGCTTTCATTTTTCCAGAAAGCTGAAGCTCAAAGATTCACACTACACAAAAGACGAGGTTAAGCGGGAAATCGATGAGCTTCAAAATTTGATCAACACCGAGCTCGAGGCGGATCTCCTCTATCTGGGGCACTTGAATTTCTTGCTTCTTCGTCAATTCTTCTTTCAGGTAACACAAAAATCTAATCTTAGACAATCTTAGACATCTAATCTAATCTAATCTTAGACAATGTAGCAAATAGCAATTTTTTAGGCTCAAAAAGAAAATGTGAAACTTTTCGCGAATTTCTCGGAGATCGAAAATCGTAGCCTCCTCGATGCGGTTGCCGATTTTGAGAAAGGGATATCTGGGGTATTTTGTTAAAGAATCATTTGAAAACCAAAAATTTAGAAAAGCTCACTTTTAAACGACTTTTCCGGGTTGAAAATCTCATCGGGAGACTTGGAGAACAGCGAGTTGAGAGAGGAAAATGAGAAGCTGAAACGAATCGCTCAATCAGTGGATTGGGGTGGGTTTTGATTGGGGTTTTGAAGCTTGAAGGAAAATATAAACCCTTGAAAAAGTTTTGTTGATAATTTCTTGATAATTTAGATACAGGCACACGAGAGGAGCTCGAGAAAGAGTTGAGCTCGAGAGAGCGAACGCTGAAAGAAATCTATGAGGCAAGCGAGAGGGAAATGGGGAAAAGGAAGAAAATCGAGGTCGAACACGAGAATTTGTCGAGAAGATTAGAGGAGATTACGAAAGAGGTAAAATTAGAAAAGAGATCAAGACATTTAGCTACCGTAAATACTGTAATAGTACCCCACCCCCATAATGACAGTGCGGAGTGTTGTGTAGTCTAGCTTTGGACGAGTTTTTCTCGGCACTGGTTTCTGCTACAATGTTCGTTTTGGTTTCAAAAAATAGCCCTGAATTTCAGCTATTTTTTGATACCAAAAACGCATTTTTTGATAGTACGGGCGCTTTGAAAAAAATGAAATACTAAAATTGCGAAAAAATGCAATACTAAATTTGCGACTACGCGACTGTACGAGGGCGGTGGGGTACTATTACAGTATTTACGGTAAGTTAACTAGAGAATGGCGTCAACTTAAGCCTTTGCTTTTTTTGTCAAAACACTAAAAACCTTTCAAAACACTTTTTAAGTATTTCAAAGTTTCAAAGTTTCAAAGTCTGGTTTTTTAAAGTTCAAAGTGTATTTCAACACTTCTTTAGGAGATCCAAATAGTTGTTACAGTTCATTTTTTGATTGTGGAACAAAGAGTAGAGGCGTTTTTTTTTTAAAATCCGGGTCGCTGGCTCGAATGTGATCGTGAATTCTTTTCATTACGCCTTTAAATTGATTGAAAGAAGTAAAAATCCAATCGATTAAGAGACAAGGCCTTGAACCGGCCTTGTCAATCATTAAATAACATTATACAAATTTCTAATAATCAAAAAAGGATCAAAAAAAGCAAAAAGATTGACTGCTGGTGAGTCCGAACCAAGATCAAAGAGTTCCAAGCGCAGGCTACGAGCATGGCTACGAACACTAACCACTAGGCTACGAGCTGACTTTTCGGATGGCGAAAGGAAAGCCTTTCCACCGGCAAAAATCAGTGTGCCAGCAATTCGAGAAAAGCCTTTATTTTTTCGAAATTCAAATGGTTATAACTTTGTGCGTTTTGCCGATTAGCGGTTTTTGAAAACAGTTTCCGAACGTACATTTTCCGGCCTTTCTTTTGGCACCTACATCATATTGTAACTCGCGGGTAACTTTGGAAGGTTCCCTTGTTAGGCTTAGGCTAGGGTCAGTGTTCAGCTTATTGACCAAGTCAAACAGGTCAAGTAGACTTAGCCTAAGCCTGAGCCTGGGGGAGTGTTCAGCTTATTGGCCAAGTCAAGCAGGCTTAGCCTAAGCCTGAGCCTGGGTCAGTGTTCAGCTTATTGACCAAGTCAAGCAGATCAAGCAGGTCAGGCTCTAGTCCTACTGATCTGTCCTTAATCGGAAGTTTTCGTTTCAAACATCCTTTCCTAACAAGTAAAGTATTTTGCACAGCTAATTGAAAGCTAAGATTTAGAGTCACACTGTTTCCTTTCAGTTATCGATGAAAGAAAGCGAACTCGAGAAGAAATTCATGAATACGAATACTTATCTAAATATGCAGAAAATGATCAAGGTTTGGTTGAAATTTGATTTGTTTTCTAAGGGAAAGTTTTAGAGTAAAAACTCGACAATTTCTTCTCTTCGAAACACTTTGAAGCAAAATCATCTCAAAGAGACTGCGGAGGGGAATGGCGAATGAAAGTTTTCGTCAAAAATCAAAAAAAAAAGCTGTTCAATGACTCATTTAGAGCTTTTTTCATTTAAAAATCCAGACATTTCAACAAAGAGATTTTTTCGATAAAATATTTCATATCTCTATTTGCAAAAATATTTCGGATAAATGATATCCAGTTTCTCTCATTTTTTGTTCAAAAATCTTTCCTATTTATCGCACTTTTCTATACTCAAAAATGGCAAAACTGCACTTCTTTTCACTTTGTGTTTTGAATGTCTTAAAAGTTTCCAGATAAATCTTTTATTTTCAATATTTTATCTGAATGCATTCAAACTTTTAATTTGCGACTATGAAAAAAGAAAAGCCGATCAAGGAGGTGACGAATTTGGTGAGTTTTTCGAGTTTAATGAGCTTCAATTATTGGGTTGGTGAATTGAAAATTGCGATACTTTGAACTAAAATTTATTCAACATAAAACCATGAATTCATTCCAAATAATTTCCAGTATTATTGACGACTTCTGCCCATTTTACAGGCAATTTGCGGATTCCTCTTTCGTAGTAGGATTTTAGTTTGTGTGTGAGACTCAAAAATGGAGGACTGGAGATTTCCAGTTTGGACCCAGTTTGAGCACTTTCTTCAAAAGAAACCCATTTTGGTGTCAATGGAAAAGTTGTAGAGAATCAAAAATTAGGCTTATAACCAAATTTCCAAAAAGATACACTTAGTAGTTTCGCTTAAAATGCAAGTTCTGTGAAAATTCGTAAATTTTGCATTTCTTAAAAACCAAAATGAAAATGAAATATTGGTCAAAATACGGCTGGAAATGCCCGTACAGTAAGGCAGACAGAAAGACAGACAGATACCGTAACCCCCCCCCCCCGTCATTTCATTTGTGAAAATTCGTAAATTTGGCATTTCTTGAAAACCAGTTTTTGAATCGTTCTGAAAATTTTCAATCTCGTCAACCATCCGACAAAAATCAATAATCTTTCGGAGAAAGGGCTTCAAAAGGTGAACTTTGACACCACTTTGAACCAGTTTGAACCACGTTCACTACAACAACTTTAAAAGTTCATTCTTTTAAAGAAATAACTTAGAAATTGACTGGATCGATCTCTTTGAACAAGCTCCATTTCAACTATCCGACTCAAGCTCAAATCCAAGTGCTTAACGGGTTTTCATTGGAGATAAAAGCTGATCAAACTGGTCAGTATCGCACTTTTAAATCCTTCATAGCAAAAATTTGAGCTCAAATTTGTAAACACAACTTTTCTATTGGGTTGGCGAATTGAAAGCTGCCGGCTATTGTCATATGTGACAGTTTGAGCACTTTCTTCAAAAGAAAACCATTTTGGTGTCAATAGAAAAGTTGTAGAGAATAAAAGATTTAAAGAGCTTATTATCTCTAATTTTAACATTACAAAAAGATGGATTTGACAATTTATCAGGTGCCATGAACTTTTTAATAAAACAAAATTTGAGCCAAAAAATTGATGAACAAAAGTCTTTTAACATCACAGTTTTCTCGAGAAATTTCTTCTTTTTCTGTTTTTCCTATTGATTTCTATCTTTTAACCGTTTGCAAATTGGTCGGATTTGGATCAAGATATACAAAGAAAAAACTTCTAAAAACCAACGTTAAAAGACTTTTGTCCATGACTGTATTCCTAGACAATTCCTAGACAATTTCTAAACATCATATTAGATTTTCAACTATTGGGTTGGTGAATTGAAAACTGCGGGACTTTGAACTAAAATTTATTTAACATAAAACCATCAAATCATTCCAAATAATTTCCATTATTATTGAAGACTTCTGCCCATTTTACAGGCAATTTGCGGAGGCAATTTCGTAGTAGGATTTTGGTTTGTGTGTGAGACAAGTGTGAGACTCAAAAATGGAGGACTGGAGATTTCCAGTTTGGACCCAGTTTGAGCACTTTCTTCAAAAGAAACCCATTTTGGTGTCAATAGAAAAGTTGTAGAGAATCAAAAATTAGGCTTATAGCCAAATTTTCAAAAAGATACACTTAGTAGTTTCGCTTAAGATGCAAGTTTTGTGAAAATTCGTAAATTTGGCATTTCTTGAAAACCAAAATGAAAAATGAAATATTGGTCAAAATACGGCTGGAAAAATGCCCGTACAGTAAGGCAGACAGAAAGACAGACAGAAAGACAGACAGATACGGTAACCCCTCCCCCCCTTTTCCGTCATTTCATTTGTGAAAATTCGTAAATTTGGCATTTCTTGAAAACCGGTTTTTGGATCGTTCTGAAAATTTGGAGATAAGCTTCATTTTTGATTCTCTACAACTTTCCCATTGACACCAAAATGGGTTTCTTTTGAAGAAAGTGCTCAAACTGTGACCATTGACAATCGCCCGCAGTTTTCAATTCACCAAACCAATAAATTAAAAATAATAATTAAAAAAGTAATTAAACAAATTGGGTTTAATTTCATTTTACTTTAAATCAATTTAAAGGGAATTCCCTCTTGAAATAATAAAATTCTGACGACAGATGCCTTTCGGACCGTCCACCGTATACTTTGTCCACGTATACGTCCACCGTATGCCTTTTCCAACTACGGAAAAGCGTTAAGTTGCGTAGTTTTTGCCTTTTAGCCCAAATTTGACGTATCAGCGAGGTCTGATTTGTCGAAATTCGGAATCTACGCATACGATTCCCTTATATGGAAATATTTTCGATGCTCTACGGCCTTGCCTAAGGCCTTTTCCAGCAAAAAAAGGTCGCATTTGTCCCACCCCCGCTTCTTTTACAGTTTTGACGGTAGTACTTATTAAACTTATAGTACGGCACTTAAATCACTTATCCTTCAATTTAGTTGTCCTACCTAAAACCTCTCGATTACTTATGGATTTTCATCGGTGGTGTCTCAGCTTTTATCCATGGAGCCGGATTTCCGTTGCTTTCCGTCGTTCTAGGTGAGTTTAAGCTGATAAAAGACTTATAAGGTTTAAAGTACGCAAGAGTGACGCTACAATAGCGCTACAATAGCGCTACAATAGCGCTACAGTATCCCAATGCTACAGTATCCCGGAGAACCGTTTCCTACACTTCCTGTGGTACCCTGGTTTTGATACTCCAGCTTTTCAGTGGTACTTCAGTACCCTGGCATCAAGACATTCCCCTGGGCTACAGTATCTCGGCGGTACTACAGTACATTTTGGTGTTACAATAGCCCTGAAGTACTACAGTACTACAGTACATTCCTCAATAGTGCTACAATAGCTCTAGAGTACTTAAGACAAGCTTAGAGCCAAGGTACTACATTTTGTACTCGCTGTACCTACAGTATTGACGGCACTTCGTACAGTACAATACTTCGTACAATACAATACTCCTGACAGTACTTCGTACAGTCCAGTACCCCTGGCAGTACCCTTGGCAGTACTTCGTACAATACAATACTTCTGGCAGTACTTCGTACAGTACAGTACTCCTAATAGTACTTCGTAGAGTACAGTACCCTTGGCAGTACTTGGTACAATACAGTGCTCCTAACAGTACTTTGTACAGTACCTCGTACAGTACGGTACTGTTGGCAGTACTTTGTACAGTACAGTACCCCTGACAGTACCCTTGGCAGTACTTGGTACAATACAGTACCCCTGACAGTACCCTTGGCAGTACTTGGTACAATACAGTGCTCCTAACAGTACTTTGTACAGTACCTCGTACAGTACGGTACCGTTGGCAGTACTTTGTACAGTACAGTACCCCTGACAGTACCCTTGGCAGTACTTGGTACAATACAGTGCTCCTAACAGTACGTCGTACAGTACAGTACCCCTGACAGTACCTCGTACAGTACAGTACCGCTGGCAGTACTTTGTACAGTACAGTACCCCTGACAGTACTTCATAAGGTTAAAACTTCAACTTCCAGGCAGCATGACGAACATTTTCCTCCGAGCGCAAAACTCACCATGGATCGAGGGTGAACACGTGATCACAAACGATACAAAATCAATAACAAAGTAGAAAATGTTAAATCATTACAAATGTTTACTACCAGTACATCTACAGGGAAGATTTCAAGCACGAGATCTTGATGATCAGTTTGTACTATGCGGTGCTGGGTTTGGTTCAATTTATCACCTCGTACTTACAAGTGAGCTAGTTCTTGAAAAATGAAAATGTATTTGATTAGATTGCCTGCTTTGAAACGATTTGTGAGAACGTTGTGCACCGGATGAGATTACGGTAGGTTTACGGAGGGCTACTATAGACTTTTTAAGCTACAATAAGCTACAATAAGCTACAATAAGCTACAATAAGCCACAATAAGCCACAATATTCAACTATTATAGTATCCAAATAAATTTCCCAATTTCCAGCTATCTCCGAGCCGTTCTCCGCCAAGAAATCGCGTGGTTCGACGAGAAACAAACGGGCAATTTGACGAGTCGTTTAACTGAGTAACTTTCATTCTTAATAATTGAATATATATGTCGTAGCCGAAATTCAGCCGCTAACGAATCACTCGTTAAATTCGATTATCGGGATCTAAAATATACGTTATTAACTTGTGAACTTTGAATTGAGTAGACCGGGCTACGGTAGCTGGGACATGCTTTAGAGAGACTAAGGATTACGGTAGCATACAGAATGTATCCCATTTTCTATACTTCACTATTTAATCGATAGGAAATTATTTGGTCTTACCGATTGTTAGCGCGAAAGCGATTGTATGAGCTAGTAAACGATCGCATTCCATTTTCCCGATATTCACCGTCAGCACTTTGTTTCGAGCGAGGGTTTTTTCGGATTCTAAAAGAAATTATATAGCAATATATATATGTCGTAGCCGTTTACGAAATTCAGCCGCTAACGAATGAGGGTATTTCCGGGCATCTAATCAAAAAGTCATCCACATAAAAAATGTTCATAATACATATATTTTATAATAAATTTTTGAAATTAGCTCATTTGGTTCAGTAGAAAATTTTTTTTGAGCCCTCAAAGTTTAGGTTCAAAAATGCCCTAAAATGGCTATAAAAAATTTTCTATTCAGCCAAAAAACTTGCCTAATAGCTCATTTTGTAGCCAATTTGATGTAGATTCTTAAAGTAAAGCTACATTGAACATTTTCTTTTCAAAGCTAGGAGAAAGAGGGCGAGGAACGACTTCAGTTGAACTCGGTCGCTGTTTTCACATTTGAGAATTGCCCTGATTTTGTTCCTCGCCCTCTTTCTCCTACTTTCAACGAAAAATTGTTTTAGCTGGCTTTACTTTAAGAATCTACATCAAATTGGCTACAAAATGAGCTATTAGGCAAGTTTTTTGGCTGAATAGAAAATTTTTTATAGCCATTTTTGAACCTAAACTTTGGGGGCTCAAAAAAAATTTTCTACTGAACCAAATGAGCTAATTTCAAAAATTTATTATAAAATATATGTATTATGAACATTTTTTATGTGGGTGACTTTTTGATTGGATGCCCGGAAATACCCTCATTCGTTAGCGGCTGAATTTCGTAAACGGCTACGACATTTAAATCTATTAGATAGCTAATCTATCTAAAAATATCAGAATTTATTCAAAAATCTTGCAGCTACAGTAATTTTTAGCGATTTGGAGCGAGTGAGAGAGGCTTTCGGCGACAAATTCTCAATGTTAATACAAGTTTTTGAAAGCTTTCTAATTTTCATTTAAATTTCTCATTTTCTCTAGAACATTCTGGCTTTTGTGGCCTCATTTATCATTGGATTTTGCTACAATTGGAAAATGACGCTGATCATGATGGCCTTTGTTCCGCCGATTGTTCTCGTTGGAGCATGGTGTGCGAGATTTCAGGCGAATCGGTGGGTTAAAAAAAATCTACTTTCTAAAACGTAGCCCATTTCTCTTTCTACTGTTCCTCCGGGCAAGTAGAAACAATCTAAATTGATCTTCTCGAGATGCTCCTTTGTGCTTTCACTTTTGTGAGCCGCATGTTGATTATTCAATAGCTCTCAGCCGCAGATCAGAAGCGACCGCTCATTTTTGTTAAGAATTCAAGTCCTTTGAAAGTTCGCTTCAAGAATTCCTTTGTAATGTGAAGCATTTGTTTTTCTTTTCTTTCCAACAAAGCAATAGTTTCAATTAAAATTTTGATTTGATCTTTTTATCCAACGTTTTTCTCCAAACGTATCCATCGTTTTTATCACCACAAATGCTCTTAGTTCCTTTCTATCAGATCGTCCTGTCAGCATTGCCGAGATGTTCATTTGGTCGTATCCACATTTCAGTGCACCTTTTTCTTTTCTTCTTATTTCTTTTACTCCTGTCGATTCAATGTATTTGCTTGTCGAAGCATTCAACCATATGGCCGCTTTATCGCACGTGAAGATGGACTTTTAGGTGTTCTCATCAATCTTCTTGTTCAATTTTAGAATGTAGTTGACGAGAATCTTTTCAAACTCACTTGAAAGTTTCTGACAAGTTTTAGTTGGAGCTCAACAAAAACAAAAGTTCTCAACAGAAACAAATGCCGTGTCAAAAGCGATTTGCCGTGACTCCTCTTGAATGAAATCTCAGATCAAATCGTCCCTATTTCTATCCAATCTATCCACTTTTTGTCTTTCGCTGTTGGGCTGTTCAATTGGATATCCTTTGTTCGGATTCAATTGGATATTCGGACTCGCAGAATCAGACAAAAGTTGATAAATTAGATAAAAATAGCAACAAGCTTACGATAGAAAGAGAAAGGGGACACATTTCAGGCGATAGACGAACTGGCTGTGTTCCAAACTGGCTTCCCTTTACTCGTTTTCGTCTTTTTCCCCTCTTTACCCCCCAGTAGTCTACTACTACAATGGTACTAAAGGATTACTTACAGGATTACAGGATAACAGGATAACAGGATTACAGGAATACAGGATTCCAGGATTACAGTACCCTGGCTTGAAGTAATCTATCTGTGATGATGTTTTTTCCTTTACAATATTCTAAAGAGTGTAAAAGAAAGGGATTATAAAAGTAATACTAGACTTATAGATTATCGATTAGTAGTATTATAATTTGATGAGAATTCAGAGCACAAATCGAGCAGGAACGGTATGGGATTGCTGGTGCGATCGCCGAGCAAGCCCTTTCCTCAATGAGAACGATTCAAGCATTGAATGCGCAAAAGAAAGAACTTGATAAGTAAGTTGATAAGATTCTAAAAACAATACATATTTTATATTTCTTTTAGATTCAATGCGTGTTTGGACGAGGCACGAAAGGCGAGCATTCCAAGGAGTTTCGCAATCGGTGCCATGATCGCTTTTATGCATTTCTGTCGATATTCATCGTATGCGGTTGCTTTTTGGTGAGCAATTTGGGTCTTTTTTTGTGCTCAAACTTGTAAATGCACCTTTCTGGTGTACTCGATTCTTCATTTCACAGGAAAAACGGGAATTGAGCACTGTGTTCACAACGCAAAATACAAGCGAATAGTAGCAAAATACAAGCTTTAAATTTTTGCTTAGCTTTACTGTAATCGATAAGGATAAGCTTTAGAAAGAAACTAGAACTAGAACTAGAACTGGAACTAGAACTAGAATTAGAACTGGAACTAGAACTAGAACTAGAACTAGAACTGGAACTAGAACTAGAATTAGAACTGGAACTAGAACTAGAACTAGAACTAGAGCTAGAACTAGAACTAGAGCTAGAACTAGAGCTAGAATTAGAATATAATAGTTAACTAATAGTTAACTAACCAAATTGGAGAGATAAGGAACCAAATTTAGAAGAATAAGGAGCCGATTTTGGAGAAATAAGGAACCTTTTTATAAAACTTTTTCAGGTACGCTGGAAAGATAATCGCTGAGGATACGGTAGCGGATCGGGGTGTCGTTTTTACGGTGAGTTTTTAAGTTTAATAGATAACATGATAGAAACAGGATAGGATTACGGTAAGATTGAATATCTTTTGAATTGAATATCTTTTAATTCTTAGGTTTTCTTCGCCGTAATGTCCGGTTCAACAGCTCTCAGCACGGCGCTTCCCTTTATCACCGTCGTTTCATCGGGACTTGGCGCGCTGCGAAAAGTTGTGGAAGTGATTGCACGGGTTTAAATTAAATCTTTTATCAATATAATTATTTTCAGATTCCACCGATTGATCCTTATTCCAATGAAGGAGTGAAAAAGAACGATTTAAGAGGAAATATTCGCTTTGAGGACGTCAAGTTTAGATATCCGTCTAGGCCAGAGATTCAGGTGGAGAGCAGGGTTTTTCAAAGCGCAAAATTCAGAATTCAAAGCGCAAAATAACTAACGAAAAACTCTTGGTGGAAATTCTAGGAGCTTCTAAAACTGTACCACTTCAACTTATCTATTTTTTTTTAAAAATTCTACGCTGATTTCAAGCTGGCATGGCCACTAGAAGCCTCTCGAAGCTAGGCTGAACCTGGCTTCTGGCTGGAAGAATGAATCAGCTCTGCGTTTTTGGCGATCAAATCTTTTTCTAGTATGTATTGGGTTGGGGAGAATGAGTCGGCGCCGAAAATGAAAAAAATGTCTAAAACTTCTATTCGACTTCGTCAAATAATATGCGTTTGATATCAGTAGAATGGTTAACTAATTCTCTACAAAATGACATTTAAAAGAAAATTCAAACAGCGCCTCCGCTCAAGAAAAAGCCATTTTTTCACAAAAACTACAAACTGTGATCTAGAAAAAACCATTGGTGGGATCTTCCTGCAAATTTGGCAACTTAAGTAATTGAATGTGCTCTATCTTTTTTATATAAACACCAAAGAAGGTTTATGTGAAAGAAACTGTTCAAATGATGAGTCGGACTCTTTGCCATTTTAACCAGCTGCGTTTGGAAGTTCATAAACTCCACGAAAGAAAAGCTTTGTGGAATCTCTCAAAAGTGATTTTGTAGAGAAATAGTGGATCCTTTTGATGAAACCAAACGTATGTTTAAAGAAGGCTTTATGTGTGCAAAAAGTCCCTTTAAAGTTGGGCGCCGACTCATTCTCCCCAACCCAATATGTTGTATTCTAGATTTTGAAACCATTCAAATCGGACGTCCGGTTTTAAAACCATTCCACTCGGACGTCCGACTTTGAACCCATTCAACCCGGACCAATTCTGAAACCATTCAAATCGGACGCCCAGTTTTAAAACCATTCCACTCGGACGTCCGACTTTGAACCCATTCAACCCGGACCAATTCTGAAACCATTCAAATCGGACGCCCAGTTTTAAAACCATTCCACTCGGACGTCCGACTTTGAACCCATTCAACCCGGACCAATTCTGAAACCATTCAAATCGGACGTCCGCTTTTAAAACCATTCCACTCGGACGTCCGACTTTGAACCCATTCAACCCGGACCAATTCTGAAACCATTCAAATCGGACGCCCAGTTTTAAAACCATTCCACTCGGACGTCCGACTTTGAACCCATTCAACCCGGACCAATTCTGAAACCATTCAAATCGGACGCCCAGTTTTAAAACCATTCCACTCGGACGTCCGACTTTGAAACTATTCAAATCTGACGTCCGATAACGACCAATCTAATCAAATCAAACACAATTCTAGTTAACTTCATTTATATAAAACTTTAGATTTTAAACGGAGTCTCGTTAGAGGTGAAAGCCGGCCAAAAGATCGCGCTCGTTGGAGCGTCCGGGTGTGGAAAAAGTACAATCGTCAATCTCTTGCTCAGATTTTATGATCCGATGGAGGGAACGGTAGAGATTTTAGCAATCTTTTATAACAAATGGAAACATCGAATTTCTTTAGCCAAACGTTTGCCTAACGTTTTCAAAGCTGGATTTTACAATTCTTTATAGGTATCGATTGACGGAGTCGATTTGAGAACGATTAACGTGAAATGTTTGAGAGATCAGATCGGAATCGTTTCACAAGTAGCACAAAGCCAAAAAGTATTATTATAACACTTTTAGGAACCGGTTCTCTTTGATGGGAGTCTCATTGAGAACATTCGAATGGGAAGAGACGGAGTGAAAGATGAAGAAGTTGTGGAAGCCTGTAAAATGGTAAACATTCAGTATTGGTCGTGGATTTTGTGCTCAAATTTGTAAATGCATTGACGAAATCATTCTGAAATTCTGATGAAATCATTGTTTCGTTCATTCTTCATCATCATTATTTAGGCAAATGCTTGGGGTTTTATTGAGATGCTGCCCGATCGGTTGAATACGCGCGTCGGCGAGAGAGGCGTACAGCTAAGTGGAGGTGATGCGCGTCTAAAACTATCCTATCTCTTTCTACCGTAATCCTGTCTCTATTTTTATATATTCCAATCTATCTGTCGTAGCTGATTTGCTGTTTCAGCCGATTTGCTATGAAAGTATACCGGCTAGCCGATTCCCTTTGAAACTTGTCAATGTTGTTTGGTAATGTTCATCATTACATCGAAGAGCTCCTCCCTTTTGACGACTTTTTACGGCTGTTTTTTTGCATAACTAAAAAGCACGGGGTTTTGCTGAAGACGGGGATTATGCTGAAGACGGGGGACCTCAAAGAACCATCAAGCCGATTGTCATCAAGCCGATTGTCATACAAGCCGATTGTCATCAAGCCGATTGTCATCAAGCCGATTGTCACACAAGCCGGTTGTCATCAAGCCGATTGTCACACAAGCCGATTGTCATCAAGCCGATTGTCAACAAGCCGATTGTCACATAAGCCGATTGTCATCAAGCCGATTGTCACACAAGCCGATTGTCATCAAGCCGATTGTCATCAAGCTGATTGTCATCAAGCCGATTATCATCAAGCCGATTGTCATAAGCCTAAGCCTGAGCAAAACGAACGATGCTAAATCGATCTCATTGATTTACAATCCGTTCCCGATGGTGATTACAAGTTTCTGATGGTATATCAGGATTACTTAACGAATTTCGTCATTCTGAGATCACTGAAAACTAAAACTACCTTTGAAGTGGTACCCTCTTTGGCTCTTTGGCTCTTTAGCAATTTTAGTGCGCTACGATTTGAATAACAAAACCCCGTGCTTTTTAGTCCTGCGAAAAAAACCGTGGTCTTTAGTCAGGCAAGAAAAACAGCCGCAAAAAGTCGTCAAAAGGGAGGAGCTCGTCGATGTCGTCAAAAGGGAGGAGCTCTTCGATGTCGTCAAAAGGGAGGAGCTCTTCGATGTTCGATAACAAACAACATTGACATTATGTGAAAAGCATTTCAAGAATATCACGGAATTTTAAAGGAGATTATATCGAAATTTTTGTTTATCGTAGATCTGAGACAAGATTACTGTAGAAAGCAAAAGAAGACACGTTTTAGAAAAGCATTGATTTATTTGTCTAGGCCAAAAGCAAAGAGTCGCCATCGCTCGAGCTCTCGTGAAAAACCCGCAAATTCTCCTCTTGGACGAGGCCACCTCGGCGTTGGACACCGAAAGTGAGGCGGTTGTGCAAAAAGCACTTGAACAGGTGGAGATCTAGATATTATTTAGTGCCTACAAGTGCCAGATCAAGTTCAACAAGTGCCAAATTTATATCTATAAATATCACGATGATTGTTGAAACACTTGTAGGCTCAACACGGTCGCACAGTGATCATCGTTGCGCATCGTTTGGCTACGATTCGAGAAGCCGATCAGATATTTGTGTTCAAGGTGAGCTCTACAAACATCAATTTCCTCAATTCTTTATTCATTTGAAAAATCAATCTGTTAGTTTAACAATGGTAAAGAAAACAGAAAATTAAGCAAGGTAACATCATCGAAAAGGGCACCAATGAGGAATTGATTGCAAAGAAAGGAGTCTTTCATCAAATGGTACAAGCACAACTTTTACGACAACTTGAAGAAAAGGTCAATAAAACAGGTGGTTAGTTTAGTTTAGCAAATGGTAGGCTAATTTTTAGATGATGAGAAAGGGAATGGCAAGGGAATGGTGTTAAGGAAACGATCGAGAACGAGGAGTTTGTCGAGATCGGATTCGATGAGGTATAGCTGAAGAAATAGAACTTTCCCTAGCCTTGCTCTGAGCTGATCTTGGTCTCGGTTCAAGTCTGTCCTAGTCTAGAGCCTGGTCTGGCGCTGGCTTGGCTTTGAGCTGACGCTGGCTTGGCTCTGGCCTAGCGCTGGCTTGACTTTGGCCTGGCGCTGGCTTGGCTTTGGCCTAGCGCTGGCTTGGCTCTGGCTCAGCGCTGACTTGGATCTAGCCCTGATCTGATCGCGCTGGCCTAGCCTGACCTGAACTGGTTTGTCTTTGGTCTAGGCCTGGCCTACGTAACTTGAATTGGTCTCTAGTCTGACTTGGCTTTGGCCTGACCCAACTTGGATCTAGCTCTGGTCTGGACTGATCTGGTCTGAGCTGAGCTGGCCTGGCTTGGCTCTACCCGCCTTCGTTAGAGTTCTAACTATTCTGGCTCTAGTTCTAGCCTTGGTCTTGGTCTTTGACTCTTCAACAAATCCTTTAAGATCACTTATCTAGAACAAGTATCCGATCAATGTCCCGTTCACAATTCGGCGCCGATGCGACAATCGAGGAGACAACGATTGAAGATCTGGCAAGAGCCGAAGATGAGACAAAGTCTGAAAATACATTTTAAGCCAAGTACTTCTGAACTTTAGTGATGCCAACCTAAAGCCGATCTCGATGTTAAAGATTTTCACTTTCAACAAGTGAGTTGAAAAGATGCGGAAATCTGTAAACGCTCCGGCGCATCGAATTCTTCGTTTTTTTTCTTCGTTCTTTCTTTCTTGCGAGAAAAATGAAGAATTCAGTGTATCAGAGAGTGTACGTTTGCAATTTTTAAACTCAAAGTACACAAGGGATAGTTGTAAATTGTAATTTGGAGTTTTAATTTTCAGGAAAGCGATTCCGAAGATCATCATCGGTTACACGGCTGGTGCTTTAGTCGGCTTTTGCACACCGATTTTCGCCATTCTCTACGCTCAAATTTTCTCCGTATCCAACGAATCTCTTTAACACAACAATTCCATTCAAATTTCAGGTTTTCTCTGAGTCAACCGATAAAATCGTGGATTCAGTTCATTTTTGGGCGCTAATGTTTATAGGATTAGGGCTGATGCACGCGGTTGGAGCCTTTTTCTCGGTGAGTGAAAAAGTACGATAATATTTTAGACTCAGTTGACCAGCCTAGCTTCGAGAGGCTCTCAGTTGACCTCTCAGTTGATTCGCTTTCTAAAAAGCACCTGTTTTAAATAACCATCAGTTTTCTAGAACTCGATGTGTGGCTTGGCTGGCGAGGATTGCACAAAAGGGCTTCGATCGATCACTTTTCAATCGCTCATGGCAAAGGATATTGGTGAGCTTTCGTTTCAGTAACAAAGTAAGGCATAAAGCTCTACACTGGCTCTATGCTATTGATAAATTGGTAGAGCTCATTGGTAGAGCTCATTGGTAGAGCTCATTGGTAGAGCTCATTGGTAGAGCTCATTGGTAGAGCTCATTGGTAGAGCTCATTGGTAGAGCTCATTGGTAGAGCTCATTGGTAGAGCTCATTGGTAGAGCTCATTGGTAGAGCTCATTGGTAGAGCTCATTGGTAGAGCTCATTGGTAGAGCTCATTGGTAGAGCATTCGCCCGGTAAGCGAGAGGTCGCGGGTTCGAGTCCTGGCGCCGACCATGTGTTCCTAATCTTATCTTAAGAAAGGAAGTAATCAAATAAAACATAAAAACAAAATAATTACTGAAAAGAAAGTAATCTGAAAGAAGATCGTCTGAAAGCAAACTAGAAGATCCTCTAAAAACAAACTAGAAGATCGTCTAAAAAAGAATGCGTGATTGGATTCCGGGAACTTTTTTACGTACCCTATATTGCCTCAAACTCTAGGCTTTTTTGATGATGAGAAGAATGGAACGGGAAAGTTGTGCACCCGGTTAGCCACTGATGCGCCAAATGTTCGCTATGTGAGTGCAAAAAGGAATGTACCTTGTGTAAACACTGAAATACACTGAAATTCACTCAAATTTCAGGTTTTCACCCGAATGCCCCTTGTCACCTCATCAACAGTGACAGTGATCGCTTCACTCACTCTCGCGTTCATCTTTGGATGGAAGCTGGCTCTTTGTGTGATCCCGATGCTTCCAATCATCGTCGTCGCTCAAGGGATTGAGATGAGAATGCAGGTGGAGCTTGAATTGTTGAATTGAAATCATTACAATACTAAACCATTACAATACTAAACCATTACAATACTAAACCGTTATTCCTAAAGAGTCTTTAGATTGGGATTTGTTTCTCCTAATGTAAAAGACTAATTGTAAGTCCGGGTTGATCTGGCCTGGCTCTTAACAGTCCTTGAATTCAGAAGCCTAAGCCTAAGCCTGCACCAGGGCTGAGCGGATCTTAAATCTCTTTTCCCATATTAGAATACTACTTAGTTACAATGATTTCCAATAAAAATTTCCAATTTCCAATTATTATTACATCCGGATCTTGTAAATAGAATGGAAAATTCCTGGCCTTTCGTTGCGATCTTCTACCGGTGCCATTTCGATGCTGTTTTTGAGACGAAATTTCCGTCTTGATAGGCTGAATATCGTTAGTGATCCATTTCAAAATTTGTGTCTTGTTTAAGTCGCCACGTTCATCGTTTTCCTCTAGTGCCGCCATCATTTGCTCCAATAATTTCTGAGGCGATGGAATATCAACAACAGCAATATGAGCAACAGCAATATGAGCAACAGCAACAGCAAGTGTCCGACCACAAGGTGACAATGTTGAAGAAGTAATCCCAGCTGTTCGAATTCTACCGGACGATACTTGGGCTTCAAGATAACTTGCGATCCTCTACCGGTGCCATTTCGATGCTGTTTTTGAGCCGAAATTTCCGTCTTGATACGCTGAATATCGTTAGTGATCCATTTCAAAATTTGTGTCTGTTTAAGTCGCCACGTTCATCGTTTTCCTCCAGTGCCACCATCATTTGCTCAAATAATTTCTGACGCCGTGGTTTTTCATTTGTCGGGCCTAGTGTTTAGGCGGAATACCAACGACAGCAATATGAGCAACAGCAAGTGCTCGACCACAAAGGTGACAATGTTGAAGAAGTAATTCCAGCTATTCGAATTCTACCAGACGATATTTATGCTTCAAGATAAGGGAATGGCTCAAAGTTAAGAATCGATTCGAGACTGGGTGCATCTTATAGAATCGGAGATGCTGATTTCGGGGCTGCAAAAATTAGCTGCAAACATCCACGCAGTCGCAAGGAATCTAGGATAGAAGATTCGCTCAAATTTTGGACTCTTTATTTCGAACGGCTCAAATTTCCGACACAAGGAAACTTCTGAGCGGCCTCTGTGGTCTAGTGGATAGTGTGCTAGTCTACGGAGATGATGAAGTTCTTTGGCTTGAGTTCGAATCCTCCCCTAACCAATTTTCTTCCTTTTTTGATGCATTTGCATTAAATTTGTATGTTTAATGCAAGCTTTAATGAATATTTATGTTATGTTATCGTTTCAGCTCGGCAACAAACTCCGAGACGCTCGTCAATTGGAAGAGGCCGGAAAAGTGGCATTACAGGTGAATACTTTGTGCTTAAACTTGTAAACACACCCTTTCTGGAGTCTACTCACTTTAGGCGATCGACAATGTGCGCACCGTGCAAGCGCTCAACAAACAGGAACATTTCAATGCACTTTACTGTCAACATTTGAATCAACCGCACAAGTTGGTCAAATAGCTAAGCAATATTATGCAAGACTTATGCAAGACTTTAGAGCAAATGTCAAAGGAGCTCAGCTGTATGGAATTGTTTTCGGAATCGCGCAGGCGATCATTTTCTTCATGTACGCTTTTGCGTTTTTCTTGGGCGCGCTTTTTGTGATGGACGGATCGATGCAGCCAGTTCAAGTTTATCGGTTGGTCATTGCAACAGAGAGAAGCTAGTTTGATTACCATATACCGCAAAGTTGTTGTCCGGCTAACTGTCAGGATGTCAGAGTAGACTAGGCACTAACTAGATGATGCAGAGTAGACTAGGCAAGGAAATGCTAGGTTTAGAGGTCCAGTCCTGGCTTCCAAGTCAGAGACTTGTCAGCCAGGCCTGCTGCAAGAGCACACTACAAGAACAGGACCTTGGTTTGGGACTAACAGGCCCGGAAGAATTGTCTTGCCTACTCGAAACAAATATTAGTTCCCAGAGATGTTAGCTACACAATTCTTCCCCATTCAGATCCTATCCAAGGCTGAATTTATTGCGTATTCCAATCAAATTCGGTTTATTCAATTGGTGGATTGGTGGATTTACACAGACGCCGACTCCTGGCTGTTTAACTACTCGGCAACGAACTACTCGACAATGCTATCCGGTGGTAAAATCCAATTTCAATCCGGATAGCATTGTCTAGTAGTTAGTTGTCGAGTAGTTAAACAGCCAGGAGTCGGCGTCTGTGCAAATCCACCAATCCACCAATCCACCAATGTAAATCCACCATCCACCAACCAACTTCGGCACTTACATGATCAAATCAGGCAAGTCCAGAGTTAAACAAGCTCAGATAAGCCCAAAGTCAGCCTTAGATCAGGCAAGAATTGCTTTAAATCCATCTTCAGTCAAAGTTATATGGTTGGTGAATAAGTCTTTTCGTTTCTTTTCGTACTTTCGTTTTGAAACCAACAAATGCACCAATTGAACTACGGTTCATTTCATTCAAAAGGGCAATGATGATGGGGTTTTACGACTTTGCGCAAAGGAAACCTATCTTCATGTCAATAGATAAAAGATAGAGCACAAAAAGTTTGATATCTAGTCAAATTTTCAGAGAAATTCATTCACCCCATTTCTTTGTAGAGATTTTTAAAGATTTTTACGAAAAACACGATTTTCACTCGCGAATTTGCTCGAAAGTGAACCCAAATTTCACTGAAAACGATGGGAAATTGAACAATAAACACTTTTCATTTCGAGAAAACTATAGTTTAAGCTCTATAAGATAAATATTACAGTGTTTTCTTCTCATTGGCATTTTGCGGTCAAATGGTGGGCGCTATTGCGACTTTTATGCCGGATATTGTGAAGACACGACTCGCCGCAGCACTCATTTTTAATCTCGTCAACCATCCGACAAAAATCAATAATCTTTCGGAGAAAGGGCTTCAAAAGGTGAACTTTGACGCCACTTTGAACCACTTTGAACCACTTTGGTTCACTACACCAACTTTAAAGGTTCATTCTTTTAAAGAAATAACTTAGAAATTGACTGGATCGATCTCTTTGAACAAGCTCCATTTCAACTACCCGACTCGAGCTCAAATCCAAGTGCTTGACGGGTTTTCATTGGAGATAAAAGCTGGTCAAACTGGTCAGTATCGCACTTTTGAATCCTTCATAGCAAAAATTTGAGCTCATATTTGTAAACACAACTTTTCTATTGGGTTGGTGAATTGAAAACTGCTGGCTATTGTCATATGTGACAGTTTGAGCACTTTCTTCAAAAGAAAACCATTTTGGTGTTAATGGAAAAGTTGTAGAGAATCAAAAATGAAGCTTATATCCAAATTTTCAGAACGATTCAAAAACTGGTTTTCAAGAAATGTCAAATTTACGAATTTTCACAAATGAAATGACAGAAAAGGAGGGGGGGGGGGGGTTACGGTATCTGTCTGTCTTTCTGTCTGTCTTTCTGTCTGCCTTACTGTACGGGCATTTTTCCAGCCGTATTTTGACCAATATTTCATTTTTCATTTTGGTTTTCAAGAAATGCCAAATTTACGAATTTTTACAAAACTTGCATCTTAAGCGAAACTACTAAGTGTATCTTTTTGGAAATTTGGATATAAGCCTAGTTTTTGATTCTCTACAACTTTTCCATTGACACCAAAATGGGTTTCTTTTGAAGAAAGTGCTCAAACTGGGTCCAAACTGGAAATCTCCAGTCCTCCATTTTTGAGTCTCACACTTGTCTCACACAAAAACCAAAATCCTACTACGAAATTGCCTCCACAAATTGCCTGTAAAATGAGCAGAAGTCGTCAATAATAATGGAAATTATTTGGAATGAATTGAGAAATGGGTTTTATCGGTGAACTTTCGGAGGAAGCGGCAATGGGTGGGGCTAGGCGAGAAACCCGAAAGTGACCTTAAGCCCGATTTGCACCAGAAGAAGTTTATGTTCTGCGTTTTCTGGGATATGGAGGGAGTGGTGTACTGGGAGTTGCTGGATAGCAAGACGACCCTTAATGCAATCAAATACAGTGAACAGTTGGAAAAGGTGAATGAATCCCTAAAGAAGTATCAAATCCTAAAGAAATCAATTCACCAACCCAATAGCACTAGACTCTTCATTTTCTCGCTACCTGATAACTGCCAATGCGTCAAACATCTCACGTTTACGTTTCAAATCTTCACATTTCAAAATTTCACATTTCTTAGTCTAACACTGCACCAGAAGGGGTGTTTTTTCATTTTTTGCACAAATTATTCATCTAGTGGCTTTCGTCGGTCACTCTGGCTGTGGGAAAAGTACAGTGCTCGGACTGCTCGAGCGTTTTTACGATCCGGAAAAAGGAGAGATTGTAAGATTGAAAAAATCGACATCGATTTATAAAAATATCTATAAATTTATAAAAATAGCTATAAAAACACTTTTAATATACATTTTTAGACACTTGACAATATCCCAGTCAATAAATTTTCACTATCATCTTTGCGAAGTCAAGTGGGAATCGTAAGTCAAGAGCCGACTTTATTCGACTTCACGATTCGAGAAAATATCATTTACGGAATGGACAAGTGAGAAAAGCCTTAAAATAACAAAAGATTGAACAAAAGATTGCAAAATTTCATACTTTCTTAGTGTTCCAACAGAAGAAGAGATCGTGAGAGCGACAAAATTGGCCAATGCTTATGATTTCATCACAGCACTCCCGGCTGCTTTTGAGACAAGAGTCGGCGAAAGGGGCACACAATTGAGTGGTGGTACGTATAAGAATGTCAATATTACCATATTAGTGGTGGTACATATCTGAATGTCAATATTCAACAAATACCACCTCTCAACAAATACCATTAAGAGTAAATAGCCTGAAATTAGCATAAACTATTCTATATAGTGAGTTAAAGCGATTAAAACAATTCCTTGTGATTAAAGCGCTTTTTTTCTAAAGATAAGCATTCTTCTAAAGATAAGCATTCTTCTAAAGACTTCAAAAAAGCTATCGTAGTTATGTAAAATGAAAATTTAACTTAGATAAATCTTATTTATAATAAAATAATCGTAGTTTAAATTACGGCTATTTTTTGGATCAGAATTTAACTCGTTTTGAGGGCAAAAGCAGCGAATCGCCATCGCTCGAGCACTGGTGCGAGAGCCGGCGATTCTCCTATTGGATGAAGCCACTTCAGCACTCGATACTGAAAGTGAAAAGGTAATACTGATCTATGCTACTGATATATTTGGTATTGATATATTAAGAACTGATATTTTTCTGATTACTATAATTTTTTAAGTCTCCAGGTTGTTCAAGAAGCGCTCGAGAAGGCGCGTCAAGGTCGCACTTGTTTAGTGATCGCTCATCGTCTGTCAACTGTTCAGGTTTGAATCTATTCTAATAGAATCTATTCCTAATCCTAATAGATCTCCATTCCTGTCCATTCGATCTATTACCGGAATCCTAATAGGACCCCATTCTTGACCATTTGATCTATTACCGTAATCCTAATAGATCTCCATTTCTGTCCATTCGATCTATTACCGTAATCCTAATAGATCTCCATTCCTGTCCATCGGGTCCATTACCGGAATCCTAATAGATCTCCATTCCTGTCCATTGGATCTATTACCGGAATCCTAATAGATCTCCATTCCTGTCCATTGGTTCTATTACCGGGATCCTAATAGACCTCCATTCCTGTCCATTGGATCTATTACCGTAATCCAAATAGATCTCCATTCCTGTCCATTCGATCTATTACCGGAATCCTAATAGAACCCCATTCCTGTCCATTTTCAATCACCCACCCTTCAGAATTATTTTTCGTGCCCTAGCTAAATCTAAACAGTAGCACAAATCTTTAAGGAGCTTAGACATTAATACTTTTACGAATTTTTATCCCCTTTTCGATCTCATTTAGCTTTTTCAGTTATATCTATTATTTATTTAATAACTAAAGTTTTTTTAATTTAAATAATTCTACAGTTCTTCAAGATTTTTTTGGATAAGTCTGGAAAAAATTTCAGGACGCCGACGCGATCGCCGTCATTGATCAAGGCCGAGTGGCCGACGTGGGTAAGCGATTTTGAATGCCAAATTTGGGTGAAGATCTAAATTTTATCAGTTAATGAAGAAACTTCTCTGTTTACTATAAAATTATTTCTCTTTAGGCACCCATGAAGAGCTTTTACAACGAAATCCGATCTACCAAAAGCTTTGTGCCACGCAAAAGCTTGTTGAGAGCAGAAAGGAGTAGTTTGAACTTTTAGTGGAATTCTTGAAAAGAACTAATAAATGAAAAAAGCTTGTACACAAACTCTAGCGTTTATCTCGTAGACTTTCCCCTTTTCTTTTCCTTTTCTTTCCCTTTTCTATTTTACCCGTCAAATTGAGTAAATCTTACTTAATTCAAGCTTACTCAAGTTTGAGTTGTCAAGTTTGTCAAGTCAAGTTCAAGTTTTGAGTATTTTTTTTGGTTAATTGCCTTGTTCTATTAACTGATACTGCTATAAATTTGTTAGAAATAGTTGCTAGACAAAATTCATTTACATTTTAAAAATGATAAAGAGCTAGAAAACCGTAAGAGAATAAAAATAAAGAAAATAGAAAGCTGTCGAAATGGTAGTGTACGTAATATACTCATTTTCCCCTTGTAAATGGCTGTAAGCGTCACAAATACACCTTATGAAGAAAAGCGCCAAAAATGGCAACTGGAGACGGATCAACAATCTCTCAATGCGATGTCGACTAGCGCTCATTCAACGGCTTGTAAAATAAGTTGTATATCTCCAATCGAGAAACTTTTAAGAGTTAAATGTAGCCAAGATTAAGGGCTTCAATATTTTATATAGCACTTAGCACATTAGGGTTGGATTTGGCGCGTAAGAGCTAATCTACGATCTAAAGCTAATCTAAAGAAGTCGTCGTAAATACTGAACATATTCATACCAACCACATCATGAATAGCGTGTCTCCTCCTCTTTCGCTTCTTCCGTTCCTCGTCCTCTTCGTCAAGCTTAAATAAGTTTTAGCTGCAATAAAAAAGACTATTAGACAAACATCGGGCCAATAAAAGATACGGGATTTGTAACTAGATGGCTGGAAAAGGCCCCCGAACATGGCCACGGCACAAACGAGAGGCTTTCTCTTTGTGAGCGGATTTTTGCGGTAAGATGTTTCTGCCTTTTGTTGGCACTTCTATCGGAAAAACTATCGAAAGCGATGATTCTGCCTCTCTTCTAAACTGCCACTCCGTCCAATCCAAGCGAATTTTCTCATTTTTTTTATTCAAATCACTATTTACCAAAAAAAAAAATCGACATAACCTATACATGCAAATTGTGATCTAGAAATGAAAGCAAATACAAAATAACAATGGCAATAAAGCAATCAAATCGCAGGGGGACCGTATCGCTGCAAAAATCCGTATCGGGGAAATTTGGAAATTCGAAGTTGAATCTCAAAAAGCAATGAAATAAGACAAGATTCTTGATTTGATTCTTCATTTGATGCTTGATTTGATGCTTGATTTAATGCTTGATTTGCTTAGTTTAGAGTATTTGCTAAAGTATGGATATTTATTTGAAAAGGTTCCCTAAAGAAAAATGATTGAAAAAGGTTAGAACAAAATAATTGAAAAAGCTTCGAAAAAATAATGAAAAAATGACTTTTTTTGCCACTTTTTTTTTTCCAGACGTTTCCGCGCCAAACGTCGGGAACTACCGTAACCCAATGCCATAAAAGGACCCCGCCACGAAAGATTTTTTCAGTCCTTTCGCTTCAGACTTTTTTCGCCATTTTTCAATCACTTTGTTCTAAGCGCTGATTAATGCTAAAAATAGATGTTATAGCTCAAAAAATTACCCATTTTCTCTACTTTAATTTGATACCTAAACGTGCAAAAACAAACGTACTGATGTCAAGATATGAGCGTTTGTTTTAGAGTCAACTTAGACTAGGTGACGCTCCTATGGGGCTGCTTTTATTAGAACATTTACGGTATCTTTAGCTGGGTTTGGCTATGGCTAAGGTTTAGTATCTTATACTGACATCCCATACTAATATAATATCTTATATACAAGGCTCAACCCTTTTAGGCGATCCAATGTGGGAAAAAAAGCCGGAATCGAAAAAATGAAAAATTCTTCGTGGCGGCGTCTTTTTATGGAGTCGGGTTACGGTAGTTTCCGACGTTTGGCGCGGAAACGTCTGGAAAAGGAAAAAGTGACAAAAAAGCGCCAATTTTTCATCATTTTTCAATCATTTTTTTCTAAGCGCTGGTTAAAGTTAAAAATAGATGTTATAGCTCAAAAAATTACCCATTTTCTCTACTTTAATTTGATACCTAAACGTCTAGAAAAAAACGTACTGATGTCAAGATATGAGCGTTTGTTTGAGAGTCAACTTAGACTACGTGACGCTCCTATGGGGGCTGCTTTTATTGGAAAATTTACGGTAAACTAGTGTTAAAACAAGAACTTTTTAGTGCCAGGATTACGATACACCCTCTTGTTTACTGTAATAAAGCTTTTCATCCACTTTTTAGCAAACACTCAAATCAGCAAAATAAATAAACGCTATATACCCGAAAATCAGCAAGACTTTGAAGAAAAAGTTTGATATTTACATATTCAAATTTGGCAAGCACATTTGGAGGCTTTTTTGAAGAAATCACACAAAAAGAAAATCGAAAACATTCACAAATAAGGCAAAGAAAAAAAGAAGCACCAAATAGGGGCGACTAGGGTCGTTTTTGATTGGATTTTTGGATGAAATTTGGTACCGTAATCCGTGAAAAAGATAGTTTTGAGGTCACTGATACCACTGATACTAATAACTGATCTTATTTTAACGATTACGGTAGCTAAATTGAACATACCGGGATCTTTACGGTTATCGGGGGAGAGGGGAGCGAGGGGCGAGTTTTTAACCATTTTGCAGCTCGATTTTAGATAGGTTTTTGTTAATAACTTTTGGTGAAATAAATAGTTTCTAAAAGTTGACGTTCTAAGCTATCTAAATCTTATTGAAACTTCCTGATCTGACAAGTTTAAGGTGCTGAAAAATGAGCTTCAAGTTGGGCAAAAATTCGCCCTCTCCTCCGATCGCTTGACCTCCTCCGATAAGCGCTTGACCCCGCCGTTAACCGTAAAACACCGAATACCGTAATCCCTATACAACTTTGATATTCAGCTAAGCTTTATTCAGCTTTTATTATAAGGATTACGGTAATTGAAAGCTTAAAAGTGCACGGTAACTCAATTGAAGGCTTAAAAGTGCAAGAATAGGCTTGGAATCGTTTTGAATCTCGTTTCTAGACTTTTTTTGATTACTGGAAAATCTCTTGGCTTTATTTTAAGATTTTAAATGCGAACTTTGACTAAACAATATCAAGAACAGACTAAACAATATCAAGAACAAGAACAATAACAATATCAGTCTTATTCTGAATGAAATAAGACTTTAATTTGCGTTTAATTTGCCAAAAATTAGACTAAAGGAGTGACGGCGACACTGTCGACAATTGTGTCCATTTCTCGTTCACTTTCGCCGATCTCATCGCGAGATCCATTTCGAAAAAGATTTCGGTAACAGTTGATGTCAAGTAGCCAAGAGGGAACCTAGAATTGGGAGATTTTAAGCTTTTCAGTTAGATTTTAAGCTCTTCAGTGCTGGATTAGCTCGATCAAAATCAAAAATTGCCTTTAAATTGGATTCGTAAACTGCATTTGTACTGTTATCAATGCAATTTCGCTGTTTTAGACTCTAAGTTTATACTGATAGAATTTTGAAGAATTACCTGAGCTAGACAAGCCGGCAACAGCACCAGTCCGTGCCATAGGCCCCAAATGACGACGAGGGAGATCGTCTTGACGAACACCAACGGAATATAGTTCTAGAAAACGATAGCGTAATCTGATAAGAAGATAAAAGTGAAGTTATTCAGGTACTATCAAATAGATCATAAGCTATATCACTATATCATAAACTAAGAGATCCAACGGTATTTTTCGATTGTTTAATCACCACTTCCCCACCAACGCCACTTCCCCCGTCACTTCCCCCGTCAACGCCACTTCCCCTGCCACTTCCCCTGCCATTTTTCAAAAATTTTTTGCTAAGATTCTGAAAATGCGTGTCTAGGGGTTATTTTTGACGCTGATCACGAAACACATGTTTTTAGCCTAGGTTTCTGCATGGAAAACTAACGAAACGTGAAAACAGCCATTTTTTGGCTCTGCCGCCCTTTACTAAAATAGCTGTAAAAACTTTTAGAAAAGAGATATCTCAAAACGGTTTTTACCAATCGATCCGTCTTGAATTCAGCTTTAGGATGAGCTATAAAACATCTATAAACTATAAAAATTCGACAAATTTAAGGTACTCTCCCAAAAGATCGGAAAGGACTTTTCCACCAACCCAATATATCAAAGATCTGTCCGTTTGTACGGGCTTTTTCTTAGCCGTCTTAGCCGGGTTCTTCAACTGATAATGATATAAAAGAGTTATCGGATGATCCTTTTGGTAGAAGTGTTGAATTTACAAGATTCCTCTAAGAGAAAGTGGGGGTTTAACCGAAAAGTATCTTTTTGACTGATCTGGTCAAATAACCTTATTTGTTTTTGTGCTCACCTGTAAAAGTATCAACGGCAGAATACAAATGACAGTCGATAAACCGGCTTGTGTCATTGGCCAAGCGACAGAAACAAGCGTGTGCTTCAACTTGTCAATAGGATCTCTCAATGGCTCTAAGACGAATTTCCCGTTTTTCTCGACCATGTGGCTTTGGAGCTGAAATTTTAAGATAAAATCTGAAAGATGGGATATTTAGGTTTACGCAATCTCATTGATCTGAATAGTTAGGTTTACGGTAAGCTTGGTTTATCTATACACATTACAGTATGATATCTATACTCATTACAGTATACAAAATTGGATGACGGGATGGGAATCGAGAAAGGAAAGGAAAGGAGACGTTTTAGAAAGGAAAGGAGATGTTTTAGAAAGGAAAGGAGACGTGTAGAAAGGAAAGGAGATGTTTTAGAAAGGAAAGGAGACATTTTAGAAAGACTAGAAGTGTCTCAGTGTCTAGAAGTTGTCAAATATACGGTAGAGATCAATGAGATTACGATAAAAGAACAGTTTAGATTTATTTTTAGTGAAAGATTATTGTAACTTACTAGCATAGTATACTGTATAAAGCTCTGTACACTGTATAAAGCTCTCTACACTGTATAAAGCTTTGCTTACTATATAAAGCTCTGTATACTGTATAAAGCTCTCTACACTGTATAAAGCTCTGTATACTATATAAAGCTCTCTACACTGTAGGAAGCTCTCTATACTGTATAAAGCTATCGTACTTGATAGTGATAAGTAGTGTGAGCAGTGAAATCTACGGACATCCCGATGCTCATCAAAATAGCACCCAACGAGACAGGATCGAGATCCAAGTGCCAAAAGGATAAATAGCTGAAAGGTTACTAGTTATAGATCTTTCCGTATCTAACTAATTCTTAATTTTTATCCGATTTTACTCACCCAACAGTGCCCAGTGAAATACTCGCAATGGCAAAAGAGGCCAAAGCTACAGAGACTGGATTTTGGATGAACAATGCACAGACGACCACCATGCAAATCAATGTCCAGATAACGCTCTAAATTTAGAAATATATGCAAATTCATCTATTTAGTTAGTTTTAGCTAAAGTTAAGCTTTAGCTAAAGCTAATTTCCTTGTACTTTAGCTAACTTCCTTGACGTTTACGCCAGAGTTTGTTTACAGCTCAAAGTACACCTCAAAAGAAAGCTTTTAATTCGACTGTGGAGTTCATCTCGTAAATAAAGCCTTGGTGCATCAATGAGAACTCAAAGAAAGAAAAGAAAACAAGAAAATGAGGGATTCAGTGCTCTAGAAAGGAAGCGTTTACAAATTTTTGGGCACAAAGTGAACCTAGCATAAGATAATTTTCTCCACCTGCATTGTCAACGGCTTGAGTGAGATGATTTGATCGACAAACAATCCATTCACATCATAGATCGTCGCGTTCATCTCGGGGTACCTAAATTAGACATTCAGTGCTGGCATTTCGTGTTGACATTCAGTGGGATACGTAGGTCAAGAGTGTGCTTTCCGTAGGTCAAGAGTGTGCTCAAGGCTTTCCGGAATTCCCGCGGTCCTGTCCCCCTAGTCCCGAACTCAATAAAATGAATATCTCCAATCGATTCCCCGACCCCGAAAACCTTAGGGTACAGATTTACAGCTGAATGTCTTCTTTTTGTGTCATCTACAAAGCAAAAGAGAAATCCTGATATAAATGGCGAGATGTTCTTTGTGCGCTCACAATCGCTCGCCGTCTGGCACACGGTCCCAATAGATAGGTGTTCCTTTTGGTATCCGCAAAGAGGGAGGAGCGTTGAGCGACTGGACCGTCCTCAGCGCTTTGAGCTCAATATGCACAGGATCAATCACAGGAGAGGAGCGTTGAGCGACTACACCGTCCTCAGCGCTTTGAGCTCAATATGCACAGGATCAGTCACAGGAGAGGAGCGTTGAGCGACTACACCGTCCTCAGCGCTTTGAGCTCAATATGCACAGGATCAATCACAGGAGAGGAGCGTTGAGCGACTAGACCGTCCTCAGCGCTTTGAGCTCAGTATGCACAGGATCAATCACAACGAAAGCATCTCCCTCCCTCACACATCTGGCACACGTCCCCGATAGATAGGTCCCCCTGATCAGCCTCACATTGGCATTAAGATTCCTGAACACCGAGGTGTCACCACAGCAATTCAAAAAAGATCGAATGATGTCGCAAAAATATGCATTTAATAGTTTTAGGCGAAATTTCCGAGTCTCCTTCTTTTTATACTATTTACAAAGCAAAAGCTAACATTTAAATCCCAGCTAATCAAGTAATCAGTAGTGGGAAGTTTACTATTGCATACTAATGATACTTTTGCTATTTAGACCCCAACTTAAAGCTCAATTTTAAAAAAAGCCGGAAAGCTTGGATTTCAGCGAAGCAAATTGTCAGGAGACGAGTTTTAACGCCGGCCTTTTTGCGGTGCGGTCGCGTAATCTTTCGGTGTGACTATGCCCAAATTTTTGAGATTAATTTTTTCCCCATATTTGCCTGCATTTTTCCTACAAATTTTTCCTATTTTTCCTACACCCTTTTACTTATAATTCCTATTAATCGACTGGATTAACTTACGACTCGAGAATTTTTCTCCATTGTTGCACGAGCGTGATCCGAGCGTCCCATGAAATGATATTCTCAAAAGCGAAAACCAATGAGAACTTTTGCACAGGGATTGGTCTAAAAAACGAAAATTGGATATTGATTTATTTATTTATGGTTTTTCACCGGAATTGCTCTTTATAAAGTGAATTTGGACAAATTCTCCTCCTTTACTTATTCTGATAGATTGCAACTCTTTGGTCTTGAAATGTTACACCAACGCCGCCTTATCATCGATTTAGTGGAATGCTTTAAAATTGTTAAAGGCATTCATCCCGACCCCCTTTTTTCTGTTCTCTTTGGATTCGGCTCTCTATGGGGCCTCTACAGGGCCTCTACGGGACCTCTACGGGGCCAGAAGAAGGTCCAATACGCCAACCTTCCGTTTCCTCTAAAAGCCCCCGCGGTTTCTTTTTTAACCGAGTTATTAAATTCTGGAACATTTTACCCCATCATGTTTGTGATATTCCCACCTTGGCTAGATTTAAAGCCGCAATTTCGGCAATTGATTTCGGCAATTGATTTGACTGCTCTGTGATTCTTTCTTGAGGTATCTATTTATCTTTTGGGTGTGTTTTGAGCGGTGTCACGGGTAATTATTGTGATTTTGTTTTGGCGCTATTCAACTGAATAAAGCATATATATTGATTGATTGATTTATTTATTTATTTATTTATTTATTTATTTATTTATTTATTTATTTATTTATTGATTGATTTATTTATTTATTTATTGATTGATTTATTTATTTATTTATTTATACTATTCTAAATATTCTAGCTTTACTTATGAGGAGAGACTTGCTTTTTTTGAACTAAAAACTTTACAGCATCGTCGCTTTGTCATTGATTTAGTCGAAACTTTCAAAATCCTCCGTTGTAAACAGATTAGCCCTTTGTTTATAGACTTTTTCAAATTTAAACCGCGGTCAGGGCCCAGAAGTGGCTCATTCCTTTTGCAAATTCCCTTTGCTTCCAATGCCTCTTTATCAAATTCATTTCCCGTTAGAGCCGCTAGATTATGGAACTTGCTCCCAAACGACATACGAGAAATTCAGTCGCTTTTCATATTCAAGAAACGTATCGATGCTTTAGATCTAGTGGCTCTTTGCCGTAAGTAATTGGCTTATTGATTTCAGTATGTATTGTATGATTAAGTATCACTGTGCATTTCTCTATGATTTCTTTCACTTTATCGTTTGAATAAAGTATTATTATTTATTTATTTATTTATTTATTTATTTATTCAATGTTCAGAATGTAGTAAATTCTAAACTTACTTCGAAAAGTCGACCCGTAAAAATGATTGAAACTGTCGCCGCACAGTATCGTTGAGGAAATCTTTCAATTTTGAGTAGCTGAGCTTCGATTCGGTTTCCTCACTAAATAAAAATATTACGAGAATATTACTACTATTAGAGAGAATACGGTATATTTACCTACCGCATTTCAGCTACCGTACCCCGTCTACTCTACGCCGGCTACCAGACTCCCGCTATCGCTATTTCAGCTATCGTACCCCATCTCCCTGTCCTAACTATCTATCACATCTACCGTATCCCTTACTGTAACTTATCTAATGTACTTTATCTACATCTATTAAGAGCTCACCTACCGTACCCCAGTTATCTTAAAGTCTCAAAATGCTATACCCAAAACTCACTCGCTCATGTCGAAGTCGAAAACCGAGTCATGCTCATAGTAGACCTGGTACTCACGAAGCCAAGACAAAGTGAACTCTTTGCCTAAATAACTTTATCTATAAGGATTACTGTACTTTGTAGAGCTTTATTGGCTTAATGGCTTTATTTTCGATCCGATTTTCAATAGCTTTACAACAAAAAAAACGAGATTTAACTACTTTAACAGTAACTTTTTCAGAGGTTTTTCAGATGAAAAGATAAAGCTGAAAAGCCTTGCCTTGAAAAGCCTAAAAAGATGAAAGATAGCCTTTATGTGGCAAGAAATTCTGAAAAACTGAAAAATAGCCATTGAAGTGGCCAAATTTCGTTGTTCCGTTGTACACCTATTGACAATGAGACCGAAAATGAACAGCTCTAGTATCTGGCTTTAGCTTTAGCTTTAGACTTCGACTAACATAATGGTTAAACTTGTAAACGCACTCCTTCTGATGCGCCTTTTTCTCAAAATAGAAATTCGTTGTCGTGAGGAAAATGCAGCTTTCAGTGCACGAGAGCTGATGTGTTTACAAAATTTCAGCACAAAGTACAGACTTCTCCAATCATTCACCTCTATTATGCGGCATTTTCTCGAATTGATCGTGCATCGCAAATATTCTCTCCAAATTTCCCTTTGAGCGGATGTCGATCGGATTGTTGACGATTACGGTCAACGGATAGTACTCAGGCCAGACTAAAGATCATTTATTTCTTTTAGATCTTTTAATCTATTGGGTTGGTGAATTGAAAACTGCCGGATCAATCCCTCTGAACAAGCTCCATTTCAACTATCCGACTCGAGCTCAAATCCAAGTGCTTGACGAGTTTTCATTGGAGATAAAGCTGGCCAAACTGGTCAGTATCGCACTTTTAAATCCTTCATAGCAAAACTTTGAGCTCAAATTTGTAAACACAACTTTTCTATTGGGTTGGTGAATTGAAAACTGCGGGCGATTGTCATATGAGACAGTTTGAGCACTTTCTTCAAAAGAACCCCATTTTGGTGTTAATGGAAAAGTTGTAGAGAATCAAAAATGAAGCTTATATCCAAATTTTCAGAACGATTCAAAAACTGGTTTTCAAAAAATGCCAAATTTACGAATTTTCACAAATGAAATGACGGAAAAGGAGGCGGAGGAAGGGGGGGGGGGGTTACGGTATCTGTCTGTCTTTCTGTCTGTCTTTCTGTCTGCCTTACTGTACGGGCATTTTTCCAGCCGTATTTTGACCAATATTTCATTTTTCATTTTGGTTTTCAAAAAATGCCAAATTTACGAATTTTTACAAAACTTGCATCTTAAGCGAAACTACTAAGTGTATCTTTTTGGAAATTTGGCTATAAACCTAATTTTTGATTCTCTACAACTTTTCTATTAACACCAAAATGGGTTTCTTTTAAAGAAAGTGCTCAAACTGGGTCCAAACTGGAAATCTCCAGTCCTCCATTTTTGAGTCTCACACTTGTCTCACACAAAAACCAAAATCCTACTACGAAATTGCCTCCACAAATTGCCTGTAAAATGAGCAGAAGTCGTCAATAATAATGGAAATTATTTGGAATGAATTGATGGTTTTATGTTCAATAAATCTTAGTTCAAAGTCCGGTAGTTTTCAATTCATTAACCTAATAATCAAATTCACTTACCAATCTCTTCCATGAGGCGATTTGGTCGTCGAATTGGCGTCTCAATGGGCAAAATTTTTCCAGTATCCAGCTTCGACTCGATCTGGATTGTCCCCTTGATAGCGAAGAACCAATAGACTGAATTTTGAGTTAATAACGATAGTTTTGTGTACTTTGTGGTCAAAAATGGAAACAAACTCTTTCTAATCCATTAAATTCTTTCTTTTCTCATGAAAAAATCATTGGTAGAGAAAAATGGATGCCAGAAAGGGATTCAGAAATTTCAGAAAACAGAAAAGAGAGCAATTCCAATTCAGAAATTCAGAAATTCAGAAACCAATTCAGAAAGCAAGAGAGCAAGAAATTCCAACTCAGAAAGCAAAGTACTCTTTTAAGATTAGCTGGTGATTATAAATTCAAGGTTTATAAAAAGATTAACTTCTTTTTCCTTACCTAAACTCCCAGCGAAAAGCAATAAAGCGGTGAGTCGATGACTGACAATTTTTGCGTACCAGTCGATGGCCAACTCGAGATAGTTGTGGAGCTGAAAATAGTTGGAGTTTGAAAAGAAGATTCATATGTTATGTCCAATCTAGACTGATTCTAGAGCGGACGTTCGAACTAGAGTGAAGTGATGTCAAACATCCGATCTAGAATCAAGCTAGAAATTCTAGAGATCTAGAATCAAGCTAGAGATTCTAGAGATCTAGAATCACTCTAAATCTAAGTCTGAATCGGACGTTTGATTTAGAGTGGCCTGCTTGATTCTAGATCGGACGTTTGTCCTCACTTCACTCGAGATCGGACGTTCGATCTAGAATCAGTCTAGATCGGACGTAACAAATACACTCAATTGGTTACGAGATATAGACCAATTAAGTTTCTCAGCCGATTAAGATTAACCAAATAAAAATTGAGGATCTAGTTCAAACAGCGCCATAATAGAAAACGTTCAAAACAACGCCGTCAAATTTCTCACAATCCAATAAATCAAGCCGGTGGAAGTTTTACGGCTTTCAAAGTTGTTACAGAAGCCCAACACTCTAATCCTCCACTAGATCTCATCGTCAGCTACATTTCTCGACCCCACATCGATAGGTTCTGATAAGCGCTTTTCGAGATTTCGAGCAATCTAGGCAACACTCTGGGTGCACTACTATTAGAGAAAATCCGGTATGCAGTTTGAATGCGCTCTGAGCCTTGAACCTTGAATGAGCCTGATCTGTATAAGAGAATGTTTCACTATCTACATAGTTGCTATTCAAGTTTTAATCCTTACAAACCTTTAGCCTCCAACCAGTTTGCGCTCGAATGATTGGCTTTGTTTCTTTCGGTGAAGCATAGTAGAGGATTGGGCCGAAGAGGATCAACGTGTAGATGTACGCCATTCCAAGGGCGATCGCTGTGCCAAAGCAGAAAATTGAGATCTCTGGAAATATCATCACATTTTTCAACTCATTCTCATTGCAATATCCAATCACTACAATATAAATAAAGGTATTCAGCAAACAAAGTGACTAATTTTCAGGAAAGGGAAGCTAAAGCAGGAAAGCTGAAGCAGGAAAGCTGAGGCTCGGAAAGCCTTCAAGGAAAGCTGAAGCAAGGAAAGCCTTCAAGGAAAGCTGAGGCTCGGAAAGCCTTCAAGGAAAGCTGAAGCTCGGAAAGCCTTCAAGGAAAGCTGAAGCAAGGAAAGCCTTCAAGGAAAGCTGAGGCTAGGAAAGCCTTCAAGGAAAGCTGAAGCAAGGAAAGCCTTCAAGGAAAGCTGAGGCTCGGAAAGCCTTCAAGGAAAGCTGAAGCAAGGAAAGCCTTCAAGGAAAGCTGAGGCAGGGAAAGCCTTCAAGGAAAGCTGAAGCAAGGAAAGCCTTCAAGGAAAGCTGAAGCAAGGAAAGCCTTCAAGGAAAGCTGAAGTTACTCAGAATCAAGCTACTCACAATAAGCCGACACTTATTGTAATTTTACAAGATTCTGACAGAGTACTGTACCTCTACAGTAAGCCGTTATACAATTTAATCCTAATCAAACTGACCACTTGTCGGTGTTAGTGCCCCAATCAAAAAAGTGATCACATTAGTGAGGGTGGTTGTTGTAATCGATGGGCCAACCTCTTCGAAAACCTAAATATTATCAGATTCAGTACACCGGAAAATGTGCGTTTATAGGTTTGAGCCTAAAGTACGTACAAATCTCGAACTCACCCGTCCCATTGTGATCGCGAGATCCTCGTGATTCGATTGCCGCAACCAGGCGTGTACCGTCAAAAATGAGTCGTTTACACCTAAAGCCTTTAGTTGAGTACTTAAATTTTAAAAGCAACCAATTCCCATGATCAAAAACGGCATGATGAGCAAGAGTTGATTGATGGGGGAACCGAAAATCGACAAAGCGCCTAGGGTTGAGGTGATCGCCATCACCGGGACAACCGTTGAACATAAGGCGACAATGACGGTGTACCTGAAATGGTTGCTTATTAAAGCACAAAGCAATCTGTTCAAAGCAGAAGCCAGGTCCGGTTCTATGAGGCTTATAGGAGCCTCATGAGGCTCAAATAAGCCTTATGAGGCTTGTAGGAGCCTATTAGACCTGTAGAAAGCCTCCAGTAGGCCTATAGGGCTTGGAGGAGTCTATTGGGCCTGTAAAATCCTACATTATGTCTATGAGTCTTGTAGGAGTCCTATGAGGCTTGTAGGCTTCTATTGGGCCTGTAGGAGCCTATTGGACCTGTTGAAAGCCTCCAGTATGCCTATGAGGCTTGGAGAAGTCCTATGAGGCTTGTAGGAGCTCTATGAGGATTGTAGGAGTCCCATGAGACTTGTAGGAGCTCTAGGAGGCTTGTAGGAGCTCTAGGAGGATTGTAGGAGCCCTATGAGGCTTGTAGGCTTCTACTGGGCATGTAGGAGCCTATTGGCCCTGTAGCAAGCCTCCAGTATGCCTATGAGACTTGGAGAAGTCCTATGAGGCTTGTAGAAGCTCTAGGAGGCTTGTAGGAACCTATTGGGCCTGTAGGAGCCTATTGAACTTGTAGAAAGCCTACAGTATCCCTACAGACTACTGTAGAGATTAGAGGTCATTGTCAGATCTACAAAAGCCAGTTCTAAAAGGTGGATAACTTTAAAACTACTTGCTTTGCTTGCTACTGCAGCTTTGCATTCAGATTACCCCCTTCTACTTGCTTATATTGTAATTTGATTCAATAAGGAATCAGAAGTGGCTCAAATCAGATTAAAATCAAATAGAATCGATACAAGGTTACGATAGTTTGGCCGCCTTTGACGGACGCTAATTCATTGCTAGGACTTTGGGGTTTTTGTATTAATAAACATTCGCACCATGACAATCGATCGAAATAGAGCGCCG
The DNA here is from genome assembly GCA_958450365.1 of Mesorhabditis belari. Classification (NCBI taxonomy): domain Eukaryota; kingdom Metazoa; phylum Nematoda; class Chromadorea; order Rhabditida; family Rhabditidae; genus Mesorhabditis; species Mesorhabditis belari. The sequence continues at coordinate 1,090,930 of CAUEEP010000939.1, forward strand.
AGAAGTAAACGGTCGAGCAAACAAAGAGAAACATCGAGATGAAACCGTAAGCGAAATATGGAGACATCCTCTGCGCCTCACGGTTGATCTCCACATCAACGATCTCGACACCGATCACCTGGAATTAGTATCAACTTGTTAATCGTATCATTATCAGATTCAAATCGTATCAGTACAATAACTCAGAGTACTGTAAGTAGTAAGCCTGCATAGTTTTGGTTTAGCCTAAGGAATTTGAAGAACTCCTGGGGAATTTGAAGAACGAGTTTTTGAACGTGTTTTTCTCGACACTGGTCTATGCTACAATGTTCGTTTTGGTATCAAAAAATAGCCCTGAATTTCAGCTATTTTTTGATACCAAACACGCATTTTTTGAAAGTACGGGCGCTTTGAAAAAAATTAAATACTAAAATACTAAAAAACTTTTGCGACTACGCGACTGTACGAGGGCGGTGGGGTACTATTACAGTAGTTTTTGTTCAATCCTTTGCAATTGCAAGGAAAATACCGATCTTTCCTTTTAGCCACTCACCAAAACATCGATTAAACGACTCTTCCTTTGTCTTGCCCACGAGTAAACTTGCATCTCCCAAGCTCTCATCCTTCCATCATCCCCATCTTTCTTCAGTTCACCCAAGAAAGTTGCCAAGATTAACTAAAATGTTAAAACCAAGATTAGCAAATTTTAAAGATTGAACACTTTGTACTTTTTATAGTACTCGTTGATTTGTTTCTCTTGCTTTTAAACGAAAAATTTGAAAACTAAATTTGAAGAGAAAAGGAACCAAATTTGTACCGAAAAGGAACCAAATCTGTACCGAAAAGGAACCAAATCTAAAGAGAAAAGGAACCAAATCTGTACCGAAAAGGAACCAAATCTGTATAGAGAAAAGGAGCCAAATCTGTACCGAAAAGGAATCAAATCTGTGCCGAAAAGGAACCAAATCTGTATAGAGAAAAGGAATCAAATCTGTACTGAAAAGGAACCAAATCTGTACTGAAAAGGAACCAAATCTGTACCGAAAAGGAACCAAACCAAATAGGATCGACTTAAGATTGATATTTCAGAAATATTTCATCAATGAGTATCGCACCTCTGTCAAAAACATCAAATCAAGAAATCAAATCTGTACACACAAATCTGTAGACCAAATCTGTAGAGAAAAAGAACCAAATGTTTGGACTAAAGGAATCAAATCTGTAGAAAAAAGCAACCAAATCTGTAACGAAGGGGAAGCAAATCTGTAGTGAAAAGGAAAGTTCATTAATTAATTAATTTATTTATTTACAAAGATTTATTAAAAAAATCTTTTAGTAGTTTTTGGAGTAAAAAAATTGAATAACAAAGCCTTTTAAACGTTTAAATTTCAACAATTTCAACAATTTCAACAATTTCAACAATTTCAACAAATTTACAGTATTTTTGAATTTAAATCAAGAAAATCTAACCTTTATTGACTCAATATTCGTGATTTTCATCGCTTTCTCGTCCGTTGTCACATTAACGCCGAAAAAATTTCGCTCCAAGTGAATTGGAATGTCAAAAGTGACCACTTTAGCGATGGGATATCTAGATTTAAATGATCTAGATCTAGATTTACATATAAATTTCTTATATCTAAGAATAAATCTCTAATCTCTATGCTAATTTATCTGCTAATTTATCTGCTAATTTATCCGCTAATTTATATGCTAATTTTTAGCAACTCACGTCAACGCGATCTCCACCTGGAAACTGGTGTCGTTGTTTAACTTGGAGAGATAAGATTCCTAGAAAATGAAGCTTTTTTAGCTTTAGTATACAATATTTTTAAGTATTTTAGCTTTTTAACTTTTTAAAAACCGACGATGAACGTGAGGACGGGGAGATTCGCGTCACAGTAAGCGCCGCAGAAATCTCGATATGTGACGGGTCGATCTTCGTAAAAGGTAGTCAAATTGTTGGCTGAATATCAATTTCATCGCTTTTATTACGGTATTCAGCTCACTGATGTAGTTGATCGTTTCTCGGACCTCTAACAAGTGATCGACTCGATGCATTGATCCTCCATCCTTGGCCACCATTAGTACCGAAGTGGTCATTGGATCGCCTGAAAGGGTTGAGCCTTGTATATGTCGTAGCCGATGAAGGATTTCAGCCGAAGAAGTCTCAAAATGAAATCTTGAGTTATGTATTGACTCAAGTCAATACCACAAACTCAAGCTCTCTAAAAGGCGCTTAAAAGCTAAAAAGGCATCCTAAAGAGTGCGCATGCGCAGAGTGCGCACTATGACCAAAGGCTATAAAAGGGCCCTTTTCGTCATTCGTCAAAGGCACGGATTTAATCGATCCTCAATCCGTTTCTTATGGAGAATTCAAGTTTTTGATGGTCTACCAGGATCATTTCACAAAGTTCGTCGTTTTGCGGGCATTGCAAAGGAAAACACAATTTGAAGTTGTCGATCATCTAATGGAAATATTCGGAACGTTTGGAGCCCCAAAAATTCTTTAGTCCGACAACGGAAAGGAGTTCGCCAACAGATTGGTAAGCTTTTACTTTTGTGTCCTATCGAATCTCTTTATGACGCTTTATTTTGTTTGATTTTAGGTCAAAGAACTCGTGAACCGGTGGTATTATTGTTTATTTTTGTTGTTTAGTTTGGTCGAAAAATGCAACTTGCAATGAAAAATGCAAAATGCAACTGCAAGTAGAATGCGTTTTTAGCTTTTAAGCGCCTTTTAGAGAGCTTGAGTTTGTGGTATTGACTTGAGTCAATACATAACTCAAGATTTCATTTTTGAGACTTCTTCGGCTGAAATCCTTCATCGGCTACGACATATATAAGAGATTATATTAAAATAAGATATCAGTATAAGATATCAGTCTAAGATATTAAACCTTAGCCATAGCTAAATCCAGCTAAAGATACCGTAAATACTCTAATAAAAGCAGCCCCCATAGGAGCGTCACGTAGTCTAAGTTTACTCTCAAACAAACGCTCATATCTTGACACCAGTACGTTTTTTTTCTAGACGTTTAGGTATCAAATTAAAGTAGAGAAAATGGGTAATTTTTTGAGCTATAACACACATTTTTAGGCCGCGCCCGTGCTATCCCTTGATGTTTCAAAAAATGTAGTTTTTTATCAAAGCCGACTACGAAATTTTACTTTGAAAGTCGAAATACAATGTAGATTGTTATCATCAAATTGCAAATATCACTTAAACTTTTAGCACTTTTACATTAAAGGCGCCAAATACTTTTAGTTTAGCTTTTTGATTTTTGATTTGATACACCTAGATTTTCATACCTTTAGCGTTCAAGAACTGCTTGTACGTCTCAGCTTCGAATTTTGCCGACGAGGTGTACGGAGTGAAACCATCTCGCACGTTGTCCCGTAGATGCAATTGAACCATTCCCACTGAAAAGATGATGTGATTGTTTTGGTGGCAATTGTTGCTAACAATTGTTGGCAATTGTTTTAAATAGTTGTCTTTAAAGTTGAAGTCCACAATAGCTGATCTACAGTGGTTTAGATTACGAGTTTTTATTGAGTCAAGTGAACTTAACTTGTTGCACCAATCAAATTCGTCCCCCAACTCAATTTATGATCTGCAACAAGTTTTATGATCAGCAGCAAGTTCTACAGACTTTAATAGAGCTAATGACAGGATCAGAAAAGTGAATAGATTGAATAAAAAACAGAGACTGTGGTAGAACAGGACAAGATTGTAGTAGAAAGAAGACACGTTTCAGGAAACGAACTATTACCTGAAGTTGAGCAAAGGATGAGCGCCGAGATGAGGAAAGCGAGCGGATACGTGCCGATCGCTTCGCCAATAAGCCGGAATATTGAAGAAAGTGAGAGCTGACGACAAAATGCTAATAGGAGGGACGTTTTGTGGCCTGAAATTTAAACATACAGGATCAAAGTAGGCTTGGCTTGCATTTTTCATTAGAACTTGTTTCCTAAATGAATAGACTCAAGCTTGACACTCCAGAAACGCAAAAATTGAACATTAGCTTTTAAATCTTAGATAAAATAAGATAATCTTAGATAAGATTAGATAAGATTAGATAAAATAAGATAATATTAGATAATCTTAGATCAAACTCAAGTCTGCTATCAAATCCAAACCCAAATCCGCCTAAAACCTAAGGCTTTGGTTTCTGAACGTTGACAAAGAGCTGACAAATCGATCAGAGCTGCTTCTAAGACCAGATTTCGAATTTAAGCGATACGCATGGCTTGGTCTTGGCTAACAGTTGCATTGTTCATTATAACTTGTTTCCTAAATGAATAGACTCAAGCTTGACACTCCAGAAACGCAAAAAATTCAGTGAACTGGATGTACACTGAAATTTTTGTGCTCCTGGAAAAATGCGGAATTCGGAATTACGTGGAAACTCTAAATTTGCATTAACAACCAACTGTTGAGTCAAATTTGAAAGTTTTAAAATTCTTTAAGCCAAGATAAGAACTTAAAACCATAAAACTTTACTTACTATCCTTTTCTTCTTCAATCATTATTATTAGAAATAGAAAATCCAAAAATCAGCAGGCTAATTTCGAGCGAAAATGATAATACAGTGCTGGAAAAAAAAGTATTGATCGCCTTGCATTACTTTGATTGTTTTGCCTATAACTTTTTTTTCATCCATTCGATTTTGATCAGCTCAATACTAGAAAGTTATTAAGGTTTTCAAATATAAAACCCAATATGCATTTATGACTTTAATAACAGAAAAAATTAAATAAAAATGATTTGCAAAAAGGAAAAGTAGGCCGAAAAAGTTCCTTTATAGTTCCTTTATAGTTCCTTTATAGTTCCTATTTGGTTCCTTTAAAGTTCCTTTATAGTTCCTTTATAGTTCCTTTATAGTTCCTTTATAGTTCCTATTTGGTTCCTTTAAAGTTCCTTTATAGTTCCTTTATAGTTCCTTTATAATTGTTTTTAATTGAATTTTTTTTATTTTTCAATTGTTTTTAATTAAAAGTATTGTTTTGTGCGATAAATTTTGTGTTGGAATGAGAAAGCAATTTATTTCCATTTGGGAGCGGAGAATCCGGAACTTTTCGTAGCTGAACCACAAGGAAGGCCACAACCAAATTGTAAGATGGTTTAGGGAGTTCAATGGAAACAACGAAAGCAAGGCTCATCCTCTGGACAGTTACAAAAATTTAATGGGGGAGAAATGATGTGTTGGCGATGCTTCTCGGGAAAAGCGATTCGACTTGTGAGGAATTATAGATTCGAAAAAATCGATGGAATTATAGATTCGTTCAAATACTGTGATGTCGTGCAGAACAAGATGCGATCTCACGCACAAGCAAATATTGGAGTCGCCTGGCTTTATCAACAAGACGAAACCCGAAACATAAAAGCGCGTTAATGATGGGCCGAATCCATAACTCCAGGGCATGGGCAGGAGATTGAAGCTTCACAATTGCCATTTTGCTCGTTTCCGAGCTGGTTTTGACTTAACAATGTTTTTCTCGACACGCATTCGCCCGATTGCAATTTAATTGAGCACCTGTGGGCACAAGTGAAGCAACATTTGAGGGAACGTCGCTTTTCTTCCCCAGCTGAGCTTTGGGATGAAATATGGCAGGCAATTCCGGTGTCATCTCTTCAGAAATTAATCGAAAGGATGCCGAAGAGAGGCAATTATATATATCTAAAACTTTTGAGCTGATCAAAATCAAATGGATGAAAAAAAGTTATAGGCAAAACAATCAAATTAATGCAAGGCGATCAATACTTTTTTCCAGCACTGTATTTTGCTCCAATCGAATTCATCAGAGCACTCATTTTCCCCTTTTGAGTGATTCAGTGTGAATTTTTACGTCAACACCAGAGGAGAGACAGACAATCATTATCAATTAGTCATGGTCTGATTTTGATTGTTACGAGGTCAAGAAAAGGAGAGTTTTTGTCTGATGAGCTTAAAATGGGGATCAGTTTGATGAAAAGTTTTGACGCTATGGGTTTTAAACTGTAGTACTCTGTGTGCTTCCTAAGCTTGCCCTCGACGCTATCGTACTCTTTCTGTGCCTTTTTAATTGTAGTCAGCCGGATTGTCTTTAGGTTTGATTGTATCCTATCCTGATTCTACCTACCCTTCTACCTACCCTTCTACCTACCCTTCTACCTACCCTTCTACCTACCCTTCTACCTACCCTTCTACCTACCCTTCTACCTACCCTGGTCCTACCCTGGTCCTACCCTGGTCCTACCCTGGTCCTACTCAGCTTGTACTTTAGGTCTAATACAATAGTTCAAATATAAGTTACCAGGATTCTCCCAATCCCAAAGCAATTTTCCAGAGCAAAGTCTTGGCCTAGATTTACTCTAAGCCTGACTCACAAAAATTCCTGGGCTCACCTGGCCTAACGTCAGACCTAAACCTGTTCTGGGCCTAGTTCTAGCCTGACACAGCCTGACTTATTCCAACCAACCCGAAAGCCTCAGCGGAACATTCTTAAGCATCAGTCAGAACATTTCTAAGCATCAGTGTAACTCTTTGACTAGCCTGACTTTGCAGAAAAACCCAAGGCACGCAAGATTACAGTAGCTTTTAGAGTTCACCTTTTAGAAGGAAAGAGTACAGAACTGTGCTTGCCCTGGCTACAGTATTTGCCTGGCTTTACTACAGCCCTGGCCGTAAGATTAAGGTAGCTTTATCAAATGTATTGTATAATACTAAAGAACTAACTCTACTGTAACTCTTTGTCACTCACTGGGTGCTCGCATCTTCTCCGTGCTCAGCCGAAGCCCGAATTTGTGGTGTGCAATGTGTGGCTGCGATTGTCGTGGTTGCTTGTGATTTTGTTCTTTTTGAGGCACTTCTGATGTGGATGCATTTCCCGTTCGATCATCCCCAACACCCGCTTTTTCCACCAAAGGCACACTCGCCTCTTCACGCATTCTGATAGCTGAAAATCGGAGAGAATAAGAGAATATATTGAGATTGAAATGGAAAGCGAACAATGAAATGAAAAATGAAAAATGAAAGGTTTCAAAAGTGGAAAACAAAAGAGCAATATGTTAGGAAGATTTCTAAAGCGTGTTAACTTAAACGTAGTTTAAAAGGAGCTTATTTTCGTTGACACCAAAAAACCCCGGGCTTACAGTAGCTTTTTGAAGTGCACTAAGCTTTGAAGAGCTTTTTAAGAAAAGCTTTAAGAGGAATGCAATCCTTTGCCCTCTAAAACCTTATCGAAACATCCTTTTTCTTTGTTTCTTTTGTAGAAGAGGATTAGAGAAAGGCTGAAAGCAGATTTGCCCACCAATTAGCGTCATAAAAATCTTTTAAAATCACTCTAGCTTAATTCGAAATGCTCTAAAACGAACGAAAAGCATTTTTAAAACAAGAAAGTTTTTTTAGCCTTTTTCCCTGGAGGTGGGACTCTCGAAAATGGCCCTTACAATTTTTTTCGAAAAAATATTTGAAAAATTTTGTTTAGATCATTTCCCGTCTAGATCTAGATCTGCCAACCCGTCTAGATTATAAATACGGTCCATATACACCATTCTAAGCACTTTAAACCCAAACTCTTTTTCAAAAGTCGTGACTTTTTGAGCAACCAATTTTCTGTGCGAAGGGTGCCCTTCAATTACAGTATTTACGGTAGCCTTAAAAACCATTCTCTAAAAAGTACTCAAGAGCTTTCGATATTCTTTTTAAACCTTCACAGAATCAGACAAAAAGTGAAGAGATTGGATAAAAATAGAGACAAGATTACGGAAGAAAGAGGACACATCTTAGAATCACTCTTCTGGACTTTAGTGGCTGAAAGTTGACAGATTTGGCCAAGAAAAAACCAGCTTTCAGCTTATTTCTATAAATTTTCAAAGCACGCAAACGTTCTCATTGATGAAAACTTATGAAATGATGAATGGAAGAAAAAACAATGCTTGGAAAATCTTCAGAAAATCTTCAAAAACTAAAAAAATTCTTCACAAGTCCCATCGAGATGAGAATGCATTTTGGGAAGGGTTTTTCCCGAAAAAAAACGAAAAAGGGGAAGCTTTTGGTGGTCGATTGTGAATAATTCAGAAAGAGTTGGAAAAAAAACAGAGAAACAATGTTTTCTTGGAATTGCTTTGAACGCTCTTGTTTCGAGTACTTTTTGGTTGGACTAGAAAGCGAAAAGCTTTGTTCTTTGTGCTCCTGTAAACACATGCTTTCTGGTGCCCTGAGGGCTTCATTTTCCTGTGATATCCAAACATTGTTGCCAAAGAAAATGAAGAACTGAGTGCACCAGAAAGGTTGGACTTACAGATTAACAAAATACAGCCTTTTTTAGTCTAATAGCTACAGCTATCTTGTCTATACTGGTCACGTGCATCTTACGTTTAACTGCTTTCTTTCTTTCTTTCTGTCTTTCTTTCTTACTTTCTTTTCTCATTGATTCGATGATTTGATTGTTTTTAGGTATAAAGTCGAAGAAAGAGCTGTATTCAGCCATTGCTCTTCATCAGCAAGGAAAAAACACTCGCAGAGGTACATTTTTAAACTTGAAAACAGCAGAAATATTATTCAATAAAATGTTTTAAATAAAAAGATTATTATTACTATTTGTTTTAACAAAATAGATCGACTTTTGTTGAAATTTTGCCACCAGGACTGTGGGGCACCCTGTTGATTGGTCTAAAGATGCTTATCCATCAGGGTATCGATCCTATTGGTCCTTCTGAGTGTGTTTTGTGCTCAAACTTGTAAAAACATTCTTTCTAGTGCACTAAATTCTTAATTTTTCTCACAGCAATCACTTGTTTGACGAATTCTTCATTTTTCTTGATCAATCAGGTCTTTGATGTAAGAAAAAAGAAGAATTCAGTAGAAATGAAATGTGCAATGTGCAATGCAATAGAAATGTGCGCTTACAGTACAATAAAGTACACAAAGTACACTATAATATAGTACACAAAGTACACTATAATACAGTACCCAAAGTACACTATAATATAGTACCCAAAGTACACTACAATACAGTACACAAAGTACACCAAAGTCTAGATAAAGAGTGCAGTGAACATTGTATTGTATGAAAAGAGATTCAAGCGAAAAATCTCCCCGTTTCAGAAAGTTTAAAAACGGCGATTACCGAGTTCAAAATGCAAAACTCGACGAAACACAACGAATCATAAAAAAGAAGTTAAAAACTTCATTGAAAAGCAACAGCAATGGAATTTCCGAGAGATTAATCTATCAATTGGATTGTCAATGTCAATGTCAATTGGATTAGGCTGTACAGAAAGTCAAGAAAGTTCGAAAAATTGGATTTGGAGATCAAAGGCTTTGGCGATGAGATCAAAGAGTACTTCAAAAATGAATTTTAAGTTTATTTTCTCAGAGTTATTGGTGAAAATATGCTTATCCTTTAGCATTAGAAAAATTTTAAAAAACTTTTGTATTTTGAGAAAGCGGCAATGGCTGAAAAGTTCAAAGGATTAAAGGATTCAAAGGGTCAAAGGGATTTCGGGTAAACGGGAAAATTTTCCTCTCAAACTCAGTTTAGTTATTGAAATGCAAATTCATTAGCAAATTAATAAACTGTAGTAAATGTAACAAATTTGATTCCTTTCCTCTACAGATTTGGTTCCTTTTCGGTACAGATTTGGTTCCTTTTCTCTACAGATTAGATTAGAGGAATGATGTATTGTCCGAAAGCCGATGCCGAGCCTGGTTCCAATGCCTTCGGAACAGTGATGAAAGTCTCGAGAATCATGAACACTCTCGTCAAGAATATCGCTGTCTACCCCAAGCGGTAGACAACGATAGTTTGAGGGCTGCAATCGAATCTTTAGATGTATCAAATTGTAAATTTGTCAATTGTCAATTGTCAAATGTATCAAATTCGCGTCTGCTTACTTTACGACTTCAAACTGGGCAAAACGGTCGCGGAATCCCATCGAGATTTGGTCAAAGCATCTTTTCGCTACAGATTTGATTCCTTTCCTCTACAGATTTGATTCCTTTTCTCTACAGATTTGATTTAGTTAATGAAATGCAAATTCATTAGCAAATTCATTAGCAAATTAATAAACTGTAGTAAATGTAACTGCTGGTATACATAAAGTTATCGTTTAAAAAGCTCAAAGCTACATAAAATGATCATTTCAAAGGTTAAAAGATACATCAAGTTATCATTTCAAAGGTTCAAAGATTTAATTACTTTAAGCCTGTTACAGTTTAAGGACAAATCTGATCAGGCCATTAATTATTAGGTTGGTGCAGATGAAACTTCCGTTGGAACCATAAACAAAATTTATTATAAAAATCCTAATACAGAACCTCAATCCAAAAGATATTCGCCATCATTATCAATGACTCTTTGCCATCTTCCACGCAGAGAATGGATGCCCTTTTCGAAGAACTCGGGCAACTGCGACTCGAAGAAGTTGGACACCCAGATTTCAACTTCTTCGCGGTTTTTGAATTTTTTTTCTGCTAAAGAGTGCTGCATCGAACGAAACAAGTGGTAGTCGGATGGGGCCAAGTCCGGGCTATATGGCGGATGAGGCAGAACTTCCCAGCCCAATTCCTCGATTTTCTGCTGAGTGATCTTTGCGGTGTGGGGTCGAGCGTTATCGCGAAGCAATTTTGTAGTCGCTGTGTTATTGCCTTGACGACGCAATGCCTGGTCCACGCGGCTCAATTAGGTTTTGTAGAGATCCGCCGTGACTCTTTGGCCCGAATCCAGCACCTCAAAATACACGAGACCTTTACTATTCCACCAAATACAAAGCATCACCTTTTTCCGTGGATATTCGGTTTGGGAGTCGGTTTTGGCGGTTCACCGGCGTCCAACCACTGCCGTTTTCTTGTTGTGTTGTCGTAACATATCTACTTTTCATCTGCCGTAACAATAGAGTCGAGAATTCCAGCCATTGTAGCTCGAGCCGCTTTGTTTGCGTCGCTGAGCTGATGTGGCACCCATTTTCCACACCGATTCGTCTTACCAAATGCGTGCAAATGGCGGAGAATGGTTGTATGGTCGCAGTCAAACAGCTCTGCAAGCTCTCGAGTTGTTTGGCATGAATCCGATTCGATAGCGTTCTTCAACTCATCGTTGTCGACAATTTGAGGCGGATTCCCGCGTTTTTCGTCTTCCAAACTCTCATCACCGTCTCGGAAGCGCTGAAACCAAGTCCGGCATTGACGTTCGGACAACACGTCATCGCCGAATGCTTTGCACAGAGCACGATGAGATTCCGCAGGCGTTCTGCCTTGTTTAAAATCATACAACAAGCAAACCCGCACTCGAAATTTTTCGCCAACCATTTTCTAGAAGCTAAAAATTACTTCAAATTAAGTAAAACGCTTAAGGCTTAGATATGAAAAGACGCGCAAAGAGACGCTCTTTCAGATAGACAAATATCTTCAATAAAAACTTTTATTAGGTTCAAAATATAAACAAACAAGTGTGACGGAAGTTTCATCTGCACCAACCTAATAATTAGAATTAGAATATCATACAAGAAATGGGTTTGGAAAAAGGATCACCCTTCCAAGTACCGATTTATCTAACTTATTATCGATTTATATAACTTATTATTGATTTATTTAACTTATTATCATCAGATTTGTTAAAAGACACAAATTTTCTTCTTATCCTATTCTCATCTTGCCATAGAAGATTCATTCTTTCTCATATGAGCTTTTTTTCATTTTCTTTGTTTCATTGAATATCTTTTTATTATTTGAAAGCTATTCAGTCAATCAAAACATCTTTTAACAAATATTTTCTTTAAATGAATCAATCATCATCTAATTTTGATGTTTAGAATCAAGTGAGTGAATCTAGAATTGGCAAATTTGACATTTGGCAAATCTGACGTATTGGAACCATATATTGAACCATATTGGAACCATATTGGAACCATATTGGAACCATATTGGAACCATATTGGAACCATATTGAAACCATATATAGAACCATATATAGAACCATATTGAAACCATATTGGAACCATATTGGAACCATATTGGAACCATATTGGAACCATATTGGAACCATATTGGAACCATATTGGAACCATATTAGAACCATATTGGAACCATTTTAGAAACATGGAAGAACTTGAATAAAATCAGTTCAGTAATTGTGCAAAAATTAGAGAGAGATAATCGCAAACTATTAGGATTATCAAAAATTTCTATTTGGTCTTATAAGATTATCAAAAAACATTCTACAGCAGGTAAAAAGTAATAATTTTCGATTAAATTTAAAGAATGAGCTTATCAATGCCAAATTTTCATTTGAACTCTTGAAGGAAAGAAGAAATTCGAACTCGAAAGAGGACATTAGAAGACAGAAGACGAAAGAAGAAGAAAGAAGAATTCCAAAAACAGTGCCACAAATGAAAATATATAAAAATCTATAAAAAAATCTATAAAAATCTATAAGAAATCTATAAAAATCTATAAAAATCACTTGTTCATTGAATTGAACTGGTAAAGAAAAGAATGGAAAAAGAAAACAACAGTGAAAAGGTCGTGCGAATCACTCCCAATCACATGAAAATGCGATGGAAGGGATGAAAAAAGACAAAAAGGAGTTGAGCAGACGGCAATTTTTCTCCGCCATTCTCTTTGCGATCTCCTCGCTTTGTTTGCTATTTTGTGCTCTTTTTGGGGGATGCCCCGTGATCCTCCACCTCCTCTTCCCAGCCTCATCCCTCCCAAGCATGCTAGTGTTCATTGATTGAGTCCAACTCTCTTTCTCTTTTTCCCTCTTTTCCCTACCCTTCTTCACAGATGTCCACTTGTGTCCATCCCCTTTTTTTTCTTTTTCCTACACAAGTGTCACCATGTCACTAGCTAGAAATGAAGCTGGAGTCCTTGAAAATGAATAGGAACACAGTTCAGTGAATGGCTTAGGACTACGACTCTGAAAACCTAGAACTAGGACTCTGAAAACCTAGGACTCTGAAAACCTACGACTTCTTTTGTCTTTTGATAAAATACGGGTTTTTTATTGTGAAAAGCTATCCTATGCAAAACTCAAAGCTAATTTGATTCTCTTGGGACTTTTCTTGGGACAAAAGGTTAAAATAAACTCTGCCAATCGATTCTCCAACCCCGAAAACCCCCGGGTACAAATTTTCAGCACTAAATCTCATTTGAGGGTCATACCAAAGCAAGAGAAAAATCCCTATGAAAATCACGAGGTGTTCTTTGAGCAGCCGTGGAATCGCTCGTGATCTAACACACGTCCCCAATAGATAGGTCCCCAATAGATAGGTCCCCAATAGATAGGTCCCCAATAGATAGGTCCCCAATAGATAGGTCCCCAATAGATAGGTCCCCAATAGATAGGTCCCCAATAGATAGGTCCCCAATAGATAGGTCCCCAATAGATAGGTCCCCAATAGATAGGTCCCCAATAGATAGGTCCCCAATAGATAGGTCCCCAATAGATAGGTCCCCAATAGATAGGTCCCCAATAGATAGGTCCCCAATAGATAGGTCCCCAATAGATGGGTCCCCAATAGATAGGTCCCCAATAGATAGGTCCCCAATAGATAGGTCCCCAATAGATAGGTCCCCAATAGATAGGTCCCCAATAGATAGGTCCCCAATAGATAGGTCCCCAATAGATAGGTCCCCAATAGATAGGTCCCCGTTCCCGGTCCGAGTTTTGAGATCTCTGGCGATAGATGATGGTGCCTTTTGGAAATCCGTAGAGAGAAGCGATGAGCGATTTCCCCGTTTTGACCATCATTATGCCCAAATTTTGATGTCACCGCAGGACCAATCATAAAGAAAGTATCTCCGAACAGCTCTTTTCATTGCGAATTGTCCCCACCCTGCGGAAAAGAGATTAATTACTGTTACAAAACAATATTTTTCGATACTTTTGTTCTTTAGCTACGCCAGCTTAAAGCTCTAGTGAAAAACAACCGAAAAACTGGCATTTCAACGAAGCAAATTGTCAGGAAACAAATTTTAACGCCGGCCTTTGTGCGTTGCGGCCACGCGATCGTGCGGTGTTACTATGCCCAAATTCTTACAGTAGTCCTAGCACGACCTGGCAAATCACTCCAGTAAAATAGGCATCTCTTTTGGAATCCGCAAAAAGAGGAAAGATCGGTGGGTGACTGAGCCAATTTTCTCCATTTTTCGGTGTCACTATGCTCAAATTTTTGGGATCAACTTTCGCCTTAATTTTCGCTACACTTTTTCTACAATTTTTCTACAGTCTCGCAAATCATCTAGTCTCTAAAAAGTCATTTAAAGATCAACAAAATCAATTCAACTAGTACATTCACATAAAGGTTGTTTTAAACTAAAAACAGTAAACGATTGACCCAATGACTAATAGATAAAGACAGAAAGAAAGAAGGAAGGAAGAAAGAAAGAAAGAAGGAAGGAAGAAAGAAAGAAAGAAGGAAGGAAAGAAAGAAAGAAGGAAGAAGGAAAGGAAAGAAAGAAAGAAACGGGGGGTCAGCTGGGTTATTTTTTTATCGAAGAATTGGGAAAAACATGTGCATCCACTAAAGAACGAGTCTAAATCGGGAATGGAAGAGGGAAAATCAAATAAACGACCTCGGATCATCGTTCTTTTTTCAAAACACCGAGAAAAACACAATTTCCGTTGAAACTCTCGTAACGTGAATCGATAGAGTCTTTTGGGGTAGCTGAACAAACAAAAACAAGAGACAAACGAATTTTTAGAAAGCACTTTACAAAATGTTTTTCTTAGTGAAAAGTTGAAGGGAAATGGTATTGGATAGTTGATTTCTATTGGGTTCGCCGATTCTTTAAAAGGTATTTTAAAAAATACCGACTGGGGCTACCAGTGGTGAATTTATCGCATACACGAAATATATCAATCACAATACAACGACACACACAATACTAGGCTATATCTTAACTTAACCCACGTCATGACAGACGGCTCCCTAACCCTAAGCTCAATGGGGAACTAAATAGCTTTTTTGGTGGTGAAGGGAAGATGACGATGAAGGAGTGGCTTATTCAAAGATTCAAAAGTATTCAAAAGAAATTGTTTATCAGCTCCAAACTGAAAATAAAACAACGATTTTTAAGAAGTTTGTAATTTTTATAGAAATTTTTGCAATGAAAAAGCGCAATGAAAAGAAAAATATGTGCGAGCACAAATACTTTTTTCGAAGAGCATAAAATAAGCAGCGATAACGCAAAATTTAAGAAGTTATTTAAAAACTGTAATAAGATTTAAATTCTGTAAAAGATTGGTTATCTTTTGGCCATAAACACTCATGAAATAAAATCAAGCAGGAAGCTTTTAGAAATAATTCTAAAAAGGACAAAACTTTCGCTGCACCCTGTGCATAACGGCTCTTTCCCTGAATCCTGGTCTTTTGAAAGTTTTTGAAAGTTTCGTGGTCTTTTGTCAAAAAAAGTCAGCTTCATGTTTTTTAAAAGTTTATCCAGTTTATCGACCCAAATGATCCCACTAACCATGCACAAAAAGTATAATAAAATCTTTGAAACCTAAGCTCTAATTGACTTTGACCTTGATTGAGCTTGATTGAGCTGACTTTTTTTTGACAAAAGACCACGAAACTTTCAAAGGACCACGAAACTATTAAAAGACCACAATTTAGGGAAAAAGCCCATAATCTAAAAGTATAATACAAAGTTTTCAAGGATTCAGTTCAGATTTCAAGATCAAGTGGGCAATATGGAGTTGATTGTGGATTCAAAAAACAAGTCAGCTCAATCTTTACCAAACCACAAAATACTACACAACGGCAAATTCTTATTAAAATTAATATTAACACTTTAAAAGCCTTTTACAATAAATCGTTTCCCCCTGAAAAATCGATGCTAATTGGGTTAAAAATCGCCGCGTTTCTCTCATAAAGTTGCGGGTTTAACCCCGATTTCGCAAAAACTCAATCAAAATTGTCAAAAGTTTTCCTTGTTCCGGTTTTTCTCGAAACTTCCCGAAAAACAAATAAATAATACAAGTTTCCGCTCGAAATTTTCCCAATTTTCTTTCCAAAATCTTATCATGAAAATCGGAGAGAAAGTTCCGTTTCTCTGCATAAAAAAACCCATTGTAAACACCACTGATATAGTTAGAGGTCAGGAACGGTGAGGGAAATAGAGCAACGATTTATCACAAATTGAATTTAAATGCGATTTTGAATTTTGGAATTGTAATTTGAACAATTTACATTAACTGAAAAGCAAATCGTTTGAGAAATGGTGATTCTTTTGGAAATTTGACTACCCGACTTTCTGCTCTCAAAAGAAAATCCAGACATAAGACATTTTAAAGCCGTTTTAAGGTTGTTTCGAAGAAAAATAAGTGGCTTTTCTAATGAAATAAGCCATAGTTTAATTGGTGCATTTGTTGGTTTTAAACGGAAGTACGAAAAGAACGAAGAGACTTTCTGGACAGCCTAATATTATAGCCGCTGAAAGTTTCATTTTTGGAGTCACTTTAAAATAGTGATTGTTAATACTGATTTCAAAAATGAAGCTTTTAGCGTCTATAAAATGACAACAATAACATAAATAGCTTATCAACCATAAGGAAGTGTTTAAAAGAAGTTGCGAAATTAAAGAAATCTCTTTCATTCTCTAAGCAAGGAAGAAATTTAAGAATTGTTGGCCCAAAATAGTTTAATTGATGCATTTGTTTTTTTGTTTTAAACGGAAGGACGAAAAGAAACGAAAAGACAGATTTTCAGACAGACAGATGGACAGATTTTCTATTTTTCTATAGATGATCGTTGAAATCTTCAAAGAAATCGATTTTGATTTCAATAGAATTCAATAGAAAAATAAAGAGCTCAAAAAGTTAGACAAATAGCCAAATTTTCAGAACAATCTATTCAGCCAATATCTTAGTATGTTTTATCGAGTTTTCTGCAAATATCTTAGTATGTTTTATCGAGTTTTCTGTTTTTGCGCTTGGATTTTCTTTGAAACAGACCAAAATTAGCGTAAAAAGGGTAGAAAAGGTAGAAAATTAGAAAAAAGGTAGAAAATTGTGTGATAAACAGTTTCTATTTGGAGAAAATTAGGGGAATTGATGAATTTGTCATTTCTAAACAGATTTATAAAAAAGTATTCAAAGAAAAAGACCTAATCGAACAGATCTCCGATCAAATCTGAAGCGAAATTGATCAAGAAGCAAAAACGATTCGAAAATTACGAATGAAAAGTGAATGACTGCCTTGGAAAGTTCTCGGGGTCGCTCTCGCTGGAAATTCCCTTTTTCTCTGATCACTTGGAGAAAAGGAAAAGAAAACGAGTGATTGAGGGTAGTGAAATGAAATCGAAAAATGAAGAGAAAGAAGAGAAAGATGAAGAGAGTGATTCGAGAAATTCGAGAAACACTTTGCCCTCCCCCGAGGTCGCGCTGACAAAAATTTATTGAACACAAAACGAGGCACACAGTGAAATTTATTGAACACATTCACGATGATACGACCCACCGATGGGCCATACCAATGACGATTCTTTTTGGTTTAAGCTTAGCTTTTGGTTTAGGTTTAGCTCAACTCAAGTTTTTAAGGACTTTTATTATTCATCTCGCAAAAAGTTCTCGGTACCTTTGTACTAGTTTCCAAGAGGAGATTCAGGGCTATCGAATGACTATAATAGTTTAGTTTATTTTTGAATTTTCACCAAATGACCAGTAAAACAGTTAGCGCCAACGCGACTGTACGCTCAAAATGCCGTCGTCGCGAATGTGTTAAAGACCACTTATTAAAGGACAATCTTGCACTTTTCTAAAACGAGTCTCTTTTCGCGACCATCGACTTATCTCTAGTTTTTATCCAGAGACCTCGTCAAAGAAGCGCCTTTCAAAACAGCGCCGTTCAAACCAGCGCCGTTCAAACCAGCACCGTTCGAAACAGCGCCCATACAAAAATAGCTCCAAATTGAAAAAGACTGCGATTAGATTTTTAACCCCAATTTTTTTATACCTTTCATAACAACTTGTAACTTTCATTATTTTTAAAACATTTTTAAGCACCTTGCGCGTTTTTTGACAAACTGACGGATTATTTCATTATCAGAATCATGTTTTATGGCCCATTTTAGATAAACAATGCGGCACATTTTATTTTCCATTGTTTTCTCTTGTTTTTACTGTTCTTGGTACTTAACTTTGTGTTTTTCAGATAAAAGATCATCGCCTGAAGGAATAGAAGACTCGTTGCAAGTGATTCGAAGTGGCTAGCGACAATCACAGGTACTTTTCACACAATATCATTTGCGAAGAATTTCTACTTGTTTAAGGAAATAACTTTGTTTCTTTGATTTAAAATAAATTTAATAAGATAAATTAAGCTAGTTATTACTCTTTTCTGTAAAAATTTTGTTTCTCAACATCCTTTTTCATTTAGGGATGTCGATATCTGATAAAGATGAAGCGACTGGAGTCCTTTCTGTCACCAACGAGCACGCTACACCTACCTGCCATTGATAGAAACACAAGAGGTATTTATTGTTTTGTTTAACTTATTGGTTATTGGTTATATTTTTCGATGCGTGAGATACACTGTGGTGCCAAAAACGATCGAATCGCTGGAGTTCCGACAAAGAAAATTATTAAACGACGTGTCCTCGAAGCTCGCCAACACCTATTGCCTTTTCTCAATGCCAACAGAATTCAACAAATCGCTCGCTGAGAAGTCAAAATCGATGGTGAAATAGATTGGTCTCCTCGATCACTGAAGCTTTTTGTGAATTGCTGTTATGTCAGTCTCATAAACATTTACATTTAGGAGTTTTATATTTACGATATGATAACCGCTCAAACTACCCAGCTCCACACGCAAACGCAATGAAATCCTTTGCTACTGATTGGGGAATCGATGTTACTTCAGGTATATTAAACTCTTTAAACTTTAATAACAAAAGTTAAATACTTTTAGCACTCAATCGTTCGTTCGTTTGATTTTCGTACACTTTGAGATAAAGCCTTCAAACAAATACCCACCGTTATTCACGAGTTACAAAGTTTGTTGCTTATCTTTGTTATAAATTTAATTCGTTTAAACTCCGTTGTTTCATTTTTTCATTTCGTTAATTGAGTAAACAAGTTTTCACCTACTATTTGACTTAAGAATGCACAAAAACTAAAGCTTTTATCGAAAACTCCAAGAGAGCGTTGGTTAAGCTACATTAAAATCTGAAAATAAAACTTTGAACGGCGCTATTTTTGTATGGGTACTGTTTTGAACGGCACTGTTTTGAACAGCATCGTTTTAGCGGCGCTATTTTGAGTAGGTCCCTTTATCCAATCCACCTGGCTCAAAACTGCTACTGGCCGTAAATCTAAAATCACAAAATGTACTTTGTTCAGCCTTTTTCAATCTCCTTGAGATCCAAAATCCAAAATCTCCTTGAGATAAGCTTTTTATTGTCTTTCCGTTTCATCACTAACTATGCGTACACTGGGTTCATTATTTACAATAGGGTTTGCATAGAAAAACGTTTTCCTCAAATTTTCTGATAAGGTTAAACGGTTTGAAAGCATAAAGCAAAGCGCATAAAAGATTAAATTTTAAAGATTTTAAAAAAATCAACTTTTTCAATAAATTCAAAGGGTCATTACTTGCAAATCAGCTAGCAAACTTGCAACTTTCAAGTTTTTCTGTCAAATTCAAGATCTTTGAACAAAAATGAACCCATTTCACTCAGCTTTTTTGGAACTTTTTGAAAAGTTAAGCCCCACAAACCTCATAAAGCTTAAGTCTTGTTCAAAAGGTGAAAGGCTTTAGCGGGTTTTTTTTTGCGTTTCATTCAGAACTCTAGTTTTGCTAGGGTTTTTTAAATACTTGAATAAAGTTACGAGAAAAGTTCAGAAGTGTCTACCAGCTGCCTATTTGCCAAAACTTATTTCAATTAGACGTGTCCTTTTGTTTACTGTGTGCTCAACAAGTGCGAGCACACCCTTACTGGCGCACTCAATTCTACGTTTTTACGGAAAAGTTACAAATTCTGCATTTTTCCTGGCCGATCAAGCGGTTGCTGGAAGAAAACTGAAAAACCCAGTGCACCAGAAAGAGTTTGTTTACAGAAATCTAAATCTTTTCCAGACAGTGAACCTTTTGAATCCCCAGTCCCCTAAACAGCTGTTTTCTTAAATAAACCCCAAAGTGGGGAATCAGAAGGTGTGAAAATTAATGGCTCGATCTCTCTTGGACTGAGGATTGGGAAAAGGTGAAAAACGGGCAAGATTTACGACCATAGATATGAGAATTTCCGACAAAATGGCTCTATAATTAATCTACAATTGTTTCTTCGATACTCTCAATGGACAAGTTTCGATTGGGAGATGTGAGTGGAAAAAAATCTTTACAAAGTTTGTTGATAAAGAGTTTTGTGGATCATGGATTGTGTTCCCAGCGATCAATTATTCAAATTGCATCATAAATTCTTGTCAAAGCCAGAGCCACTGAATGAAACTTTAATCTAAAATATCTCAAAAATTCAAAACTCCAAAAAATTCCAATTCAAAACAAGATCAAAATTTCATCAATCCAAAATTTACTGATTTCTTCTCAGAGAAATCTCAGAAATCTATTTATTTTTGGGGCAAAGGGCTTAAAAAAACAAAGAAAAAAAGCTCAATGATGCGTGAATTCTCCGCGAAAAAAAATCGATTTCTTCAGAGAAATTCTTTTTCGCGAATGAATGCGCGTTTTTTTTGCGATATTTGTAAACAAAAGCTATTCAGTCAATGAAAAAAAAATCATTTTATGAAAATAAATAAAGAATTTAGACATCAAAAAAGTGTTGCAAAACTGGCGTGAATCGTGTCTTTGAAATGATCAAAAGATCTTTGAAACGAAATGATCAAAAGTGATGTACTCAAAAGAAATTCAAGAGTTCATGGATCGAAACTTTGGGACACAACTTTGAACTTCATTTTGGCCAACTATTTGAATTTAAGTTTAAAACCTGATTTTCATTTGTTTTGACAATTTGCATACAAATTTTGGACGATGAGTCCAATTTAAACAGGAAAACCCAGAAAATAGAAAAATTTGAGGGGGCAAACGGTGAAAGTACTCGAATGGCGACGTTTAAAGGTGTTGAATTGAAATTAATTTAATTTAATTAAAAGTAGAAATATTATATTATTATATATAAAAATATTATTGCAGGTATTTATAAAGCTAAAGGTGTACCAAAACTTAGTTTTAGTTGTTTTCTAAACTAGAATTTCCATCTTAACCTACGATTTCAATTTTGCACTAACTGGATCGTGCGTAGCATCGATGTCAGCAAAATGTAAGTCAACAAAATAGTAAGAATACAAAGTAGCAAACTATGCAAGTATAAAGAAAACCGGAACTTCCCAAAGCGATTTTTGGGCGTTAGAGTCAAGAAAATTGTAAGTGTGTATAGGAGAGAGGGGAAAAAATGGCAGGGGACGAGGAGGGGAATTCAAATTGGCAAAGGAGAACAGCACACCCTCACCCATTCATCCCCTCTTTCCCCTTTGCCTCATCACCTCTCTGGCGCCCCCAAAAAAGGAAAAGAACCGGTCAGTTGAGGCATGCATTGTTAAGAGTAAAATGCAGACTTGTAATATGTCACTGTTCGTTAGATAACCAGACCTAAAGTTCTGTTCAATGGCTCTGGCTTTGACAAGAATTTATGATGCAATTTAGAGATGTAAGAAGAGATGAATGATTCTAGAAAACAAATAAAACCAGTAGATTGTGGCTTTAAAGTAGAAAAAAAGAGCAAAAACTCCAGCCAATTTCCTAGTTTGGGTCGCTCAACACACTTCACTACATACTACCACTAAAATGTCAAAATACAAACATTCTTATTTACTTGTGCTTTGTGATCGTGCATGTCCTTACAATTTGAGCAGGAAATCAGAGCAGGTAAACCAAAAATATCCCACAATTTAGTTGTGATTTTTATCAAACCAACTAAACAATTTATCCCTAACAAACAAAACAAGACTAACAGCGGCCAATATAGATGGCAAAACAACTTGAAAAAGTGAAAAAGTGACAAAGTGACATAACAAAGTTCAAAATGATAACATAATAAAAAGCTGAAATTGAAACGTGTTAATTTTCGTGAGAATGCTTAAAAAGATAAAATGGTTATTAGTTAAACTAACTAACAATTTTCCAAAATTTAGCAAAAGGGTAAGGCAGAAAGTCACTCAAGATTCACCTAGCAAACGATGTCTGTTGAACGGGCAGTGCGAATACGTGTGTGCTCCTTTTCCCGTCGCGCCGCAGGTGTAACATTTGATGGCAAACATTCGAGGACACCTAAAATATATATCATTGCTTGCACAGTTTAATTTGATAAGATTAAATGCAAAAACTTACAAAACATCGCCCTTTTTGTCCCGTAGTCGATGTCCGAACCAGGGCCCGTGAGCAAATCTCTCCGGGGGCTCTTTTCCGTGAGCAATCGCCTCTCGCATAGCCTAAATACTCATTAGTCAATTAGTCAGAAGTAGGTTTCACATTTTAACACTGGAACTCACTTTTCCGTAACAAAAATCGCAGCTATCGTGTGGATTGAAGGCACCATCAACCGATTTGAAGGCATAGCTTCCATGGTCAATTGACTCCGGCAGAAGCTTCATAGGTTTTTCTTCCGAAGGCGAAAACGCAGCAAGCAGAGACGTTATTCTCGGTGCCTAAGATTTATCGTGACTGATAAGACAAGTGTATACAAACCCGCAATTGTGAAAATTCCAGCAATTTTTCCAAGTGCAAAGTGTTGAGACGAGTGTCGTTTGAAGGATAATCAAAATCCAATGAGAACTAAGCAAGAACTTTAATGTTTAAAAAGTGTAAAAAAACCGGTCGTTGGCACACAACTTTATTGAAAGAAGTTTCTATCGCGCTCATGATATGCGTCGGTAAGTGAAGGGCTTCGAGATTATTCTTGAGGTGCGGAATCGCGGCCTTCTAAAGTTTTAATGATATAAGTCAATGATAAAGAAATTACCTCCAAAATCGGATACTCTACACCCGTCCCTGTGTTTACTTTGAGCAGCTTGAATGATGGTTGACTTCTCCGGTACTCGAGCCAAAACTTGTCTGGTTCTCCAGAACGATGAACAAATGCCATTGGTCCATAGAGATAATCAGTCTAAAAATATGAATACAATTGAAACAATTAATGCAACAAACCCAATGATCGGAGAACAACGGATTTCCAACTACATGCAGCTCGTCAGCATTTTCTATCGTTGGTTCTCCAGCGAGTTTTGTCTGATCCGGCTGCACGATCGGATCACTTCCTTCCGAGAAAACATCATCTTCAAAGATAGACGAATCGTTAGACTGAATTTACAAAATCATAAATGCCTCCATTTGAGCTAGATACCATGTAATCCATTGGAACTGCTGGAATAGTCGACATCCAACAACCATCGTCCGGCTCTACGTCTTTAGGCAATTCATCGGATCGCGTAGGGCTCAAAGACTGCGATAAGTTGGCCAGGTCCACTTCTGGCTTCAGCGTACCATAAGCTAAAAGTAAAGATTATCAAAGCTGTTAATAAGACGATATTGCTTGCTAATAATTTTTCGGGTGCTATAGTAGTTCGGAGGAGGGCTAGTGTACATTCATCTCTATTGAGACAGAGCGCACTAATTT
Source organism: Mesorhabditis belari (assembly GCA_958450365.1). Taxonomy (NCBI): domain Eukaryota; kingdom Metazoa; phylum Nematoda; class Chromadorea; order Rhabditida; family Rhabditidae; genus Mesorhabditis; species Mesorhabditis belari. The sequence continues at coordinate 1,114,524 of CAUEEP010000939.1, forward strand.
TTGCTTCTAGGGTTTTTAATGGCGTAGTTTTTGGATTTGGTATCTATTTAAGCTTTAGTAACTGTTTTCTAGCAATTTCAAGCAGTTACTGAGGTTCTAAGCCTCTTAACTCGGTCCCACACCTCTAAACCCAGTGGAAATAGAGTTACTCTTGAAGGCTCGGAATTCTTGCTCAAACTGGCGTAAAAGTTGTTCAGAATGGTTTATAAATGCTGGTGTTTACAAACTGCATTTAACTTCTTTGTTAATTTTCACGCGATTTTTACTATTTATTTTAACAGCAACTATTGCGGCAATTCTTTCAATAAATTAAACGCTTTTAACTCTAATCTATTTGCTGCGACACCCGCCATAGCTAAATAAAGAAAGTTAGTAAAGTAATTAAAGAAAATAAAAAAGCGCGTGTTTTCTACAAATCGTTAAAATTGCTGATGTTAAAATAAATAGTAAAAATCGGATGAAAATCAACAGAGAAGTCAAGTGCAAATTGATGTAATTATGCAAATTTTGAGTGCTCCCCCCCCCTCTAAATTCCCATAGCACCCAAGTAAAAAACAACTTACAACTCGAGTGACCATCCGAAACCTCTGTAGAATTGCGAGACGCACACAAGCCGACGAAAAAATCCCGGTCCCAATCCAACATTCGTAGGATCTAAAAAACAAACATTAAAAAGTTTATAAGTTACAACTAACAATTATTAATAAAATTTGGGCGAAAAACACAAGACGCAAAGTTGACAAATGGTTAAAGTTGCGGGAGCGCAATTTATTTTATTGACCGTCACAAAAAGATATTCAGTTCAATAACCGAGTATCTTTATTGTTTTTGACTATATATAACCCTCGGGTTGCCCCTTTAGAAGGAGTCCTTTTGGGAGTGGGACAAATGCGACTTTTTTTTGCGCACCTTTTTTCGCGTTTTAAAAAAGCTCTAAAAAGCTAATATTAACCAATTTCTATTCCAAATGTTGTTTTTCTAGGTAATTTTAGGGCGTAGAACCGAAATTTTGATATATCAGAGCTTGTGGAACCAATTTGAAAGACAAAACGGCTAGATCAAATTACAGAAAATTGTCGATTTTTCTCTTTGTATACCTCCGTCCGTTTGTTTCCACAAGCTCTGATATGTCAAAATTTCGATTCTACACCCTAAAATTACCTAGAAAAACAACTTTTGGAATAGAAATTGGTTAATATTAGCTTTTCAGAGCTTTTTTAAAACGCGAAAAAAGATGCGCTAATGGGCAAGGTGCGGAAAAAAGGTGCGCAAATGTCCGGGTGCGCAAAAAAAAGGTCGCATTTGTCCCACTCCCGTCCTTTTCATTTTTTTGGGAATCCAATCGTGAAAGTCAGATCTTTCTTGGTCCCGTTCGTTTTGTGCAATGATTTCTCTAGATTTTCGACTGTTTCATCAAATTTATCACACAAATTGCACAAAGTTGAAGGTTTATATCACCCATCGCAATGTTGTTCTTGTTTTATTCTTAAACTTCTTGAGTGTTATTAAATATTTTCATTTTAGAAGTGGCCGACGTTCGTAGAGCCAGCATTTAACCCTCTTTCGCGGCTGCATCTTTCTTCGCTAAAGGTATGTTAGGTTTTTGGCATTCTTTCTCTACTTTTGAGTTTTCAGGATAACATGATGAACCATCCTTCGATGGGCTATTTTATGAATGCTTCTGATGAGGCTAAGGTACCTTTTTTCTGTTATTTTGTAAACTTTAGCAAAAGTAAATTGTTTTGTCTAAAATATCGCTTGAATTCACAAACTCAAAACTTAATTTAGTTCGATTTCCCCAAATGGTCACATCAGGGAGCTAAAAAGAAAAACCCCCGCAGAAGCAATTTCAATCAAATGACGCAGGGAAAAATCTTGCTACAGCTTAAGGAAAATGTTCACGGGGTAATTTGCTTAATATGCATGTGTATGCTTAGTATGCTAAATGAGGATTTTAGGAAAGACCAGCTGGTACTGTTAATGCAAAGCACAATTTTGCTGGTAAAACTATGTTGAAGCTAAAACCAAAAGTGGGTTGTCGCTTGTTCCTATTCAGTGAGAAAAGTTTTAATTTTAGAATCTGATGCCAGAAAAGCTTGACACGGAATCAAAAAGCGGCGCTCCAGAAATTGGCCCTCAAGAATGTAGTGAAGAGCAAATGACGACTGAAAAAATATTGCTTCAAATGAAAGAACCTCAGCAGCAAAAGGTTTGTTTCACAATATGACACTTTGACTTTCAAGTTCAGATTATGAACTATTTTATGCCTACGAAGCAAGGTAAGCCTTCATTTGGCCATACCGAGCCCTGTCATATCAATTGCGGAAAAGTGCTCCTGGATCGCCGTGAATCTCGTGGAACGAAGTATTTTGTGGAGCAGGTTTGTTCAAGTCAATAGTTAATTTAATTAAGTCGTTAGAAAGTTGATGTCAAGCAGCAATGGACTCCGAATGGCGCTATGTTTGGAAATGGTGACGGATTTGCTTTGTCTGAACACACAACGAATAAGGTATGGTATTAACAAGATATGTAAGCAACTCTGATAGATGTGGTTGTTAATTTTTATGAGGTCATTGATGGGTTTTTTTAGCTTGGATTGCAAGACAAGCCTCTTTATGAGCGCCGCCATAATACAATCGAGCCATTGTCAGCTTATGCAACGATCACTAAAAGAGTAAGGACTGATTAGTCTGATATTATGCAATAATTATATTCAATACAGAATTTTGTGCCTCGTCCTTCTCCAAATCCATTCTTTCTTACGCCAACGCGTACTCGACAAGCTTTTGCCGGAAATCATATTGAAGTTGTTATTTTTGCAATAATATAAGTTTTTTTTATTTAGGATTGGTCTGATCAACATATCTTTGAACGTCGTGGTTGCAAAATCACCACATTGACCTTGCTTCAGACGCCCAATCGTCCCTGCATGCCATATGCTGGTCGAGACTCGCCTCATAGTCCGATCGTCAAGGCTCGTTTTAGCCCACAGTTTGTCAGGGCTCAACAAAGCAGCTCTCCATCTTGGCTTCTGGCCCAAAACGTTGCTGAGGTGAGTGTTATCTTCTTTTTTCTTTCATAAAATGATTTTAGTTTGCTCTTGAGTCGCCTCAATCTTTGAGGGGTTTTGGATCTCCTGCTAATCGACGGGCAAATAACTTTTTCCACTAGAATAACGGAAAGTTAGTATATTGTCGCATGCAATTGTTGGTCCATGCATAATTCACTTTTTCTTGCCCATCATATTTCTATTCTTGTTTTATTCGCTATTCGATTTTATCGTTAAATTAAATCCACAGCTATTTTAAGGTCCCTCTCCTTCACTTTTTTTACTATTATTCCTTTTTAAAATTGTTATGATCCTACGGTTTTACCTATGGGGTCCGAAAATCTTTTTCGAATGTCCCCCATATCGTTGCAGTTTTTACGGATTTCTATTTATTGTTGCAACGCAGTTGTACCAGTTAACTTTTAAATAAACGTTATCGATACTAAATGGGTTTTTTTTATTGCGGTGACCATTGTCCATAGCTTGTCAGTAAAACTTAATTGATTTTGAGTTCAAATTCAGTTGATTGTTTTATACTTTTAGGTCATGGGAGAATCGATGCTGAGTGCCGAACAATACGCCGATTTGTACAAACAAAAGAAGTATGAGTACACTGTACTTATCAAAGAGGGACAACTCGTTTTTGAGAGGTCCGATGCAGATGCAGACGCTGATGGACTTTCTATGCTGCGCACGGTCGTGTACGAAGCGGGCTTGTTGTTGAAAGGAAAGATGTGCCAATTTGAGGATCTGCTGAATCGTTACTTTCGACCCATCGAAAAGGATCCTCAACCAGTCATCATCAATGACCTTGCCGGTTGGTGGGATTTGCTCGAACTTCTGTTCAAGAAAATTGACGAAAGAATTCTGGGGGCGAAAGAAGTGATAAAGAAGAGCCGAATGGATTCGAACAATAATCAAGAAGCGCTGAATGAAACAAGAAATTCTCAACATCGAAGGTCAATCACGGAACTCAACACCGAAAGTCGGGCTTTTAATGAACGTATCAAGCAAAAAATTGAATGTGCGTATAAATTTCTTGAATCTCTTAATGGTTGTTAAATTTTTGAACTTTTAGGCCGTTTATAGTACTTGTTTTTTTATTTAATTTTCGTGCTTGTACCTATATATATGGATTGTGTTTATACATTTATCGTTTGATTTTGCTGCGGTATTTATAAATAGTTATGACGTAAACTGCGAAAATTCAGACACGTTATGAGGCTGGTAATGCAATGATGGCGAGAGTTTGTTGTAGTTTTAAGTCACTGCCTTGTTTCCTATCGACGTCGTTTTTCGCATCAAACGTGAGTAGCACACTTTGTTGTTTTAGGTACCTTTTAAGCGCTACGATTTACACAAACATTGCGATAATAAAGAACAAAGACAAATCGTGACAAATGATTGAACATTTGCGAAAAAGAACCAACGAAAATCGAAATAAATGTTGATGGTAAACACCGTAAATGCTGTATTAGAACGACATGTCGTTCTATTTTTCAACCCCTCAAAATCGGCTGACCCAAAAAGAAGGTACCAGATAAATCAAAAATTTAGAATTGGTTAAAAACTATTTTAAACGATGGCCCTTTGTCGAAAACGTACAAAAAAACGTTTAAAAGTGAAATGATTTTCTTCCCCGCGACCTCCTTTGGATCTCCAAAAAAATCCATGTGGGGATCCTTAAGATTTTTTTTCAAAATAGTGTTTTAAATTTTACTACCGATGAAATATTAGTAGGTTTTAGACCTAGATCTATCCATAGAACCTTCACAAGGAGGATCTAATCTAAGATTTCGAGGGGTTTGAGGGTGTCGTTCCGATACAGCATTTACGGTATGAATGCGGTTCAGAATACAAAAAAGAAACTTTAATAGGACGATTAGAAGAAGAACGATTTTTAGAAGTTCTGTAAGCGTCGTACTAGTTGAATGTCCTGTGGCGTGAGAGTCTTCCGCTTGCGATGGCCCATGCACAAGTTTCCATCTTCAAAGAATCTCAACAAGAAAGCTTCTGATGCCTATAAAAATGAATTGTTAAGTTATTTACTCTGACATACCTCTTGAAGAGCCTCGAGTGCCGAAGACTGCCAATATTTTTCGGATCCAGCCATTTTATATGCCACTTCGCGGACTAATCGTTGAAATGGGCGTTTCTAAAAAAAATACGATTTAGTTCTTGAAGAGTTGAACGAGGTACTAACATAGTATCTGATTCAAAAATTTACCTGTATGAGTAGGTTGGTTGTAGTTTGAAGACGGCGTATTTCTTGTAGAGCACGAGCACCGGTGGGGAAACGCTTTTGCGGCATATACTTTCTTGAACCTCTCCATGTGGGTACTCGGATGGATGTCATTAGCTGCTGTCGTGACCGATCCTCATCTAAAGATAACTGTTATTAATATCAAAAATATACACCTTCATTTAGGTTTATCATTGTAAATTTAAACTCCTACGTAGTAGTTGTAATCGTATTAAAAATCCCAACCGCTGCTCGTTTCCGACTCATCGCTTTCACCATTGCTGTCACTTTCTTCGCTTTCAGCACCTGCTTGCTGTCGAGATTGTGCAGGTCCGGGCAGTGCTCTATAATTGTGAAGTGTCGGGCGAACTGGCGTCGTTGTGATGAACTTGTGGCTTAACGGAGTAGTGATAGATGGAAAGTTGGAAACATCTAAACATAACGATAAACAGCGTTTTAGATAGCTTTCTCACCGCGCAAAGCGCTATTCGACTGGTCTTGACGGATCGTCTCCAGGTTACTTGTACGACTAAAAGGAAAAATTAGATCAAGTATTCTTTTTTCATTTTGTGTCGTTATGAACTTGCAAAGTTTGCTTAGATTTTAGCGTCAAGAGGTGGGTAGGTTTAAAAAATACTGAAGCTCTCAAAAAAAAGCAAGCTATACTTACACAAAACAGCTTTTGAAAAGTTTAAAGACGTTTTTGCATCTTTTAAGTATAATATTGCGTTAATTAAAAAATAAAATGAATCTACCTGTATTCTTCTGTCATCTTGATTGTGAGTGAAGCGTTTGGACCAGTCCCGGTGGCGTTCATTTCGCGCGTTATTCGCACCCGGTCATCGATAGGCGGCATCGTCGTCACGTCTACTCACCTAAAGAAAAAAAACTGTTGTATACTTATAAAAACATAACGTTTACGACTAGAAAACAAGATAGGACAAGATCAAGCGTTAGGGTCAGCATTTAAACGTTTCTCCGTGGTGGGCAAAAGAGGGGCATCTTTTAGCGCGCCTAAACACCGGGAAAAAATGAGCCAAGCGCTCCAAAAACGGGAAATCGCTAGCAGAATAAGTTAAAAACTAAATTAAAAGGTCATTTTAATAAGATTTCGTGCAGAATATTATCGATTGGGGTAAAAGTAACAGGATAACATTTGATAATTGAGCAAAACGCAATCTGGCTTGCCAATGGGTAGATTTTAAACGCAATTGTTTGACAGGAATGTTGAGTCTAGATAAAACGCATTAATGGGACCTAGTCAAAATAGCACCGCCAAAGCAGCGCGATTCAAAATAGTTTTTTTTCCGATAAAAAGCTTTAGTTTTGGTACTATCCTAGTTGGGGGGCCACTTTTTTCAAAAATTCAATTTTTCTGCGGTAACTTTTTATGCTGATCACGAATTTCACGTTTTTAATCTAGGTTTAATTATGAAATATCGACTTTTTGGCACTTTAAAAATAACTCAAAATACCGTAAAAACTAAAAGAACGACCCTCTCTATTAGAACGGCTCACTCCAATAGAACCCTCTGACCCCCCGAAATATTTTTAAGACATTTTTGACGAGAATGGATCGAATTGGGCATAAATATGCCAAAACTATCATCGGCGGTAAAATTGGTTGGACAGTTTTCAAAAAATTTGAAAAAGAATTTCTTGAAAAAAATCGAAAGGGGGGACCACAAGAATTTTTTCAGGAGAATCTCTAGAGAGGCTCTAGGTAAGAAAATATTTTCACTCTAAAACGTGGTCTACATACGTTTTAAGCTAATGGCTATCGTTTAAAACAGTTTTCAAGCAAAAACAAATTTTTGATTCATGTGGGGGATCCATACCTATTTTTTTGCCCGACCGATTTTGAGGGATTGAAAAATAGAACGGCTGGCCGTTCTATTAGGGTTTTTACGGTAAGCGTTTTTTGTATTTAAATGCAAATTTCTCGAGCGTAAATGCAAATACTTCACACTTTTTTAGTATTTCTTATTTTGTGGCGTTGGGTTGGGTTGGGGTTTTGCTTTCGGGGGTTGACGCCGCCACTCACATGGGTAAATTTGCTGGCCTGAAGCCTAGAAATGGTAGAATGGTTGGTTTTTGTACTGCTGCTACTACATGAATTCATGTAGATAGTCGGTGTATTAGTCGTTGCTACGTGTCTTGATGTCGTGCTTGTTTTTGATCATTTTCTTGAACCTGTACCACATTGATTCAACGTTTTGCGTGTGGGCGCCGTTGATTGGGTTAACGAAATCTAGTTGATGGTTGAGAGTCAAGTGAGTATACGCTGGAGGCAGAAGCGAAACACTGGCATAAGCTCTCCAGAAGTCAGAGTGGGCTATGAAGCCCGGACGAACAAACGATTGAATTATTGGCAAGAGTGTCGCATCATCTCTGCGCTGCACAAGCTGCACAAGCACGCGCACGAAGGCAGATCCTCTTTCGATTTCTCCAAACATCCACATCCTGTGATGACCTGTGGTGCGTCCTTTGTTGTATTTATGCTTTGAAATGCAAATTTCGTCGATTTCGACGATAACATTTGGACCACCGATGGTCTGAAATGGTCGATGCATCTGAAAATGCTTTTGTTGATTTGGTTCAAATCAGATAAAAACTAATTTTTAGGGGCTGCTTATAAGGGTTCCAAGGTTTATTGGCGGGACTTAACAAGTTAAACTTTTATCTTGAAGTTGATGGGCAGGACTTAATCAATTTGCCCAACCCAACGGCCCTCTTTAGGGGCATGAAATGAGAAATACCAAAAAAGTGTGAAATATTTGCATTTAAATGCAAAAAAAGCACTTCTTTTGAGTTATTTTTAAAGTGCCAAAAAGTCGATATTTCATAATTAAGCCTAGGTTAAAAACGCGAAATTCGTGATCATCCTAAAAAGTTGACCCAGAAAAACGAAATTTTCGAAAAAAAGTGCCCCCCCAACTAGGATAGTACCTTAGTTTTTTTTGGGGCTTTTTAAGTCAAATAGTAGATGAAACAGTTTATTCAAATGAAAAAATACTGAATTCAATTGGCATTGAGAAAAGGCAATAGGTGTGGGCGAGCTCCGAGGACACGTCGTTTAATAATTTTCTTCGTCGGAACTCCAGCAAATCGATCGTTTTTGGCACCACAGTGTATCTCACGTATCGCAAAATATAAACAAGAACCAATAACCAATAACCAATAAGTTAAACAAAACAATAAATAACTCTTGTGTTTCTTTCAATGGCAGGCAGGTGTGGCGTGCTCGTTGGTGACAGAAAGGACTCCAGTCGCTTCATCTTTATCAGATATCGACATCCCTAAATGAAAAAAGATGTTGAGAAATAAAAATTTTACAGAAAAGAATAATAACTAGCTTAATTTATCTTATTACATTTATTTTAGATCAATGAAACCAAGTTATTACCTTAAGCCAGTAGAATTTCTTTACAAACGACATTGTTTGAAAAGTACCTACAGTGGTCCACAAGAGTATTGTCCCATTGCCATCCAAAAGTTTCTTTCGTACGAAAATCTTGCAAAAAACGATATTCACAAAAAGTGTAGGGTTTTTTGCTTATCCATAATACTCTACTTTGCATACTTTAGGTAACAAAGTGCTAAAAAGGTTCTTACCCCAACAAATTATGTTTCCGCCGTTGAGTTTCACGGTAGGTCGAATGTACTTGAGTGCTTATCGCTTTCCAGTCGGTCACCGAATAAAATGGTTTCCATCCGCGTGAAATAAATTGATTTTTGTCTCATCGGCCAATGACACTTTCGCCCAATCACGTGTCGTCCAACTTCGGCAGGTTCGTCAAGTCAAGGCGCTGCTTCCGGTGCTTAGAATTTATCAGAGGTTTACGGGCAGCCCTTTCTGCATATAATCCAGCTTGATTTAATCGTCGCCTGATCGTTTCCAACCATGTTAAATTGATCCCTCATCATTTGGCTTCCATCGATTGGTGTTTTGTTAGGATCGTTTTTCACCATTTGGATCACGGCTCGACCTTCTTTTGTGGTTGTGATTGGTCGTCGGCCACTCTTGAGGCCTCGATGAAGGTTTCGATCGACTTTTGATTGAGAAAGAATGTGGCGCATCGTCCTTATTGAGCAATTGAAAAGGTTGGCCACATCCTTTTCCCGCATCCCATTTTCCCGGGCCTCGGAGCTTCTTCGGAGTGTTGAGGTTTTTCTTGCCAGCCATCTAAATAATGAAATAAAATACATTTATGGTTCATAGAACGCGAAAATAAAAAGAATAATCAAGGAAGTGAATCACTTTATTTCTAGGTAAAAACCCACTGTAAGTGTCTTTCTTGAATTTCATCAAAGATACGGCTAAGTTCTCTCGAGAGCTAAAGAGACGGGAGGAAAAAAGTTGAAGTGAGGGATGTTGAAAAGAGAAGACACTGCCATCTCTCACCCGAAAAAACCCTTACCAACTCTTTTTCAGTTCAGCACCCTCAAGGGGCAATGTGAATAGATTGAAGCTTTCAATTCAAATTTTGACAATGCGAATTAAATAAGATTTTGAATACTAAGCTTTCTTGTTAAGCTAAGCTACTAATAATATTTGAAACTTTCTAAGCTTTGAAGCTTTGAAATAGATGTATACTCCTGATTAGAGCCTTAAAGATAGAGCTACCGTAGTTGTTCTGTATGGAATTACGGTAGCAGTTTTGACTTTAGGCATTTGGTACAGTTTTCAGCAGATAGTTTTTTGCTTATTGACCACAGTGTTCCCATAATTGAATAGCTTAAAATTTCAAGGTAAACTGCAAGATATTTAACCAAAAATTGGGAACATAGCGTTGGACAACTCTGTTATCTGCTCCACCTGGCTTCTAAACGGCACTCACTTTAGAAAACTATCCTAATCCAATATGGTGACTTTTAGGAAATGTAGTCCAATCCTACACACTTCAAGGAAGCTCTTTAGCTACGGTAGAAGAACTTGATTCATCCAGTATAAGCTATTTTTCTCAATTCTAGACCCCCAGCTGGTCAGGTTAGAGAATCGATCCATAAATCTTCGTGGTGAGATCTTTGGGTGGATCTAAATATTTGCGCTGCCATCCGAAATCATCAAGGGGTGGCAAGAGCGGAAGAGCAGGCAGGCTATAATTTGGGATGGCAATCCGTGCTCCTCACCTTTTCTCCGAGCACATCCAGTTCCGTATACCCCCACTCGGGAAAAGAATCCCCCACCTCCTTCCAGGTACTCCCAGTTTTTCTACCGCTCGAATCCTTTCCTTTTTTGTCTTCCTTCTGTTTCCTCTATTCCACCCAAATCCCATTAGACTATTAAATTATTAGATAATTGTAAAAATATTTGGTTTGGTATTTGCTATGTCATATTATAGTATGCCGGGATAAAAGTATTCTGTCTAATTTTGGATTTGATACTTGTTATCTACTATGACAAGTTTTGAAAGTATTGATCTTTCCAATATCGTATTACGATATGTTGAATTAAAAATATTCAAATGATCAGACCAGGGCTGTTTCAAAAAGCCAAGGGTCAAGCCAAGCCAAAGCCAAGCTAAAGCCAAGCCAAAGTCAAGCTAGAGTCAAGCCAAAGCCAAAGCCAAGTCAAGCCAGCGCTATTTCAAACAGCCAAGGGTTAAGCCAAGTCAAAGTCAAGCCAAAGCTAAGCTAGAGCCAAGCCAAAGCCAAAGCCAATAGCTTTCAATTGACCTTAGCCTAGAATTTCAACCTTACTGTTAGATTTTGCCTGAAACCTTGACTTTGGCTTTGCTTGGCCTTGAATTTACGGGAAATAATTGGCTTGGCTTTGGCTTTACCTTGGCCTTGCCTTGACTTGGCTCGACCTAGAAAATCGGCCCTAGGAACAGCCCGGAACAAGACTGCTCTTCTTTCAATTAAAGCAACAAGATATTCAGGTTTGTCGTAAAACTTTATCTGACATATTAGAGCGAGGCAAAGGACTGGGCGTTTACTACTTTACAATATTGTTGAGTACTTACAGTACCCTTCAAGGAGCCAATTTTGATGCTTAATTTCGTGGTAACCCTGCTCTCATCCTGGACTTGGATCTCTAGGCCAATTTCCTATATTTCCTACAACTTTTGAAATTGACTAATCAGTTCTAAACATTCATACACTACGGCTAAGCAATTTTAAGATTCTTTAATGTTCCTTAAGGAACTTTTAAAACATTCGAGACTTGTTATCGGATTATTTTTATCCAAGCATATTGTAATAAGATAAATAAGAGACAGTACTTTACAGTACCTTTATAGACATATTAGAGTCTTCATACAACCTGTCAAATCCTTTGTTTCTCTAGAAGATCTATATTTTTTCAAAAGGTGAACAAAATGATGCGTGTCTAACATCTTCACATTGCCATTCCTCTTTCCTTTCTTTCCCTCATCAATCACTCGGATCACTAAACGCCCTCCACTTTTTGGCATTCCTGATTTCCTGATTTTTGCCGTTTCTCCCATTTTTTTGTCTTTTCCTTTGTCTTTTGTTTTTTGCTCATTGAATAGAGATTTTTTCTTTGAATCGGTTCCATCTAGAACTGGAGCTAGAGCTGGAGGTACTGAAATACTTGGATGCGTTTGAGTTTGAGTTAAAGTTGACATTTGCTTAGCTTTTCTGGTTCTAAGAGTAAGTTCAGTTTAACATTTTTATTATGTCTATTTATCTTACTGTATTCTGTGTGCTTTTTGCAATTCTCATCCAGGCGATAACTTTTGCAGTCTCGTCTAACTAGCTGAAATCTTTTGCGATCTGAAAATCTCTCGCATTAGATATTAAAGTCATCAAATTTCAAGTTATTCAATCAAAAGTAGACTCAGAAAAGACTGCATATCTTTAAAGCTTCAAAAATCACATCAAATTGATGAGTATGATGAGAGATACGGGTCGTATCAAGCTCTACATTCAATTAGGGTTAAATCTAGAGCTTATTACCTTCAAGTCTTTTCAAATCACAGCTCAAGATATTCAGTTTTTCCAACACTGCCTATAAAACTCACTTCTAGTTGAAAAAATTGCCTCTAAAAGACTCTAGGGAAAAAGAAAACAGTTCCCAGAAGAAAACAGAAAACAGTTTGTGTGAAAGCCGGACATTCAGACACATCTACAAGGAAAAGAGAAAGATTTGCCATTGGAAAAGAAAAGAGAAAACCGATCTTTCAAATAGGGGAAACTGAAAAAAGAATTGAAGAAGAGACGATCTTTTGGGGGAAATCCTTTCGACAGCAAACTGGTACAAATCCCGCAGGCCGGTCATAGCCATCCCCCAATATTTACACTACCTTCACGTAAGGTTTGGAAAATCGGAAATCGCTTTTTTTTTGAGATTAAGTTTGAGCTTCTTCTATGCTCAATACAATTCGCTTACTTTATTCATTGATATTAGTTTTTCTGGCCTACTGCCTGATAGACCAAGAATATTTTGCATTAAATCCATCTTTGCTTATCTTTGCTACTGTTGAACTCCATTTTGAATCTTATCGACTCAGTATTGTTTTGTTATCATCATCTATAGCAAAACTAGAATATCTTCTTTTTAATTTCTAATATTCTTGGAGTTCAGATCAGTTTCGAGATCGAAAGTTTTAGATCGAATCGGGCTTCACCACACAAAAGGGAAATCATAGTCAGACCTTGAGTGAAACGGTTAAAATAAACTCCGTTAATAGATTCTACGACCCCGAAAACCCCGGGGCACAAATTTTTAACATTAAATCTCATTTGGGAATCATTTACAGAACAAAAGAGGAGGCACTGTGCAAATCGGCGAGGTGTTCTTTGTGCGGTCGCGTAATCGCTCTTCATCTGGCACGCGGTCCCAGTAGATAGATGTTCCTTTTTCGTAAAGGGAGAGGAGCGGTGAGCGACTGGACCGTCAGTATGCCCAAATCCCGCTGTCATCGCAGGATCAATCACCACATAAAGCATTTCCGCATTTCATTGCAAATTGACCCCAGCCCGCGGCAAAGAGGCCGGTTACTGCTACAGAACATTGTTTGAATTAAGGCACAATATTTTTCGATACTTTTTTTTCTTAGTTATGTCAACTTAAAGCTCAATTGAAAAACAGCCAAAAAACTGGGATTTCAACGAAGCAAATTGTCAGGAGATGAATTTTAACGGCGGCTCTTGTGCGCCGCGTAATCTTACCGTGACACTATGCCCAAATTCTTGGGACCAATTTTTGCCTTAGATTTGACTGTATTTTTGCAACAAATTCTACATCCCGCTAAACCATTGTGTCAGGGTAATTTGTCACGGTGACGGTAATTCAGCTAATTCTAGGATTACGGTAGTTTCCAAGCCGGGATTAAGGTAGTTATAGTAGTTCTACGCCAAGTTATAGTAGTTCTACGCAAAGTACTGTAATTTTCTAAGCCTGACTGTGGTAGTTCTAACTCATTCTAGGATTACGGTTAACCCAGAATTGCGATAGTTACAGTAGCACTATTTTTCTTACTATTCGACCTATACTACGGTGTTTTTTATTTTTCAACTAAAGTGAGCCATCCCGCCCACCTCTTCTGCTCCAACTTTTGAGTGTCTCGGCTGTTTTTGGTTTGGCAGGATGTCTAATTTGTAGTAAAAACAGGGATTTCTCTTTTGTTCTGTGAATGATTCCCAAATGAGATTTAATATTAAAAATTTGTGTCCCGGAGTTTTCCAGGTCGTAGAACCTATTGATGGAGTTTATTTTAACTCTTTGTCCCAATAAAGTCCTAAGGAAATCGAATTGGTTTTGTCTTTTACATATGATAGCTTGCCACAATGAAAAGAGCCGTATTTTGGCGAAAAGACCCGGATTTCTGAGAAGAAGAATCGATTTTCTGAGAAGAACCGATTTTCCCATTGCATCATAGGTTCTATACGCATTTCTGTACATCATTTTTCAAGCTTTGTTATCCTTCTGTACTTTTTTCTGTACTTCTGTACTTTTTTGCAAACCCAAACCCTCCCCAACTTCAGCTTTTCTTTCCACACATTCCCATACGAGTTCCATCTTTTGAATCAAGAAAAAGGACTTTCCAGTATCTTCCAAGATACGATTTTCTCTTTTTGTAAAGAAATCTTTATCAAAATCCCATTTATTCCCTTGTGTTCTTCCGAAACATTAAACGCGTTGAAAGGTGAAAACAAGAAACAAAAATTCGTCTTTGTGATCACATAAACTGCTTTCCCTGAAGCAGGGAAGTATTCTAGGCCTGGCTTTTAAATGGCTTTTAAACAAAACAAGTGACTTTTAAATTTTCTTTTTAATTGTCAAAGAATTTGTTTGCTGAATTGCTTGCTGAAGCTTGAATTTGCTTGCTGAAACTACGCTAAGATAAACACACCTTTCTGGCACACTAATCACAAATATTTTTGATCCTTTGACACCGTTAGATCTGCGTATTTATAGCCAACAAACTTTCCCCAATATCAACATTGGTAGCCATATGCTCCCAATACTAAAGCGTGTCTCGGTTACCATAACCAATAGACTACCGTAGATCTTTTACGGGTAGGGATTAAACCCGGAACACGAAACACTGATCGGAAAAAACCCCTAATTCCAAACTACATTCCAAACTATACATTCCAAACTATTCATTACTCTAAAAAGCAATATTCCTAGCCAAAGGTCTAGACAAATAGACAAAATCTTCAAGTCAAGTGAAATCTTGAGCTCTGTCCCAATCGAAATCCCCAAGGCTTGATCTCTCATTCTGAAACGAGTTCGAAGGATATTCGAGGCTTTTCTTTCTCCGTTTGCCATCGAATTGCTCGATTTCACTTTCCTTTCCTTTCCTTTCCTTTCCTTTCAGCTTTCTCAATCATTTCTTTTTGCATCGTCACAGTTTACTTGAATCAGGATTACTTTTTATCTTGAGATTTTTATCCTTTGCTAATACATTCAAGTCATTTTTGGCTTGGCTGCTGTTTCAAGCTATCTATGTTAGCTGTAGACCTGAAAATTTGTAATCGGAGGCATTCTTGGATGGAGTATCGGAATCCGTTATTAATTTTTGAGCAACTTTAATTTTAAAGCCAATACGTTCATCACAAAACTCTCTAAAACTTAAATCGAAAATTTCTGCAAACCTTTTTCACTTCCCTCAGTACATAAAGTTCTTTTTTCCTTCTTTTTTCCTTCTATTCTCCTCATTTGCCTCCATTTTCGCCTTGGATTGATGCCTCATTAGCCTCAGTTCTTAGTCTGTGACACTATTTGAAGAGAATGAGAGACTAGCTTCATTAGATTGAAAAAATTGTGCATGTACCCAACGCAGTGTCGGATTACCCGTTTACTGTCTCCTAACTAAAAAGTAAACAATTCGTAGAACTTGCTCAATTCTATGTAATCGAAAATCTAGATTATGTCTTTTAAAAAGCAAGCCAAGCCAAGGCAAAACAAGCCAAGCCAAGCCAAAGCAAGCCAAGCCAAAGCAAGCCAAGCCAAAGCAAGCCAAGCCAAAGCAAGCCAAGCCAAGCCAAAGCAAGCCAAGCCAAGCCAAGCCAAAGCAAGCCAAGCCAAGCCAAGCCAAAGCAAGCCAAGCCAAGCCAAGCCAAAGAGCCAAGGAAAAGTCATAGACTTGGTTTGTTTCGCCTTGGCTTGGCTTGCTTTGGCTTGGCTTGCTTTGGCTTGGCTTGCTTTGGCTTGGCTTGGTTCACCTACACCTTAAAATGAAAAATGACTGAATCTACTATTCTAGATTGAATACCGTAATTGAAACCGTCAAGACTGAATACTCTATCTAGACTGAATACCCTAATCTAGACTAAATATCGTAATCTAGCTATTCTAGACTGAATATCCTAATCTAGATTGAATACCGTAATTCAGACAGTCAGACAGACAGTCAATCAAATGCTAGAAAGATTCCTGACTTGTCAATTTGACTTGACTTGACTTTCAACTGTTGGAAACAATATTTAGACCCCCAGCTTTTAAGTGTAAATTTATATCAAGTAGAGTTCACCTTCAAGCCGGGATTCCGATAGTTTTCAAGCTAGGATTCCGATAGTTTTCAAGCCGGGATTCCGATAGTTATAGTAGTCCAACGCCAAGTCAAAAGTACTGTAATTTTTAAAAGCCTAGACTGTGGTAGTTCTAACTCATTCTAGGATTTCCCTAGATCCGGTTTACCTCTGAAAGCAGCCTTTCAGGTTGTTGATTTCCTGTGTGAGCCTTCACCTAACAGAAATCCGAACATATGCAAGAGGAAGCACAATAGAATGGTTCGAATATTGAAAGAGAAAGGCTGTGGGTGCTAAACGAGTCAAAGCCATTCGCCCACTTTCCCGTCATACCGGTTCAATGGGGAAAAAATGGGGAAGTGGTTAGCGTGTCACTCACTGCAAAACACCCTCCTCATCTTTGAGTGAAATCAAATGAAATTTGGATTCTTCGACTTTTTACGAACTTATTATCATATCCATTGCTGTTTCTGAAGCTAAATTTTCTGTATTTTGGCACTGATGCTGTAGTTTTTGATTCTGATCACTAAGTTTAAGCATGATAAACTTTTTAATTCAAACCAGAGGCATTCATAGCTCTTTTTTTAGAACTTATCTTAATCTTTTAGCTTTTCTACCGTAATCATTTTCTTTGTGCGTTAACTTTGTTAGTGTATTTGATGAATACTGATTTCAGTATCATTTCAGATAAATACCGATGCGTACTCTTTGCTAGAGGATTTTCAGCTTAACTTTTTATTTCTCAGGACGTACAATTTTTTTTGGAGAGCTTTTGTGGTGCTTTGTGCACAAAAATGAGCCAAAATGACAAAATGATCACGAAAATTCTTCCCAAAACAGCGTTAAAATTCACCTCCTGACAATTTGCTTCGTTGAAATCCCAGTTTTTCGGGTGTTTTTCAATTGAACTTTAAGCTGACGTAACTAAGAAACAAAGGTATCGAAAAATATTGTGTCTTTATTCATTGTTCTGTAGCGGTAACCGGCCTCTTTGCCGCGGGCTGGCGTCAATTTGCAATGAAAGGAGCTGTGCGGAGATGCTTTCGTTGTGATTGATCCTGGGATGACAGCGGGATTTGGGCATACTGACGCCCAAAGCGGTGAGGACGGTCCAGTCGCTCACCGCTCCTCTCCCTTCCGAAAAAACAGGTAGCCGGCCTCTTTTCCGCGGGTTGAGCTTAATTCCTAGTAAAAGGAGCTGTGCGGAGATGCTTTCGTTGTGATTAATCCTGCGGTGATATCAGCGTTTGGGCAAACTGAAGCTGAAAACGATGAGGAGGCTCTGTCGCTCACCGCTACTCTCCCTCTACGGATTTCATGATGGCACGGGACGGAGACCTATCTATCGGAGACGTGTACCAGGTCGCACGCGCACGCTGGACAAGGAACACCCAAAGAACAACATTTACCTTAGAATTTTTCTTTGTAGATGGCATAAAAAATATATTCAACTGTAAATTTGTACCCGGGGGTTTTCGGGATCGAGCAATCGATTCGAGATATTCATTTCATTGAGTCTAGCAAGTGAACTGAACTTTTGCACCAATCAACTATCCAATTCGTTTCCTCAACTCAATTCTGGAGCAATTTCTACAGACCAATCGACTCTAATAGACTAATAGACTCTAATAGACTATAGATAATAAGCTTAAACTTTAAAAGCTGATGTTTTTAAGCTAATTACAACTATAGACAGCTTTTGCTCGTTGTGTCTAGACAACGTTGTGTCTAGATCAAGGTCTAGAGCCTTAAAATATTTCAAGTTCCGTCAAAAACACTCAAAAAAAGTTTCCATTTGCTTCATATCTATGTGACAATGTTCAAGAAATGCGTTTCTTTCGACAGAAAAGGAGAGAACAGGTCGAACAAATGCCATTGTCAGCTCCACTCTCTCTCTTTTCAACTCCAAAAGGTGACCTTTTAGATCTATGCCTTTTTACGTGAAAGTTCTTCTTTTTCACCAATCAAATACCAGCTTTTCCCCCAGCTTTTCCCCTACCTTTTCTGATAGATCTCTGATATGGCTTTTCTTTCATCCATCTTTTTATTCTTCACTTTACGTGAGCTTCACTTTATGTGAGCGATTTTGTTATGAACTTGAGGAAGAGATGAGCATCTTTGCTTTGAAGTTTTTTCTATTTAAAGTCAATTGGTTTGTTTTGACTGTGGTTATTGCTTTTCAAGTTAGTTTCGGTTTTTAGATTTAAGATTTTGGCAGTAAGATTTTAGCTATTTTAGCTATTTTATCTCTACTTTTTCACCAATCAAACACTCCAAAAGAAACCCAGAATCTTTAGGATGCTGTCCAACTATCAGAGAGCCAATAGTACCATACATTTAGGATCCACTAGTACTGTAGGTGTACTAGGATCTAATCCTAGTACTGTAGGTGCATTAGGATCTAATCCTAGTACTGTAGGTGTACTAGGATCTAATCCTAGTCCACCAGTACCCCGAAAAACCAAGAGTATTCTCTTTTAAACGATAACAAGTCCAAAAACCAATCCAGATTTGAGAATTAACTAAAAACTACACTAGTCCTTCAATGTTTTCTTTTCAATCTTGTAGTAAAGGGGGTTCAGTAGACAGGATCTGGTTCTGTATCTCGACTCTCTCTGCCATTCTCCATTCCCATTTCTCTCTACAAATTCAATACAACAACACTCGGAGACACTGAACAAAAACCGCTAACGTGAGCCTCAACGAATAATTCAAACAACGATTCACACGTGTTTTTTCTCTTTTTTCGTGTTTTCGATTAAGTTTTGCTGGTTCTTGGGATTTCTAGAAACGATTGATCCTTTCTCTGTCTTGATGTCTTGATTTTGATTTCTTTGAATTAACCTGGACCTAAACTTGATCCTGTAACTTTTACAAGTATTGCTGAACTTTTAACCGATTTCTTTTGGCTTTTGACCGACTTTTGAACGATTTCTTTTGGCTTTTGGCCGACTTTTGAACGATTTCTTTTGGCTTTTCTCTAAATTTTAGTCAAATTTGGTTTGTGGCGTTCAATCAGACCCAGATTGAACCTGAGCCAGAGACCTGAGCCTAAACCTGAGCCAAACCAGATCAGTAATCGGAATCAGGGTTCGGCCAGACCAGAAGCAGAGAATCAGACCTAGGTCTACAATAAGCCAGGCCACTCTGGCTTAACTCTAGCTTGGCTTGGCTTGTCCCAATCTGCAAAAACTTCTCTTTGGAGTCACCCTGTCTTAGGCAAAGATAAAGCTAACATTTTCTGAACTAATCTGGCCTATGAGACTCTCAACCAGTAGCCAAGCCAGATATTTGAACCTTGTCTAGCTCCTGGCCCTGGTTTTGGAATAATAAAGAAAGTTGTTAAATAGGCGTAAATATTTGGCTCTCCAGAAAGTCTCCAGAAAGTTTCGTTCCTTTTCGTAATTCCTAATGATTACAATTGCCCAAAACATGTTTAAGAAGTTTGAAATATTGAATAAACATAAAACATTGAAATTTAATCAAAAAACGGTTCTTTTCTTACGAAAATTTCTATCTAACCAACGAAAATCGTGAAAGATCAATTCGGCCGGGAATTCTCGATGCGTGCACTTTAAATAATTATCAGAACTTTTAGGAAACAGTTGCCTTTGTCTAATAATGTTTTTCTAGAGCAAGTAACTTAGAATATACTAGCAAAAAAAGAACTATTTCATTTGAGACATCGAGAACTAAGTTAGACTCAATAAATCGATAAAGTTATCATAATTTTGTCGAACTCTTTTAGACACCAAGGCTTTATTTTTATCTTTATCTTTATCCAGTAATCTTTCCCTAAAATGAAAAAGAGCTTTTCTTCAAGTGAAAGGAGTGACTTTGGGGGATGGTTTTCTTGTCTTGTATGTAGAGGAGAGGTGTCACTCGATTACCCTTCAAGCTTTCCCCAGACGGACAGGTTTTCCATTTCTTTACCACCGTTTGCCCATGTTTTCTTTTCATTTTCCTTTTTTTCTTGAACTTTTTCTTTTTTCCGTCACCTTGGCTGACTCCAAAAATGTCTATAGGATGAAAAATGAATCGAATTTTTAAGGTTGACTCATTTCGTCGCTTTGACTTGATCGGTTAAAGCTAGATCTAGATTAAGCTAGATCTTTAATTGATCAAAGCTAAATCTTTAATTGATCAAAGCTAAATCTTTGATTGATCAAAGCTAGATCTTGGGGGTCGTTTTTGGCTTTTCTCTTGGACTTAACCACTGCCGCTTTCGCGATAGGTTATCGTAGTAAATCCATTTTTCATCGGCCGTCACAATAGTGTCCCAAAAACCTCGATTTTTTGATTGACGAAGGAGAATACCGACCTGAGGCCTGAGCTACTCGAGTGACTATGGCCTAACGCCATAGTCACTCGAGTAGCTTTATTAGCGTCACTAAGTTGATGGGGTACCCATTTTCCGACGAGATTCGCATTACGCAAACGATGTAAATGGTCCGCAATTGTTGTGTGGCCTATAGCAAACATCGCTGCAAGTTCCCGAGTCGACAAGGTTAGGTCATCTTCCATGGCTTCTCGAAGATCGTCATCGTTCAGCGCTGGAGGGGGGTGACCACGTTCTCGATCCTGTAGATTTTCGTTTCCCTCTCTAAATCTTTGAAACCATTTTTTACAAGTTTCCTCTGAATAAGCAGCTTCTTCAAAAGCTTTCAAGATTGAACTATGACTCTCCCGGGCACTTTTTCCTTGTTTGAAGTCGAGCAAGCAGCGAATTCGGTACTTCTGATCTTCCATTCTAAAAAGTCAAAATTATCAGACAGTAAATTTTTATAAAAGCATAGAATTAGAAAAGATATATAGCTTTAATAAAAAACAAAAATCAGACGCTGTTTGCTACACCGTTTGCTACGTTTGTTTGCTACAAAAATTGCAATCGAACTTGAGGGTATTTTCATTCCCAACACCCTAACATTTTGATGATCACTCAGCTAAATACCAGTTATTTATCTAGAAAGTCAAATTTTCAAAATTCCCATGTCTACCCCAATAATTTATCAGTGGAAGGAAGGCTGGCAAGAGATCGGAACCATGAAACCATCCAAAAAAAGAAAAAAAAGAACCCAAGAACCCGTCTTTTCCTATTTGGAGACACAGCAAATCGCCACACATTGGCAATGGACGGAAAGAAGAAGGAGAAGGAGAAGAAGGAGAAGAAGGAGAAGAAGGAGAAGAAGGAGAAGAAGAAGAAGGAGAAGAAGGAGAAGAAGGAGAAGGAGAAGAAGAAGAAGGAGAAGAAGGAGAAGAAGAAGAAGAAGGAAAAGAAAAAGAAAAAGAAGCTGAAAGAAGTGGTGAAGCTAAACCCTTCTAGGTGAGAGGCAGCCTCTCCTCTCTGCCATTCACCACCATTCCTTTGGCTGAAAAAAGTGAATGACTGATCTCATTCTCATCCTTTTTCCATTTCCCCCAAACTTAAACCCAAACGAAAACATTGAGGGGGAAAGGTTGAAGTTAGAGTATTGGCGTTAGAAGTTAGAGTATTAGAGTATATTCAAAAAAGCTAGCTAGAGTCAAGAGAACTCGATCGAACTTTTCTCTCATGATAAACTGTTTCAGGGAAACAAAAAGTAATCTGACGGGGCTAAGTCAGGAGAGTAAGGCGCATAATGAAGCAATTTCCAGTTCAGCTCGTCAATTTTTTTGTGAGTGACTTTTGCAGTGTTCGGTTGTCGCGTTATAGTGCAAAAATCGAATCCTTGATGGATTGAGCTTTAATTTCTTTAAAGTATCGTTAACTCTAATTGTTTTAAATAGAGATCAGCAAATGTTTTCTTCTGGATTAGCTAACTCATAGTGCACCAATATGCAATGCAACGAAATGCAACCAGATGCAACCAGATGCAACAAAATGCAACCAGATGCAACAAAATGCAACCAGATGCAACGAAATGCAGCGAAATGCAACCAGATGCAACGAAATGCAGCGAAATGCAGCGAAATGCAACCAGATGCAACAAAATGCAACCAGATGCAACAAAATGCAACCAGATGCAACGAAATGCAGCGAAATGCAACCAGATGCAACGAAATGCAGCGAAATGCAACCAGATGCAACAAAATGCAACCAGATGCAACAAAATGCAACCAGATGCAACGAAATGCAGCGAAATGCAACCAGATGCAACGAAATGCAGCGAAATGCAACCAGATGCAACAAAATGCAACCAGATGCAACGAAATGCAGCGAAATGCAACCAGATGCAACGAAATGCAGCGAAATGCAACCAGATGCAACGAAATGCAGCGAAATGCAACCAGATGCAACGAAATGCAGCGAAATGCAACCAGATGCAACAAAATGCAACCAGATGCAACGAAATGCAGCGAAATGCAACCAGATGCAACGAAATGCAGCGAAATGCAACCAGATGCAACGAAATGCAGCGAAATGCAACCAGATGCAACAAAATGCAACCAGATGCAACGAAATGCAGCGAAATGCAACCAGATGCAACGAAATGCAGCGAAATGCAACCAGATGCAACGAAATGCAACGAAATGCAACCAGATGCACTCATAGTCCTTGTGATCCACCAGCAACAAGAATTTTTTTCTATTTTTCTTTTCATTATCTTCTTTTCATTATTCTTTTCATGAATATCAAGTTTGGGAGTGATTTGAGAAATTTGTCTGGTAAATAGTCGGTTCTTCCTTTTAACATTCTCGTAATGAATCCAAGTTTCATCAGATGTCAAAATCAAATCCCAAAAACCACCAGCTTTATTGAGCAAAAAAGAACTGGCATTAACACGAGTTGTTGTTGTCTTGAGCCAGTTTGCACGGGGCCCATTTTCACAGCGAATTTTTTTTCCAAGTTGATGCAAATGGTTGTCGATTGTCTTCTGATCTTCTGATCAATATCAAACATTTCTGCAAGCTCACAAGTCGTGAGTTGACGTCAATTGACGTTGACGTTGGTTGACATTGGTTAACGTCAATTGACGCTAACGTTGGTTGACGTTGGTTGACGTCAATTGACGTTGACGTTGGTTGACATTGGTTAACGTCAATTGACGCTAACGTTGGTTGACGTTGGTTGACGTCAATTGACGTTGACGTTGGTTGACGTCAATTTCAATTCCCCAATACGAAATTCAAAACGAGCATTATTTTTTCCTAATCCTCAACCGCAACCTTTCCTCAACCTAAAAGCTGGACAAAACGAGATAAACCCAAAGGTTGAACTGGGATTTTCTAGGTTGTCTGGAAGAGCTTTATACTGTTAGATAGGCCAAAAATTGAGTTAACCAATGGTTTTCTGTTAGCCAATGGTTGGCTAGAATAGAATATCTTAAAAATCGGATACTTTCAAAGCCAAGTCAACCTGGGCTCAAATTTGTAAACACCCCTTCCTATCGCACTCAATTCCTCATTTTCCTCGACGATGTCGCAAGAAAACAATGGCTCCAGTGCACTAGAAAGGGTGCGTTTACAAGCGAGCTACATTTCTCTATAAACTTTCCTTTTTTTGTCAGACATTTCTCTTAACTGAGTCATAGCTTCTCAGTCACTCGTGTCGAAAAAATCGTGTCAAAAAAACGGGTCTTTTTTGTTGCATTGTCTCATAAAGCTTACCCTAGAAGGTCACAGGTGAGACAATGAAAGAAAAGAATGGAAAAAGGGAATGGAAATTGGAATAGTCAGATAAAAGTCAGATAAAATCGATTAGCCAATTGTAAGGCTGACTTTAATAGCCGAAAATGAATCCATTGCAAGTGATTGTGACAGTTGCACTCGTAAAATAGCCATCGGACACAGTAGAAGCGATAAAATTGTCACCTTTGCTGGGAGGGAAAGGAAAGTTTCTTTCCCTGGCGTTTTCTAAAATCTGTCTACTTTCTCGAGTACCGTAATCTTGACTGCAGTTTCTATTTGCTGGTTGCTGACCAATAATCTTATTCCTATCGTATTCCGGGGTTTCTAGAAAGGATACTTGCAGTGTCAAGTATCAGGTAAACACGAGATTCATCCGTTTGCCAGACAAAACCAGATTAAAACTAGATCTTGGGCAGTAGAGCGTGGGGCACTAGAGCGTGGGGCACTAGAGCGTGAGGCACTAGAGCGTGGGGCTCAGGCTCAGGCTTAGGCTTAGGCTTAGGGGCACTAGAGCATGGGGTACTAGAGCACTTTACTTTAAACATTTCTCATCCTCACCTATCAATCTCATCAAAAATTGGGGCTATACGGTCCAGGAGGCTGAAAACTTTGCAAATTTCGCTTTTTGTATGCTAATTTTTGTTTCCAGTTATAATCTAATGAATAATCTATAATCTAAAGCAAAAAATTAGTTGTTTTTTCTTTGGTAACAACATTTATGAATTAAAATGAGCATTATCAACAACAATACAACAAGAAAACTTAATTCAGAGGATAACGATCAGCAACAAGTTCTCAGAACTCATGCATCAAGCTATGCTGCCACTTCCAGGCTTCATAGTAGGCTTCATAGTAGTGGTCGTCTCAAAGCTTGCCCTTTAATCCGTTTCACTTAATCTGACGCTTAAGCTGGCTTCATACTGCTATAATTTGGTTCTAGTGCCGATTCTTCTTCAAATCGGTGCCAATTCTTCTTCAAACCAAGGCAAACTGGACTTCAAACCAAGACAAACGAAAGCCGAAATAGAACCGGACTCCGTCTTGGCTTTTGACTAAGCCTGTAGGTTCTAGAGTTGGAAGATCTTGGAAGATCTTGGAAGATCCTGATTTTGGTGCTTTCATTGAAGAGTTACCCTAATAGTTCCCCTACTAGTTCCCCTAATAGTTCCCCTAATAGTTACCCTACTAGTTCCCCTAATAGTTCCCCTAATAGTTCCCCTACTAGTTCCCCTAATAGTTCCCCTAATAGTTACCCTAATAGTTCCCCTACTAGTTCCCCTAATAGTTCCCCTAATAGTTCCCCTAATAGTTACCCTAATAGTTCCCCTACTAGTTCCCCTAATAGTTACCCTACTAGTTCCCCTAATAGTTCCCCTAATAGTTCCCCCAAACTCTGACTCATTCTATTTAACAATGAGAACCTTGTGAACTTGTCAAGATTGTCAACTCATGCTCAGCTTCCTTCAATTTCTTGTCATTGTGACTCCATTCCAAACCATCATCCCTCCCTTTTCCCTTCATTTTTCCCTTTTTTTCGATTGGCTGCCATTTTCACAATCTCCTCTGTTTGAGTGATTTCATCTTGTCTCAAAAACTTTTCTCTTTTCCTCTTAACCTCTCGAAAACTTGCTTTCACTGTCAATCGGTTTGGCTTTCACTTACGCCAAAATAGTTCTTCTAATTTAGGCATTGATTGACTATTGATTACTATTAGCTTGTACTATTAGCTTGTACTATTAGCTGTTCCCAAGCTTGTACTTTTTTTTTCTCTAGACTCTTCCCTCTAAACTCTTCACTCTAAACTCTTCACTCTAAACTCTTTTTGTAAAAGCAGCTAACAAATGTCTAACTTATTTCAAAAGTGAGAAGTGTTATAGAGAGAATTAAAGCCCGGAATCTTGGCTACATCTATATACCAAAAGTTTTTGAATTGGAGTCATACAACTCGTGTGACAAGCTTTTGAGTAAGCGCTACTCAGTCTCTTTCCGGCACGTTGCCATTTTTAACGATTGCTGCTCTAGCCGTGCTGCTCTAGCCGTGCTGCTCTAGCTGTGCTGCTCTAGCTGTGCTGCTCTAGCTGTGCTGCTCTAGCTGTGCTGTTCTAGCTGTGCTGCTCTAGCTCTATAAATTCATTGAACTTCACTCTAAACTTCCTAAAGCACTTCCTAGAGCATTCTTCATTTTTCTAACGACATCAAGTTGTTGCTGGAAGAAAAATAAAGAATTCAATGCACAGAAAGGTATGGTTACAAAGGATTGCCGGAAAATCCACTGCTGGATTAGTTTTCAGCTCAGGCTCAGCTAAGCCTAAGCCTTCAATGACAATTTGCAAGAGTCAATCATGTCATTGCAACCTTTTACTGTCCCTGTTTGCCAATAGATTTAAATTTTAGATCTGATACTAGTCAATAAACGTATCTAATCATAAATCTAGTCAATAAACGGCTCGCTAAAGCTAGATTTTACTCTAACCTACCCAGTTAGAGTGAAAGTAAAGCTTTACTTGATGTAAAGCTTTAGTAAAGCTTTACTTGATGCATTTTTCAATGTCTTGTTTCACTTTTTCGTTGCCAACACATTTTTTTTCGCAAACTGGAACGCACAACACTTATTCTAATTGTTGTTTTTGTTTTAAATGCAAATTTGACAACTTTATATTCCAGGCTAGACAACTGGCTTCGATTCTATAAAATTTCTATGAAAGCTTTGTAAACTTTTCTTAAATTTGTTCAATCTGGAACTCAACTTTGTTTTTTGTTCAATCTGGAACTACACTTTAATATAAAAACATAGAGAAAATCTCAGTCAAAGTCAGACTACCTACTCGAAAGGGTCGATCCACTTAAATGGTCTATAACTCAAGATGTAAAAGTTGAATCAACTCACGGTTACTTTTGTTAGAATCTACATGAAATTTGATTAAAGAAATATAGAATCTGTTATGTAGACTTACCAATAAAAACATAGAGAAAATTAGGGTCAAAGTCGAGATAAGTGTCTACCCGAGGTTACCCCATACCTAGGTTACCCCCATGCCTAGGTTACCCCATACCTAGGTTACCCCATACCTTGGTTACCCCATACCTAGGTTATCCCATGCCTAGGTTACCCCATACCTTTTTAGTACTGAAACCGAAGTTTCACGACTCTTCTCTTTCCCTCCATATCTCCACTTCCAGTTTACCGATCAACTTGTGGTTGGTCTTAAAATGTTTCTTATGAAATTTCGTTATAGAAATTCACAACTTACTTATTACACTTTAATATAAAAACATAAAGAAAATCTCAGTCAAAGTCAGATTACCTACTCAAAAGGATCGATCCACTTAAATGGTCTATAACTCAAGATGTAAAAGCTGAATCAACTTCTGGTTACTTTCCTTAGAATCTACATTAAATTTCACTGAAGAAATATAGAATCTGTTATGTAGACTTACCAATAAAAACATAGAGAAAATTAGGGTCAAAGTCGAGATAAGTGTCTACCCCTCCCTAGAGAATTCCCTGATTTTATTGGGGTATAGTCATGATACCCCAATAAATTTAATAAACACATTTTATTCATTCAAATACAGTTAAACCGTTGTAACTCAAAAATTTCTTACACTCATTTTCTTTCTTTGTCCGCCCTATCTTTCTTTTTTGATCTCAATTATTATTTTGAGGGTCATTGTGTAAATTCTCTCTCATTTTTTTTGACAGTTTCAAGTTGTTTTTCGATTCTTAGCGTTCATTTTTTATTCATTTTTAGAGAAATCGAGTGAAGCGGAGGGTTTTTGGGAACAAAGAAAAATTGAGCAGAAGAGAACTGATTTAGAGAGAACGGAGAAACTGCTGAGGAGACTGCTGAGGAAACGAATATGCCTTTATTGGTCAGTTTTCGTTTTAGAAGTGATTTAGGGATTTTTGGGGGGAAAAAGTATTGAAAAGAAGATTATGATGTGTACACTGGACATGGGAAAATTCCAAGCTGAACCCAATTTTCTTTTCGTTAAGAAAAGAGGTTGTCCGATGAAAAGTGGTTTGACATTTGGCACATAACCATCAAAACTTTCCGAAACGATTACGAAAATTTATTCAAGTTTAAAGGAGGTCACTTTGAAGAATAATTTTATATTTTATTATCTTCAATGATTGTTAAATGATTTTTAAGATATCTATAAAAAATTCGGATCTTTCCTAATAGCAGCGGCCCCAGGGGATTATCGGCGGCCCCATGCGATTATCAGCGGCCCCATGGGATTATCAGCAGCTCCAGGGGATTATCAGCGGCCCCGGAGATTATCGGGGGCCCCATGGGATTATCAGCAGCTCCAGGGGATTATCAGCGGCCCGAGGGGGTTATCAGCGGCCCCAGGGGATTATCGGCGGCCCCATGGGGTTAGCAGCGGCTCCAGGGGGTTATCAGCGGCTCCAGGGGATTATCGGCGGCCCCATGGGGTTATCAGCGGCTCCAGGGGATTATCAGCGGCTCCAGGGGATTATCAGCGGCTCCAGGGGATTATCAGCGGCCCCATGGGGTTATCAGCGGCTCCAGGGGATTATCAGCGGCTCCAGGGGATTATCAGCGGCTCCAGGGGATTATCAGCGGCTCCAGGGGATTATCAGCGGCTCCAGGGGATTATCAGCGGCTCCAGGGGATTATCAGCGGCTCCAGGGGATTATCAGCGGCTCCAGGGGATTATCAGCGGCCCCATGGGGTTATCAGCGGCTCCAGGGGATTATCAGCGGCTCCAGGGGATTATCAGCGGCCTCATGGGATTATCAGCGGCCCCATTTTTTCAAGGAGATTAACGGCGGCCCAAGATTATTGACGGCCTACTACTTCTGACGTTTTTCACACATTTATCCGATAACATTTAGGCCTTGTAAACCAACGCAACATTTACACAAATATTTCTCACACATTTACGAAAAAAAAAATAATCTCCTGGGGCCGCCGATAATCTCCGGGGCCGTCGCTATTAGGGCGCCACCAAAAATTCTTGTAAATTAACAAAAGATCAATGCTCGAATTTTCGTGATGATCAATGATCGAATCAATCAATGATGATCGAATCAATCAATGATCAATGATCAATGATTGTTCGAGACAAATGTTTGACTCGTGTTTGACCGATCAGATCTCGATTTCTAGAGCAGCAAATTGTTTCATTGAATCTGCAAATTGTTTCATTGAAAAGCCAAGAATGTCAGCTTTTGATTGCTATTTTATAGTGACTTTTAATGAGTAAGCACCTTATAATCCTTATCGATACTTAGCCAGATCGAAAGTATCGATTATCGATCAGCTTATCGATTTTTAACAGTGTTGAGCGAGGTTTCGGCAGTTTCAAAACAACTCTCTTATAAGTTTCATAAGAAAAGAGAAATTCCTAGTTTGAACTAGCATAGTCTATCAACAATTTCTAGATATTCTTGCTGTTGAACGGCCTACTCGGCTCGACGCTAGCCGGTGGGGTGAGCGGTGGATACGCGGGCCCAGCTCCGGCCCTTCCACAATACTCAGGCTCACCCCCAGTCGGTTTCCCACCTCCAGCTCCTCCACCCGGCCCACCACCCAGTCCACCATATGCTGCTGGAGCTGCTTTCCCACCGCAACAGGTAACAACATTTGAAACTCTGCTGGAGCGCTCTGCTACAGCGCTCTGCACTTCGAGTTTTACTACTCCAATCTCTGCATTTTGTAGGCTGAAG
Organism: Mesorhabditis belari; assembly: GCA_958450365.1. Taxonomy (NCBI): domain Eukaryota; kingdom Metazoa; phylum Nematoda; class Chromadorea; order Rhabditida; family Rhabditidae; genus Mesorhabditis; species Mesorhabditis belari. The sequence continues at coordinate 1,144,068 of CAUEEP010000939.1, forward strand.
TACTGGCGAAGCAAGCTTTAGCAAGTTTTAGCAAGCCTTAGGCAAGCTTTAGCAAGCTTTAACAAGCTTAGAACCAGATTTACAAGTTCAAGATTGGTCCAAAATTGAACTGGAGTACTGATAGGTCCCACTTTTGGCTAGTTAAAATTTTCATAAAGAGATTACTGTACTTTTCGACGATGATTTACATATTTCAACCATTTAATCTTGTTATCTGGAACTCACGACGGTTAGTTATCGATAAAATAATGGGATTTGGAGGAAATCGATGAGTGGTGATACTGTGACTGAGTTTTGAAGGGATTACTGTACTTTTCGATAACAATTTACATATTTTAACGATTGTAGATTGTTATCTGGCACACAGCACGGCTAGAAATTGAAAATTAGGGTAATTGACAGAAGTTTAGCAAAAGATATAGATAGATAAAGGATTTGTTTGTAATCCCCATTGATATATTTTACAGTTATAGATATAAATTTCAGGTAGCCGCGTCTCCCGTTGGCAGCAATATTGTCGGCGGCGCTCCGATTCTCGGTGGTGCTCCGGTTGGTGAAGCTCCCGTTGGCGGAGCACCAATCCAGTGGGTTTTATACAGTATTATATTATTTGTTATTGTATTACTGTATTATATTATTTGTTAACTATTGTATTTGATCAGGGTGTAAAGAAAAATAATGCGCGCTTCCAATTTCCATTTGCATCAACTTGGGAAAAAGGTTCGACATGGAAAATGGGTTCCAAATGAGCCTGACCCAAGGTCACATGAGCTGACCCAAGGTCACATGAGCCTGACCCAACATTTCGGACGTTAAAACACTTCTTTGGAGGTGTACAGTTTCATAATCAAGTCATAAAAAAGCTCTCTCTAAAAAGCTCACACCTAAAAAGCTAAAAAGCTATTTTGCCTCCAAGAAATCGTTTGAATTCGAAAATGCAATCCAGGAGATGCGCAGAGGCTCCTGGATTGCAGAAGATGGGAAGAAGCCATTGATAAAAATGGAGAATAATTTACCGATTGATCTTTGCTTGTTCGAGTTTTTTCAAGAAATAGTTTTGATTAACTCGATTTGCTTTTAAAAAACTCGCTTTATTTTTTTGTTGCGCTCTGAAAAATCAAAGGATAGAAGTCTTATTATAGAAGTCTTATTATAGAAGTCTTATTACAGAAATCTTGTTATAGAAGTCTTGTTATAGAAGTCTTATTTGTTTTATTATAGAAGCCAGGCAATCGCCTCAGCTGGCCCCGACTTTAACCCGGCATTGATGGGCGGAAACAAGGTTAGTAATGAAAAATTTAGTCATACTACAGTAGCCAGTCAGGCTCTGTAGTATGAGCTACAGAGCCTGACTGGCTACTGTAGCTACAGTATACTTTAGATCTATCCTTTTTTAAGCATAGTACTGCTTTAGGGATACCCGGGCCTTCGTGGTCGCATCAATCAACGAGCTTTCCAATACGCGTCGTCGATGATCGGCAATCTCCTCAACTCGGAGATTCAAAAAGCTCGCTTGCCGCCGATCAGTCAATGCATTCCGCAAGTGAGTTAAGCTCTGCTTTCTTAGCTTAGGCTAAGGAAAGCAGAGCTGCCCAGCTCAAGCTGTAAGGCTAGGATTCGTAAGGCTGGATTCGTAAGGCTAGGATTCGTAATAATCGATCCAGATTATCACTATCATGATTTTCCAGGTGAATGGCTGTCTTCAAGTCTACAATCTTTATGTTTCGCGGTATCGTTGCCCACAACGAATCGCTCTCTATCCAGCACCGCCAAATCGAATTGTTGTCGCTGTTGAGAATCTCGATATCGGGTAATTGGACACCTGAATAAATCCATAGCTCGCGTAGAACACTAAACTAAGACTGTACTATATCAATGAGAACTGTACTATATCAATGAGAACTGTACTATATCAATGAGAACTAATTCCCATCATTTCCAGAGTCACCGGAAATCTTGGCGGTCAAATCGTCATCCTTCTCCCGATTGCCCTTTTTGGTATCGTTCAGGCGAATCTCCATCAAGTCTCCATCTACGTTGATCTCACCATTGGAAGGTTTGGGAAATAAAATCTAGCGTAGCCTGTTCTTTACCGTAACTAACAGGCTACTGGAACCCGTAAGCTATCGTAGCTCGTAGGCTATCGTAGTCCGTAATCCGTAAGCTACCGTAACCCGTAACCCGTAACCCGTAACTCGTAACCCGTAACCTACTGTGACTCGTAACCCGTCAACTACCGTAGTCCGCAAGCTACCGTAAACCGTAAGTTATCGTAAATTGCAGGCTACCGTAACCCGTAACCCATAACTTACCGTAATCCGTAAGCTACCGTAACCCGTCATTCGCAAGCTACCGTGATCCGTAAGCTACCGTAATCTGTAATCCGTAAGCTACCATAGCCCGTAACCCGTCAACTACTGTGACTCGTAACCCATGAACTACCGTAATCCGTAAGCTACCGTAACTCGTAGGCTGCCGTAGTCCGTAATCCGTAAACTACCGTAACCCGTAACCCGTAAACTACTGTGACTCGTAACCCGTCAACTACCGTAGTCCGCAAGCTACCGTAACCCGTAAGTTATCGTAAATTGCAGGCTGCGGTAACCCGTAACCCATAACCTACCGTGATCCGTAGGCTACCGTAGCCCGTCATTTGCAAGCTACCGTGATCCGTAAGCCACCGTAATCTGTAATCCGTAACCTACCGTAGCCCGTAACTCGTAAGCTATTGTAAACCACAGGCTACCGTAACCCGTCAGCTACCGTAACTCGTAGGCTACCGTAGCCCGTAACCCGTAAACTACCGTAAGCCGTAAATCACCGTAACCCGTTAGGTATCGTAACTCGTAGGCTTCCGTAAACTATCATAACCCTTACGCTATCGTAATCCTACCGTAATAAACAAATGCCTTTTAGAACGGCGACCGGAGCTCCATCGATCCAAGTGGGCAGCTGCAATGTGCAAATCGGCTACGCGGATGTTTACATTCAAAATGGAGGACTCGTCGGCGACATTGCGAACAGTCAATTCAGGGTATACTGTAATTTAAGCGTTTAAAAGCCTAGGCGTAGTTTAAAGCTTTTCTTTTCTAAATCCAGCATTTACGCAAATTTTACAGGGTCGTATCTCATCGATGGTGAAAGAGATGGCACCGAGCAAGATCTGCGCCCAATTGCCCTCGATCGTCAACGAAAAGTTGAATGGACGGCTGGGAGGTTTGGAAAGCTATCTATAGCTTCTAGAGATAGCTCAAGGCTATCTATAGCTTCTAGAGATAGCTCAAAGCTATCTATAGCTTCTAGAGATTATCTAGCTTCTAGAGATTATCTAGATTATCTATTTTTAATCTCCAAATTATTGATTTGCCGTATTTTACCGTATTTTACAGGCCTTCCACAAACGATTGCCCTCACCCAAATGGCCTCTTTGTTCGGCAGCGCGCTTGGACTTGGCGGTGGCGCGCAAAGCACCGCTCCTTCAGCTGAATATGTAAATTTAGTAAATAAATACAAAAATATACCACAATATACCACAATATTACATAAATTTATTATATTATAGAATAGATATCTAAAATAAAACACTTAGACTTTACAAGAATCGTTTCTGACTTCTCAACTGACAAAAAACTTCTCAACTTCTCTTTGTACCTGTATTTTAAGACTCATATTGATCACTGAATAGTTAAAAATACGAAAATATACTAGTTAAATAGATTTGAAACCTTTTTACTGTATTATAATGAATTTCAAGTGCACGAGCTCTTGCGGAAAGAGCGCCTCAGCGTTGACCTCTTCAGCTCCATCAGCTCCATCGCTTTCAGTGGGTTTTAAAGCTTAAAGAATAAAATATAGATGATAATAATATAGAACTATTGTAGATATATTGTAGCTTGAAAAAACTGTAGAATAAACCTCCAGAGTTCCTCATCGATCGTCGGCGGTGCCCCGCTTGAGGGCTACAATGACGCCGCTGGAGCCGCAGCTCAAGCACCAGGTTAAATTTGGATTTTTGTAGTTTATGTTATTAGATATTAGATATTTAGATATCAAATAATGTTTTCAAGATCTAAACTTATCAATTTTTAATGGAAACATTCGAATTTTAGCCCGCAAAGCCGTCCGTGCCATCCCCATCTACCAGACACAAGCGCACCATCAGGTGAGGAAATTGAGCCTGACTTTGATCCTAACTTAGAGCCTGTAATAGCCTAAGCTTAAGCTTAAGCCTAAGGGCGCATGAGCATCGCCAAGCGGGTGTCCCTTAGCTCCGAGAACTGGCTGAGATCCAGAAAATGGGGGTTCAGCCCAAACCCAAATAGACTTAGTGCTAGGCGCTAACCGCTAGCCTTCGCACTAAGTCCAAGCCTAAGCCTAAGTCCAAACCTAAGCCTAAGCCTAAGCCTAAGCCTAAGCCTAACCAAACCCAAATAGACTTAGTGCGAGGCGCTAGCCGTTAGCCTCCGCACTAGGTCCAAGCATAAGCCTAAGCCTAAGCCTTCTAATAATAGAATATACCGTATTTACTCGAATAGAAGATCGGTCTTCTATTCGAGGTCTTCTATTTCTATCACCCCCTAGACCCCATCTTTTATTCGAGACGGTCTTCTATTTTTTTCGATCATCCCCTAGACCCCGTCTTCTATTCGAGACGGTCTTATAATCAAGGCCGGTCTTCTTTTCGAGTAAATACGGCAGATCTAATCTACTATATATATCTAACAAGTCTAACAATATATTTAGAAATTCACAATGACTAACAGGTTCAACAGAGTTTGTTTGTTCAACAACAGTTTGTTCAACAACAATGTTTGTTTTCCTAGCAACTAACTGGAGAATTGCAATAAGTTGTATGAGAAAAAGCTACCGTAATCTTGATTAAAACGGTAACAATACTACGGTAGCTTTTTCAAGTTCACCTTTTAGAAAACACTCATCCGAGTTGGTTTTTGATGAGCTGATTGTACAAAATTACCCGAAAACTTTTTGGAAAAGTTGTTTTCGCGTTGAAAAAGCGTTTTCGCACGCTTCATTTATTTCAAAGTGTCAAATTTTTTGTAGAGAATTGTAGCTCTTTATCTTGGCTACATTTATCGACTAATAACTTTCCAATCGGATGTATACAGCTCATTTAGCAAGCCCTTGAATGAGAACTTGAATGAGATCAATGATCGATAAATGTAGCGAAGCTAAAGAGCTACAATTCTCTATATATGTCGTAGCCGATTACGAATGAAATTTTTTGGCAAATCTTTCTAGTAGAGCAACCCTTTAATGTTTGAGGACAATATTATATTATATATTATATAAAATTGCCGGCGCAACGTTTCATTCAAAATCGGCGGGACCCCAGTAGCCGATTATGAATGAGTGGGTCTAGGAGCGTCCAACCATCAAGTATTTGGTATCATTCAACGCAGAATCATTAATAATTATGTTAAATTTTTAAAATTAGAAAGATTGAATAAAAAGAAAAAAAATTAGAGCAAAAAAACTGTTTGTTCACTTTGATAACTTTGAAGCCCCATAATTTTTTTTCTTTTTATCCAATCTTTCTAATTTTAAAAATTTAACATAATTATTAATGATTCTGCGTTGAATGATACCAAATACTTGATGGTTGGACGCTCCTAGACCCACTCATTCATAATCGGCTACGACATATAAAATTAAATTAAACAATTCTCTATATAAAACTTTGAAATAAATTAAGCCTGCGAAAACTACTTTTCCAAAAAGTTCTCTGGGTAATTTTGCCGAACTCTGTACTGTTTTTCTCTCAAATCTGTAATCTTTTTGATTACGGTAACTAACAAAAGGCTAGATTAACTGAATCTTTTGTATTTCTTTCCCTAATCATTTCTAAAACCCTTTCTCTTAATCGTAAAAACGTTCCCCTTTACCGTAATCTTGTCTCTATTTTTTATCCAATCAATTTAACTTTTTTTCTGATTGAGGATTCAATTTCTGATTTTTTGAGGATTCAAAAAGGATATCAAAAGAAAGAAAAAGCGGATAGATTGGGTAAAAATTAGACAAGATTACGGTAGAATTAGACAAGACAAGATTACGGTAGAAAGGGACACGATTAGAGTAAAGATACGACACAAATAAAGATTGATAAACTAAACCCGGTCCTTTTCTCTAGCGTCTACACTCAACCCCAGTTGCCTACTCAATTCTCGCCGCATCCATCTCTAAGCATCCATCCATCACCAAGCCAACACTTCTCACAAAATATCCATTGAGACGTTTACCATTTCGTGATCCGCCATACCGTAGTCATCGACGGGGTTTATTTATTGAAGAAATACCGCAAAGGAGGATCCGAAATTCGATTTACCCGGCCGATCTCGAGGAGAAGTTACACAATTTCTACGCGACACAAGCGGTACTTTGTGTACTTTTTGTACTTTATGTACTTTGTGATCAAAACTGTAAACCCACCCTTTCTGATGGACTGAAATCTTTATTTTTCTTACAGCAATGACTTGCTTTTTGCAAGAAAAATGAAGAATTCAGTGCGCTAGAGCGACTTGTGCTCATGGAGTGTGTTTCTATTGGGTTGGTGAATTGAAAACTGCCGGACTTTGAACTAAAATTTATTCAACATAAAACCATCAAATCATTCCAAATAATTTCCATTATTATTGACGACTTCTGCCCATTTTACAGGCAATTTGCGGAGGCAATTTCGTAGTAGGATTTTGGTTTGTGTGTGAGACAAGTGTGAGACTCAAAAATGGAGGACTGGAGATGCCCCAGTTTGGACCCAGTTTGAGCACTTTCTTCAAAAGAAACCCATTTTGGTGTCAATAGAAAAGTTGTAGAGAATCAAAAATTAGGCTTATAGCCAAATTTCCGAAAAGATACACTTAGTAGTTTCGCTTAAAATGCAAGTTTTGTGAAAATTCGTAAATTTCGCATTTCTTGAAAACCAAAATGAAAAATGAAATATTGATCAAAATACGGCTGGAAAAATGCCCGTACAGTAAGGCAGACAGAAAGACAGACAGAAAGACAGACAGAAAAACAGACAGAAAGACAGACAGAAAGACAGACAGAAAGACAGACAGAAAGACAGACAGAAAGACAGACAGAAAGACAGACAGAAAGACAGACAGAAAGACAGACAGAAAGACAGACAGAAAGACAGACAGAAAGACAGACAGAAAGACAGACAGAAAGACAGACAGAAAGACAGACAGAAAGACAGACAGATACCGTAACCCCCCCCCCCCTCCTTTTCCGTCAATTCGTTTGTGAAAATTCGTAAATTTGGCATTTCTTGAAAACCAGTTTTTGAATCGTTCTGAAAATTTGGATATAAGCTTAATTTTTGATTCTCTACAACTTTTCCATTGACACCAAAATGGATTTCTTTTGAAGAAAGTGCTCAAACTGTCACATATGACAATAGCCGGCAGTTTTCAATTCACCAACCCAATAGAAAGTTTTGAGCACAAAGTAACTATTGATAAAAATAGATAAAAATGTATTCAACCTAACTGTCTACTTATTAAACTTCTATTCACTGTTTAACTTGTTTCTAATTACTAATGTTGGTACTGTAATTGAGCTTGTTTTTGTCGAGCTTTGCCGAGCTTGTTTTTTTAACCGTTTAACTGTTTCTAACATAGCCATGATGTACAGGATTGTCCAGGATTACGGGGACTCAAAAAACTTGAGGATTTAAAGACCACCTTACATTAAAATGACACAAAAACAGCAAAAATTTATTGAAACCAAAAGAAAGACAAAAACTATATAAATTGTAAGCAAAAATATGCAATGCGATACCCGTAGTCCCCATAATTCTGGACAACCATCGTAAATACTGTAATAGTACCCCACCCCCTCGTACAGTCGCGTAGTCGCAAAAGTTTTTTAGTATTTCATTTCTTTCAAAGCGCCCGTACTTTCAAAAAATGTGTCTTTGGTATCAAAAAATAGCCCTAAATTTCAGCTATTTTTTGATACCTAAACGCGCATTGTAGCATAAACCAGTGTCGAGAAAAACGCGTTCAAAGCTAGACTACGCAACACTCCACACCGTCATTATGGGGGTGCGGTACTATTACAGTATTTACGGCATGTACTGTAGCCAATCAATAGCCAACTAATCAACAGTCGTTTTTGTGCCTTTTAGAAAACGAATTAGCTGAGTACAGTACAAAAAGTACTTTAAAACTAATTATATAAGTAATTTAGATATTAGTGGACTCTATTTAAGTAGCTTTTATCTATCTACTGTAGCTAACTAAAGCTTTTATCTATCTACTGTAGAATTTTCAGCAACCCCAGCGCCATCAACTCAAACACCACCGCCGTACACAAAGAAGCGTCAACTTTGCGGTAAAATTTACAAGATACAAGTTGGACAATTGACTCTAAAGAGTACTGTAGATATAAGAATTTTGATCCAAAATAGATCTAACTAGGGAATGTTGTTAACTTATCGTGGCTTTTGACTCTGGAAATAGCCTATCTGATGCAGTTTTTCACGCCGACTTCGAATCAGAAATCAGTTTTTGCTAAACGCTTCTCTATCACGAGATATTTGGCATACAAGTTTTTGGGCGAAGAGGTGGCGACGGATGGAACCATGTTGGAACCATATTGGAACCGTATCCGAACCATATTGGAACCATATTGAACCATGAGGGCGACGCACTGTCTTCAGTCAACGGCCTCGTTGGTGGAGTGGTTAGTGCGCGCGTATGCCCTTTTGGACCCCGAGGGTTCGAGTCCTCTGTCTATATTAAGGCAACCTTTCCTTTACTCTTTTTCACACATAGCACAAATCTACGCAATTTAACGTCAACCACTTGCATGACATCAAACTTTCAGTGAGCATCAAATAAAAACAGTGCGTCGCCCTCATAAGTCCGTCGCCCCCTCTTCGCCCAAAAGCTTGTATGCCAAATATCTCGTGATGGAGAAGCGTTTGGCAAAAACTGATTGCAGATTCGAAGTCGGCGTGAAAAACTGCATCAGATAGGCTATTTCCAGAGCCACGATAAGTTAACAACATTCCCTAGTAAGACGATTGTTCAAGCTTTAGGCAGACTCTTCTTGGTGGAATTCCTGAAAAACTTGAAAACTACAGATCTGAAAATGTTGAAAGCTCAAAACTGCATAGATACCATATTGGAACCATATTGGAACCGTATTGGAACCGTATTGGAACCGTATTGGAACCGTATTGGAACCGTATTGGAACCGTATTGGAACCGTATTGGAACCGTATTGGAACCATATTGGAACCGTATTGGAACCGTATTGGAACCATATTGGAACCATATTGGAACCGTATTGGAACCGTATCCGAACCATATTGGAACCGTATTGGAACCATATTGGAACCATATTGGAACCATATTGGAACCATATTGGAACCGTATCCGAATCATATTGGAACCGTATCCGAACCGTATTGGAACTAAATATAGAAATTTTATCTATATATAAGATATCTCAATATCTAAATATACAAAATTTCAGCCAAACTCGACCATTGACAGCCTGGACCCAGCAGCTCTGGCCATCGAGCGAGCGGCGATCATTCGATCTTTCGAGGCAGCTCTCGACTTTGTCGGAGCACCAAAAGTACTGTAAAACGAATTATATAAGTGGATTTAGATAGTAGATTTAGATTAGACTAAATCTTTATTAATATTTTATCTCCAGGACCCTCGAACTCCTGTGAAACAAGCGCTGAACGAGGTGCGAAGGGTGAAGAGACAGACTGTGTCTCGGCTTCGACCAGCTCCACCAGCCGTCTACCATGCTATTGCACCTGTTTACAGGAAGTCAAGGTATTCAGTTGAATGATTTTATTACTGTACTTTCGGTACCAATCTGATTGGCTAGATTTGTAGCAATTGGCCAAATTCAGCCAAGCCAAATTTGTACAGTAAGGGATTTTTTCCAAAACAAAACTCTCATGTCGGGTCGTATTTCTCTCTCGGTTTAGCTGCTGTTTAAGAGTAACACGATGGTTTAGCAGGATGTCGAATTTGTAGCAAAATTCAGCCAAATTCAAGGCAAAAATCGATCCCAGGCATACCGCATGATTACGCGATTAAGCACCGCACAAGGGTTGCCGTTAAAATTCGTCTCCTGACAATTTGTTTCGTTGAAATCCCGGCTTTTTGGGTGTTTTTCAATTGAGCTTTAAGCTGACGTAACTAAAGAAAAAAACGTATCGAAAAAATATTGTGCCTTTATTCAAACAATGAGAACAATGTTCTCATTGTTTGAATAAACAGTAAGTAACCTCTTTTCAGTAAAGCCGAGCAATTCTTAGTGAAAAGAACTGTTGGGAGATGCTTTCTTTATGATTGATCCTGCGGTGACATAAGGGTTGGCGCAAAAGGCTGAAACTGAAACTGAGGCTGAAAACGATGAGGAGGCTCTGTCGCTTACCGCTCCTTTCTCTTTACAGAGGGCAAGAAGCTGAAATTGAGGCTGAAAGCGATGAGGCGGCTCTGTCGCTCACCGCTCCTTTCTCTTTAAGGAGTCCTGTTTCTTTGCGAGGGGACACCTATCTATCGGGAGCGTGTGCCAGATGGAGAGCGATTACGCGGCTGCACAAAGAATAGAATAACACCATTTACCTAGGGATTTTTCTTTTTTAGATAGGCCTCAAAAGATATTTAGTGCTGTAAATTTGTACCCACGGGGTTTTCGGAGTCGGAGGAGTCGATTTGGAGCTATTCATTTTATTAAATCTAGCAAGTGAACTTAACTTTTGCATTAATCGAGTCTCCAATTTCTTCCCTCAACTCAATTTACGATCTAGAGATCTCAATTTACGATTTCAAGTTTTACTTTGATAGAGTCAGTGAATTTTGATGGTTGATAACTTGAAGCTAACTACAAATTTATGAAAATGGAAGTCTTAATGTTTACTTTTGCAGAGGCTCAGCTACTGGATCGTATTCCCCAGGATCGGGTCCATTAGTTCCACCCCCACCACCAGTGCAGGGAGCCCCAGCCCCATCACTTGCCCCTCCACCAGCTGATATGTGCTCCCAATGTCCGGCTGCTGATGCGGCTGGTGATCCGGCAAATCTCTTGAAGCAATTGGCGTCACACTTGGATTTGGTGAGTAGAGAACTGTGCATCTAGTTCGTAGTTCGTAGGAATACTGTAGGGTTTATGTAGCACAGACATCTTGAAAGCCGAAACTGATTTCTACTAGGAATGTTTCAATGGTTAGTTTAAACTAAACCAGCAGAACTTAAGCCAAGCTCCAGACTTCTGACCTGGCACTAGCTTATCAGGAGCAGCTTGCCTGGCTGGCTTACCAAGGCACTGGCTTACCAGGAGCAGCAGCTTGCTAAGCCAGCATGCTACTATCAGTTTTACTGGTGCGAAATCTATTAGAGTACATGTTAGGTCCGATTTTGAAACCATTCAAATCATTCTAATAGTTTATTCTTTTAAAAATCGTATATATATCTAGCGCCTAGCATCTAAAATATCAAGTCAATGTTTTAGAATAGCTTAGCATCTTAAATATCATCTTAAATATCTCCTAGCATCTTAAACATCATCTTAAATATCGCCTAGTTAAATATATCTTAAAAATTCAGAATCGCCTCAGCGATATGTACCTTTCAACTCAATTGATGAACACTTATGCTACAAATTGTGATTTCACTATCGATCTCGTTGGAGAGTTCTCTCCATATGGACAGGGTGAGTCAAATCATTCTAGTCACCCTGAAATTCTTCTCAAGAGTACCAGGCTTACAATTGTTCGCACTGATCGAAATTTCCGGTACCAACATACCATAATTACCTTGAAATACCATAATCACCTTGAAAAAAAAAGCTCACATTTCTAGGCGGTACCCCATTCGGTCCATTCCCCACGCAATTCCCTGGAACTTGTGATGGACACATGGCCGAGTTCATCTTGACCGATTACACTGTGAACTCGTTGTTCTACCATATGCATAGGTTGGTTAAGATTTGATTTAGATTTGATGTGGATTTGATTAAGATTTGATTTAGATTTTATTAAGATTTTATTTAGATTTGATTAAGATTTGATTAAGATTTTATTTAGATTTGATTTAGATTTGATTTAGATTTGATTAAGATTTGATTTAGATTTGATTAAGATTTGATTTAGATCTTATTAAAGATCTTATCTTATAGTATAATAAGATATAATAAGATAAAATAATATCATTTAAAATATTTAGAAAGGGCTTCATCTCATTCCGAATCGGGCCAGATACCCCGAAATTCGGTGAACTTTTGAAGACAACTTGCTCGGATGATGAAGATGATGAATTGGAAGATCATGGAGTTGAGGTACGGGAGATTACGATAGATTACGATAGATTACGGTAGATTACGGTAGATACGGTAGATACGGTAGATTTAACGGAGTATAGAAAGTAGAAAGATGCTTGGTCTTGGAAAATAGGTCAATCTAATGCTTAGACTGTTTGATTTTACTGCTGGCCTAGATAAGCTGGCCTACATAACCTGGCCTACATAACGTAGCCTAGATTTTTGCAACATACCAGACTATTAGTACTCCAAACAGTTTTTAATAGTCTTTTTTTATTGCAGCTAAAACTTATTTAAGCTTGACGAAGAGGACGAGGAACGGAAGAAGCGAAAGAGGAGGAGACACGCTATTCATGATGTGGTTGGTCTATGAATATGTTCAGTATTCACGACGACTTCTTTAGCTTAGCTTTAGATCGTAGATTAGATAATCTCAAGCGCCAAATTCAACCCTAATGTGCTAAGTGTTATATAAAATATTGAAGCCCTTAATCTTGGCTACATTTATCTCTTAAAAGTTTCCCGATTGGAGATATACAACTTCTTTTACAAGCTGTTGAGTGAGCGCTAGTCAACATGGCATTGAGAGATTGTTGATCCCTCTCCAGCTGCCATTTTTGGCGCTTTTCTTCATAAGGCGTACTTGTGACGCTTACAGCCATTTACAAGGAGAAAATTAGCATATTACGTACACTACCGTTTCGACCGCTTTCTATTTTCTTTATTTTTATTCTCTTACGGCTTTCTAGCTCTTTATCATTTTTAAAATGTAAATTGTGGCGTTAAATTCATGCAAATTGCAAATTTATCCCTGAGAAGATGGCCGCTGGAAGAGTCACAAGCACCATATTTAATTATAAGCTTTCAAAATTATGTTTAAAATCAATATTCATCTAAATTCATCTAAAAAAGATACAGCAAAAACTCCTTTTATCGTTTGTTTTGAGTGAACTTTGATTTACTTTCTGAACTTTCGAGATCCGAAAACTAAATAATAGGTTGATGCATAAGTCTTTTCGTTTTTTTCGTACTTCTGTTAAAAAGTAACAAATTCACCAATTAATCTATAGTTTGCTCTATAAAAAAAGTGTTTTTTTGTTCAATTTGCATCTTTTTAAATCAATTTCGGTTTACTTTCAAGCAAATTCGAGAGTGAAAAACGCCTTTTTCGTAAAAATCTATAAAAAACTCTACGGAAAAATTGGCTGAATGAATTTCTCTGAAATTTTGGCGAAATATCAAACTTTTTTCTCTATCTTTTATCTATTGACACGAAGATAGGTTTTCTTTAGCTAAGGTGTCTAAACCGCATCATCGAGTTAGCCCTTTTTGACTACCCGACTTCATACTCTCAAGAAAATCCAGGCATAAAATATTTTTAAACCCGTTTTAATGTTATTTTGCAGAAAAATAATTGGTTTTTCTAATGAAATCAACCGTAGTTTAATTGGTGCATTTGTTGGCTTGAAACGGCAGACGAAAAGGAACAAAAAGACTTATGCATCAACCTAATATGTACAGTTATTGTTAAAAAGAGGTCTATGTGGTGTATGCTGTAGTATTGTATTACTGTAGAACTACAGTACTCCAACATTTTCAGATTCACCACATCGCTGCCCATACCGTTTCAAAGAGAGCCCACAAGCACATTAGAAGACACAATGGAAAGAGAGGAAGAAGACAGGGTAAATCTTAATTTGGCTCTTTCCCTGAATAGTGGTCGTTTGAAAGTTTCGTGGTCTTTTAAAAGTTTCGTGGTCTTTTGAAATGGTTTTAACGTATTTTATTAAGTTCCACATGTACATTTAATCAGAATTTAAAGAACAATCGTAAGAACAACAATTTTGGTATCCCAGCAAAACGCCAGGCTTGACACGCTAGGCTTGGCACGCCTTGGGTTTCCTCGGACACACAAATGCTTGTAAAGCTGGCCTTCACATACAGCCAAGACAGACATCCTTGCCAACTTGACGATATCCTGTTGAGATTCTGAATTCTGAGTGATGTTGCCCAATGTCGGCCCCCTGAAGTGACCACGGCACAAACGAGAGGTTTTCTCTTTGTGTATGGATTTTTGCGGTAAGATGCAAAAGACCACGAAACTTCCAAAAGACCCCGAAACTTTTAAAAGACCATGAAACTTTCAAAAGACCACGATTCAGCGAAAGAGCCAAATATTTAATATCTAAATATTTGATCTTTAGATATATACAATCATTATCTAGATATTTACCAAGAAAATTCTATGATTAAACTTTTAGATGATGCTGGCGGTTTAGCCGATTTGGGCATCTGTTTCGGTGACATTTTGCCGGCCGTCCGCGAGAAGTACCCCAATCAGAAGATCAGGTACTGCCAAAAATCTATCTATATATCTAGATAGAGATCTATTCAATCTAGAAAGTTATGTACATTTAAAATATTCAGCATTTTGATTCACACAATCCGGGCCCCGTCCGTCGTTTTGTCTGGAGCCGGCGGTGGAACGGCGATCATCGATTTGGGAGCCGATGCGGATATCTACATTGATGGAACGAATAATAAGGTCGAATATCGAATAACGAATAATGTCGATAAATATCGTCTAGATAGTCTAGATAAATATTGTCTAAGTATAGCGTATGCCTAGCTACATCTGTATCAGCTGTATCTCTAGATAAGGAAAGGTAGGAAAGGTATAAAGCTATCGTAACCCTAACCGATTTTACAATGAGTTCTGAGCTCTTTACAATGAGATCTGAGCATTACCATAACCTTAATAAAGTAATGAATGGAACTTTTGGAACCAAGGGGTTAATTGAACCCTTGACCTACTTACCTTCTGCTTAACAAGCAGCTCTACCACTGAGTTATCGACGCCTTCTTTGCCCAAGAAATAGGAAAGACAAGGAAGAGAAAGGAAGAAAGAAAGAAAGGAAGGAAGAAAGAAAAAAAGAAAACTCTCAATTTTAAACAATTCCAGGTTGGTACAATCACGATCAATGCCGTTGTTCAAATCACTGCACAAGTTGCCGGCAATCGAATCAGTGGACATGCGGAAATCACCCAGCTACAACTTAGGTAATTTTTTTGTATTAATAATCAGCTTTTGTACTTAAGTGTTTAGCTGTTTATGCAAAGAAAGATAATAGTTAGCTTGAAAATCGTAGAGAATGGTGTAATGGAAGTGTTGAAAGGCAAAATTTGACTGACATCTGACAACGGAACCCCAGCTGGCATCTGACAACGGAACCCCAGCTGGCATCTGACAACGGAACCCCAGCTGGCATCTGACAACGGAACCCCAGCTTGATCTGACAACGGAACCCCAGCTTGATCTGACAACGGAACCCCAGCTGGCATCTGACAACGGAACCCCAGCTGGCATCTGACAACGGAACCCCAGCTGGCATCTGACAACGGAACCCCAGCTGGCATCTGACAACGGAACCCCAGCTGGCTATTGAGCTATTTGGCTGGAAACAGAGTTTCTAATCCAGAATTTCATGGTGATTCTGAATCTGTAATCACAATTTTCTAAAGTCACAAGTAAAAAAAGATATTCAGCTTTTACTTTGTGTAACATTTTTGGCAGCCGGCCCGTAATAACATCCTTTTCCACGCCGCCCCGTTAGCTACCTCGATGGCCTAGGGGTTAGTGCTTTTGCATCATAGGCGGACGCTCTCTCCTCTTGCAGAGGTTCGGTCCCCAATACGGTCGTCTTTTTGATCTTTTTGAGTCAAATTGATTTTAATAAAGCGGTTAGATAATGGACACCGTTCTAAGAGGCATACTTAAGATTTATCTCCAAGAAAATCAGTACAATTGACTGAATTTTGGCCAATCTAAACCATCTGAAGTGCGGCCAAACTAAACCATCTGAAGTGAGGCCAATCTAGACCTCTATAAGATGGTCCATTCTGTAACAGTACGTTACTAAAGTACTTGTAGTCATACTGTAGATCAATCTTTGATCTAAGAAGGGATTAGGAGAGCATCCTATACTCTCAAAAGTGATAAAACCTATAAACTGACTATGAAAGAATTTTAGGGACAATGGTGGCACTCTTGGACTTCCACAAGATGCCCTTGACAACCTTGGAAATCTCGGAAAAGAGCTTTTGACAAAGGTAGGGATTCGCTGAAGAAAGATTGATCAACTCTATAAATTCAGGGATAATTTTTTTATTGTTATCTATGCTTAGAGAGTCCTTAGAGCTCCAAGAACCGATTTTCAGCTTGCTAATGACGCTTTGGGCAAAGGAGTGAACATCAACTTGCCGAACACGGGAGCTCTGCCATTCCAAGTGTTGAATCCGCAGATTCAGGTAAGAGGGACTCTCCAAATAATCGTTTCGACTCAGACTCAGACTCAAATAACGTTTCGAAAACGTTTCTCCTTTCTTTTTCTACCGTAATCTTGTCTCTGAGTCAACAACGAAGCCAAGACTTGACCAGAAGCTAGATCTTGACCGAGTTTCGAGCCCGGATTGGCTCTGGATTAGCTTAGTTTAAAAATTAAGGCAGGATTTGGTCACCTAACAAAACTAGATCTTGACAAGAAAGATTTCGGTAGCCCGGTTTGATTAGAACATCCCTGGTACAGATAAGAAAACTAAACAAAACGGTAGTCGGAAAACGGGAACACATATGGTAAGTGTACTGTAGCAAGTACGATAGCAAGTACTGTAGCAAGTACGGTAGCAAGTACTGTAGCAAGTCCGGTAGCAAGTACGGTAGTAAGTACTGTAGCAAGTCCGGTAGCAAGTACGGTAGCAAGTACTGTAGCAAGTACTGTAGCAAGTACGATAGCAAGTACGGTAGCAAGTACTGTAGCAAGGAAAAGTACGGTAGCAACACTTGTACACTATAGAATCATACCGTAACCAATGGCGTACATTTTAGAGACAGTATAAATCGTATCGTAACCGAATCAAAGATATAAACCAATTCAGATTGTCGAGCACGGTCTCTACGTGGCCACCGACATTTCGATCAACGCGGCGGCTCTTGGCCTATCGGCTCCAAACTGTTGCCCGAGCTGTTAACTTCAGGATCTTTCCAATTTCAATTCCAACTCCGATTTCAACTCCAATTCCAATTTCAACTCCAATTCCAACTCCAATTCCAACTCCAATTTCAATTTCAATTCCAATTTCACATATTCAATTATCTAGTCACCAAGTTTTCCCCCTTTTAAATAATTCGCTAGTGCTGAGAATCTGAGTTTTCAAATTTCACCTCCAGATTCTCCCCCCGTTTTGGTGCTCAACTTTGGTGGTAGTAATATTGTGTATTTGTGCGTAATATGTTAATTTATGCTTTTGATGGGGTACGGTAGGTTTTGGAGAAAGGGATTATGGTATAAATCTATATGTTCGTCGGATATAGACTGATTCTAGATAGGACGTCGGATCAGAGTCGACTAGAGTGTAGTGAGGTCAAAAGTCCGATCTAGAATCACTCATCTGAACTAGTCCGATCACTTTGAATCTAAGTCTAGATAGGAGTTTGATTTAGAGCGATTAGCTTGATTCTAGATCGAACGCTTGATCTCACTTCATTCTAGATCGGACGGATTTCTAGCGGACGGATTTCTAGAGCGAACGAATTTCTAGATTGGACGGATTTCTAGATCGGACCTAACATATACAACAAGACCCATTGAAAAGAAACAAAAAGCTGGTTATAAAGCTTACAAGACATTTATAAGACAAATAGCTTATAGAGCTCAAGCCTATAGAGCTCAAGCCTATAGAGCTCAAGCCTATAGAGCTCAAGCCTATAGAGCTCAAGCCTATAGAGCTCAAGCCTATAGAGCTCAAGCCTATAGAGCTCAAGCCTATAGAGCTCAAGCCTATAGAGCTCAAGCCTATAGAGCTCAAGCCTATAGAGCTCAAGCGGCATATCTCAAAAATGGCATATCTCAGCCGATTTCCCTTCGATCTTTTTGATTTTTAGATCAATGAACGCAGAATTTCATTTTCTAGCCATTGAAAGTCAATTATTGATTGAAAAATTGAAAGATTGAAGTGGAATTGGATGAGGAACCGACCAAGGGATTGGCCAAGAGATTGGCCAAGATGATCAAGTAATGGGCCAAGAGATTGACCATGAGATTGGCCATGAGATTGGCCAAGATGTTCAAGAAATGGGTCAAGAAATGGGCCAAGAAATGGGTCAAAAAATGGGCCAAGAGATTGACCATGAGATTGGCCAAGATGACCAAGAGATTGACCGTTGGACACCTATTGACGTTCGCACCAAAAATTCCCAAATCTACTAGTCAACCTTTATCAAATTATCTGCTTTTTAGGAAACACAAGAACAATTCTCTACAGTAAATCGGCAAATAGGTATTCCACATTATTTCAGAATTAGTATCCCGGTTTACCGGCTTTCTGTAGTACTTCGGGATACCGGCTTGCTCTGGGATACCGGCTTGCTCTGGGATACCGTAGTGAAGACTAGGGTTTATTGTAGTTCCAAAAATCACCGTATCCCCTCAAGAACACCATTGTTTTTAATGTTTTCTGTACGACTACGTGTACTACGTCTGTCACTTTTCCTAAAAAAATTACTTTTTAAGCTCAAATTTTCATTTTTTCATTTCCCTTTCTTCCAGATCCTCTCCACACAAAAATTCCACTCAATTTTGCTCACTTTCCCACTATTTCTTGAAATCTTTCTTTAAAAATCGATTAGATTTTGTAATTTTCAAGTTTTTCTACAAAATTCAACAAAATTCTACAAAATTCTCTGTAAATTTTTGCTCTTTTCAGAGAAAAATTATTGCCATGAAGAGAATTTTTGCGTTTTTTCTTTTCTTTGAAAATTTTTAAGAAAGAGAATAAAGTTTCTTATGGATTTAACAATAAAAAAAACAAAATTTAACAAAATTTAACAAAAACAATACATCAATAACAGTAACATTTATCAATTTGCATAAGGAAAACGCCATTTACTTTTTACGCCAGACAAATTTCCAAATTTGCATTTAAACCTCTATTTAAACTAACGGGAAATTACTAAAATCATTTTTTTCTTATTCTTTGTTTTTCTTAATTCATTGCTTAAAAGATGTCCTGCTGCGGAAACGAAAAGAAAAAGAAAGTCAGAAGTTTCTAAACATTTTTCAAGGCGATAAGGGTTGCGGGGCCAGTGGGCGGATCCTTCAAAATGCCCCTGGCAAATGCCACGCTAAATCGATTGGTAATATAATGTGTTTGTGATTTATTTCTTTTTGATCGAGGTAGATCTACCTTATGTTTGGTAACAGGCATCCAGACTATAGTAGTAGGAGGGCATTTCGCAACTTTTAACAACATTCAAGGCTTCTATATTTACTTAGACTTTGGCTTTGCACCTTAGAGGCACGTGGCTCCTCCTACGGGTGAGGCTCAGGCTCAGGCTCAGGCTTAGGCTTAGGCTCAGGCTCAGGATCAGGCTCAGGCTCAGGCTTAGGCTTAGGCTTAGGCTAGGCTCAGGCTCAGGATCAGGATCAGGCTCAGGCTCAGGCTTAGGCTTAGGCTAGGCTCAGGCTCAGGATCAGGCTTAGGCTTAGGCTTAGTACACTTTCGGAAGTGCATGGCTTCTAGCTCGAACGAAACTCACCTCAGTCGTAAGAGAATCAGGCGATAGTCTAGGTAGTACCGGAAGTACATGGCTTCTAGCTCGAACGAAATTCACCTCAGGAGAATCAGGCGATAGCCTTAAGAGCCACGTGCCTCTAAAGTGCGAAGCCAAAGCCTAGGTAAATGGCACGCGAACAACGAAGAAGCGATAAATGGCACGCGAACAAATAGGGAGGTACGTAACACTAGACCGTTAACAACACTTGAGGCAGCATCAAGCCTATGCTCAGCCAGTACTCTGAGCCATAGTCTAGTATAAGCTTAGTGTAGCAAGAACAAGCTCTGAAAATATTAACAATCGATTTAGCGTAGCCGAAAACCCTAGAAAACTGTTTTTGGCACATGCCAGAGGCATTTTTGAAGCCCCGCCCTGCCCCAACTCCTATAGCCCAATTTTTCTTATTATTTTGAGTTCCTTTTGTTATTCTTTTACTTTATGGCAAGGTTTTTAAACTTTGATAGAACTTTTGTTGGTATTTGACACTTAAAACAGTTTTACATGTAAAAGTTGACATGTAGACGCTTGAATAGTGCTCTTATCGGATATTTTATTGTTGAAATCTCCGTGTCCAGCCAGTCGAGGCTGAACATCAATGTCTGGACAGCCGGTGGCTGGACAGAGACGGTGCTTCTATTTTTCGAAGCTTTAAAGATCGGTGAAGCTTGTAAAGCTGAAAACAACCACTTTTAAAGAGGAATTTTCTAATAATAAGATTAATTTATTCATTAGTAATTAGTAAGTTAACATTAGTATCAAATTTAACAATGGAGCCTTTATATTCTCCCATTTTTTTCCTGTTCCTGATCCTGTTCCTGATCCTGTTCCTGATCCTGTTCTTGTTCCTGATCCTGATCTTGTTCCTGATCTTGTTCCTGATCCTGTTCCTGATCCTGTTCCTGATCCTGTTCTTGTTCCTGGTCCTGATCTTGTTCCTGCTCTTGTTCCTGATCCTGTTCCTGATCTTGTTCCTGATCCTGTTCCTGATCCTGTTCCTGATCCTGTTCTTGTTCCTGATCCTGATCTTGTTCCTGCTCTTGTTCCTGATCCTGTTCCTGATCTTGTTCCTGATCCTGTTCCTGATCCTGTTCCTGATCCTGTTCTTGTTCCTGATCCTGATCTTGTTCCTGCTCTTGTTCCTGATCTTGTTCCTGATCTTGTTCCTGATCCTGTTCCTGATCCTGTTCCTGATCCTGTTCCTGCTCTTGTTCCTGATCCTGTTCCTGATCTTGTTCCTGATCCTGTTCCTGATCCTGTTCCTGATCCTGTTCCTGCTCTTGTTCCTGATCCTGTTCCTGATCTTGTTCCTGATCCTGTTCCTGATCCTGTTCCTGATCCTGTTCCTGCTCTTGTTCCTGATCCTGTTCCTGATCTTGTTCCTGATCCTGTTCCTGATCCTGTTCCTGATCCTGTTCCTGATCTCCGTCCAACATTCAGTCAACACTGCAACAATTTCCGAGAATATATTGTACTTCTGGTTAAGTAACAATATATTGTACTTATTTTTGAGTAAATAGAAATGACTTTCAAAGTTTGGCGCTCATTTTAATCACTCGCTTATTTGAATAGAGCCAAATTTTCTATTTGTTTGTTTTATTTGGAAATTTTCCGCATTATCACTTGAAATTGAGCATTTTGGAGAGTGAATTTGGCTTCAAACGCCATCGACAAACAAAGGAAATGCAAATTTCCGAGAAAGTTTAATGGCTGAGAGGCTGAGATTAGATAAGGCAAAGGATTCGACTTCTGGAACACTTCTAGAACTTCTAGAACTTCTAGAACTTCTTTTACTTTCAAATTCAAAGCTCCTCTGTGTTACTATTGGTTTTTGATTCTGGGAAAAACGATTTTTGTGTTTTTTTTCCGTTATTGAGTCACGATAATTCCCTTTTTTGTCAATAGAAAACCTTTTTGAATTCGTTTTTTAAAATTTCCTTTGTGAACAGTGATCAAAAGATTTTGTGTATAAAATAGGTTTTGCTGAAAAAAAAATTGACTTTTAGTGATTCTCTGGTCGTAGATTTGGTGAT
This sequence comes from Mesorhabditis belari, assembly GCA_958450365.1. Lineage (NCBI taxonomy): Eukaryota > Metazoa > Nematoda > Chromadorea > Rhabditida > Rhabditidae > Mesorhabditis > Mesorhabditis belari. Next base: position 1,166,022 of record CAUEEP010000939.1, read on the forward strand.
TTTCTTGTTGTTCTTTAGCAGAATTGCCTTTGCAATGGACTTTGTGCTCAAGAATGCAAATGCATCCCTTTCTAGCGCACTGAAATCTCTTGCAACAATGCTTGGCTTTACGGGAAAATGACCGTGGAACTAGTGCGTCAGAGTGCGTCAAAGTGCGTCAGAGTGCGTCAGGAGTGCGTCAGAGTGCGTCAGAGTGAGTCAGAGTGCGTCAGAGTGCGTCAGGAGTGCGTCAGAGTGCGTCAGGAGTGCGTCAGAGTGCGTCAGTGTGCGTCAGAGTGCATCAGAGTGCGTCAGGAGTGCGTCAGAGTGAGTCAGAGTGAGTCAGAGTGCGTCAGAGTGCGTCAAAGTGCGTCAGAGTGCGTCAGGAGTGCGTCAGCGTGAGTCAGAGTGAGTCAGAGTGCGTCAGAGTGCGTCAAAGTGCGTCAGAGTGCGTCAGGAGTGCGTCAGCGTGAGTCAGAGTGAGTCAGAGTGCGTCAGAGTGCGTCAAAGTGCGTCAAAGTGCGTCAGGAGTGTGTTTAGATTACCCGAACACAAAGTACACCAAAGAGCAATTCTAGCGTAACTTTTGAACCATCTGGTCTTTGCTTTTTTGGTTCCAATTACAGTGAACAGATTAGCCATCGATTTGGCTTGATTGGTTTGATTGGTTTGATTGGTTTGATTGGTTTGATTGACTTGTTTGGCTTGTTTGGCTTGTTTGGCTTTATTGGCTTGATTGGTTTGATTGGCTTGATTAGCTTTATTGGCTTTATTGGCTTTATTGGCTTGATTGGTTTGATTGGCTTGATTGGCTTGATTGGCCTTTTCGAGATTTCCATGCTAAAATTTCATTGATTATTGATTTCATTAAATATTAATTGATAATATTTAAAGATTTCCTTTAAAGCCTACAACATTTATTGTTGTTCCTTGTTTGATGGTGTAAATAAACTCACAAAAGTAGAGCACTATCACCAAAAACACTGTTGTCCCCATCTAAATCAGAAAATTGGTTTCTTTTGGGCTTCTTTTATTAGGTTGTTCGGATATAATTTTTTGTTCACAGATGTTCACAGATGAGAAAATTTTCACAGTCCAATGGGCTCACAATAGCCAAAATCATCCTTAATATTGTTTAAATTCCCGAAATGTTTCTCGAAATTTAGTAGAGCCAATTTTCCAACTTTGAGTTTAATTCCGGGTTTTTTTTTATCCAAAAATTTCAATCGCAAACTTTCCCTTTCGCAGACTGCAAACGCAGACTGCTTTCCCGAAAACAGTTCCTCTCAAGATCGAACTTTTAACGAAAATCGGGAAAAGAGACCAAAATAAGAGTTTTCAAATATATTGGGAAGAGAAATTGGTTATTTCTCACGGCTTTTTGAGTCTTTTTGCATTGGAGTGATTGGTGTGCGGTGGTTGGGTGACAGCCGTTCAATCAACAACCCTTCCCCTCCACATCTCTCAATCTACTCACAAATATTTTGAGATATTCTCAGATCCCCAAATTTTTCCCAGCTCTTTGACCTGGTTAGAAAAAGCTTTCAAAGCTAAAAGCTTTCAAAAGCTAAAAGCTTTCAAAGCTAAATGCTTTCAAAAGCTAAATGCTTTCAAAAGCTTAAAGCTTCTTGCTTTTCTTTGAACAAGAGCTTCTTTCTTGTTAAATTGTTTACAAAACTACTTGTAGACAAAATATTTGTGCGTTAAAGTCCCGAAATTTTTTGTTATTCTGTTGTTTTGGCTTCTAAACTTTTCCAGAAATAGATTTTCTTACTTTTTTTATTTTATTACCCTATTCCCAACAATCCTAGTCAACAACAGTCTCTTAAACAATCCGTTTTCTAAACCGTAACTTTTTCTACCGTAATCTGTCTAATTTCTATTCAATCTATCCACTTTTTCGATTTTTTAAATATTCTTTGTAAATTTTTACAAAATCAGACAAAAAGTAGATACCGTATTTCCTCTAATAAACGCCCCCTTGACCAACTTTGGACGCTTCGTTCTCAGCTCCATTTGGAGATATTTTTATGTTTAATATATCAAAAGATAGAAGACATTAAGGGCTATCTTTTGATATATTAAACATAAAAATACCTCAAAATGGGGCTGAGAACGAAGCGTCCAAAGTTGCAGAGGGGGCGTTTATTAGAGGAAATACGGTAGATTAGATAAAAAATAGACAAAAATATAAAAATAGACAGAAATAGACAAAAAATATACCGTATTTCTTCGAATAGAAGACCGGGTAAAGAGTATCGTCGCGTACTCCTGCGTAGCAGCCCTTTTTAAAATTTCTTTTCTGCATAAAAGCTTTCAATCAAGTGCTATAGAGCTGGAAAATGGCTCAAAAATCTGTTAGTTCATGTGGTATTTTTGAGCCACTTTCCACCTCTATAGCACTTCATTGAAAGCTTTTATGCAGAAAAGAAATTTTAACAAAGGGCTGCTACGCAGAAGTACGCGATGATACTCTTTACCCGGTCTTCTATTCGAAGAAATACGGTATAAAAATAGACATAAAAATATAAAAACAGGCAGAAAGATATAAAAACAGACAGAAAAATAGACAAGATTACGGTAAAAAGAAGGAAAACGTTTCAGAAAACGAAAAAAATCATTTGAAAAGAACACAAACCAATCGAGTTGGTTTGTGTTCGGATTTGGTTCCTTTTCGGTACGGATTTGATTCCTTTTCGGTACGGATTTGATTCCTTTTCGGCACAGATTTGGGGGGTGGGACAAACGCGACCTTTTTTTGCGCACCTTTTTTTTTGCTGGAAAAGGCCTTAGGAAAGGTCGTAGAGCTTCAAAAATGTTTTCATAGAAGGGAATCGTATGCGTAGATTCCGAATTTCGACAAATCAGACCTCGCTGACACGTCACATTTGGGCTAAAAGGCAAAAACTACGCAACTTAACGCTTTTCCGCAGTTTTTGCCTTTTAGCCCAAATTTGACGTGTCAGCGAGGTCTGATTTGTCGAAATTCGGAATCTACGCATACGATTCCCTTATGTGGAAATATTTTTGAAGCTCTACGACCTTGCCTAAGGCCTTTTCCAGCAAAAAAAGGTGCGCAAATGTCCAAGTGCGCAAAAAAAAGGTCGCGTTTGTCCCACCCCCAAAAATTCATTTGAAAAGAACACAAACCAATCCAGTTGGTTTGTGTCCAGATTTGGTTCCTTTTCGGTACAGATTTGGTTCCTTTGAGGTTCAAAAACTTTGAAAAGAAACGTATTTCGTAAATATAAAAGTCTTGTATTTTGCTCATCTTTCAGCATTAACCCGGCCATCCTGGGATAGCCTTTCTCCCGACAAAAACGAAAACTTTTTGTTGAACTCATTGATTAATTGGTCTGTCTTTCGCGAGAGGCCAATCATTCACAATCCAACACTTGTCTGGCCTCTAGACAAGCTTTTTGATCAAACAATTCCTAAAAAAGGCATTGTTTGATCAATTCAAGAAGTACCACTTATCCAGCTACGATAAATAGTACAAAAATACGACCAAAATAGGGCTAAGAATTGATAGAATTCAGGAAGAATGCCACAATAACCACTTACCCAGCTTTCCCTTTGTGTCGTTGCTTTGATCAATGTGTTGTTGATTTCAATGCGTATCCTTTCAGCCTTGTTTTTGTTATCCCCGGTCGAGTGGGGCTGATCTAATACGGTTCCAATACGGTTCCAATACGGTTCCAATACGGTTCCAATACGGTTCCAATACGGTTCCAATACGGTTCCAATATGGTTCCAATACGGTTCCAATACGGTTCCTTTTTTGATCCAATACGGTTCCAATACGGTTCCAATTCGCGTCTTTTTTTGATCCAATACGGTTCCAATACGGTTCCAGTACGGTTCCAATACAGTTCCTTTTTTGATCCAATACGGTTCCAATACGGTTCCAATTCGCGTCTTTTTTTGATCCAATACGGTTCCAATACGGTTCCAGTACGGTTCCAATACGGTTCCTTTTTTGATCCAATACGGTTCCTTTTTTGATCCAATACGGTTCCAATACGGTTCCAGTACGGTTCCAATACGGTTCCTTTTTTGATCCAATACGGTTCCTTTTTTGATCCAATACGGTTCCAATACGGTTCCAGTACGGTTCCAATACGGTTCCTTTTTTGATCCAATACGGTTCCAATACGCTTCCTATTTCGATCTAATACGATTCCAATACGGTTCCAGTACGGTTCCAATACGGTTCCTTTTTTGATCCAATACGGTTCCAATACGGTTCCAATTCGCGTCTTTTTTTGATCCAATACGGTTCCAATACGGTTCCAGTACGGTTCCAATACGGTTCCTTTTTTGATCCAATACGGTTCCAATACGGTTCCAGTACGGTTCCAATACGGTTCCTTTTTTGATCCAATACGGTTCCAATACGCTTCCTATTTCGATCTAATACGGTTCCAATACGGTTCCAATTTTAAATTCTTGATTTCCGGGCGACACCCGTCTCTCGTAATCCTGGTTCGAGTCCTCTTAGTCTCCTTTCTTAAAAAGTGCCATAGTTTTGTTTATTTTCAAAGAATAATTTCAATTTTAGCTGATGATCTTACGGATATTACACCTATTGAGCTTTCTCTCAATAGTTTGCGCTTTACATGTACAGGTAAAACCTTCAACTTATCAAGTTGCTACAATTCATCAAATTTAAGCGAAATGACAAGCGAACATTCGACGATTTAAGCGGCTTGTGGACTTTTGTACGCGAAACGACAAACACTGGTGATATCGGCATTGAGAATAAATGGTTCGAGAAAGATTTGAGAGAGTTCAAGGTTTGGATGAGCATTTCTTACGTTTAGCTTCAGAGGGTTGAAGCTCTGAGGTTGAAGCTTCGTTTAGCTTCAACCTCAGAGATCAGAGATCAAGGTCAGAGATCAAGGACAATTTTTAGAATCATACAGTGATGCCGGTGCCCTGTGCCTACAATGATATGGCTGCAGATGCGGAGTTGAGAGATCACGTCGGATGGGTTTGGTATCAGAGAAACGAGATCATCTCACAGGTGGGTGAATAGATAGATTCAGCTAAATGAAGAGCTAATACGGTACCTTATTTCCTAATCTACAAATCGAAAAACCCGTTTAACAACGGGTTTTTTCTGGCTAGAAAGCTTTTGTCGCAGTCAGGAGTGTAGAGCAGTCAGGAGCGCGTTTGTCTACGGACCAAACGGTCCGGGTTCGACCCCCCGTAGTGCCATTCTATGTCGATTTTTTTTATTTTTTATTTTAAATAGTATAACTACATTAGATTTTGAAACTTTTTAAATAATTTTAGCTTTTTTGGCCTAAAGGAGGCTGAGAAAAAAGCCCGTACAGATGGGCTTTTTTTCACATTTCCTGATGTTGTTGATTTCAATTGAGAGATTGCCGATTCAAGTCATTTGAAGAAGTTGAAGAAGCTTGCCAAGAGTTCTTTGATTTGAAACTGAAAGAGTAGTACTTCTATCAGATCTGAAAGCTAGCAAATCGATGGCAGATCGATGGCAGAAAGTCGATAATGATGAGAAATAATAATAATTATTTTTCTTATTAAAGTGCGCATAAAAATTGAAATCTTCGCAGCCAAGTCAGGAATTTTTCGTCAACCGATGAACATCAATGCTCTAGATCAATGCTCTAGATCAATGCTCTAGATCAATGCTCTAGATCAATGCTCTAGATCAATGCTCTAGATCAATGCTCTTTTAGAAAATCTTTCAATTCAATGACTCTTTCAATTCAATCACTTTTTACAGAGAGACAACGACTTTCGATTGTTCCTCCGTTTCGAGTCAGCTCAATATTTCGCGGTTGTGGTCAGTAAAAAGATCGATAACTGGAATTGAGAACAAATTTCAGTACTTCAACGGAAAAGAAGTTGGTCGACACGTTGGTGGACATCTACCCTTTCAATTCGAGGTCACAAAACAGGTTTAAAATCATTTTTTTTTAAAAAGCTATTCAAGGATATGTAAAGGTGAAATTCGGTGCGAAAAACGTGATCACAGTTGCGGTGAATAACACGCTCTCGTGGGCGACAATTCCACAAGCTGATTTCAACTATATGGGGAATTTAGAGCGAAACACGAGCCGATTTGAAGTAAGTTTTGAAAAAAAAAGCAGGTACTTGTCAGTTAAACATCCGCAGAGACTCAACTCGGTTAAGCAAGGAGCTGACAACTTGTGAGGGGTGATTATGTTCATTGAAGTAGAGTGCTCGCCTGAAGTGACCAGTCGATCACTTCAGGCTTCAGTCGAACGAAAATCGATAACCGAGAAGACTCGGATGGGGATGCTTAACTGAAATGAGTCTTTGTGAATGTATTAGGGTGGTGCAAAATAAAATGCCGATTTGACGGTAAATTCAACTTACTTTTTGCACGAGAAAAACGATTTTTGATGAGATAAAGCTAGCAGAAATGAGCAATACGCTTTATAATCTCTATTCTTGGCCAAGAAATTTTTTTACAGAGAAGCTGTATTTCAAAAAAAATCATTTTTTCGTGTCATCTTCTTGGCACTGTGTATTTGCTGTAAATAGATGATTCTGAAAAGTTAAAAGCATTAGATCAAATTTGACTTAATCGCATCTTTTCCCTATTTTAAGTACTTGATTTTAGGTTTTGAATGGGGCCGATTGCCGAGCCGCCCCTTTGCCATTGGCAATCCAACTTTGAGCTCAAATATCTTGGTGTTGGGCTATCCAATTTAAATAGTTTTTATACCAATCGATAGAGAAAGACTTGGTGCATCTAATGATACCAAGAATATTTAAATTGCGCTCCCAACACCAAGATATTTGAGTTCAAAGTTAGATCGCCAATGGCAGAAGGGGCGGGGCGTGTCCAATAAGGTTGGATTTGGATCAAATGTCCAATAAGGTTTTGAATGGGGCCGATTGCCTATTCATTAACCAATTCAAAACCTGTCTAAAGGCTGGTCAATTAAAAAGGGATCAAGTCACTTCAGCTGAAGAAATCTTTTATTTTTTGCCTAAAGCCTAGTCTGATTTTTTTTCCTCTGTTCTGTTCTGATCTGAAAACCTTGAAATCTAGTCAAGTTTATCAAGAAATCTGGGAGGAATTTGTGGGTTGTTTTTTGAGAAATCACCGTGCAAACGTGCAAACTAAATTTTCAACTTTTCAACCTAATAAAAAGTGAATAGATTTGATAAAAGATGACGGTAGAAAGAGAAAGAGAAACGGATTAGTTAGTTAGATTAGTTAGATTAACGGAAACGGACAAGTCTAGCACTAGGAATGTTCTAGGGTCTGAAAGTTGGATAAAACTAGGCAAAGCCAGAGCTTGGTTCAGGCCGAGAGCCGGCTTTAGTCCTTGGCCTGACTCGGAAATGCATTTAGTCCATTACAATTCAAACTTTCTTTCCAATCTAATAAAATACAAAAAGGTATAAGGAATAGATAAAGTACAGGGTGCGTCAAAATTATTGCAACAAGATACTCAAGGCATTGCACACCAAGAAGTTTCACTGGAAGAAGATTTTTAAACAGAAATAGCTTTATTTAACAGTAACAAATAAGGAAACAAGAGATCATTCGATATGACCGCCTTTTGCCTTGATAACAGCCCTTAATCGGTTCGGATATGCCTCCACTGCGGCCCGAATGTCATCTTGAGGACTCCTCATCCTTTGGCTTTCCATCCTTTGGTCAAAGACTTCTTCAAAGAATCCAAACTCGTGTGTTTTCGAGAGCAGACATTAGCCTCTAAGATTGCCCAAATGGAAAAGTCCATCACATTGAGATCCGGTGAGTTTGAAGGCCATTCATCCTTGGTGATCACTGAGGGAAAGTTGGCCACACACCAGTCCTGAACCGTCTTCTTCGTGTGAGCGGGAGCTCCATCTTGCATGAAGGTCCAATTTTGATTGTTATTGGCTTTACAAGCCCATGACATCACATTCTTGACATCACAAACGGTCTTTGAACTCTTGTTGCAATAATTATGACGCACCCTGTAGTCCTTGACCTGACTCGGAAATGCATTTAGTAATATCCATTACAATCCAAACTTTCTTTCTAACCTAATAAAATAAAAAAAAGGTATAAGGAATAGATAAAATAGAGTTCGCAAAACTTTTTGTAGTACCAAATGTACCAAATGCTTAAGTTGATCTCGCGCTATCCACCGGGTTTCTTCAAAATGGTCGGCCTATTCGATTTCTTTAACTACGCGGGATTGCTGAGAACGGTGTACATTGTGAAAAAGCCAAAAATCTTCATCGACGATATCACGATCAATGCGGAACATCTCGGTAAGTGCACTAGAAAAGCTGCGTTTACAAGGACAAGGCTACAAAACGCTACAAAACGCTACAAAACGCTATAAAAGCTGTTCAGGATCTTTCAAATGGGATGTGACTTCTGATGGGTATCAACTCAAGCAGCAATGCATCGTTTATCTCTATGATCCCGATGGGAAAGAGGTAATATCAATATCAAGCTATAGTAGTCTACCTGGTTAAGGTAGTCTAACAGGCGACGAGTTACGGTAGTCTAACAGGCTACGAGTTACGGTAGTCTAACAGGAAACGTGTTACGGTAGGTACTATAAGTCCCTTGACCCTTACAGTATCCCAAACAAATCATAAACAAAAATAAAAGCGAATATAGAAGCTCTAGTATCTTTACGGGTGTTCGCAGCCTTACTTAAAGCTAGCTTTCAGGTTCTACAAGAGCAAAATTGCACTGGATCATCGCAGGTGTCAAATGTGAGACCTTGGTGGCCTCGAGGAATGGGTGATCCTGATCTCTACACACTTAAAGTGAGGATTAGAACGAGAGTTTACTATTGACAATAGATAGATATTTAGATATTTAGATATCTAGATATTTAGATATCTAGATATTTAGATATTTAGATATTTAGATATTTAGATATTTAGATATCTAGATATTTAGATATCTAGATATTTAGATATCTAGATATTTAGATATCTAGATATCTAGATATTTCGATATTTAGATATTCAAGAGTTGGTCAAATTTCAGGTGGAAATCCGTGCTGCAGATGCCTCACTTGTCGACGTTTACAATGAAGAGTTCGGCTTCCGGACAGTGAAATGGGACAATGAACAGGTTTCTGGAATAAAGAGCAAAATTTATAATTCTCTGTAAATTCTCTGTAAATATAGATTCTCTATAAATATGGATTTGAAAACATTATAGTCCTTTCGGCTAATCATTTTCTAAAAGACATATTTTAGACATTTCTAAAAGATCATAGGTTAAAACTATTAGGTTGGCAAGTTATAAACGATCGTTTTTGGGTAATGTGTTTTCTGAAAAAACGATTTATCCAATCAAAAAACGGTTTGCTTGATTCAAAAGCCCTATCCTTTATCTACAAAATGGGTTTTTTGAATTTTTGATTTGTTTTATTTGAAATGTTTTATTTTAGAATTTTTTCAGGCATTTTAATGTAAGAGTTCAAAATCTTGGTTTCTAGCATTCGATGAGCTAATATATTTTTGAGTGATTGCATACTTTTTAAAATAAAACGCTTCATCGATTACATAGTTTCCCAAGATTTCAGAACAATCCAATCTTCGGAAGGTTGATTTTCAAATTAGGCTCAGGATTAGGCTTAGGCAAATGCACTTTTGTGCTAGTTTAATCCATTTTCGTTTGAATTTAAGCAAGATTAAAAAAAAAAAGATTAAAAGAAAGAGAACGGTTCGATCGACGGCGAAATTTGACGGCGCTGTTTTTCGTTTTCTTTTCTGTTTTATCTACATCCCAAAATTGTGCTGATCGGATGAAAACTGGCTGATTACGGTAGTTTGCGAAAATAGGTGCCTTTTAGAAAACGGATCAGCTGGTCGCCTTTCATTAGCTCACTTTCAGATCTACATCAATGATCGACCATTCTATTGTATTGGCTTCGGAATGCACGAGGATTTTGAGGTAAACAAAGAGATTGTTTTGTTGCTAACAACAGAAGTTAAGTTGTCAGTTAATTAAGTTGTAAGTTAATTCAGTTGTCAGTTAGTTAAGTTATTTGTTAGTTAAGTTGTCAGTTAATTAAGTTGTCAGTTAATTAAGTTGTCAGTTAGTTAAGTTGTTAGTTAATTAAGTTGTCAGCTAGCTAAGTTGTAAGTTAGTTAAATTGTCAGTTAGTTAAGTTGTAAGTTAATTCAGTTGTCAGTTAGTTAAGTTGTTAGTTAATTAAGTTGTCAGCTAGCTAAGTTGTAAGTTAGTTAAGTTGTAAGTTAGTTTAGATTCACGTTTAGCTTTTGCGATTTTAGATTCACGGACGTGGCTACGATGCAGCGGTGATGACAAAAGATATGAATTTGTTCGAATGGATGGGAGGTAGAAGCTCAAATCAGCTCAAATCTATAAACGTAGCCCTTCTGGCGCACTGAATCCTTTACTTTTCTCAAAGCAATTGTTCAATGTTGAAAGAAAAATAGGAAATTCAGTGCACCAGAGCCTTTCCTTTGCAATTTTACGAACCCAAAGTACACCAAAGTACACCAAAAGTACACCAAAGTACACCAAAAGTACACCAAATTACAGTAATCCCTCAAAACTTTAATTCTAACTTTAATCCATTATTTTTATCTTTAGCTAATTGCTACCGTACCTCTCACTATCCGTACGCTGAAGAAAGAATAAAGGAGAGCGATCGACGGGGAATCGCTGTCATTTTGGAGACGCCAGCTGTTGGATTGAAGTTGATACTTAATGCTTATAAAAATTTCGAAATTACAGAGGATTCCCGAAAGCCAATCAACTATTGCACATGCAATTTGTCGAAGAAATGATCAAGAGAGACAAGAATCATCCAGCGGTAAGTCTTTCAGTCTTTACAATCGATGTAAGACTGTAAGACTGGCTTTGGAAAGCCACGCACAGCCATTTGACTTTGGAAAGCCACGCACATAGTCTAAACGCATTTCTGGCGCACTCAAACCTTTATTTACTCAATCAGTAATCTAGACTACTGTAAAAACATTAGGAAACGGGATTTGTTGAGCTTTACAATCATTTACAGGTGATCATGTGGAGTATCTCGAACGAGCCGCACACTGAGAAGAAAGAGGCCAGGGCGTATTTCAAGTGAGTTCAGAAATGGAACCAAGCTCCAAAATTGTTTAACACATTCACGACAAAGTCATTTTTGGTTTGGCTTCCGTTTCGGACAATGGCTATGTTGGTTATCGAACATTTGTTATTCTAATGCCTTTTGCCATTGGCGATCTAACTTTGAACTCAAATATCTTGGTGTTGGGGAGTGCAATTTAAATATTCTTGGTATCATTAGATGCGCCAAGTCTTTCTCTATCGATTGGTACAAAAACTATTTGAATTCGACAACCCAACACCAAGAAATTTGAGCTTAAAGTTAGATTGACAATGGCAAAGGGACGAGGCGCGGTTAAGCCCCGCCCCTTTTGCCTGCGCGATAAAAACCTCACCAACTAGTACACTTAAGGAAAAGTTCTAATAGAAACTGAAAACGAGCGTAACTGCTGAACACTTTAGAGCATTGATCGATCAGGCTCACACGCTGGACCCAACTCGCCCGGTCACTATCGTTTATGGGCCCTCAAATTATGATAACGATCAAACGGTGAGCTTTGGATTTACGATAATCGCTAATAGAAAGCCATTTGGATTTGGATTTGGATTTGGATTTGGATTTGGATTTCTATTAGATTTGGATTTCTTTTATTAGAAGAATTACAAAATACAGAATGCAACAAGATTTAAATTCCAAAATCAGGCCGATCTACTCGATGTGATTTGCGTGAATCGCTACTATGGATGGTACATCGATATGGGCTTTTTGGAGAATATAAATCGGTTGAAAGTTGAAATCTTTTTCGCTTTTTGCTTGCTAGCTTGCTTGCTAGCTTTCTTGCTTGCTTCCTTGCTTGCTTCCTTGCTTTCTTGCTTGCTTTCTTGCTTGCTTGCTTTCTTGCTTGCTTGCTTGCTTTCTTGCTTCCTTGCTTTCTTGCTTCTTGCTTGCTTGCTTTGTTGCTTGCTTGCTTGCTTTCTTGCTTGCTGGCTTGCTAAACTTGCTAAACTTGCTAAAAATCGACATTTTCAGCTCCGTTGTCTACGATTTGATGCTGTGGAAAGAGAAATTCGGAAAAGCGATTTTGGTCACAGAGTACGGAGCTGATTCGCTTGATGGTTTAACACAGGTTTCCTTATTCTTTCTTGTTATTGATTTAGCCAGAAAGTCTTGTCTGTTTTTCGAATTGAGACTGTACATAAAGTTTGGAGTGCGACCCGCTTTAACCTTATCAACGAGGATGATTCTGCTTAAGAATGGCCGAATAGCACAAAAGGTTAAAAGGGCTTCCCCCAAAAGCGCTTACAACGTAGCAAGAACACGTAGTATCCAACAATAGATTAATACTCTTGAGAAGAGTACAGATCGGATCGGAATCTACGATAGTCTTTTCGCTCGATCCTCCTCTTGATGATCCCACGCATCTTTCGGGTGTTAACGGTCCTCTTTCGTCCTCTTCCGGGCTTGGACTGAACATGCCCCTCATCTTTCCATTGCTTTACGATCTTCTGGACGGTCCTCAGAGCCACCCCAAGCCTCGATGCGATCGACGAGTTCTTCATGCCGCTCGTCGCCAGCTGTGCGATTGCGTCCCGACTAGCGCACGTCTTTGTCATGACCTAGAAAACAACTTTTTTAACAAAAAATTATTAGACAACGATAAAAAGAATATTAAAACACAAAAAGATGAGTAGTAATGCTTTATACATTGTTTAAAACTATGATACTGATGCTGCGCGCACGTAATTTTCAGCCACCCTGTACTCTTGAGAAGAGTACAGATCGGATTGATACTACGTCGATGGTGACACATATGTTAGTAAAACCTCTCTACAATGTTAAACCAGTCATCTAAACAGGATTTAAAACCTGAAGGGTAGCATAAAGTAAAGTGAATTTATCACGTTACTGTTTATTCGTACAGAACCGAAATGCAACAATATCCATTACAAAAACAGCATGCGCATCAAAAATGAAACAACAAAGTCCCCCCAGAAAGAAGGCAAAAAAAAACCCCAGCAGACCAGAAAAAACAATTTCGGGAAGGGAGAAAAAGGACGAAAAATGCGACGCGAATAATTGCAAAATAGCAACGCAAATAGGAAGGAAACGGACGCGACCATAAAAAGGCGACAAAATGATGTGGTTTAGACACTTTGACTGAAAGAAATCTATTTTTATGTAAATAGATAAAAGATAGAGCATAAAAAGGTCGGTATATAGCCAAATTTTTAGAGAAATTGATTCACCCAATTTCTTCGTAGAGGTTTTTATAGATTTTTCACGAAAAACACGTTTTGTACTATCGAATTTGCTTGTCAGTGGATTGAAATTGACTTAAAAAGATTGGAAATTGAAGAATCAACTAGGAAATTGAAGAATAAACTGGGAAATTGAAGAATAAACTAGGAAATTGAAGAATAAACTGGGAAATTGAACAGTTGTGAACTTTTTATTTAGAGAAAATCATAGTTTAATTGATGGATTTGTTATTTTTCAATGAAAGTATGGAAAAGAATGAAAAGAATTGTTCATTAACGTAATAGATTTGATTTCAAACTTTCGAAAACGATTGTAATTTATGGGTTAAGAAGATTTTCAATAGAGCATTTTACAGTAATTTGTTTATGACTGAAAACTGAAAGAAAGAAAGAAAGAACTGAAAGAACTGAAAGAACTGAAAGAACTGAAAGCTTTAGGAGCCAGCTGTGGACTTCTCCGAGCAGTACCAAGATGAGTTGATTCGCGAGACTCATAAAGCGTTCGACGTTCTCCGCGCAAAAAAAGTGATTGGCGGAGAGATGATCTGGAATTTCGCTGATTTCATGACCGGAATGAGTGAGTGAAAAAAGCAAAATCTAATGCTTTTAACACTTTCTTTAACACTTTTAACACTTTAATGACTTTCTTTAGGGGTTATTTATGCTTAAATTTGTAAACCCATCCTTTCTGGTGCATTCAAAGAGATCATTAGATCATTGAAGAGATCATTAGACCTTTGAAGAGATCATTAGACCATTGAAGAGATCATTAGACCATTGAAGAGATCATTAGACCTTTGAAGAGATCATTAGACCTTTGAAGAGATCATTAAATCTCTTCAAAAACATCCAATAAGATTATAAGCTTTTATAAGATTCTTAAAATCAAATATTTTAGCCACAACACGAGCCGTCGGCAATCATAAAGGTGTCTTCACGCGGACGAGACAGCCAAAAATCGCCGCCTACACTCTCAGGTTACTCATAAATATATTATTACATTATTGTTTATATTAGATGGATATTTTAAGTCTATTTATGTTATATCTAAACATTATAGTTAGCTTCACTTTCCAGGAAACGCTATTTGGGCCTCTTGCAGCAATAGCAGCAGCAGCTCTTGCAGCAACTCTTCAATTGTCCCTCTCAACTCCGCCAACTTTAATCAAAAGGCTTTACTTTTTAAATTCTTTCAGTTTCAGATATATTTGATTGTAATTTAAAGTTTTATAAATAAACTTTCATAGATTTATATCTAAAGGCATTCAAAAATGATCGAAAAATGACCGAAAAATGCCATTTAACAGCTCAGATCAGATCAGATGTGTTCAAAAATGGCTTGCTAAAAGCTACTATTTTTTTCTGGATTGAAAAACTGAACAAGATAGGTCTCGTTTAGGATAAGTCTCTTTTTGAAATTCCACTTTAAGTTGCCGACCTTCTCTAGTGTCTGGAATAGAAAGGGGAACCGAATTGGAACCGAATTGGAACCGAATTGGAACCGAATTGGAACCGAATGGGCACTGATAGGTAGCCGAGTCAGAACCGAATTGGAACACGGGGCACTGATAGGTAGCCGAGTCAGAATCGAAAGAGAACCGAATGGGCACTGATAGGTAGCCGAGGCAGAATCGAAAGAGAACCGAATGGGCACTGATAGGTAGCCGAGTCAGAACCGAATTGGAACAAGGGGGCACTGATAGGTAGCCGAGTCAGAATCGAAAGAGAACCGAATGGGCACTGATAGGTAGCTGAGTCAGAACCGAATTGGAACCGAATGGACACTGATAGGTAGCCGAGTCAGAATCGAAAGAGAACCGAATGGGCACTGATAGGTAGCCGAGTCAGAATCGAAAGGGAACCGAACCCGAACCGGGGGAGTAGAGAGCCTAACCGTAGCCTAACGTGGATGAAGCACTGTAAGCTATGGATAAAGTACCGTAATCTATGAATAAAGTACTGTAATCTGTGGAGAAAGTTACCGTAATCTTTTCAATTGGATAACAGATAAAGTTACCGTAACCTAAATGAATTATCGTAGCCTTTTTCTCGGTGCAAATTGGTCGTTAACTTTCACGTCAACTTTGAAGGCTCATAACTTTCTCCAGAGATCGAAACCGAATCGGAGCCGAAAGGGAACCGAGTCAGAACCGAATGGTCACTGATAGGTAACGAATCTACTGGGCACACAGTAATCCACCGGTGACTTGTTCCTCTCTTCAACAATCCTTCCAGAAACCACAATGTGACGTCTTTCTGTAATTTGGCTTGTAAACAAGATATATGTGCATTCTAGAGCGCTTCAATTTCTTTGCATTTATGTTTCAGCTTTTAAACTTACTACTAGGCATACAGGAATCCCCCATTTCCACTTCTTCTTTTCATTAATAATCCAATAAACTAGACATATCAGAGTACTTACTACAGTAAATCTTTCCATAGCTTTGTTTTTATTATCAAACTTCAACTAAATCTCTTACAGTAATCCGCAGTAATTTGAATTGTAAACTAGAAATATCAAAGTTCATTCTAGTTCATTCTAGAGTCATTTCAAACAGGGATTCACTTGAAATCTTTTTATGTTTGCTTCTTCTGAGTATCAAATCGTAATCTAAACATATCAGAGTACATTCTACAGTAAACCGAATCCATTGATAGCTTTGTTTCAGCAATCAAACATTCGATCAATCTCATACAGCCTTTACAAGTCTTGTCGCGCATCTTATCAGCTCTGAACCTCAATTATAGCAACTTTTTAGAAAAGTAGCTGCGAAAAGTAGAAAAGTATCTAATTTATTTCAAAAGTGGCAAGTGTTAAATAGAAAATTGTAGCCCTAATTCTCAGTAATATTTATCGACCAAAAACCTCCCGATTGAACTTACATTACCCCCTTTCAAAGCTTTCAACCCCAACAACAAAATTTTTTTTTTTTTTTTTGTGGTTCTCGGGGAGGGGGAGAGAAAAACTTTTGTTTTTTTTTTTTCTTTAAAAATTAAAAAAAAAACAAAAAAAAAAAGGCGGGGTCTTTGAGTTATTTAAAAATAAAATTGAATTAAAGGGGGAAAAGAATCAAGGGGTGGAGGGGTGGGTGTTGTTATTTATTTGTTTTCCTTCCTCTGTTCAGCGGGTTCGTTTGGTTTTTTTTTTTTTCTTGGCTGGGGGGCTACAACTCATTTAACAAGCACTTGAATGAGCTCTGGGCGATTTGAAGTGTGATTCTTAATGTTATTAAGTGATGCTAAACACGATTTTTGCATTGAAGAAATAGTGAAAAGCTTTTTTTAACAATTTTTAATAGAGAAAAGCGGTCAAATGACAGATTCGTCGAAGAGATTTCGACTAGCGCTCATTCAAACGCTTGTTAAATGAGTTATAGAAGTCCAATCGGGAGGTTTTTGATAGATAAATGTTGCCGAGAATTAGGGCTACAAGTCTCTATATAAAACTTGCCACTTTTGAAATAAATTACACATTTCCCAGCTGGTTTTCGAAAAAGTTGTTGATGTGAGAGAGTGTCGTAACTGCAAAGCCAGATTTTGAGAGATTTTTGGTGTTGGACATGTTGAAAGTGGATAGTTTGAAGGAATTTTTTTCCACTTTTAGGCATCTACCGAGTTGTGGCCACGAATTCTGCCGGAAGCACGCATGACAAGGGAAATGCGACAGTGAAAAGAGCACCAATAACACTTGTTGCTTTTGTCGTTGTCACTATAATTCGTTATAAAAGTTGTGGCGATAATTTGGGTGTTATAGACCAGGGTCTTGTTCTAGACAAGTATTTTGTTCTTTATCCAGCTCAATATTCCCAATCGAATGCTTAATTTCAAGCCTATTTCAAGCCTTTCCTTCCGGAAAGAAAAGGGTAAAAAGGATGAAATTTGAAATCTAGGTTCTCTAAACAGGCAAAAAGGGGAAAAGACAGGTAAAGGTGGAAAAAGAGGGGTAAATTTGGGGAAAAGAAATGGAGAAAGGAATGGAGAAAGGAATGGAGAAAAGAAATGGAGAAAGGGTGAGACTGTGGAATGGGGGTAAAAGAGGCTGGGGGAGGAGCGTTCGACCAAGATGGACGGGGCTGCGGGCTCCCTTGCCCCCAATCTTTTCCCATCCTCGAGACACACAAATCTTTTCAAATCTACCCCATTTGCCCTTCCCTTTTTGATCTGCCATTTTCCACCAATTTCCAATTTCCATTCAACAATCTCAACAACATGCAGCGACGAGCCGTCGCCCTCGCCCTACGCACTGCTGGCGATAATAGCGCTGAGAATTTGGTTTGTTTTAACCCTAGTAGTTGATCCTTGGGCTTGATCTAGGGTTTGCTCTTGATTCTACAATTTGTTCGGATTAAGTTGAGGGACACAATAGCTCAATAAGTGACACAATAGCTCAATAAGTGACACAATAGCTCAATAAGTGACACAATAGCCAATAGTGCTCAATTGCTCAATTTGCTGATTTGCTGATTGCTCCATTACTGATAAAAATTTGCTGATTTTGCGATTTTGCGATTGAAACCTTTCCCTAACGGGATCAATTTTGTTAGATCAATTTTTAATTGTAAAATCATTGATCTTTCTGTTCTTGAGCTTGAGTTGAGAGCGATTTTGACCAATAACAATAACAATATTGTTTTGACAGCAATTTTGACAATCTATTATTTATAAAAGAATCGGTGTCCGTCTGTCTGTCTCTCGATCCGTTTGTACGGGCTTTTTCTCAGCCGTATTTATGACCAATAAAGCTAAAACTTCTTTAAAAAACCGTAGAATATATTGTAGTTGTGTTATTTAAAATAAAAAATTCGAAAATCAAAATTGAGTGGCAGTCCGGGGAGTCGAACCCGGCTCATTTCGGGCCGTAGACAAGCGCGCTCCTGACTGCGCCATCACGACCGGAAACAGCAGAAAAACCCGCTGTTAGGCGGGTTTTTCTCGGTGGTGTTTTTCTATAAATGCAAGCTGTCTTTTGTAACTTTGTAACTAACTAAAGGCTAAACTAAACTAACTAAAGGCTCTGACTCCAAAACTATCAATAGATTTATATGCAGTTTATAACGAAACTAGATAAATCGTGTTTTTCCAGGGAAGTGACGGCTCTCGTTTGGTGGAGATCGGTGTAAGCGATGGGCAATCACATTTGATATTGCCGGTGGTTGAGGGAAATTCACATTTGGGTGACCTATTCAGACAAATTGAGATCGCCGCCGGGCCTGGAGCGCTACTTGTTTGTAGGGGACCGTGCGAGTTGAGACAGGTGAGTGGAAAAGGCGAAAAGTTGTAAGCTGAAGGTTGTAAGCTGAAGATTCTTGCTAACAAGAAAAAGGCTGAAAAGCTGATTTCTTAGGAAGAAACTTTCGGACTTCTTAAGTAGCCGCTACTCGCTTTGGACAACTGAACTTTTCCTTAACAACTGAACTTTTCCTTAACAACTGCTTTGGTGGCCTAGTGGATAGTCTGCTAGACTGCCGAACCTTAGACTTTTTGCCCTCAAGTTCGAGTTCTAGATCGAGTTCTAGTTCGAGTTCAAAAGGCCAGCTTGATTTGTTGCCTTTCCCTTGTAAGTAGTAAAATATCTAGAAATATCTAACGTCTAAAATACGTCTAAAATAATAGATCTAGATTACTATAATTAATCTATAGCTTTAAATAAGCAAGTAGTACATTAGAAGTAGTATAAACAGTGTCTAGTCCATGTTTTTAGCTATAGCTTTTAAAAGCCTGGCTTTTGAACTAAAAAGTTCTTAATTAACAGCTTCCTGAACAACTGCTTTGGTGGCCTAGTGGATAGTCTGCTAGACTGCCGAACCGTAGACTTTTTGCCCTCAAGTTCGAGTCCCATTCTCGTTAGTTGAATCTTTAGTTGATCAGCAGTTGATCAGCAGTTTGATCTCTATATTGTACCGTACTATTTACTATCTAAACCTCAATAGTATTTGTCTTTCTAAAGTTCTAGGACAAAGACAAGCTCTAGTTCTAGCACAAGCTCTAGCTCTGGCTATCGAATACAATTCAACACACTTTTCACTTTCTCATTCTTCTTCCAGGTAATCCATCCATTATTGGCGCAAGAAGGGGTGACAGTAGGCGAGCTTTTCCTCGAGTTTGTCAACATGATGCGTCTTGATGCAATCCCCTCAACCCCGCCAATGTCCCAAGAAGCGGAAGAGATCGCCGTTGAGTTGACCTCGCTCATTGATCGTTTCGCTAAACATACGCCAGGTCGGTGGGATAAATAAGGGAAAACAAAGGGTATGGTATAAAGTATCAGCATTATTCACATTCACATTATTTACAATGTGGAACAAACAAGCATATGAATGTAGAGAAGAATAGAACTAAATGTAGAAATGTAAAAAACCAAAAAAAAAAACCATAGATAAGAAAAAAGAACCAAAAAGCTAGCCAGCCGGATTGAACCCTTGACCAGCGGGACTGAGCCCCGACTAGGATACGAGGCTCTTAGCCACTCGGCCATGGCGACATGCGTTGCCCTGATAAAAATTTCCACTTATGCACTGCCAAATGCGCATTTCTTCCTCTTTCTTCGATTCGCTTCTCCCTTGTATTTTCTTTTTCTTCTTCAACGAGCAGATTACGGATGGCTCAGTGGTTAGAGCGTCCGATTGGGAGGTCAGACGGGAAATTCGGAGGTCGAGGGTTCAATCCCCTCTTCCGAAACCTTTCTTTGCCATTCCTCATTTTCTTTTATTAACTAATTCCCGACGAGTTTACTGTATCTGCGTACCAGATCCAATTTCCGACAAGTTTACTGTATCTCGCCGCTGTTTCCGGTCGCGATGGCGCAGTCAGGAGCGCGCTTGTCTACGGCCCAAATGAGCCGGCTTCGACCCCCCGTACTGCCACTCAATTTATCTAGAATTAAAACCTGCTACAAGGAAGCTTAGAAGTTTTAAATTTTAAATCTGTACGGGCTTTTTCTCAGCCGTATTTTGACCAATTTTAAATAAAAATGCTAAATTTTTGCTCAAATCTGTAAGCACACCTTTTTGGCGCTAAAATCTTCTAAAATATCTAAATCTTCATTTCCATAAGAAATCGAAACGTTTTTGCAAGAAAAATGAAGATTTGAGTGAACCGGAAGCACGTGTTTGAGCACAAAAATATTCCCAAAGTCAGTGCATGATCTTTTCGTACTTTGTGGGAAAAAAAATGGAAACATACCCTTTCTAGTGCACTCCCCAGTGCGCCAGAAACCGTGCGTTTACAGATTTTTGCACAAATCACGTTGCTTTTCCTTTACCAAACACAAAAATTAAAACACTTTTCCTTAAAATCCTCAAAAAATATTGTTGCTTCTCTCTCAAAAATAATATTTTCCTGTGGTTTCTCTATCCATTTTTTCCCAATCTATCCTCTCAATATTTGTTCCATTCTTTTATTCTAAAAGAAACCTTCCCTTCTTCTCGGTTTTTGTCTCGACAATATCCTTTGTCTTGTTCTTTTTCCCCAGGCTATCTGTGAAAAAAAAAACGAAAAATTTTCTCGGAAATTTCTCTTCTCTTTTTTGTATCAATCGTTTTTTGAAAACGACTGTAACAAAAGAATCCGGGAGTCTGTAAAATTTCAGTGAGGGTTTTTTTGAAGGAAATTTGAAAGTCTAGGTCCAGTAAGAAGTTTTCTAAAAGGTGACAAAACTGCCGTAAACTTGTAGATGTAGATTTACAGCGAAATCTCCATTGTCCGGGATTGTTGTGTGTGTTGCTTTCGTGTTTCAATTGGTAGACTCAATTAAATGAATATCTCCAATCGATTCCCCGACCCTGGAAACCCTGGGTACAAATTTACAGCTGAATTTCTTCTTTTTATACTATTTACAAAGGAAAAGAGAAATTCTGTAAAAGGGCTCGAAGTGTTCTTTGTGCGTGCGCACAATCGCTCGCCGTCTGGCACACGTACCCGATAGATAGCTCCCGTCTCCGTTCCATTTTGGAATCCGTAAAGAGGAATGCGCGGTGAGCGACTGGGCTGTCCTCACCCAAGCCTGAGCGGTGAGCGACTGGGCTGTCCTCACCCAAGCCTGAGCGGTGAGCGACTGGGCTGTCCTCACCCAAGCCTGAGCGGTGAGCGACTCAGCTGTCCTCACCCAAGCCTTAGCGGTGAGCGACTGGACTGTCCTCACCGCTTTGCGCTTTATACCCAAACCCTGATGTCACCGCAGGACCAATCATAAAGAAAGCATCTTCGCACAGCTCTTTTCACTGTTACAGAACATTGTTCGAATATTCCGTCAAAATAAAACTGGCTAAAATATTCAGCTAGTTTTATTCATTGAACTGAGCTGAAATGCTCAGCTAAAAAAACTGACCCAAATACCCGATAAAATCACAGTGACGCTAAACCGTTCGTAAACCGATTCACTTTAATCATTTCTACATAAAACCATCAAAAAAAAAACACTTCTACACCCAATTGTCGATAATTTGATTTTAGTGAGAATAATTCGTCCAAATTCGGTCCAAATTCGAATTCCTTTAAGCAAATCTAAACACTTATCAAAGAACAATCAACGTTTCGATATCAAAAAGTTTGAGAGAGATTTGAACACAGGCAGATCGCCATTTGATAAGCCCTAATTTTTGGGTGACAAAAAATCTCTTTGAGATCTTTTAGATCTCAGATCTCAAAAATCGATCGATCTCTTTCCCATCTATGGGTCAGAAAAGACTGAAATGGGAGGGGTGACCGTGACATTGAGGGGCTCTCAAGGTGTGTGTGTGTGTGTGTGTGTGCTGAAGGAAAAAGGGGCCGATTCAAATTGGCCACCAACTAGCAATGAGAACGATTGAACTTGGGGAAAAACTCGAAGACGGGGAGACGATCAATTTGCTTACTTTGTGTAAGAAGAGCTAAAGATTTGATCAATTTGATTTAACGATAAGTTGTTTTGTTTCTTTATCAAATGACAGAGCTTTGGACAATGACGGCAAGATGAACCAGGATAAACCAGGCCAAGCTAGAATCTTTCTGTAGCTGCAGCAAAGATGCAGCAAAGCCAGACTTGCCTGATCTGATTGAGTCTGAGCCGGGAAAATTACCTTTGGAACAACCCTGGCTTTGGATAAGTTCGACTTGGAAACAAAATATCCAATAAGTTAAGATATCCAGTTATCCAGCTAATTGTCAGTCACTTGTTTAAGGCTTAGGCTCAGGCGCAGGCTTAGGCTTAGGCTTAGGCCTGAGCCTGAACCTAGGCTTAGGCCTGAGCCTGAACTAACTACCAATTAGGCTTTTCAGAAAGTCCAGAAAGATATTCAGCTGTTCAACTTATTTGGTGGCAGATTCCCTTCAAATGTAAAGATATTCAATTTACTCGTAAAGAGCTTGCATTAGGCTGTCCAGAAAGTCTTTTCGTTCTTCAAAATTCAGCCATTTCCTAAATTGTGCTCTAACTAATTGAGCCTTTAACTATTAGATCTAACCCATCGATTTTCGTTCAAAAAGTAAGCTAGGCACTGGGGCTAAAAATCTATCAAATAATCCTACCCAGTTCAAGACTGATTTTTGGATTGGATTCTCATTGATCAATCAATTCGTCACCAGTGAGAAGAAAATGGAAAATGGGTGAGAAAAGGGATATTGAGGGAATGGGATGAGAGAAACTGGGACGAAGGTCACTCCTTCCCTTCACTCCTCCACTTGTTCGAGTTTTTCAATCTCGCAAAAACACGGCAAAACAGGCACACTAATTCCTGAATGGAGATCGCGTTGATGAATTTGGGTTAAGGTTTTTTTGTGAATGAGAGAATTGAGAGAATTGCGCTGTTGTATTGAGAGAATTGAGCTGTTGTATGCGCTAAAACAAATAGATCAAAGATTTATGATCAAAGAAATAGATTTTATGAACGATTGGAATAGTTTGGGTAATTAGGAGCATTACCTAGTCTTGTATCAACGACTGTACTAAAGCCTGACCTGATCTTGGCATAGAAGGGCATCCTATTATACAACAGTGTACCATAAATCCCCTAAAACTTATATTTGAAAGATTATGGTAACGCTATTTATTTTTCATTGTTGTAACGCTGTTTATTTTTCATAGTAGATAATATTTGTGAGAGCACGGTTCATGGCTAACCGTTTGGGGCCGCCGGACTCACATACTCGAGCTGTAGAATAAACATCGCACCCATGGGGTCCTCCACCCAATGGGTGCGGATCTTAGGCTCTCTCTTGTACTATCCTGACTGTCCTGTTCTTTTCTTCATTCACTATAAATCAAGGGAATGAAGAAATAAGCACTCAAGCGTTTTGGGATTGTTTTCTTCTTGATTGTTTTTGGTTCTTCTTTAACTATTGAAAGTGAATTGATTTTGAAATAGATGAGCGACAGCTTGAAATACAGTTTACAGCTTTGCATACAGTTTACATAGGGTAGATAAGGTAACTATTAAAGATAAGGTAACTATTAAAGATAAGGTAACTATTAAAGTCTTGAAAGGCTAGATTGAATGGATTGAAAGAGCTGATTGGGTAATGGACATTGGGTAATGGACATTGGGTAATGAATTGAAAGAGCTCATTTCTACACAATTTAAAACAGATGGAACTTTAAGTTAATTTAAAGGATGATAGTGATAGCGAAAGGCTATAGTGAGCAATATTTTTGGTTAGTTAAACAGAGACAATAACAGACAACAGAGACAAGACAAAGGCCTAATCAAAATTCGAGTGTGTACCTCTCAAATAAGAGATCCTTAAAGTTCTTAAATAAATATTCTTAAATGTTATAAATTTCTTAAATAAATTTCATTCTTAAATACACTATCAGTAAAATAGTATCATAGCTTTTGAATATTATTTAACAAAAAATGGGGTGGGATAAATGCGATCTTTTTGTGAACCTTTTTTTCGATGTTCTAAAGTTTAAAGTGTTTTTGACGCTCTTTTGAACTGCGCTGTTTTAAACTGCGCTGTTTTAAAGGGCGCTCTTTGGAACTGCGCTCTTTTGAACGGCGCTATTTTGGTGGTGTTATTTTGACTAAAACAAAACAGCAAAACAAAGCACCACAGATAGGACACAGCCACACAGTTGTATTCAAATCTAAAACCATCGAGTGTTTTTGGCATCAAGTCTTCGAATCAAAGAGTATAATCTATTCAAAACTGTTACATTCATCAAAACCCATCAACTCGATTTCAGATGAGATCGCGCTGGCCGTGGAAAGGATTAGTCTTGGCGTGGATCCGACGATTTGGTGAGTATTTCCAGGAGTTTTCAGGCGTTCAAAGTTCAAAGGAGTTCTTCCAGGAGTTTCCAGGCGTTCAAATCATGCATTTTTTTCTTAGCTTTGTATTTCGTGATCTGTAAAACTTTGCCATAAGTTTACGGGTTCAGATTAGGCTGCAAGCTGTAGTATACTGTAGATCGATATACTGTAGATCTACTATAGATCGGTACACTGTAGAGCTACTACAGTTTTTGAATTCATTCAACTTTTTGGGAAATTGACTGCACAAAGGGAGAGGTCGTTTTCGAAAAAACCTATCCCAGCATAGCTATTCCTCAAGTTTTATGGTGTAAAATAACCGCCCAGAAAAGAAAAGATGCTCTGAAATTGTTATATTTTTAAAAGTTGTATTGATATATCTATTGGCCAAACATCAAACGGTTAACTCAATTTGAGCAGAGCCAAAACTTGATCCAAAGACACCCTTCCAATTTTTGGCCACCTCTTCTTTTGTGCAGTCAATTGGCCCAAAAGCTGAACAAAATTCAAAAACTTTTTATATCAAAATGTAGAGGAGATCTTCAGCTTTCGAATAATACTTATATATCTCTTTTTCTTGATTTCGGTATTCTGAGAAATTTACAAAATAGTAACTGGACAACCCAATAAATAGTAACTGGACAAATAGTAACTGGACAACCCAATAGAAGTAGCCTGGTTACTCTTTTAGCTTAAAAATCTTCGCCTTACTCTTATGGATATTTCTATAGCTTTTTAGAGATATCTTTTCAGATAGAATTCTTCTTTTTACTTGATTTTAGTGTTTATTAGTTTCGTTTGGTCTATTTTTGGTTTATCGAAGCTTTTATGTCTGCTGGCTTTTGGCTGCTGTCTGCTGGCTTATCCAGTATCTATACCATTTCATATCTTTATCTTCATGATTCATTTTCCAATACGAAACCAGTTCTCAAATAGATTACGTTATAAGCGTTACGTTATTAGAAAGCGGGAGTAATAGATCTCGTAGAGGTAGAGTCACTCTCTTGACTCATAGTCAAGAGACACAAAAGCCCGGTGAGTAGAAGAAAGGGAAAAGATGGGTGGCCATTATTTGGGTCGAGGCGACAATGGAGGGGAGGTGAAGGGGTGAAAAGGCTCGCCTTGTAGAGAAATCTTGTAGAGAGGTGTGCTCTGTGTCAAGGGTCTTTTGAAGAAAGGAACATTGAGGGATTTGAAGGGACTGAAGGCTTGGAGTCGGCGAAAAAACCCGTGAAAACCGTTCATCGGACGAACACCGATCCTTGTAAAAACAACGAAACACTATTTCTGGTGTGGGTTTTGAAAGGATCTAGAAATTCTGAAAGAAACTACATTAAGGCTTGGTTTGGCAAAGGCTTGGTTCCTTGAGGTTTTGCACTTCACTCTATTTATTAATGATCTACTTTATATCATCTACTTTATATCATCTACTTTATATAATCTACTTTATATAATCTACTTTATATACAAAACTTTCAAGAGACTTAGTTACAGTGAACTCTGGACTGTAAACTTAAGCTTACTGCCTCAAGAATACTATAGTTCTTGAACAAGCCTGATACAACAATAGGAAAGACAAGGAAGAGAAAGAAAGGAAGAAAGGAAGATGGGAAAGAAGAAAGGAAGATGGGAAGGAAGAAAGAAAGGAAGGAAGGAAGAAAGAAAGGAAGAAAGAAAGAAAAGGAAATCCCCGGGTCTTCAGAATCGTAATACCCTCAGAACTACTGGCTTTGAATCATGAAATGTGGTAAATCTGGTCAAATGTGTATCAAGCTATCTCTTTTTTAAAAACCCGGTGAATGGGCGGCTGTAGGTACCTGAGAAAAGAGAAGAAAATGACAATACAAGTAGTGAAGGTTTGCTTAGGAGTAGCCGTTGGCGGGCGACGCGGTGCCAGGCGGGGAACCGTTAGCAAACAGCAACGGGCGAGAGTGCACTCTTTGCCCCTCACCAGCTCTTTGAGCTTTGGGGGGACGGTCGTCGAAAGTGGAAAGCATATCGATGCATATGAACAAGGGACATTGGTAAAGGTTTTAAAAGAATTCGCATGGTTGAACAGTTGACCTGTGTAGTACAATCCCAGGCATATCCAAAGTATACTGTGACTTTATATTGTAGCTAGATCGCCGCTCGGGTTTGTTTGAAGCACTACGCAACAATGCAAGGAGGAAACGTCTATAATAGTACTATGGTAGCATATTAGATGCAATTATTAGACCGTCCAGAAAGGCTTTTAATTCCTTTTCATACTTCCGTTGAAAAATGGTTATCGAAAATCTGATACGCCGCTTTGCCATTGTCAATCTAAATTTAAGCTCAAATTTCTTGGTGTTGGGCCGTCCAATTTAAATAGTTTTTGTACTAATCGACAGAGAAAGACTTGGCGCATCTAATAATATCAAGAAGCTTTAAATTCGACAGTCCAATACCAAGATATTTGAGCTCAAAGTTGGATTGCCAATCGCAAAAGGACGGGACTGGTATCAAATGTCCCACAATCTTGAAATTCACCAATTAACCTATGGTTTGCTCTAAATAAAAAGTGTTTATTCTTCAATTTCCAATCTTTTAAAGTCAATTTCAGCCCACTTTCAAGCAAATTCGACAGTAAAAACACATGTTTTTCGTCAAAAATCTATAACAACCTCTACGAAGAAATTGGGTGAATGAATTTTTCTGAAAATTTGGCTATATACCGACCTTTTTATGCTTTATCTTTTATCTATTGACATAAAGATAGGTTTCTTTCAGTCAAAGTGTCTAAACCGCATCATTTTGTCGCCTTTTTATGTACAGTCTCAAGCTCTGGCATCTGTACAAGCTATGTACAGCTCTGGCACAATGAGAAGTTTGTAGGCTCTAAACTTGATCAATGCACAGAGTAAGGCTCAATTAGCTCTCTCCAATTATAAGTCTATGCATTCCCAAAGACTCAAATCTCTTTTGTGAACACATCGATCGTTAATCGAAGGCCGTTCTTCTTGTTCTTCTTCTTCTTCTTTCTCAATTATCTTTCCTTTCTTTGTCTCTCTTTCTGTCAATCCACTCACTTTCATCCCGATTCTTTCCTTTTCTTTTCTCATTTCATTGCTTGGGGTCAAGATGCTAATCGAGAAAGGGCGATTTTGAGAAGAAATTGTTCGAAAGGGGTTTAAGATTTATTGTTTTTCATTTTCATATATGGAAAGAACTAAGAGTGAATAGTTGTAAGCGTGGAAAGATTGCCGTAGTTGTTTATTGATACCGTAAGCTTTGTAGAAGAATTGCCGATGGAAAGGGGGAGACTGGGGGCGGTACTCTAAAAGGCTAATAATTGTGTAATTTAAACTACGAAATTAAAAAACCGGCAAGGCGGGGAATCGAACCCGGGTCGTGGGGGGCCCTGTGTGGGCCACAAACAAGCGCGTTCCCGACTGCACCACGGTGACAGGGCAAGCTGGCCGGAAAAGGCGGGCTTTAGGCGAGTTTGGTGATGGGATATTTGTCAAACCTGTTCAAGTGTCCTCAGAACTCCACTACCGGCTCCTTTTGCTGTACCGAGCATCACCTAAAGTTATTTTCTTTAAAAAAATAGATCTTTCTTTTGTTCAACCTGTACAAGCCACGAGTTCGGGTAGAGTTTTGCAGCGTGCGAAACTCCGTGCGATACATAAAACATTCTGTGATAGGATTTAAATGGTACAAGGATTTGTATAAATGTCGACTCTGCATAACATAACAAAATCGATTAACGATTAACGATTAACGACTGATCAATGTAAGTAAAACAAGCTCAGAGCTTTAGGCTTTTGATTCAATCCAGTTCAAAAACGGTAATCCGTAATCCAACGATAATCCAGTTCAAAAATCCGGTAATACGATTCAAAAATACAGCATTCTGTAAGTGATTTGCTCGACTGCCTTTTGAAACTCAAAACTGGGATTTTTATAATTGTTATATTATTAATTAAAGTAATTCAAGTTAACTTTTGATTGATCTTAACATCTGGTGATTGATTTGGTGATCTTCGGAGTCATTTGTGTTCTAATTCGTAAAATATCGATGTATTTATTTAGTAGTTATGTCTATTTATGTGTCTATTCACCTTGCTTTTCACCAATTCCGAACAGAAAAGTTGTCCTTTAACTAGCCGATTTTAAGGAAATCACTGATTTTTAAGAATTGGAAGAATAAGAATAAGAAGAAAGAAGATTTAAGAAGAAGAGTGTAATTTAAGGAACCAAATGCACTTGTTCATGCGCAAAATATCAGCATTGAGAACAGCTAGCAATTTAGTCGTGACGATGAGTCGGTTGAAGGTGAGGTGGTTGTGCGAGCTCGAGGGCTTCCATGGCAAGCCTCTGACACCCATGTTGCCCAATTCTTTGCCGGCTTGAATATAGCACCGTGAGTTTTTTTTGATGAATGACATATTTGAGAAAATCAGTGCCATAAATCAGTGAAATAGAAAACACCGCAAAAAAATTTGCAACATTTGCAAACAATTTTTCGGATTTCTGGCAACTTTTTGAGCTTTCCTACTATAGACGTTTCCTATTTTGCACTAAATTTGAACCTACCTGCAATTAATTATGGCAATATTTCATTGTAAACGCTTTTGAAACTGAAAAAACGGGATGTAGTTAAAACCGCGCCGAATAGAAAACGTTCAAAACAGCACCGTCAAATTTCTCAAAATCCAAAAAACCAAGCCGGTTCAAGTTTTATACTAAAAAATTCCTTGCGTTCTTGGCTACATGATGGGTGAAACGGTTTTTTAAAAAACTTAATATTCATAGATAAAATTAGCGTTCAAAATGTGTGTACCGAGTGGTTGGTTGGTTGGTTAACTCAGTTGGCTAGCTGAATATCTTTAGAGGCCCATTTTAAGCGTTCTTTTTACCTATTAAATATTAACTTTAAAAAAACTGGGCGGTGGCTACTTTGCACCAAATTTTTTGCGCAACTCGCCATAACTTTCTTCTAAGTCGACCAATCTTTATGATTTTGGTGTTATTTTGTAGATCTCAACAAATGTAACAAAATGACACCAAAATCAAAAGATTGGCTCAAGTTAGAAGAAAGTTAGACGAGTTAGAAGAAACGAGACGATTTAGAAGAAAGTTATGGCGAGTTGCGCAAAAGATCTAGTTGCGCAAAAAATTTGGCGCAAAGTAGCTACCCCCAAAAACTGTTTCACCCATCATGTAGCCAAGAACGCAAGGAATTTTTGGTATAAGACTTGAACCGGCTTGGTTTTTTGGATTGTTAGAAATTTGACAGCGCTGTTTTGAACTCAATGATAAAATGGGAGTGGGACAAATGCGATTTTTTTAGTTGCGCACGCTGCCCATTGGCGTACCTTTTTCCGCGTTTTAAAAAAGCTCTAAAAATCTGATATTAACCAATCTCTATTCCAAAAGTTGATTTTCTGGGTAATTTTAGGGCATAGAATTCAAATTTTGACATACCAGAGCTGTGGAACTAATTTGGAATGGCTCTAGCTAATTGATCGTGAAGCAAACCCGTAATTTATGTGGTTTTATGAAATTTCTGAATTAATTCTATTGATTTGATGCTGATTTTGATATTTTTAGAGGCGGCGTCGCGTTATGCCTATCGGCCGAAGGACGACGAAATGGCGAGGCACTTGTGAGGTAAGATTTCAAGCTATTTTAAAATTTAAGACAAGTGAAATGTTGAGCTAAGACAATGCAAATGTAGCAAATGTAGCAAATGTAGCAAATGTAATTTTAAGCAAATGTAGCTTTGTCGTGCGTGATGTTTAGCTAAAATTTTAAGCAGGTTCGAATTTAAAACGAGTAGAGCTTGGTTTCGGCTAAAGTGCTAGGCTTTTAATTAAATTTGACTTTGTTGAGCTAATTGTTTAAGCTAAATAGGTAAGGATTTTACAATTTACTCATCTTGACCTTTAGATTCGTCAACCCGGAGATGAGGGCGCTCGCCTTGAAACGTCATCGACACTTTCTTCTTTCGCGGTAAGTGGGGAATTAAGTTTAACTAATAAGATACGCTTTTTGAATAGCCTGGAAAAGGAAATTTGGTACTTGGTGGTTGGGAGGGGCCACTTTTATCCCGGCTAAGTTGGAACTAATGGTTTGAATGGTTGTATTGATACCTTTAAAAGGACTTGAAATTTTTTTAATGTTTTCCAAACCTGTTAAAGTTTATGTATATTGGTTAAAATAGCGTAAATTTTATTAGTTTTGAAGCTCGTTGCTAGACTTGACTCACGAGTAATTAACTGGTACCAAACTACATACTTTGGTTCTATTATCTCATGTCGAATATGATAAACGACTTTGGTTCTAATGTCTCAAAAATAACATTGCTTTAAAATTTAAAAGGAATTAGAGTTTGTAATTGGTATGATTTTTACTCAAAACCTAGTGTTGTTATAAATCTCAACAAGCACTTATTAGCCAAATTTAAACGCTCTTTTTAGACTTTTACTGTGAAATAAACTGAATTCTCGAATTTTAAACAATTATTTCTTTAGATACATCGAGGTCTACCGAGCGTCCGGCGACGAATTTCTTCAAGTGGCAGCAGGTCTGTTTCAAAACATTGTAAGACTTGTAAACTTAAACTTTCCTTCTATCTCTCTCCTCAAACTCTCTAAATCCCTCTGCTTCTTATGATTATTTTTCCGAAACTGTCATATGGGTGTTATCTTATCGCCTCTAGAATGACAGCACTCTCTCTTCACCCATCCCTTCACTCTCTGGTTTGAGCCTTTCCCTTTAAAGCAACACAGACACGAAACGCACCGTCATTCAAAAAAGAGTCGCCTATTTTTTTGTCAATATTCGGGATACACAACTACTAGCCGACGTGTAGGTGTTTTAATCGATACAGGACGGAAATTTTTATTTGGATTCCATTTTTGGGGAATGATCCTGGTTTTTTGATGAAAAGGGGAATTTTGTATAACCGTTTTTTGAAATTGATAGAATTTGATTCGTGAACCCGACCTTTATCCAAAATTTCATTAAGCCTTTCAACTTTTGTCGCTAAATCGACGTATGATTTCCTGAATCGATTTGACGCACAGGATTTTAATTTAAACACTTATAAACCTGTCGTTTAGCTCTTTTGCATCTAGATTTCATTTGGATTTTAGTTTTCATTTTAGTTTGCCGATTATGGTAATTGATGTTAGTTAGTTATGGTAGTTATGGCAGTTATGGCAGTTGATGTTAGTTGATGTTAGTAGTCCGATTCTCATATCTAGCACTTGCTAATTTACTCCACCGAGCAAACAGCGTTTTGCGAATAGCTCCCGAGTTTCCCATGGTAAAGTGCCCCGGTGAATTCACGACGAGGATCGTATTGAAAAGAGATTTTTGGGTGACTAATAGTGATATCGATTTCCGTTAAAATGAAATTTTCTTTTGCTTATTACATTTACGATTTGTTCCTATTTTGACAGGAGCTGCAAATTTCAATTTACAAAGAGAAATGGTTGTTTCACAGATAATGGGGATGAGAACAAGCATAGCCATGCTCATATGATTCTGGTTATCTCTAAAGTACAGGAAATTTTGCTTTATCGATTAGTTAAGGTGTTTGATCAATCAAATGGTCCTCGAAAACGTAAAATTTACCCAAAATAAACGCTTTCTGAGCCCTAGAAGAACTCCCTGCATCGGCTTTTGACTATTGGTTTTTGAATCGATTCGAGCTACGGAAACTGTCAATCAATTGCGGAAGAAAGTAAATTTTGAGAGAAAAGAATAGATTTACTCAATCAAGGGGTGACCGGGTGGGTCTCTTCTCACCTCACCTTTCCAATAGTACCCCTTTTCCCCATCGTGACTTGAAGCGTGCCGCCAGCTCGGCATTTTGACAGGCACCCCCCTTCCCCCTTTCTCCTCCCCGATCTCGCTCCACCGTTCCCCTTATTTACATAGTTGGGCAAATTTGTCGCAGCCCATCGGCCCCACAATCCCCACCGGCTAGAAGCACGTCGACAATCGGGATTTTGATTGGTTGGACATAGCCCTTTGTGTTGAGATCGCCTCTCTCGCTGCTTTCAATTGTCCCGTTATCCACTATTGAATACTAATATTAGCGATATGTTTCACCCGATGAAGCCAGCTTGTAAGTGTTTTTGTATACTTTTTTTGTCCGGCTCTATCTCAAGCCCAGAGATAACTGGCTTGTGTTATCGGTAGTCGGGCTTAGAAGCAAACAAAGCAATATAAAGTCGACTTGTAAGTGACTTAAAAACAGAAAGCAATATAAAGTCGGCTTTTGTCATTAAAACTTTTGATTTGAAGCCTTTCAGATTTTAAAATAGAACAAGTTCTTAGTTTAAGATCGATGGTGATGTGGTTGAAATTTTCCCTTCTTTTGCCGTTTAATGCCCATTCTCTGCCGAACGCATTGATCCATTGATCTGTCGCGGCGGCGGCTATTCATACGCCTTCTAATAATGTGTGTATTGTTGGAGGGTGAAGGCGGCTCACCGTGTCTCCTTGCCTCCTTTTCTCTTCTTTCTTCCCGCAGCACAAAAACGCTTGCTTTTTGCTTGTTTTTCGAGTGATATTCAATGTGACTCTGAGCTTTCAAACTTGTTTCTCTCACCCTATAGTCCAAGTCTTTTTGTAATCTGGTTTTAGAAATTCTGAACATAAATTTGTAGATTTTAGGAAATTTTCCTAGGTCTCGTTTTTTTGTTTTTTTTTTTTGGCCTAACTAAACTTGATGCCAATTCAGATTCAGAGGGAGAAACCCATTCTTCTAAACCAAAGTCGTTAGCGGTTCTGAATTTACAGCTTTTCTGAAAACTTTTCTTTACAGCTTCCGTATCTTGGTAGCGATGAACTTTTGAAAAGGGTTCCCCTTGGCTCACCCACACCCACATTCTATCTATCCCCTTCACGGTCGCTCTTGGATTTGCCCATCCTGCCCCCCGTCCGTTCCCATATATTATATTCCAATGGAGACATGGAGGGAAGGGGTGGAGGGCAGCCGAGAGTGCCACACGGTGCGTATATGGAAAGAGAGACGGACAGCTAGACGGGAGATGGGCATGAAGAAGAAATTGGGGAATGCCGAAGAATCCTGGCCGCTGCGATCGCATGAATCGAGCCCGTTTTTTGCCCCCCACGCATTTTCCCACCAGCATCTCTGTTGTAATTAAGTTTAATTAAGAGAATCTTGGGGATTTTCTCGAGTAAATTTTGAAATAGGCAGGGAATAGATAGGCATGGCAGGAAAGAAAACTCAATCTCTCCTTTTTGATTTACATTAGCATTGGCTAATTAACATTTATAAGCAGTTTTGAATTTGATCGGCAATTTGCATTTAAAAGTGAAATAAAACACTAGAATGTGTGTCAAGAAAATCATAACTTCTCATTTCTTCTGCCGATTGGTCTTCAACTGATTTTTCTCTCCATGCTCATTATTTTTGACTTTAATCTGTTTCGCACTCCTTTAAAATCCAGATTCCCCGTTTTTCTCCGCCAAGCCTTATCGTCTTTTAAGCTGATTGATTGTTTATAAAGTTACTAATTGATTGATTGTTTATAAAGTTTCATATTCAGGGTGCTCATCTGAAGCAATGATCTTCGTCAGCCGCGGTGCCTCTGTGATCATCCGTATGCGAGGACTTCCCTACGACTGTGCCGAGCAACAGATCGTGGGTTTTTGACGTTCCGAAATTTCGTTTTGGTTTTGGTTTTGTTAGAATTGAGCCTATAAATTTGATCTCACTTAATCCCATGATATGGGCATTGTGGGCGTCGTCTCGTTGTCCTTTTTTGGCGTTTCCTCCCTCAGCCCCATCCCATTCAATGCTGGGGCTGTATATTTGGGCACGCGGTGCGGGAGATGGGTGTGTGCCGAAACCGGGAGTGAGGGCTGTCGAGAATGAAATAGGCACATTGTGTACGGATAATCGATATCGAAATTTTCCCCAAGCTGAACCAATTTTGATGCGGCAGTGAGATCAAAGAGACTTTTGGCAATGAAGATGAAATAAAGAAAAATTTGGAGCTTTTAAGGATGAAACAAATTTAGTATTAGTATAACAGTGGTTAAAATGAAAATAAATTACATTCCAAGTTAATCTGTTTAATTTAGAAAGAATTCTTCTTGTCCGAGCCCGAGCCAGCGGAAATGATGGACTCGGGGGTGATGTTCGTGACGCGACCTGATGGACGACCAACTGGCGATGCCTTTGTACTCTTTGGTGATGAGGAGACGGGTCTTCGAGCGCTTAAGAAGCACCGACAAACGATTGGAAGCCGATACATTGAACTCTTTCGCTCCACCACCGCCGAAGTCAATCAGGTAAAGGGTTTTGATCCTTTTGTGCGCTTTAAGTCTTTATTTAAAGTGTGTTGCTAGGATTTGGGGTAGTCAGCTATTTTTTTTCTCTTCTAGACCACCTCAAGCCATGTAAGAAATTTTTCGGATAGCAACAAGAAGCGACAGCAAAGGGGCGTTACTGTAGAGAGAAAAATGGTAGGTGCTTTTGTAGATTTTATTTTAAAGTGCAGTAGAGGATTAGTTAAAGGGCGGCAAAAAGGTTGTTAACAGAATTGAAAGTTGGCAGAAAGTGACTTGAAAACAGTTACCTGGCTTATCGTGCTTGGTTTGGCTGATGTGGAGGCTTATCGTCACATGCAGCTTAAAAAAGTGCACACTTTTGCACGTAATTGGGCTTTTTGTTTGAAAGATAGTTTTTCCGAGTTTGAAAATTTCGGAGAATGCTTGTCGCGCATAGGTTTTGTCGACCAACTAATACCCTAGCCTTTCTTTTTCTATTGTGAGCTTTGTTCGGGCTCATGTCTCATCATACCTGTAATTGCGGGGTTGCGAGTATTGAGCATCGATTTTTGCCACACGTAACCAGTCTCCAAAAATTTCCTTTCAGTCCGATTTTTTGCTTCCACGTTTATAGACTAGACAAATTGTCATTGATCTCCTGCGATAAAATATTCGGAAAACTTTATACATGCGTTTTTTTCTCCCATCACGGTCTTCCCAAGAATCACCTCGCATTTTTTTCGTATCCAAAGAACCCATCTTATTCCCGGAGCTTTCCTTGAGACCGACAAACCAATTATGCAAATCATCGCCGCGCACGGGCACCCCTCCTCCTCGGACCACTTCTTTCCCCATTCAATCCTCTTCCTGACTTTTGAGCAAAATTTATCAGAATGTCTCTTCCTGAATTTTTTGGGATAAATTAGAAATTTATCGATCTAAATGGCTTCTTTCTAATATTTTCTTTTACAGGTCATGAAACGCTCCGCCGAAATGACGCCACCGGTGACTGCTACTCGACGCGACTGTGTTCGTCTTCGTGGACTTCCATACGAGGCTCGAGTTGAGGATGTGGTTCGCTTCCTCGGAGATCACGCTCGGAACATTGTCTTCCAAGGAGTTCACATGGTTTTCAATGCACAAGGTGAGGGTTTTGGGTTTAGTCGGGTACAAATATCTTAGAATAGGTCAAATCCCTTTATAAACGAGTAATTATTAAAATTTTTAGGCCATCCGTCCGGCGAGTGCTTCATCCAGATGAATTCTGAGCAAGCGGCTTCCGGATGTGCTGCAACCACTCACAACAAGTTCATGAACACTGGCAAAAAGCAGCGCTACATCGAGGTAGTTCGCTTAAATAATTCAATTAAAATTTTTCTTGTTTAGGTCTTCCAATGTTCGCCCGATGATATGCATTTGGTTAGTGATTACACACGACATGACGTTTACGTTTAATATCGTTTACGCATACTTAACGTATTACATTTTCTTCTAAACTATAAATTTTAGGTGATGCAGGCTCCACAGCAAGCCGCTGCCCCCGCTCCACCGCTCATCCTTCCACAAGTGCAGCCTCGTTTGCCTTTCCCGATCACCGCTCCGTCAGCTGCTATGCCTCTACCATTTGGTGCTATGTACTGGCCATATCCATCGCCACCTGTTTCGCCAAACATGATGCTTGGTTCGGGAGGACAGGTATCCATTGCTTGAGTATATTGGCTTTGAAGAAACAACCCTTATATTATATCTATAGTGGTGTAAAATCATGATCCCTGGCACAACTTGAACACCAAATTTGGCGAAAGAGTAACTCTTTTTCACACATATCAATTGGGCTTTTCTGGAAACTGTGGTTTTTGGTTGTTGCTTTCCACCTTGGAGTAGAAAAAAGAGTGGCGGCAAAGAGTCTCTTCAGGGGTCTTGCTATGTCCTTTTTGATGCATTTATCTCGATTCGGCTAATTTTTGGCAAAGGGAATAGAGACGGGCTTAACCTTTGGCAAATGTCATAATGCTTATGTCTTTGGATAAAGTTGTTCTCTTGCTTTCGATTACCTAGTCTACGATTTAGAAGATAGGCTCAACGATTGAACAACTTTATTCGAAAAATGGTCAACGATTAGGGCTGAATATCCTTGGTTGATTGTGGTCACTGTGCTCAAAATTTTTGCAAGAAATGTAGAAATTTTATTGGAAACGTAAATTTTGAGCATAGGAGACTTTCCTGCTTGTTTTATAATACTTATTTTCTTTTTTTCAGGTGCTTGTAACCGGAATCACTTTCGGCGTCACCGCACAAGACATCATGCATCAGTTCACCACTCCGGATACTGCTGTTGAGAGTGTGCAAATGCTCAGGTAGCTACTGGTTTTTGAAAATTGGATTTAGCTTTTGCTTTTAGATGGCCAACAGCTACGACGACTGGAGAGGCACTTCTGCGCGTTCGTCCAATGACACTTGCTGATGCTCCTCAACTCTTGGTTGATCCGGCTCAGTTTGGACTCGGTCAGCCGATGGCTCCACTTTTCCCACTTATTCACACTTAAGGTTAGTTATTCGGTTTCTTGATTAAATAAATTTATCAGCAAATTGAATAGTCTATTAAAAAGGGGAAGGAGTTCAGTATAGGCCGTACAACCAATAAGGCTGATTTTTTTGTTGCGTTGGCTTACTGTAGTATGAGAAAATGTATCTTTAAACTACCACTAAAGTTTAAATCCATATGAAGTTTATTTTTTAGAAGTCGACTGACCTATTCCAAGGAAATCTACGCGTGTGAGCTACCCATTCAAACAACAACAACAACCATCACAACTTATAGCACTTCGTCGTCAACAATTTTCCTACGTGTAAATCGTGCATCCATTTATTTTTAGCCGAACTAATCCCTTTCTTTTTATCAGCACCCACTTATAGACTTTCCACCTTTTAATCAGTCTTTTAATGTTTCTGTTTTCTGGAAGTGTCTAACAAGTTTTATCTCCTTTGACTGACCTTTCTTACGCACGTTTGTGATAATTGTTTGCTGTTTTTTTCTTTTTACCCTTTGTGTTTTACGAGAGAGATTGTTTTGGGGTGTTTTTGATGTGAGTTCCCCAACTATTCCCAATGGCTTTTGCATTCGGGGAGATTCTCCATCAAATTTGACCCCCCACCCACCCATTCGTGTTTTCCGTTCTGTTATTATTGCCTTTTTATTGTGATAAAAAAAGTATTTGAGAAATTCTCGTCATTTCGAACAAGTTCATAATTGAGGTGAATTCGAGTCGGTTTTTAATATGTGTCAACCAAACCAACCTGCTTTTTGTGACTAATTAAGTTTTCCATATGTACTTTGTGACAAATTTAATGTTGGCAAATCATAATTGAACCAATCATGTACTGTAACTTTCAGAAATAATCCTCCTATTATGCATCTAATGCCATCATTCCTTTTTATCGCGTTTTGAAATATTTCTACAGAAACCGATCGACCCTCTTTGAAACATTCCCAGAAAACTTGCATTTTCTCCCCGCTTCTCCATAATGAACCGTGAATTGTGTGAGTACTCTTTGAATTTTTCATTTCAAATTCACACCACGTCCAATCATCCACAAATTTTTCATAATTTATTTTTTAAGGGAAACGATTTCTGGACTCGTTTTTTATGTTCAAAATTTGCATTTTCCCCTTTCCCGAACCCGAATCCCCGACAAACATAATAGTCAAAGAAGCGTTTAAACAATTTTCGATAAGTGTAGTGTATAAAATCCCAAAATATGTGTACCCGTTTTACCCTTTTTTTCTTCTTCTTCTTGAAGCCTGATAAATTTGTTTGAGAAGCTGGTGTTCAAAAGGTTTAATCGTTTGGGTCACACAAACAGTAGAATACAAGGCATAATGACGAATTCAGAGCTGTAACAATGCGAAAAAAGCACACAAGCAAATAAGGAAGAGCAACGGCCAGCATTTGTCTTTGCCCAAATTTGCATAGATGTCTCAGAAAGTGTCGGAAAATCGAAAATTTGCATTTAAGCCACACAGTAAAAAGAGTTTCAAGCGGTGAATGATCATTTTCCATCCATCGCTTCATTTTTCTCAAGTGCGACCACTTTCTCTCTACATACAATGGGATTTGTAAGTTTTGGGTGGTACGAAAAGTTTGTGCGCTTTTTTTTTGGGAGACGGTCTCAAACTCAAGCAATTTGAACGTGCAATAGCTCATTCGAAAGCTAATTATCAAGCGGATTCAACGAAAAAAACCCGCTTATCGATTCATTGCATTTTAAAGTTTTTACAGATGTTTTTGGTAGAAATGATCAGACCGTAAAAAGTGCAAAAATAGCGTTTCGTCGGTTTTTCCCTTAGAAACCTCGACTAAAAACATGTTTTTCGTGATCAGGGTCAAAAATTACCCCAAGAAATTTCAACTTAACTTATTTAAAAGCAAAAAAGTTGAAAATTTTGTCGCGGACGGGCTTTTTCTTTCTTTTGGTAACACACCAACCGTAAAAAACCGTAAAAAAAACCGTAAAAAATGCATTTTAGTGATGACTTGCTAAAAGAAAGGAAAATAAAGAGAAAAACGAAAGAAAACGCAGCGAATCGACGCGATAAATAAAATAAAAACTACACAAAATTGATTAGGTGAATCTCCGTTCGTGTTCTCTTAAACCTCGCAAATCGGTGCGCTTTCTTCTAATTGACTTTTTTTCATCGGTTGGCCCCGTCCCTCTTTCCACAATTGGCGATCTCTTAAACAAAACATTATAATTTCTAAGTTGGAGCTGATTAAATTAAAATTATTGGGTTGTCCAGTTATGAATGCGCGTTTTTTACTATTTTGTAAATTTCTCAAGATACCGAAATCAAGAAAAAGATATATATGAGTATTATTCGAAAGCTGAAGATCTCCTCTACATTTTGATATAAAAAGTTTTTGAATTTGTTCAGCTTTTGGGCAAATTGACTGCACAGAAGAAGAGGTGGCCAAAAAATGGAAGGGTGCCTTTGGATCAAGTTTTGGCTCCGCTCAAATTGAGTTAACCGTTTGATGTTTGGCCAATAGATATATCAATACAACTTTAAAAAAATATAACAATTTCAGAGCATCTTTACTTTTCTTTTCTTTTTTGGGCGGTTATTTTACACCATAAAACTTGAGGAATAGCTGGAATGGGTTTTTTCGAAAACGACCTCTCCCTTTGTGCAGTCAATTTGCCCAAAAGCTGAACAAATTCCAAAGGTTTTTATATCAAAATGTAGAGGAGATCTTCAGCTTTCGAATGATATATAACACTCATATGCATCTGTTCGATATCTTGAAAAATTTACAAAATAGTAAAAACACGCATTCATAACTGGACAACCCAATAGAAGCCTAGGTTTTAATGAATAAAAAACCTTTTACTTTGAAGCTACTTATAAGCTAATTA
This sequence comes from Mesorhabditis belari, assembly GCA_958450365.1. NCBI lineage: Eukaryota > Metazoa > Nematoda > Chromadorea > Rhabditida > Rhabditidae > Mesorhabditis > Mesorhabditis belari. The sequence goes on from CAUEEP010000939.1 coordinate 1,206,234, forward strand.
CTTACTTAAAAGCTAATTACTTACTTAAAATTTAACTACTAAAGTTTGAAGTTACTTACTTACTTAAAGTTACTGACATTTAAATTTACTGACAGTTACTAACTTAAAAGCTTTTCTAAAGTTTTAAATTTATGGCTCTTATGATTCTCAAGTCAACGCTTTCATTAACCAATCAACCAAACCAATTTTGCAAGCAGATCAAACCTGAGATATGAATAAAATGAGTAAACAAGAAACAGAGCCCAAATATTCCACGGAACGTCAATAGCGAGTTCGATCAAAAGCGCTGAAATAACTTGAAATGGAAGTAAATAAATAACTTGAAATGGAAGTAAATAAAGAGACTCACCTGAAAAATAAATGGTTGCTGTTTCCTCATTCAAGACATGGTTGAGGTATCTCAATGCAGCCACGATATCTAACACTAGCGACAGACTGATGGCGATCAACTGAAACAAAAAACGTAATATGCTTTTGGTTTATTAATATTTATATATGTTGTGTCCGATTTAGATTTCCGGCCGATTTAGATTGAACTTATCGCGGACGTCCGATTTAGATTACAGTCTATATCGGACGTCCGATTTAGATTCAATCTAAATCTTATATAGATTGATCAATAATATAAACATGCTGAATATATGTTCTTAAGCGTTTTCTGTAGTTTTCTGCATTTTTCAAAGGTCTTTTATTGATTACAGTCTATATCGGACGTCCGATACAGATCGAACAATAATAAACGTGCTTAACCCATTCGAAACCGCAGCGTTTTTTCTTTTTTTTTCGTCTACGGACCAAGCCCTTTTTTGACATTTTTGACTCCGAAGCAGTTTATTTATGGTTGGAAAGATGTAAGAGAGTCTCCTACACCATTTATTTTTGATGAAGAACGATTTGGATTTGACTTCAGTACTTTTCAAGATCCTATCGATTATTGTTCTTATTTTATCGACGACAATATTTTAGTAGGCGAATCTAATAAACATGGAAAAAGGAAAACAAACTGGCAGGATTTCGATGCAAAATCTTTCAAGCTCTTCCTGGCTTCAAATGGGAATCGTCAAATTACCGAGGATTCGTGACTACTGGAGTAGCAGGCCTGGATTAGGAGGATTTTCCCACATGTCCCACATTATGTCAAGAGCAAAATTTGAATCTATTCTTCGAAACCTGCGTTTTTGTGATAATGAACTGGATCCTGCAGGAGATCGGCTTTATAAGATTAGAGCTATTATGGAACGTTTCAATGCAAAACCAGAGACTGCATTGATTCCGGGTAAATATGAAACATCTTTTTTTGCCCACGTAATTTGTAGATTTGCTACAATTGGAATATACATGTAATGCTGAAAAACAGCAAAAAAAAGCAATTAATTGAATGAAAATAGCTCAATTAGCGCTGCAGCGAATGGGTTAATATATGTTCTTAAGCGTTTTTTTGCAATTTTCTGCGCTTTTCAAAGAAATTTTATTGTCTTTTTTTTGAGAATTTTTTGTTTTCTTGTTTTCCTATTAAATGCTTACTATTATCCTATTAAAGTTAAAAACTACAGAAAACGCTTAAGAACATATATTAAGCATGTTTATATTATTGTTCAATCTATATAAGATTTAGATTGAATCTAAATCGGACGGACATCTAAATCGGACACACCATATATTTTACTAGCCTTACATTCAGGATCCAGACCACTTGTGCATAAACGGGTTTCTCGGTTCTCAGCGCTTGAATCGATTGGAACAACCAGAGAAAGAAACAGGCAAAAAAGATCAAACTGACGTACTAAAATTAGGGATACCAATTTGGATAGCTCATATAATTATTGTAAATACTGTAATAGAACGGCAGGGTAGAGGGGGGAGGGAGAAAATAGAACGATCTCCTCGAATAGAACGGCAGTGTACACAAGTGTACAAATTACGTTTTAAATCTAAAAATTTTTACTTTTTCTTGAAAATCACTTGTGTTTAACGTCTTTTTAGCGTAAATTTTGTTGTTTTTATCTTTTTTTGCTTTTTGACGGGGTGGGACAAATGCGACCTTTTTTTGCGCACCTGGACATTTTAGCACCTTTTTTTTTGCTGGAAAAGGCCTTAGGAAAGGTCGTAGAGCTTCAAAAATGTTTTCATAGAAGGGAATCGTATGCGTGGATTCCGAATTTCGACAAATCAGACCTCGCTGACACGTCAAATTTGGGCTAAAAGGCAAAAACTACGCAACTTAACGCTTTTCCGCAGTTTTTGCCTTTTAGCCCAAATTTGACGTGTCAGCGAGGTCTGATTTGTCGAAATTCGGAATCCACGCATACGATTCCCTTATATGGAATTTTTATTCCATATTCCCTTATTTTCGAAGCTCTACGGCCTTGCCTAAGGCCTTTTCCAGCAAAAAAAAGGTGCGCAAATGTCCAGTTGCGCAAAAAAAAGGTCGCATTTGTCCCACCCCCTTGTTTTTATCTTTTTCTGCTTTTTACATTATTATTATAAGTAATCGAAACGGATAATGATTGCTTTGATAATACTGATGTTTAATTTATGATTTTCACTTTTTCTCGTTCATTTTTGTTATTTGGTCTGAGTTTATACTTCAGTGTTTATTTTTAAATTACTAAAACTAAAATATTTTTTGTACATTCTGGCATGGGGGAAAACATAAAAACCGGGGTTGGTTTGGATTCTCGATCAGTCCGTAAAGTTGCATTTAGCCCGAAATTCTTTCAAGAGATTGGGGAGCAGAATTGCAGCAAACGGAGACGACAACGACCTGATTCATTGTTTCAAGTCGTCTGCATTGATTCCTTCCAGTTTACAGGTTTGCTTTATTGATTTAATTATCTTATTTTCTGTTTGTTATAGATGCTGAAAGATGCTCGGATGGAGATGGAAAGCGAAGACCTTTTGGGGCCGCTCGCATCGACGGGATTTCAAGAACACCGACGGAGGGATGATCAAGGAGAAAATGATGAATTCATTGATTCTGTGCCCGTATCCATGAACGTTCCAAACGGTTTAGTGTTCTAAATGCGAAAAATTCCAAACCATTTTACTAAGTGATGAGAAATAGAAAAAGAAAATTTTGAAATAGTTAAGCACAGCTACTGCACAACAATTTCAAAAAATAAATTCAAGAAAACTAACTCATCGCTTAGCAAAATGGTTTGGAATTTTTCGCATTTGGAATTCAAACCGTTTGGAACGTTCATGGATACGGGCACTGATGTTTCTATTGATTGCGATAGTTGAATTGTTAATTTTTTGTTACTACTTGTTACCATCAAGAACACCGATGAAGGAATGATCAAGAAAATGATGAATTCATTGTTTCTGATGTTTCTATTGATTCCGATAGTTGAATTTTTTTTCCCCGCGGGGGCGTGGGGTTTTTCTGAGTTTCTATTGATTGAATTGTTAATGGCATGCCGTTCAATTACAGTATTTACGGTAATCAAATTAGATAAGATTTTTGATAACTATCAATTTTTATCTCTACCGACAAAAACCCACAACGACTTGCGGTCCACTGGCAACAATCACCGGAAGAGTAAACAATGCAACGAACAAGAAAATGCTGGCATTGAGAATGGTGATGAAGGTGAAGCCACACTGAAGTTTTAAATGATTCAAAAAAAGCTAGGCAATTTTGAGGGTTTAAATGTGTCCAACCCTAGAGCCCAGGCAAGAGAAGGGTATTCAAGTCAAAGCAGGACTTGGTTAAAATCTTGAAGCTAAAAGAACTTCAGTTTATGTTTTAATGAAGCCGAAGCCCTTAAGACCTTCATTACTTTGCTATTTTTTAGTTCTTTAAGCCGTTCTTTATAAGTTTATGTTACTGGTTATAGGTTTAGTCTATGACGTTTTCATATTCCATAGCAAAAATAGCAATTTAAAAATAACTAGCATTTATAATTTCAACTATTGAACTAACTTTTGCAGTACCGATGCCCGAACAACAACAACAGCTGTAGTCGGTAACTAACGGCTCCTTCTCAACGACTCTGTTCGGACGCCAACACCAAATCATTTCTAAAAGACAATACAGTTCTGTCCATTCTGTTCGGGGAGTGGGACAAATGCGACCTTTTTTTCCGCACCTTGCCCATTAGCGCACCTTTTTTCGCGTTTTAAAAAAGCTCTAAAAAGCGAATATTAACCAATTTCTATTCCAAATGTTGTTTTTCTAGGTAATTTGAGGGTGTAGAATCAAAATTTTGACATATCAGAGCTTGTGGAGACAAGCGGACGGAGTTATACAAAGAGAAAAATCGACAATTTTCTGTAATTTGATCTAGCCGTTTTGTCTTTCAAATTGGTTCCACAAGCTCTGATATATCAAAATTTCGATTCTACGCCCTAAAATTACCTAGAAAAACAACATTTGGAATAGAAATTGGTTAATATTCGCTTTTTAGAGCTTTTTTTAAAACGCGAAAAAGGTGCGCTAATGGGCAAGGTGCGGAAAAAAAGGTGCGCAAATGTCCGGGTGCGCAAAATAAGGTCGCATTTGTCCCACTCCCGAATTTCGAAAAGAAAAAGTAAAAAATTGGATGATTTGTTTAATAAATTTTAAAATAAAGATAATTTGGTTTCTTTCGAAACTTTCGAAACTTTTGAGGGAATTTAGAATGAAATCATGTGATCAAGAAGAGAAAGAAAAAGAAAAGAAGGCCTTTCGGAAGGAAGAAGTGATAACACTTTTCCTCCCCTCAAAATTTTTGTCATAAAATTCGTCACCCGCCGCCGGAAGCTGAGCAGCAATTTGAACAACCGAGAACAAACTGAATTTATGTGTTGAGGAGTGAGATTATCTACTCCTATTAACTATGATCAATTAATTTTGACCATGATCAATTGATCATGTTCAAATCAATTGATCTGTCCCACTTACTTTTCTGAAACATTTTGTCAAAATCCTAAAATTTTTCGAAAACAACTTTTTAAGTAACGGGTTTTTTAGTAGCTTATCCCTTCATCTTTCACTATGTAAATGCCCATACTCCAATATTTTGTTGTTTTTTTAAAACCTTTTTTTTCGTAAAACTTGAGAAAAAAAGGTGGTGCAAAAGTCTTGTCTCACTAAGAAAATTTGTATTTTCCCTTTGCCTTTGTTTGTTCTCATGAATTTTTTTGTACTATATTTTTATTTTTAGATGTCGAATCGCAAATATTTATCAACTCCTGATAAGCAAAAGATCGTGCAAGCAAAGAAATATGGATCATCACCGTCTATCGCGATGTTCTTCAAATGCAATAAAAGGACGGTGAATCGGCTAGCAGCAAAATCGGAAAAAGGCCAAAGTCTTCACAGACCTTCGAAAAGTGGTCGTCCACCGATTACAACAAAAACTGAAGATCGAGCACTTATCATTGACCATAAAACGACGACCCGAATCTGACTTCGAGCTATGGAATCATGAAGTTGAAGGCCACGTCTAACAAAAATATTTCTCGATGGAGCATCAACCGTCGCTTGATTCGAGCAGGATTGCATGCAAGAAGAGCAGCAAAACGACCCTTGACCATTGCGAAAACTCGGAAGCTGAGATATGATTTTGCAAAGAACTACGAGTGTTGGACTTCCGATGACTGGGCCCGAGTCATTTTTACCGATGAGACTAGAATTAATCAAAAGAGCGCCGTGATCAAAAGAGAGCCAATGCAAAAACGGGAGATGATGATGGGAGACGCTCAAGAAGCAATACTTTTGGCTTAGTTTAATTTCGAACAATTGATCAATTGATGATCGGGTCGGGTCGGGTCAAACCCGCTGATCCGCTACCCGGCTTTTTTCCCGAGTGACCCGGTGACATCGGCGCGAAAATGCGTTTTCTATCGGATTTTTCTGGGAGTACCTTTTTTAGATGCGGAAAATTGTGCTGATTCCCAATCTGGAGGAATTTTTCAAATCCCTCTAACAGAAATTTTTTAAATTTAGTTTTAGCGGTTTTTTGGTCATTTTGTATGGGAAATTTTGTGGTATCCTGCAGTTTGGGGCTCGTAACTCGACAACGAGGGTCTAGAACCAAAAACGAAGGGATAACTTTTATTCTAGAGACTCTTACGAACATTTTGATGCAAAAATCATCAAATTTTCTCAACTCTACAAAAAGTTATAACATCTTTAAAGAAATTTTGCAAAATACACTAAAAACATAAGGGGAAACCGTGGCCATTTTTGCTGGGTCGCGTGGGAAGGGCCAGCACGGGGCCAGCAAAAATTTTTGGCCAGCCCATTCGAATCTTCGAATCGGTCGAATCAGTTCGAGTCGGATTTGCCGGTTTCGACTCGACTCGAGCCACATGTCCATTTGTTAAAAGTTACAAATTACTGTTTTTGTTATGCATTTCTTATAAGTTTTAGTTGAGAAACGTTCAAAAGAACATCTTTATTCCCTAAGCAAAAAAAAGTTCAAGATCTATTCATTAGAAAAACGGTACACAAAATTGATTAGGTGAATCTCCGTTCGTGTTCTCTTAAACCTCGCAAATCGGTGCGCTTTCTTCTAATTGACTTTTTTTCATCGGTTGGTCCCGTCCCTCTTTCCACAATTGGCGATCTCTTAAAAAAACATTATAATTTCTAAGTTAGAGCTGATTAAATTAAAATTAGAAGCCTAGGTTTTAATGAATAAAAAAACCTTTTACTTTGAAGTTACTTAAAAGTTAATTACTTACTTATAAGTTAACTACTTACTTATAAGTTAATTACTTACTTATAAGTTAATTACTTACTTATAAGTTAATTACGGTACTTTTCCAATATCGGGGGAGCGGTCCGATTATCAGGGGAGCGAAAGGAAAATCAGGGGAGCAAATTTTGCCCCCTCGAAAAATGCATTTCCGGGACTGTATTTTAACGCAACGTTTTTTTTCAAACTTTAACGACGATGCGCCTTCTCCGATATTTGTGCGTTCAAGGAATCGACGGCAATCGATTATTTCGTCACCAAAGGAGTCATCCAGTCGTGGATTTGCAATTGTGGCGAATCGATGAAAGTCCGCTCAAAGGGAAAAGATCTATTTCGCTAATATAAATCTAATATAAAGGTTGTGAGAATCACGGGTAATTCGCGGATTTTATGGCGGTAGTTTGTATAGTATAGGACATATGTAGCGCTGCCAAAATTTGCTCCCCCGATTTTCCTTTCGCTCCCCCGATAATCCTTCCGCTCCCCCGATAATCCTTCCGCTCCCCCGATATTGGAAAAGAACCTTAATTACTTACTTAAAAGTTAACTACTAAAGTTTGAAGTTACTTACTTACTTAAAGTTACTGACATTTAAATTTACTGACAGTTACTAACTTAAAAGCTTTTCTAAAGTTTTAAATTTATGGCTCTTATGATTCTCAAGTCAACGCTTTCATTAACCAATTAACCAAACCAATTTTGCAAGCAGATCAAACCTGAGATATGCATAAAATGAGTAAACAAGAAACAGAAACCAAATATTCCCCGGACCGCTAATAGCTAGTTTGATCCAAAGCTCTGAAATAACTTGAAATGGAAGAGTTGTAAATAAGAGACTCACGTGAAAAATCACGTGAAAAATAAATGGTTGCTGTTTCCTCATTCAAGACATGGTTGAGGTATATCAATGCAGCCACGATATTTAACACAAAAAGGACTAGCGACAGACTGATGGCGATCAACTGAAACAAAAAACATAATATGCTTTTGGTTTATTAATATTTATATATGTTGTGTCCGATTTAGATTTCCGGCCGATTTAGATTGAACTTATCGCGGACGTCCGATTTAGATTACAGTCTATATCGACCGTCCGATTTAGATTCAATCTAAATCTTATATAGATTGAACAATAATATAAACATGCTGAATATATGTTCTTAAGCGTTTTCTGTAGTTTTCTGCATTTTTCAAAGGTCTTTTATTGATTACAGTCTATATCGGACGTCCGATACAGATCTAACAATAATAAACGTGCTTAACCCATTCGAAACCGCAGCGTTTTTTCTTTTTTTTCGTCTACGGACCAAGCCCTTTTTTGACATTTTTGACTCCGAAGCAGTTTATTTATGGTTGGAAAGATGTAAGAGAGTCTCCTACACCATTTATTTTTGATGAAGAACGATTTGGATTTGACTTCAGTACTTTTCAAGATCCTATCGATTATTGTTCTTATTTTATCGACGACAATATTTTAGTAGGCGAATCTAATAAACATGGAAAAAGGAAAACAAACTGGCAGGATTTCGATGCAAAATCTTTCAAGCTCTTCCTGGCTTCAAATGGGAATCGTCAAATTACCGAGGATTCGTGACTACTGGAGTAGCAGGCCTGGATTAGGAGGATTTTCCCACATGTCCCACATTATGTCAAGAGCAAAATTTGAATCTATTCTTCGAAACCTGCGTTTTTGTGATAATGAACTGGATCCTGCAGGAGATCGGCTTTATAAGATTAGAGCTATTATGGAACGTTTCAATGCAAAACCAGAGACTGCATTGATTCCGGGTAAATATGAAACATCTTTTTGCCCACGTAATTTGTAGATTTGCTACAATTGGAATATACATGTAATGCTGAAAAACAGCAAAAAAAACAAAGCAATTAATTGAATGAAAATAGCTCAATTAGCGCTGCAGCGAATAATCGCTGCAGCGGTCCGTTCCTGAGTTTTTGCTGCAGCGATTATTCGCTGCAGAAGTTTCGAATGGGTTAATATATGTTCTTCAGCGTTCGGACGGAAATCTAAATCGGACACACCATATATTTTACTAGCCTTACACTCAGGATCAAGACCACTTGTGCATAAACGGGTTTCTCGGTTCTCAGCGCTTGAATCGATGGGAACAACCAGAGAAACAAGAAACAGGCAAAAACGATCAAACTGACGAACTAAAATTAGGGATACCAAATTGGATAGCTCATATAATTATTGTAAATACTGTAATAGAACGGCAGGGTAGAGGGGGGAGGGAGAAAATAGAACGATCTCCTCGAATAGAACGGCAGTGTACACAAGTGTACAAATTACATTTTAAATCTAAAAATTTTTACTTTTTCTTGAAAATCACTTGTGTTTAACGTCTTTTTAGCGTAAATTTTGTTGTTTTGTTGTAAATTTTGTTGTTTTTATCTTTTTCTGCTTTTGACGGGGGTGGGACAAATGCGACCTTTTTTTTGCGCACCTGGACATTTTAGCACCTTTTTTTTTTGCTGGAAAAGGCCTTAGGAAAGGTCGTAGAGCTTCAAAAATGTTTTCATAGAAGGGAATCGTATGCGTAGATTCCGAATTTCGACAAATCAGACCTCGCTGACACGTCAAATTTGGGCTAAAAGGCAAAAACTACGCAACTTAACGCTTTTCCGCAGGTTTTGCCTTTTAGCCCAAATTTGACGTGTCAGCGAGGTCTGATTTGTCGAAATTCGGAATCCACGCATACGATTCCCTTATATGGAATTTTTATTCCATATTCCCTTATTTTCGAAGCTCTACGGCCTTGCCTAAGGCCTTTTCCAGCAAAAAAAAGGTGCGCAAATGTCCAGTTGCGCAAAAAAAAGGTCGCATTTGTCCCACCCCCTTGTTTTTATCTTTTTCTGCTTTTTACATTATTATTATAAGTACTAATTTTATTTTTTAGATATGGATCTCAATGGGATGGGATGGAGTTTGATGGGATGGAAAAATTTCGGACTCGTCGTGAACATGAGGAAATCAATTATCCGAAGAGATGCTTCGAAATTTGACTAAATTGACCTTTACTTTTATTTTTACATTGTATTGCATTTCTTTTAACTTTTTATGATTTTCTTTTTATTTACTGTTCTTCAAAGCTTGTGACACTAGCGGCAAGGATCGATCTTTGGAATTCTTCAAAATCGCAGCGCCCCTTTACGACCAGATCAATCAATGCCAAGACCAGACCGGATCAGTGATGCAAGTTGCTCCAGAAGAAGAGGAAAACGAAGAAGTTGTGAGTTCCGTAGAGCTGGTAGAGAGGAGAAATCGAAACGGATAATGATTACTTTGATAATACTGATGTTTAAGTTATGATTTTCACTTTTTTCGTTCACTTTTGTTATTTGGTCTGAGTATTTAGTTCAGTGTTTATTTTTAGATTACTAAAAACATTTTTTGTACATTCTGACATGGGGGAAACCAGGATGGGTTCGGATTCTCGATCTCTGTAAAGTCGAAGTCTGTAAAGTTGAATTTAGGCCGAAATTCTTTCAAGAGATTTGGGAGCAGAATTGCAGTAAACGAGACGACGACCACTTGATTCACTATTTCAAGTCGTCTGCATTGGTTTCTTCCAGTTTACAGGTTTGCTTTATTGATTTAATTATCTTATTTTCTGTTTGTTATAGATGCTGAAAGATGCTCGGATGTTATAGATGCTGGAGAAGGAAAGCGAAGACCTTTTGGGGCCGCTCGCATCGACGGGATTTCAAGAACACCGACGAAGGGATGATCAAGAAGAAAATGATGAATTCATTGATTCTGTGTCCGTATCCATGAATGTTCCAAACGGTTTGGTGTTCTAAATGCGAAAAATTCCAAACCATTTTACATTTAAGTGATGAGAAATAGAAAAAAAGAAAGTTTTGAAATAGTTGAGCACATCTACTGCACAACAATTTCAAAAAACTAACTCATCGCTTAATAAAATGGTTTGGAATTTTTCGCATTTGGATTTCAAAGCGTTTGGAACGTTCATGGATACGGGCACTGATGTTTCTATTGATTGCGATAGTTGAATTGTTAATTTTTTGTTACTACTTGTTACCATCAAGAACACCGATGAAGGAATGATCAAGAAAATGATGAATTCATTGTTTCTGATGTTTCTATTGATTCCGATAGTTGAATTGTTAATTTTTTTGTTACCCCTTGTTACCATCAAGAACACCGACGAAGGAATGATCAAGAAAATGATGAGTTCATTGTTTCTGATGTTTCTATTGATTGCGATAGTTGAATTGTTAACGGCATGCCGTTCAATTACAGTATTTATGGTAGTCAAACTAGATAAAATTTTTGATAACTATCAATTTTTACCTCTACCGACAAAAACCCTTGCGGTCCACTGACAACAATCCCCAGAAGAGTAAACAATGCAACGAACAAGAAAACGCTGGCATTGAGAATGGTGATGAATTTGAAGCCACCCTGAAAATTTAAATGATTCAAAAAAGCTAGCCAATTTTGTGTCGAAAAAAAGCTAGCCAAGGGTTTAAATGTGTCCAACCCTAGGGCTCAGTGATGAGTATTCAAGTCAAAGCAGGACTTGGTTAAAAGCTTGAAGCTAAAAGAACTTGAAGCTAAAGAGCTTCAGTTTTAATGAAGCCGAAGTCCTAACTATCTTCATTACTTTACTAATTTTTACTTCTTTTTTTTTACTTCGTCATTTTTTAGTTCTTTAAGCCGTAATTTATAAGTTTATGTTACTGGTTATATGTTTAGTCTATGACGTTTTCATATTCCATAGCAAAAATCGCAATTTAAAAATAACTAGCATTTATAATTTCAACTATTTAACTCACTTTTGCAGTACCGCAGCCCCAACAAAAACAACAGCTGTAGTCGGTAACTAACGGCTCCTTCTCAACGACTCTGTTCGGACGCCAACACCAAATCATTTCTAAAAGACAATACAGTTCTGTCCATTCTGTTCGGGGAGTGGGACAAATGCGACCTTTTTTTTGCGCACCCGGACATTTGCGCACCTTTTTTTCCGCACCTTGCCCATTAGCGCACCTTTTTTCGCGTCTTAAAAAGCTCTAAAAAGCTAATATTAACCAATTTCTATTCCAAATGTTGTTTTTCTAGGTAATTTGAGGGTGTCGAATTCAAATTTTGACATAACAGAGCGTGTGGAACCAATTTGAAAGACAAAACGACTAGATCAAATTACAGAAAATTGTCGATTTTTCTCTTTGTATCCAAGTAAAAAATTGGATGATTTGTTTAATAAATTTTAAAATAAAGATAATTTGGTTTCTTTCGAAACTTTTGAGGGAATTTAGAATGAAATCATGTGATCAAGAAGAGAAAGAAAAAGAGAAGAAGGCCTTTCGGAAGGAAGAAGTGATAACACTTTTCCTCCCTCAAAATTTTTTGTCATAAAATTCGTCACCCGCCGCCGGAAGCTGAGCAGCAATTTGAACAACCGAGAACAAACTGAATTTATGTGTTGAGGAGTGAGATTATCTACTCCTATTAACTATGATCAATTAATTTTGACCATGATCAATTGATCATGGTCAAAATCTTTTTTCGCGTCTTAAAAAGCTCTAAAAAGCTAATATTAACCAATTTCTATTCCAAATGTTGTTTTTCTAGGTAATTTGAGGGTGTAGAATCAAAATTTTGACATATCAGAGCTTGTGGAGACAAGCGGACGGAGTTATACAAAGAGAAAAATCGACAATTTTCTGTAATTTGATCTAGCCGTTTTGTCTTTCAAATTGGTTCCACAAGCTCTGATATATCAAAATTTGAATTCGACACCCTCAAATTACCTAGAAAAACAACGCTTGGAATAGAAATTGGTTAATATTAGCTTTTTAGAGCTTGTTTAAAACGCGAAAAAAGGTCGCTAATGGGCAATGGCTAAGGTGCGGAAAAAAAGGTGCGCAAATGTCCGGGTGCGCAAAAAAAGGTCGCATTTGTCCCACTCCCGATTTTCGAAAAGAAAAAGTAAAAAATTGGATGATTTGTTTAATAAATTTTAAAATAAAGATAATTTGGTTTCTTTCGAAACTTTCGAAACTTTTGAGGGAATTTAGAATGAAATCATGTAATCAAGAAGAGAAAGAAAAAGAAAAGAAGGCCTTTCGGAAGGAAGAAGTGATAACACTTTTCCTCCCTCAAAATTTTTTGTCATAAAATTCGTCACCCGCCGCCGGAAGCTGAGCAGCAATTTGAACAACCGAGAACAAACTGAATTTATGTGTTGAGGAGTGAGATTATCTACTCCTATTAACTATGATCAATTAATTTTGACCATGATCAATTGATCATGTTCAAATCAATTGATCTGTCCCACTTACTTTTCTGAAACATTTTGTCAAAATCCTAAAATTTTTCGAAAACAACTTTTTAAGTAACGGGTTTTTTAGTAGCTTATCCCTTCATCTTTCACTATGTAAATGCCCATACTCCAATATTTTGTTGTTTTTTTAAAACCTTTTTTTTCGTAAAACTTGAGAAAAAAAGGTGGTGCAAAAGTCTTGTCTCACTAAGAAAATTTGTATTTTCCCTTTGCCTTTGTTTGTTCTCATGAATTTTTTTGTACTATATTTTTATTTTTAGATGTCGAATCGCAAATATTTATCAACTCCTGATAAGCAAAAGATCGTGCAAGCAAAGAAATATGGATCATCACCGTCTATCGCGATGTTCTTCAAATGCAATAAAAGGACGGTGAATCGGCTAGCAGCAAAATCGGAAAAAGGCCAAAGTCTTCACAGACCTTCGAAAAGTGGTCGTCCACCGATTACAACAAAAACTGAAGATCGAGCACTTATCATTGACCATAAAACGACGACCCGAATCTGACTTCGAGCTATGGAATCATGAAGTTGAAGGCCACGTCTAACAAAAATATTTCTCGATGGAGCATCAACCGTCGCTTGATTCGAGCAGGATTGCATGCAAGAAGAGCAGCAAAACGACCCTTGACCATTGCGAAAACTCGGAAGCTGAGATATGATTTTGCAAAGAACTACGAGTGTTGGACTTCCGATGACTGGGCCCGAGTCATTTTTACCGATGAGACTAGAATTAATCAAAAGAGCGCCGTGATCAAAAGAGAGCCAATGCAAAAACGCTCAAAAGATCGCTAAGCCTTAAGTCTTATTAAAGTCAACAACGAACTGCGTTTTAACCTTTCTTTCTTGTTTTTTCTTTAAAACTCCTGTTGATTTCAAATATTTATAATGAATTCTTTTAACAATTTAATAGAATAACAAAAATGATAACAACATTTAAAATCGATGTAAAATGATAGAGATTTAAGATGTTCAATATGCGATCTTCCTAAGGTGCCATTTCTGATAGCCAACTTCCTTGTCCGATGAGAAGAACAAATGTGAGGCAATTGTAGATTAGTCTTTTTACTTAAAATTAAAAACTTAGACAATAAATGAGAACAAACAACGAAAAATCCTTTGATCTTTTGATTTTTTATTCTGGTAAAGAATCTTTTGATAAAATACGCCTTACCTTGACTTGCCGGTCGTTTTCTGCCAAAACTAACGTCGAATTCGAATTCCCCGTCGTTCTTTTGCCTAAAAACAAAAAAAAATGTAAATAAACATAAAAACCAGCAAAAACATCAAGAAAACGAAAAAAATTGGGGCGCAACAACCTAGTCGCGCTCTTTTGAGCATTTTTGCATTGGCGCTCTTTTGAGCAGCAGCGCGATTTTGTTTACGGCGCCCTTTTGAACGGCTCTCTTTTGATAGAGTCCTAAAAAACCCCAAGAAGAACAACAACAATAGTCTTTGCCCAAATTTGCATAGATGTCTCAAAAGTGATGAAAAACCGAAAATTTGCATTCAAGCCTCAAATAAACGAAAGTTTCAAAGGGCGAATGATCATTTTTCATCCATCGATTTATTCTTCTCAAGTGCGGCCACTTTCTCTCTACATACAATGGGATTTGTAAGTTTTTTGGAGTTTTTGCATTTTACCCAGTTTAGTAGATTGAGAAACCGGTACTTTGATGGTTTAGAGGGGCCACTTTTGGCTTGCTAAATCGAATCTAGTGTTTTGAGCGGTTCGTATCGATACTTTTCTTCTATTTTGCGGTAATTATATATGCTGAAGCGATTGGTGCTAATTTAAGCACGTTTTGGATAAACCGATTCGATAATTTACCCTGTGTCCTAGCTTGCTGTACTTTAACAACGTTATCTCAAAGCTGATTACACTTGGAAAGCTACAATACTAACTTGAAATATGTTGGAAATACTCTAAAATTAGCACCAATCGCTTCAGCATATGCAATAGAAGAAAAGTATTGACACGAACCGCTCAAAATACTAGATTCGACAAAGCCAAGCCAAAAGCGTCCCCTCTAAACCACCAAGGATTGATTTAAGGATTGATACTTGCAATGTTGTTCTTATTTTATCTTTAAAGCATAGTTTTTTGTTTCTCCAGTTTTTAAATTCTTGGCAAAACCAAACTTTAACAATAAGATCTGTTTTTTTTTTCTTTAGAATTCACTTTCGGAGGCGAATCCGTATGCACGGGTCTACAATCGTCAAAGAGCACTTTTCTCTCTTCCACGAAGCACTGAAGGTATTTTTTTTATTGAATTTCGTGAGCATTGTTATTTTATGCAGAAAACTATTGCCGTAAATACTCTATAGAAGAATAGAAGAGCTCCCTATATGAGCGTGGCGTGGTCTAAGTTTGCACTCAAAAAACCGCTCATATCTCAGCACCAGTACGTTTGTTTCTGCATGCTTAGATATCAAATTAAAGTAGAGAAGATGGGTGATCTTTTAAGATATAATACATATTTGTAACATTAATCAGCACCTAGAACAAAATGATTGAAAAGTGACAAAGTTGAAATGATTGAAAAAAGTCGATTTTTCATCATTTTTTCTAAGCGCTGCTTAATGCTAATAATATGTGTTATATCTCAAAAAATCATCCATCTTCTCTACTTTAATTTGCTAACTAAGCGGGCAGACACAAACGTACTGGTGTCGAGATATGAGCGTTTGTTTGAGAGTCAACTTGGACTATGCGACGCGCCTATAGAAGGCTCTTCTATTAGAATATTTACGGTGAACACTTTTAATCTCCTCTGTTTTTAGGTCTCCTACCTCGATCCTCTGCTCAAGTGCCGCCTCGGCAGCGCGCTCAATCGACGACATCAAATACAAGCTCGGAGAATGGAACGAATCCATACGAAACGCTTCTTCGTGACACTACTCAGGTAATACTTTGAAAGTTATAGATTCTGATTAGTATTTAAAGATCCTGATTGGTTAATGATGTTTTAGTGACTTCAAAGGATTGTCTCTTTTAGCATCGTGTCGGTGGTGGCCTTTCAACGTCTTCCGCCTACGACATCCAAATGTTGCCCGACGAATTTGCAGTTATTTTCTTTTATATGTTGTCTACTGTATTTTTCTATTCAGCTCAAACAATCGTTGGGTGGATCTCTGCGTGATCGATTTGCCGATTCACCGCCCATTCCATCGATGAGCCAAGCTGATCGCTCTACTATCAACAAGAGACTCATCTCACACGAAAGTCTTCGCGATCTGCAACAATTGAATGACCCTTTCCAACAACAACAGGTTTGTTTAAATGTTTTTTATGAAAACTAAATATTTTGTTTAGGAACCTCGCACTGCTTCTTTGAGGACTCAGGTGAGCTTCGTTTTTGAAATGTTATCCGGTCGTTTATCGCGTTAATTTTTTAATTTTAGTGTTACTTGGGCGGATTGGGAGCTGAATCGGCGTGCGAGATTGATGCCCTGCCCGAGCAATTCTGCAAAAAAATCATCCCTCGATCGCCAAAGAAAAGTCAACATGCTTCAACATCGGTCATCTCGAATCCGCAATCGTTTCAAACGGTCAACAAGCGACTACTCACGGCCAAACGTCAAGAGGATCTCAACCGATTGCCCGATTCTGCATTGTTCCCTCCATATCGATCGTCATCACGCGACAAACAACAATGTGGTTGTCCTTCATCTACGCCTCGAAGCTCCAAAGTGTCATCGTATTTCAACAGCCCTGCAAGAAGTTGCCATTCGGATGCTTCTCAATCACAGGTATCATTTTAAGTTTGTTGACTTAATACTATTAAATTTCTTCTATTTCTAATCAACTCTATTTTTGTTTAGAATCGAATCGGCTCTCTTGGTGAATCGTCTCAATGGGATATTCGAATGCTTCCAAATCCTTTCCCGGCATAATTTTGTTTTGCTGTTTACTCTAATATCATTTTAGGCTCGTTTCCCTCGTGCCGAATCTTACATGGAACCCATGGTCAACAAACATCTTATCACTCTCCAAAGTCAAGCTGATCTTCGTGCTATTCCCGATCCATTCAATAAGGTTACAAAAGTTATTTTTAGCTCTTACAATATTGTCATTTTAGAATCAACAGAACTCGTATGGTGCTTATCGTCAAGATCGAAATGAGAGGAGTGACCGCTTTGATGTTCCCCGTTCGGCTTATCCTGGGATCAAACGTACGGGAAGTAATCAGGTTGGAAGCTTTTTCAAAATTTTTCCTTTAAATAAATTCTTAATGCAACATTTTAGTGCTTGAACAAATACGCCGCTTCTACCGACTCAATGTACGACCTCAAGCGTTTGCCCAGTGACATGTTCGGCAGTTCGAATTCGGCTTATGAGGTTCTAAATGGTCACTTTGATGATATTTTTGTGCTTTAGATCCGCATCCGTGACTACTCTCGTCAATCATTGGACGATCTCAGTCAATTGCCCGATCCATTTGCTGCCAACTATGAGCGATCGCTTCACACGGCTCGCGAGAAGAGTGATTCGCGTAGTCGGGTAATGAATTCTACTTTGTTATCAATCAATTTCCCTGGTTTAGGTTGCCGAATCGCTCGCAGAAATCGATGGATTGGTGGACATGTGCGAGGATTGCCTGAAGAAGCTCCAACCTCACTGAATGGTCGACACAAAATCGCCTTGGAAATGAAACGATAATTATTGCCGTCCTTTACTTGTAATGTGATCTTGTCTTTGTGTGTTCTCATCGAATAAACTTCCGAAAAGTTGGTTTTTGAATTAAAACTGTTTATTCAGCCAATAACGAGTTATTTGAGCCTAAAAATCAATCGAAATGGTGACGCAAAATGTTTGAATGGTGAATCTCTTTTCTGACATAGCACTTTTGAGTTCATATATGTGACCAGCATAAATCACAGGGTAAAGAAAATAAAGAATATTCAGTCAAGGAAATGAGAAAACTTTTCATATTGTCTTTGGGAAACGAAAAAAAATCGAGGAAAGCACCGGTAAAGCCGAGAAACAAGGCATTATGTGGGTAAATGGGCTACTAGACTGTGCGGTGTTCTTCTTGAGGGAATTGTTTTCTAAAAGGTGCCCTGGGAAAGTTGCAGTAATCCAAGCCAAAGTCATAATCATAAATCAAAATTATTCTAGTTTAAAACTACTATAATCTCAAGCCAAAGTTAATGTAATCCCAGGCCAAAATTGACTACATTCAGGCCTTATTTTAGACTCGGACTTGGCTTTCGAATTGACTCTGGGTTGGCTGGTTCAAATTTTAAAATGGTACCTGGGGTACGATAGTTTTTCTTAAGCGTTTCTTTGAGAAATCAAGAAAACACAGCCTAAATGGGGAAAAGTCAAAAAAAAATTGACAATAGATGCTTGAAATAGCTGCGAATTTTGATTCTTTTACAGTAATTCTGTTTTCGTGACTTGAATAAGTTTACTGTATCTTGTGAAAGTTGAAGTTCACGACTTTTTTTTAGGAGAAATTCTTATAACAGGTACAAAGATGGCTTATATTGGTCCTTTTCCATATGAAAAGCTCGTCGAATCTCGGGATCGTAAATGGATAACCAGTGATATCTAAATATTTTATGATATTTAAATAACCAGAATATCTTAAACTTGATTAATTGCAAATTCTGAGACTTTAGATTTTATTAGATTTTTAGATTTTAAGATATTTACCTGCTTGGACTCCGGATTGGCGCTTTTCCCGCTGATTTCTTGTGCTCACAGAAGAGTCGTACCTGTGCGAGTTAGATGAATGTTTTTCATAGATTTTAGACAGACTGTACTTGACAGTCGTACTTGACTAGTCGAACTTGACAATGAGTAAGGTATAACGCCTAACTACGTAAAGCTTTATCATGATTGATGGAATCTCTATTTACCTTCAATCCATGGGCAATGCTTTCCATGGGCGTTGGAGCGCAGCGTATCCGCACGACGTGCGATGGAATGAAAAGAACATTCGGACCCTCGTCAAGCAGGTGCTGAAAATTCTCGCCTAACTACGAATTGAATAATCAGTGAAGGAGCGCGTTAACGTTTTTTCACTTTAACTTTTTCTCAGCGCTGCTTACTACTTTGTTTACTTTATGCTTTTTTTTTCTTTTACTCTTTTTTTCAATTGAATAACTTAGATTAACTTCTAGTCTAAAAACAGCTGCGATTTAAACCACGATTATTTTAGGATAAATAAGATTTTAGCTAAGATTTACCTACAGTACTGGGACAATGAAATATCATATTTGAAAAACGATCGTCACTTTCGCGCGTCTGTAACTCCCTTGCCTTTGAGTTTAAACTATTGGGTTGATGGAAAAGTCCTTTCCGATTTTTTGGGAGCGTACCTTAAATTTGTCCAATTTTGACGTTTTATAGCTCATCCTAAAGCTGAATTCAAGACCGATCGATTGGTAAAAACCGTTTTGAGATATCTCTTTTCTAAAAGTTTTTACAGCTATTTTAGTAAAGGGCGTCATTTTTGAGTTATTTTTGACGCCGATCACGAAACACATGTTTTTAGCCTAGGTTTCTGCACGAAAAACTAACGAAACGTGAAAACAGCCATTTTTTGGCTCTGCCGCCCTTTACTAAAATAGCTGTAAAAACTTTTAGAAAAGAGATATCTCAAAACGGCTTTTACCAATCGATCCGTCTTGAATTCAGCTTTAGGATGAGCTATAAAACGTCAAAATTCGACAAATTTAAGGTACTCTCCCAAAAAATCGGAAAGGACTTTTCCATCAACCCAATATTAGTGTTATACATTTTCTGAAAGCTCTTTTTTCAAGGCTACACAATGGTAATATTAATATATATTTAGAAATACGATAAAGACAAGGGAGTTACAGACGCGCGAAAGTGACGACTTTTTTTCAAATATGATATTTCATTGTCCAGTAGTGACTCAGTACCCAGTAGTGACAATAGGCTCAATCTTTTCGAGCTTAAAACTATTAGGCACCGCTGCCTGGTCACGGATTTAGTTGAATGCTTCAAAATTGTTAAATGCAAACATTTCTAGTCCTCTTTTTTTTTCTGTAATTTTTTTGAAAACTCAATCTAGTGATCTATTCAAGGAGAGATCTCATGAAAATTCGGATTGCCTTAAATAACTTTGTGTCGAATTCTTTCCCAATCAGGGCTACGAGATTGTGGGATTTACTACCGAACAACTCAAGAGAACGCAACAGCTTTGAGTTTTTTTTTGATGAATCCGGTGAATTTTATGATAAAACCAACGGAAAACGTTTTTTTAACGCGTTTTTTATTGAGGAGGTCCTCGTTTTCCACGCAATCTAAGCCCCGCCCCTTTTTGCCAATGGCTGCGCACAGACGGACGGACAGACGTCTCTTCTGCTTTATATATGTCGTAGCCGATTATGAATGAGTGGGTCTAGGTGCGTCCAACCATCAAGTATTTGGCATCATTCAACGCAGAATCGTTAATAATTATGTTAAATTTTTAAAATTAGAAAGATTGGATAAAAAGAAAAAAAACTATGGGGCCTCAAAGTTTCCTCTTGAACAAACAGTTTTTTTGTTCTAATTTTTTTCTTTTTATCCAATCTTTCTAATTTTAAAAATTTAACATATTTATTAATGATTCTGCGTTGAATGATACCAAATACTTGATGGTTGGACGCACCTAGACCCACTCATTCATAATTGAATCAAAATTGGCGGCACTCCCGTAGCCGATAATGAATGAGTGGGTCTAGGCGCGTCTAAGCATCAGGTGTTTGGTATCATTCAACGCAGAATCATTGATAATTATGTTAAATTTTTAAAATTAGAAAGATTGGATAAAAAGAACACAAATTATGGGGCTTCAAAGTTTTCTCTTGAACAAACAGTTTTTTTGCTCTAATTTTTTTTCTTTTCATCAAATCTTGCTAATTTTAAAAGTTTAACATAATTATTAATGATTCTGCGTTGAATGATACCAAATACTTGATGATTGGACGCTCCTAGACCCACTCATTCATAATCGGCTGAAATTCATAATCGGCTACGGGGGCCCCGCCGATTTTGAATGAAACGTTGTAGCGCCGGTAATTTTTAAACTAAACTCACAAATTTAGTACCAATCGACGCAGAATTTAATTCGCTGCAGGATGATATAATATTGTCCTCATACATTAAAGGGTTGCTCTACTAGAAAGGTTTACCAAAAAAATTTCATTCATAATCGGCTACGACATATATAGTAAGTGTTTAAGTTTGCATTTAAAGAAATTTATATAACTGCGAGAGCTTTTTTTGAAGCGCACGCTTTAGAAAGTGTTAATCAAGTTAAAGTTAATCACGAGGAACACTCTAATCGAGAATATCACTTCTACATGTTTCGCGCTTTTTCTAACGCTGATTCTAACGATGTCAAGGAAACTTATGATTAAATTTAAAATCAATTTAAAATCAATGAATTAATGAAACTCACTCGATAACATTTTGAGATAACCATCGCGAAAAAGTACTCAAATCCGAATTCACATGTGGGAAACGGTTGATCGTGAGCAACCATCTCTTGCTCGCTGCCAATCGATTTGTGCACCAGCACATCCACTCGACTACTAGAATTTTTGCAAATATAATAGCAATAGCAATAGCAATAGCAATAGCAATAGCAATACCTTTTGAACAAATACCATATTCTCTTTAACAGTAGTGCCGCCCGGCGAGCCGAGTTGATGACTATTTTACGGCTTTCAAGGTTTTTACAGAAGCTCAACACTCAAATCCTCCACTAGATCTCATCGTCAGCTACATTTTCCGACCCCACATCGATAGGTTCTGATAAGCGGTTCTCGAGATTTCGAGCAATTTAGGGAACGCTCAAGGTGCACTACTACTAGAGAAAATATGGTATGTGCTTTTTTTCTATCAAACAAACAGATTACTCTAGCTTATATTGTGCTTTATGTATTAGGTTGATGCAAAAGTCTTTTTCATTTTTTTCGTACTTCCGTTAAAAAGTAACAAATGCACCAATTGAACAACGGTTTATTGCATTCGAAAGGCCAATTATTTTTCTGCAAAATGACATTAAAACGAGTTTAAAATGTCTTATGTCTAGATTTTTTTGAGAGCCTGAAGTCGGGTAGTCAAAAAAGGCGACGGCTCGATGATGCATTTTAGACGCTTTAGCTAAGGAAACCAATCTTGATGTTAATAAATAAAAGATAGAGCACAAAAAGTTAGATATTTTTTCAGATTTTCAGAGAAATTGATTCAGCCAATTTCTTTATAGAGGTTTTTATAGATTTTTATGAAAAACCCGTTTTCACTCTCGAATTTGCTTGAAAGTGAACCCAAATTGACTTAAAAAGATGGGAAATTCAACAATAAACACTTTTCATTTAGAGCAAACCATAGGTTAATTGATGACTTTGTTATTTTTCAAAAGAAGTACGAAAAAAATGAAAAAGACTTTTGCATCAACCTAATAGCTGAATCTCTTCCACTTGCTCTATAAGATCTCTTTGGTGTAGATAAATCAGTTTTCGAGGCTATATCCTGCTTACCGTATTCTCTCTATTAGTAGTGCCGCCCGGCGAGCCGAGTTGATGACTATTTTACGGTTTCCAAGCTTTTCCCAGAAGCTCAACACTCTAATCCTCCACTAGATCTCATCGTCAGCTGCATTTTCCGACCCCACATCGATAGGTTCTGATAAGCGGTTCTCGAGATTTCGAGCAATTTAGGCAACGCTCAAGGTGCACTACTATTAAAGAAAACACGATATTCAAGAATATCTTTAGATATTTGCTTAGTTTTACATGATTCCGATACTTGGCTTCTGGACTTGCTTGAGCTAGAAAAATAGTACCCAGAGTTGTATCTAGAGTTGAACTTTATTACTTATTAGATGTTTACTTATGGAGAGTTGAGATTCTTTCAACTTATTGAGAGTTTCTTGAGATGAGAACAGATCTTTTGATCAAATCCGCTAAATCTCCAAATATGCAACTGTCGGCGGAAGGTCTAAGCGGAAAGTCGAGGGCTCAATCACACTGGCAAGATAGGTGATGGCGATTAGAGAGAATACGATAGTTGTTGGATAAAGCATCTTTATGTAAATTGCTTTATGATTTTTGAAAACGATGAGATGAAAGCGAGACTCTTGCAACAATTTGACAGTCATTGGTCAACAAAGAAAGAACAAACAAAGGCTTCAAATCTCGATCTTGATAAAACCCACTTGTCCATACTGTACTTGCAGATCATGAACTCGATAAAAAGGCCGGCATGGGGTTCATTGATTGGCAAAACGGGCGGCACATTCACGAAACGTTTTGCCGTTCGATACACCATCGCCTCGTCGACGAGTTTCAGGAAATCCCGGCCTCTGAATTAGGAAATTATTGTATTTATTCTAATAGAAAGGCATGTTTTTCTATTTTCTATTTCTATTTTTCTATTTTCAACCCTTTTCCGAAAATTTCCTCTATTGGAGACTGCTCTTCTATTGGAGAAATGAAGAGAAATGGCTTTACTTTAAAGAAAGAACTTTAAAGAGACTCTTTGCATGTATAAAACCTTTAAATAAACATTTTTTTAATCAAAAAGGTCCACTATTTCTTTACAAAATGAATTTTGAGAGCTTTTCTTTTCTTTTCCACAAAGCTTTTCGTTTGTGGAGCTTCTAGACTCCCAAAGAGTCTAGACTTCTAGACTCACAGCTCCAGTCAAGACTCCCAGTCAAGACTCCCAGTCAAGACTCCCAGTCAAGACTCCCAGTCAAGACTCCCAGTCAAGACTCCCAGTCAAGACTCCCAGTCAAGACTCCCAGTCAAGACTCCCAGTCAAGACTCCCAGTCAAGACTCCCAGTCAAGACTCCCAGTCAAGACTCCCAGTCAAGACTCCCAGTCAAGACTCCCAGTCAAGACTCCCAGTCAAGACTCCCAGTCAAGACTCCCAGTCAAGACTCCCAGTCAAGACTCCCAGTCAAGACTCCCAGTCAAGACTCCCAGTCAAGACTCCCAGTCAAGACTCCCAGTCAAAATGACAGTCCGACTCGTTTGAACAGTTTCTTCCACCTGGAAAAACTGCCGGAAAAGGGAGAAACATTCAGTGGACGGAAAATGGCATAACGCCACAACAAGATAGCGGATATTTTAAAAACTTGAATCTTCTATTAGAGATTGCGCTTTTATTAGAATAAATCCAGTAGGTCAATAGCAAAATTTCTATTTTTTAAGCTACCTCAACTTTATCGATGGCTTCTTTGAGGTGACATCGCTGACTTTAAACCATTGAGCTTGCAGCGACTCCTTGTCGGAATGGGTTTTTAGAGTGCCACCTGAATAGGAAACTAATAAAGGTTTATTGTTAATGTTTAAACTACATAGATTCTAAAAGTAGATCTAAAAAAGCTTTAGATGTGTAAGCTTTTTGCGTACATCGTACATGCGTACAAAGTACATGCGTACGTCGTACATGCGTACATCGTACATGTGTACATCGTACATCGCGCATGCGTACATGGTGCATGCGTACACGTGCATGCGTACATCGTGCATGCGTACATCGTACATCATGCATGCGTACATCGTGCATGCGTACATCGTGCATGCGTACATCGTGCATGCGTACATCGTGCATGCGTACATCGTACATCGTACATGCGTACATCCTACATGCGTACATCGTACATGCGTACATCGTACATGCGTACATCGTACATGCGTACATCGTACATGCGTACATGTGTACAATCGCTGACTTTAAACAATTTACCCACCAATCACCGTGGCTGTGTAAGAGAATCGATACCAGCCGCTGCCTTGAACCTGAAAAAAAAGTGCTGAAGTTGAAATGCTGAAGTTAACCGTGGGATTTTTAGCTAGTATTATGAATTTGCATATTAGATAATACAGATATTAGATAATACAGACTACAGTACCGGTCAAAATTCTATTCCCCTCGACAAAAGTGGTGCTCTTTTTGAGGCGTTATAACTTTAGATGTAGAAATCGTATAGATAAGTGCTATATAGCATTTGAAAGCTCTCATTGAGCTCTACAAGATCTGCTATAACACTTTTGGGGAATACGGTAATTTTATCCAACTTTTTGGGACTTGAATCAAAGCCAAAATTTTGTGTGCTTCTCAGGATAATTTTTAACTATTAGAGGCGCTTTAAATCGTTCGGAAACCATGTTTTTTGGAAAGAACGCCAAAAATGGCCCAGGAAAAGTTGTTTCTGACAAGTTATAGCATGTTTCGAACGAAGAGGTTATGTCGAGAAAGGGAGCTTGCTTTGAAAAGCACACAAAATTTTGGCTTTGATTCAAGTCCCAAAAAGTTGGATAAAATTACCGTATTCCCCAAAAGTGTTATAGCAGATCTTGTAGAGCTCAATGAGAGCTTTCAAATGCTATATAGCACTTATCTATACGATTTCTACATCTAAAGTTATAACGCCTCAAAAAGAGCACCACTTTTGTCGAGGGGAATAGAATTTTGACCGGTACTTTGTCTATTATCTTATATGGGTAATAAAAATCTTTTAGCTATGACATACCTGTAGTGAGAGCAACTCGTTGACCTCAACAGAGTACCCGGCCTCTTCCATCACTTCGCGGTGCACGGATTCCTGTGAAAAATAATAGTTTGTTATCTATTAAGTTGGTGAATTGAAAACTGCGGGACTTTGAACTCAAATTTATTCAACATAAAACCATCAATTCATTCCAAATAATTTCCATTATTATTAACGGCTTCTGCCCATTTTATAGGCAATTTGCGGATTCCTCTTTCGTAGTAGGATTTTGGTTTGTGTGTGAGACAAGTGTGAGCCTCAAAAATGGAGGAATGTCCCAGTTTGAGCACTTTCTTCAAAAGAAACCCATTTTGGTGTCAATAGAAAAGTTGTAGAGAATCAAAAATTGGGCTTATAGCCAAATTTCCAAAAAGATACACTTAGTAGTTTCCCTTAAAATGCAAGTTTTGTGAAAATTCGTAAATTTGGCATTTCTTGAAAACCAAAATGAAAAATGAAATATTGGTCAAAATAAGGCTGGAAAAATGCCCGTACAGTAAGGCAGACAGAAAGACAGACAGATACCGTAACCCGCTCGCCCCCCCCTCCTTTTCCGTCATTTCATTTGTGAAAATTCGTAAATTTGGCATTTCTTGAAAACCAGTTTTTGAATCGTTCTGAAAATTTGGATATAAGCTTCATTTTTGATTCTCTACAACTTTTCCATTGACACCAAAACGGGTTTCTTTTGAAGAAAGTGCTCAAACTGTCACATATGACAATAGCCGGCAGTTTTCAATTCGCCAACCCAATAAATTAAAAATAATAACTAAAAAAGTAATTAAACAAATTGGGTTTAATTTCATTTTACTTTAAGTCAATTCAAAGGAATTCTCTCTTGAAATAATAAAATCCACCAGAAGCCACTAGAAGCCACTAGAAGTCACTAGAAGCCACTAGAAATTCGCGCTGAACTGATTTTTGTTGGAACACCCTTTATTTGAGATCTAGTAGCGATCTTTAAGCTTTATCAAAATACTCTAGCAATACTGTAGAGACAAACTCACAATGAGCGTTTCGCCGGCTTCGACTCGACCTGCGGGTAGATACCATCTGAAAGTGAAAAGGATAACAATTTAAAACAATTTAAACAATGATAACAATTTAAAAGCTACAAAATCTACTAGTCTACTAGTCAAATCTACTATCCAACTTTTAATTTAGAGAGTAATTCCGTGCGCCTGGGTATTTTTAGACATTTAAGCATAAATTACAAATCCTAATACGCTGGGACAGAGCTAGGCCTTGCTTCTGGCGGTCTTAAATACTTTCTGTGGGCCTGCAGCGCTATAACCCTGCACCAGAACCAGTTCTTGTGCTACTTGTCCATTTATTCTCATCCAATGTATGCTTTTCCTTGTCTACTATGCATTACTCACTTTTCATAGCAACTTTTCTTCGCTTCTTGTATGAGAAGGATCTCCGTGTCGACTCCTTCACCCCGTAGGATCAATGCCGCCGCCACATAGTTCACATTATCGTGTAGTCGAACGAATTTTGCTCCTAGAAATTTGAAAAATAAACCCCCTTTACATTTTCAACCAGCCATTTGAAATGGCTATTTCAAAACAGCCTAATAGTCAAATGATGTCAAAAACTTGATGGTTAAACGCGTCTATATCCACTCATTCAAAATCGGCTACGATTCGGCTACTAAATCGGCTACGATTCAGCTACAAAATCGGCTATGATTCGGCTACAAAATCGGCTACGATTCGGCTACAAAATCGGCTACGATTCGGCTACTAAATCGGCTACGATTCGGCTACTAAATCGGCTACGATTCGGCTACTAAATCGGCTACTAAATCGGCTACGATTCGGCTACTAAATCGGCTACGATTCGGCTACAAAATGTCTTCAAAATTTTCACTCACTTCCAAGTTGCATGTCCGGTACTCGATCGTGTTTTTGTGGATCTGACGAGGGGAAACCATTAGTGGAATGGGATGGAGTGTGACGAACAGGATGTGACGGGGAAACCTGGAAATTATTGAGTGCAAAAGCTGATTTCGGTTTCTTTCCAGTTTTCAGTCTTTCTAGCCAGCTTTATCGTTTAAGTGAAAGGGTAAAGGCACTCTTTCTGGCGCACACGATTCTTCCGTTTCCTCACAGCTTTCACAAGGAAGCAAATAAGGAAGCAAGTAAGGAAGCAAGTAGTGCGCTAGAAAGCTTGTGTTTACAAAATTGAGTCAAAGTCGACGCTTGTGACAGAAAGAAGTGAAGCTTTTTTGTTTTGTTAATAGCCTGTCTCATCGACTGGAAAAATAAGCTGGCTGGCTCGCTGAAATGGCTTGCATTACGATAAAAATCTTGTCAAAGATGTGGAGAGATCAAAGAGATCATTGATTCACAAACCTGCTCTGGGGGTAGATCCCCTTGAGGCTCCGGTGTTGGATCTCTCGACTCAGCGATGTACTCCTCGTCTTGTAAGGCCATAGATCTGAAAATCTAGCATTTAAAAGCCATAAATAAGGTTTTATACTTTATAAGAAATATTATACTGCATAAAAACGATTATACTTCATAAGAAAAAGCTGTTTATGTTAAGAAAGATAAAAGTTAGCTTGAAATTCGTAGAGAATGGTCTACAAGCAAGTTTAAGGATTCAAATTCAGACGAAAATTCAAATTCAGACGTTTCCTCTACAAAAGTACTGGATCTAATGATTCTAGAGTCGAAATTCTGAAAGCATTCGATCTCTGGAAGTAAATTAAATCTACTTTACACGAGGCAGAGTGGAATTTTGTAATTCAAATATCATTTCAAAGGAATAAAGTGCCCAAAAAACAGATAAGAAAAAAGAAATGCTATAAAAGAATAAAAGAATAAAAGAATAAAAGAATAAAAGAAAAAAAGAAAAAAAGAAAAATAAAAGTTGTAAATAAAAATTTTCAAATAGAGCAGCTGGTGTTCGGTGAAATGGATCGTTTGAAGTGTGGTGCAATCGAGAAATTTGATGCCAATGGCCGCCATTGCCACCACCTTTCACCCAAGAATGGGCATACACAAATATTGCTTTGAAAAGAGATAAGAATTGTAGAAACAATGAAGAAACAATTGGCAAGCAATGAATCATAGTGGAATAGAAGCGGCAACAGAAAAAGTGCCAAAGCTTCCGGTGTCTCCGTTGTTTCCGTTTCCGGTGTACTTTGCGCTTAGAACCGCATCTTTCTACTGATCTTTCTACTTTGTGCTTAGAACCGCACTGAATCTCTCATTTTTATTGTAATTCCTAGTTGGTTTCTTCTGCAGAAAATGATCCCGAATCTAGCCCGAATCAAGTCCGAATCGTGCCTCAATCGAGCCTGAATCAAGCCAGAATCAAGCCAGAATCAAGCCCGAATCGTGTCCCAATGGAGCCCTGAATCGTGTCCCAATGGAGCCCGAATCGTGTCCCAATCAGGCTAGAATCAAGCCCGATTCAAGCCCGAATCGATCCCGAATCAAACCCGATTCGAACCCGAATCGAACCCCAATCGTGTCCCAATGGAGCCCGAATCGAACCCCAATCGTGTCCCAATGGAGCCCGAATCGAACCCCAATCGTGTCCCAATGGAGCCTGAATCGTGTCCCAATCGTGTCCCAATGGAGCCCGAATCGAGCCAGAATCAAGCCAGAATCAAGCCCGAATCGTGTCCCAATCGAGCCCGAATCGTGTCCCAATCAAGCCCGATTCAAGCCCGAATCGATCCCGAATCAAGCCAGAATCAAGCCAGAATCAAGCCAGAATAGATCCCAAATCAAATGCGCTAGAAAAGGTGTGTTTACAAGTTAATTTTAAGCACAAAGTACACCATAAAGATAAGGATTTCCATCAAGAATTCAAAATACTGCTCAGCTTGTCGAAAACATTTAAAATAGCTAAATAGCTGATTTTAAATAGCTAAGATTAGAGTTAGTGAAGTAAAGAGAGCTATTTTGAAGTAAAGAGAGGCTTTTTTCAAGTGAAAAGGATTGAGAAAAGTTGAAAAGGGTTGGAAAAAAGAGGAAAAGAAAAAGAGTGAAGAAAGATCTCCGATTTTGATGCATAATAATGTGAGAGCTCTTCCAATCATTTCCCTCAAACTAAAGCTTTTTTAGAGTTTGAAAAAGTAAATTTAAAAGGTTTATCGATAAATATAATAAATGTAACCTAAATAAATGTAGTTTTCAACTGTCTTACTAGTTATTTTTGAGCTAGTTAGCTTTTAAAGCTTGACTCAAAATCGAATCTTTCACGTACAAAAAGGAAAATGAGAAGAAGAGCTGTGCGTTTCGTTGAAAAACCAATAAACCTATTGATTTTTGGCTTATTTATCTAATAATGTGGAAGATGAGAAAAGAAAAAGAAAAAGAATCTTGAATTAAATCTAGGAGGACTAGATTAGGATAGATTAATGGAAGGAAGTTGATGGAAGGTTCAAAGCAAGCTTCAAAGCAAGCTTCAAAGCAAGGTTCAAAGCAAGTTTCAAAGCAAGTTTCAAAGCAAGTTTCAAAGCAAGGTTCACAGCAAGTTTCAAAGCAAGGTTCAAAGCAAGTTTCAAAGCTAGTTTCAAAGCAATTTTCAAAACTTTAACTTTAAAAAGCCAGCAAATTTCGGAATCTTTTAGTTTAGATGACATTGAAAAAAGAAGAAGGAAGTAGGAAAGCCAAGGAGGGGCATTTGTGAGCCAAAAAAAAAGAAGAGAGAGGGATCGAAGATAGGGAATGGCAGGGGAAAGCCCTAGGGTAGACCCTAAAGGAAAGATGTGGGCTAGTCTGAAGCGATATTAGGTCGATGAATAAAGCTTTTCGTTCTTTTTCATGAAAAATAATAAATTCACGAATGAACCTATGGTTTAGACCTCCATGGCAAACCAACCAAGGTCAACCAAAGGTCTAAACCATCCTCCATGGCTTATCTTACAAGGTACAAGGTCGCAAAGCATTTCCTCGACTTAGCTAACTAGTTGAGCTACCCAAATGCTATGCGACTTATACCATTCGATGCAGAATTTGATGCTGATTCTGAATATATAGTCCGGTTTTGCCAAATGACAATCTGTCAGGAGTTATAAGCGTCTAAAGTTTTGTTAGAACAATTGGTACTAGGGAAGACCAAAAACTTGTGCGCCGCAAGGACTCGAACTCACGACCTTTCGCGCTGCGAACTCGACCGGCCAACTGTGCTAACCACTACACCACAACGCACCTAAGCTCCCCTACTCCAGAGCGAGTTAACAGGACTCTAGATGAAAATGTGATCATTTGGGGCTTAGCGGTCTCTCTTTAGCCTCTTAGCGGCTTCCTTGCGGGCATGATTGGGTGCAGGCGTGGCCGAGTGGTAGAGGGTTCGTTTGCAGAGCGAGACCTCGCAAGTTCGATCCTCGCTTTGGGTTTTCCGTTTACTCTTCGGTTTTTTAGTTTGGTCGATCTTATAGAACAAGATCTCAGGGATCTCAATCAAGTCAACAGATCATTAGAAAGGCGTTTTGAAATGAGTCTGGGATCAAATCTCTTGCGGGCAAGATTGGGTGCAGGCGTGGCCGAGTGGTAGAGTGTTCGTTTACAGCTCGAGACCTCACAAGTTCGAGCCCCACTAGGAATTTTTCTTTTGCTTTCTTTTGCTTTCTTTCAAGAAAGGTGACTAGTGTTCTTTTTGCGCGTTCTTGTTGAAAAAAAACAAAACAAAAACCAATCTAATAGCTCAGCTAAAGCTCAGCTAAAGCTCAGCTAAAGCCCAGCTAAAGCCCAGCTAAAGCTCAGCTAAAGCTCAGCTAAAGCCCAGCTAAAGCTCAGCTAAAGCCCAGCTAAAGCCCAGCTAAAGCCCAGCTAAGGCCCAGCTAAAGCTCAGCGCTGAACTGCTTAAAAGATCTTCATTTTTCTACTAAATGTGACAGTTTGAGCACTTTTCTAGTTTCTACTTTTCGTTTTTCAAATACCCCTTTTCTCTAGCTAGTTTTTGACAAAAATTATCATAATTTGGTAAAATGATTCTTTAAAAGCTATCAACTTATCACTTTTTAAAAGCCATAAACAAAGCCAAAGTTTTAATAAGCTCAAGGTCTGAAAGATAGCCATCAGGAGCTAAAGAAAAGAAAAGAACTCTAGAATATGTTTAATACTTGAAATCTAAAGCCATTTAAAGCCATCTAAAGCCATTTAATTCAAAAGAAGAGCTAAAGCCATTGGTTTTGGCTTGGCTAGGCTTGGCTAGGCTTAGCTAGGCTTAGCTAGGCTTAGCTTTTTTTCCAACTTTTCTTTGTGGACTGAAGGGATGGGTATTGAAAGCTGAAAAAACAAGAGAGTAGACAAATGGGGATCCTGGAAGGGAAAGCCCTTTCCCGGATATTCAATGAAGGCACCAAAAAAAGAAAAAGAAGAAAAGAAGCCAAAGAAAATGTGTGTGTGTGTGTGTGTCTGGAAATCCCATCCGCTCCTCCTTTTCAGTCCCATTTTTAGTCCTATTGCTTGCCTGGGGCTTTTCAAGACAAGAAATTCTATAGAATTTCGATAAAATTCTATAGAATATGATCAACACTTGAAATCTAAAGAATCTAAAGCCATTCTAAAGAATCTAAAGCTATCCTAAAACCATTCTAAAGCCATTCTAAAGAAATCTAAAGCAACTAAACCTAAATTCTGGAGTTTTTGTAGTTTTTAAATAGTTTTGGATCTAAATGAGTAAGTAGAATTGGTTAAAATGGATAAAATGATCATATAAATAGAAAGAAAGCCCAATTTCAAAAGCTTGGCCTTGTTTTTGGCCTATTTTGACCGATTTTGATCGATTTTGATAGATTTTGATTATATAAATAGAAAGAAAGCCCAATTTCAAAAGCTTGGCCTTGTTTTTGGCCTATTTTGACCGATTTTGTTCGATTTTAGCCAATTTTAACCGTTTTTCGCCGTTTAGGAATGCTGCTGAAAAAAGCCGGGTATTTTGAATGGGGCGTCATCCTTTGAAGGCCTATAACTTTGTCCAGAGAGAATATTTTTGCTAACTTTTTATATCATTGTGCAGAGAACATTTCAAGCTTTCGAATGATACCAAATAAAACTTGATTGAATAATCGATTCCAAGAAAATCTGGCGACACAACACCAGAGTTGGATAGGCCCCATTTACTTAGAGTTGGCTCTGACTTTCTTGGACTCGATTATTCAATCAAGCTTTATTTGGTATCATTCGAAAGCCTGAAATGTCCTCTGTATAATGATATAAAAAGTTAGCAAAAATATTCTCTCTGGACAAAATTATAGGCCTACAAAGGATGACACCCCATTCAAAATGGTCGTTCAAAGACCCGGATTCTTTCAAAAGACTCGGAAACTACGCAAGAGCCGAGAAAACCATAGATTAATTGATGAATTTGTTATTTTTTAATAAAAGTATGAAAAGAAACGATGAAAAGACTTTCTGGACAGTCTAATAAATGAATAGTTCTCAAATTGTTATTAATCAATGTCCAAAATGGTTGTACAAAATGGCTGTACGTCGAAAAAAAGCTCAAAATACATGGCAAAACTATATGTGATATTGAATTTCTGAGAGGGGAGAACACTTGTGTGGTTTTAGGGCAAAAGATTGGCTCAGGTGGGGGGATAAAGCAAGAGGGAGGGAGAGGCCAGGTAGAGATTGCCACTCTGTGTGTCTACCACATGTGCAGAGAATGGCAGAACGTTTCCCTCTAAATCTTTTCCCCGATCTCCCCATCAATCTCTCTAAACCTCTCCACTTTTCAAACACTTTTTTATTTTCAGTCATTTTACAGCCTTTTTCCATTGAACGCTGAAAAATCTCATTTTTTCTCTCTTTTTTTTTGAAATTGAAATTTTTTTCATTAAGAAAAGATAATTGGGAAAAATATTTGAGAAATGTGAAAAGCTATGGACGAATTGGAAAGACAGCACTGTCCTCCCAGCATTCTGGGCACTTTGGGACGTAGTGAGAGGCGGGAGCACTAGGAAGCATCAAAGAAGTCACAAAGATACACAAGAATCACCAGAGGACTCGGGCACACCTCTTCGACAGCACCGTCCACCCGGCACTCTGCTACGGGACAGAGACCTGGGCCATGACACTAACCACCGAACGAGAGAACGATAACGACTCTGAGAACGACAGACTGAGCCCTCGAAAGAAACCTCCTAAGGCACAATAGGAAGTCGCAGCTCGACCAAGACCCAAGAAGTACGGACATGCTCTCGGGACTCAGAGCCAGCTCTCGGGACTCAGAGCCAGCTCTCGGGACTCAGAGCCAGCTCTCGGGACTCAGAGCCAGCTCTCGGGACTCAGAGCCAGCTCTCGGGACTCAGAGCCAGCTCTCGGGACTCAGAGCCAGCTCTCGGGGCTCAGAGCCAGCCCGGGGCTCAGAGCCAGCTCGGGACCAGAGCCAGCTCTCGGGACCAAGCCAGCCTCGGGACCAGAGCCAGCTCCGGGACTCAGAGCCAGCTCTCGGGGCTCAGAGCAGCTCTCGGGACCAGAGCCAGCTCTCGGGACTCAGAGCCAGCTCTCGGGACCAGGCCAGCTCTCGGGACTCAGAGCCAGCTCTCGGGACTCAGAGCCAGCTCTCGGGACTCAGAGCCAGCTCTCGGGACTCATAGAACCAGTGGAAGTGATCGAATAAGACCTAGATGGGCTGGTCACGTAGCCAGAAGGACAGACGACAGATGGACGTTTAGAAACATTTAGAAATGTTATTTACTTGCTCCCGAGATGCTCCCGGTTCCTATCAATTGAAGTTCTACAGATGGACTCAGAGAATGGTGAGTACCAGGGAATGATGAGTACCAGGGAATGGTAATCTTATTCAAATTATTTTGTCTTTTTTCAGCAAATAGCCAATGCAAATAGCCAGAATCTCTAAATCAAACTAAAATTTCAGTAGAATCGCTTTGAAAGAATTTTATTCATCAAAAAAGCAATAGAAATCAATAAAAATAAGTATAGAAAGGATAGCAAGAAAACAAGCCTATATTCTAATTCTATTTCTAATAATGGTGTGAAAATAGGAGCTGGATCTAAGACTGGGATAGATGGGTGTCCAAATGGATGATCGATGGGGTATCCGGTTGCTCTACCCATTCCCCCCTTCCAATCAATCCTCTTCTTTGACCTCTCTTCAAATATTTGCCACAACTTGTCTCTTTTTCTCATTCCCTTTCACTACATCGTTTATTCACCTAATTGAATGTTTGCTTGAGCTTTGTGAGCTCTTTTTTTGCTGAACAAAGCCTTGACATTGTTTGAGTTTCATCTCACTGCTGCATTGGGATTTTGAAAGTGAAATTTGAAGGCCTGGTTGGGTTGACTGTGAGAATTGGGCCTGTATCAAATTCTAGCAGACAGATTATCGACAGATGCTCTAAATATTAAATTCGAAACTTTGACGGTGGTTCTGCGGTGATTTGGGGCGCCTTTTGTGCTGATTTTTCTCCAAGACTTCAGAGAAACCGTTTCGGTCGCTCTGAAGATGGTTTCGAATCGTTTTGACTATTTAGATCTCAGGTCTGAATCTGGCTCTTGAACCCAACCCGGTCAGACTTGATCCAACTCTGGTCAGACCAACTCTGGACTCCACAACAACCCTGCACTTCCAGAAAAAGGCCTGGACTTGGCTCAAAGACAGACTATGAGATTTTTAATGGAATAGGATAGAGCTGGATTGTTAATCACAGAGATTTAATGTCACACTAATAGTATACGAGGAGCTGCAAGGAGCGCAATATAGTATTGCGTTTCATGCATCTTTTTGGCTGCAAATGAATGAAATTTTAAATTTTTACACAAATTTTGACACAAATCTAGTAAAAAGAAATGCCAATAGATTTTGAAAAGCTGTCAACTCTTTGTCAACTAAACAAAAAAACTGTCAACTCTTTTGGTTTTTGAGAAAATCATCGTTTTGTAGAGCTATATAAAAAATTCATTCCATAATTCACAAAAACATTTTGAAAATTTCAAGTTAGTCAAAGATTTTCAAGAGAAAAGATTGAGAGAGAAGATTGTGGACCAAAAATAGGCAGGGTCCATAGATTCTGAGGCCATAGAGTCCATAGAATTGAGGGAAGACATGGACTGCGGAGGTCGGGTTGGACTGGGGGGAGTGGAGGGGACTGGGGGGACTGGAGGGGACTGGAGGGGACTGGCTGGGGGCATTGTTCATTCTCCTCCCTTCCATCCATTTCCAGCCGAGTCCTTCTTTTCTTTTCCCTTCACCGCGAGAATCGGAAGCATTCGGGCGTGTATAGTTTGGAAGTGAAAAGACCCCCTTTCCTCTTTCTGAAAAAAAGCAAAACCCTTGGGGTCTGGCCTAAGAATTGCGGGGAAAACTCTTATGAAAGCAAAAGCAGCATAAAAATCTGTCTGACGTCTAGGTGTCTAAACCTTCCGATCCTCAGAATCTATGGAATGAAGAAAGTCATCAGAATGAAGAAAATATCTGAGAAAACCAAAAAAAAACTTTATTGTTAATAAAAAGGGTTCATAGAGGGAGGACTGATGAAAACGATTTACAAAATTTGAACAAAAAAAAAAAATTCTTTATTTTTAAGGATTTGCGGTTCTCAAAAATGGAGGAATGTCCCAGTTTGAGCACTTTCTTCAAAAGAAACCCATTTTGGTGTCAATAGAAAAGTTGTAGAGAATCAAAAATTAGGCTTATAGCCAAATTTCCAAAAAGATACACTTAGTAGTTTCGCTTAAAATGCAAGTTTTGTGAAAATTCGTAAATTTGGCATTTCTTGAAAACCAGTTTTTGAATCGTTCTGAAAATTTGGATATAAGCTTAATTTTTGATTCTCTACAACTTTTCCATTGACACCAAAATGGGTTTCTTTTGAAGAAAGTGCTCAAACTGTCACATATGACAATAGCTCGCAGTTTTCAATTCACCAACCCAATAAATTGAAAATAATAATAAATAATTAATAATTAAAAAAGTAATTAAACAAATTGGGTTTAATTTCATTTTACTTTAAATCAATTTAAAGGAATTCTCTCTTGAAATGATAAAATTCTGACGACAGGTGACCGTCCACCGTACACTTTGCCTTTCAGACGTTTCCGCACCAAACGTCGGAAACTACCGTAACCCGACGCAATAAAAGGACCCCGCCAAAAAGAATTTTTCAGTCTTTCGTCGTGTTTTATTTTTTCAGTCTTTTTCTTTTTTTTTTTCCATTGACACCAAAATGGGTTTTTTTTTATTATTTTTATTTTATTATTTTCAATTTATTGGGTTGGTGAATTGTAGCCCGCAGTTTTCAAACTGCGGGCTACTGTCGTATGTGACAGTTTGAGCACTTTCTTCAAAAGAAACCCATTTTGGTGTCAATGGAAAAGTTGTAGAGAATCAAAAATGAAGCTTATATCCAAATTTTCAGAACGATTCAAAAACGGGTTTTTAAGAAATGCCAAATTTACGAATTTTCACAAAACTTGCATTTTAAGCGAAACTACTAAGTGTATCTTTTTGGAAATTTGGCTATAAGCCTAATTTTTGATTCTCTACAACTTTTCTATTGACACAAAAATGGGTTTCTTTTGAAGAAAGTGCTCAAACTGGGACATTCCTCCATTTTTGAGTCTCTAGTCCTCCATTTTTGAGTCTCACACACAAACCAAAATCCCACTACGAAAGAGGAATTCGCAAATTGCCTATAAAATGAGCAGAAGTCGTTAATAATAATGGAAATTATTTGGAATGAATTCATGGTTTTATGATGAATAAATTTTAGTTCAAATTTTAGTTCAAAGCCCGGCAGTTTTCAATTCACCAACCCAATAGAATCAAGACTTAAAACTAAGATTTTAAGTAAAGACTTTAAGAAAAGAAAGATGATTTTCGAAGCCTCAAAGCTTTAAGGAAGAAATCTAGACTTCTGAATTAAAAAGCTAAAAGTAAAAGTAAGAAGAATTTCGCTGAAGGAAATAATGATTTGAATACAACAGCTTTCACAGTTTTCTGATTGGATATGAATCTTAGAAAGAAAATAGAAAATGTAGAAAATGTTATGGATTTTAATTTAAACATTTTAAGTACGATAAACTCATTGACTTTTTAGGTCATAAAATAGAGGAACTGCTCCTTGTCAATACGCTCTATTTGTGAGCGAATGCGCTTAAGGAATGGCTGGTGGGTGGGGGGATAATCCCCATTTGAATTTAGGGCAAATGAACGGTGTCAACAGCTGGTCAGCCCCTCTCCACAGCAACAGATTCACATCTTTGGACACCTAGAACTGGGATTTCTAAATAAAGAACAAATTTCTGGTGTACTTTGTGCTTGAAAAATGTACCCTTTTCTGCAAATCACTTCCTTTCTGGTGCACTTTTTTTTTGTTTTCTTGTGATTTCTAGTTCATTTTGAGGAAAATGAAAGGAAGTGGAGTGCGTAAAATTGGGGCATATCCATTCAACGGTTGAATCAAAATGGGTTGGTTGAATTGGTTCGATGGGTTCGATGGGTTGGTTGGGTTCGATGGGTTGGTTGGGTTCGATGGGTTGGTTGGGTTCGATGGGTTGGTTGGGTTCGATGGGTTGGTTGGGTTGGTTGGGTTCGATGGGTTGGTTGGGTTGGTTGGGCTGGTTAGGCTGGTTGGGCTGCTTGGGTTGGTTGGGTTGGTTGGGTTGGTTGGGCTGGTTGGGCTGGTTCGATAAATTGATTTTAAAAAAGCCAGGTGGCTAAGGTTCTCTTATAAGAAAGGCCAGTTTTAGCCCAGGTTTAGCCCAGGATTTTCTCTAGCCTGGCCTGGTTTGATCAACTCTGTTCCGGCCTGGCCAGCAGCTGATTTAGCCTAACTCCGACTCCATTTGGCGAGCCGTCAATGAAAAATCCACATATCGATCGATAATTGTTGAACAAGCAACCGGCTGTGACGCTTTTGCACAAGAAGGCCCGATTGGAGTTTTCCAAGGCTCAGGATTGGATCAGGATTGGATCAGGATATGGATCATGATCAGGATATGGATCAAGATCAGATATGGATCAAGATCAGGATATGAACCTATGAACGAATTCAAATGCTAAACGAAAAAGGAGCGGATGCGTAAACTGAAAACAAAGTAAAACAAAGTAAAACAATGGCTAAGAAAGGCTACAAATATTTAAAAGTCGGCTTTTTTGAGAATTCAAATACTAAACGAAAAAAGGAGCAGATGTTTCATGATGTTTTGGGTGTTGAAAGGGGAATGACAAGGCAATAAACGAATTTACAATCCTTGGGGGATTCCTCTCTTCCCTCTTTTGACTCAAATGCACATCGTTAGCACGGATCCGTCCAAAGCACATACAATTTGAAAAGTCATAGAAAATCGACCCTTTTTGATCGTTTTGATCTTTTTGAATCAAGGGTTTCCATTTTTCCCTTTACAATATTGTCATTTGATTACTATTCCTCTGTTCTTGGCTTCCAGCTCTGCCACTTCCTGTTTCCAGAAGGCAAAATTAAAGGAAAACTTAAAGATTTTAGTATAGTAACGCTCAAAATGGGGAAACTGCTTATTTAGAGATTTTAAAGGGTTTTTTAAGAAAACTACTTGGTCTAATGAATCCTGAAATCCTGTGAGAATCAAGAAAACATCAAGAAAACACTCAAGTCGGTCAGATCAGACAAATCAGACGATCAGGTCAGCATTGTTCTTCTAATATTTCAGTGAAACAATGGTTTAACAGAATGCAGAATTTGTAACAAAAATACAGACAAATGCAAGGCAAAAAGACAACCAAATATAAGGGAAAAATATAGCAAAATGTAAGGCGGAAATACAGCCAAATGTAAGGCAAAAGTTGCTCTCAAAAATTTGAGCATATTGACGTTCCAAAGCGCGGAAAATGGAACTCGGAAAATGGAACTTTGGAACTCGAACTCAATTAAAACTCGGATTCAATTGGTTTAAATTTTTTGATACATTCGCAGACTTATCAGTCTATCTAAGTCTACATCTATCTAAGTCTACATCTATCTAAGTCTATCTAAGTCTATCTAAGTCTATCTAAGTCTATGTCTATCTCAGTCTATTGAAAGAGCAAGATCCAGGAGTCAAATGTGTTTGTGTATAAGGAAATCATTCAAGAAAATGTGTATGAGGAAATCATTTATTTACTAAATCACAAAAATTCTTTTGGCATTTGGAAATTCGTTTTGATCTTCTCTGGCAACAGTCTCAACCCATTGTCGACAAGTTGCTCGACGACGTGCTCGAGTTGACACAAATTGTCGGTGATCAGGCGAACTTTCGACGACGTTGACTAAAAGTAAGAGGAATAGGGAAAGTAATAGGGAAAGTAATCGAAAAAGTCACAGAATTCTCTGTGACTGGTAAATGACCGAATTCCCTATGACTGGTAAATGACAGAATTTCCTATGACTGGTAAATGATAGAATTCCCTATGCCTGGTAAATGACAGAATTCCCTATGACTGGTAAATCTGACAATCTTCCTTTCTTTTAGACTGGAATTTTAGATTAACGGGGAGTGCTTTTCAGCTTAAAGCCTACAGCTTAAAGCCAGCTTAAAGCCTTTCTGATCATTTTCGTAAGCGTTTTTGTGCCGATTAGAGAAAATTACTTCCACCATATTTGACCATTTTTTTTTCACTTCAGAAGCGATCTAATTTTGTGATGATATTTCATTGGTCAATACTAGTATTATGTCAATACTAGGTCAATACTAGTATTTTATATGCAGTTATGATTATCTGATTCGCTTCTATTCGCCCCCATGAATGAATAAAGCATATATATAGTATTAGGCTGTTCAGAAAGTCCAGAAAAGAAGCATTTTTAAGGTAAAAATCGTCAAAGATTTCAAATTTCATGTCCGTTTTGTTTCTATTTTATTTGATTTTGTCTGAAAAAACGCCGATTTTTGGAGAGAGGCAGATAGAAAGAGAACGGTGAAAAAGGTGTCTTTTTGACTAATCAAATAACTAATCAAATAACTCTTCAATACCTGAATACTTTGAAATGCGCTTTCTGAGTGGGTCAACGTGTCATTGATCATTCGTTGCGCGGTTTGATTGCGTCTCCATTGTGTCACCAGGGTATCGGAGGCTAGATGAATCAATTCAGCGATTAGCCAAGTCAGACCGATGAGTCAGATGAGTTAGACCATTACAGATTGCAAGAGTTTGTCAATGAATACCTAGATTCTTCCACTGTTGCTCGAGGCGCTCATCGATATGCACACGGGGTCTAAAAAGGCAAAAAGATTGTTGAAATTTTGAGCTGTACTTTCTTTCTGTAAGTTCTTTTTCTGTTCCACCCTCTGGAATACTCTTCATAGGTAATTAAACTAGTTTTCTTGATTAAACCAGTTTTCTTAAATAAATCAGTTTTCTACAAATAGCTCAACTTATTTCCCTTATTTATGGTTCCAATATGGTTCCAATATGGTTCGCATACAGTTCCAATATGGTTTCAATATGGTTCCAAATATTTCCAATTTTTTGTGTACTTGTCCTTTGTGATGTACTTGTCTTTTGTGGTGTACTTGTCCTTTGTGGTGTACTTGTCTTTTGTGGTGTGCTTGTCCTTTGTGATGTAGATGAATCGAGAAATAGAAGGAGTCGATCAAAAGGCGATCAAAAAGACGATGAAAGGATCACTCAATGCAACCAAAAACTCCACTCAATTGACCCCCCAAAAATCACTGTCGAAGAGCCATCTGATGCTTGATCAATTTGCATTTATTTTCTCTGTGCTCAAATCTGTAAACGCCGCCTCCTGGCGCAGTGAATTCCTCACTTTTCTAGTGACTGTACTTTCTGGTACAGTTTCTGGTACTCGATTTTTCACAGGGAAACTGGTGAATTGAGTGCCCCAGAAACTATTCTTTTACAAAACTGAGCACAAAGTACAGCCGAAACTTTAGAATTTCCTAGATCCCCATTTTTCTTTCAACAAAGATCATTTGTGCCACTTTAAACCTCAGCCCCATTTTCTTTGACCAGCTGTTTGCGAGAAGTTTTTCCCTTCAAAGTTTGCGCGTTTTTTTTACGCACTAATCAAATAAAAAAAGGCTAGGGTTTGGCTGACCATTCACTCCAACAAAAAAACTTCTTTTTACAAAAAAACTGAGTTTTTCTCTTTAAACCTCTGCAATGGTCAGCTAGATTTTTTTGGATTTTTGGAAAAATGAAAAAAATTTAAAGAGCGCTTTCACTCGAGCGCTCAACAACGAGAACTCAAAAAATTGTTAAGTGTTTCTTTTTTTGGCTAGTTTTTTTAGCTTTTTAAGACATCTACTTTCTAAAAGACATCTATTTTCGAAAACTACTGTAATTAAACCACCAGTTTTGATCGGAATTTTGCCTTTTCTACTTGATTTTGTTTCGATTCGATTCACAGTTTGATTCGACATAGAATCTGAGCAAAATTAGGCTTATGGATAGCTGACAGGTTACGGTAGTCTTTCCTAAATTAATCACCTTTTAAAAAACTAAAACTTCTCCCTGGCCGGGAATTGAACCCGGGTCTCGCATGTGACAGACGCGGATGCTACCGTATTCTCTCTAATAATAGTGCACTCTCTAATAGTAGTGCACTCTTTAATAGTATTGCGGTCCAGGAGGGGGTTCAAAAAATAGTAGTGCACCCACGAAAATTTGAATTTCTGGTGCTTCTTTTTCATCTAAACCTTTTTGACTTTATGTTTATGTGACATTCTAAAGCTATTCAAGCAAGTGAGGCTTTTTTTTATTAATTTATTAACTATTCTTCACATGAAAAAGTTAGCAAAAAATCTAAAATTGTTGTGCAAAGGGCAAAAACATCTTTTTGTTGTTTGTCAAGACACAAACACAAACAATTACTACGGTAATTGTCAACTCGCCGGCCCACAACTGTATGTCAAAAGGAGCCAAAGGAGTACGTGAAAGAGTTGCAAGAATTTTTGGAACAAATCTTCTATCTGTCTTATTTTGGTAAATGATAAAACTCTTTAATAGTAGTGCACTCTTTAATAGTATTGCGGTCCAGGAGGGGGTTCAAAAAATAGTAGTGCGCACTACTATTAGAGAGAATACGGTAACCACTATACTACCGAGGACGTTGAGCTTGGATGTTTTTAGGGGGTTTTTCCTTTCACCTTTCAAAAAACTCAGTACTTCATAATTAAAATTGAAGCCGCCACCCATTTACCCCCGAAAACAGATTCGAAATCAGCGTGAAATTCTGCGTCGAATGATT
Source organism: Mesorhabditis belari (assembly GCA_958450365.1). NCBI lineage: Eukaryota > Metazoa > Nematoda > Chromadorea > Rhabditida > Rhabditidae > Mesorhabditis > Mesorhabditis belari. The sequence goes on from CAUEEP010000939.1 coordinate 1,248,933, forward strand.
TAACGATCTCAGTTGAGATCGAAACGTATCTCATTAGGTCTACTATTTTTGCTTTTCCCTTGTTAGAAGCTTTTCAGAAGTGTGGGGAGATCTTTTTAAATCAAAAACAGTATTTGAAAAAAGAATAAAATGAGCTCAAATAGCTCAAGAATCTTTCTTTTTGTTCCCTATTTACTTCAAAATACTAAACCTGCTTTTTCCGGGTACTGGCATGTCAAAAGCCTTGATCACTTCTGGGATTTTCGACATTTCGGCTTTTTCGCTTTCCTCGTCCGTTTCACTCGCCTCTCCCTCGTAAATAGTTGGCTTTGGGGGTTTTCTTAAAACTTTTCATAGAATTATCGAAAAACCAGCGGAAAACGCTCACTAACGATCGCGTTTTCCACGCAATCTAAGCCCCGCCCCTTTTTCTCAATGGCTGCGCACAGACGGACGGACAGACGTCTCTTCTGCTTTATATATAGTAGATACTGTATTATAATTAAGTACTGTAGCTTAAGTACGATATTTTGGGTACTAGATAATGTCACTGAACCATTCCGTAGCCAGAAAGACTTTTTTGAGGAAAAAATTGGTGCCCTTAAAGAAAAATGCAGATTTTTTTTTAAGAAAATATGGCAGGGTCCAATATGGAAGGGTTCAGTCTTGCAGGGTCCAATATAGCAGGGTTCAATATAGCAGGGTCCAATGTAGCAGGGTCCAATATGGCAGGGTCCAATATGGCAGGGTCCAATATGGCAGGGTCCAATCTTGCAGGGTCCAATCTCGCAGGGTCCAATCTTGCAGGGTCCAATCTCGCAGGGTCCAATCTTGCAGGGTCCAATATAGCAGGGTCCAATCTTGCAGGGAAATTTGCAAATCCGCAATATTGCACCCTAAAAGAAAATCGCTATCCAGTAAGAAACACACAACTTTTCCTTCAAAAAAGTTTTGATTTTGGGGGAAAACTTTTTTAAAATCAGGCGTGCTTGGCTACGGACCTGGCACTGAACTGTATGGTAACTTAAGTGCTTTTGTGATAATTAAGTACTGTACTTTGTGGTAAGTAAGTACTGTAACTTGACGACTACAAAAGCTCAAATTGATGGAAAAGTCCTTTTTTGGGAGAGTACCTTAAATTTGTCCAATTTTGACGTTTTATAGCTCATCCTAAAGCTGAATGCAAGACGGATCGATTGGTAAAAACCGTTTTGAGATATCTATTTTCTAAAAGTTTTTACAGCTATTTTAGTAAAGGGCGGCAGAGCCAAAAAAAAATTGAGCAAAAATTGAGCAAAAAAATCTTCAATTTTCTCTTCAAGATTCTGAAAATGCGTGTCTAGGGGTTATTTTTGACGCCGATCACGAAACACATGTTTTTAGCCTAGGTTTCTGCACGAAAAACTAACGAAACGTGAAAACAGCCATTTTTTGGCTCCTTTACTAAAATAGCTGTAAAAACTTTTAGAAAGGAGATATCTCAAAACGGCTTTTACCAATCGATCCGTCTTGAATTCAGCTTTAGGATGAGCTATAAAACGTCAAAATTCGACAAATTTAAGGTACTCTCCCAAAAAATCGGAAAGGACTTTTCCATCAACCCAATAGAAACATTTTACTTCAAATTACCTGCTACCTTTTGCTTGTGTTTGGTTGATGAGCGGTGAAAATTGTCTCATCATCCGACTCGGGCGCCTCTCCTTCATAAACAATTGATGACATTGCTAAAAATTGATGACATTGCTTGTTTAAAACAAACATTGTTTAAAACATTAAAACAAATTCGAAGATCCAATTTCAGAAATTTTGTGTTTAATGTTGAATAGAGGGAAAGAAAAAGCACTTTTTTGAGGGTTTCGAGCTGTCAAATCGGCTACAGACTACAGACTACAGACTGGAGTCTTTTTAGGTGCTAAAACGATAAAAGAAAAAGAAAGAAAATCAGAAAGAAATAAAAAAAAAATCAAAAACAAAGAAGAAATAAACATTTAGTTTTTAAAAATTTCAACATTTCCCCTGCAAAATCGATTGAAAATTGCCAAATTGAGTCAAAAAAAATCGATGCCAAAAAACGAGCAATTTCGTGTCTGATAAGAGGTATGGGGATTGGAGGTATGGGATTGGAGGTATGGGATTGGAGATATGGGAATGAGAGGTATGGGATTGGAGGTATGCGGATGAGAGGTATGGGGATGCCAGGTATCCCCATGGGAGATATGGGGATTGAATGGTATGCGGATGAGAGGTATGGGGATTCCTCAGAGGTATCCGCATACCTAAAATGTGATAATTTAACACACGAATCTGGTATGGGGATACCTCTGAGGAATGGGGATGAGAGGATCCCTCTTTTCGGCTTTGTGTGATAAGAAAAAACAAATATTTTTCAAATATTTTCAAATTTTATTCTTTTTATAATTTTTCTTGAGAAAATATATGCATATTAACAAAAACAGATTGAAAAAAAGAGTAAAAGGGGAAAATTTAAAGCTCGGGAAGCTCGGGAAGCTTGGAATGCTTTAGAATTTGGTCCAAATTTTCGATTACGATTCTTTTCTAACTATTCTAGTCCTTGAATTGTAGTTTTAATAGTTTTGGGTCTTTTAAGACTACTGTAATACTTGAATTCGATGGATTTGGACTACCGTAATGCTTTAATTCTTTGTATTACGGTAGTTCTTGACGACGGAATGACGCGAAATCGCGAGGAATTCCAATACGTTCCAATACGGTTCTTTTTTTGATCTAATACGGTTCCAATGCGGTTCTTTTTTTGATCTAATACTCTAAAACGTTTTTGGGATATATTCTTAAGGGCTTTCATAAGGAAAGCAGGCAGTGCAATGGTGGCCGAGTGGTAGAATGCTCGCATACGAGCCTATTGCTTGCAGGTTCGAATCGTTTTACCTTTTCTTTCTTGGTTTTCTTTGAAAAATCGATTTTAGATCAACTTAAGCAATCTCCTTCCTCAATTTCAGGTCAAAACATCAACTTTTCAAAGAATTTTTATCAAAAACAACAAAATTAAGAGTTAGCACCATTACGTAGTCTAAGTACAGGGATTACGGCAGATAATTCGTTTGTCTTCTTTAAATGCAAATTTTCTTGACTGTTTTTGAAGGAAAATGACTTTAAAGTTTATTAAAGACAAAAAGGTATAAGAAAAATACACCGTACTCGTCACGAGAACATAAAAAAACCATAGATTGGGGAAATTCGGGGCACAAAAAAGAACGATCCCGAAAGTGTGTGAAAAAAAGGAAAAAAAATTGGGGTACACAAGTAAATAACATTATCAACAATATCCAAATTTACATAAGTTTCGAGATTTAAATTTTATGTTTAAGAGTTTTTGTGGAGTGGATGGATTTTGGGAGGCGCGCACTGGCCTGGCTCGTTTTTCTTGCAAACGTTTGGGACCTAATGCATTAGAAATAAAGGTTTATATTAAGTTTTAGATACTAAAGATATAACTTTAGATACTAAAGATAACTTAGATAACTAAAGCTTAGTATTATCTAATAAACACTGCACTATTTGCTTTCAAAAAAAAAAATCGAATCCAGCTGTTGTACTGGAAAATGCCGAAGCTGCTTTTTGTGCTGATTTTTCTCCTCTTTCATCCATCCACCCATTTTTTTTTCTGTAAAAAATCAGAAATCCAAAGAAAAAAACAAAATGTGTACAAAACAAAAAGGGACTTCACGTTTTTTCGACTTTTTTTTTACCGTCACACAAGAGACGCCGTTTTTTGCGCTTTTTTTACCGTAAAATACCTGAAAAGGAGGAGAGATTGGGGAAAAAAATGATTGAAAAGACTAAATTTTGATGAGAAAATTGAGAAAGGAGGATCCTAGGGATTGCCTAAAGAAGAGGAAAAAAGAAGAGAAAAAGAAAATGAAAAAAAAAGAGGAAAAATTATTTATTTGGCCCTAAAGAGGACCGGGCTTTCCATCGATCGCCCATTCACCGCATGTTGCACATTCCTGCCAAAACCGTCACCGCGATGTGCTCCTTCTCGGTGAGCTCGGTGTGGTTGTTCAAGATTCGCAGCAGTTGCGGATCAGCCAACTGGTGTGGATCCTTAAGATTGGGAATTTGATTTGCTTACAGAAATAAGTACAGTATCAAAAACAAAAACCCCAAAACATGCAGCTTAAGATATTCTTCTTTAAATTTCTACCTTGAAGGGGGGAGAGCCAGGTCGGGGCGACAGCTCCGAGAGCTCAGACACCGACTCGGGCGGGGATGCGGTCACCTGGAAAATGGTGGGAAAATCATCAAAATAAGCAAAAAAATCTAGTGGATAAGTAAACAAAATATCATAAATACAAGGTTTAAAATAGAAAATTCGGCTCTAAACGAACCGGTGGACTCCACAGAGTGGGCGGCGTGGGCTGGGGAATCGTCGTTTGGCCAACCTGCGAAAATTGCGTCTGCGACTGGGAGACAACTGGAAAATTGAAATGTTTAGAGTTTAGATATATGAATAAATCGACTTAGATACACATAAACAAGTTTAAAAACTCTTAAAGAACCCTTTGCACCTAAGAATCCTAGTTGGAAATTTTTCCAAACTACGACGGGTAGTAGACATCAATTAATAGACATAATGTCTAGTAGACACCAATAAATTACCATTTCTAATCAGTATCTAGTTTTAAAACCTTACTTGAATGATTTGTGGAAATTTGCGGGGCGGCCATGCTCGCTTGATGCTGTCGGAGCAGTGTTTGCTGGAGTTGCTGAGCGGCGAGCTGCTGCTGCATTTGTTGTTGCACCTAAAGAAAAAGTTTGGTTTCAAGATCGAGAAAAAATTTGTTTACTTGTAATTGCTGCAGCAAGGGGATAAGATGAGCGTATTGCGGATTGCACAGCGCCAACAGCGGATTCGTCGTGGTGGCCGCGATTTTCGGGTCGAGTTGCTGGTGCAGCGCGACCATTGCCAGCAGCTAAAATGCTCGATTAGCTTGATTTTAGTTTTATGACGTTAAAGTGTGACCGTAACCCTACCCTAATGTTTATTCTATAAAGATCCGAGTTATGATAATTGGGGCAAGCTCAAGCAATCATGATTCGACTAATCTTAACCCAATTGTCGATTTTGCCCTAAAGAAACCTATCTTGGTGTCAATAGATAAAATATAGAGAACAAAAAGTTTGATGTATAGCTAAATTTTCAGAGAAATTCACTCAGCCAATTTCTTCGTAGAGATTTTTACAGATTTTTTACGAAAAACACGTGTTTGCACTCTTGAATTTGCTTGAAAATGAACGGAAATTGAATTAAAAGCTTACCTAGCTTATCTGAATCACATAGTATTCTAAGAATTGCTATTTTTGACCATTACTGGATAAACATTTCTTTCAATTGCAATATCAGTCTCATTGTTTTAGGTTGGTGAATAAATCTTTTCGTTCCTTTTTATATTTTCGTTGAAAAATAACAAATTCACCAATTAATCTATGATTTGCTCTAAATCAAAAGTGTCTATTGTTCAATCTTCCATCTTTTTAAGTCAATTTCTGTTCATTTTCAAGCAAATTCGCGAGTGAAAACACGTGTTTTTCGTAAAGATCTATAAAAAACGATATTGGCTGTATGAGTTTCTCTAAAAATTTGACTCAATACTTAACTTTTTGTGTTCTATCTTTTATCTATTGACACAAAGATGGGTTTCTTTGGGCCAAAGTGTCTAAATAGCATCATTTTGTCGCCTTTCTTGACTACCCGACTTTAGGCTGTCAAAAAATCCAAACATAAGACATTTTAATGTTTTAATGTGACATAAACACGTTTTAATGTTACTTTGCAGAAAAATAATTCGATTTTCTAATGAAATAAACTGTAGTTCAATTGGTGCATTTGTTGGTTTTAAACGAAAAGAAACGAAACGAGTTTTCTCTAACCTGTTGAAGTAGGGCGTGATTGGGATCCTCGATGGCTGGTGGGGTTGCCGTTTGCTGTCTGTCCATCATTTTTTGCTCACTTTGCGGGCTATTCTGATTGTTGATTTGCGTCGAATGGATTGGTGATTGATTGAGTTGATCGCTTGTGGCAATTGAACTCAATCCGCCGTTTATCGTCGTTGGCGTCGATGTGTTTGTTGCCGGCGAGTTGGCGATCACTGAAATTTCGAGAATTTGCAATTGAAATCAAACTTTAATTCGATATAAGGCTTTAAAAATGATACAAGGCTGACAATTATACAAAATACAAAATGATACAAGGCTGGCAATTATACAAAATACAAAATTAGCTTATACAAACTTCTAAATTAAGTTTTCAATCATTTTCTATAACTTTTAATAGCTAATTTGCTTGCAGCGGTGTACTTTGTGCAAAGAATGATATAAAATATGGATCAATATCGATAAAATTTAGATATAAAGATAAATTTAAAGCTAAATGTTTCCAAGAACAGTTTTCACTTTCATTTTAATCGACTAAACGAAATGGGATGAGAGAAAAAAAGACTGCAGGTGGTCTTTTTTGAAGGAAAAAATGGGAAAAAGTCGTAAAGTTGGCGAAAAAGAGACAAAAAGAGACAAAAAGAGATCGAAATCTCGCAAAAAGCTAGACTTACTAATGTTCTTTGTGCAAAAAATGGGAAAATATAAGAGAAATGGAATTTTTGAAAGCTTTGGAATCGCCAAAAACTTGAAATAATCAATATTTGGATAGGTTTTTTTGTTCAAAAAATTTTGAAAAGCAATAGTTTTAACGTCAATTTTGAAATGATTTCGATCGATTTTAGATAGATTCGGCTCTTAAACTCATTTCAGATTCAGAAAAAGTTTAAAAAATGAATTCGGATATGTTTTAAATCAAATTTTGCAAATCAAAACCTCAAATCAATTAAATCAAATTGATTTCAGAAGCAATTAAAGCAATTAAAGCAATTAAAGCAATCGAATCAATCAATCAAATCAATCAAATCAATTAAAGCAATCAAACCAATTAAATTAACCAAATCAAATCAATTAAAGCAAAGAAATCAAAGCAAATTTTGAAAGATCAAATCAAATCAAAATATTAATCTCAATTTAAAGAAAGAAAATTGAATGGCGCAATGATAAAAAGCGGTACAATCATTTTTAAATGAAGCGAAAGCTCGCTACGAGTTCGCTGGTTCGATTCCGGTAGAATTTTCCGCAAATTTTCGACAAATTTTCCTGGCAAATTTTCGGTCTGAACGTCAATAGGTGTCCAACGGAAAGACGTCATATCTCGGGCGATTTCACTCGAATCTTTTTGATTTTGATATCAATCAACGCAGAATTTCATTTTCTATTGATTGATATCAAAATCAAAAAGATTAGAGTGAAATTGGTGAAGATATGCGGCTTTTTCGTTGGAGAACTATTGACGTTGGTAGTGAAATTTTGCAAGGCTAGTTTTTGGCAAGCTAACAAGGCAAGCTAACGGCAAGCAAGAAAAAGTAAGCTAACAGCTAACATTTTCCTTTCAAAACTTGTAATCAAACGGAAACGGGGACTGTAAAAAATGATTTTTTTATATAAAGTTATATAAAAATTTCTTTTTTCCTAAACATTTTTCGTCTATCAAACAGATGCGTCACGGGAAAAATGGAGGAAAAAAAAGGATGGTTAGGCCTTCAAATAAACACCGGAAAACGGGGGAGAAAAGTCGATAAAAGTGATAGGAAAAAGGAATTGATAAGAAAAATTCTTATAAAATTTAGTTATTACTTTCAAAATTGAAGTTGATGACGCATAGCTTTGGTGTACTTTGTGCTAAGCTGTAAATGCTAGACTGTAAACACACCCTTTCTAGTGCACTGAATTTTTATATAACTGAATTTCAAATCGAAGCTGATGACGCATAGCTTTGGTGTACTTTGTGCTAGGCTGTAAATGCTTGGCTTTAAACACACCCTTTCTAGTGCACTGAATTCCTCATTCGT